>CM060942.1:191855284-193342784 GCA_030765085.1 Allium cepa
ACAATATTAGAAAGGTTAAATGTTACCATTTCATTTTTCTAATAAGGCTCCCACTAGTCTTTTATATTTCTCCAAACTCTAAGATGAAACATAGAAGTCTTACAACTTCACTAGTGGGTGTTAGGACTCGTTCGTTTTGGTATTCTGACCTTGAGTTTGCATAACAAATCATAACCCCACAAATGATGGATAACTCCTTATCAGTTGTATCATATACAACTCCTAACCCATTATTCCTTGTTCTAATCTCATTTCGACCTTGAGTTTGCTTAACAAATCGAAAGAGATATTCACTCATACCTATCATATCGTGAGGGCCCAAGTATAATATATGTGCCTTGAGTTTGCTCAACAAATACATATAGTTATCTTACCTCGTTTATTTAATATATTGATAATACTATGCATAACATCCTAGCTTGAGTTTTCTTAACAACTAAGGAGTATGTAGTAATTTATTAATACATATATGGTAGAGGACAACATTATATTAAAGACTCATAATCTTCAATATATATATTGAGTGATATTGACTTATAGAATAATATATTTCTCATGAAATACCCCAGCGATTCAAGTGTTAGACACATCAGAAATCACGGTATATGTACATTTACATATGTATTTCTTTCTCAAGTCTATTTGGGTTTCTCTAATGTTCCATATTTAGTTTATACACTTATCATATAAGTTTTATTGTTATATAACTTTTATATTTCGTATTACTTATATGATAGTCTTACGTATAATATATCATTAATTAAACCTTATATAATTAATTTTAATCAATTAACTCTTTAATTAATTTTGAATTAGTATTCCAATATAACTTTTATATTGGACATATCTATTATAACATTTATAGTGTGTACTATAACCTTTATAGTGTAGCACACAAATATCATATATATGTGTGTTTTATTTTATTAATTAACCTTTAATTAATTTATTTGTGACGCCCCACCTCTATACCCACGCTAGCCAAGAACACTACGGTGTAGTGCTGTCAACTAGCGCGGAGAATAAGGCTGTTGAGGAGCGACCATCCATGTAATTTCTTATCACACGGTGGCTATAAAATAATCTTCGGAAACAAATATAGAAGTAAGCATAACATGCGAATCAATCACAGATATCCATATCACAAAGGCGGAAAGAGATATGAATATATATCACATAAAAGTGTACATCGGAGTAGTGGTCTAAAAAGATCCACGATAATACAAAAGAATAGCAACGCGTGCTATACAAAAGAATACAGCTATGAGTCTATATCTCAAGTGTAAACAACAAAAGCTGCTAATCTAAACAAGTAGCCAAAAGTCTGAGTAGTGAATCACTGGGGGAGGAGTCAAGCAGTAGCACCTGTAACATCTCGGTCTGACCCGAGTATTATTTATAAGAAAATAATAAACGGATCAGTCTAGCTATAAATATCAGATGACATGATATAAAATAAAAGATATGGCATAAACATAAAATATCCATACTGACATACTACTATAAGTATGCAAATAATGATCAACAGGAGATCAACCGATAAGAGATAAATCAATATCACAAGAATCTTCTCAAAGATCCAAAGAGGGCATCATACCCTAAACTTGTACTCATAACAAGTCAATGACATAAATTCCAGAAATCAACACGAGAAATCCAGAAATCATAAAAAGGGAAAGAGGCCTATCACATGACGGTCCGAAGACCATGGGGAGCTACCCCGCATGTGTGAATGGAATCACACAGATTGAGGTCAAGACTAACCAAAAAGCAGAAAGGTATGTGTGAATGGAATCACACAAGTGGTGTCTAGTCTAACCTTGCAATGAAAGAGACATCGCGCAATTGCTAGTCTAATTCATAAAGCGATCATCAAGATCAACGAGAAGTGTCAATTACACTAAGCTAGTAAATATAGAAGTTTAGCTTCATGTCCCATAACCACTTGCTTAACTTAAATATTTACGAACAAACTGTAAATCTTCACTAATAAAATTGTCACAAGAGGTTCAATCGAACAAGTCCAAGAATTAACCGACGAAGTGAATGCAAGCGTTTCATACCACTTGTTTTACTAAGTCGTTTAATTAGATTTCTCATCTGAGTGAGGTAAAGGCTGGTATATACTAATAGATTGGAAAACGGTTTAAGAAAAGAGCTTTGTTATTAAAAATAGAGTTGAAATTGTTTGTTAAAAGAGTTTTGATATTTACTACTAGTATTGAAACCTTTATATTATAAAGTGACAAAACACAGAAGCAATTGTAGAAACAATCAGTCACAAAAATCGCATACGGAGATGTGAATAAATTCCAAGGAAATCAGCTCAATGTTTTTCAGATAAGATCCCCTACGGAGGGGGGGTCCAGGGGGGGTGGCAACCCCCCAAGGTGGGGGTGCGGGGGCAACGCCACCGCTTACGGGGTTCGACCTAGTGGTGTTCGCGAGTTAGCCGAAGCGAGCGACCTAAGAGAGACGAGCGACTTAAGGAACTCACGACCTAACATTTGAATAGGTCAAGCGACCTAAGTGGTCAGGCGACCTAAGGTCTTACGACCTAACAACCTACGGTCTAAAGGCCACGCGACCTAGAGGATCTGCGAGCTAACGAGGCCGACCTAAGGTGCAAGTGACCTAAGGGACAACGGGCTAAAGTATGGTACGCGACCTAAAAGATGGCGCGACCTAAGGTGAGAGCAGGTCGAGCGACTTAAGGCGATGCGCGACCTAAGACCTAGCGACCTAAAGGGATGCGCGACCTAAGACCTAGCGACCTAAAGGGATGCGCGACCTAAGAGAGGCATCAGGTCGAACGACTTAAGGGTGATGCGACCTTCGACCTAAGCTCAAATACGAGCTACGAGCTAGCGACCTACGACCTAAGCTCAAATGCGAGCTAAGGCCTACGACCTAAGGCCCTAACGTACTAACATTTGTCGCGACCTAAGTGGTGACGACCTAACAAGGAAAGGCTGAGCGACCTAACGCTGTAGAGGGGATTTAAGGCCAGAAACGACCTACGACCTAAACCCCATACGACCTAACGTGAAACGACCTAACTCCGAAGTGAAAATTCAAGGCAGTGCGACCTAGCGCGATAACACGCGAACGACCTAAGGGTTAGGTCGCGAGCGACCTAACTCCGAACACACGAAAATGGCCAGAACGACCTAAGTGCAGAAAATTCACCAAAACGCTAAAAATTGGAGTTTTTCGCCAATCCAATCCAAACCAAATGCAAATGTGCATGCAAAAGTGATAGGGAATCATTCCCAACAGTCCAATATAGTTATAGACTAGATTTGTGAGATAAAAATCTCACCTTTTCACCAAATTTATAAAGAAAGAGCTTGAAGGCAATGGAGAAGCAACCACAAGCTTGAATCAATGTCTTCTTCTTGAATTTGGAGTTGAATGATGAATTGCAATTGAATTTGAGTTTTGGAATTTTAATTTCCCATTCCCTCCACCATTAATGCCAAAGCTTGATTAGTTAGGAAATTTATGAAGAGTGAGGAGAAGAGGGTTGGAACTTGGGCTTAATTGGCTAAACTAACCCAAAGTCCAAAGCGGGAAAAGTTAGTGAAATTTCACTAACTCCAAACCTATCGATGTTTATACTTAAAAAAGTTGTAAACGACATTTCGAACTCAATGGAAGTGGTCTCGAGTCCTAATTTGACCGTTTGCAAAAAGTAGCTTTTCGGACCAAAATCCGATTAACGAGTTAATATTTTAATAAAATATTTAAATACAAACTCGATAAATATGTGGGTTGTTACATTATTCAATTAAACAATTTTTATTAAAATTTATTAATTTCAAAACTTATCTTGTATACATACATGTATACTTATGTTATCTTAAACATTTTAAAATAACATAACATATATCAACATATGTAATAAATCCATATATGCATTAATTAATTAACATATTTAATTAATTTATTTTATTAGTCTTATTAATAAATTTGTAATTTGAAATTATTATATAAATATTTTCAAACATTTTGAAAATATCAGTATCCTTTCAAACATTTTGAAAACTTATGTAGTATTATAATTTTTATAATAAACATGTTTTATTTTAAATTGAACCGTTAAATTTAAAATGTTTAACATTAATTTTCAAAATGATTTTGAAAATTAGCCCAAGGCCGAAATTAAGGTGGGCCTTTTCTGTTAGAAGCAACCTTTGAGTTCACTTCACCTTTCGAGCCAGGCCGTAACCAGGTAGCATAGGGCACTTGATTACCCAATTTCAATCCTAGATATTACCTTTCTAGACACCATAATAAGTGGGCAAGCTTAATTAGTTAACCCTAATATGACTAATTTAGACCGCATAGGCTATTGGGTTCCGATACCATTGTTGAAACTGGACCAGCCCACAATGGAAGTTATGGGTGAATTTCATAAACTTTATCCTATTGGATCTTTATTGGGCCTATGAAGTCTAACTGAATTAGAACGTGTGTAAATTTCATTTAAATAATATGATTTATTTTATTTAAATTCAAATACATTATGCTTTGAAATTAATTTTATCTGATTTAGTTTATACATAAATGTATCATATAGATATATGTGTGAGTGCATGTGTAACATAATAATTCATGAAAGGTATAATATGCCCATATGTAGATGTTGGGATTTACGTTGCAACAGACATATTAGCCCATTTTGTATGTTGGGTATGTTGTCCAAATATGTGCACGTATATGTGTTATTAAATACACACACACATGTATGTATAAATATATTATATATAATATATAAATATATAGATAAATATATATATATATATAGGAAGAGAGAGAATAATTATTAACATTATTTATAATTCAAAATTAACTAGTTTTGCAAACATAATAATTTTAGTATTTTAATTTGTATATATTATGAGTAAAATAATGTTTTCATCCATAAATAATTAACATAAAATAAACTATTGATGAAAAATTCAAATTTTATAATTTTAAAAAATCTAGGATCATAAAATAGAGCTTAGGGAAAATCAAGAGTTTTTCAAAGTCGAAATACTAATTTAAAATCAAATACAACGATTTAGACAGCAATTATTTAATATAAAATAATATATTATTAAAAATTCAAAATTTTAAAATTTCAGAAATTATAGGATCAGGAATGAAAGGTTACAAAAATTTTTGGAGAATTTTGCAATTAAATTAATATTTTTAATAAATCAAAAACAGGTTTTTCGAAATAATATTAATTATTAAAAATAATAAAATTTATTGAAAAATTACAAAAAAAATTCTATTTGTTTATGAAATGATACAATATTTTTAAATAAAACATAAAATTGAGTTTCTAATGTAATAATTATTTTATATATAATATACAATTAAAAAAATTCAATAAATGTTAATTTAAAAATATGAATACATGTACGATAATTAATTTTTGAATTTGTGAATTCATATTATATACAAATAAGTGTTACGGTGTACTAAATTTTTTAAGTCATGTATATGTCTTATATATGCACATATGCTATTATAGGAGAGAAATATATACTAATATATATATGTGTGTGTGTGTATGAATTTATTAATAAATACATATAAAACAATTGTTAATGAAAAAATTGATTTAGTACCGTAAATAATTTTTTTATTCATAATTCTAATAGTATATAAAAAATCATGTGCATAACCATATTGATTTGTGACAACCACATCACTTATAAAATCTCACCTAACTAAACAATAGTAGCAGTATATCTAAATAGACATGAAATTACTTGTTATAGGTAATTACTGTAATATAAGTTAAAATTACCAATTTAATGATGTCTTTGAATCCACATTGAAGCAATGACTTCCCTTCCTTTTACTGTTCTTGATTCGTTGGATTGCAAGTCCGGAATCACCGACCTCTAACTATCAAACAGTAATATTTTAATGGTAAATATATTTGAGAATTTTGGAGTAGATTGAGAGTTATGTTTAAACCAGCAATGTTGAAGGTATTGGTGGGCAAAAAGGTTAGCTATATATGTATATATGTATGTGTGTGTATATTTATAGGGTTGTATTGGAAAGAAAAGAGGAAAACCTTTTTACACATTCTCACTTGATTTCAATCCATTATCACCAAGCCAATTCCCTATGTTTTAGCCACCTCTAGACCTTCCCAAAACCAAAATTTTGCAGTCCTAATGATGGGCCTTAAACCCATCTAAGCCCAAGCCAAAATACTACGCAATTAAATCTAATTTAATCGCCCGTCGATAGTGTATATCGATCGATATATTTACAACTATTACAAATATACATATAACATTATTTATTTCTCAAATCATATTCAAATTTTATAATTAATATTTCATAAATATTAATTAATTTAATTAATTGATAATAATATAAACTGATTAAATCATTCAGTCTTAAGAATTCATCATTCAGCTATGTAACTCTTGGGTGTAATTTGGTCAGCGATTATCATCGTACCATTCTAATGTTAACATTCACACGTCACTTAGCAGATGGTGTGACATTATTGCCAAATTTATCGCTTACTCTATTTCGATAAAATCCAATTTTTGTTTAATAAGCGTTACTCGGTTGTGATATTTGTTTGCACCAATTTTTTTCGTCAAAATTATATCACTTTGGACTTATGGAATTTGGTAATGGTCAAAATTCCAACCTCATCCACATTCAACTTTATAGTCTAAATACAAAGTCCTTGGTTCAATAATAAAAATTATTATTAACCGAAATGCTTTGACCAGAGGCTTTGACGTTGAGTTGGCTGTGATACTAAACGCATACAAATGAGGAGACGAATCCTCTCTTGAATAGTGCTTCACTTCCAATACTTCCACTTGACCAACTATAGTCACCTAATAGACGTCATGCCATGTTTTGGCAATAATCAAAGCGGAGCTTTCATATTGAAGATTCACAGTATTCTTAAGTCGAGAGAACTATGTAAATCAGTCACATCGATATTTTCTATTTGACCTTAGTTATATTAACCAACAGAAAACTATCGAGTGAGTCATTCCATATTTATCCCATAACTATTAGTACGTAACCCCTAGGTGCCCCCAGCAGTGATGAGTAATGCACTGGCTAACATTTGGAGAGCGTTACGTCCTCCAATCCTAATGGATATATCGATATCCAATCTCAATGCATCTTGACTAGGAACATTTAAAATGGTATATTTGTTTCGTTGTGATAAATTACTCACGATTACGACACTTTGTAACTACTATCACAAAATGTACCATTTATGGATTTTTCTATTAAATATACTTTTACTTAAGTTAATTAATTAATATAATCACACTATATCAAGTATATAATAGGAAGAAGATACCTTTTATTTCGAACAAGATTGATCAACGAGTTAGATATATGTACAAATTACATAATTGCCCATAGGGCATACCCTTAATTCTATCACATTGGTTAATAAGGGTTTCAGCTTCTGAAATCCTTCCTCATACTTATTAGTCCAGGCAAATTTCATATCTTTTCGAGTCAGCTTGGTCATTGGTACTGCTATCCACAAAAAATTCTTAATGAATCTTCGATAATACTCGGTTAATCTAAGAAAACTCTTTATCTAAGTCATTGTCTTGGGCCTCTTTCTATTATTCACCACTTCAATCTTAGTCAGATCTACAGACAACCTTTTTTCTTAGTGTAACGATCCCAGTATAAAGACAAGTTTAAAATTTGGAATTAAATTAAATTTTTAGGTTAAATTATAGACTTATTTGAATTTTTCAAATTTAATAAGAGGTATACTTATTTATTTTACAAATTGGATTTGAGATTTAAATTAAATGTTTTCAATTGAATTGGGTTATGAATAAAATTTTGATTTGAAATTTCAAAATGTATTTAAATAAATTGAATTTAAAGATTATACTTTCGGAAGAGAAAAGGAAAAAATCAAATAAATAAAATAAAAACATATAGTTAAAATTCAAAACAACACATTAACTAAAATCCTAGCATTATGTTAAAAAGTCAATACAAAGTAATAGAACAAAAGCAAAGAAATAAAATACATTCAAAGTAAAAGAAAGCATAAGTCAAAGGAAAACAAATAGATAAGTTTGTAAAGAAACAAAACTGCATATACAAAATTAAATGGATTAGTATGTAAACAAAAATAAAGGCTTACAAAAGAAGATAAGAAAAATCTATGTACAAAGCAGTAAAACAAACAAACAAAAATATAATGTCTACAAAACTGCACATACACAATTTACATGTAAACAAGATAGGAAGCAAGCATTTAATACCCTCAGCACAAAATATATCAACTCAGCCGAAAATATGTTACAGTCATATTAGTAAACAAAGAAAAAGAAACATATGTACTTCTTAATATCATCTCAGCACACCAAATAAATATTCTCAGCCAAAATAAGATTTAATTTCAGTTTATAAAAAAAATATGTACAAATTGTCTTTTTATATATATATATATGTATGTATGCATCATATTCTTGTTCGTTCAGTAAAGAGATTAAGCAATCCAGAGAAAAATTTATAAATATCATCATCTTCAAACTCAAAGTCATTCAACAAAAAAAGGAAAAAAAAGAAAGACAAAGCAAGTTTAAAAGGCAGAACAGATTTGCAGGGAACTCAAAGAAAAACTGCAGTTTCAAACAACAGTGCTCTCTGTTCATAAAAGTTTTAGGTGAGCAAACTTTCTATTATCTTCCATCTTGATTGTGTTGAGGAAGGATGAATGAAATGAATAAATCAGGTAACTTGTTTTGAATGTATACATATGTGTTCATCTGTGTACTGTGATGGTGCTGTTCTTTCTGTTTTTTTTTTGTTGTTACAGAATGAACATAAACAAGAATAATTTTATAAATTTTCATACAAGCATAATTAACTTAGAATTTTTATACCAAACAAGTTGTTTAAACTTAAACCTTGTCCAGAAAATTTTCTTTAAGCTTGAAACGAACACTTGACTCTGTAAATTTGGCTTATAGTGGTAAAAAAAGAATCATATGATAAATTCAAGTATTTTAATTTATTGATTTGATTACATAACTTGAATAAACAGCCAAAGATAGGATTTTTAAACTTAGTATGAGGATTTTTAATTAAGTATTTCAAGTACAATTTATATTTGAACAAAATATGCAATTTTATCAATTTCTAATGATTGCACAAATTTCGAATGTTTAAATCTTGCTTGAGGCAAGCACGGCCATCAATGATTTTAGGAAAAATGAAACAAAAATTATTTGTTGCGAGAATCGAGGGGATGAGCGCAATTTAGGGTTTAAGTTCCATTTTGGTAGAGGAACAAAATAGGGTCGTCGCGACGTCATCGTGGCATCGAGCGCTACGGGACTTTGGGTGATGGTAGAGGGGATCATGACGAGGTCATGGCCGAAATTTCGTATTTTCTGGTGGTCGAGGTTGGGCGAACGGCAACGTTCCAGGTTTTGACGACTTCGGTGATGAAGTTGCAGGTTCATTTTAGCTCAAATCTGATTTCGAGGTGATGGATAAATTTTGGCGATGGGAAAGGGATGCGTGAAGCATCACCGACTTGCTCGACATTACGGCGTCGCTTGGAGGCAATCAATGGCAACGTGTACGTGCACCAGCACGTTATGCTGTCTCAGGTTCGATGGTGAATGGCGCGAGTCGATTCTCGAGTGAAGATGGTGGTCGCTTCGGGTTCATGCTCGAGAACGCGAGTTTGGATTACCTGATGCTTTCGTTTTTAACTTGAACTTAATTCAAATGGAAAAGAAAACGAAAAAAAAGAGAAGAGAAGAAGCGGGTACGCGAGAGGGAGAGAGGGGTGAATCGGGAAAGTTGATGGGAAACTCGAGTAGTTACTCGAGTATATCCTGAGAAACTCTCGGGTAATTTTTCTTCAAACTGCAGTATTATATTTTAAAAGAAAAGTTAAGTAAAAAGAAAAAAAGATTTTCATCAAATATTAAATACTGTAAACTTAATAAGTGTTTAATAGTTTTAAATTTTTTAATACAGGTTTTAATTATCTTAGTTAATGCTTAACGATGTTTTTGACTCTTAATTAATTATTTTAATTAACCAATGACTTTAGTTAAGCATAAAGTTATTAACAATCAAGTTTGTAGTTAGTAATATAATTGATTTTCAAAAGTTTAAAGAAGATTTTTCTTAAATACTAGTTAAGTTTAATAATTAATATCAGTTAATTATTTTTGGAAAAACAATTAAGAATGGTTAATTATTCAATTAATTATCTAACAAAGTAATTAAGAATAATTGAATTATAATTGTAATTAAAGATTGGATTGATTAACAATTTAGTATTTAATTTATTTTTAATTAAGAATTGTTAATTAAATAATTAAAGTTAATTAATTTGTAATTAGTACCTAATTAAGATAATTAATTTAGGAATAATTAATTAAAGTAACAATAGTTAATCGTTGATTTAAATAAATCAATAAAAATAGTTATATGGTTAATTCTGTCAATCACCTTCACCCTAAATTGAAGATGATTGATTGTCATCAAAAGTCGTGTACTGGATTGATATTTCTGTTTGTGATTGTAATACTATATGATGTAGATTACCTTTTGCTGAATTATGATTGTGACTTGTTACCGTACATATATCTGAAAACCCTTTTTGCCCGTAAAACGGCATTTAAATTTCGATGCGACAGGGAGTCGGATCCGGTTGGTTATCCGAAACCCACATCGAATCGTAAAGATGAATCTTTGTGATTTATAAAATTATTTTATCTATGGATCTGTGAATAAAGATAAGCATTATGAATTATACCGCTTATCGATATTGATATATCTGTGATGATTAATGTTGTGCACTATCGTGTAAAACCCCTAGACTACACTTATGCACACACAAATATGGATTGCACGTGGAAATCAGTTAAGTCACAGGTATTTGAATTTTTTTTAAAATAGTTTTGCATTTGAATTTTAAAATTCAAATAGTTTTGGAAATAGAATTGAAGTAAATATAAAGAGCTTTTGAAAAGGAATTCCAAAATTAGAAGTTATTCTCAATAACTTAATAAAGATTTGAAATTTGAATAACTTGATTCAAATTGTAATTCAATATTTGAAATTGAATTTTATATTTGGTATTTAGGATTTAAAAAGAATTATACAAGTTTATATGAGTTTTATACCAATTTTTAAAGTGTTGTTTGAATTAACCCAAAGACTTTAACTTGTATAAATGAAATTGGATTTTCCGAAATGAAAACAGTTGTTTTCAAATAAAAGCTTTCTATAAGAAACAAATTTCCAATTTGTATTAAAAGGAATTCCAAGTTTGAATTGAAATAGTTTTCCAAATTATGGATGAATCTGTGGAAACGAGTTTTGAAAGCTATAAGTTAAATCTTTGATTTAACGATTTAAGTGTCCAATTGAAATGGAAATCGTTTTGAAATCCATGAATGGATCTTTGTGAACTGTGTGAACTTTGTGAAATAAATCTTTTTGTTTAAAGGATTTGAAATGGTAATTGGTTTAAACCATTTGAAAGAAAGTTGGAATTGCTAAGTTAGGACTTAATTGAAATCCCATATCCATATGTTTTTAAATATCACGCTCATTATTCGGTTTAGCTGGGAGAGGACCTTGTGTCATATAACCCATTCCGAATAATGATACGTCGTTATGGATAGCATTTGAAGACCGGTGCTGAAGACCAGGTATTTGCGAGAATGATAGGATGACCTATCGATTGTCTCTGCACTGAGTAGCTATGGTATAGAGATTTCCTAAGTGATGCGAAGTCCGATTGGGATTGTGAATACCCGAATTGCAAGGGCTTCTTCAGAAGTGCCTTCGGTTCTGTTCAAACCCGGGACAGACTTGTATGGTTGTATGTCTGACACTACACTTTGAGATATAAAGTAGATTTCTTTCAAATACATATCTATTGTGGCGGGGCATTTATTCTCTTAGCTTAACACCCTTCTCCGAGACGTATGAGCACAGAGGTTATGTAGTTGAAGGTTATCAGCGATATACTCCTAATTTGGTAGTGTGGCATGCTAAGTGATGTTGTGTGTTGATGATCATTGGTTGATCATTTGTGAACAAAGCATGGCTTTTTTGGAAAGCGTAGCTTTGTGGACGAAACCTCATCGAGCCTCTTAGACCGGTAATGGTCGAAACAGGAAAGATGCTGCAAGGTTTCAGGGGTAGCTCCCCCAGGGTGTGACCATTCCTTCTGGAAAAGGGTAGTGTCATGGTATGGAGCCCGGATACTTACTCATGTGGGCACTGTAGTATATTTATTACTGTATGATGTTGTTGGTGTTGAGAGCTCTCTAATAAAGGTCCCAAAGGAACGAGGGTGGCATATCTGTAGGTATTACTCCCAGGCAGGGAGGAACCCGGCCTTGTGTTGGTAGAGAGCCGGGTAGGTTCTCAGGGCATCCCGCCAGAGGCGTTCCCATGTGGCAGTAGGAAGTTCCTTAGCCTGACTATTTGTTGGAAAATCTAAAGAAACAATACGCGCCCTGTACGGTTTAGTTGTATAACCTGCCATGGAATGTGGCGGTAACCTGCTATTGAACATGTTAGCTATAGTAGGCATAGTTCGAAATGTCTATGCTGGTTAAGATTAATGTTATACTTTCGAAATGTTTTCCACTATGCACTAATAATAATAATATCAAAAATGGTTTTTGCATATCAATCATGTTTGACTATCATAAGGAGAAATCTCCTCCAATTCTGCGTTTGCATGGTGTGTGTGGTGAGAGGCCTTACGGTAGTTTTATTTTTCAAAAGCATTGCGGATTTCAAATTTAAATCTTTGATTGTTTTTAAAAGACCAAATGTTTTCGTTTGCTCACACCAGTCCCATGATTGACCCGGAGTTTATTGTTCCTTTTCTAAACTTTGGGTGCCCACAATTTTCCACACGGGCAGTCTAGAGTTTGTTTTTTCAGATAGTCAGGTTTAGTAGATTATCTGGAGCTAGTTCAGTCCGTGGACGGCTGACTTTTCTTATCTTGGTGCAATTTTGATGGTGGATCGAGCTTGAAGTTTTGGAGCGTTGTCTTTGGAGTTTTTGGATCAGAGTTGTAGTATTGGATTCTGTGAAGACTTAATCTCATATTGAATCATGTTCCGCTGTATTCTTTGTTGTTTATTCTCTGATGTTGATGATTATCATTGTATCATATTGATGTATTGGATATTGTATTCATGTTGTATCAGTGATATCATCTTTTATTCCGCTGTGTTATTTATCATCTAATGGGTGTTGCAAGCTCCCGCTATACGAATTTGATGTTGTTTGTCGGACATCGAGTTCGGGTCGTGTCACTGAGACTACATGACCAAGAAATTTCACTTCCATCTTCTAGAAATGACACTTCGAAAACTTCGCTTTCAGTTGATGCTACCTCAACATCTCAAGCACCACTCTAAAATGAACTTCAAGCTCTCTTTCATCCTTAGAGTGTAACAAAATATCATCTATACAAACCAACACGAACCTATCCAAGTGCTCTCGAAAAACTCGGTTTGTCAAATCCACAAAGAATGGTGGCGCATTAGTTAGTCCGAACGATAGTGATAACCATTCATACGATCCACATCTGGTCCTAAACACAGTCAAAGGGATACTATCCTCTACCACTCAAAGCTGATGGAATCCTGTCGCCAAATCCAGCCGGGAAAATATTTTGGCTCTACTCAACTGGTCGAACAAATAGTCAATTCTAGGTAACGGGTATCAAGTCTTTATCGTCTTCTCATTCAACTTACAATAATCTATATATAACCTTCACGATCTGTCCGACTTCTTGGCAAACACTACGGTTGCTCCCCCAGGCAAACAGCTTGGTCTGATAAAATTCTTACTTTTCAAATCCACCAGCTGCACCTTGAGCTCCCTCATCTTGGTAGGTGTCATTCTACTTGGCAGTCTACTAATAGGTTCTACTCTAGAACCAAATCTAATAGCTCATTTCGGTGGCTGTCCCACTACAAGTTCAAAGACATCTGCGAATTCTCCAACAATGAAAACTAGATTCAACTCGTTTTCTACCTCCATAACACCCATCAAAGCATTAACCTCAAAATTGGGGTTTTCTACGGAGTATATAATCTGATCGCTACAGTCAGGGTGTCTAAGCGATATTTTTCTATCATTGCAAAATATCTTAGCGTCGTATTTACTTAACTAATATATACCCAAAATAATTCTAAACCCTAGGAAATCAATCACATGCAAACTGCAAATAAATGTATGACCTAACAACTCAAACTCTAGCCAGTCACACTTCATCCCAAGTGTCGCATACCCTCTTATAGGATTTGCTACCCTTATGGAAGCAACTAGGTATGTGGGTTCTAGGTTAAGCTTGTCTACCGAACTATAAGATATATAAGAATGTGATGCACCGGTATCAATTAGAACTCTAATTGATACACCATGAATCAATAGTGTACCTCACAACCCAGCTTTTCCCTTATCCTCTGCTTTTGGTCTTGCGGTAGCTAGTTCCAGTGCAAACACCTTGCCTTTTCCATCCTTGACTGGCTCCTTGCATTGGTTCTTATAGTGAGTGATCTGATCGCAGTTGAAACATCTAATATTCTTCTTTTCAACGGCCTTCTTTCCTTTGCCTGTCCAACATTCATGGTCGTAGTGTCCTTTCTTTTCACATTTATAATAGACAACCTGTTCCTTTCCTTTCTTAGCTGCTCCACCCATTTGAGCTCATTTCTTATGGGAAAACTTCCTCTTCTAACTCTGCCCTCCTTGAACTACCTTGGCCTTATTTCTTTCAAGAAAAGCAAGCATTTTTTCCAACCTCAAAGCCATTTCCACAAAAACATCACATGGATTCGTAATATGCGGTAATGTGGCCTTAATAAGTTCAGGCTTCAACCTGCAAATGAACTTCTCATCCCTCTTAGTTGATGTATCAACTGTAGCGTAGCTATATATCGCTAGCTCCTCAAACCTGGTAACATACTCAAGCACAGTCATATCTCCCTGCTCCAACTCAGCCAACTTCCTAAGCAGAGTAGACTTAGCAATCTCCGACATAAACTTCTCCTCAAACCTCCTTCTGAACTCAGCCTTCATCGTAGCCTCTTCATTGACTCCAACCATGACACGGTTCCACCAATGCAATGCTGCTCCTTGTAGCTGTCTAGAGCGAATTTCCTCTTTTTCTCATCATTGAACCCCAAATTAGTGAAAATCCTCTCACAACGAAGTAACCAATTCTCTACTTCAATTGCATCTTCAGTACCAATAAAGGGTTTTCCTCTCAGCTGAGCATAATCTCTACTCAAAATAGCATAGTTATTCACCAACAGAGCTTCTTGATTTCCTCCTCCAACATTTCCTTCAATTAATGTAGTAGCAACTCTTGCTTGCATCGTGTTTACGAAGAACTGATACATTGCTTCCATCTCAAGTTGCGGAACTCCAGCACCCACTTTTGTAGCTTGTGCCTGACCTAGGTTCCTCCTTGTGTTTGGTCTGGCATTTCCATTAGTTGTAGTACTTCCCCCTCCAATGCTAACTCTTCGAGCATCCATAACTTACGTCCGTGAAATCTGCATTCGATTCTTTGTAAGATATAGAGGAATAGCCTAAGGAAGATGGAAGAATAGAGATAAAGCGTATACTTATATATAGCAAATATAAGTACGTTACTATAGCATTATCTCATACCCCGATCTTTTTCTCTAATTCCTTAGGAATATATTTTCAAATCATTATAAGTTTAAAGTTTTTCATAAACCTATGCTTTGATACCAAGTTGTAACAACCCCTATCTTGAGGCCCAAAGCTAAGCACTACAGATGCTGTAGTCATCCATACTATTAACTTTCAATGATAAAATATGGTAAAGTTAACGTATTCATAATATCAGAAGCACTTGAATATGAAATAAAATCAACACAGATTAAAACTACTTTTCTAATTGCATTTCAAAACCATATTTCATATTCAGTTACATTACCCCAATGTTTCCTAGGCATTGATCAAATATAATTACTACAAAATATGCTAGGAGCGACATATGAAGATGCCTCCTTGGATGATCAGAGTACTGAATAGACAAAACTGTCGTAATATATCACAACGGAAATAAAGATATAGACTCCTAAATAGCTATTCACTCTCTTGCTCATCTTCGGAAGCTTTATTCATCCACCTACTAAATTTGAAAAGCCCTGACTCTCGATCTACTTAAATTATTTTTGAGTACCCGAGAGTTTAAGGGGAAAACATAAACTTCGAGCTAGACATAAAGCCTTGCATGAATAATACTATTATGTCTCGGTTTATTGATATTAAGTGAGACCACGTCGCCTAGTGGAAGGAGTTTCCCCTCACTAATATCCCATTAAAGCATACCTTTTTGCATTAGAATTCTACAATCAAACCGATCATAACAATAATAGCAATAAAATATATGCTCAAAAATAAGTAACAAATGGACTATTTGTTCGAACAATATATTTTTGTTTGGCTAACTACTAACTATTGGTTGACTCGGGCCTATCAAATAAAATAAATAAATAATCTAACACCAGTTAGACAAACCTCTAGACGGTATGTCCTTAACTTAATTCTCCAAGGGTCGACCGATCCTAGGGGTTTTGCGGGCTCACCAATAACCTATCATCCTTCTCTGTAAATATTCCTTTCTGTGTGTAACCATCATTTAAATCTTACCCATGACTAAGCCCTACACAGTAGAATTTTGGACTAAATTAGCTAGGGGCTATAGCTAATGTATAGGGTGCAATCCTATACCAGTCCCATCTGGTAGTCAAATATCTAGGTCATTTTACTCAGGGTTAACTATCCTTAAAATTTTCCTTAAAAACCTTTCAAATTGGTTTAATCCCTTTAAATCATACTTAAAGAAGGAAAACATACTATTTGTTTTATTCAAATCTCTTTGCCATGGTATATGATTTACTAAAAACATTATTGTTGAAAACATTCAAAAACTTTGTTTAAAACCTTTAAACAATCTCTTTCAGAAACGTTGAAAGTACCCTTTTCGAAAAGATTGAAAGTACCCCTTTCAAAATAAGTAAACTAGTTTACTTTGCAACATTAGACCGAAAAGCCAAAACATACCTTTCGAAACCATTGAAAATATCCCTTTCAAAAGCTTTATAAAAATTTAAACATCCTCTTTTAAAACACTTCAAAATTTCCTTTTGAAACATTGGAAACCTTCTATTCAAATACTAAGGGTAAACCTTTCAAAAACATTAGGGAGTCACCCCTTCGAAATCTTTATCATATGCCTTTCGAAAACATTGGGAAACATCCCTTTCAAAACCTTCATTTGATACCTTTCGAAAGCATCAAAGTCCTTTACTTAAAACAAACCTTTCGAAAACAATGGTATCAAGTAAAAATATGTGGAACATAGTTTCAAAAACTTTAAAACCACTCCCTTGGAAACCTTTGGGTTTAAGTTCCAAAATATCAAAAATGGTGTTAAAAGAACTAAGTCGAAAGCAACTCTTTCAAAAGTAATTTCCTAAGTAAAAGAAGTGTATGGTGTTAAAACCAACCTATTCGAAAGCATTAGAGAAGCGGCTTAGGGTTTAAAGCGAAAGAATCCTCTCGAAAGTGTTGCTCTAAAAGGTAGAATGCGGCAGCAGGGTTTTGACCCCTTCAAAAGCTTCTATTTGAAACAATGGTAGCAACCTCTTTCAAAACCTTTCTTTAAACAATTGACCAAGTCGAAAGTTATCTCATTCAAAAGCATTATTTTTGAAAGAAAAGTAAGCGGCATTTCCTTTTAAAAGAAAAACAAGGTCTTGACCCCTTCGAAATCTCTGTTTCGATTCTATACCTTTCGTCTATCTCAAATCCACTGCATACAAAGTCTTTGATACCATATGTACCGGTTTCAACTAAGGTGGAGGCGGAAGTATGGTGTCGAAAGGTGCTGCCGAAAGTGGCGAAATAGCAAAAACCTTAGAAAAAACTGATTTTGGACTTTATAAAGTAATTTCTTTTCAACTAACCTGCTTATTTATCATCAATTAACTAGTTGCTTATTCTTTTTCAAAATCTTTTCTAAAAGTGATATCGAATTTCATAGAATAAGAATTTAAAATATTTGCAAATTGCCTCTTCTCCTTTTATAAACATATAAAGCATTTAAGTCCCAAACCTTAAATAATTTTATATATGTAATAATACATTTAGGAAAATTCTTCAAAGATTCTCATAAATCACTTTTAATATGTTTTCTAACATATGTAAATTTATGACCCAAAATAGAAATACAATAGATATAATTAATTTTAAACCTAATTAACTTTTTTCTTCACTAGAAATTTATAATTAATCCACATTAATTCAGAAAATTATAAGACTTGAAATCCATCTCTAAATTAATATTTCTGACCTTATATAAACATCAAAAGGCATTTGGATGTCATTTAATAGGTTTTTTCAAGTTAAACCTTAACATAAAATCAATATGAAATAGCAAAAATCATAAAGCAAGCACATATATCCTTTTAAACAATCCAAACATGGCAAATCATTTGCAAACTAACTTCGAATCTCATCTAAAACCGAAAATAATAAAATGAGATGTAACCAATGATTCACCTTTAGCTTGTGATTAAGGAGTTTGAGATTTTCTTCTTGAGTTAGATTGATTAAGCTTCCTTCCTCTTGATTTTAGCTTATCTTTCTCTTGCTTTCTCCTAATGGTGGTCGGCCTCTTCTTAAATTAGTTTTGTTTATGAACGTGTAAAATGAAAGTGGCATGAAGAGTTTAGGGTAGATGAACGTAACGTATTCCTCTTTTACCCTTATCTATTTCCCTTATTTATTTTATTTTAATTCTCTTTAGTTCATTGTTTAACAAGGCACGACTACCCTTCTATTATTCCAATCTCAGTTCACTTAACCATTTACATTATTTCATTTAATTTAACTATCGAAATGTCATAAATAATGTTAATCAAAATTAGGATTGTTAGAGCAAATTTTCAATCACTTATCTTAAAATGGGTATTCTAGCATAGAAAGAGGGAAATAAATACTCAAATATTTTCATCTAACTCAAACAAATTCACTATTCGGTTTATTTAAACTTATACTTCATATTTTATAAGATGTGCTCATGTTTTCCAAAATTCATATACATACACGCTTGTTTTTCTTCTTCAAAAACAAGCTATGGACTTTTAAAAATGAAGAAAGTATTATTAAATATCGCTTGGTATTTAAATTAAAATTGTATAATTATATTTATATAATAAACGCATTTCAAACTTATTTACAAAATACTTCCAATATCATTTGAGATAATTCTCCAAAATTCCTTTCATAGAAAGCTTGTATAATTAAACCATTTATCACTTATGATTTAAATTCAAATTCAAATTGTTTCTAAAATAAATTGATTTTATTTTCATAAAAGCTTTTCATATTTTCAAATCCATTGCAATATTTATATTACTCAAGCCAAAGTCATTTTGAACTATTTAAATTGGATTTCATCCACTAATTCAAATATAAATCCAAAATATAGTTAAATAATTCAAATTTTAATTTTAAAAATATAATATTTATAGATTTATCTTTAATCTTTCTTCAAAAAATGGAATCAAAATAAACAACATTAGGTATTCCCTGGAAAGCAATCTTTCTTTAACTATTCATTATACAGTAATTTTAAAACCATTCAAATATTATTCGATAGTATTAACCCTTCTAGTATATTATAATGTGTGTATCAAGTGTAAATTAGTTAAAAGATCACCACAAAGATGCAAAAACAGTCACAGGAAGAAGAAAGAACCAAAACTAAACCCACTGACCAAATTATGGAAATTAACTGTAAGTATAAAAGTCTTTCAAAGCTTTAATCCATAAAAAGAGCATTTCCGTTTGTTTATTATGTATACAACTAACTAGAATTCATCTAACAAAGGCAAGGAAGTATGGTAGAAGAAGCAAGAAAGAAGGGAAAAAGAAAGAAGAAGAAAAATACTTCCAGGTTTAGGGCCTACTATCCTAAATATTTGCGAACACCACTGATCGACGTCGATGGCTTGGGAATTAGGCCATTTGTGTCGATGTTTTAGGCAGTATCACCTAAACCTCATCTTTGATTATGCTTTGATAGTGATCCCAAGTAAGCTTCAGTATTACTTTTCCTAGGTTTCTACTACTATTCCCTATCCTAGGTTTATCACTAAGTTGATCGAAGTACTGATGAGCAAGATGATGAGGTATATTGTCTTTTATACTTTTACAGTAAATTATACAAATGAAACAAAGAAAAATATATTCACTTTACTTGATGAGGATAAAGTAGAAATCAAGTGCATTAATGCATTAAGCTTTCAGGAGGAAGAAGATAGCTTGCATTGATGGGTTTTGGGAAAGAAGAGGTAGCATACATGGTATTTTTGGGTTAGGGTTAAGAATAACTTAGTGTTTAAGTGATGATATAAGTTAAAATATAATTATTATACAGATAAATACAAAACGTAAGGTCCAATAAAATTTAAATTACATATTTTAATAAACTTGTACCCTTAACCACCTTATAACTTGAACCACCTATATTTCTTCATTTAAAATACTACTTGAGACATTTTATTCGAATTTTGTTTTATTTTTATAATGTTTTTTTGAAAGATATTATTTCCCATTTTAAAATTATAAAATTATTTTCCTAAAATAATTCCAAAATTCTAGATATATTATTTGTTTTGCAAAATAGATTTCCAAACAACTTTTGAACTTTAAAATATATTTCAAATTTTCAAATTGGAATTTCAAATCACTATTATTTTCAAATAAATTCCAAAAATCAATTTTATTGAATTAAATTTAATATAATTCCCAAATTATTTTCAGAACCATTTATTATTTATCTCAACTTTTTATCAAGTTAGAAATAATTTTTCATAATTCAAATCCATTTGAAATACAAATTTCTTTGGGTTAATTTCCAAAAAATGTTTATTCGCTCAAATTCCCAATTAAAATCCTAAAAATAGTATATATTCGAATTAGCATGCACTCACACCATCACTTGTTTTGTTTTCTTGAGAAATATGCATAGGGTTTTTGCATATGGATTGAATGGTTGTGCATACATATAAAATTATAAGTATATTTACATAGGATATTGCAAACATTTGGATACATTGCAAATCACTTGCATTACAGGAGGTCGACTGGTGCAGGAGGCCACCTAACTTTTGCATTTGTTATAGGTTCATATACATTCCAAGCCTATATGTACATACTGCATTGGGAATGCAAACCAAGGACAATGGTTGCCAGTGGTAGATGGTTGAGTAGATTGTTATATATATGATTTCCGTGTATATGAGTTATGCCTTTCCATCCTTGGAGATTTTAGGGACGAAATCCTTTTAAAGGAGGAGAATGTAACACCCGTAAAAATTAACCAAATTTTTATTAGAGGAAGTTAATTTGTCGATAATAAAGATAAAAGTGGAATCCGACCAAACATTAGAATTTGGCTATGAAACATGTACTGTTGTGTTTGTGGCGATTTTCTGGACAATTTTCATACATAAAGTTTTGTAATCAAACTTCGTATGAAAAGATTACTAATGTTTCGAGATTTCAAATCGAAAATACTTATTTTTGATCCTCTTTCACACTTATGTCACGTCTGTAGGATCGATTTCACTCTAAAGGCAGGGTGAATAGAGTGATACAATTAATTACAAAATTTAATGCGGAAATATATAAAAAAATCGCAGCACTGATAACAGCAGAATAATAACAGCACAGATAATAGCATAATATAAAAGCAGAAATAGAACAACATAAATGTACCCAGCTTTAGCAAAACTTTACCCAAGTGCTGCCTCCATGGTTTCTACTAGAAATTAAGTAGTCATACGCTTACACATGTAAACTCTCGACACCAGTATCGACTAATCCAACTCTATGCTCAAAAATCTGCCACAACTTAGCCACTAAGTTAAGAATTCTCGAACTACACCACCGTAGTTCGTCCCCTAGTCACACGACTAGAAATTACAAAAGGTTAAAAGTAAATTACAAATTAAAACAATAAAAAACAATAAATCCTAATTTCTATTTTAGTCCAAAGGATATTACATGCCGGCCTAAATAAAAAACGTGATAAAAAATTTTCCCTTTCTCCTTTTATTTATGTCGGCCTGTATTCTTTCCTTTTGTAAAAAAAATGGTTGTCCTCTGCTCATTTTTTCCTCTTCAGAAAATTAGGGCTTCGCCGATTTCAATAGATCGATCGAATTGATGTCATCACGTTGATTGCTCTGTTGATCATTTGCTTCGGCTGCTTTAATTCGTTAAGTTGATTGATGTGTAAATTGGTACATGAACGCCTTTTTATAGTTATTAATTATTCTCGAATTTGACTCGAGATGAGTGTTTTATTCTTCTCTGTTGTTACTTGAACTTGAATGCTTCTTTGCTTATGATATTAATGGGTTTTATGGGGTTGAAAACCCTAAATTTGCCCTCAAATATATTTTTGAAATCGAAAGATAATTTTAGTTTAGCCATTTTATTTTTCTTGATTTTTGGTGATGATCCTAACCGGTTCAATTTCGTATACTTCCTGTTATGGTTGCTTGGTCACCATGGCTTTGATTTTAGCTTTTTAGATTTTTTCTTGATCATCACGGCTTTGAATTGCTAGCATTTAAACTCGACTTGGTTTGAAACTGCTGCTTTGATTCTTATTTGAACTTGTACACTGTGTTATTCTTTGACTTCTTCGGTTAGATCAATTTGAGAAATAAAAACTGCTCTGACTTGTGTCAGTTGAGCTTACACTTGGTTTTGTATGAATCTACCTTGATTTTGGTAAAACTTGCTGCTATTTCGATTTTACTTCATTGTTTACTGGTCCTACACTTGGTAGAGATGTTGTATGGTCGTTCGAGTCTAGTTTCAATGTGTATGCATGTATCTCTATTGCATTTTGTGTCACTTGCTATTTACCTTCCTTGCTGGCAACATTTGATTGATTGCACTGTCCACTTCAGTAAAAATACCTCTGACCTTGCTCATTGATCTGGTCGACTTGAGTACATATGTATATGTATTGTCTTGTTGTGTGGTTCGATGCACTTTTGTAGTCTATCTTTCAAAAAGTTGTGTTGTTGTTTATCTCTTTGAGCCTGAGCATGTTTGCTTATTACTGTAGCCACCTCAGATTTGTACTGTTCGAGCCAGTGCATTTGTGTCACCACTGCTTATAACATCCATGCTTATACTTGATCTTGTTTCATTGATGCATCCCTTATTGTCACTATACTAGTTTACATGTACTGTTAGCTGAGTTCATATGCACTTGAGTCATGTCTAAAATTTTCTCATTTGAGCTGCTAATCCAATGTGCATTATATATTTCCATTTGAAGTTTATTGCTATATTCTAGTCCTTTTGTAACTGAACGTCTTGTTGGTTGTTGGCCTTCATGTAATTTGTCTGTACTTGATATTTGTTGTGCATTGTTTCACTTGAGTCTCCACGCATCTACTATGTCTTCGTTGCAGCTGTTTTCATGTGCACTGATTCTGTACATTTTGTACTTGAGTCTGAGTACAGTTGTATTTTGATCCATTGATGTTTTCTAGGTTACATTGAGCTCTATCCACTATTCTACATTAATGTTCATTCCTCTGATCATGTACATGACTTTTGTACTTGTCTCTGGTGCAATTTTAATACTTTTATTCATTTTGTTTGAGGCTTTTGTTTCCAGTTCTGGTGTTGTTTTGGACATAGCCATTGTATTGTTGACGCTATGTTGCTTGATTGCTTTGATCAAGCATTTTCTCTTGTGCTTGACAAATTTTTATTGCACTTGAGTTGAATCCAGCTTATAGCTTAGTTTTGACCTTGTGCTCATGTCGTGACTTTATTTTTGATTGCACTTGAGTTGAACCTAGCTTTTGGCTAGGTTTGACCCTGTGCTCACCTATCCCTGCATTTTTATCAAGTGTATATCGGTGTGTACGGCCTTGTGGCATGTACATTGATACACTATGCATGTCACAGGTTGTTCGGGTATGATGAATTCAAAAATGAATATGATGACGAACAACCTAAATAACCGAGGCAAATAACATTTTCAAAATGCACATTTTATTTTACACTGCAAAATTATTTCTTTTTCAATTTTACTGCTTCAGTGTTTATATTATAGAATACTCATATGCTGGATTAAGGCTGCAACAGAGTCGAGATAAAATATGAGTGAATGAGTGATATGGAGTGAGGTAAACAATGTGAAGTAAAAATTATGATGTAATCGAAATTTTATTGTAATCAAAAATTATATATATAGTAAGAGCTCAAATTTGTACTAGTCAAAACTGTAATAAAATATTTCTTTGAATAAAATATCTATTTGAATTTAAATTCTATGTTATTTATTTTATTCAGCAAATATTTATTTAATTATATGAAAATAAAAATAGTATAATAACAAATATATTTAAATGAATATATATATATATATATGTTTATTATCATCAAAAAAAATCATATAGTTGCATATTCAACAATCTCTCCCTTTTGATGTAACAAACATACATTTAAGATTTGAACTTGTTAAATGTATTTGACAATTCTATTTTCTCTCCTATTTGCTCCCTCTCTACACAAAGCTCCCCCTTAATATATGCATGAAAAAAATAAAAATATGCAAATGAGCCTAGATGCAAATAGAAAATACAAAATAAAATATTTGACCTTTATTTGCCAAAATCTTAACTTTTCTCTCCCCCTTTTGTTATCAGTAAAAGAGTAATAGTGTTAGAAAATAGTGATAAGGTGATAGACATTAATATAATATTAATACCCAATTGAGTATAAATATTAAATTTCAATAAAAAATCAAACAAAAATCATAAATACTCTTATTGACACATATTCCACTATAGAATGATAGGGATGATGTCATCATATAAAACCATATAGTCGTGTCTATTTTTGGCATATCTATATTAGGAATTTCAATATCTACTAACCATGCTAACCGTTAGGACTTTTAAATGAGATTGGTAGTGTAACATCCCGAAAATTTTGAATTTAAAATTTAGTAATATATTTGAAACTTTTTGAAATTTAAGTTGAAAAGTTATAAAGAAATAAAATATGAACAAAGTTTAGTGTTTTTAGTTAAAACTTTTAATAGAATTTAAAATTGTTAAGTAAGTTATGATGAGATTATAAGATTTAAATCACATAATTATAATCTAACATTTAAACAAATAAACTAAGATAACAAATTTTTATGAAGAAATATAAAACTATAAAAGAAAGCAAAGCACTTTCAATTAGCTATGTAAACCAATAAGTAGACATAAGAAAAACAAAATTTTTAAACAAAACAACACATACATATAAAAAGAAAACAAAACTCTTCCATTTAACAAAATAAAGAAGTACTTTCACAACTATAAAATAAGAAGGCTGTAACATGAAAAGGGGGCATGAACATTACACTACATGCTTCCAATAAATGCTTTCATTTAATGTCTTTACTCTAGTAACCTCAAGCAAGATATCAACTGTAAAACAATGCTTCATTTAATGTTATTACTGCATAGCAGATCTAAAAGCATGGTTTAGTTTTTTTTTATACTTCAACTTGTACTTGCTTTGGTAGACTCAGCTTATCCTTTCACCTGCACACCATCCTTCTTATATACATGCACACATTCATATTTATTCATCTCGTTCAAAACAAAGATAGTAAAACAAAAGAAAACATCATATTTCATAAATTCAAAAGCATTCAAGTGAGCAAAACAGAAAATAAAAAGAAGTAAAAAAAAAAACCAAACCAGAGAGGAGATCCAAATCTGCAGTTCAAAGGAAACCCATGTAGTCTCTATTTCAAACCTTTGTCAGGTGAGTGAACATCAACTTAAAGGCTTTAAGTTAACTGTAAAGATGATTCTTTGTTTCATGGCATTGTATATGTTTATCTTTGAATATAGTTTGGTAAATATATATATAGATATACAGGTTACTCTGCAATTTGTCCTTCTTTGTTATGGGTTACAGGGTAGATTTCCATTCAAACTCCAGTAGTTTTCATCTGAATCATAGTAAAACTTCAGTTTTAAAATCAAACAAGATAATGGAACTCAAATATGGTTTATTAAAAATAGATTTAAAATCCAAAGCTGTAAGATATCATCACTAAAGTTTGTCTACAGGAAATCAAAAGAAAATGTGATGAACCCAAGTATTATGAAAAAGCTAATTCAAATTCATTGCCTATATTCTTACTGCAAATCATGATTTTTAAAACAAAAGTGAAGAATTTTAGTTTAGTATTTAAAGGGAAATTTGCATTTGAATAAAAATTGAATTTTTACCAATTTCTTGTAAGTGAATCAATTTAAATTGCTGAAATTTGAGTTGAAGCAAGCCTAATCATTCATGATATTGGGAAAAATACAAATTAATTTTTCTATCGCGTGAATTGGGGGTACGAGCTCGAATTAGGGTTTACTTTTTGAAATTGATATGGTCTGTAAACTTGATGCGTACGCTACCTTGGACGCATCGAGTTGGAAGATTTTGTGGGTGATGATGGCTTGGGGTGTTGTCATACTATGGCCGAAGTCACGAACTTTCTGGTGACTCGAGGCGTGGCGGCGAAGCAAATTCTGTTCGGTGGGTTCGAGCTGAAGGGTCGAGCAAGTAGGCATATTTTGATTTCGACTTTCGTTCGAAATACTGAGATTTGATTTTGAGTTGGGGGTCGAATTTGGGTTTGTGGGAGGTGTCGAAGGGCACCGGAGACGTGGCGGCGCTCCGTGCACGTGCATGGAGGCGCGAGGAGTATCAGCACGTCATAAATAAAAAAACAAAAAAAAACAGAGAAACAGGGAAAAGAAGAAGGTTGGGAAAGAAACGTACAGGGAAGGCACGGGAGTTACTCGAGTTTCTCGTCGCATATGCTCGAGTCTTTTAAAAATGAAGCTACAGGTTTTAACTTTGAGAAGAAAAAAAAAGAGTAGGAACAGACGCGGGAAGAAGAAGATGCTTCGGGGAAAATGGTGTGATACTCGAGTTTTGACTCGAGTGAAGGCCTGGGCATTCGCTTTCAAAAATGGGTTAAGCCCAAAATCATTTAAAGTTGATAATGTTAAATTTATGAATGTTTTTTTTTTGTGAATCCAATTAGTCCTTTGATTAAGTATGAAGTCAATTAACATTAAACTTTTTATAACTATAATAAAGTGATTTCCAAAATATGAAGAAGATTTTTAAAAATGATAATTAAGGTAAATGAAATTTCTTAATTAATAGTTTTGGAAAGAAATTATAAGTGATTTATAAATTGTAACTAAAAAAATGGATTTAATAAACAATTTAGTGTTTAAATAAATTTGTAATTGAGAATTTGTAAATTAGACAAATTAAGTTGATTAATTTAAATTGGCAGTTAATTAAAATAATTAATTAAGGAATAATCAATGAACCAAGATGATTAAGATTAATTAATTTATCATTAAGAATAATAAGTCATTAATTTAAAATGATCAATAAGATAAGTATATGGTTAATTTATTAAATCCTATTCACTTTGATTGGAAAACGATAAACTATCGTTGTGCACTATATTGATATTTCTATTCTGATTGCGATGCTGTGTTATATAAATTGCCATGTTATTGCACTGTGATTATGATTTGTTCTGTATTGATGTGAAAACCTTGTTGCCCGTAAAACGACATTTAAACTTCGATGCGACAGGGAATCGGATTTCAGTTGGTTATCCGAAACCCACATCGAACCTGTGAATATTTGTGAATGACATCCACATGTTTTAAAATTTGACACTCACTATTCGAATTAGCCGGGAAAGGACCTTTGTGTCATATAACTCATTTCGAATATGTGATTCGACGTTATGGATAGCAATTGAAGACCGGTGTTGAAGACCAGGTATTTGCGAGAGCGATAGGATGACCTATCGATTGTCTCTGCACCGAGTAGCTACGGTATAGAGATTTCCTAAGTGATAGGAAGTCCGATCGGGATTGTGGATATCCGGATTTCAAGGACTTCTTTGGAAGTGCCTTCGGTTCTGTTCGAGCCCAGAACAGACTTGTATGGATAGTATGTCTGACATTACAAATTGAGATATAAAGCCGATTTCTTTCAAATATATTTCTGTTGGTGGCGGAGAATTTATTCTTTTAGCTTAACACCCTTCTCTGAGACATACGAGCTCAGAGGTTATGTAGTTGAAGGTTATCAGCGATATATTCCCAATTTGGTAATGTGACATGCTGAGTGTTGCTGTGAAATGATCATTGTGTTGATCATTTGAGATAGGATCATTTGTTTGATCGTCTATCTTGGTGATCATTTCTATGATCATTTGTTGACCCAAAGCACAGCTTTAGTATAAAGCGTGTTTTTGTGGACGAGACTTCGTCGGACCTCACACCCCGAAATGGTCGAAACAGGAAAGATGCGGCAAGGTTATTGGGGGTAGCACCCCTTAGGGTATGTTCATTTCCTTCTGGATAGAAGTGGTATCATGGTATGGAGCCCAGATACTTAACTTATGTTGATATCGCAGATATATGTATATATGATTTTGTGATTTGTTGCTGGGCCCCGGTTAAAGGTTGGTTACAACCGGGAGATGACATACTCATGTTAGTAGTTACCCAGTTTGGGGTAACTCGGCCTTGTGTTGGCAGAGATCCGGTTTGGTTCTCGGGGACGTCCTTCCAGAGGCGTTCTCATGTGGCAATGGGAAGTTCCTTGGCCTGACCATTTGTTGGAAATCCAAAGAAACAATACGAAACCCTGTACGATTTTAGTTGTAGAACCTGCCATGCAGCGTGGCGGTAACCTGCCACAAAACATGGTAGCTATAGTAGGCATAGTTCGAAATGTCTATGCTGGCTAAGATTAATATTCTACTTTCGAAATGATTTACTTCACTATACACTAGTATAATATCAAAGAATTCTTTTCTCGTACCAAGCATATTTAACTACCATAAGAAGAAATCTCCTCCAATTCTGCGTTTGCATTGTGTGTGTGGCGGGAGGTCTTATGGTAGTTCCATTTTTAAAAGCATTCCGAAAATTCTTTTATAAATCTTGTTTTTATTTAAATGCAACTATTTTTGTTTACTCATACCAGTCCCATGACTGATCCGGAGTTTATTGTTTTCTTTCCTAAACTCTGGGTGCCCATTATTTCCACACGGGCAGCCTAGTAGCAGGTTTCTGTATTTTGGAGTAGCAGTATTTTGGGGCTCTTACCTGGGAGATATCTTAGGAGCTTTTGGAGATTTCAGGTGTTAGCTTTTGGGAGTTCGTTATCATCTCTCTCATTTGAGGACTTTTGGATTTATGATTACAGTTGTATTGTCATGATGTTGTATTTGGAGTTGCGGTGTATGTATGTATATGTATTCTGTACTCTGTTGCAGTATGGATATTATGTTGATGTTGTAACTGTGATGATATTTATGATATTGATTATGTTCCGCTGTTTTATATTCATCTAATTGTTGTTATAAGCTCCGGCGATGCGAATTTGGTGTTGTTTATCGAACATCGAGTTTGGGTCGTCACAGGTAGCATTCCAAATTTAAAAAAAAATTGAATTCAAGTATCTTCTAACCATGCATAACCGTGATGACTTTTAAATAGGATTAGAATCAACTTGTCTATTTAATTAATCAATTTGATATCTGTTCCATACAAGCATAACCATGCGGACTTTTAAATGTGCATGAAAACACATAATCAAAAATTCCAACTAATTCACCCATGCATAACCGTGAGAACTTTTAAATCAGAGTGAATACTTTGGATGTTTTTATTGCTAAAAATAAAATAAAATGAAGAACGAATAATTTCCCATTTAAAATACCATATATTGACATACTACATTGGATTTTGATGAGTGATGATCAATAGAAATATGATGGGAAAAGAGATGGTCATGGAATTTTTTTACCAACAATTTTTTTATAACTCTTGTTTAAATTTCTAAAGAAATTTACTAATTATACTGTCTCAAGTTATAATATATGATTAATATCAACACTCATCGCTTTTTTAACCATTATTTAGGGAGTTTGATTTGTTAATGTAGTCATTTAAAGTAAATCCAAAAATAATTATAAAATATAAATTTTCTAAAATAACTAATATGAAACAAGGTCAACAAAAGCGATTTTCTGAACGGGGTTTTATAAGAAAAATGTCTACTTATTTGAAAATTAGTTGAAATGAAAAATATGCATATATTTTCTTTGAAAATGTGATGCAACCAATGAATTTCTCTACATAAAACACGTTCCACCAGTAATTTCTCTATCAACTAGATTATCAGTATAATCTGCATCTGAATTTATCTTAGACTCAAGATTATCATTAGTTGGATGTTGTAGACCAGACTGTGAAGTTGCAGAAAATTCCTTAAAATCCTTTTTATAGTTTTTAAATGAAATACTTTTGAATTTGAATTGAAGCTGAGCCAATAAACAAGCAGTGAAAATAGTGTCAGATAAGATAAACAAATATATCCACTTGTATCATGAGTAATCGACAATCAATAAAACACTATCATTAGCCCAAATACGTCTCTAGAAATACTTATAGTATTATCGGCATAAAAGTATGATTGGCCAACAACTTTGAGTAAGTTAGAATCAAAACAAACATTCATTTCTTTATCACATAACTGGCTGATTTAATTCAAATTATGGTGTAGACTATCACATTTAATAAATCATTCACGATGAATATACAGTTACCTATTTTACCTTCACGATAATTTTTCGATGTTACCCATTGTGATTTTTCCACCTTGTACTAGGCTATGGAACTTTGATTTGTTGCCCCTTGTGTGCCTGGAACAGCCAGAATCCAAGTAACACTGTTGTTTTTCCTTTGCCTGTCACTACATCTACACGAGAGAAGATTTTTGTGACCTATTTCTTTTTATAGGACCATGGTTTTTAGTGGCAAATGATTTTGAAAAATATGTTTGTGAAGACCCAAAACTATTTATATATGTTCCTTCGGGCATCCAAATTTTTTTGACTTTGAGAGATTTTATATTCATGCCTTTAGGAACCCAAATTGGAACGGTTTTCTCGTGTTTGGGTCTCACACTTTTCCCTTAATAGTGTTATTAGTTGTTTGTTCATATTTTGACACTTTTGCAAATCCAAATGCATTCCTTTTATTCTCAAAGAGTTGATTTTTTAAGGGTATATTAAATGACTTATCGCTAGTGAAAAATTTCCAAGTAACCAACTTAATTTTATTAACTTTGGAATTTAGAAGTTTATTTTCATTTATTAGCATCGAACAACTAATGGTACTATCTCTCTTTTCAAAACTATTCATTTTTAATTGCATATTTTCATTTTGATGCTCTCTAATATTATTCTCAATTTCAAGCATCTCAATTTAAAAGAGTTGGATTTTTTTTAATTCAATTTTTTCAAAATCCTTCATTTTTCAATCTCCTTTCAAACTCGTGGTTTAATCGAGTATTTTCAGATTAGCTCAAAATCATGTTTTCTTTTTTAAGGGTTTTGAAATTTTCATTTATCTCATTTAATTTCTTTTCAAAATCCTACATTTAGAAATTTATGACTTATTAAAGCTATCCAACTCTTTTTGCAAAATGTTGTTTCTACAAATCAACTCAGTTTGGTTTTTCTCCCGCATTAAAATTTTGTTTTTAAACTTTTGAAGGTTTTCATGAAAATGGGCAAATTTCATGGTCCAAATACCTTTTCGCAGTTAGAACTATTATTTTTCTTAATATCTTAAAGCTCATTCTCCAAATCGTTATTTTTCTGATAAAGTTTAGCTTGTTCCCTTTCCAACTTATCCTTTTTCAACACAAGATATTTATTATTTTCAATTAATTTTTAGCGCAAGAAACTAAATCATTGAATGGAAAATCACCTGTCTCATCGGTTATTGAATCTTTATCACTGATGCCTATTGCCAATCCAATTAAATACGTTTCTTTAACTGAGTCGATTTTTGGAGGATTTCTCATCATTATTGACTTTTGCACCATATATTGCATCAAATGTATTCCAGATTTCCTTTGCTTTTTAACAATGAGAGATAAACTTAAAATTATCTTGATTAATATGAGAATATAGTATATGCATATAAATAGCATTAACCAAAGTATTTTTCTCATCTATTATATGACACCCATTTTCAATAATATCCCAACATTTAACATTAACACATTTTAAATAAAATTCCATTTTTAATTTCCAATTCAAAAATCTGTTCCATCAAAAACAGGAGGAATAATATTGGACCGACCCTCAGAAAAACCATTATTAAAAGAAGCCCTTTTAAAAATTAAAATTTTTAAAACAAAAATTGGTTTTTCAAAAATCAAATTTTTGAAACAAAAAATGACTTTTATTCCTCGCTCTGATGCTACTTGTAGGATCAAGTTCAAACTAAAGGGTGGACGAATAGGGTGATACTATTAATTATAAAATTTAGTGTGGAAATATGTAAAATAATTGCAGCACTGATAACAGCAGAATAATAGTAGCACAAATAATATAGCAGAATATAAAATGCAGAAATATAACACCACAGATTTATCCAGCTTCGGCAAAACCCTGCCAACGTGCTACCTCTATGGTTTTTACTAGAAATTAAGTAGTCGGACGCTTACACATGCAAACTAACGAGACCCGATATCGACTAACCTAATTCTACGCTTAAAATTTTGCCACAACTGAACCATTGAGGTGCGAATTCTCAAACTACACCACCGCAGTTCGTCCCCCAGTCACATGACTAGAAATTACAAAAGTTTAAAAGTAAATTACAAATAAAAACAAATTCAAATAATAAAAAACAATAAACCCTAATTTCTATTTTAGCCCAAAATATATTATCAACCGGCCCAAATAAAGAACGTGATAAAAAAATTCCCTTTCTTATTTTATTTATGTCGGCCTGTATTCTTTCCTTTTGTAAAAAAAATGGACGTCTTCTACTCGTTTATTCCTCTTGAGAAAATTAAGTCTTCGCCGATTTCAATAGTATGATCAAATTGATGTCATCACGTTCATTGCCCTATTAATCGATTGTCTCTTTTATTTGCTTCAGCTTCTTCAATTCATCGAGTTCGATTAATGTATGAATTGGTACGTGGATACCTTTTTCTGGTTATTAATTATTCTCGACTTTGATTCGAGTTGAATGTTTTATTCTTCTGTGTTGTCACTTGAAATCGAATGCTTTTCTTACCTATGATGTTAATGGGTTTCTTAAGGTTGAAAACCCTAAATTTGCGTTCGAATATATTTTTGAAATCATTTGATAATTTTAGTTTAGCTATTAGATTTTGCATGGTTGTTGGTGATGATCCTAACCAATTCAATTTCGTATATTTGTTGTTATGGTTGCTTGGTCACCAAGGCTTTGATTTTAGCTTGTTCAATTTTTTCTTGGTCATCACGGCTCTGAATTGCCGGCATTTAAACTCGATTTGGTTTAAAACTACTGCTTCGATTCTTATTTGAACTCGTGCACTGTGTTATTCTCTGACTTCTTTGGCTAGATCGATTTGAGAAATAAAAACTGCTCTGACTTGTGTCAGTTGAGCTTGCACTTGGTTTTGTATGAATTTACCCTTAGTTTTGTAAAACCTGCTGCTGTTTTGATTTTACTTCATTGTTCACTGGTCCTGCACTTATAGATATGTTGTATGGTCGTTCGAGTCAGGTTTCAATGTATATGCACATATTTCTGTTGCATTTTGTATCACTTGCTAGTTACCTACCTTGCTAACAGCATTTGATTGATTGCATTGTCCATTTCAGTGAAAATACCTCTGACCTTGCTCATTGATCTGGCTGACTTGAGTACATATGTATATGTGTTGTCATGCTGTGTGGTTCGATGCACTTGTGTAGTCTATCTTTCAACTGAGTTATGTTGTTGTTTATGTCTTTGAGCCTGAGCATGTGTGCTTGTTACTATAGCCACTTCAGATTTGTATTGTTCGAGCCAGTGCATTTGTGTCACCACTTCTTATCACATCCATGCTTATACTTGATCTGCTTTCATTGATGCATCCCTAGTTGTCACTGTCCTAGTTTACCTATACTGTTAGCTGAGTTCATATGCACTTGAGTCATGTCTGAAATTTGCTCATTTGAGATGTTATTCCAGTGTGCACTCTACATTTCGACTTGAAGCTTATTTCTACATGGTCCTTTTGTAACTGAACATCTTGTTGGTTGTTGGTCTTCATGTAGCTTGTCCGCACTTGATATTTGTTGTGCATTGTTTCACTTGAGCCTCCATGCATCTACTTTGTCTTTGTTGCAGCTGTTTTCATGTGCACTGATTCTGTACATTTTGTACTTGATTTTGAGTACAGTTGTATTTTGATCCATTGATGTTTTTTGGGTTACACTGAGCTCTGTCCACTATTCTACATTAATGTTCATTTCTTTGATCATGTATATGACTTGTGTAGTTGTCTCTAGTGCAATTTTGTTATTTTTGTTCATTTTATTTGACACTTTTGTTTCAAGTTCTGGTGTTTTTTTAACATAGCCATTGTATTATTGAGGCTATGTTGCTTGATTGCTTTGATTGAGCATTTTCACTTGTACTTGACAATTTTGTATTGCACTTGAGTCGAATCTAGCTTATAGCTCGATTTTGACCTTGTGCTCATGTCATGACTTTATTTTTATTGCACTTGAGTTGAACCTAGCTTTTGGTTGGGTTTGACCATATGCTCACCTATCCCTGCATTTTTATTAAGTGTATATGGTGTGCAAAGCCTTGTGGCATGTACAGTGATACACTGTGCATGTCACAGATCGTTCATGTATGATGAATTCAAAAATGAATATGATGACGAACAACCCATATAACTGAGGAAAATAACATTTTCAAAATACATATTTTATTTTACACTGAAAAAATATTTCTTTCTCAATTTTACTGCTTTAGTTTTTATTTTGTAGATAACGTAGATGCTGGATTCAGGTTGGAGCAGAGTCGAAGATAAAATATGAGTGAATGAGTGATATTTAGTGAAGTGAACAATGTGAAGTAAAAATTATGATGTAATCGAAATTATATTGTAATAAAAAATTGTATATATATGTGAAAATAAAAATAGTACAATAGCAACTACATTTAAAAGAATATATATGTTTATTATCCCCAAACAAAAATCATATACGTGCATATTCAACAACGTCGAGTTACTGCGGAAGAAAAAACTGCAAAATTCGATCAAATTTATTGTAATGGTGAACTAAAATCATACAAATGAAATTATAAGTTATACACTAAAATTATTGGAATTTTATACAGAGTTATAGATTTAAAAAAATAAGTGAAATCTGGTTGGAAGTTGAGGGATAACCACAGTTAAAAAAAATACAATTTACTGTTAAGAATATGATTAACGTTGTGACGACCAGCAAATCTGACCCATTTAGAGCTGACAATAACCGCACATGTCCAGCCCCAAACCGAAGGGAAATACGAATAATCATGAGATTGAAAGAAAGAAATAAGAAAGAAGAAGAGAAAAGAAGAAGAGAGAGGAGAAGAGAAGAAAAAAGAAGAAGAAGAAGGAACATAAGACAAAACAGAAGAAACTAAGACAACTACAGAATCTCACAATCGCAGCGGAAAAACATATAATAGTATATCAATAATCTTTAAAAAACAAAAACTATAATATCATATACACACATCCATCAGAGTACAAAAATCAATCACTAATCATCATCCTAGACATTTATAATAACATGTCCTCACAATTACTGATAATTTGACAACAGTGCAGTGGAAAAATAAACATATAAGTGAATACGATAAGAAAACTTCCAGCTCGCCTGTTGAGGCTCCAAAGCATCCAAATCTTCATTTGTAAATATTCTCGGCCTGACCCGAGCATTGGAAGGGAAGAACGCTTGGATCATTCAGATAAACCAGCGTGAGAAAACACATCTCAACTGAATTTCTTTTAAAGTTTATAAAAGCATTCTATTATCAAAACATAGGTATCTCGTAAGACACGCCCATACACAAACACGGACGGGTTTATACCTTACGGTAACCAAAACCTTTCATATTAAATCATGTCATATTATACTAGTTTCTAGTATACAAATAATAAAAATCATAGCCGAAATTGTTACATTGATTAAATTCCAACAATACTAGCCACAAACGCAGGTTCTACAAACAAAATGGCAGGCACATAGTGGATAATGGATTCCATACAAATGACCAGGTGAAGGGAATACCTTCCGGCTAGTAAATCTCTGGAGGAATGTACCGATGCCCAACAGATGGTCCTCTACCAACACAAGACCGGCTAACTTCTAACTAGGTAGTGCGAAATATGTCATTACCCCAGTCGTTACCGACCTATTCGAGGGCCATTATAGCTAAATCCATAATAATTTACATCTTGAACGTCATAGTGGGAAGAAATATATCAAGAAATGGGTAATCGTACACTAATGGTTGCAAACCACGTAGCTTTGCCGCATCAATCATGTTTCGGTCATTTTTGGGTGTGAGGCTAAAGGTCATGATTACCTTTCAAATAGCACTTATCACTTGGAATGCCAAAACAACCATTCCTCGATCGCTATTGACTTTTACAAAAATACAACCTCCGAGCTCATATGTCTTAGAGAAGGGTGTTAAGCTAAGAGAAGTTGACTTTTACACCACCAAATAGATGCACGTTTGCAAAAGTCAACAATGCAATCTCAAAATGCAATGTCAGACATCCATCCAAACAAGTTATCCAAGAATAGGTAAAGCCGAAGGCACTCTTCTACCATATCCTGTCGGGAATAACCCATAGGATTAGTAGTGAATAGTCCTTGCATCAGATATTTCATAATGAAGAGACTACTACTACAATATGTATATTGTGACGACCTGCAAATCCGTACCCTTTGAATCGATAATAAAACACACATGTCCGACCCAAAATAGCACAGACCGACGGAAAGTCAGGAGAAAGAAAAGAAGAGAGAAGAGAAGAAAGAGAGAAGATAAAACTAAATGGAACAATACAGAATCTCACATCGCAGTGGAAAACATATAGTATCATATCAATGATCTTTACAAAATAAAAACTGTATATATATACACATCAATCAGAGTTCAACAATCAATCAATAGTTATCAGCCTGAACAGTTATAATAACCTGTCCTCCCAAAAGCTGATAATATACAACAAACAAACAAAGCAATGCAGTGGATAATCCATAATCAAAACAGATACGCGTATACGAAATGAAGATCTCCAACTCGCCTACTGAAGCTCCAAAAGCACCAAAGCATAACCTGTAAATATACTCAGTCTGACCTGAGGATGAAAGGGAAGAACACCCGGATCGGTCTGGTAAACCAGCGTGAGAAACACACTCAACTGTATTTATTAAATTACCAAACTTTTCCTTTATCGAAACAAAGTATCTCGTAAGACAAGTCCACATATATACACGGACATGTTTTTACCTTACGGTAACTAAAAAAATACATATCAAATTCATGTGATATTATAGCAGTGTCTACTATATACAAACAGTATTAATCATTGCCGAAATTGTTACATTGATTAAATTCTAGCATATATCCCAATTGGGTAATACAATCAAAATGGCAAGCACGTAGTGGAGTTTGGATTTCCATACAAGTGACCAGGTAAAGGGACTATCTTCCGGCAATACATCCCTAGAAGAATGCACCGTGAAACCATCACAAAGTTTCCCTACCAATACAAGACCAACCCACCTCTATAACTAGATGGTACCAGATATGTCATCCTCTGGTTGTTACCGACCTTTACCGAGGGCCCTCTAGCATGCAAACCACAATAATTAGATACACGACATACATCAGAAGAGGATGAACATAACCTAATGTGAGCGACCCGCTTAACCCTGCTGCATCTAACTCTATTTTGGTCATTTCCGGTTGATGAGGCCTGATGAGGTAACGATTACCTTTCACAACCACAATCACATCACTTTGAATGCCACATGGCCATTTCCGTTGACTACTAATTGTCGTCCACAAAAATACAACCCTTAAGCTTATACGTCTCAAGGAGGGAGTTGAGATAAGAGAAGTTGCCTTCTCCGCCGCCACCGATGTACGTTTGTAAAAACAAATGTACGTAATATTTTAGAAATGCAATGTCAGACAAACATCTATACAAGTTGTCGAGGAACAGGACAAACCGAAGGTACTTTCCTACCATATCCTGTTAGGAACTCCATAGGATTAGTAGCGAATAGTACTTGCATTGGATATTTCATAAATAAAAAGACCATTGCTACTGGATGTATATTGGGATTTAACCCCAAATGATCAACAAGCAGTCTTTCACTATGAAAATCTGGAATACCAATATCATCACAAGCAACCTGCAGAATCGTCACATATACGTTGGTCCGAAGTGGTTTTCAGATAAATCTGATCCCGGTCTCTTCGCACTAACAACGTAAAAGCGTTTCTCAACCTCACATAGAAACCAAGTCTCATAGACTTATCGTGTTTCCAACTTTCAACTTGCTATCCTTCGGGCCAAGAAGGAAGCTCAAGAGATTGGAGTAATACTCCGCACTATACAAATCAACATCCTCAACACAAATGATAATCAAGCCTACACAGAAGGCAATGTACTAAGTGTACGACTAAATAGTTCCCACATCAAGTTGAGGAACTAAAATTTGGCCAAGTTTGATAGTCGGCTATTTAACTATCAAAGCAAACAAACAAATATTTAGCACTACAACAATCACTAGGCCCTTTTAATTAACCTTTTATTAATTAAACCATTTGCCAGATATTCACTTCAAATAATCTTTAGAAAGATATATTCCCAAAATCATTTCAACATTGGAAAACATTTCCAAATATTTATTTTCAACACTTGGAAAATATTTCATATACTTAAATCACGATTAAGTATATATTTTATTCTATAAGGAAAACGTTCTCTTTAAACACATTATTCGGGTCAAAATGAATGTTGGGTAAAACATCGTTACGGCAACCCAAAATCAATAGTATAGGGCCAGCATCTCCTTTGCGCGGTTCGATCCTAAAAAATAACAATATATATATATATATATATATATATCACAAATATACATCTCATCATCAAGGATGAGGCATTCCGTAGGGAAAAAGGTGTAAAAGTACGATATGTAATCTGTGATATGTACCTTATATATTATTAGCGAGCATATACGGCTAATATAGACGAAAGCGAGCTCCAAAAGCGAAGCAAGCACCATACGCACCTACTAAACACTTAACAACAATGAGAAACATGTATATACGAAAGTAATATCAATATACAACACATATCAATACAATAACTATATACGCCAATATGGCAAATGAAATCAAAAACAACAAATCCTATCATCAAACATTTAACATCCAACAAAGCAATATCCATCCAATCAATCAATAATCAAATCATTATAAACTCATTTTCTTATTAACATTCATTGAATTGGTTTTCAATTTAAGTCACATTTGACTTATTAACATTGGATTCCACTAACATTCATTTATTCATTTTCAGTTAGTTTACATTCACTAATTCATATTCAAGTTAGTTCACTTTCAAATCAAATCAATTCTATTTAAATTCACTTAACTTCCCATTTGAATTCAATTACTTTAGCTTTCAATTTCATTACTTCAATTTAGTATGAATTTCTACACAATCAATTAATAACCATTTAACAACCAATGCATAACCAACATTACCAAATTAATTTACTTTACTTTGTTTACATTCAATTTGGTTTAACACATTCGAGTTCTACTAGTTTAACATTCAATTCTTTATAACAACATTTCTAATGCCGATTCATTTTACATCTTAAAGTTGAATTTCTTTATATAAATCAAGTTCATATTCATCACTTTACTTTATTAATTCACATTATTAATTTACTTTGATACCAAAATCAACTTCATTCAACATCACTTAAGTTGTCTTTCATTTCAACTTCATTTACCTTCGCTTTCACTATACAACTAAAGTTCATTTCTAATTCATTTCAAATTCTATTTTATTTAACTTTTACTTAAGCTAAACTTCATTCTGCTATTCAAATTCAGATTTTGTTTGCTTAACAAAATTGTCTAACCACTTTAACTACTGGTTTTACTTACCTTTTCCCATTTTATAAGTTATTTAACTTATTTATTCAACTTCCATAAACATTTACCTAAGTATACTTCCATTGACATTTTTATAATTCCAAATCATGGTTATATAATCACTTTACACTTAGGTTTAATTTCATTTCAATAGCATATCCAATCTAGTTCAATTTACTTAACCTTCCTTTAGTTAAATTTCAAATCATATATCTTTATTGTGCTAACTTGCATTTATCAACTTTACTAAGTTAAATTTTTTATTATCTCATATATTATAAGTCCAAAACTTATTTTACTTATATCTATCAATTTCAACTTAGATTTTGAATCAAATTCGTTTAATACAATAAAACTTCAATTTTCAATTTACTATTGGTAGCAAATCCATTATATAGAAATTCGAAAATGATACTGATGATGCTGCACCCATCACCCTTATGATTTCCCAGTAACAATAGGGAATTCAGTGCTTTATATTCTTTTATATTTACGAATCACATTTACAAATCTTTTACTTATATAATTTTACTTATTTTCTATTTATAATAATATAACCTCTTTAACTTTGAAAAACAATTTTCAAAATAAACAGAATTCAACATTTCCAAATTCTTAGTATAAATTCATTTTCATTTACAACTTATATTTATAAATATACTCATATAGTTTAACTTCTTATATATAAGATTATTTCACAATCTTAAATTATATTAATTATAATTCCATATTTTATAATTCATTTGCTTATATAATTTATCCTTTTACAATTGTTGTTTCATTTAGATTATTCAAACAACTTTTATTAACTTATATATATTTTTACATTTTCAAACAACCAAACAATTCATTTATATACACTTTAATAATTCTGAAAAATTGTTTCTTTATATAAAAAATATAATCGAGGTAAAATTATTTCATTTACCAATTTAAAATGATACTATGTCGATTTGCTTCATTTAAGTGTTTGGAAATTCCTATCGATAATATGGCGTCCCACATACCGACCAGAATTCACAAACAGCTCAACGGATAAGCAAACACAATACAAAACATTTTATATCAACTAACAAATATGTGCTCAAATACATAATACACTCAAACTCAATCTAGGATGCTAATGTCCCTATCTATACTGAGTACACATCAAAGCTTAATAATATACAAAATCTAAGCTTTGATACTAGTTGTGACGACCCGCAAATCCGTACCCTTTGAATCGACAATAAACCACACATGTCCGACCCAAAGCAGCACAGACTGATGGAAAGTCAGGAGAAAGAAAAGAAGAGAGAAGAAGAGAAGAGAAGAAAGAGAGAAGATAGAACTAAACAGAACAATATAGAATCTCACATCGCCGTGGAAAATATATAATATCATATCAATGATCTTTACAAAACAGAAATTATACACACACACACATCAATCAAAGTTCAACAATCAATCAATAGTTATCAGCCTGAACAGTTATAATAACCTGTCCTCCCTAAAGCTGATAATATACAACAAACAAACATAGTAATGCAGCGGATAATCAATAATCAAAACAGATACGCGTATATGAAATGAAGATCTCCAGCTCGCTTGCTGAAGCTCCAAAATCACCAAAGCATAACCTGTAAATATACTCGGTCTGACCCGTGCATTGAAAGGGAAGAATGCCTGGATCAGTCTGGAAAACCATCATGAGAAACACACTCAGCAGAATTTATTAAATTACCAAACTTTTCCTTTATCAAAACAACGTATCATGTAAGACAAGTCCACACATAAACTCGCACATGATTTTACCTTACGATAACTAAAACATTAAATATCAAATTCATGTGATATTATAGTAGTGTCTACTATATACAAATAATATTAATCATAGTCGAAATTGTTACATTGATTAAATTCCAGCGCATAGCCCAATTTGATAATACAATCAAAATGGCAAGCACGTACTGGAGTTTGGATTTCCACACAAATGACCAGGTAAAGGGACTACCTTATGGAAGTACATCTCTAGAAGAATGCACCGAGAAACCATCACAAAGTTTCTCTACCAACAGAAGACTGGCCCACCTCTATAACCAGATGGTACCGAATATGTCATCCTTCGGTCGTTACCGACCTTTGCCGAGGGCCCTCTAGCATACAAACCACAATTATCAGATACATGACATCATAGCGTAATATATCTAGAAGTGGATGATCATACCCTAATGGGAGCGACCCACTTAGCCCTGCTGCATCTAACCCTGTTTTGGTCATTTCCGGTTGATGAGGCCTGACGAGGTAACAATTACCTTTCACAATCACAATCACATCACTTTGAATGCCACACGGCTATTTCCATTGACTACTGATTGCCTTCCACAATAATACAATCCTTAAGCTCATACATCTCAAGGAGGGTGTTAAGCTAAGAGAAGTTGCCATCTCCGCCATCACTGAAGTACGTTTGTAAAAACCAATGTACGTAATTTTTTAGAAATGCAATGTCAGACAAACATCCATACAAGTTGTCGAGGAACAGAAAAATCGAAGGTACTTTCCTACCACATCCTGTCGGGAAATCCCTAGGATTAGTAGGGAATTGTCCTTACATTGGATATTTCATAAATGAAGAGACCACTGCTACAGGATGTATATTGGGATTTTAACCCCAATCGATCAACAAGCAGTCTTTCACTATGAAAATCCGGAATACCAATATCATCACAAGCAACTACACAATCGTCGCATATACGTTGGTCCGAAGTGGTTTTCAGATAAATCTGATCCCGGTCTCTTCGCACCGACAATGTAAAAGCGTTTCTCAACCTCACACAAAAAATAAGTCTCATAGACTTATCACGTTTTCAACTTTCAACTTGCTATCCTTCAGGCCAAGAAGGAAGCTCGATAGATTGGAGTAATACTCCGCACTATATGAATCAACCTCGTCAACATAAATGATAATCAAACCTACACAGAAGACAACATACTAAGTGTACGACAAAATAGTTCCCACATCAAGTCGAGGAACTAAAATTTGGCCAAGTTTGATAGTCGGTTATTTAACTATCAAAGCAAACAAACAAATATTTAGCACTACAACAATCACTAGGCCCTTTTAATTAATCTTTTATTAATTAAACCATTTGCCAAATATTCACTTCAAATAATCTTTAAAAAGATATATTCCTAAAATCATTTCAACATTAGAATACATTTCCAAATACTTATTTAATAATAAGTAATTCACAATTCTATTTATTTTCAACACTTGGAAAATATTTCATATACTTAAATCACGATTAAGTATATATTTTGTTCTATAAGGAAAACATTCTCTTTAAACACATTTATTCGGGTCAAATTGAATGTTGCGTAAAACATCGTTACGACAACCCAAAATCAATAGTATAGGGATTCAAAAATAAGATAGATATATAAATCCCAATACTATACAAAAACATTTCCTTTCAAAGATCATTTACTATAACAACAATGTTATAGTCCATCATTTCCTTATACTTTTCGAAAACATCCATTTCAACAATGAATGTTGAAATCTATGGTTTCGATACTTAACATATTTGAAACATATTTAAACTATTTAACCCCATTTTAAAATATCACTTTCCAAAACATTTCTTTAATATATTATTCACTGTCCAAAATCGTGAATATAAATCTCTAACCAAATTCAACACCCCTACATATTTAATTAAAGGATAATCCACTATCCAAAATCGTGGATATAATGCCTTTAATAATCTTCTATATTAACTTATCAAATTCAATTGATTTCAGGATTATAAAAAAATGTTTATAAATTCCATTTATTATTTTATAAGATCTTTAACTTATAAAATAATTTAATTAACAAATTCTATTTATATCTCATTTGCATTCAAAAATCCAATTTATATTTTTATAAAAACTTCCACTTATAAAATCCTTTTATTAACCAATTCCATTTATATCACTTATATACCAAAAAAGCCAAATTATAAGTTAATAACTTATAATTCATTTATTTTACAAAATCCATTCATTATATAACTTCACAATTCGTAAATCTTATTCACTTATAAAATCCATTAGTAACTTCATTTTAACATTTACAAAACTTGTCTATAATCAATTACTTTGATTTATAAAATATCAATTTTATAAATCCCATATATAAACCATTTAATACAATTCAAAAACTCAATTTAAACTATTTACCAAATCATTAACTCAATATTTCAAAAATCACATTTCAACTATATTTCTCAAAAATCATAATTTTTATAACACAAAAATTATAACTTTTATTTATTTAAAATAAATCAATTCCTTTAACACTTCCAAATTTAACAAAACGTATATTTTCAAAATCGCTTGAAAATCCTTTTAAATTTGGAAATCATCATTTAAACATTTTTGAAATTCCAAAATTAGGCCCAATGCTGCAACAGCACCAAATACATCAATCACGGCATCCAAACATCATATATCATATGATAACAGAATATGTAACAATATCTGTAAATAAATCAATACTGGTGAGGAATCCAGTTGGATCCCTCCAACATGTCACCTGCAACAAATATACATATTAGAATTTGTGTCCAATGTCCGCATTAAGGCAGACGCGCGTATAAAGGGTCATCCGCTCATACACGGGAATGTATAGGGTCATCCGCTCCACCAAGCAGGAATATATTCAAATATCAATCAATATATCATTTATCATCCAAACAATCATCAATCATCATTTAAAAAATTATTTCTCACTTATATAAAAATATCAATGAGTCAGAAAGAGCGAGTTGTACTCATATTGATCGCAGTCGCGATTTCAGCGTTTTATTACGAATAAAATTAAACGACAGTTTAATTTTACCCTAAATTCACACTATCTCTAATCAACTCCAAACCAGCTCCATCACATAGTGTTCGTCCATAAAAAGCCAACGCAATTCGTTTCGTACGAAACAGACCTTGTATGAAAATGCTACGGCATTTTAAACGTTGTACAATTTAATATATAAAATTTTCATGTTTATTTTTACATTTTAAAACCCTCACTATGCTTCAGCCATTGATTTTGCTTTATTACATCAGGACCGTGCCTTCTATTTCTTCCCCCATGCATCACGTACACGAGAACCCATTGAAGCCGCCTATCTCCTTGAATTTTCGCATCGCCGATGACCAACTGGAAGATGACCGGAGGCCGCCATATCGAAACGCTACTTGAGCACCACCATCTTCCTACGTATGGTGAAGCTCGGCTATGTATTTTGCTCGAAAAACATGCGCAACTGCAGCGACTTTGAGCACGAATTGCCGCCACGTCGATCGACTTCACACGATCATCACCGTTTGGATGGAAAGCTCACGAGAAGCTCTACAATTCTCGTGTTGGAAGTTTCTCGAATAGATTTATGGATTGGGAGAGATTAAGAGAAGAAATTCATGCATTTTTGGCCATAGAAATTGAAAGTGGCGGCTAGGTTACGAAATCCTAGTGTTCGTGCAAAAAGAAATAAATGAGGGGCTTTTATAGAAAATTTACGCGCACTATTCATCTGGATTTTTTTCGAACTCGAAGCGAAACATGCCGCCTGGCATTTACAATGTTTTACCCAAATTCCGAAAGCAATGGAATATATAACGGGAGCTAATTCGATCATATTTGGAAGACAGGTTTTCGAATCGACTTATTTAAATTTAAAATTCACTGAAACGGTTTTCTACGCGTTTTAGCTTGCCTCGGACAAACCGAAAATCCGATTGACACAAAATTTGGTATCTCACAATAATTTAACATTATGGATCCGTTGAAATTGGTTTCGTCAAAATTCGAGATTGTTTTGAAAAATGGCTATTTTTGCACGTCAATTAAATATTAAAATATTCAATTTCTACAATTTAACTTTTAATTCGATTTTAGAAGTTCTTTAACATTATTCTAATTCAAATAAGATTTAATTCATTATAAATCATAATTATTCATATTAAATCCAATTTCCAATTATTTACGCAATTTCAAATATTAATTTAACAATTTAATTATCCAATTAAATCACTGTATTCAAAAAAAATTTATTCAGCTTATAAAATCAACCTGTGAATATTAAAAATTAATTAAATATACGAATATCAAATGATGGAAATTCTGGGTCGTTACATTCTCCCCTACTTAAAAGAATTTCGTCCTCGAAATTACCAAGTAAGAAAAAGTCACAAAATCATTAACTTTTCGAAACAATTCGTTCAAATTAGATTTACCAAATCTATTTAACCTTTTAACATTTTCCAAAAATCCATTTGTTAAACTTCTTACAAAAACTTTTCTAAGTTTTCAAATCTACTTAGTTATCTTTTAAAACCAACTAATATCATTTAACTTTATAACTCAATATTAAGAATTTAGTTTTCAGAAAAAAAATTCAATTTTCCCAAAAAAATTCTAACGCCTTAAATTTTCAAAAAAAATCGCTAGCGTCTCCTTTGCGCGGTTCGATCCGAAAAAAATAACAATATATATATCACAAATAGACATCTCATCATCAAAGATGAGGCATACCATAGAGAAAAAATTGTAAAATTACGATATGTAATCCGAGATATGTATCTGATATATTATTAGCGAGCATATACGGCTAATATAGTGCGAAAACGAGCTCCAAAAGCGAAGCAAGCGCCATACGCACCTACTAAATACTCAACAATAATGAGAAACATGTATATATGAAACTAATATCAATATACAACATATATCAATACAACAACTATATACGCTAATGCGGCATATGAAACCAAAAACAACGAATCCAATCATCAAACATCTATCATCCAACAAAGCAATTTCCATCCAATCAATCAATAATCAAATCAATATAAACTCATTTTCTCATTAACATTCATTGAATTGGTTTTCAATTTAAATCACATTTGATTTATTAACATTAGATTCCACTAACTTCTCATTTGAATTTAATTACTTTAGCTTTCAATTTCATTACTTCAATTCTATATGAATTTTTACACAATCAATTAACAACCATCTAACAACCAATGCATAACCAACATTACCAAATTAATTTACTTTACTTCATTTACAGTCAATTTGGTTTAACACATTCAATTTCTACTGGTATAGCATTCAATTTTTTATAACAACATTTCTAATGCTGATTCATTTTACATCTTAAAGTTCAATTTTTTTATATAACTCAAGTTCATATTCATCACTTTACTTTATTAATTCACATTATTAATTTACTTTGATACCAAAATCAACTACATTCAACATCACTTAAGTTATCTTTCATTTCAAGTTCATTTACCTTCACTTTCACTATACAACTTAAGTTCATCTCTAATTCATTTCAAATTCTATTTTATTTAACTTTTACTTAAGTCAAATTTCATTCTGCTATTCAAATTCAGATTTTGTTTGCTTGACAAAATTGTCTAACCACTTTAACTACTGGTTCTACTTACCTTTTCCCATTTCATAAGTTATTTAACTTATTTATTCAACTTCCATAAACATTTACCTTAAGTATACTCCCATTCACATTTTTATAATTCCAAATCATGGCTATATAATCACTTTACACTTAGGTTTAACTTCATTTCAATATCATATCCAATCTAGTTCAATTTATTTAACCTTCTTTTAGTTAAATTTCAAATCATATATCTTTATTATGCTAACTCACATTTATTTCAACTTTACTAAGTTAAATTTTTTATTATCTCATATATTATAAGTCCAAAACTTATTTTACTTATATCTATCAATTTCAACTTACATTTTAAATCAAATTCGTTTAATTTACTATTTGTAGCAAATCCATCACATAGAAACTCGAAAATGATACTGATGATGCTGTAGTCATCACCCTTATGATTTCCCAGTAACAATAGTGAATTCAGTGCTTTATATTCTTTTATATTTACAAATCACATTTACAAATCTTTTACTTGTATAATTTCACTTATTTTCTGTTTATAATAATATAACCTCTTTAACTTTGAAAAACAACTTTCAAATTAAACAGAATTCAACATTTCCAAATTCTTAGTTTAAATTCATTTCCATTTGCAACTTATATTTATAAATATACTCATATAGTTTTACTTCTTATATATAAGATTATTTCACGATTGTAAATTATATTAATTATAATTCCATATTTTATAATTCATTTGCTTATATAATTTATCCTTTTACAATTGTTGTTTCATTTAGATTATTCAAACAACTTTTGTTAACTTATATATATTTTTACATTTTCAGTCAACCAAACAATTCATTTATATAAACTTTAATAATTCTAAAAATTTGTTTCTTTATATGAAAAATATAATTGAGGTAAAATTATTTCGTTTACCCAATTTAAAATGATACTATGTCGACTTGCCTCGTTTAAGTGTTTGGAAATCCCTATCGATAATATGGCATCCAATGCCGATCAGAATTCACAAACAGCTCAACGGATAAGAAAACACAATATAAAACATTTTATATCAATTAACAAATACGTGCTCATATATATAATACACTCAAACTCAATCTAGGGTGCTACTGTCCTTATCTATACTGAGTACACATAAAAGCTTAAGAATATACAAAATCTAAGCTCTGATACCAGTTCTGACGACCCGCAAATCCGTACCCTTTGAATCAATAAACCATTCATGTACGACCCAAAACAGCACACACTGATGGAATGTCAGGAGAAAGAAAAGAAGAGAAAAGAAGAGAAGAGAAGAAAGAGAGAATATTGAACTAAATAGAACAATACAGAATCTCACATTGCAGCCAAAAATATATAATATCATATCAATGATCTTTACAATACAGAAACTGTGTATATATACACATCAATCAGAGTTCAACGATCAATCAATAGTTATCATCCTGAACAGTTATAATAACCTGTCCTCCCTAAAGTTGATAATATACAACAAACAAAGCAATGCAGCAGATAATCAATAATGAAAACAGATACGCATATACGAAATGAAGGTCTCCAGCTCGCTTGCTGAACCTCTAAAAGCACCAAAGCATAACCTGTAAATATACTCGGTCTAACCTGAGCATTGAAAGAGAAGAACGCCCGGATCAGTCTGGCAAACCAGTGTGAGAAACACACTCGACTGAATTTATTAAATTTCCAAACTTTTCCTTTATCAAAACAAAGTATCTCGTAAGACAAGTCCAGACATAAAAACGGAAATGTTTTTACCTTTCGATAACTAAAACATTCCATATCAAATTCATGTGATATTATAGTAGTGTCTACTATATACAAATAATATTAATCATAGCCGAAATTGTTACATTGATTAAATTCCAGCATATAGCTCAATAGGGTAATACAATCAAAGTGGCAAGCACGTAGTGGAGTTTGGATTTCCATATAAATGACCAGGTGAAGGGACTACCTTTCGGAAGTACATCTCTAGAAGAATGCACCGAGATACCATCACAAAGTTTCTCTACCAACAGAAGACCATCCCACCTCTATAGCTAGATTGTACCGAATATGTCATCCTCCGGTCGTTACCGACCTTTACCAAGGGCCCTCTAGCGTACAAACCACAATAATCAGATACACGATAACATAGCGTGTAAAGATTTATCTAGAAGAGGATGATCATACCTAATGAGAGCGACCCACTTAGCCCTGTTGTATCAAACCCTGTTTTGGTCATTTCTGGTTGATGAGGCCTGACGAGGTAACAATTACCTTTCACAATCATAATCACATCACTTTGAATGCCACAAGGCCATTTCCGTTGACTACTAATTGTCTTCCACAAAAATACAACCCTTAAGCTCATACGTCTCAAGGAGGGTGTTAAGCTAAAAGAAGTTGCCTTCTCCGCCACCACCGATGTACGTAATCTTTTAGAAATATAATGTCAGACAAACACCTATACAATTTATCCAGAAAAAGGATAAACCGAAGGTACTTTCCTACCACATCCTATCGGGAAATTCCTTGGATTAGTAGCGATTTGTCCTTACATTGGATATTTCATAAATGAAGAGACCACTGCTACTGGATGTATATTGGGATTTTAACCCCAAATGATCAACAAGTAGTCTTTCACTATGAAAATTCGGAATACCAAATCATCGCAAGCACCCTGCATAATCGTCGCATATACGTTGGTCTAAAGTGGTTTTCAGATAAATCTGATCCCGGTCTCTTCGCACCAACAACGTAAAAGCGTTTCTCAACCTCACATGGAAACTAAGTCTCATAGACTTATCACGTTTCCAAATTGCACCTTGCTATCCTTCAGGCCAAGAAGGAAGCTCGATAGATTGGAGTAATACTTCGCACTATACGAATCAACATCCTCAACACAAATGATAATCAAGCCTACACAAAAGGCAACGTACTAAGTGTACGACTAAATAGTTCCCACATCAAGTCGAGGAACTAAAATTTGGCCAAGTTTGGTAGTCGGCTATTTAACTATCAAAGAAAACAAACAAATATTTAGAACTACAACAATCACTAGGCCCTTTTAATTAATCTTTATTAATTAAACCATTTGCTAAATATTCCCTTCAAATAATCTTTAGAAAGATATATTCCTAAATTTATTTCGACATTGAAAAACATTTCCAAATATTTATTTTCAACATTTGGAAAATATTTCATATACTTAAATCATGATTAAGTATATATTTTATTATATAAGGAAAACGTTCTCTTTAAACACATTTATTTGGGTCAAAATGAATGTTACGTAAAACATCGTTACGACAACCTAAAATCAATAGTATAGGGATTCAAAAATAAGATAGATATATAAATCCCAATACTATACAAAAACATTTCCTTTCGAAAATCATTTATTACAACAACAATGTTATAGTCCATCATTTCCTTATACTTTTTGAAAACGTCTATTTCAACAATGAATGCTGAAATCTATGGTTTCGATACTTAACATATTTTAAAACATCTTTAAACCATTTAACTCCATTTTAAAATATCACTTTCCAAAACATTTCTTTAATATATTATTCACTATCCAAAATCGTGAATATAAATCTCTAACCAAATTCAACACCTCTACATATTTAATTAAAGGATAATCCACTGTCCAAAATCGTGGATATAATGCCTTTAATAATCTTCTATATTAACTTATCAAATTCAATTGATTTCAGGATTATAAAAAAATGTTTATAAATTCCATATATTATTTTATAAGATTTTTAACTTATAACATCCTTTAATTAACAAATTCTATTTATATCTCATTTGCATTCAAAAATCCAATTTATATTTTTATAAAAACTTCCACTTATAAATTCCTTTTATTAACCAACTCCATTTATATCATTTATATGCCAAAAAAGCCAAATTATAAATTAATAACTTATAATTCATTTATTTTACAAAATCCATTCATTTTATAACTCACAATTCGTAAATCTTATTCACTTATAAAATCCATTAGTAACTTCATTTTAACATTTACAAAACTTGTCTATAATTCAATTACTTTGATTTATAAAATTTCAATTTTATAAATCCCATATATAAACCATTTAATATAATTCAAAAACTCAATTTAAACTATTTACCAAATCATTAACTTAATGTTTCAAAAATCACATTTCAACTATATTTCTCAAAAATCATAATTTTTATAACACAAAAATTATAACTTTTATTTATTTAAAATAAATCAATTCCTTTAACACTTCCAAATTTAACAAAACGTATATTTTCAAAATCGCTTGAAAATCCTTTTAAATTTGGAAATCATCATTTAAACATTTTTAAAATTCCAAAATTAGGCCAAATGTTGCAACAGCACCAAATACATCAATCACGACATCCAAAACATCATATATCATATGATAACAGAATATGTAACATATCTGTAAATAAATCAACACTGGTGAGGAATCCAGTTGGATCCCTCCAACATGTCACTTGCAACAAATATACATATTATAATTTGTGTACAATGTCCGCATTAAGGCAGACGCGCGTACAAAGGGTCATCCGCTCATACACGGGAATGTATAGGATCATCTGCTCCACCAGGCAGGAATATATCCAAATATCAATCAATATACCATTTATCATCCAAACAATCATCAATCATCATATAACAAATTATTTCTCACTTATATAAAAATATCAATGAGTCAGAAAGAGCGAGTTGTACTCATATTGATCGTAGTCGCGATTTCATCGTTTTATTACGAATAAAATTAAACGACAGTTTAATTTTACCCTAAATTCACACTATCTCTAATCAACTCCAAACCAGCTCCATCATATAGTGTTCGTCCATACAAACCCAACGCAATTCATTTTGTGCGAAACAGACCTTGTATGAAAAGGTTACGGCATTTTAAACATTGTACAATTTAATATATAAAATTTTCATGTTTATTTTTACATTTTAAAACCCTCACTATGCTTCAGCCATTGATTTTGCTTTATTACATCAGGACCGTGCCTTCTATTTCTTCCCCCATGCATCACGTACACGAGAACCCATTGAAGCTGCCTATCTCCTTGAATTTTCGCATCGCCGATGACCAACTGGAAGATGATCGGAGGCCGCCATATCGAAACGCTACTTGAGCACCACCATCTGCCTACGTATGGTGAAGCTCGGATATGTATTTTGCTTGAAAAACATGCGCAACTGCAGCGACTTTGAGCACGAATTGCCGCCACATCAATCGACTTCACACGATCATCACCGTATGGATGGAAAGCTCACGAGAAGCTCTACAATTCTCGTGTTGGAAGTTTCTCGAATAGATTTATGGACTGGGAGAGATTAAGGGAAGAAATTCATGCATTTTTGCCATAGAAATTGAAAGTGGCGGATAGGTTACGAAACCCTAGTGTTCGTGCAAAAAGAAATAAATGAGGGGCTTTTATAGAAAATTTATGCGCACTATTCATCCGAAACTTTTCCGAACTCGAAACGAAGCATGCCGCCTGGCATTTACAATGTTTTACCCAAATTCTGAACGCAATGGAATACATACGGGAGCTAATTCGATCATATTTGAAAGATAGGTTTTCGAATCGACTTATTTAAATTTAAAATTCACTGAAACGGTTTTCTACGCGTTTTAGCTTGCCTCGGACAAACCGTAAATCCGATTGACACAAAATTTGGTATCTCACAATAATTTAACATTATGGACCCGTTGAAATTGGTTTCGTCAAAATTCGAAACTGATTTGAAAAATGGCTATTTTTGCACGTCAATTAAATATTAAAATATTCAATTTCTACAATTTAACTTTTAATTCGATTTAAAAGTTCTGTAACATTATTCTAATTCAAATAATATTTAATTCATTATAAAGCATATTTATTCACATTAAATCCAATTTCCAATTATTTACGCAATTTCAAATATTAATTTAACAATTTAATTATCCAATTAAATCACTATATTCAAAATAAAATTTATCCAGCTTACAAAATCCACTTGTGAATATTAAAAAATAATTAAATATACGAATATCAAATGATGGAAATTCTGGGTCGTTACATACTCCCCTACTTAAAAGAATTTCGTCCTCGAAATTACCAAGTAAGAAAAAGTCACAAAATCATTAACTTTTCGAAACAATTCGTTCAAATTAGATTTACCAAATCTATTTAACCTTTTAACATTTTCCAAAAATCCATTTGTTAAACTTCTTACAAAGATTTTTCTAAGTTTTCAAATCTACTTAGTTATCTTTTAAAACCAACTAATATCATTTAACTTTATAACTCAATATTAAGAATTTAGTTTTCAGAAAAAAAATTCAATTTTCCCAAAAAATTTCTAACGCCTTAAATTTTCAAAAAAAATCGCCAGTGTCTCCTTTGCGCGGTTCGATCCGAAAAAAATAACAATATATATATCATAAATAGACATCTTATCATCAAAGATGAGGCATCCCGTAGAGAAAAATTGTAAAATTACGATATGTAATCCGAGATATGTATCTTATATATTATTAGCGAGCATATACGGCTAATATAGCACGAAAACGTGCTCCAAAAGCGAAGCAAGCGCCATACGCACCTACTAAACACTCAACAATAATGAGAAACATGTATATATGAAACTAATATCAATATACAACATATATCAATACAACAACTATATACGCCAATTCGACATATGAAACCAAAAACAACGAATCCAATCATCAAACATCTATCATCCAACAAAGCAATGTCCATCCAATCAATCAATAATCAAATCAATATAAACTCATTTTCTCATTAACATTCATTGAGTTGGTTTTCAATTTAAATCACATTTGATTTATTAACATTGCATTCCACTAACTTCCCATTTGAATTTAATTACTTTAGCTTTCAATTTCATTACTTCAATTCCATATGAATTTTTACATAATCAATTAACTACCATCTAACAACCAATGCATAACCAACATTACCAAATTAATTTACTTTACTTCATTTATAGTCAATTTGGTTTAACACATTCAATTTCTACTGGTTTAGCATTCAATTTTTTATAACAACATTTCTAATGCTGATTCATTTTACATCTTAAAGTTCAATTTCTTTATATAACTCAAGTTCATATTCATCATTTTACTTTATTAATTCACATTATTAATTTACTTTGATACCAAAATCAACTACATTCAACATCACTTAAGTTATCTTTCATTTCAAGTTCATTTACCTTCACTTTCACTATACAACTTAAGTTCATCTCTAATTCATTTCAAATTCTATTTTATTTAACTTTTACTTAAGTCAAATTTCATTCTGCTATTCAAATTCAGATTTTGTTTACTTAACAAAATTGTCTAACCACTTTAACTACTGGTTCTACTTACCTTTTCTCATTTCATAAGTTATTTAACTTATTTATTCAACTTCCATAAACATTTACCTTAAGTATACTTCCATTCACATTTTTATAATTCCAAATCATGGCTATATAATCACTTTACACTTAGGTTTAACTTCATTTCAATATCATATCCAATCTAGTTCAATTTATTTAACCTTCTTTTAGTTAAATTTCAAATCATATATCTTTATTATGCTAACTCACATTTATTTCAACTTTACTAAGTTAAATTTTTTATTATCTCATATATTATAAGTCCAAAACTTATTTTACTTATATCTATCAATTTCAACTTAGATTTTAAATCAAATTCGTTTAACACAACAAAACTTCAATTTTCAATTTACTATTTGTAACAAATCCATCACATAGAAACTCGAAAATGATACTGATGATGCTGTAGTCATCACCCTTATGATTTCCCCGTAACAATAGTGAATTCAGTGCTTTATATTCTTTTATATTTACGAATCACATTTACAAATCTTTTACTTATATGATTTCACATATTTTCTGTTTATAATATTATAACCTCTTTAACTTTGATAAACAACTTTCAAAATAAACAGAATTCAACATTTCCAAATTCTTAGTTTAAATTCATTTCCATTAACAACTTATATTTATAAATATACTCATATAGTTTTACTTCTTATATATAAGATTATTTCACGATTGTAAATTATATTAATTATAATTCCATATTTTATAATTCTTTTGCTTATATAATTTATTCTTTTACAATTGTTGTTTCATTTAGATTATTCAAACAACTTTTGTTAACTTATATATATTTTTACATTTTCAGTCAACCAAACAATTCATTTATATACACTTTAATAATTCTAAAAATTTGTTTCTTTATATGAAAAATATAATCGATGTAAAATTATTCCATTTACCCAATTTAAAATGATACTATGTCGACTTGCCTCGTTTAAGTGTTTAGAAATCCCTATCGATAATATGGCATCCAATACCGATCAGAATTCACAAACAGCTCAACGGATAAGCAAACACAATGTAAAACATTTTATATCAATTAACAAATACGTGCTCATATGTATAATACACTCAAACTCAATCTAGGGTGCTACTGTCCTTATCTATACTGAGTACACATAAAAGCTTAAGAATATACAAAATCTAAGCTCTGATACTAGTTCTGACGACCTGCAAATCCGTACCCTTTGAATCAATAAACCACACGTGTACGACCCAAAACAGCACACACTGATGGATTGTCAGGAGAAAGAAAAGAAGAGAGAAGAAGAGAAGAGAAGAAAGAGAGAATATTGAACTAAATAGAACAATACAGAATCTCACATCGCAGTGAAAAATATATAATATCATATCAATGATCTTTACAAAACAGAAACTGTGTATATATACACATCAATCAGAGTTCAACGATCAATCAATAGTTATCATCCTGAACAGTTATAATAACCTATCCTCCCGAAAGTTGATAATATACAACAAACAAACAAACAAAGCAATGCAGCGGATAATCAATAATGAAAACAGAAACGCATATACGAAATGAAGATCTCCAGCTCGCCTGCTGAACCTCTAAAAGCACCAAAGCATAACCTGTAAATATACTCGGTCTGACCCGAGCATTGAAAAAGAAGAACGCCCGGATCAGTCTGGCAAACCAGCGTGAGAAACACACTCGACTGAATTTATTAAATTTCCAAACTTTTCCTTTATCAAAACAAAGTATCTCGTAACACAAGTCCACACATAAACACGGAAATGATTTTACCTTTCGATAACTAAAACATTCCATATCAAATTCATGTGATATTATAGTAGTGTCTACTATATACAAATAATATTAATCATAGCCGAAATTGTTACATTGATTAAATTCCAGCATATAGCTCAATTGGGTAATACAATCAAAATGGCAAGCACGTAGTGGAGTTTGAATTTCCATATAAATGACTAGGTGAAGGGACTACCTTTCGGAAGTACAACTCTAGAAGAATGCACCGAGATACCATCACAAAGTTTCTCTACCAACAGAAGACCGTCCCACCTCTATAGCTAGATGGTACCAAATATGTCATCCTCCGGTCGTTACCGACCTTTACCAAGGGCCCTCTAGCATACAAACCACAATAATCAGATACACACAACATAGCGTGTAAAGATATATCTAGAAGAGGATGATCATACCTAATGGGAGCGACCCACTTAGCCCTGTTGTATCAAACCCTGTTTTGGTCATTTCTGGTTGATGAGGCCTGGCGAGGTAACAATTACCTTTCACAATCATAATCACATCACTTTGAATGCCAAAAGGCCATTTCCGTTGACTACTAATTATCTTCCACAAAAATACAACCCTTAAGCTCATACGTCTCAAGGAGGTGTTAAGCTAAGAGAAGTTGCCTTCTCCGCCACCACCGATGTACGTTTGTAAAAACCAATGTACGTAATCTTTTAGAAATACAATGTCAGACAAACACCCATACAATTTATCCAGAAAAAGGACAAACGGAAGGTACTTTCCTACCACATCCTGTCGGGAAATTTCTTGGATTAGTAGCGAATAGTCCTTACATTGGATATTTCATAAATGAAGAGACCACTGCTATTGGATGTATATTGGGATTTTAACCCCAAATGATCAACAAGCAGTCTTTCACTATGAAAATCTGGAATACCAATATCATCGCAAGCACCCTGCATAATCGTCGCATATACGTTGGTCCAAAGTGGTTTTCAGATAAATCTGATCCCGGTCTCTTCGCACCAACAACGTAAAAGCGTTTCTCAACCTCACATAGAAACTAAGTCTCATAGAATTATCACGTTTCCAACTTTCAACTTGCTATCCTTTGGGCCATGAAGGAAGTTCGATAGATTGGAGTAATACTTCGCGCTATACGAATCAACATCCTTAACACAAATGATAATCAAGCCTACACAAAAGGCAACGTACTAAGTGTACGACTAAATAGTTCCCACATCAAGTCGAGGAACTAAAATTTGGCCAAGTTTGATAGTCGGCTATTTAACTATCAAAGCAAACAAACAAATATTTAGAACTACAACAATCACTAGGCCCTTTTAATTAATCTTTTATTAATTAAACCATTTGCCAAATATTCACTTCAAATAATATTTAGAAAGATATATTCCTAAAATTATTTCGACATTGGAAAACATTTCCAAATATTTATTTTCAACATTTGGAAAATATTTCATATACTTAAATCACGATTAAGTATATATTCTATTATATAAGGAAAACGTTCTCTTTAAACACATTTATTCGGGTCAAAATGAATGTTACGTAAAACATTGTTACGACAACCCAAAATCAATAGTATAGGGATTCAAAAATAAGATAGATAAATAAATCCCAATACTATACAAAAACATTTCCTTTCGAAAATCATTTACTATAACAACAATGTTATAGTCCATCATTTTCTTATACTTTTTGAAAACGTCTATTTCAACAATGAATGTTGAAATCTATGGTTTCGATACTTAACATATTTTAAAACATCTTTAAACCATTTAACTCCATTTTAAAATATCACTTTCCAAAACATTTCTTTAATATATTATTCACTGTCCAAAATCGTGAATATTAATCTCTAACCAAATTCAACACTTCTACATATTTAATCGAAGGATTATCCACTATCCAAAATCGTGGATATAATGCCTTTAATAATCTTCTACATTAGCATATCAAATTCAATTGATTTCAGGATTATAAAACAATGTTTATAAATTCTATTTATTATTTTATAGCAACTTTAACTTATAACATCCTTTAATTAACAAATTCTATTTATATCTCATTTGCATTCAAAAATCCAATTTATATTTTTATAAAAACTTCCACTTATAAATTCCTTTTATTAACCAACTCCATTTATATCATTTATATGCCAAAAAAGCCAAATTATAAATTAATAACTTATAATTCATTTATTTTACAAAATCCATTCATTTTATAACTTCACAATTCGTAAATCTTATTCACTTATAAAATCCATTTATAACTTCATTTTAACATTTACAAAACTTGTCTATAATTCAATTACTTTGATTTATAAAATATCAATTTTATAAATCCCATATATAAACCATTTAATATAATTCAAAAACTCAATTTAAACTATTTACCAAATCATTAACTCAATCTTTCAAAAATCACATTTCAACTATATTTCTCAAAAATCATAATTTTTGTAACACAAAAATTATAGCTATTATTTATTTAAAATAAATCAATTCCTTTAACACTTCCAAATTTAACAAAACGTATATTTTCAAAATCCCTTGAAAATCCTTTTAAATTTGGAAATCATCATTTGAACATTTTTAAAATTCCAAAAATAGGTACAATGCTGCAACAACACCAAATACATCAATCACGGCATCCAAAACATCATATATCATATGATAACATAATATATAACAATATCTATAAATAAATCAATACTAGTGAGGAATCCAGTTGGATCCCTCCAACCTGTCACCTGCAACAAATATACATATTAGAATTTGTGCACAATGTCCGCTTCGAGACAGACGCGCGTACAAAGGGTCATCCGCTCATACACGGAAACGTATAGGGTCATCTGCTCCACTAGGCAGGAATATATCCAAATATCAATCAATATATAATATATCATCCAAACAATCATCAATCATCATATAATAAATTATTTCTCACTTATATAAAAATATCAGTGAGTCAGAAAGAGCGAGTTGCACTCACATTGATTGTAGTCGCGATTTCAGCGTTTTATTCCGAATAAAATAAAACGACCGTTTAATTTTACCCAAAATTCACACTATCTCAAATCAATTCCAAACCAGCTCCATCGCATAGTGTTCGTCCATACGAACCCAACGCAATTCGTTTCGTGTGAAACGGAACTCGTATGAAAATTTTATGGCATTTTAAACATTGTACAATTTAATATATAGAATTTTCACATTTATTTTTACATTTTAAAACCCTCACTATGCTTCAGCCGTTGATTTTGCTTTATCACATTAGGACCGTGCCTTCTATTTCTTCCCCCAGGCATCATGTACGCGAGAACCCATCGAAGCCGCCTATCTCCTTGAATTTTCGCATCACCTATGACCAACTGGAAGATGATTAAAGGCCACCATATCGAAACGCTACTCGAGCACCACCATTGGTCTACGTATGATGAAGGTCGGCTATGTATTTTGCCCGAAAAATGTGCCCAACTGTAGCGACTTTGAGCACGAATTGCCGCCACATCGATCGACTTCACACGATCATCACCATATGGATGGAAAGCTCACGAGAAGCTCTACAATTCTCGTGTTGGAAGTTTCACGAATAGATTTATGGATTGAGAGAGATTAAGAGAAGAAATTCATGCATTTTTGGCCATAGAAATTAAAAGTGGCGGTTAGGTTACGAAACCCTAGTGTTTGTGCAAAAAGAAATAAATGAGTGGCTTTTATAGAAAATTTACGCGCACTATTCATCCGAAATTTTTCCGAACTCGAAACGAAGCATGCCGCCTGGCGTTTATAATATTTTACCACTATTCCGAATGCAACGGAATATATATCGGGAGACAATTCGATCATATTTGGAAGATAAGTTAATCTACTTATTTAAATTTAAAATTCACATAAACAGTTTTCTACGAGTTTTAGCTTGCCTCGGACAAACCGTAAATCCGATTTACATGAAATTTGAAATCTCACAATAATTTAACATTACGGATCTGTTGAAACTAGTTTCGTCAAAATCAAAGACTGTTTGAAAAATGACCATTTTTACACGTCAATTAAATATTAAAATATTCAATTTCTACAATTTAACTTTTAATTCGATTTTAAAAGTTCTGTAACATTATTCTAATTCAAATAAGATTTAATTCAACTTTATAAATCATTTTTATTCATATTAAATCCAATTTCCAATTATTTACGCAATTTCAAATATTAATTTAACAATTTAATTATCCAAGTAAATCACTATATTCAAAATAAAATTTATTAAGCTTATAAAATCAACTTGTGAATATTAAAAATTAATTAAATATACGAATATCAAATGACGGAAATTCTGGGTCGTTATATTCTCCCCTACTTAAAAGAATTTCGTCCTCGAAATTACCAAGTAAGGAAAAGTCACAAAATCCATTAACTTTTCGAAACAATTCGTTCAAATTAGATTTACCAAATCTATTTAACCTTTTAACATTTTTCAAAAATCCATTTGTTAAACTTCTTACAAAAACTTTTCTAAGTTTTCAAATCTACTTAGTTATCTTTTAAAACTAACTAATATCATTTAACTTTATAACTCAATATCAAGAATTTAGTTTTCAGAAATTTTTTCCAATTTTCCCAAAAAATTTCCAACGCCTTAAATTTTCAAAAAAATTCGCCAGCTTCTCGTTTGCGCGGTTCGATCCGAAAAAACAACAATATATTTATATATCACAAATATACATCACATCATTAAGGATGAGGCATCCCGTAGTGAAAAATGTGTAAAAGTACGATATGTAAAACGAAATATGTATCTTATATATTATTAGCGAGCATGTACGGCTAAAATTGCGAGAAAACGAGCTCCAAAAGCGAAGCAAGAGCCAAACGCACCTACTAAACACTCAACAGCAATGAGAAACATGTATATATGAAAGTAATATCAATATACAACATATATCAATACAACAACTATATACGCCACTACAGTAAATGAAATCAAAAACAACGAATCCAATCATCAAAATCTATCATCCAACAAAGCAATATCCATGCAATCAATCAATAATCAAATCAATACAAACTCTTTTTCTCATTAACATTCATTGAATTGGTTTTCAGTTTAAATCACATTTGATTTATTAACATTGGATTCCACTAACATTTGTTTATTCCTTTCCAATTAGTTTACATTCACTAATTCATATTCAAGTTAGTTCACTTTCAAATCAAATCAATTCTATTTAAATTCACTTAACTTCCCATTTGAATTCAATTACTTTAGCTTTCAATTTCATTACTTCAATTCCATATGAATTTCTACACAATCAATTAACAACCATCTAACAACCAATGCATAACCAACATTACCAAATTAATTTACTTTACATCGTTTACAGTCAATTTGGTTTAACACATTCAATTTCTACTAGTTTAACATTCAATTCTTTATAGCAACATTTCTAATGCTGATTCATTTTACATCTTAAAGTTCAATTTCTTTATATAACTCAAGTTCATGTTCATCACTTTAATTTATTAATTCACATTATTAATTTACTTTGATACCAAAATCAACCTCATTCAACATCACTTAAGTTATCTTTCATTTCAACTTCATTTACCTTCACTTTCACTATACAAATTAAGTTCATCTCTAATTCATTTTAAATTCTATTTTATTTAACATTTACTTAAGTCAAATTTCATTCTGCTATTCAAATTCAGATTTTATTTGCTTAACAAAATTGTCTAACCACTTTAACTACTGGTTTACTTACTTTTCCCATTTCATAAGTTATTTAACTTATTTATTCAACTTCCATAAACATTTACTTAAGTATACTTGCATTCCCATTTTTATAATTCCAAATCATGGCTATATAATCACTCTATACTTAGGTTTAAGTTCATTTCAATATCATATCCAATCTAGTTCAATTTATTTAAACTTCCTTTAGTTAAATTTCAAATCATACATCTTTATTACGCTAAACTCACATTTATTTCAACTTTACTAAGTTAAATTTTTTATTATCTCATATATTATAAGTCCAAAACTTATATTAATTATATCTATCAATTTCAACTTAGATTTTAAATCCAATTCGTCTAACACAACAAAACTTCAATTTTCAATTTAATATTGGTAGCAAGTCCATCACATTGAAACTCGAAAATGGTACTGATGATGCTGCAGTCATCACCCTTATGATTTACCAGTAACAATAGTGAATTCAGTGCTTTATATTCTTTTATATTTACGAATCACATTTACAAATCTTTTACTTATATAATTTCACTTATTTTCTATTTATAATAATATAACCTCTTTAATTTTGAAAAACAACTTTCAAAATAAACAGAATTCAACATTTCCAAATTCTTAGTTTAAAATCATTTTCATTTACAACTTATATTTATAAATATACTCATATAGTTTTACTTCTTATATCTAAGATTATTTCGCGATTGTAAATTATATTAATTATAATTCCATATTTTATAATTCATTTGCTTATATAATTTATCCTTTTACAATTGTTGTTTCATTTAGATTATTCAAACACTTTTATTAACTTATATATATTTTTACATTTTCAAACAACCAGAGAATTCATTTATATACACTTTAATAATTATGAAAAATTGTTTCTTTATATAAAAAAATATAATCGAGGTAAAATTGTTTCATTTACCCAAAAATGATACTATGTCGACTTGCCTCATTTAAGAGTTTGGAAATCCTTATCGATAATATGGCACCCCATATACCGACCAGAATTCACAAACAGCTCAATGGATAAGCAAACACAATATAGAACATCTTATATCAACTAACAAATACGCGCTCATATATATAATACATTTAAACTCAATCTAGGGTGCTACTGTCCCTATCTATACTGAGTACACATCAAATCTTAGGAATATACAAAATCTAAGCTCTGATGCCAGCTGTGACGACCCGCAAATCTGTACCCTTTGAATCGACAATAAACCACACATGTCCGACCCAAAACAGCACACACTGACGGAAAGTCAAGAGAAAGAAAAGAAGAGAGAAGATTGAACTAAACAGAACAATACAGAATCTCACATCGCAGCGGAAAATATATAATATCATATCAATGATCTTTACAAAACAGAAACTGTGTATATATACACATCAATTAGAGTTCAACAATCAATCAATAGTTATCAGGCTGAACAGTTATAATAACATGTCCTCCCTAAAGCTGATAATATACAACAAACAAACAAAGCAATGCAGCGAATAATCAATAATCAAAACAGATACGCGTATACGAAATGAAGATCTCCAGCTCGCCTGCTGAAGCTCCAAAAGCACCAAAGCATAACCTGTAAATATACTCGGTCTGACCCGAGCATTGAAAGGGAAGAACGCCCGAATCAGTCTGGCAAACCAGCGTGAGAAACACACTCAGCTGAATTTATTAAATTACCAAACTTTTTCTTTATCAAAACAAAGTATCTCGTAAGACAAGTTGTAACGATCGCGATTTTTCGTTGCCGAAAAATCGAACCGTTAGGGTTTTAGAAGAAGAAAGAGGTAGAAGAAGAAAGAAAAGAAAGAGAAGAGAAAACAGAAAAACAAGTAACAGAACGAGAAACAATAACAGAATCTCACAGTCGCAGCGGAACAACATATAATAGATAAATGAATATCATTAAAACAAAAGAACTATACATTTTATACATACATCACAATACATCATATCATCAGAGTGTACAACAATAAAACAGCGGAAAGAATACTATATACAATAGATAATAGACTACGCTATCCAAGCTCGCCTCCAACATCTGCACAGCAACTCCCGAATCCAGAATAACCTGGCAACCTAACTCTAGACTGCCCGTGTGGAAAATAGTGGGCACCCAGAGTTTAGGAAAGGAACAATAAACTCCAGGTCAGTCATGGGACTGGTGTGAGAACTCAAAACAGTTTATCTTTAAACACGCAACAAGAAAGTTTAAATTTTGAAATCCGCAATGCTTTTTGGAAAATGAAACTACCATAAGGCCTCCCGGCACACACACAATGCAAACGCACACATGGGGGAGATTTCTCCTTATGATAGTCAAACATGCTTACTACGAGAAAAATCCTTTGATATTATTACTAGTGCATAGTGGAAAATATTTCGAAAGTATAATATAAATCCTAGCCAGCATAGGTACCATGATACTATGCCTACTATAGCTGCCATGTTAAATGGCAGGTTCTACAACTAAAACCGTACAAGGCACGTATTGGATGAATGGATTTCCAACAAATGGTCAGGCTAAGGAACTTCCTACTGCCACATGGGATCGCCTCTGGCGGGACGTCCCGAGAACTAACGTTACGGTTAGATCTCTGCCAACACAAGGCCGGGTTACCTCTGTAACTAGGTAACTACTACACGAATATGTCATCCCCCGGTCCTTTGGGACCTTTATCCGAGCGCTCGATACCAACAACACCACACAGAAATAGATATAGTGTTTCCACATGAGTAAATATCTGGGCTCCATACCATGATACCACCCTTTACCAGAAGGAAATGACATACCCTAAAGGGCGCGACCCTCATAACCTTGCCGCATATTCCTGTTTCGACCATTTCCGGGGAGTGAGGTCCTGACGAAGTCTCGTCCACAAAGCTACGCTTTGTGTAACAAAGCCATGCTTCGGGTCCACAGATGACCAAAGCAATAATCACAAAGATAAATGATCAAACAAATGATCATATCACAAATGACCAACCAATGATCATCACACAGCAGCACTCAGCATGCCACATTACCAGATTGGGAAATATCGCTGATAACCTTCAACTACATAACCTCTGAGCTCGTACGTCTCAGAGAAGGGTGTTAAGCTAAGAGAATAAATTCTCCGCCACCAACAGAAATGTATTTGAAAGAAATCTGCTCTATCTCTCAAAATGTAATGTCAGACACGTAACCATACAAGTCTGTTCCGGGTTCGAACAGAACCGAAGGCACTTCCAAAGAAGCCCTTGCAATCCGGGTATTCACAATCCCGATAAAATTTCCCATCACAAAGGAAATCTCCATATCGTAGCTAACGATGCGGAGACAATCGATAGGTCATCCTATCGTTTTCACAAATACCCGGTCTTCAACACCGGTCTTCAAATGCAATCCAACGACGTATCGCATATTCGGAATGGGATATATGACACAAAGGTCCTCTCCCGGCTAAACCGAATAGCGAGCGCTTATTTTAAAAATAAGTGTGCATTCAATTCCAAACAAACACAATCAATACCATCCAAGGGTAAATATTGATAGTCGGTTATTTAACTATCAATAAAGATGCGCCACATCATCAGATTCCAAATATTTTTTTCCAAAATTATTAAGTCCCAAAATATCTTTACAAGATATATATACACAATTTCCAAATAATTGCCCAATTTATTTGCTTTACCAAAACACCTTCACGATATAATTTCCACACTTAACCATTTGAAAACCCATTTCAAATTAAACACCTCAACCATTTGAAAACAAATTTCAAATTACATTAACCATTTGCAAACCAATTTCAAATCACCTTAACCATTTGAAAACTAATTTCAAATCACCTTAACCATTTGAAAACTAATTTCAAATCACCTTAACCATTTGAAAACTATTTTCAAATCACCTTAACCATTTGAAAACTATTTTCAAATCACCTTAACCATTTGAAAACTAATTTCAAATCACCTTAACCATTTGAAAACTATTTTCAAATCACCTTAACCATTTGAAAACTAATTTCAAATCACCTTAACCATTTGAAAACTAATTTCAAATTACCTTTCATCCTTTATACCCTTTGAAAACAAATTTCAAATCATCAAATAAATCTTTACCGATTTAATTTAAATTTACGTCCCAAATCCGTAAATTCATTTTCATACTTCAAAATAAATCAATATTTATTTTTAAACAAATTTCCCTTCATATATATATAAATTCCAAGGTGGATTTAAATTCCAAGCATCTACTAGCATACGATTCCCAAATCGATTTCAAGTTATTTGCTTTCAATTACCTTAAAGGTGAATTCACAAAAACCGTTCCATTTCATATTAGAAAACCATTCCCATGCTTATTTTAAAAATAAGTAATTCACAAATTTATTTATTTTCAACGATTTGAAAATATTCCATATACTTAAATCACAGTTAAGTATTTATTCCATTCTCTTTAAGAAAACATTCCTTTATTCACATTTATTTGGGTTAAAAACGAATGTTGCGTAAAACATCGTTACGACAACCCAAAAACACTAGTATATGGATTTGAAATAAAAAAAATGGATACATAAATCCACTACTATTCAAAACATTCCCTTCTATTTCTCGAAATCGTCTATTTCAACAATCAATGTTGAAATCTATGATTTCGATACTTAACATATCTTAAAACGTCTTTAATTAGTTTTAAATTCCATTTAGAACGTTCTTTTCCAAAAACACGTTCATTTAATAAAATAATACATTCACCGTTCAAAAAGAGTGAATACAACCCCTTTAACAAATTCCATATTCAATTTATCAAATTAAATTGATTTTTCGGATTTATAACAATGTCCATACATCCCATTTCTATTTATGAAACTTCGTTTTAGAAATCTCCTTTTATTAGTCCAATTCGATTTACATAACTCGATTATATACTAAAATCAATATTATAAGTTAAATACTTATAATATTATCTATTTACCCAAATCGTTCTTTTGAACTTCACCAATTTAAAATCTTATCACTTACAAGATTTCTTTATGGTTTATAATAATTTCAACTAATGAAATCTTCATTTATTAACAATTTCTATAAAATTCCCCTTTTTAATGCCCAAATCCATTTCTATAAGTTAATAACTTATAAACTTAAATTTTTCCAATAACCGTTCGTTTTATAAATTTCACATTTATTAATCTATAAATCCTAGTGAAATTCATGTTATACATCAACTTAACACTTTATAAATTTATCCTATAACTTCAATAATTTTTATTTAAAAACATCCATTTATAAAATCCTTTATATAAACCATTAATAATAATAACTTCCCAAAAACCAAATTTAACTATTTTATAAAAACCTATTATTATTAAAAATTTCTTTTAAGTTATATTTTATAAAAATATAAATTTTTAAAACATAAAAATTTATCCATCTATTTATTTTAAAATTTAATCAATTCAAATTTTTTTTTTTTTTTTTTTAATAAACCATATTCTTTGAGAAATCACTTTTAAACCCCTTTTTAATTCAAAACTGTTATTTTTAATTTTTAAAAAAAATTGAATCCGATGATGCAACGACATCGAATGGTCAATCACGGGAATAACATCATATATCAATGTGAACATCAACAATCAACATAATATTCATAAACAGATAAATATGTGAGGAATCCAGTTGGATCCCTCCAACCTGTTACCCTGCATCCACAGACGTTAGCACAATACCAATTCCACTTCAAGGTGGAATATCGCGGTATATGGGATTTTATAAATATTATCCGCTTAATAGGCGGCGCAATAGGGTCTCATCCGCTATACGAGGCGGGAAATCAAATCCAATATATACATATGCCAATATATATATATTGCTATATATAATATATATCCTATTATATCTACTAGCACAATCAATCAACAATTATCAATCAATATTAACTATTCAAAATTTTAAACAAAACCTTTCGATTGAGTGAGGAGTTCTCACCTTGATTTTATTTCCGTTTTTCGCGTTCGTTTCGAATAAAATTAAACGAACGTTTAATTTTACCCAAAATTCAAACGACCTCCAATCGACTCCAAACCAGCTGCATTGCGAAGAGCTCGGCGATACGAAGCCAACGCAAAAAATCTCGTTCGAATCCGACCTCGCATGCAAAAGATATCACGTTTTAAAGTTGCATGATTTGAATTTTGAATTTAAACAAAAAAAAATAAAAGAAACAACATCTCACCCTCAAACGCATGTGGCCCCCACTCCCTTACTCATCTTCCCTGCGCACGCAGATCCTTCCCCCCCGTTCCTTCTTCGTTTCACGCATACTCCAGTAGAAGAGAACCCAATCTCTATGAACTAGGGTTCCACTTCGCCATCACCACACTCCGCTAGAAAGCGATCAGGATGTGCCAAATCGAAGCTCTCGACAAGAGCTACCCACGCCTGCAAGGATGCTGAACTCGGCCACCATTACTGCCTCGAAAACCGTGCGCAACAGCCCAAGAACGCGGGTCCCTCTCCCTCACCCCGTTGCTCCAATTTCGATCTCGACCGTTGAAGTTGTAGTTCACAGCGTGCTCTTCGATTTCCGTTTAGAAAGTTCGTGGAAAATGTCGACGGATTGGTGTGGATCTGAGGTGGAAGTTGGGTGATTTCTGGCCTTTGAATAATTAGGGCCGGCCATAAACATGATGAGCTAGGGTTTTGGTGAAAATTTGCATTTATAACCACATACAATTATTATTTAAATAATAAAAATCCCAAATTGACACTTTTGCAAACGAACTCCAAACGACGCGTTCCGCCAGGCGATCCTAAGGTTTTTCCACATTCCGGACACAATGGAACAGGTTTCGTAAGCTAATTCGGAAGTATGTGTGAGATACGGCAATAAATGCTCGATTTAAATTAAAACCGATTTAAACGATTTCTAGGCGTTTTGGCTTGTACCGGACAAACGGCAAATCCAAACGACTTGAAATTTGAAATCTTGCAATAATATCACATTACGGATCCGATGAAACTGGTTTCGTCGAAATCCGAGACCGTTTGAAAAATGGCTATTTTTACTCGCCGAATTAAAATTAAAACGATATCGATGCCTTTCGAGCTGCCACGGTCAAACGACAACTCCGTTTGCTACGAAATTTGAAATCCGATAATAACTAACTATTACGGATCCAATGGAACTCGTTTCGTTCAATTCCGAGACTGTTCAAAAATTGGCTATTTTTCAGTCGATAATTAAATATTAAAATATTCAATTTTTACAAATTAACTCCAAATTCAGTTTTACAAGTTCTAAAATATCTCTATAACTTTAATATGATAAAATAAAATTTTCCAAACCATTTTCAATCATATTTAACCCAATATTCAATTATCTACGGAATTTCACTATTAATTAATCGATTTAAATGACCAATTAAATCCAATATTCAAGAAATAAATTATTTAACTTAAAATTTTCACTTATAAATATTTAAAATTAATTAAATACTCAAATTTAAATTACTAAAAATTCTGGGTCGTTACAATCTTCCCCCCTTAAAAGAATTTCGTCCTCGAAATTGCAAGTTAAGGAGAACGATCCTAATCCGTTTATTATTTTTCCAAAACTAATAGTTTTATCAACCTTCTAACACCAATCTTTTTATTAAAGATTTACTATCATTTCAATTAGCTTTCCAACTTCAATTATAGGTTTCAAACAACATTGTTTATTTGACAATTCAAATTTAAATTTAAATTCAAATTTCAAACTTTCAAAATTTCTCAAAATTTTACTAACTCCCTAAATTTTCGAAAAATTTCGCCAGAGTCTCCTTTGCGCGGCTAGATCGGTACGACTACAAAACGGCTCTACGGCCCCTCAGAATCAAAAAGAAAAGAGAAAGCCAAGTGGCTGGAGAAGGAAATCATCAAATCTCATATAAAAACTGAAATACGTACCTTTTTGTCGAGCGTTACAAATTTTTTTAACTTCAAAATCAAAATTCCAATTCCTTTATATACCTGTATATCCTGCTAGCATAATATCCAATTATAATATTCAAACCAATTTGCCAATTCAATTATAAAATTTCCAATACATGCTTCTTATACCACTTTTAGTTTACTATTAAAGTTGCATATTCATTTTCATTCAACTTTGCATTCCAATTTTCGTTTGAATTCAATTACATAGCTTTCAAATTTTACTAATTCAATTTCATTAACACTTAATGAATTTACATACAACCAACCAACAAGCAATAACGACCAATGTACATCCAATACAACCAAATTTTATCCATTTTACTTACATTCAATTTGGTTCAACTGTTTTAATTTCAATTGGTTTAACATTCAATTGATTTTCATTCTACTATTCAACTATTTTCAAATGAATTTACACTTGCATACATCGTTTCATATCAACTTACTTACATTCGATTGATTAACATTCAATCCATTCTTTAATTCAATTGCTAGTTCTTTTTACAAATAAAATTGAATTTCATTTATATAACTTAAGTTCACATCTTTAACAATTTCATTTACTCACTTTATTCATTTATTTTGATATTAACATCAATTCTTCCAATATTACTTAACTTGCATTCCATTTCAACTTTATTTACATCATTTAATTCACTTGATTATTTAACTTTGATGCAAAGATCGATTTTTTTATTCAACTTCACTTAAGTTATTCCATTTAAACATCATTTGTTAATTAAACTTAAGTTTTACTTATCAATTCAATTCGGATTTTAAATTCCAAAGTAAATCCTATTTAACTTTTACTTAAGTCAAATTCATATCAATATTCAAATTCATATTCCATTTTACTTAACTTAATTGTTTAACCACTTCAATAACTGGTTTCACTTACATTTTCCCATTTAATAAGTTATAAAACTTATTATTCAACTTCTAACTTATATTATAAGTTCAAAACCTTTTTCACTTATATTTATCAATTTCAAATTGAATTTTAATTTCAAATTGGTTTATTACAACAAAACTTAAATTTTTAATTCATTTTTGTAGCAAATCCATCACATAGAAACTCGAAAATGATACTGATGATGCTGCAGTCATCACCCTTATTATTTCCCAATGACAATAGTGAAATCAATGCTAATTATTCTTTCAAAAAGTTTTCTTTTATTATTCATAAGTCACTTTTATAAACCTTTTACTTGTATAATTTTACTTCTTATATACATACATGATTATCTTACAATTGTAAATCATTATCAATTATAATTTCATCTTATGATTCATTGGTTTATACCATTATTCTTTTTACAATAGTTGCTTTTATTAGCTTATTCAAACAATTTTTAATTATTTTATATATATATATATATCATTTACAACAACCAAGCAATCAATTATATACACACTTCAATAATTCTTGAAAAATTATTTTCTCTTTATATATAAAATATCATCGAGGCAAAATTATTTCATTTACCCAATTTAAAACAATATTGTGTCGAATTGTTCTATTCAAGTGTTTAGGAACCCCTTCGATTCAGTTTTCGAGGCTGCGCCGACGAAGGTTCATATACCACTCAACAAACCAATCATCACAATATAAAACAATTTTATACTCACTAACAAATACGCACTCATATCTATTATTACACTCACACTCATTCTAGAGTACTGCTGACTCTATCTCTAATGAGTAACACCCAACAGAGCAGGTTGTCGCTTAACCATAAGCTCTGATACCAAATGTAACGATCGCGATTTTTCGTTGCCGAAAAATCGAACCGTTAGGGTTTTAGAAGAAGAAAGAGGTAGAAGAAGAAAGAAAAGAAAGAGAAGAGAAAACAGAAAAACAAGTAACAGAACGAGAAACAATAACAGAATCTCACAGTCGCAGCGGAACAACATATAATAGATAAATGAATATCATTAAAACAAAAGAACTATACATTTTATACATACATCACAATACATCATATCATCAGAGTGTACAACAATAAAACAGCGGAAAGAATACTATATACAATAGATAATAGACTACGCTATCCAAGCTCGCCTCCAACATCTGCACAGCAACTCCCGAATCCAGAATAACCTGGCAACCTAACTCTAGACTGCCCGTGTGGAAAATAGTGGGCACCCAGAGTTTAGGAAAGGAACAATAAACTCCAGGTCAGTCATGGGACTGGTGTGAGAACTCAAAACAGTTTATCTTTAAACACGCAACAAGAAAGTTTAAATTTTGAAATCCGCAATGCTTTTTGGAAAATGAAACTACCATAAGGCCTCCCGGCACACACACAATGCAAACGCACACATGGGGGAGATTTCTCCTTATGATAGTCAAACATGCTTACTACGAGAAAAATCCTTTGATATTATTACTAGTGCATAGTGGAAAATATTTCGAAAGTATAATATAAATCCTAGCCAGCATAGGTACCATGATACTATGCCTACTATAGCTGCCATGTTAAATGGCAGGTTCTACAACTAAAACCGTACAAGGCACGTATTGGATGAATGGATTTCCAACAAATGGTCAGGCTAAGGAACTTCCTACTGCCACATGGGATCGCCTCTGGCGGGACGTCCCGAGAACTAACGTTACGGTTAGATCTCTGCCAACACAAGGCCGGGTTACCTCTGTAACTAGGTAACTACTACACGAATATGTCATCCCCCGGTCCTTTGGGACCTTTATCCGAGCGCTCGATACCAACAACACCACACAGAAATAGATATAGTGTTTCCACATGAGTAAATATCTGGGCTCCATACCATGATACCACCCTTTACCAGAAGGAAATGACATACCCTAAAGGGCGCGACCCTCATAACCTTGCCGCATATTCCTGTTTCGACCATTTCCGGGGAGTGAGGTCCTGACGAAGTCTCGTCCACAAAGCTACGCTTTGTGTAACAAAGCCATGCTTCGGGTCCACAGATGACCAAAGCAATAATCACAAAGATAAATGATCAAACAAATGATCATATCACAAATGACCAACCAATGATCATCACACAGCAGCACTCAGCATGCCACATTACCAGATTGGGAAATATCGCTGATAACCTTCAACTACATAACCTCTGAGCTCGTACGTCTCAGAGAAGGGTGTTAAGCTAAGAGAATAAATTCTCCGCCACCAACAGAAATGTATTTGAAAGAAATCTGCTCTATCTCTCAAAATGTAATGTCAGACACGTAACCATACAAGTCTGTTCCGGGTTCGAACAGAACCGAAGGCACTTCCAAAGAAGCCCTTGCAATCCGGGTATTCACAATCCCGATAAAATTTCCCATCACAAAGGAAATCTCCATATCGTAGCTAACGATGCGGAGACAATCGATAGGTCATCCTATCGTTTTCACAAATACCCGGTCTTCAACACCGGTCTTCAAATGCAATCCAACGACGTATCGCATATTCGGAATGGGATATATGACACAAAGGTCCTCTCCCGGCTAAACCGAATAGCGAGCGCTTATTTTAAAAATAAGTGTGCATTCAATTCCAAACAAACACAATCAATACCATCCAAGGGTAAATATTGATAGTCGGTTATTTAACTATCAATAAAGATGCGCCACATCATCAGATTCCAAATATTTTTTTCCAAAATTATTAAGTCCCAAAATATCTTTACAAGATATATATACACAATTTCCAAATAATTGCCCAATTTATTTGCTTTACCAAAACACCTTCACGATATAATTTCCACACTTAACCATTTGAAAACCCATTTCAAATTAAACACCTCAACCATTTGAAAACAAATTTCAAATTACATTAACCATTTGCAAACCAATTTCAAATCACCTTAACCATTTGAAAACTAATTTCAAATCACCTTAACCATTTGAAAACTAATTTCAAATCACCTTAACCATTTGAAAACTATTTTCAAATCACCTTAACCATTTGAAAACTATTTTCAAATCACCTTAACCATTTGAAAACTAATTTCAAATCACCTTAACCATTTGAAAACTATTTTCAAATCACCTTAACCATTTGAAAACTAATTTCAAATCACCTTAACCATTTGAAAACTAATTTCAAATTACCTTTCATCCTTTATACCCTTTGAAAACAAATTTCAAATCATCAAATAAATCTTTACCGATTTAATTTAAATTTACGTCCCAAATCCGTAAATTCATTTTCATACTTCAAAATAAATCAATATTTATTTTTAAACAAATTTCCCTTCATATATATATAAATTCCAAGGTGGATTTAAATTCCAAGCATCTACTAGCATACGATTCCCAAATCGATTTCAAGTTATTTGCTTTCAATTACCTTAAAGGTGAATTCACAAAAACCGTTCCATTTCATATTAGAAAACCATTCCCATGCTTATTTTAAAAATAAGTAATTCACAAATTTATTTATTTTCAACGATTTGAAAATATTCCATATACTTAAATCACAGTTAAGTATTTATTCCATTCTCTTTAAGAAAACATTCCTTTATTCACATTTATTTGGGTTAAAAACGAATGTTGCGTAAAACATCGTTACGACAACCCAAAAACACTAGTATATGGATTTGAAATAAAAAAAATGGATACATAAATCCACTACTATTCAAAACATTCCCTTCTATTTCTCGAAATCGTCTATTTCAACAATCAATGTTGAAATCTATGATTTCGATACTTAACATATCTTAAAACGTCTTTAATTAGTTTTAAATTCCATTTAGAACGTTCTTTTCCAAAAACACGTTCATTTAATAAAATAATACATTCACCGTTCAAAAAGAGTGAATACAACCCCTTTAACAAATTCCATATTCAATTTATCAAATTAAATTGATTTTTCGGATTTATAACAATGTCCATACATCCCATTTCTATTTATGAAACTTCGTTTTAGAAATCTCCTTTTATTAGTCCAATTCGATTTACATAACTCGATTATATACTAAAATCAATATTATAAGTTAAATACTTATAATATTATCTATTTACCCAAATCGTTCTTTTGAACTTCACCAATTTAAAATCTTATCACTTACAAGATTTCTTTATGGTTTATAATAATTTCAACTAATGAAATCTTCATTTATTAACAATTTCTATAAAATTCCCCTTTTTAATGCCCAAATCCATTTCTATAAGTTAATAACTTATAAACTTAAATTTTTCCAATAACCGTTCGTTTTATAAATTTCACATTTATTAATCTATAAATCCTAGTGAAATTCATGTTATACATCAACTTAACACTTTATAAATTTATCCTATAACTTCAATAATTTTTATTTAAAAACATCCATTTATAAAATCCTTTATATAAACCATTAATAATAATAACTTCCCAAAAACCAAATTTAACTATTTTATAAAAACCTATTATTATTAAAAATTTCTTTTAAGTTATATTTTATAAAAATATAAATTTTTAAAACATAAAAATTTATCCATCTATTTATTTTAAAATTTAATCAATTCAAATTTTTTTTTTTTTTTTAATAAACCATATTCTTTGAGAAATCACTTTTAAACCCCTTTTTAATTCAAAACTGTTATTTTTAATTTTTTAAAAAAATTGAATCCGATGATGCAACGACATCGAATGGTCAATCACGGGAATAACATCATATATCAATGTGAACATCAACAATCAACATAATATTCATAAACAGATAAATATGTGAGGAATCCAGTTGGATCCCTCCAACCTGTTACCCTGCATCCACAGACGTTAGCACAATACCAATTCCACTTCAAGGTGGAATATCGCGGTATATGGGATTTTATAAATATTATCCGCTTAATAGGCGGCGCAATAGGGTCTCATCCGCTATACGAGGCGGGAAATCAAATCCAATATATACATATGCCAATATATATATATTGCTATATATAATATATATCCTATTATATCTACTAGCACAATCAATCAACAATTATCAATCAATATTAACTATTCAAAATTTTAAACAAAACCTTTCGATTGAGTGAGGAGTTCTCACCTTGATTTTATTTCCGTTTTTCGCGTTCGTTTCGAATAAAATTAAACGAACGTTTAATTTTACCCAAAATTCAAACGACCTCCAATCGACTCCAAACCAGCTGCATTGCGAAGAGCTCGGCGATACGAAGCCAACGCAAAAAATCTCGTTCGAATCCGACCTCGCATGCAAAAGATATCACGTTTTAAAGTTGCATGATTTGAATTTTGAATTTAAACAAAAAAAAATAAAAGAAACAACATCTCACCCTCAAACGCATGTGGCCCCCACTCCCTTACTCATCTTCCCTGCGCACGCAGATCCTTCCCCCCCGTTCCTTCTTCGTTTCACGCATACTCCAGTAGAAGAGAACCCAATCTCTATGAACTAGGGTTCCACTTCGCCATCACCACACTCCGCTAGAAAGCGATCAGGATGTGCCAAATCGAAGCTCTCGACAAGAGCTACCCACGCCTGCAAGGATGCTGAACTCGGCCACCATTACTGCCTCGAAAACCGTGCGCAACAGCCCAAGAACGCGGGTCCCTCTCCCTCACCCCGTTGCTCCAATTTCGATCTCGACCGTTGAAGTTGTAGTTCACAGCGTGCTCTTCGATTTCCGTTTAGAAAGTTCGTGGAAAATGTCGACGGATTGGTGTGGATCTGAGGTGGAAGTTGGGTGATTTCTGGCCTTTGAATAATTAGGGCCGGCCATAAACATGATGAGCTAGGGTTTTGGTGAAAATTTGCATTTATAACCACATACAATTATTATTTAAATAATAAAAATCCCAAATTGACACTTTTGCAAACGAACTCCAAACGACGCGTTCCGCCAGGCGATCCTAAGGTTTTTCCACATTCCGGACACAATGGAACAGGTTTCGTAAGCTAATTCGGAAGTATGTGTGAGATACGGCAATAAATGCTCGATTTAAATTAAAACCGATTTAAACGATTTCTAGGCGTTTTGGCTTGTACCGGACAAACGGCAAATCCAAACGACTTGAAATTTGAAATCTTGCAATAATATCACATTACGGATCCGATGAAACTGGTTTCGTCGAAATCCGAGACCGTTTGAAAAATGGCTATTTTTACTCGCCGAATTAAAATTAAAACGATATCGATGCCTTTCGAGCTGCCACGGTCAAACGACAACTCCGTTTGCTACGAAATTTGAAATCCGATAATAACTAACTATTACGGATCCAATGGAACTCGTTTCGTTCAATTCCGAGACTGTTCAAAAATTGGCTATTTTTCAGTCGATAATTAAATATTAAAATATTCAATTTTTACAAATTAACTCCAAATTCAGTTTTACAAGTTCTAAAATATCTCTATAACTTTAATATGATAAAATAAAATTTTCCAAACCATTTTCAATCATATTTAACCCAATATTCAATTATCTACGGAATTTCACTATTAATTAATCGATTTAAATGACCAATTAAATCCAATATTCAAGAAATAAATTATTTAACTTAAAATTTTCACTTATAAATATTTAAAATTAATTAAATACTCAAATTTAAATTACTAAAAATTCTGGGTCGTTACACAAGTCCATACATAACCACGGACATGTTTTTATCTTACGATAACTAAAACATTCCATATCAAATTCATGTGATATTATAGTAGTGTCTACTATATACAAATAATATTAATCATAGCCGAAATTGTTACATTGATTAAATTCCAGCATATAGCTCAATTGGGTAATACAATCAAAACAGAAAGCACGTAGTGGAGTTTGGATTTCCATATAAATGGCAAGTGAAGGGACTACCTTTCGGAAGTACACCTCTAGAAGAATGCACCGAGATACCATCACAAAGTTTCTCTACCAACAGAAGACCGACCCACCTCTATAACTAGATGATACCGAATACGTCATCCTCTGGTCTTTACCGACATTTACCAAGGGCCCTCAAGCATACAAACCACAATAATCAGATACACGACAACATAGCGTGTAAAGATATATCTATAAGAGGATAATCATACCCCAATGGGAGCGACTCACTTAGCCCTGTTGCATCTAACCCTGTTTTGGTCATTTTTTGTTGATGAGGCCTGACGAGGTAACAATTACCTTTCACAACACAATCACATCACTTTGAATGCCACAAGGCCATTTCCGTTAACTACTAATTGTCTTCCACAAAAATACAACCCTTAAGCTCATACGTCTCAAGGAGGGTGTTAAGCAAAGAGAATTTGCCATCTCCGCCGCCACCGATGTACGTTTGTAAAAACCAATGTACGTAATCTTTTAGAAATACAATGTCAGACAAACATCCATACAATTTGTCCAGGAGAAGGACAAACAGAAGGTACTTACCTATCACATCCTGTCAGGGAATTCCTTGGATTAGTAGCAAATAGTCCTTGCATTGGATATTTCATAAATGAAGAGACCACTGCTACTGGATGTATATTGGGATTTTAACCCCAAACGATCAACAAGCAGTCTTTCACTATGAAAATCCAGAATACCAATATCATCGCAAGCAACCTGCACAATCGTCGCATATACGTTGGTCCGAAGTGGTTTTCAGATAAATCTGATCCCGGTCTCTTCGTACCAACAACGTAAAAGCGTTTCTCAACCTCACATAGAAACTAAGTTTCATAGACTTATCACGTTTCCAACTTTCAACTTGCTATCCTTCGGGCCAAGAAGGAAGCACGATAGATTGGAGTAATACTCCACACTATAGGAATCAACATCCTCAACACACATGATAATCAAGCCTATACAGAAGGCAACGTACTAAGTGTACGACTAAATAGTTCCCACATCAAGTCGAGGAACTGAAATTTAGCCAAATTTGATAGTCGGCTATTTAACTATCAAAGCAAACAAACAAATATTTAGAACTACCACAATCACTAGGCCCTTTTAATTAATCTTCTATTAGATAAACCATTTTCCAAATATTCACTTCAAATAATCTTTAGAAAGATATATTCCCAAAATCATTTCAACATTGGAAAACATTTCCAAATATTTATTTGCAACACTTGGAAAATATTTCATATACTTAAATCATGATTAAGTATATCTTTTATTCTATAAGGAAAACGTTCTCTTTAAACACATTTATTCGGGTCAAAATGAATGTTACGTAAAACATCGTTACGACAACCCAAAATCAATAGTATAGGGATTCAAAAATAAGATAGATATATAAATCCCAATACTATACAAAAACATTTCCTTTCGTAAATCATTTACTATAACAACAATGTTATAGTCCATCATTTCCTTATACTTTTCGAAAACTTCTATTTCAATAATGAATGTTGAAATTTATGGTTTCGATACTTAACATATTTTAAAACATCTTTAAACCATTTAACTCCATTTTAAAATATCACTTTCCAAAACATTTCTTTACTATATTATTCACTGTCCAAAATCGTGAATATTATTCTCTAACCAAATTCAACACTTCTACATATTTAATTAAAGGATAATCCACTGTCCAAAATCGTGGATATAATGCCTTTAATAATCTTCTATATTACCTTATCGAATTCAATTGATTTCGAGATTATAAAACAATTGTTTATAAATTCCATTTATTATTTTATAAGAACATTAACTTATAAAATCCTTTAATTAACAAATTCTATTTATATCTCATTTGCATTCAAAAATCCAATTTATATTTTATAAAAACTTCCACTTATAAATTCCTTTTATTAACCAATTCCATCTATATGCCAAAAAAGCCAAGTTATAAGTTAATAATTTATAATTCATTTATTTTACAAAATCCGTTCATTTTATAACTTCATAATTCGTAAATCTTATTCGCTTATAAAATCCATTTATAACTTTATTTTAACATTTACAAAACTTGTCTATAATTCAATTACTTTCATTTATAAAATATCAATTTTATAAATCCTATATATAAACCATTTAATATAATTCAAAAACTCAATTTAAACTATTTACCAAATCATTAACTCAATATTTCAAAAAACATTTCAACTATATTTCTCAAAAATCATAATTTTTATAACACAAAAATTATAACTTTTATTTATTTAAAATAAATCAATTCCTTTAACATTTCCAAATTCAACAAAACGTATATTTTCAAAATCGCTTGAAAATCCTTTTAAATTTGGAAATCATCATTTGAACATTTTTAAAATTCCAAAAATAGACCCAATGCTGCAACAGCACCAAATACATCAATCACGACATCCAAAACATCATATATCATATGATAACAGAATATGTAACAATATCTGTAAATAAATCAACACTGGTGAGGAATCCAGTTGGATCCCTCCAACATGTCACTTGCAACAAATATACATATTATAATTTGTGTACAATGTCCGCATTAAGGCAGACGCGCGTACAAAGGGTCATCCGCTCATACACGGGAACGTATATGGTCATCTGCTCCACTAGGCAGGAATATATCCAAATATCAATCAATATATCATATATCATCCAAACAATCATCAATCATCATATAATAAAAATATTTCTTACTTATATAAAAATATCAATGAGTCGGAAAGATTGAGTTGTACTCACGTTTGTAGTCGCGATTTCAGCATTTTATTCCGAATAAAATTAGATGACCGTTTAATTTCACCCAAAATTCACACTATCCCAAATCAACTCTAAACCAGCTCCATCGCGTAGTGTTTGTCCATATGAACCCAATGTAGTTCGTTTTGTGCGAAATGGACCTCGTATGAAAAAGTTATGGCATTTTAAACATTATACAATTTAATATATAAAATTTTCACATTTATTTTTATATTTAAAACTCTCACTATGCTTCAGCCGTTGATTTTGCTTTATCACATCAGGATTGTGCCTTCTATTTCTTCCCTCAGGCATCACGTACATGAGAACCTATTGAAGCCGCCTATCTCCTTGAATTTCGCATCGCCTATGACCAACTGGAAGATGATCAAAGGCCGCCATATCGAAACGCTACTCGAGCACCACCATCGGCCTACGTGTGGTGAAGCTCGGCTATGTATTTTTTTCGAAAAACGTGCGCAACTACAGCGACTTTGAGCATTAATTGCCACCACGTCGATCGACTCCCATGATCATCACCGTATGGATGGAAAGCTCACGAGAAGCTCTACAATTCTCGTGTTGGAAGTTTCTCGAATAGAATTATGAATTGAGAGAGATTAAAAGAAGAAATTCGTGCATTTCTGGCCATAGAAGTTGAAAGTGGCGGCTAGGTTACGAAACCCTGGTGTTTGTGAAAAAGAAAAAAATGAGGGGCTTTTGTAGAAAATTTATGTGCACTATTCATCCGAAATTTTTTCGAACTCGAAACGAAGCATGCCGCCTGGCGTTTATAATGTTTTATCCCTATTCTGAACGCAATGGAATATATATTGGGAGCCAATTCGATCATATTTGGAATATAGGTTTTCGAATCGACTTATTTAAATTTAAAATCCACTTAAACGGTTTTCTACCCGTTTTAGCTTGCCCGGACAAACCATAAATCCGATTGACACTAAATTTAAAATCTCACAATAATTTAACATTACGGATCCGATGAAACTGGTTTCGTCGACATGTCAATTAAATATTAAAATATTCAATTTCTATAATTTAACTTTTAATTCGATTTTAAAATTTATGAACATTATTCTAGTTCAAATAAGATTTAATTCAACTTTATAAATCATTTTCATTCATATTAAATCCAATTTCCAATTATTTACGTAATTTCAAATATTCATTCAACAATTTAATTATCCAATTAAATCACTATATTCAAAATAAAATTTATTCAGCTTATAAAATCAATTTGTGAATATTAAAAATAAATTAAATATACGAATATCGAATGATGGAAATTCTGGGTCGTTACATATATTGGGAGTTTATCCCCAAACTATCAACATGCAGTCCTTCACTATGAAAATCCAAAATATCAATATCTTCCAAACCTGCACATTGAACACATATACGTTGGTCCGAAAGTGGTTCTCAGATAAATCCGACCCCGGTCTCTCCGAATCAACGACGATAAAGAGGCCAATATTTGATAGTAGGTTATTTAACTATCAAAGCTACACACAATATCTAGCACCAAGCAATCACTAGGCCCATTTAATAAAAATTCTATTACTTAAATCACTTTCCAAATATTTACTTCAAATTATCTTTGCAGAATATATATTCCAAAACCATTTCAATCCATCGATATTTGAAAAACATTTCCATATACTTAAATTAACGATATAAGTATATTCACCAATCGTTTCATTTTCAACATATAGAAAATATTTTCATATACTTAAACCAAAAATAAATATATACACAATCATTTAAGGAAAACTATTCTTCAAAACTCATTTTATCTGAGTCAAAACGAACGTTGCGCAAAAATCGTTACGACAACACAAAATACTAGTATAGGGATTCGGTAAATAAATAGATATGTAAATCCCATATACTATATATAAAATATTTCCTTTTGGAAGTCATTTGCTAACAACAATGTTATAGTCCATGCCTTCCTTATTTCCCCAAAAACGTCTATTACAACAGTAAATGTTAAAATCTATATTTCTGATGCATACCTCATTTTAAAACATTTCAAACCATTTAAATCCATATAAAATCATCTCTTTCCAAAACCATTACTTCCAAAAGACAAATTAAATTTAGAATCATTACTTCATCAAAATATCACTTCCAAACTCCTTTAAATAAAAATCCATATTTACATCTCAAAATAAAACATTCCCATATTTATAAAATTATTTTTATGTATCTCCTTTAAAGTTTATAAAACTTCTATTTTATAAAATTCCTTTATTTACAAAATTCTATTTATATATCATTTCTTAATTTAAAACTCTTTTTCTTATCTAAATCAATTTATAAAATCCATTTCTTTAAAAAAATCTAATTTATTTATGAAATTCATTTATAGATCTATTTACTAAATCAACTTCAAAACCACTTACTAATAATTTCAAGTCCACTTACAAAATAACTTCAGGTCCATTTACTAAAAATTTATAAATTTCCATTATAAATCAACTTACTTAGTTATAAAAATATCACCTTTGTAAATATCTTATATAAACTTATTCAAAAGCCCCTTTTCAAAGTATTTCTCAAAACTATATTTTTAAAACATCAAAATCATAACTTTTATTTAAAAACAAATTCCTTTCTTTAAATAAACCAAAAATCATTGGAACATATATCTACTTCCAAAATCACTTAAAAATCATTTTCAAATCAAAATCATCAATTTCAATGTTTCTAAAATATCAAAAATAAGGCCAGTGCTACCATAGCACTAAATAAGTCAAAACACATCAAAACATCATCATGGCATCCATAACATCATATATCATCATATATATGAAAATAAATCAATGGTGGTGAGAAATACTATTGGATCCCTCTAATGTGTAACCTGCAACAAATATGCATATGAAAATATGTACAATGTCTGCTTCGAGGCAGACGCGCGTACAAAGGATCATCCGCTCATGTACACAGGAACGTATAGGGTCTCATCCGCTCCAATGGGTGGGAATATATACAAACCAACTAATATATATATATATATATATATATATATATAATACCATGTATTATCCAAACAAGCATCAATCATCGTAAATAAATTATTCTCACTTATATAAAAATATAAACACGCATATTTTTCATTTCAATTGATTTTCAATTTGTAGAAAATTTTCTTATAAAATCCCTTCCAGAAAATAGCTTTTTTTGTTGACCTTGTTTCAGATTAGTCATTTTAGAAAATTTGATTTTATAATTTAAATGACTACATTAACTAATCTGACTCCCTACTAATTATCAAAATGATAAATAGTAATTGAAAAAGTGATGAGTGCTGATATTAATCGTATATAATGACTTGAGACAGTATATTTAGTAAATTTCTTTAAAAATTTAAACAAGATTCATAATAAATTTTGATGGGTAAAAATTCCATGACCATTTCTATTTCTATCATATTTCTAACAACCATCACTCACCAAAATCCGATATAGTACGTCAAAAAGTGGTATTTTAAATGGAATTCTTTTTTCATTTTTTTCAACAATAAGAACATCCAAAGTATTCACTCTTATTTAGAAGTCCTCACGATTATGTATGAGTGAATTACTTGAAATTTTTTATTACGTGCTTTCATGCTCATTTAAAAGTCCTCACGGTTATGCATGTATGCAACACATATCAAAATTGATTATTTAAATAGACAAGTTGATTATAATCCCATTTAAAAGTCCTCGCAGTTATTCATGTTAGAAGATGCTTGAACTCATTTTTTTATTTTTTAAAAACTTGAGAATACTACGAATCTCATTTAAAAGTCCTAACGGTTATGCATGTATAGTAGATGTTCAAATTCCTGATATAAATATACCATCAAAAGACACAACTATATTGTTTTATATGCTGACAACATCCCTATTATTCTACAGTGGAATATGCATCGAACAGAGTATTTATGATTTTTGTTTGAATTTTTATTGAAATTTAATATTTATACTCGACTGGATATTAATGTTGTATTCATGTCTATCACTTGTCTATTTTTCTAACACTATTACTCTTTTGCTGATAACAAAAGGGGGAGAGAAAATTTAATATTTTGGCGAATAAAGGTCAAATGTTTTATTTTTTATTTGCATATTCCCATATAGATTTATTTTCATATTTTTATTTATTTTCATGCATATATGAAAGGGGAGATTTGTTGTAGAGAGGGAGCATTCAAATACGGGGAGAAAATTAAATGATCAAATACATTTAATAAATTCAAAATCTTAAATATATATTTGTTGTCATCAAAAGGGGGATATCTTCTAGGATCGATTTTACCTAGAGGGGGGGTGAATAGGGTGATACCAATGATAATAAAAATGTAATGCGAAAATATATAAAATAATTGAAGCACAGACAATAGCATAATAATAAAATCAGAAATAAAACAACACAGATTTACCCAGGTTCGGCAAAACACTGCCTACGTGCTGCCCCAAGGTTTCTACTAGAAATTAAGTAGTCAGACGCTTACACACGTAAACTCGCAACACCTGATATCGACTAACCTTACTCTATGGTCAAAACCCTGCCACAACTCAGCCACCGAGTTGCGAATTCTCAAACTACGCCCGTAATTTGTCCCTAGTCACACAACTAGAAAATTACAAAAGTTTAATAGAAAAATTACAAAATAAGCTAAACAATATAAAAGTAAAGAACTTTTTAATATATTCAGCCCAATATAATTTATAAGGTGACCGGCCCAAAATTAAGGCTTAAGAAAATAAACTTGTCTCCCTTTTCTTTTGTTCGGCCCGTATGCTTATGTTTCCTCCTTCGTTCCTCTTTCAGATTTAGGGCTTTGCGGTCTGAAGCCTCCATATGTCCTTTGCTTTGATTGAAATATGGAGTTGCTTTGGATTGATTGCGGCTTGGTTTGACTTCGGCTGCTTCAATTTGTCGAGACCGAATAATGCTTTGAATTGGTATATTTGTCCCCTTTTCGATTTATATTATGCTCGACTTGATTCTAGTTCTGGATTGATGCTTGCTCTCGGATTATTTTTCTTGAACTCGAGTGATTTTAGCTGCCGATAATGATATTGTTTATGTTGGAATGACAACCCTAAATTTAGGTTCGTATTCTTGAGTTTGAAATTTCACGAAAATTGCTTAGCATTTGGTATTTGATCGAACATTGGTGATGATATTGACTTGTTCATATTTTTGTACATACCTCTAATAAATTCGAATTTTCATAACTTGCTTTGGGTTTTCTTTGAGTCGGTTTCATTCTTTTCTCCTATGACGGTATTAATTTTTTTATAATCTAGATTGATCCACTTATTCCATTTACTGTATATATATCTCTATTTGAAATTTTTTTGACCCACGGCTTGTTTGGTTTTGATGTTTCATTCATACATGTTATCATCTGGCTTTGATTTTGACTTGTTCGAATTCTACCTTGGTCACCACGGCTTTGATTTTGGCATGACATGATCATTGACTTTGTTAGAAAACCGCTACCCTGATTTGAAACTGCTACCATGATTTTTGTTCGAACTGCACCACGGGATTTTACTATAACTATGTAAACTGCTTTCATGTGTGTGTGTGATTCTCTGAACTGGTTCCAATTTAAGTCTGGTTGCATTGTTATTGTGGTCTTCATGACTCTGAATGTCATGACAATTGCATTGAACTTCATGTTGTTTGCATTTGCTTGTGTACTTCATGGTTCACTTGAACTTTGTTTCACTTGAGTTTGTCTTCACTTGTGCCTTTTGGAGTCTTTACTTGGTTATAGTATACATGTATATACATATGTACTGACTGTCTTGGTTGACTTCATCCTGGTTTGAATTGTACTAGTTGCCATTGCATATTTCTATGATGAGTGCACTTGTATCAATCCATGTTAAGCTCCATTATGATGATTTTCATTCATCTTGAATTCCATTTCTTTGAGTCTGTGCTTTTCAGTTCCTCTTGAAAACTTTGATATGTTTATATTTTTGCAACCATCATATATATACATACATATGTATGTGTGTGTATATGGGTTGTTGCAGTCCTCTTTGTTGTATATCATCATGCTTGTTTCTTTTTGTAAATGTAGTTTGGCTTCAGTTGAGTTGCATCCCTGAAGATCTTCATGTTTAGTTGCTATGCACTGCATATATATGTATAAATATGTTTATACATATGTGTGTGTGTATGTTTGGCGATTTCTTTATGTAGCCTTCAATTGGTTATCATTTCTTGATATTTTGTTGTGTTCATGTTTGGTTGTATTTGCTTCCTGATCATTTCCTTGTTCACTGATATCTTGCATTTGAAGCTTTGAACTGTAGTCATCTTTATTCTTGTGCATTTTTGTCTTCATGTTGACTGATCTGGTGCAATTTGACCCATTCATTTGGATTTAAGCACTTGAGTCTTTATGGTTGTATGAGTACTGTTCATTGTTGATTTGGATCTGATTCTGGTTAATACTTCATGCATGCCATCTTGTGAACCATTGACTGTTGAGGCTGTGTTCTCATGTATACACATTGAATTTTTGGTCGAGGCTCGTTTCATGTTTTTGTATTGCACCTGAGTGGAATCCAGCCTTGGCTCGGGTTTGACCTTGTGCTTGCATATCCCTGTAGTTTTATCAAGTGTATATTGGTGTGCACGGCCTTGTGGCATTTACAGTGATACACTACGCATGTCATAAGTTGTTCTTGTAGATGAATTCAAAATAAATGATGACAAACTACCCAAATAACTGAGGCAAATAACATTTTATTTTACCCTGCAAATTTTATTTTTTTAAATTTTACCGTGTTAGTATTTATTTTGCAGATAACTCAGATGCGGGATACAAATTGGAATCGACTTGAAGATCAAATACGAGTGTTGAGTAAATATTTAGTGAGGAAAGTTATATAAATTAAATGTAATTGAAGTAGTGTGTATATATAGTGAGAGCTTAAATTTGTACTAGTCAAAATTGTAATAAAATATTTGTTTGAATTTAAATTCTGCGTTATTCATTTTATTCAACAAATATTTATTTAATTATGTGAAAATAAAATAGTACAATAACAAATACATTTAAATGAATATATGTGTGTGTGTTTATTATCATCAAAAAAATCATATACTAGCATATTCAACAAGTTATTTAACTTATAAAGTTAACTTACAAATATTTAAAATCAATTAAATATCTCAATTTCGAATAACTGAAATTCTGGGTCGTTATATTCTCTACTCGTTAAAAGAATTTAGTTCCTGAAATTACCAAGTAAGAAAATGCTATAGAATACATTAACTTTTCAAAAACAATAGTTAAAATAGATTACCAAATTCATTCAAACCTTTTAACTTTTCCAAAATCAATTAGTTAAACCTCTTAAAAAACCTTTCTCGGTTTTCAAATTCATTCATAGTTATCTTTTCAAAACCAACTAATATTGTTTCATTCATAGTTATTTACTAATACTCTTTCAGAAATCAACTAATACCATTTCAACTTATAGCTCAAAATAAAAAATTTAGTTATCAAAAGTTTTTCAAAATTCTCAAAAAAATTCTAACGCCTTAAATTTACGAAAAATTTCGCCATCGTCTCTTTGCGCGGTTCGATCGTAGAAAAATCACAATATATATATATATCACACATATACATCTCATTTTCGAGGATGAGCCAACCCGTAGGAAAAAATATAAAAGTACGATATGAAATCCAAGATATGTACATTTTATTATACTTGCGAGCATAAACAACTAATATAGCTTGAAAGTGAGCTCCAAATATGAAACATACGCCATCCGCACCTAATAAACACTCAACAAACAATGAGAACAAGTATATAAAAAGTAATATTAATATATGACGTATACTAACGCAACAACTATATGCAAATATAGCAAATGCAACCAGTGCAACAAAAGAACAAGAGAAACCATCAAACAATTAATATTCATCCAACCAATTCATGATCCATTTTTAAAGCATTTCATAAAACCATACTATTAATTTATTAAACCCATACGATATGCATATATCATTTATATGCAAAACCATACCTGATCGCTCGCTGGATCACACAATTTCACTTCTGAATTAGTACCGTTCACATGACCACTCTAATGCGGACTCAGATCTGGTTCCTTTATTAGAAAACTGTCATCCACCTTGCATAGACATATACTATGATAGATAACATCATAATCAATCAAAAATCCATATCCAAGGTTCGCCATTAAGAAATCAAGTGAAAAATACCAACTCGGATTGGTGTAAATCACCTCGAAATCGTATAATCGAATTTGGATCAAACAGTTATGCGAATAAAACAATATACGTACAATTTATGTATTCCATTTGAGTTCTTATTATATTTCATTCCTATTCTGATTCTTTTATTCACGTTCAATTCCTTTTACATTCATTTAATCTACATTCGCTATGAAATCAAATTCAGTTGTTCAAATTAATTTTATTTACATTCAATTCATTAATATTCACTTATTAACCTTCACTTCAAATTCCAATTTATATTTAACAACATTTCATTTCATATACAGTTTACTTAGTATATCTTCTTTAATATTAACAACACTTAATAACCATTCCATTAAATTATTTACTTAAGTTTATAAGCATTTTACTTATAACTCTTCTTATGTTTATTATTACTTCACAATTTACTTTTCTTAGTTCCATTACCAAATCTACTTTCCTTAACATTCATATGCATTCTAAAAGTTTAATTCTAATTTCATTTAACTAGTTTCATTAGTCGTTACAAATTCTACTTTCTTTCTTCCCACTTTTCTAACTTTAAGTTAAGTCTTATTATTTATAATTCAAATTAAAAATTAGATTTCTTTTCTTCTTAATATTCACATTCAACAAATTATACATTTGTTTTATCTTAAAATTATTCAAATCCATAAGTTATACTAATTTATTTACTTAAAATTTCATTTCATTATTTTATCTAATTTATTTCAAATCAAATTCAATTCATTTTAATTTAACCTTTCTTAAGTCAAACTTCATTTCATTTACTTCATTTCACTAACTCAATTATAAACTTTACTTATTTAACTTTTCTTAAGTTAATTCTTTCATTATTTCATATATCTTAAATTATAATTTATTTTTACTTACTAACCAAAATGTTCAACCATTTTAAAATTTGGATTCACTTGTCCTATTCAAATTCATAGGTTGCAAACTTATTTATTATTTATACTATTTTCAGTTTATAAGTTCAAAAACTTATTTCTCGTATTTATCAGATCATACTTGGAAATTTACAAAATAAAAACTTGTTATATCACAACATAATTTCGATAGAAAATCATTAAGGATAACAATTTATCACTTCAAGACTTGAAAAGAATATTGATGACGCTGCAGTCATCACCCGCATTATTTCCCAATGACTAAAGTGAGTTATTTTTTTATTTCTTTAATTTTTTTCTATATATAAATCACATTTATAAATTTATTATTATATATAATTCACTTATTCAACTTTGGTTATGTAAAATCATTTCATTATTTATTTATCTTTGTTTATATTTATAATAATAATGCATTTATTAAATCACAAACAACAGATGATAATAATCAAGTATTATCATCCACTAGCAACCAAACATCCATATATAAGTATAATATTTCCTGGAAAATTATTTCTTTACATATAAAATATAATTTAGGTAAAATTATTTCATTTTACCTCATTTTAAAATAATATTATGTCGACTTGCCTTGTTTAAGTGTTTAGAAACTCCTATCGATCATATGACGTCCCACACACCGACCACATAAACAACTCAATGGATAAGTAAACACAATATAAAACATTTTTATAATCACTAAAAAATATGCTCATGTATATAATACGCTCAAACTTAATCTAGGGCGCTACTGACCCTATCTATATTGAGTGCCCATCAAAACCTAGGGGTTAGCAAAATCCTAAGCTCTGATACCAGATGTGATGACCCGCAAATCCATCCCGTTTAGAGCCAACAATAACTGCACATGTCTAGCCCTAAACCGAAGGGAAATACGTATAATCATGAGAAATAAAGAAAGAAGAGAGGAGAAGAGAAAAAGTGAGAAGAGAAGCGAAGAGAAGGAAAGTAAAAGAAGGAACAAAAGACAAAACAAAAGGAGTTAGAACAATTACAGAATCTCAGAATCACAGCGGAAAAATATATAATACCATATCAATGATCTTTACAAAATAGAAACTGTAATATCATATGCATACATCCATCAGAGTACAACAATCAATCACTAATCATCAGCTTTGACAGTTATAATAACTTGTCCTCACAATTGCTGATAATTTAACAATAGTGCAGCAGAAAAATAAACATATACATGAATACGACTAGAAAACTTCCATCTCATCTTCTGTAACTCCAAAGCATCCAAATCTACATCTGTAAATATACTCGATCTGACCCGAGCATTGAAAGGGAAAAACGTCCAGATCAGTCTAGTAAACCAGCATGAGAAAACACATCTGAACTGAATTTATTTTAAAGCTTATAAAAGCGTTCTTTTATCAAAACAAAGGTATCTCGTAAGACATGCCCACACAAAGACACAGACTGGTTTTTACCTTACGATAACCAAAACCTTTCTTGTCAAATCATATTATACTATACTAGTGTCTAGTATACAAACAATAAGAATCATAGCCGAAATTGTTACATTGATTAAATTCCATCAGTATTAGCCACAAATGCAGGTTCTACAAACAAAATGGCACGCACGTAGTGGATAATGGATTTCATACAAATGACCTGGTGAACGGATTACCTTCCGATAGTACATCTCTAGAGGAATGTATTGAGGCCCAACAGATGGTCCTAATTAATAAAATACCGGCCTACCTCTAACTAGATAGTATGGAATATGGTATCACCCCGGTCATTACCGACCTATCTGAAGGCCCTCATAGCATACATCCACAATAATTTACATCCTGAATGTCATAGAGGGAAGAAATATATCTATAAGGGGATGACTATACCCTAATGGTTGCGAATCACATAGTCTTGCTGCATCTACCATGTTTCGGTCATTTCCGAATGTGAGGCCAAAGGTCACGATTACCTTTCACATAGCACATATCATATTGAATGTCACATTGTCATACCTTCCATCACTATTGACTTTTACAAACATACAACCTCCGACCTCATACATCTCAAAGAAGGGTTTTAAGCTAAGAGAAACTGCCTTCTCCGCCACCAAACAGATGTGCGTTTTCAAAAGTCAACAATGCAATCTCAAAATGCAATGTCAGATATACATCCATACAAGTTGTCTAGGAATAGGACAAACTGAAGGCACTCTTCTACAACATTCTATCGAGAATTACCCCTAGAATTAGTAGCGAATAGTCCTTAAATTAGATATTTTATAATGAAGAAACTACTACTACTATATGTATATTGGAAGTTTATCCCCAAACTACCATCAAGCAGTCCTTCACTATGAAAATCTCAAATATCAATATCTCCCAAACCTGCACATCAAACGCATATACGTTGGTCCAAAGCGGTTCATGGATAAATCCGACTCCGATCTCTCCGAACCAACAACGATAAAGAGGCCAATATTTGATAGTTGGTTATTTAACTATAAGTAATACATAATATCTAGCACCAAGCAATCACTAGGTCCATTTAATAAATCTTCTATTACTTAAATCACTTCCAAATATTTACTTCAAATTATCTTTGATAAAAAGATATTCACAAAACAATTTCAGTCTATCGATATTTGGAAAACATTTACATATACTTATATTAACAATATAAGTATATTCAACAATCATTTCATTTTCAACACTTCGAAAATATTTCCACGTACTTTTTTGGGGCATTTCATTAGAAGGGCAAACTTTTCTGTTCAATTAGTTTATAGGACACACATCCATAGAAATTAATTTCAAGGCCAAAGTCAGTAGAATAATTACTTTTAAGGACAAAGTATGCGATCCAATTACTTTCAAGGACGTAATTTCATAGATTTTTAGGCCTTGAAAACAAATTATTTTTCATTTTGTCCTTAAACGTAATTATTTCAGTTGTGTGTTCTAGAAACTAATTGCACTTGCTAAAGAGACCCTTGTGGCTAATTTCCACTAACCAAAAATAATTTTATACACAATCATTTAAGGAAAGCTATTCTTCAAAACTCTCTTTATTTGGGTCAAAATGAATGTTGCGTAAAACATCGTTACGACAATCTAAAATACTAATATAGGGATTCGGTAAATAAATAGATATGTAAATCCTGTATACTGTATATAAATATTTTATTTCGAAAATCATTTTCTATAACAATATTGTTATAGTCCATGCATTCCTTACATCCTCAAAAACGTCTATAACAACAATAAATGTTGAAATCTATGTTTCCAATGCATGTCTCATTTTAAAACATTTAAAACCACTTAAATCCCTTTAAAACCATCTCTTTCCAAAACCATTACTTCCAAAAGACAAATTTACTTTAAAATCATTACTTCATCAAAATATCACTTCCAAACTCCTTTAAACAAAAACCCATATTTACATCTCAAAATAAAACATTCCCATATTTATAAAACTATTTTTATAAATCTCCTTTAAATTTTATTAAACTTCTATTTTATAAAATTCCTTCATTTACAAAATTCTATTTATAAATTCATTCTTAATTCAAAACTCATTTTAGTATACAATAAAATCCATTTCTTTAAAAAATCAAATTTATTTAAAAAATCCATTTATAAATCTATTTACCAAGTCAACTTCAAAACCACTTACTAATAACTTCAAATCCACTTACAAAATACTTCAAGTCCATTTACTAAACATTTATAAATTTACATTATAAATCAGCTTACTTAGTTCTAAAATTATCACTTTTATAAATATCTTATATAAACTTATTCAAAAGTTTATTTTCAAAGTATTTCTCTATATCTTTAAAACATCAAAATCGTAACTTTATTTAAAAAACAAATTCCTTTCCTTAAGTAAACCAAAAATCATTAAAACATAAATCTACTTCCAAAATCACTTAAAAATCAATTTCAAACCAAAGTCATCAATTTCAATATTTTCAAAATATAAAAAATAAGGCCCGATTCTACCATAGCACAAAATAAGTCAAATCACTTCAAAGCATCATCATGGAATCCATAACGTAATATATCATATATATATATATATATATATATATATATATATATATCTGAAAATAAATCAACTGTGGTGAGGAATTCTGTTGGATCCCTTCAACCTATAACCTGCAACTAATATGCATATGAGAGTATGTACAATGTCTATTTTGAGGCAGACGGGCGTATATAGGGTCATCCTCTTATACACAGGAACGTATAGGATCTCATTCACTCTAATAAGTGCGAATATATCCAAACTAACTAATATATATATACACACACACACACACACTCTACATCATATATCATCCAAACAAGCATCAATCATATAAATAAATTATTTCCACCTATATAAAAATATAAGCAAACCAAAGAGAGTGAATTTTACTCACTTTGGTTGCATTCGTCGTAATAGCGATCCGATTTATTAAAAATGAGCAAGCGGTCGAATTTAACTATAATTCTAGCTAGCTTCAAATCTATCCAATCTAACTCTAAAATGTAGTGCTCGTCAATACGAACCCTACGCCGCTTGTTTCGTTCGAATCGGACCTCGTATGAAATAGTTATGCATTTTATAAGTAACATGAATTATTAAATAATTAACCAACGTCATTAACTTAATTTAATTAACGTTGATTAAATTTTAATCTTCCTCCCCCTTGTAAATGCATGCACGCTCATACCCCTCGTCGACCGACTTTAGTTGCATGTCGCACCTCCGACGTCGATCAAGACGACGATCCACCACCACCAAACGAACGCCCATCCTCCGTCACCCTTACGCCTCTAACCTCGTCGAGCTCGGCCCTCGAAATCATCGGCCCTCGAAATCATCGCTAGTGGCCTACTCTAGCTCGCAGGAACGCGAGCTGATCTAGGCCACTGCGACGCTCCATTTCCAATCTCCACAATTGAACTTGAAGATCTCGACGTTCACTACATTTTCTTAGTTGAAAGTTTTCTCTAAATGTCGATAGATTGTGAGTTATTGGAGGAGGAAGTCGGTGCGTTTATGGCCATTGAAAATGAAAGCGGCGGCTGGCTTTAGTTCTACGGTTTTAATGGCAAATGAAATTAGTTTAGGGTCCTTATATAACCATTTGTAAAACACCATTCACCCCAAAAATTTCCGAACTTCAAACGAAGCATGTCACCTGACGTTTCTAATGTTTTACCCCTATTTTGGACACAATGGAACATATATCGAAGGCCAATTCCAACATATACAGAAGATAGCTTTTTGAAATCGGATTTTTTTGAAATCAGATTATTTTAACTAAAATCCTTTAATTCATTTATGCGTGTTTCGAACTCGCATGATCAAAAGGTAAGTCCAATCAGCATGAAATTCGACAGCATGTTATAATTCACTATTACGGATCTAATGAACTAGTTTCGTCGAAATCCAAGTCAGTGTAAAAAATGAATATTTTTACACGTTAATTAAATCATCAAATTCTAATTTACATTTATTCACTTTTAAATCAATTTTTAAAGTCTACTATTCTCATTCTAATTTAAATAGATTTCATATCAACTTAATAAATCATTTTGACTTATATTAAATTCAACATTCAGTTATTTCCATAATTTCAAATATTAAATTAAACACTTTAATTATCAAGTAAATCATTATATTTGAAATATAAGTTATTCAACTTATAAAATTAACTTGCGAATATTTAAAATCAATTAAATATCTCAATTTCGAATAATTGAAATTCTGGGTCGTTACAAACGTTAATAAAGAAAAAAAATCGAAACATGACCAGTCGACAGGCTTACTGTAGCTGATCAACAGAAAGCAGTCGAACGCTACAATAGCCGATGATCGACCGGCCAATGTATTTCAGGCGCGACTTGAACCTTGGCCTATGACACAGGTTTAGAATATACACACAGATATATATGTATGTATGTATGTATGTATGTATGTATGTATGTATATTATAATTTAAGCATGGGAAGTTAGTTCTCTAATTCTTGACTTTTAAATACCACGGGACTAGGTAGATGTGTATGCGGGCCATTTGGCCTGGACGCTATTTATTTAAAGAAATATATCGAAATTAATCAATTATCCAATTAGAAAAATCTTTGACTATTAAAATTAATCAAATCTCATTTTCGAGATTCCATAGCTTATATTGAATAATTCAGACTAAAATTATTGCTCCAAGTGCAATCAAAATTCATTCTATTTGATTGGAATGCTTACCCAACACAGAATAGTCAAGATCGATTAAAACTAAATCAGACTATTCAACGAATAATATTTTCTACTCAAGCTATTGTATATCAAAAATTTTAATATTTATAAATACCTATGATATGCTAGCTAGACGTATTGACTAGATTTTATGGCAATTCAGCAGATAAGTCAACAACAATCGAATTCCCAATTGTATTCCTTACTAATAAAATAAAATTATTTTAATCCTCTTGTGTTTTACCTCTAAAAACCACTGGATTGTACTTCATTTAGATAAATGAGGTTAATAACATCAAAAGATAATTTCTTTATTTTTTGGAAATGTTAAAAATTTTGGCCTAAGGCCTACAACCTGCAAACATATAGGTAAAGGTACAGAAATTACCCATATTAAAGATCTTACCTGCTATTACATATTAACCCTAGCCACAACTATTATCTTATTACTATTCCCAGAAACAAACCCTAAAAAATTAGGGCGGCGGCGATTTGGGCGATTTGATATTATTCTTGATTTCTGTCAAAAATTCTTCAATCGAGAAGGAAATCTCTTCTTCTAGCTTCCAGAAGCTGCTACATGTATTGGATCGAAATAGAGATCACTAAATAATGAGTTATGATGCAATCTCAAGATGGCTTCCAAGTCGAATCAAAATAAATATCTTCATATTTGTTGAGATCCTCTACTCGGAGATTCTTGTTTATAGTTGGCTTCGGTTGACTTTGAAGCTTGTTGCCTTCACATTTATCCCGAACCGATAAGCGATAGTTTCTGTTATTTAGCTTACTTCTGTTTAGATTATCTCTTGTTCTCTGAATATTGACGCCTTGCTGCATAAAATTTCCTTGTTGAAGGGAACAAATTTCAGCAGACATATTTCTATGGGCGCGGTCCTTCCTGCTCAAATCTGGTAAGGGGAAAAGTATATTACAACTTCTAATTATATTATCATTCGAATTGTAATTATAGAATACATTTTTGCTTAACTTGTTGAAGTCACTGTTGTTTTGAGCACTGGATCGACTATCTCCCATAAAAGTGCTTTTGGAATTGGTAGCAACCAGACCTCCAATCTTAGTCCCGTAGTTGTTTTTTTCATTATGACAACGCTTTCCCTATGATTCCATACAGATAAGTGATATACTTTGTTGTCAAGTCTGCTTCAATAGAAGTTACCATTTGAGTTCAGTATGATATCTAATAACTTCTGAACTTTGTTCTTTGGCTGAGATTGACTCATAATTGGTTGTGTTTTGTCATAGTGGTAGATTCTAGTCATATGACGTGAGATAGTTGATTTTCCTTTAATTCTGCTTGCATACTAATAGTCTTGTTTCCATTGCAGATATTATTTGGAATGGACCACTTGCTTACGTAGCCCTGCTGCCTTCTTTGCCAACTCTGCTAGTTCTACCATGAGAAATATCAGAGTTATATTTCTCGCCTTGTAACTACAAATCCAATCGCTCATCATGGTTATCTGATTCATATTATTCTTGCATCTGGTTGTTTTCGTATGAATGATGTTTCTTAGATTTCTAAAATATGATTTGACTATCTAGTTCAATTTCTTTCCAAAATTGCGAGCTGCTCTTTTCTTTGTTGTTGTGCGGCCTTGTATTTCTTTCTTGCCATACATGAAACACAGTAGTTAAGAGGATGATACTTATCCAATTGAATTCCTTAGTTTTTATTTTAATTTTTCTTGAATAGATTGGATACTACTCCTTATATATTTTCATTTTTTTTGAAATGGTACTTCGTATACAACAAATCACTGTGACAATATATCACATGTCAATAAACATTCGAATTCACGCTACGCAAGTTTTGAACTTGTGACCTCTCGCACCAAAGTCGAATCACTTAATCACTAGGACAATGGTGCTTGTCACTCCTTATATTTGTATTGCTTGATTTTGATTGAGATTAATCTTTTCTTTTGCAATAGACTAGTATGCATACAGTATTCACACTCAAAAAATAAATGCTCATTGCATTCTAGGTCATTTTTAAAGAGTAAGCAAATGACTTCTTCTTTTGTATTCCATTTTTACATTTTACACTGGTAGGTAATCTGTTCAAAATAGCGAAACAGGTACAAGTTTCCATTTTTGGATAATTTTCCTTTTTCCAAATGACAGAATGCCGGTCCACCTTAACTTCAACACCTTTTATGTTTTCCCATGTGCTTTTGAATGAAAATTTTCCTTTCGAGCTTAATTTCCATTGCCATTTATTTTGGAACGTTAGGGTTGATTTTTTTTTCTACAGCTACTTTAAACATAGATGTCATTGGTTTTGAATTTGTATTAAATTTGTGATTTTGAATGATGCAGTCTACATTGGCATTCACATCTCCAAACTGATATGTATTATCCATTCCTAATAGTTTTACTAATGACTTGCCATTAGTCCATGGATCAAACCAAAAACTAGTTTGCTTCCCTTCTTTAAACTGTTTTCAAGATATCTGATTCCTACTTCTCTACAATTTAAAATATTCTGCTACATAAAGGAGTAGTGATTTTCAACTAGATAGTCCAAAAATTATTGTTTTTGAGGTATTTTCCTTTCATCTAGTTAGCCCGCAGACATTTTTCTTCTAAAAATTTCCAAAATAGCTTGAGATTGCATGCAACACTTGAGTCACTAAAATTCTCAAAACCATACCTCCCAATTTCTTTGATTTGCAAATAGTTTTCCAACTGACATTGTGAAATTTTCCTTTCCATATGAAGTTAGCACGCATTTTCTCTATTTTTGAATTGCTTTTATTTTAATGTTGTAGGTTTGCAGCTAATACATGATAATAGCAGTGATGACTGTGTGGGCTAATTTAAGTCTACCTATAAGTGAGAGTAATTTGCTAGACCATCACTCTAATTTGCCTTGATTAAGTCTTGTAGCCTGGCATTATACCTATCATTTAATCGATACATACTTTGTGGCAGAACTAAATATTTGACCGGCAGTTCTTCCTCTTGAAATTTTAAAATATTTAAGACTTTTGATTTTCTTATGCATGATTTGCTAAAAAAACACTTTTCTCTTGCATTCATTTATTTGCAAAACTGCATAATTATTCATCTTTCCAAATATCCTCATCAAAGTGTTAGCAGTTTCCACACATGCATTTAGAAACAAAAGTAAGTCATCTACATATAATAAATGAGTTCTACTTGGTTTTTTTCTATTAATTGCTTTTAAAATTCCTTTGATTTGCTCTATTTCCATTTGCATGAAAAAATACTCCATAGCTATTGTGAATAAGTAAGATGAAAAGGGATCGCCTTGCTTCATACCTCAATTACTATGTATAAAACAATTTGGGAAACCATTTGTAACAACCCGCATATTTATCAATTGTATATTTAAATATTTTATTTAAATATTTTATCGTTCGTCAGATTTTGGTCCGAAAATCTACTTTTTGCAAACAGTCGAATTAGGACTCGAGACCCCTCCCATTGAGTTCAAAATGCCGTTTGCAACCTTTTTGAGTATAAACATTGATATGTTTGGAGCTAGCTAAAAATTTGACCTTTTTCACTTTGGGTTTGGGTTTGGGTTTGGGTTCAGCCCACTAGCCAACTTAATACCCAAATCTGAACCACTTCTCCCCATTCACTCTCACTTCCTCCTCTTTTCAGTTCTAAAGCAAAAATGGTAGAAGAGAATGGGAAATAGAAATCCAAAACCCTAGTTCATTTGCAAAATCCAAGATCTAGCTCCAAATACTAAGAGAACCCATTGGTAAGCATCCTCTTCATCTTCTCCAACTCTTTCTCCATTCTATTTCAGAAATTCCTAAACCTAACATAGGAAATATTTTACTTGTAAGCTTAGATTGAAGCTTCTTGAGTTGTTATTGAAGAGGAATTGATCTTAGCTTGTTTTAAAAGCTTCACCTTCATTGATTTGGGTTCAAGGGTGAGATTTTTATCTCACATCTTAGTCTATAACTATCTTCGATTGTTAGGTATGAATTCCTAACACTTATTCATGTGCATTTGCTTTTGATTTGGATTGATTTGGTGAATATTCCAATTTTTGGTGTTTTAGGTTCAATTCTTTAAAAATCATAGCTTTGATGTTTTGATCATGTTTTGGTGATGAACCGAAGGGCTTCTATGGCCGGGTAGTCGATTGGCGTAAACCCTTAGTGCCGTTGCTCGACCGTTTGCAAATTGAGGGAGTTTGCACCTCTTTTGAAAAAGGTTTCAATTTGCAGAACATCAGGTTTGGCCGACCGAACCCCTGGGCCGGTCGACCGACCTGCTACTAAAAGTGCATAGCGCTTCTCTGTCACAGGTCCGGTCGACCAACTACAGAGCTCAGTCGACCGACCTGCTTCCCCAGAATTTTTCCAGAACAGGGTCCGGTCGACCGAGCTCTGTAGCCGGCCGACCGACCTGTTGTTGTTTTGCCTATTTCGCCTATTTTGCGTGGTTTCCAAATTTAAATCGATTCGTGATGGTCCTATTTGTTGTTATCATTTATTATCGAGGTCGCTCGATCCTATCCTCCCTCAGGCCTTCACTAGGTCGTACCATTTTGGACGGGGCGCTGCCCCCTGGACCCCCGCGACCTGACCGGGTAGGTCGAACCCCGTAGCAGGGGCGTTGCCACCCCCCTTGGCCCCCCCCCCTCCGTAGGGGATGTTATCTGAATAACATTCAATAGAACTTGCTTTGTTGAGATGCTGAGTTGACCATTCTTCGAGACAAACTATCTTGGGCTTCTCGATCGATTTTATGAATTTTTGAATATCTATTTCGATGGATTCTTTATCGGTTTCTTTGGATTTTATTCACGTCTTCGAATATGAATTTTTATGATTGATTGTTTCTACAATCGCTTCTATGATTTGTCACTTTAAAATATAAAGGTTTTCTATACTAGTAGTAAATATCAAAACTCTTTCTTCAAATGATTTCAACACTATTTTATAACAAAGCTCGTTTTCTCAAATCGATTTCCAATCTATTAGTATATACAAACCTTTACCTCACTCGTATGAGAAATCTAATTAAACGGCTTAGTAAAACAAGTGGTATGAAACGCTTGTGTTTACTTCGTCGATTAATTCTTGGACTTGTTCGATTGAATCTCTTGTGACAATTTTCTAGTGGAGATCTACAGTTTGTTCATAAATATTTAAGTTAAGCTAGTGGTTATGGGACATGAAGCTAAGCTCATATATTTACTTAGTGTGATTGACACTTCTTGATGATCGATGGTGATCATTTTATGGTTTAGACTAGCAATGTGCGATGTCACTTTGTCCATGTGGCGGTCCGTACCTCAATTCATTGAGCTTCGACTCATTTCTTTATGGGCTGGCATCCCATGTACTTTTACTGTGTTTTGATTCATTGGATGTACCGTTTGCACTACATCAATGTCTTTGCTTTTGATTCATTGGATGTACCGTTTGCACTACATCAATGTCTTTGCTTTTGATTCATTGGATGTACCGTTTGCACTACATCAATGTATTTGCTTTTGATTCATTGGATGTACCGTTTTGATTCATTGGATGTACCGTTTGCACTACATCAATGTCTTTGCTTTTGATTCATTGGATGTACCGTTTGCACTACATCAATGTCTTTGCTTTTGATTCATTGGATGTACCGTTTGTACTATATCAATGTCTTTTCTTTTGATTCATTGGATGTACCGTTTGCACTACATCAATGTCTTTGCTTTTGATTCATTGGATGTACCGTTTGCACTACATCAATGTCTATGCTTTTGATTCATTGGATGTACCGTTTGCACTACATCAATGTCTTTGCTTTTGATTCATTGGATGTACCGTTTGTACTACGTCAATGTCTTTGCTTTTTGATTCATTGGATGTACCGTTTGCACTACATCAATGTCTTGGCCAACCTTTTCTTGTGATTTCTTGATTTCTATATGATGATTTCTGGAATTTATGTTTCACCACCTTTTCAGTTGGCATTGATATGGATGACATTTATTGTGGTTTGGTGAATTAAATAAAGAATATGACATTCTTTTGATGCTATGAGATTCTTGAGATATTGTATGACTTTTGTGAATTTTCTAATGTATACTTGTCATAGTATGACATTTTTGGTTATCATACGTCTTTTTATTATATCTCTTATTCTATATCATTTCATTTGATATTTATAGCTAGACTGATCCGTTTATTATTTTCTTCTTAAATAATACTCGGGTCAGACTGAGATTTTACAGGTGCTTCTGCTTGCCACCTTATCGGACCATCATATGATCTTTTGGCTAACTACTTTAGTTGGTAGTTTTTGTTGTATGCATTTGAGAAATAGACACCTTGATGTATACATATTCTTTTGTCTAGCACTTGTATCTATTCTTTTGTGATGTTGTGGATCTTATTTGACCACTACTCTGATATACACTTTTAGGTGTAATATTCATATCTATTTCCGCCTTTGAGATATGAATTGCCTGTGACTGGTTTGTGTTATGTTTATTTCTATGTTTATTTTCGAAGATTTTATATAGCCACTGTGTAGTAGCTTTGAGTTTGCGTCAGTATGTCGGATTCCCCTTGAGATGAAATGCATGTTATATTTTATCTGGCATATTGGTGCTCGCACAAAGCAATTACACGGATGGTCGCTCCTCAACAGCCTTATTCTCCATGCTAGTTGACAGCATTACTCCGTAGTGTTCTTGGCTAGCGTGGGTATAGAGGTGGGGCGTCACACCATTTATTAATATAGAGTAACAATATTGATACATTCCTTTACTAAATCACAATAATTTCATTAAATCCTAGTTGCTTCATTATATGAATTATGAAATGCCTATTTACTTTATCAAAAGCTTTATGTAAATCTACTTTTATACACATTTTGTTATCGCCTCCTTGATTAAAATTTCGTATCATTTCATGAGCTAATAAAGTATTTTCTGAAATTAGTCTACCTAAAATGAATGAGATTGGTTTTCAACAGTAGTATATTTCAAAAATACTTTTACTCTATTACAATGAATTATAGCCATAATTTTGCATAATAACATTACAACAAGTGATTGGTCTATAGTCTCCAAGGTTATTATGAACTTTGACTTTTGGAACTAAAGTGATAAACGAATGATTTATATTTTTCAAAAAAAATTCATTTACCAAAAACTTGTTTACTGCCTTTAAACAATTGATTTTTGATATCTTCCCAACGTACATTGTAAAATATTGCTCCAAACCCATCTGGACCCGAACTTTTATCATTGTTTGCATTGATAATGATTTTCTTAATCTCATCCATACATGATGGTGCTGGTAAAATTTCCTAACTATTTGTATGAAGTAAAAATTTCGTGTTTATATTTGGAAAACTTGTTAAATAGTTATCTGCAATATAAATAGTGGTATATTAACTAATTAGTTTTGATTTAATACTTGAAGCATCGTTTATTATATTACCATTAGCATCAAATAACTTCCCAATATTATTATTTTTGCTTCTTATTAGACATTTTCGCATAAAAAAATTTGCTAGATTATCCCCATAGGTCAGCCAATAAACTTAAGCTTTCTGCCTCATGTTAATAGCTTGCATGTGAAGAGTATTAACCAGCTTATGCTGAGTTTGGGAAAATTTATTTACTTGAGAATAGTCTGAGCTATCATTATCTCTAAAGTTCTACAAACTCTTACATTCCTCTCTAATTTATTTAACTTCTGTTTTTGGTTTATTCTTGTTCCATATTTTTAGATTATTTTTAGTTTATTGTAGAAATTTATGGTATCTATACTTGGATGTACCATGTACAGAAATAGTAAGACTCTTTTTGACCACTTCTTTATATGAGCTTTCAAATGTCCATCCATTCACAAACTTGAATGGTACATTTACTTTATTTGAATTATTATTTTCAAAATAAATCTGTAACGGAGTATGATCACCAGTTGCTCGAGGATGAGTATTATAATTAAAATTTGGAAAAAAAATTATGAGTTCTTGATTTAATAAAATTCATTCTAAATTAAAGTGTATATTTCTATATATTCTAGATTTCCATGTAAATTTATTACCAAAAATAAAAGGCTTTGTTAATTCTGTCCTCCATAAAATTTATTAACTTTCTTCGGTTTATTATAAGGAATATGGATTCCTCTTTTCCATTAGCGTGCAAGATAGTATTAAAATCCCCTAGTAAAATCCATGGGCTTTTCATTTTGTTATTTAGTATTTCAAGATGATTCCTAGGCATTATTCTTCCCTTTTCACAATTAGAAGCGTAAGTAAAACTGATTTCTAAAAGTAACCCCATCTATTCACACATATACAATGTATGTATTGTAAGTCTATAAAGTATTATTTAACTAGCCAAATATTTGGATACCATAGTGCTAAAATTCTTCCATTACTCCCCATTTTATTATTATCTGTTATATTCTAGTTATTTAAAACTCTTACTGCGTATTCCTTCGTTTCCTATCTTCCAATTTATTTTCCAAAATACCCGTTATACTATGATTGTGGTTACCTGTTAAGTTAGTTTAGCATTCTTTTAGGGGAGTTTAAACCCCTTATATTCCAAGCTATAGTAGAAGTTGCCATATAAGTAAACAAAATTATGATTTGAAGGATACGATAAAGGATACTTCAAGCCAATCCTTTGCAGTCTTTCTACCCCTCGTTTTGTGTGCAGTTTTTTCTTGGCTTTTAATTTGCTTATCCCATTTTTGGGTTTCTTATGATGTATTTATTCCTGAACTCTCCTTCTTCACCACTGTCCCTTCATTAGCTATAATTGTTTCTCTTATGTTCTTTGTTTTACTATTTTCCTTTTGCCTTTGTTTTCTGAGAATGTAGATTTTGATAGTATCTTATTCATGATTGAGGTTGTAGCAGTGGGGAATATAGGGGATACTTTAATATTGTTTCCCTGATCTGCAGCATTCTCTTCTCTGTTTTTATCAATATTAGCTGTATTTTTTCCTCTGAATCAACTGTTGCTTGCAATGCCAGTGGGACATTGCAAGTGTTCACTTGCAATAGAATGGGTTCTTGCAAGATTTTACCAATCTCTTTCGAGACTACTAATGTCTCGGTTGTTTCTACTGAATCAATGATCACTATTTCATTGTATTTCAAGTTATTGGTTTTCAGAATTGTTTCAACTGCCATTGCGAATTTTTGCAAGCAACTTTTCCATTTTGCACAACTTTAATAGCCTCCAAATTTGCATCGTTTTTGAAAATTATTGCCTCAGTTATTATTATAGAATTAATGATCACTGTTTCATTGTCTTTTTAAGTCATCGTCTTTCAGATTTATATCAACCGTCAGTGCTGAGTTTTCGCAAGAATCTTTTCCATTTTGTAAAACTGTATTTGCCTCCAATTTTTCATTATTTTCTTAACTTTTTTCCTTGTCTGCAATAGTAGGTATTCCTAGACCAACTTTACTTTCCATGTATCCATTATCAACTTCTTTTGGCAGTTGCATGTTTTCTCTACTTGCTTTAGTGGATTTCTCAATTACCGCATTACATTCCTTGTTTTCTTTACTGATTTCATCAGCATAATGCACAGTTCTTTCCATGCAAGACTCCTTTTTCCATACTTTTATTGAATTATAGTCTTCTTGATTATGTCCAAAGCATATGCATGTATTACATCATGGGGGATCCATTCATACTCAATTTTTGCACCAGATTTCCCCCATCATGCATTGTTTTGAAAACTTCAGTTGCTAATTCCGCATCTGCTTTGATTTCAAGAAGTACTCTTGCATTGCTATGTTGGTTGCCTTAGCAGCTTACTTGTCCAGTTTTATTAGAATGCCAACTACACTCATAGTTGCAGTAACTGCTTTTCTATCCCATAGTCTCAGGTTCAATTCTGGTAGTCTGATCCATATGGGTAGAGTTTACAACAGATCTTTATCAAGATTCAGTTTCTTTGTTTATTTTTTCAAGATTATAAGTTTTCCAAAGAGAAAGTAAGGGCCATAATTAATGGCTTTGACACGGTCCTCGTGATTTGGGAATCTTATCATGAAAAATCCCTTATTTCTTGCATATATCTCAAAATTACTCGTAGGGTTCCATGTCTTAGTTGCAAATGCTTTGAAATGATGATATGGTTGACGATCGCCAAAAACATAGGCGATTGCTGAACTATTCCATTTGATTTCTATCCATTTACTGACCTTCTCGCTTCACAGCTACAACCTTCCTATCATTGATGGTAATTGGGACAACATAGTCAAGATCTGATTCTGATGTAACACCGCTATTCTTCAACATTTCAGTCCATGATGATGGTTTGTCTTTGGCCCGAGTCTTAACCATTCCCTCTAGCCTTAGAGCTGGAGCCACCATTCCAAGATTTACTTTTTGATATCTGGATCTTGAAATAGGAATCGCTGATCTTATCACTGCATTCTGATTTCTAGGTCTAGGAAAGAATCTTTTTTTGAATTGATATGGTTGAGTTCTTGGCTTATTGAAGGTTTTTGTTTACTTTCTCCGGCGATTCACTAGCGGAAAGCCATCTACATCTATGATAGGCCTAGGGTTTGGTTATGAAAAAGGGTTGAGATTGGGAAGAGGATGGATATTTTAAGGAGTTTGTCCCTTGATCTGATCAAAGGCCGCCATTGTTGTATCTGAATGTTCTTAAAGAGGTTATAATATGTTATTTCATGTTAGGTTAACTTGTGTATGAAGAAATATTGAGTGACATTTTCAACTCAATCTACTTCATCTAGATTTATGTGGGCTCATATCCCTTCGAGTAATAACATCCCTTTTAAAATCCATATTCTATACTCAAACTTGTAAAAACAAAACTACAATATATGCAACTATTTATACACAAATTAGATAATTAATTATGCAATACTAGAAACAAATCTATTAGTGTCCATTGTGTACCCTGATTATTACTGGATCTTGCTACTTAAAATCATCTCATCCCACTTATCTTTGTAATGAATTTCTATTACAGATTTAGATTAGGGTCTTATATTTTCCCCAATCGAATCATTACCCATTTATTTATAAAATCACTTGAGCAAAAATATTCGTCTACTAAACCCAACAACCTAAAATAACTCAAAATTTTATTCGTAAAGAAGCGTATCTTTCAAAATTGAGACTTACTTTCCTTTAACCTATATAGAACAGTGTTCCTCTATAGCAATTACCTTGCCCTTGATTTGTTCTTTAGGCTTCTAGCATTGTCTGACTATATGATCAGTTTCATTATAGTAGTAACATTTCTTTAATTAATCATATCTTCTCTTTCTGCACTCATTTGCACAATGGCCCATGTTTCCACGATATTAACAATCTACTAGAGTTTTATTAACCGATTTCTTCTGCTCAGATTGTCCGGGTTGAACAGGCTTCCTTAGTTCAATATGCCTTGATTGGGAAGACTTATCATTTTTCTTGAATTTTCAATCCTCTTTCTAAAAGAACGGTTTCTTTTCTTGCTGAGATAGTTGAGTAAATTGCACACCCGAGACTGAATTCCTCTGACGTGCATCTCATATGTCAACGTCATATTAACTATCTCTTCAAATGGCATCTTAGATGAAGGAGTAATTTATCTCCTAATTCAGCTTTAAGTTCAAGAACCAATTTTTCACTCTTATCCAACAGTGAATCAAAACTGTTGGTCCATACTTTGAAAGAGCATTAAATTCATTTACATATTCAATCACTAATGAATTCCCTTGGGTTAGATCCATAAATTTCCAAATAAGAGCTGCCTTTTTGGCTTCAGGAATAAAATGTGATTTAAATAATTCTTTAAATCGTTTCCAAGTTAATTCTTCATTCTGGTATTGTTGTCGTGATGGCATCATACCAGTTCAAAATACTAGATTGTAATTGGCGAGATGTTGATTTCCTTTTCTCTTTGTCTAGCAATCCCACATCATTGAAAATCATTTCACAAGATCTCAACCAAGTATGCACAGCCATTACTTCTTAATTTCCTAGAAATGGTTTTTCTCCCAAATAGGTATAGTCATTACAAAGCCTTATAAATTCTATTTTCGGATTTGAATTAGGTTCTCTAGCAACATCCATTATTTGAACATATCTTATAACTTCCATCCGTTGTCAATAAGATACTTAGATTTTCTGACCCGCTTCCTTGACTATTTGGTGATTCGAAAGATACATGTACTCTAGGCATGCTTGGTCCAAACATTTTCTGATAAACCACATTTATCACTTGTTAGATAAATGCTCATATTTATTTAGTATTTATCTCAAAAATCATTAATAAATACATACATAACTCATATCCTAGTATTCTCTCTTCAGAACACTAATCTTAACTCGTATATCACATACACGAGTTATTCGTAGCTCAACCTAGGTTATACTGAGTGGGTAATAATATACGTTTGACTTATCTGTGGTCAAATCTGTGCTAATTCTTGATTTACTCAATCCTAGTTCAACCTTGCCCTGATACTATGATGTGACGCTCCTGCTCTAGTGACCAAATTATCAAAGGGAGTTACCATCTAATAGCTCGAATTAATGGGAATGGAAGGAGTGATCTCTTGTATACACTACCTTAGGTCAACACATTTCAATATATGAATACATCTAAAACAATACATATCACATCTTAATGTAGAGTAATGTACACGAGTTATAATAATGAATAACTCATATACCATGAACACGTATAAATAAATGATAGCACGAATATCGATATCATAGTGGAAATGGTAATATATATGCATATACATATACATATACATATATATATATATATATCAAAATATGTTTGATACATGAACTGTTCAAATTACTTCACTCTCAACTCTGTACATTCTAAAAAATTGTCCACTTCAAATGTCCAAATAACGACTCTTCCTACAATCAACCTTAACACATGCCCACATCTTCTAACATCATCCCAATTCCATCATCCATGTGAATGAAATGAATGGTGCTATAGATCTTAACTTCCAGGCAATGGTTACTGAACCCGGACATAATATATACTACAAATAACCTCCTCTATTGACTGCTTAATAAAAAAGAGATCGACCGACGTCCATTGATATCAATCCTAAAGCACAACACTTAATCTTACCCCATGCATTGTCATATGCATAACAAACCTCAAGTCAAGTTAGAAATCTAGCAATGAGTATAACAGAATCATAAACAATAAATGTGCAGTGTCGGGTTCAAAAATGACATTTTCAAACATACAGATGCCACTCACACCATACTAAATCCCACCTACAATCTGTCAAAATGGTTTTAGAACACAAGTCATAGCTCTATTCATCACGACTCATAGTTGTGACTTTACTCAACTGGTATATCACAATCTATCGTTATTATATGAGTTGGTATTTGTTGTATAAGACATTTTCTAGTTTTACTTATGTGAAGGCTATATCACATTCTCTTATTTGCATCCCAATAGGATTGCACGATGATAAATCTCCTCGATGGATTTAAACTCTACATAGACCATCTGCCTCGGCAAGTCATCACGGCCATTTTCACCTATATACTTCAGACCAGTTCCAGTGGCCCTTACATGATTCCTTTGTTGTTATACCCTTTTAATATATGATGACGTGGCAAATCTTACTGGTGCTATAGTCCACTTCATCATATCTCCATGTAATGGCTCTGTTTCCCTTCATTTTCACTATGTCTTCGATAATCTTCAAATCTTTAATAACTTCATTTGCCCTGGCAATAAATCGTTTGGACACTATGACGAGGGACAAGGTCATCTTGATTCGGGTTATGATCCTCAAATTAGTCCGCTAGGGTGGATACTAGCTGTCGTTAGTCAACACCTATTTATTTTTCTTGTCAAATGTTAAATTTTAACCTTCAAAAATATTTGGCTTCCTAATATGATGTCATATCCCAATTAAATGTCATGTACATGCATTACAAAATATCAATGCTCAAATTTTGGAAATAAACAACACAAAACACACGTCTACATTAATGAGATATGATAAAATTGCATATACTACCATGGGTGAAGCATATATCATATTTCTATACTTGTAATTTATAAAATCAAACAAGTATGAAAATCACCCAAATTCATGCAAAACGTATAATTCATCCATTTAAATTCAAACCCAGCGAGTTTTCAATCGCTTATCTTATCATGAATATTCTAGCATAGCATAGGTGAAATAAATAGTCAATTACTTGCATCTAAACCCAAAAAAAATCGCTATTCGCTTAATTTAAACTTGTACTTCATATTTATGATATATACTCATGTTTTTCAAAATTCACACACACACAAACACATATACACACATACTTGGTTTTTCTTCTTCTAAATTAAACCATAGCCTTTTAAAACTTGACCAAGTATTATTTAATACCATTTGGCATTTAAATTTAAACCATATAATTATATTTATATAATAAATGAATTTCAAAATTGATTTATAAAATACTTTCAATATCATTTTAAATAGCTCTCCAAAATTCGTTTTATAAAAAACTTTGTATAATTAAACAATTTATCACTTATGGTGTAAATTCAAATTAAAATTATTTCTAAAATATATTAACTTAATTTTCATTAAAGCTTTTTAAATTATCAAATCCATAGAAATACTCAGCTCATTCAAGCTAAAGTCATTTTGAATAATTTAAATCGGATTTCATCCTTTAATTCAAATTTAAATCCAAAATACTGTTAAATAATTCAAATCCCACTTTTGAAATATTTTTTTTTATTATCTTCAATATTTATCATATAGAATTTTAAATTTAAACTTAAATCAAATATTATTATTTTCCACTTAAAAATAATTTAAACTCAAAATCTATTAATTTCAAAATTCTTAGTTTAAAATAATCTGCAAAGTTCCTTTCAAAGAACTTATAAAAATTTCCTTTTTCTTTGAATTCAAGTAAACTAGTTAAATTTGAATAAAATTCAATATTTACATTTATAAAGTATTCTTAACTTCTTTTTTAAAAAAAATTCATAAATTCATAGTAACAAATTTTGAATAGGAATGTACCACTTTTATTCATGAAATAACATTCTTCAAAATAACATTCTTATATCTCAAAGAAGAATTAGATAATGTCATAACACAAAAGGAAATAATGTGGAAATAGAGTTCTGGGATCCTTTGGATAGACGAGGGAGACAAAAAACTAAATTTTTTCATAGAGCTGCTAACGGTCACAAGCGTAGCAATACCATTAGTTCCATACTTATTAATAATGTGATTTTTTTTAAACAAAATGAGCTCAATAAAGCATTCACTAGCTACTACAAAGATATTTTTTGAATTAATAGAGGACCCAGAATTAAAGCTAGTCAGAATGATTTATACCTAGAAAATTCAACGATTAATTTGGGCGATTTGGATAACCCATTCTTGGTAGAGGAGATCTTTAGTGCTATTGACGATAGCCTAGAGATAAAGCACCAGGTCCAGATGGATTTCTTATGTTGTTTTATCTGGAATTTCGACATGTTATAAAGAATGAATTAATCAATATGTTTTATGAGTTTTATAATGGAAATTTAGAATTAAGAAATTTAATTTTGCTAACGTAATTCTAGTTCACAAGAAAGTAGATGCAATAGAGCCAAAGAATTTTAGACACGTTCACTAATATATAGCTATTTTCAAATTATATCAAAGGTCTTAGCTAATAGGTTAAGCCCCAAAATGAACGATCTAACTAATATAACACAATCTTCTTTCATAAGGGTAGGAGCATCATGGATGAGGTTATCGCAGTTCAAGAATTTATAAATTTTTGTTGTAAAAATAAGTTCATTTGGGCTCTTTTTAAGCTTAATTTTATGAAGGCCTTTAACTCTGTTGATTGGTCATTTCTTAAAGAACTTCTATGGGCTAGGGGTATTAGCTCTAGATGAATAGTTTGGATTATAAGTTTTCTCAAAACTGGAAACTCGAGTATAATGATTAACGGGAATCTAGGAAATTAAATTCAATCTACATGTGGACTTAGATAAGACAATCCTTTATCACTCTTACTATTCAACTTTATAGCGGATTCATTCTAAGATCATTGAGATGTCTGTCACAAACAGGATTCTTGAGAGCGTTGATAACAATACCACTAGCGATGGTCTTTTGGTACTTCAATTTATAGATGATACCATTCTTTTTACCTCGCATTTACCCTGATACATTACAACACTTAAACTTATCTGATATAGCTTTGAAATGCTCTTAGGTCTTAAGATAAATTTCGATAAGTGCTCTATTTTAGTCCTCAAGATGTGGACAGCATCAATAATATTACGGCTAATACTCTAAATTGCAACATGAAATTGCATATACATTACTTAGGTTTCTTTATAAGACTAATGAAGCTTAAAAGGGAATATTGACATATAATAATTGACAAAATTAATACAAAATTATCTAATTGGAACTTTTTAACTTAGAGTTAGTATAATCATTCTTATCAATTATATTTTATTGGCTCTGTAGGTTTATTGGTTGCCCTTCTATCTTTTTTCCTAAATTGCTTGTAAATAAAATCAACAAAATTAGAAGAAATTTCCTATGAAGAAGGGATAGCTTACGTAGTAGTATAAACTGCCTTGTTGATTAGGAAATGACTTGTAAATCAAAGGAGGATGAGGGTTTAGAAATAATAAATTTACACAACCTTAATGTGTCTTTACTAGGAAAATTGTAACATCCCTCACTTGGAGATCCGAAATCGAATGTCGATGAAGTCGTAGTCATCACCAAAATTATTTTTGACCGATTAAAAGTGAGTTCTATATCATTCAACCAACCTAAGTAAACAGAACAGTTAGAAAGCTTATCCTAAATCTTGTTCAAGAAGTCATTGATGGAATTGAGATTTTTATTGGTTTTTGAAATGTTGTGCGCAATTTTGGTCAAACGATGATCGAGCCTGTGACGACCTGGATATTTTCGACCCTTGAAGATTGACACTAATACGTTCACTGTATTGAATGCCGAGCACTCAAGTGCTAGAAATACCATATCATTATGGTTTAAGAAGAAAAAATAAGAAGAAGAAACAGAAACAACAACACAAAATCTTACTATCGCAGCGGAACACAAGATCTTACTATCGCAGCGGAACACAATATAATATATATATATACATACACAATTTATTCTAATATTTATTACACATATTTTCAATATTAACCCAATTTGTACCCATACAAGGGTCCAAATATAATCATAGAAATACGTAGTAGAGTGTCGGATCAACATATGAAGATGCCACTCAAACACTTATAATGGCGGAATTAGCATACAATAATAAATAATCAGGCCTCCAGCACCATCTTTGATCTTGGGTCTGCACTCAAAATAATCTGCCTATCCAATAAACTAAGCCTACTCAAATGAGTACTCATAAGTTTATGGGAAAAACAATGATAAAAACATGATTCAGACATAAAGTCTAGTGTGACTAATACTTATCTAAAAATAAAATATAAATACATAGTGAGACCACGCCTTCATAATGAGGAACGAGTTTTCCCCTCATTGCTTACAAACAACATTCATATTACTGCAAACAACAAATTTCATATTTACTTACCCCAAAAACTTCGTAAGTATTACTTAATACAGTAACTACTACACTCGAATAGCACTGACCCCTATCAACGTCCCTTTAATTCATCTTTGTCTTACTCATACTGCACTGAGCCTTGTCTACATAGTATTACTTATTTGTTGAATGCTAGGCTGCACAGAATCACTCCCCTATGGTAATTTTTTATTTATCTTTGGGTTACTATGCTGCCCTACCCCTAGCCTCATTCTTATAAACTTATTAAGTTCAAATCTACAAAATGAAACAGCCATCTGCAAATTTTCCCTTCCTTCATCTTTTGTATTATTTAATTAGACTTGGAACCACTATGAATCAGCCACACGCCGTCCCCTATCTAATATTTGTTCATTATTTCTTAGCTACTATGAACAAGCCACCTTATGTCTTTTTTAATTTCGGACTACAAAGAATCAGCTCAATGTATTCTTTTACTCAATAAAATTATCCCCTTATAGTATTAATTTTTATTTTTATTTGAGGTTGCATAAAATCAGCCCCTTGAAAACCTCTAGAAGTTGAATATCTCTCCTTACCTAAAGTTTCTTTAGGTGTGCATTCGAACAAGCACCCCTCGGCGTCAATAGCCCTTTTACATTCCACTTCCGCTCACATCCCTTTGGCAAAGTATACCCTACCCCAACCTATGTGCATAGTACACCCGTACTAATTGGGTGTGTTCTTTTTCAAATTGCGACATGCTATGGCGGTGCAATTTATCCTTTTCTCTTCATAATTATGGCTCTCTTTATCTTTTATAAAAATAGTGGCGCATAACTACTTACCCTAGAAAGTCCCTGGATTCCTTTGGCAAATCGCTGCCCCACTATCCAGTGCAATTTCAATTGGCACACTTCTCCTTTGAGACATTTGGCCAATGCCTCCTTAGCTTAGAACCTGACAATATCTGATACCTCTAACAAAGCACATTTGTCATGTTCCTTTTTCCGTACCCTTTGAATCGACAATAAACCACACATGTCCAACTCAAATTGCACAAAAATACGAAACATGAAGGGTAATAAAGAGAACAGATAGAATAGAATCTCACGCGAATGAAATAATATATAATGTTGAATAATATTTTTATAGTGGAAAACTTTTAAATACATATATCAGAGTCTAACCTAAATTCAGCTATCTGTCCTTACAATTGCTTACAAACATCAAACATAACAAACAAACCACAGTAGATAATAGAATATGTCCATACATAGATGAATATCTCCAGCTCTCCTTTGGAAACTCCAACCGTCTTCGACAAAACCTGAAACTACTCAAATCTGACCCGAGTATTGAAAATACCCGGATCAGGCTTGATAAACCAGCGTGAGAAAAACTCAACAATGAATGACAGTGTCATATATCAGCCTTTGAATAAAAATCCTTTTAAAATAAAGAGTATCTCACAAGAGCTCGACCACACATAAACATGGACGAGTTTTACCTTATGATAACTAAAACACTTTTATATCAAAACCTTTGATATTATTGCTAATGACATCTCTTTAAAAACATTTGCAAATAAACTTATTAATCTTAGCCGAAATTGTTACCATTATTAAATTCCAGCATACTAGGTTCTACTAACAAAACCGTAGGTTCTTATTGGGGAATGGATTTCCATATAAATGATCAGGTGAAGGATCTACCTTTCGAATGAGTGCACCTCTAGATGGATGTCCCGAGGCACATAACATCTGCCCTCTACAAAGACAAGACCGGCCTACCTCTCTAACTAGATTGTACCGAATATGTCATCTCCCGGTCGTTACCGACTTTTAACCGAGCGCTCGTTTCCACACACCATATTAATTTACATCCTGAACATCATAGCGGGAAGAAATATATCTAGAAGGGGATGATCATACCCTACTTAGGAATGACCCACTTAGCTTTACTACATCTAATCCTGCTTCGGCCATTTCCGGTTTGATGGGGCTTGAGGCAACGATTACCTTTTTACATAGCACATATCACATCTTTAAATGCCACGTTGCAATTTTCGTTAATTACTAATTACCTTCCACAAAAAATACAACCCTTGAGCTCGAACGTCTCAAGAAGGGTGTTAAGCAAAGAGAAGTTGCCTTCTCCGCCACCACGGATGTACGTTTGTAAAAACCAATGTATGTAATCTTAAGAATTGCAATGTCAGAAAAACATCCATACAAGTTTTTCAGGAACAGGACAAACCGAAGGCACACTCCTACTACCACTAGTAGCGTGTAGTCCTTATAATCCGAAAAATCTCCATCACAAGGAGATCACTGCCATAAATAACTCTATAATGGGAGCTACACAGAGCATGTTCAACAAGCAGCCTTAACGCTATGAAGATCCACAGTCTTCAATAATCATCATCTTTAACATATCTTCACATTTAAACGTATACATTGGTCCGAAGTGGTTTTCGGATAGGAATCACCCAAATCCGACCCCGGTTCCTTTAAAATCCAAATATCGATAAAAAGTGAATATGAGTATATAGGATTTATTAAGTCTCTTTTTACTTTAATTCTTTTTGGTTGATTTCGAAATCTCTTTCTTTTGATTTAGAATAATTCTAAGTAATTCATTTTTTACTTTGGATAATATCTCAAATTTCCTCACTTAACTCTCGATCCAAATTCCTTAACTTTTAGACGGGTCAAAAACAATATAATTTAAGACATCGTTTATGATAAACCCTAAAATCAATCTTAGCAAACTTTTTTGAGTAAATATATAATCATAGAAATCATTCATTTTTGGAGATTGCTTAAATTTTGGATAATACCAATCTTCTTCAATTTTGGAAACTCAATATGATCTTTTTATTTAAGAGCATCCAGGTTTTCCTTTCGATCTGTTCCACCCCTCACCAAAGAAAAGAAAACATATGCCGGGTATGTTCAGGACATTGGTCGCTTCATCCCTAACCTTAGTTAAACACCTTGTTTTATCTTCCCAGATCTCACATGCGAGACAAATGTACTAGTCGTTTTCACATACTCAGTTATCAACTTTATTTTGAAATCGATTATAAAAATTCCAAAATTATCTTTCGAACACTCTATTTACCTTTTAAAAAAATTCACAATTGATTTTAGGAAAAATCATTACGTTTAAGCTAATTTTCAAAAAGTCATACAATTCGCAGCATGAAAGTGCTATATAAGCTTTTCTAATTTGAACAACTTTTAAACATTCAATAATTCATATTTTTCAATCCAAATCTCCTTTAAATCATTAAAATAGATTTATCAAATTCACTTCGTATTTTTTCATAATTAAAAACGTTCATTTAAACAAATTTCCTGTTATAGCCACTTAACTGCACTAGTGCGATTTTTCTAGAAAATTATTTTGGACTAATTCAAAACCTACAAGACAAAATCTTGATTTTCTTTCTTATTTTCAAAGATATGGATATAATAGTCCAGAATTTTCTAATCTCAAATATCTCGAAGAATTCCGAGCTATATTTCACTCTATGCACTTTCGGCGCGAAATCGCAAACTACCGTTACGCGACGCACCTAGTTTTAACTTATCTTTCAATATTTGAAAATTTTTATTCAAATTGGATTTTATCAATTATAAAATCATTTTAAATCAATAATTTCACTTTTTAAAGTATTTAAAATAAATTTTCACTATTACCATATTATAATATTGTTTTATTCCTATTATTTTAATATTAAATTTTAATTTTCAATTTCAACTCAATTTCAATTCTAACCTCAAATTAAACACAGTTAAAACTTAGATTTCAAATCTAATTTCAATTTAAACTTCAATTCATCCTTAATCTCAACTTCAATTTTCAAAATCGATTTCAATTTCAATTTCACTATTCATCTCAATTTCGATTTAACTATCCTTTTTGAATCTGTTTCACTTTAAATTCCAAATTCTCTTTTATTTTTACTTTAATTTCACTTTTAATCGAAAAGAGACTTATTTTTTACAAAATATCTCATATCACTAAAATATGGTCTTAGTAACAAAGGGATAATTAAATCAAAATGAGTTTAATCAAGTTAACATTTGTCACTAATATAATTATGGTCCATACATAAGCTAACACATAAATAATCACAACCATAAACATTTGCTACTTATTCAAACATAACACAAACGTAAGTAAACATCCATAGCAACATTTTAAAGGGGTATATACTTGCATATGTCATAAGATAATTATTATGGAAAAATCAAAATACGGTCTTTTAGAAGCGAAGAGAATTTTCTCACCTCTAACCAAAACGTTTTATTTTCTACCAACATTCATTTAATTCAACGCTTCACTAAACCACCATTTAAACATTCTTCCTCCTTTTTCAAGTGCTCAGCCACCACCCCACATGCGACGACCTGGAATTTCTAAATATTTGAAATTGAAATATTTAATTGATTTTAAATAATTGAAAGTTAGTTTAACTTGAATTTCAAATATCACTGTTTATTTAGCAACTAAATTATTGAATTTAATTATTGAAAGTTGGGTAAAATATTGAATCTTCGGTTTTATGCTTGTTAAAAATATTTCAAAGGTTTGAAAAATTTATAATTATAATACTAAAGATAATAGAAGTTTTAAATTTGAATTTGAGAGTGTTATGTTCAGTTTTTAAATTATATCGTTTAAATCGATATTTAAAAATAGCCTTTCGAGTCATAGTCTCGGATTTTGACGAAATTAGTTCCATTTGATCCGTAATAGTGTATTATTATCGGATTTCAATTTTCGTAGGATTCGGAGTTGTTGTGTGATCGTACGGTAGATAAACGTGCTAAAATCTATATCGAATTTAATATTATAACTGGATCCAAAAAGCTATCTTCTTCATATGACCAAATTAGGACTCGAAACTTTTTCCATTGTGTTTGGAATAGGGATTTAACATTATAAACGCCTAGCAGCATGCCTCGATGGAAGATCGAGATTTTAAGCTTCATTTTCTAAACGATTTAAATTTAAATTTTATATTTAAAAATAATATATATGTATTTAATATAATAATATTTTCTCAGAGCAAATTTTACACGTTTCTCCCTTCCGAACACTTGGCTTCTTTTTTTCTTTTCTTTTTACACGCTTTCGTTTAAAAGAAAAATATAAATGATAACGTGAAACAGTAAATAATAAAAAGAAAACCCGGTCTCACTTTATCTTCGAAAATCAAATTGATATCAGTTATTATAAAATATGGCAGCCCCTTTCAAAATTCGAAATCGAGAGTCGATTTCATTTCGAAATCGTTATACGAAGGAGTGGGAATCGAGGCGCGAGCAAGTCACTAGAAGGGAGACTCGAGGTCGATGGTCATTTAGAGTTTGTGAAGGGTAGTCTTGCGTAGAAGTGTCGACGCGATCGAGGGTGGCTCGAGGTTGGCATCACGCTAGTTGAATGTAGGCATGGCGGTGGTCGAAGTCAGGGTCAAGGTTGGGGGAGCGGCGAGGCAGCAAGTGGTTTGACAACCTAGATTTTGGCAGTTGTGGGGGTTTGTTCGTCGTTGTCAGTGGGAAGCTAGGTGGCAGTGAGGTGGACTCGATAGCGATTTCAAATCGCGTGCGTGCTCTGGATGATTATTCCAAGTCGAGATCGATTTAGGCTTATTGTAGAGGTACGTATATATTAGCAGATTTTGTTCAAGTTTATATCTAATATATATAAGTGTATATATGAAGGTACAGTAAAGTATGTATACATATATACAGGAATTTCAAATCCAGATTTTTTTTTCTTTTCTGCAAATAAATATATATGTTAACATTTTTAACAGTAAAGGAAAAGTATAAATAAATATATATATATATCCATATATCTATTTTAGTTTAAAATATGTAGGTAAACGGTAAATATATGTATAGATAAGATTTTGAAAATTTCATATAAGGTTTTTAATTGTTGAAGAGTTTATTTAAAATTTTTGAATTTTGAATCTATATAGTTATTTTATAAATATATGTGTGATTTCAAAAGGAAAAGAATGAATATATATATATATATTCACTCAATGTTCATTTTTAAAAATAAGTATTAAGGTGGTTAACTTATTTAATAGCTTATTAATTACTTTAGTTACTAATTTTTTTTAAAAAAAGGGAATTTTTTAGTTTAAATTAAATTAAATTATTACTAAATTAAATTTTTTAAATGGTAAAAAATTGTGTGGTTAATTCAAATAGTGAATTGTTTATACAAGGTCAAAATGGTGGAGAAACCAGGCCGATTGGATTGAATTTGCAAACTATAGGGCAAAGGTGAGTTAATCTCACTTATTTGGATTCCGTTTAAATTTAAAAAAAGTTAAATTTAAATTATTGGTTGATTGCATGAATTGTCTGGATGTGATAGTATATACAGTAGTATATATAGTATATATTGGATTGATTGATTTCCTGCATTATATAGCGGATGAGAGCCTATGCGCCCTGCATAATAGTGGATGACCCTTTCAACCGTGATATCCCACCATGAAGTGAGATTGGTATTTTTATATTGTGCAAATATCTATGGATGTAGGGAAATAGGTTGGAGGGATCCAACTGGATTCCTCAAAATTATTTAGATTGTTTAACATTCTGTGATATGGTTTATTTGACAATCTATAATAAATTATATTGGTAATTGAAAATATTAGATGCTATGCTTTGATTGAATATGTTTGGTTATACTAAGTTATCAAAAATATATAGATTAAATTTTTGAAGGGAAATAAAAGGGAGAATTCTTAAGTAAATAATTATAGAGGTTTGGATAAATAAATTGGAAAAGAATAAAAGTTGATTTTTAAATTCAAGGTTTAAATTTGGAAAAGATAAAGAAGAAATTTGGAAAAGTTTAAAATTGGTATTTTCAATTTAAATAAGATTTTAAATCATAATAACGAAGTTAAATCTGAAATTTATGGGTTTTGAAATAAACTGAGTAAGCAAAGAATTTTTTTTTAAAAATGGAACAAATTCGGAAATCGATTTGAAAATTGATTTAATGGTGAAAACTATGTTTTAAAAGGAGGATAAGACTATGGAATTACATTAGTGGATATTTGAAAGTATAAATTCATGATGGGAATTTATAAAGGAATTGGTGAATGGGTTTTAAAAATAAATATTGGTTTTATTTTTAAAGGTCTGAAAGAAAAGTGTATTTCCCTGAAAAGCCGAGTACGTTTTCAAAAAAGATTTTTAGTATAGGTTAAAAGTTTTAAAGTTGTTTTAAAAGAATGTTTTTGAGAAATTATTATTTAAGTTGTTTTAGAATTCTAAAAGTCAATATTTATTGAAATTAATTGTAGTAGTAATTATTTTAAGGGTTTAGCTAGTATTATGATTTAAAAGATAATTATGTAATATTTGTACCTTATAGAATAATTTTTATTTTGGCCTTAGTTTTACATGAGAGATAAGTATATACTTTTAGTAAAGTGTTTTAAATAGTTTTTTATTATAAGTGTTTTAAATAGTTTTTATTTTAGGTGTTTTAAATAGTTTTCTTTTAAATGTTTTAAGAATATACGTATTTTTGGATAAAGTGAATTAAATTATTTTAAAAGTCTAAAATATTAAGGCTTGGTGATTTTCAGTGGAAATAAAACAATTGGGTGGGAGTTTTCTTCCGAAGAGAAAAGTGATTTGAAATCTATTTTTCAAAGGGTTGAAGAGGGGAAATATATATTGCGAGGATATTTTGAAGTAAAAAATTTGGAAATTATATAAAGTCTGATGGTTTTTTGTGAATGTTATTTGATAGTTAAATAACTGACTATCAATATTGGCCAATGCGTTGATCATTTCGAAGAGACCGGGATTGGGATTAATTTTCTGAAAACCACTTCGATCCGGTTTGAACGTTTTCATGAGGAATACAAGACCTTGGAGTCAAAGATGGAGCAGTGAAGTGTAAGGGCTAATCGCAACTAATCTTGTAGGTGATTGCGAAATAGATGTAATAGGAGTAGCGTCTTCGGTTCCGTTCGGACCCGAAATGGACATGTATGGGCGAATGCTTTCAGAAGATCGTTGGGAGGACGATGAGAATACTAAGAAAATGTTCTAAAAAGGTAACGCTGAGCCTCGAACCTCATCAATCGGGAATGACTGAAAATTAAGGGTTATGCGGCAAGGCTAAGTGGGTAGCACCCAATTAGGGTAAGGTCATCCCTGTCTAGAGGTCCCTTTTTATTCGATGGCGTGGGAGGTTGTTGTTCCCAACCGTGGGGTGATCTTATTCGGACTATCCAGTAAGGGGTAGCTCCGTCTTGAGTTGCAGGGGATCAGGGTGGATCCTCGGTATGCTGATCTAGACCAAGTACCATGACAGGTGGTACCCCAGTGCCTAGTCATTAGTTGGAAATCCATTCTCCATACGTGCCTTTAGGTTTTGTTTGTAGAGCCTAGTATTGTTGTAATTTAATAATGTAACAATTTTGAACAGTTGAATAAGTATTTGTATATAGACACTACTATAATATCAGAGGATTTTATATGAAATATTTTGGTTATCGTAAGGTAGAAACCCAACATGTTTATTTGTGGCGTGGTCTTACAAGATATCTTTGATTTTCAAAGGATTTTGAAAACTTTAATAATCCAATTGTGTGTGTTTTCTCACTTTGGTTTTCCAGACTGGATGTTATTTGAACTATAATGCTCGAGTCATATCGAGTATTATAAAGTAAAGACTCTGGATGGACTACTGTGGAGATCAGGAGACGAGTTGGATGGCGAGACGTATCACACGTATTTGATGTATATTCCGCTGTGCCTGTTTAACTGCATGGTCAGTTTTGTGAAGACAGGTTAATATAACTGTCTAGTTGTGTGATATAGATGTTGTTGTACTCTGATGTTGTAATGTATAAACAGATATAGTTCTTTTGTTTAAGATTAGTCATTTATCTATTATATATTGTTCCACCGCGATTGTGAGATTCTTATATTGTTTTCTAATTCTTCTTCTACCTCTTTCTTCTTTAACTCTAACGGACCGTTTTTCCGTCATTTGATTGTTTGGCATTTAATATAGTGGACGTATTGATGTCAATTTTCGAGTGTCGAAAAATCGGGTCGTTGCATATTGGTATCAGAGCTGAAGGTTAAGCGAGAACCTTGGCTCTGGTGGGGATTACTCATTGAAATAGAGTTCGTAGTACTCTAGAATGAGTTTGAATGCATTAATAGATATGAGCGCGTATTTGTTAGTGAATATAAAATTTATTTTTATATTGTGTTGACTTATCGGTTGAGTGTTTATAGATTTTGGTCGGTGCAGTCTAGCCAACCGTATCGATAGGGATTTCTAAACTCTTAACAAGATAAATCGACACAGTATCTTTTTAAAATAGGGTAAATGAAATAATTTTATCCAAATTAATTTTGTATGTAAAATAAACGATTTTTTAAATTATTATAGTATATGATCGCTTGATTGTTAGGAAGTGATAATATTAAATTATTATCATTGTTGTGTAGAAATTGAACTAGGGATTAAAATTATAACCAAAGTCAAGAAAATTAACTTATATAACAAGATGGAATTTGAAATGTGAATTATAAATGTGATTTACAAAATGAAATAAAAATTTCCAAAGTTATATTTGAATAAGAATAGAAAGGTTCTGGAATTCGAAATTTTGAAATCTAAATTCCTTTAAGTTTGAAAATGATTTTCGAGTGTTTTGGAGGAACAATGGTGATATTATTTGAGAAATAATTTTGATTATATTATTTGAGAAATATTTTTGAATTGATGAAATCTGTGAGATTTGGATTTAAAAATATTTGGAAATGTTTTAAAGAGGTAAAAGCACTGAACTCTTTTCGGTCGCTGGAAAATAACTTCGGTGATGACTACAGCATCAGCGATGTTCATTTTCGAGTTTCCGAGAGAGGAATTGTTGCCTAACTACTTTAAAGTTGGAGTGTTGGCAAAAACTAAGTTTGATTTTAAAATTCAAAAGACAATTTGATATGCAAATGAATTGTGTACATAATTGATTTCAAAAATGATTTTGAAATGTTGAAAATTGTTTAAACTCTGGAATCTTAATTAAAGATGTTTATGGAAATATAAATAGGTATGATAACCAGTAAAATTTGAAATTTTCTAGTATAGGAAAATTTAGCTTAAATATGAGTAAAAGTAAGTGTGAAACCCAAATAGGTTGGAAGATAAGCTAATTAATTGAAGTGAATTAAAAGAAGTTAGCAAATGTAATTGAATCTATTAAATAAAAGTAAAAATTTATTTTATTGGAAGTAAATTTGTGGGAGAACAAATTTATTTACATTTGTAAGTAATAGAACTAGAATTAAAGTTGAATATTGGAATCAATTTAAATCGTGTCACGAAAAGTGAATTGTAAATTTTTTCGAAGGAACTAAAAGAAGTAAAAGTTTAGAAATAAACTTTTTATTGAGATTTGAATTGAAAATGAAGTGATAAATAAAATTAGTAAGTTAAATTTGATTGAAAACGAATTAAGCTAGGGAAGTAAACCAATTGGATGAAATAAATTAGAAAGATTAGTAAATGAATGAAATTAAGTTGGAAAACTTATATAAGTTTAAAATTTTGAATTGAATTGGAATGTAAAAGAAATTAAGTTAAATAAGAGTGAGCTTTGAGGAAGTAATTATTGAAAGTAAGTTTATTAAAATGTAAACAAATGTGTAGAGGAAAAAATTAATTTACATTTGTAAGCAAATGATTTGAAATTTGAATATTGGAACCAACCCGAATTATATTAAGTAAAGAGTAATTGAAAATTTTGGTTTGAGTGGACTAAAAGAACAAAGTTATAAGAATTAAAATTTATTGAAAATTGAAATAAATTAGTAATAGAACTAATTAAAGAAATGATAATTAAATATGGTTTGAAATGAATTGAATTTAATATTTTAAAATGAAATGTGAATTGAATTCAGAGTGGAATTGAAATTTAAAGATAAATGAAGTTAGACGTGAAAGCTTAAGTGATGAGGGATAATAAATACAAGAAGTGTATAAAATGTTCATATTGGACATTAGAAATAAATGGCAGTATACTTAATTAAGTTTGGTATTAGAAATATACAAGGTTAATAATTGAGTGAAGATTTAACTGGAAGTTGTGAAATGGGAAAATTGTGAATAAGTGGATAAAAATCAAAATGAATGTGAATAAAAAGAGAATTGTTATACTTAATAATCAATTGGAATAAATACGTAGGATGTACGTATATTGTTTTATTCGCATAATAATTTGATCCAGATTCGAGCATAGAATTTCGAGATAATTCAATTGATCTGAGTTAGGATTTTTCACTCCATTTTCGACGGCGAACCCTGGATATGGATTTTTGATTGATTTTGGAAATTTTCTATCATAGTAAATGGCTATGCAAGGAGAATGACGTTTTCTAATCAAGAAACACGATCTGAGTCCACACTAGGAAGTCGGGTGAACGATACTAGTTCGAAAATGAAATTGTGTGATCGAGTGAGCGATCAGATTTGGGATTGCGTACGGATGATATATGTGCATCATACGGACTTGAATTAAATAGATATTGAAACCTTTGTAAAGAAACATATAAAATGATTTTGAAAGCTATGATTGGATATTATTGCTAAGTAGTATATAGGCGTTCTAAAAGCAAAAGGAAATTGGGATTTTTTATTTCAGAAGATATACTGAATTGCTCGATAAAAGGTATGTGCTTAAATTTCTGTATGAAATTTGATGATTTTCTAGTCTAGCCACTTGGCGTTTTGTTTTCTTTTGAGATCTTGGGGTACGTAGAGGCATTTTGTGGTTGTACCAAGCTAGCCGCGCAAAAGAGACGCTTGCGAAATTTTTCGAAAATTTAGGGAGTTAGAAAAATTTTGAGAAAATTTTGATAATTTAAATTTAGTTTTAAATTATCATTTGAATGGTTGAGTAAGTGGAATTGTTTGGAACCTATGGATGAGTTTAGGAAGTTAGTAAGAGTGATTGTGTCTTTAATAAAAAGATTTGTTTTGGGGAAGTCGGTGGAACTATTTGGTTTTGGGGAAATAGTTAACGGGTTATGGACCATTCCTCTTAACTAGTAATTTCGGAGACGAAATTCTTTTAAGGAGGGAGGAATGTGACGATCTGGAATTTTTGAATATTAGAAATTGAAATATTTAATTGATTTTAAATATTTGAAAGTTAGTTTGACTTGAATTTCAAATATCACTGTTTAGTTGAAAATAAATTTTTGAATTTAATTATTGAAAGTTGGGTAAAATATTGAATCTTCAGTTTTATGCTTGTTAAAAATATTTCAAAGGTTTGGATGATTTATAATTATAATACTGGAGATAATAGAAGTTTTAAATTTTAATTTGAGAGTGTTTAATTCAATTTTTGAATTATATCGTTTAAATCGATATTTAAAAGTAGCCTTCCGAAGCATAGTCTCGCATTTCGACGAAATCAGTTCCATTGGATCCGTAATAGTGTATTATTATTGGATTTCAATTTTCGTAGCATTTGGAGTTGTCATGTGATCGTACAGTAGATAAACACTCTAAAATCTATATTGAATTTAATATTATAACTGGATCTAAAAAGCTATCTTCTTCATACGGCCGAATTAGGACTTGAAACCTTTTTCCATTGTGTTCGGAATAGCGGTTTAACATTATAAACACCTAGCGACACGCCTTGATGAAAGATCGAGATTTTAGGCTTCATTTTCTAAACGATTTAAATTTAAGTTTTATATTTAAATATAATATATATGTATTTAATATAATAATGTTTTCTCAGGGAAAATTTTACACGTTTCTCCCTTTTGAACGCTTGGCTTCTTTTTTTCTTTTCTTTTTACACGCGTTTGTTTAAAAGAAAAATATAAATGATAACGTGAAACAGTAAATAATAAAAAGAAAACCCAGCCTCACTTTATCTTCAAAAACCGAATCGATATCAGTTATTATATAAAATGGCCGCCCCTTTCGAAATTTGAAATCGAGAGTCGATTTCGTTTCGAAATCGTTATACGAGGGAGTGGGAATCGAGGCGCGAGTAAGTCGCTAGAAGGGAGACTCGGGGTCGATGGTCATTTAGGGTTTACAGATGGCAGTCTTGCGTAGAGGTGTCGGCGCGATCGAGGGTGGCTCGAGGTCGGCATCGCGTGAGTTGGATGTCGGTATGGCAGTGGTCGAAGTCAGGGTCGAGGTTGGAGGCGCAGCAAGGCAGCAAGGGGTTCGACGAGATAGAGTTCGGTAGTTGTGGGCGTTTGTTCGCCGTTGTCGGTGAATGGAAGCTAGGTGGCAGTGAGGTGGACTCAATAGCAATTTCAGATCGCGCGCGTGCTCTAGATGATTGTTCTAGGTCGAGATCGATTTAGGCTTATTGTAGAGGTACGTATATATTAGCAGGGTTTTTTTCAAGTTTATATCTTTATAAGTGTATATATTAAGGTACAGTAAAGGTATGTATACATATATATATGAATTTCAAATCCAAATTATTTTTTTCTTTTCTACAAATAAATATATATGTTAACATTTTTAACAGTAAAGGAAAAGTGTATATATACATACCCTTATATCTATTTTAGTTTAAAATATATAGGTAAATGGTAAATACATGTATAGATAAGATTTTGAAAATTTTACATAAGGTTTTTAAATGTTGAAGAGTTTATTAAAAAATTTGACTTTTGAATCTATATAAGTTATTTTATAAATATATATGTGATTTCAAAAGGAAAAGAAAGAATATATATATACACACTCAATGTTCATTTTAAAAATTAAATATTAAGGTGGTTAACTTATTTAATAGCTTATTAATTACTTTAGTTACTAAAAGAATTTTTAAAGGGAAACTTTTAGTTTAAATTAAATTAAATTATTAGTAAATTAAATTTGTTAAATGGTAACAAATTGTGCGGTTAATAAACAATGAATAGTTTATACAAGGTCAAAATGGTGGAGGAACCAAGCTGATTGGATTGAATTTGCAAACAATAGACAAAGATGAGTTGATCTCACCAATTTGTATTCCATTTAAATTTAAAACTATTAAATTTAAATTATTGGTTGATTGCGTGAATTGTTTGGATGTGATAGTATAGATAGTAGCATATATAGTACATATTTGAGTGATTGATTTCCCGCATTCTATAGTGGATGAGACCCTATGCGCCCCGCATAATAGCGTATGACCCTTTATACCACGATACCCCCCTTGAAGCAAGATTGGTATTTTTATATTGTGCTAACATCTGTGGATGTAGGGAAACAGGTTGGAGGGATCCAACTGGATTCCTCAAAATTATTTAGATTGTTTAACATTTTGTGATATGGTTTACTTGATAATCCGTGACAAATTATATTGTTAATTGAAAATATTGGATGTTATGTTTTGATTGAATATATTTGGGTATACTGAGTTATCAAAAATATATAGATTGGATTTTTGAAGGGAATAAAAGTGAGAATTCTTAAGTAAATAATTATAGAGGTTTGGATAAATAAATTGGAAAAGGATAAAAGTTGATTTTTAAATTTAAGGTTTAAATTTGAAAAAGATAAAGAAGAAATTTGGAAAAGTATGAAATCGGTATTTTCAATTTAAATAAGATTTTAAATCATAATAAGGAAGTTAGATCTGAAATTTATGGGTTTTGAAATAAATTGAGTAAGTAAAAGGAATTTTTTATTTTAAAAGTGGAATAAATTCGAAAAATCGATTTGAAAAATGATTTAATGTTGAAAACTATGTTTCAAAAGGAGGATGAGACTATGGAATTTATAAATTGGGTTTATAAAGTGAAATAAGATATCAGTGGATATTTTGAAGTATAAATTCACGATGGGAATTTATAAAGGAATGGGTAAATGGGTATTAAAAACAAATAGTGGTTTTATTTTTAAAGGTGTGAAAGAAAAGTGTATTTCCCTAAAAAGCCAAGTACGTTTTCAAAACAGATTTTTAGTATAGGTTAAAATTTTAAAGTTGTTTTAAAAGAATGTTTTTGAGAAATTACTATTTATGTTTTTTTAAATTCTAAAGGTAAATAATTATTTAAATTAATTATAGTAGTATTTATTTTAAAGGTTTAGCTAGTATTATGATTTAAAAGATAATTATTTAATATTTGTACGTTTAGCTAGTATTATGATTTAAAAGATAATTATTTAATATTTGTACCTTATAGAATAATTTTTATTTTAGCCTTAGTTTTACAAGAGAGATAAGTATATACTTTTAATAAAGTGTTTTAAATAGTTTTTTATTATAAGTGTTTTAAATAGGTTTCTTTAAGTTTTTTCATTAATTTTATTTTAAATGTTTTAATTATATATATATTTGGATAAAGTGATTTTAATTATTTTAAAAGCCTAAAATATTAAGGCTTGGCGATTTTTAGTGGAAATAAAATAATTGGGTGGGAATTTTCTTCCAAGAGAGAAAGATGAATTGAAATATATTTTTTAAAGGGTTAAAGAGTGGAAATATATCTTGCGAGGATATTTTGAAATAAACAATTTGGAAAATTGTATAAAGTCTGATGGTTGTTTGTGAATGTTATTTGATAGATAAATAACCGACTATCAATATTGGCCAATGCTTTGATCATTTCGAAGAGACCAGGATCGAGATCAATTTTTCGAAAACCACTTCGATCCGGTTTGAACGTTTTGGTGAGGAAGACAGGAGCTTAGCGTCGAAGATGGAGCAGTGAAGTGCGAGGGCTAATCGCTGCTAATCTTGAAGGTGATTCTGAAATGGATGTAATAGGAGTAGTGCCTTAGGTTCTGTTCGAACCCGGAACGGACTTGTATGGACAAATGCTTTCAGAACATCGTTAGGAGGACGATGAGCATTCTAAGAAAATGTTCTAAAAAGGTAACGCTGAGCCTCGAATCTCGTCAACCGAGAATGACTGAAAATCAGGGGTTATGCAGCAAGGCTAAGTGGGTAGCACCCATTAGGGTAAGGTCATCCATGTCTAGATGTCCCTTTTAATTCGGCTGTGTGGGCGGTTGCTGATCCCAACCGCGGGGTGATCTTATTCGGACTATCCGGTAAGGGGTAGCTCCGGCCTTGTGTTGTAGGAGATTAGGGTGGATCCTCGATATGCTGATCTAGACCAGGTACCGTGACAGGTGGTACCCCAATGCCTAGTCATTAGTTGGAAATCCACTCTCTCTATGTGCCTGTACGGTTTTGTTTGTAGAACCTAGTATTGTTGGAATTTAACAATGTAACAATTTTGGCTATTTTGAATTAGTATCTGCATATAGACACTACTATAATATCTGAGGATTATATAAGAAATGTTTTGGTTATCGTAAGGTAAAAACCCAGCATGTTTATTTGTGGCATGGTCTTACGAGATACCTTTGATTTTCAAAGGATTTTGAAAATTTTAGTAATCCAATTGTGTGTGTTTTCTCACTCTGGTTTTTCAGACTGACTCGGGTGTTATTTAAACTATAATGCTCAGGTCAGACCGAGTATTATAGAGTACAGACTCTGGATGGACTGTTGTGGATCTTAGGAGACAAGCTGGATGGCAAGACGTATCACACGTATTTGATGTATATTCTACTGTGTCTATTTAACTGCATGGTCAGTTTTATGAGGACAAGTTAATATAACTGTCAGTTGTGTGTTATAGATGTTTTTGTACTCTGATGTTGTAATGTATAAACAGATATAGTTCTTTTGTTTAAAGATTAGTCATTTATCTATTATATATTGTTCCGTCGTGATTATGAGATTCTGATATTGTTTTCTAATTCTTATTCTACCTCTTTCTTCTTTAACCCTAACATACCGTTTTTTCAGCATTCGATTGTTCGACATTTAATATAATGGACGTACTGATGTCGATTTTCGGGCGTCGAAAAATCAGGTCGTTACACCACATCCCTTCTTGCCCTTGGCCATAGCCTTCCCTTTCCATATTGCTCACGCCCTCCCCTTATCAACTCCCAAACTCACAGCCTAAGGCCATTTTTTAAGAAGAGAAGAAGAAGTAAATTAAGAAGTGGTTAGAGAGTAACAAGTGTATTAGTGCTTAAGCACTCCACTATTTTTAACCCTCCTACCTCTCTTAAAGAGAGAAGCCATTAATGAGCAAAAGAAAGCTCAGAAATGAAGAAGAAGAAGAATGAAAAATGTGAAGAAAATGAGAAGAATGGATGGGTATTTATAGGAAATGTAAGGAGTGGTAAATTACAAAACTAACCCTTTACAAAATTACTAAAATATCCTTAATTTATCTTAATTTTTCAACACTTACCATCACCTTATCACATCATTACTTTATGTCTAGATCACTTAATATTTAAGTAAAGAAATTAAAGATTTGGTTGGATTTGATGTGACATGTTTTGTTCTTTTGTGTTTACTTTTGCTAATTGTTTTCTAAATTTGTTTAGTAAAAGTAAAGTTGATTAATGAATTAAATAATACTTATACTATTTGAATATATGTTCATATATAAGAAAATAAAGGTGCAACAACGTTGCGATAAGTTTTAATCGACAAAACGTTGGTTTTCGACAAAATGTTTTATGGCCACATTTTGACGTTTTAGCTAAACTATTCATTTATGTGAACCAAATTTAAATGAATTTTTTTACTTCTTTAAATAAATTGAAACATATCTCTTTATATTTTAAATTCATATTTAATTAATATCAAAATCTCTAATTTTACAGTGTATGTAAAACTAACAAACTGTGATAAATTTTGGTTATTTTTGTAAAATGATTATTAACATGTTTTATAAATCTTTTAATATACTTTTATTATCTTTATTAGGTGTGTTTAGTAAGATTTAACTTTTCAAATAAATTTTTAAATCCATTTATTTAAGCCTTTATTTATTTTTATCACAAAATAATTTTTGTTGATTTGTTCTAAAATTCAAATTTATACTTTTTAATTTATAAACTATGAGAATAGATAATTATTTATTATATATAACATATTTATTTAATTTTAATTTTCTTTTAAATTTAAAACGAAAGAAATCTCTCATTTTCGAAGTAGCAAAATTATGGGTCGTTACAACGTTAGTACCTTTACACGTGTCGCCATTAGATACATTACTTTACTATTTTATGACATTTACAGGGTCCTTTGTTTTTCATTTCGGTTATTTTTATGGATCTTGTTCCCTTATAGTAATATTTTAATACGCATATCATTTCTATTAGTTATCAGCCTAGATCCCCTTTCCACCAGCGCATTGGTCATTAGTTAGCTTACATTTCATAGAGAAAGTCTTATAAAATTCCAAAAAATTCATGAATAATTTCTTTATCCCACCATTATCTTTTGTATGAATTACAGCTTATCCACCAGCGCGAAGGTTGCTTTCTTGTTTTGGTCGATTATTACAAGAAGTTCATTAAAGAATTCACCAGGGTTTCTACACCTTTGACTTGGCTTACCAAGAAGAATTTGGTTTTCTTGTGGAGTGTGGAATGCAACCATGCATTTATTAGATTGAAAGAATTACTGACTAGTGTGCTATTATTAACAATTCCATACAGTATAAAGCCTTTTAAATTTTACATCGAAGCTTGTGGTATAAGATTCAAAGGTTAATGCATAAGGGTAGAGTAGTAGCATATGCTAGTACAAAGTTGTAGAATTATGAGAAGAATTATATAACTAAATTATTGGAGACATTATCTTTTAGGCAAGAGATTTGAGTTATATGCAGACCATATATCTTTAAAATTTATGTTTTCTCAAAAGGATTTCAATCTAAGCCAATAAAGGTGGACGAAGTTTCTAGCTTCATTTGATTTTAGTATTGCATACACTATAGACAAACAAAATATAGCGATTGATGCTTTGAGTATAAAACTTGGGACACTTGGTTCTATATTCAAGGACTAGAAACAATTAGAGTATTTCTGGTTCTGATTTTTCACCATCTCGGAGTTAGTACCTGGCTTGTTAGCTGCTTTAGAGGTCAAGCCATCACTTATGGACCATATTGATTTGGATCAAGGAGGTGACATGACGCTAGCAAGTATTATTGAAAAATTGGAGAAGAGTGAAAGGTCTTCTCTTTTAGGCCAATATTTTATTGATACTAGAGGATTCTTATAGTGTGATGGAAGGTTATGTGCACCAGAAGTTAAGGAGTTGATTGATGAGGTATTAGTTAAGTTCCATCATTCTAGGGTGACTGTTTATCTCGATGGTGACAAGATGTTTGAAAACATGAAGAGGGTTTTCAAATTGGTTGAAGATGAAGCAATAGGTTTTAGAATATGTTGGTGCTTGACTTGCCAGCAAGTAAAGGCTATATAGGGAAACAAAAATGGACCGTTACTTCTATTAGATATTCCACAATGGAAATGAAAACAAATGTTGATGGATTTTCAGAGCATTTGGATCCTTGTCAACTATTTGAACAAGTACTCCTATTTCATACCAGTTTGGACTTCAAGGATAGCAAAATCATTAGGAACTTTATATATGAGAGAAGTTATTCGATTGCTTGGGGTTTCAATGAGTATTTTTAGTAATAGAGACCCACTTTTTACAAGTGAGTTTTAGAGGTATCTTCAGAATGCATAAATTAACGAGTTTAATTTTAGCACTGCTTATATCCTACAAACAGATGGTCGCACAGAGAGAGTGAATGTGTTATTAGAAGACTTACCGAGGACATGTACATTAGATTTTGGTGGAACATGGGAAGATCACATGCCCTTGGTAAGTCATCAAAATTATTTAATATTTTAGGCTATGTTTAGCTTACTTAGAATATTGTATGTTGTAATGATGCTTTGATGTGATGTGTTGCTTGCATTCATATAGAGGATTATTGCTTTGTACTAGGATGCTTTCATACATGCCTTATTTGCATACGTGTAGGAGGACATTAGTTGCATTTTTGCACTTTGACAGCATCTCATACCCATCATTCATGTTCATACACACACAAAATATTGTTTATATATGTTGTTTCACTTGTGTATGCTTAGTTAGATTATGAACAATTGCATGTGGGTTGTCCTTGTTATGTGTATATTTGCATGTCATGCATTGGTACGAGAGACAATGAGTTACATTGTCTGTCCTTTAGAATTTTGGTGATGAAATTCTTTTAATAGGGGTAATAAAACACTTGGTGAATTTTAATAACTTAATTAATGGTTTAATAAAAGTATATTGGTAATTTTACTTAGAAGGTTATAGCCATTGTAAAGAGTTGATTTTTTCGCTCAACTTTCACAATAAGAACATATTAATTGGATAAGGAATTAGAGGTTATATAGCAAGATTTGTATTTAGGTTTAAGTTGGGCTAAGCCGAGGTCCTAAGGCTTATTAGCGCTATGTTTAATATGGAATAAACTCCTAATTCTAGAAAGGCATGTGAACTTCATGTCTCGCCCTCTTCCAAGAAAGAAATGCCAAAATTCACCTTTCTGAAACCAAAATCTAAATTTCCAAAGGGAAATCTCCATCAAATTTAACAAATTTTAAGGCTAAAGATATCAACATGAAGAGAGGTATAAGGAGATATCAATTTCAATTCTATTCTGTAACGACCCAGAATTTATATCAATTAAAATTCGAATATTTATTTGATTTTTAATATTAATATGTGGAATTTATTAGTCGAATAATTTATTTTCGAATATCTGAATTTAATTGGATAATTAAATCGATAATTTAATAGTTGAAATTACAGAAATAATTGGAAATTGGGTTAAATATGATTGAAAATGATTTGTAAATTTTTTTATATCATATTGGAGTTAGAATAATGTTATAGAACTTTTAAAATCGAATTAAAAGTTAATTTGTGAAAATCGAATATTTTAATATTTCATTGACGAGTTAAAATAGCCATTTTTCAAGCAGTCTCGTATTTTGACAAAACCAATTTCATTGGATCCGTAATGTGATATTATTCTAAGGTTTCAAATTTTGTGTCAATCGGATTTACCGTTTGTCCGGGGCAAGCAAAAACGCATAGAAATTGGTTTAAATCGATTTAATTTAAATTTGATCGATTATTGCCTTAACTCGTACATATGATCAAATTAGCTTCCGAAACCTATTCCATTATGTCCGGAATGGGGGGTAAACCATAGAAATGCCAGTCACCGCACGAGATTTGGAGTTTGAAAATTTTCAAGTGAATAGTAATTTGGAAATTTTCTATAAAAGGCCTTGGATTATTCTCATTTGCAAAACCCTTCCTCTCTAAACCTAGCCGCCACTAACACCATACACGGCCAGAAATTAATTTCAATCTTCTTCATTTTCCTTTCAATCCACAAGTTATTTCAAGAAACTTCCAACACAAAAGTTGAAGAGCTTCGCGAGCTCTACGATGTGAACGGCTATGATTGAATTTCGAGCCTTGGATCGACGGGAATTTCACCATGAAGGCCGCGACTTCGAGCACGCGGTTCGAGGGCATGGGAGAGACGAGTTTCACAAGGCTTCGGCCGAGTGTAGAGCTCGTAGGGGCGAACATTCTGGTGGTGGTTGATCGACTTGGAAGCGCTCGTGTTCGTCGTGTGAATCTAGGGCAAATGACGGCTATGGGTATCTTGGCTTGCGTTCGAAAACTGTAAGGGGGAAGAAGGGAATGCATGGGTGTGATCTGCAGTGAGAGGACGTGCGGTCGTGACTGAATTTTAGGTTAAAATAAAAATAAATTTGTAAATAATATATATATTAATTCGTGTAATATTTAAAATATAATATCTTGTTCATACGAGGTCAGAAAATTACGAAACAAGTTGCGTTGGCTTCGTTTTGTCGAGCACTACGCAATAGAACTGATTTGGAGTCATTCGGAGCTAGTGAAAATTTCGAGTAAAATTAAACGCGCGTTTAATTTTATTCGAAATAAAACGCTACAACTGTTATATTAAGCGGATGTTATTTATTAAAAGCATATACCGCGATAATTCCATTTTTGATTGAAATTGGTGTTATATATGTACTTGGAGTTGATTTTCCCGCATTATACAGCGGATGTGACCCTATTGCGCCGCATAATAGCGGATAATATTTTATAAATCCTATATACCGCGATATTTCGTATTGGAACGGAATTGGTATTGTGCTAACATCTGTGGATGCAGGAAAACAGGTTGGAGGGATCCAACTGGATTCCTCAACTATATTGATTTATTTACAGATATTGTGATATTTGTTGATTATCATATTGATATATGATGTTTTGATTGTCGTGATTGACATATGGTTGTTGTTGCATCACTGGGCCTATTTTTGGAGTTTTAAAAATATTAAAGTAACGATTTTGAATTTTAAAAGGGTTTTTAAGTGATTTTTGAAAATATATGTTTTGTTAAATTTTGGAATTGATTTATTTTAAATAAATAAATGTTATAATTTTTAATGTTATAAAAATTATGATTTTTGTAAAATATAACCGAAATGTGATTTTTGAAATAAACAGTTGATAAATTTATAAAATAGTTTAAATTGGGATTTTTGAATTATTATAAACGATTTATATAAAAGATTTATAAAATTGATATTTATAAATTAAAATATTGGAATTATAAAACGAGTTTTTATAAGTGTTAAAATGAAGAATAATTGGATTTCATAAGTGAATGAAATTTATAGATTTATAAATTGAGAAGTTATAGAATGAATAGATTTTGTAAAATAAAATATTTATAAGTAATTAACTTATAAATCGGATTTTGGCATTTTAATTGAGATTTTTGAATAAAGATAAATGGTTTATAGATGAGATTTATAAAATATATATTTTATAAATCAAAATAATGGAATTCTAAAAGGAGTTCTGTTAATGTTGAAAATAAGGTTATAAATAAAATCTTATAAGTAATAAGATTTATAATTTGTGAAGTTTTAAAAGAATGATTTTGTAAACAAATGGATTATAAGTTTTTAACTTATAATATAGACTTCTGGTATATAATTGAGTTATATAAATTGAATGGGATAATAAAGGAGATTTATAAATCGAAGTTTTATAAATAGAAATGGGATTTGTAAACATTGTTTGTAAATTCGAAATCAATTGAATTTGATAAATCAAACATAAAAGTTATTAAAGGAGATATACTCGTGATTTTGGACAGCAAATTATCCTTAAAGTTAAATGTTGTAATAATAAGAGTTTGATTGGGAATTTTATCTACGATTTTGGATGGTGGATAATCTTATAATAAATGTGTAGAAATACTGAATTGGGTAAATAAAGTATATTCACGATTTTTGGACCGTGAATATATTATGAAATAAAATGGATATGTTTTGGGGAAGTGATGTTTTAAATAGAATTTAAGACAATTTAAAGATGTTTTAAAATGCATTAAGTATCGAACACATAGATTTCAACATTCATTGTTGAAATAGACGTTTTCGAGAAATAAGGAAATGGTGGACTATAACACTGTTGTTATAGTAAATGATTTCCGAAAGGAAAGGTTTTATATAGTATTGGGATTTATATATCTATCTTAATTTCGAATCCCTATACCAGTGATTTTGAGTTGTCGTAACGATGTTTTACGCAACATTCGTTTTGACTCAAATAAATGTGTTTAAGAGAATGGTTTCCTTAAAGAATGAAATATATACTTAATTTTGATTTAAGTATATTGAATATCTTCCAAGTGTTGAAAATAAATGGATTTGTGAATTACTTATTATTAAATAAGTATGGAAATATTTTCCAATATGAAGTGAATATTTTGAGATTTTATCTTTTAAAGATAAATTGAAAATGAATATTAGAAATCGATTTGAAAATCGTATATTCATAGATATTTTGGAAATGAAAATTCACTATGGAATTTATAAAAGAAAGGGGAATTTGTTTAAAAATAAATGATGATTTATTTTTGAAGCGTGGAAGTAAATTTACGGATTTGGAACGTAAGTTTAAAATAAATCGGTAAGGATTTATTTGGTTGATTTAAATGAACCATTTAAAATTTAAAATGGATAAATATTTGGAAGTGTTTCCGTTAAGGAAATTGATTTGAAATTGTTTTCAAAAGTTGTAAAGGTGAAAAGTGATTTGAAATTTGTTTTCAAATGTTGAAGTGCGGAAATTATATATCTAGTAAAGATATTTTGGAAATTAAATAATTTGAAAAATTTATTTGGAATCTGGTGATGTTGAGCATACCTATTGATAGCTAAATAACCGACTATCAATATTTACCTTTGAATGGGTATTTGTTGTGATTTGCTTGAATTTGAATGCCACACTTATTTTTAAAATAAGCGCTCACTATTCGGGTTAGCCGGGAAAGGACCTTGGGGTCGTATAACCCATTCCGAATATGTGATACGTCGTTGTGGATTGCATTTGAAGACCGGGTATTTTTGAAAACGGAAGGATTACCGTCGAATGACTCTGCATCGGTTGATCTCCGATATAGAGGTTTTATCACCTTTAGTGACGGGAAGTCCGGAAGTGATTAGTGAATATCCGGATTGCAAGGGCGTCTTTGGAAGTGCCTTTGGTTCTGTTCGAGCCCGGAACAGACTTGTATGGATTGTATGTCTGACATTACAAATTGAGATATAAAGCTGATTTCTTTCAAATATATTTCTGTTGGTGGCGAAGAATTTATTCTCTTAGCTTAACACCCTTCTCTGAGACATACGAGCTCAGAGGTTATGTAGTTGAAGGCTATTAGTGATATACTCCCAATTTGGTAGTGTGATATGCTAAGTGATGTTGAGCATTTGTTGAACAAAGCACAGCTTTTTTATAAAGCGTGGCTTTGTGGACGAGTCTTCGTCGGACCTCACACCTCGAAAATGGTCAAAACAGGAAGGATGCAGCAAGGTTATTAGGGGGTAGCGCCCCTTTAGTGTATGTCATTCCTTCTGGATAGAGGTGGTATCATGGTATGGAGCCCAGATACTTAACCTATGTTGTCGTTGCAAATTTATTACTTTGTGGTTGTTGGAATCGAGGATCCTCGAATATAGATCGGTTACGATCGGGGAATGACATATTCGTGTCAGTAGTTACCCAGTTTGAAGGGTAACCCGACCTTGTGTTGGTAGAGATCCGGTTAGGTTCTCGGGTCGTCTTTCCAGAGGCGTACCCATGTGACAATGGAAAGTTCCTTGGCCTGACCATTTGTTGGAAATCCAAAAAAACAATACGATCTTGTACGGTTTTAGTTGTATAACCTGCCATGGAATGTGGCGGTAACCTGCTATTGAACATGGTAGCTATAGTAGGCATAAGTGCAAATGCCTATGCTGGCTAAGATTTATATCTTTACTTTTGAAATGATTTTTCCTACACTATGCACTAGTAATAATATCAAATGTTTCTTTTTAATGCATATGAAGCATCTTTGACTATCATAAGGAGAAATCTCCTCCGATTCTGCGTTTGCATTGTGTGTGTGTGCGAGAGGCCTTATGGTAGTCTCATTTTCTAAAAAGCATTGCGAATCTATTTTAAAATTATCCTGTTCTTTGTTTTAAAGATAAACTGTTTTAGTTTTAACACCAGTCACATGACTGACTCGGAGTTTATTGTTTTCCTTCCTAAACTCTGGGTGCCCACCAATTTCCACACGGGAAGTCAAGAGTTAGGTTATCAGGATATTCTGGAATTCAGGACTTGCTGGAGGCAAGCTGGATGGCATAGCGTATTCACTAGTATATAGTATTTCTTTTCCGTTGTTTGTTGTTGTTTGTTGTTGTACACTCTGATGATGTAATGTTATGTAATGAGATGTAACGTAATAACTGAGATAGTTCTTTGTGTTTAAAGATTATTCATTTATCTATTATATGTTGTTCTGCTGCAATTGTGAGATTCTGATATTGTTTCTTTTCTGTTTCCTTACTTCTTCTATCTTTTTCTTCTACCTCTTCTTTTTAACCCTCATGGTTCGGTTTTCCGGCATTCGATCATGCGGCAGTTGATACAGTGGACGTATTGATGTCGATTTTCGGAAGTCAAAGAATTGGGTCTTGACATATTCGGTGAGGTTAGAGCTAGGGCCAATTTCGAATAGTGGCGGGAAGGAGATTCAAATAAAATTGAGGTTTTGCTTTGTAGTTGGTGAGTGGGAATCAATAACAAAGATATATAATGTTACTATGTTCTTAATTCATGACTATAACCTAAGTTAAGTTAATACCTTATTGAAAATGATACATATGTCTATAAAACATTTTAATTGGAAGATCGATAATTGTGTTGGTATAGAAGCTGTGAAGTTGGCCATTGGAGGACGTATAAGACTTTGAGTATATTTGGATTAGGGAAGATTATTAAGCATATTTTAGCTAGTAACTTATACGATTTACTGATTTTATGTAATATAAGAATAATGATGTGTGAACATGGATATGTCATGGTTAAACTCGGCTAACATGAAAATAAAATAATAAACATGTGTTAATAACAATTATGATAATGTAAAGAAGATTAAGGATATGAAAAAATAGATAAGAGATGATAGAATCATAATTGGTTCGTTTAGATAATTGTATGTGTACATAATATGATAAAATGGCCTTAAAAAGAGTCAAATTATGCCTAGATGATGTATAGTGATGTATGTGAATGATTCACATGAAAACTAGCATAAACACTCAACAGAAAATTGTTAAAAATCAAAATACATAGCTAAACACTAGTCTCGCAGAAACTAACTAGTCATTTGAAATAATATTGTAAAGACCCACAAATTTATGGTTCATTTTTAGGGATTTCAAATGCCTGAATTTTTAGTTCATTTGTTTGAATTTAGGGATTAGACGACTGAATATGTATTAAATCGATTAAAAAGATAAATAAATAATTTTTAGGTAGTCAAACATCTGGCCTATAGAACCAGACATCTAAATGCTTAAGCAAACATTTGAACCTTAAGTTTAAACGTTGAATGTCTACTCTGGATTTAGAGTGAACCTGGACTCCTATGGGCCTACATGAATGACTCTAGATGCTTTATACAGATTGTATAGTGACGTTATGGTGTGATATGTTGCTATATAGTGAAGAATGATGTGATACTTGACATCGATGATTTGTGCAACATTTGTATTATAATGAGAAAATAAAACGTTGTGGATGCTTCAACATGACTCTAGTTAGTTACTATAGTTGTCACAATCTGCTTATACCTAATATGGGAGTAAGGGAGAGATGGAGGTTATTTGTATCAAAAATGACCAAACACCCAGAACAAAAATCTGGTAGAGCTGGGATCCTAAGTGTGATCCAAATACTAGTTTTTAGGTGGTGAGATCTTTCGTTGTCAAATATGTTAAGTTCTTATTCTAATTTAGATTACAAATCACAAGCAGATATATCAGAAAACAAGAATTCAAGTGTAGAAAAAGTAAATGATATGTAGAATTTTTACAATGGTTCCGCAATCTATGACCTACTCAACTTTATATCTTTTGTATGATTCTCTGATTTACATTTGTTATAACGCTTCCAGATTTCTCTGGATCTGTTACTACAATTGTGAGTTACTAAACCTATTAGAATAGAGTTTAGAGTTTTGATGCTATATGTATTGGGTTTGGTCCGCCACAACTCGATGATGGATGATGAATTGGACGATTAAAGGTGATGGGATAAGATTTAGATGATTACTTGTTATCCAAAAATGTTCCACCGCCACATTCCGAGCCTCGACATATTGTCGTAGCTGACTACTCCTTACATGCTCCTTGATTATATCCTTTAGAAGCCTGCAGCTATTGGTATCATGTATGTCCAAGTCATGAAAGAGACAGTGCCTTCCTGATGTCCTCTCACATTCCGAAGGCTCTCTCCTTGCTGGCCTCCAGTAGGGAAGACGTGAAAGTGACTATTGTGTAGCTAGATATCACTTAGATTCATGTAATATGAAATGTATTATAATCTAAATGCGAAAACAGATAATAATAGTAAAGTAAATAAGAATAAGCACACCAGGAGTTTTTATACTGGTTTTTATACTGGTTCGAACTTCCTGTTCCACGTCCAGTCTCAGACTTCCCTCTGGAATTTCTTACAATAACCCCTCACTTAACCTGGAGGAATAGGTATACAACGCCTGAGCAACCGATCAGGATTTTTCCGCCTCTAACAACCGAAATAGGACTTTTCACGTCTGAACAACTGAACGGGACTTATCAGCTTCAATAAATTGCTTTGACACTTTGTGTTCTTGATAACACTGGTTTGTATTTGATAGTACAACCTTCCTATAATCTTTTCCTCAAGTATATATTGTGTGTAAAGATTTGGAAAAGGAAAATATTGCTTTGAATCGAAGAATAGTTTACTTGATTCAGAGATTCAAGCAATATATGTAAATTATGATTTCTTCGTAGAATGCAGAGTTAGTAGAGAGTATGATCAGAAAACAAAATAAAATTCGGTGATTTGAGAAGTGAATCTCATGTGTTTATATAGTAGATAAATAGCTGCAACCATTCCCGAAGAGTTTTGACCAAAAGATGCAGCCACAACTCTTCAAATTGGATCTTATCTCTTGGCAAATGGAAGTGTCTGTTTAAAAAAATAGCTGTTGGAAAGGTTCAGTCGACTGACCCAAAATGACCAGTCAACTGAATATTCAAAGTTGGTGCAAAACAGAGTGTATTTGTGCAACTAAGCAGGTTCAGTCGACTGGTCATATTTTGTCAGACGACTGACCTGATTGTCAATGCACCGTTCACACATTTTTTAAGAAATTGAATTTAAAAACAACTTTGATTTATGTGTGGAGTACTTGAGGATAGATTTTAACAATTCTAAGACTAATAAAAACTTCAACAAATAAACATACTATACTTCGTTTTGAAGTCTTGTCTCCTTTGTAGTTTTAATAGTATATCTCTTTCTCTTTTTGTCGCTTGTCCATATAGTCTCATCACTGATTTGTTTAAGCTCTTTGTCATGAATCAAAACTTATGATTCAACATTCTCCTCCTTTTTGATTGATGACAACCTGTTACAGATGATACTATATTTTAAGACATACATAATGAAAGTTATATATATCTCTCCCTAAATATCTGACGACATATCTAATCCTGCAAGAAATGGTTAGTCATATAAATTTCTCCCTCTTTGTCATCGACAAAAAGGAATTCATCATTGAACTAACAAAAATTACAATCACAGAAAAAAATATCAAATTGTTTTGAGCTACTTATACAAGCTCATAGAAATAGAATATTTGGAATAAATAAAGATAACTTACTACCACCAAGGAACAACAATATCAATCAGTATCAGACTCTATTTCTTCTTCCACTTGAATTGGTCATTTGCCTCTTGAAGAACTTTCCACAAATTGTCTGCCACCTCCATTTTCGCTTATGTCAGAACTTGTATGTTCTTAGGATGTAGACCAATTAAAGCGAGGAGCTGGATGTTTACCTAGATCACACTGTGAAGTTTCCGTAGTTGTGGAAGAGGAGCAAGAAATTGCATTCCATAAAATCCCCAAGAAGCTTTTAATTTTGTCAAATTTCTTGTCAATTTTCTTATCGAGATTTTTGATACGAGAATCCAAAATAACTTGATTTCGCACAATTAGATCAATGGATTCTCGGGTGCTTTGGGATAGGGTTGGTGTACGAATGTCATCTCTTTATTGCTGCGGAGTAGAAGTTTGTTGACGAGGTCTTGATTGCCAGTCTTGAAAAGACATGATAGTTAGAGGTCTAGAAGGCAATTTCATTAGACTTATTGTGCGGCTATTCAGAGTTTTGGGAATGGAGGTATCAGATTCCAGAAAAGGAACTTGTAAGTTAATAAGTAGCCGCATAATATACTCGCCGTAATAGATAATGTTTATATGACCTTGGTTAAAAGACAAGGATTCATCTAGAATAAGCTTAGGCCAATTTATTTGGACATCTCCCCAAATAGCACAAAACGCCCTAAAATTGTTTGGATATACAAGCTCATAAGAACCAGTACGAGGAAGAATCATGTGCATTAGGCTCGATGCACAATTCGAGCCGTAAGACGTAAGGCGATAGATTTTAGTCCAGTCATGTCATCTTTCAGAAACCGATGACTTACTTCATCTCGTTCGCCTATAGGAACATTTAATTCCTCTAATGGAATACCATCAGTTGGAGTACGGAGAATGTGTCCAATTCTATCTAATGACAGGAATGCTTGTTGAACGCAAACTAAACTCCATACGCAATTATCACAATTACATGAATTTTGATGACCTAAATTTAAATTTGCATAATTTTTTTACCAAAGTATGATTAATCTTGAGATTATTTTGATTGTGGTCAAGAAGAGGCTTCTCCTTGCAAGCTCTTGAATTCTATACGGAGAAAAGTCTGGAAACACAACAAAAGAACCTTCGCAAAAGCATGCTTCTTTCATTTTGTTCCATCTTTGGAGAGCTGTAGCATCATAGAGCCATTGAGCAATTTGGGTGTCAATTGGCTCAGAGGAGGAGGTAGAGACATGTCTAGATCGTTTTAGTTGACGTGGGGCCATTGGAAATAATAATGGAGTAAAGGGTTTTGAAAATTTTTGGAAGCTACTTTTTTGAAAAACTGAAGTGAGAAGGTAAAAGCGAAGAGTGAAAAAAGAGATAGTGGGTTAAAGGGGTAAAATGGTAGGTGAAACAATGTAAAAAAAGGCTCAGATTGTCATCCAGTCAACTAGAAGTATATGGTCAGTCGACTGATTAATATTCCGAAACTCTCTGTTTCATGATTCAGTCGACTGGCCATATTCGTTAAATCGATTGAATATAGTCTGAAAGCTTTCTTTTCAGATTCAGTCGACTGGTCGAATTTTGTCAGTCGACTAAATTTTCTTTTTTCAGCATTTACAGTATATTTTGCAAAAAAAAAAATATAGTCAATATATTTAAATAATGCATACAAATAGGAATGAAATTGATTAATGAAAATATAAAAAGAAAATATATTATTTTGATGAAGGAGTGGATGGAGACTTTGAGTTGTCTGGTTCAACCTTCGTCTTCTATTCACATAATTTTAATGGCAACCAGCGATTTCCATGCTCCCACGAATTCGGAGACACAGGTGGAGATTGTGGTGGTTGATCCCATGGATTTCGAGAGGAAGAGGTTGTAGATTGATGAGCAGTAGATGAAGATAACCCGTAGAATTTCCATCCAAGCTGCTCCAGAAAGCTAAATCGTCCTGAATTCATCTTCTGTTCATAGTATATTTCACGTTGAATAGCTATTGATTCCCTCTGATAATGATGTAAATCATCAATTTTTATTTTGTTTGAGGAAAACCAAAGAACAGAAAACCTTGTGCCTTCTTTTTTTCTGAAGTATGGCCAGTGCAATAATTTGATGGTCTAGCCGGTTCATGATATGGTGCAGGTGTAGGTAAAGTTGATGAACCAGATGAAGGTGTCGAGAAGTCAGCAAAAGAATATGTAGAGCCATTTGAGGAGTTTTCCTATGAAGACATTATAGTAGAAGGGAAAAAATTATGATTGAAGCAAATTTGATGGAAAGATAAAAACAGAACTTTGGAGATATATATAAGTGAAAAAAATGGTTAAAAGTTGATAGATTAACGGATAACCTAAAAATTAATTGGAGGATGAAAACAAAACACAAATTATGTGGCTGAGAATTGTTCATGAGAAAATTGAAAAAATAGATAAGGAGAAAATTATTATAGAAACAGTTGTGAAACAGCAAACGGTCAAATGGCAGAGACGTAGGATTTCCAAACTAGAGGCGTTGAGTTCAAGTACTAGAAACATTTTTTTATTTAAAAAAAATATTTTAGAAATTTTGTAGTTCTTTTAACAAAATTATTCCTAGTTCTCTTCTTAGTTTTAAAAAATAATTTTCATTTAGTGGTTTAGTGAAAATATCAGCTAATTGATTTTCAGAATTTACAAATTCTAAATTTATTATATCCTTCTCAATATTATCACGAAGAAAATGATGACGAATGTCAATGTCTTTAGTTCGTGAGTGATTGACAGGATTTTTAGATAGATTTATTGCACTTGTGTTATCACAATATATTATAGATTTCTTTAATTTTATATCAAAATCTTATAATGTTTGTTGCATGTAGATTACTTGAGCACAAGCTAAAGCTGCGGATATATATTCTGCTTCACATGACGATTGTGAAACGTAGTTTTTTTCTTGCTAAACCAAGTTACTAAGGATCGTCCAATGAAATGACAAGTTCCATTTGTACTTTTTCTATCTGTCCAACTTCTTCCAAAATCAGTATCACTACAAGATACTAATTTAAAAGGACATTCTTTTGGATAAAATAGTCCTAAATCATTGGTTTTGCTAAGATAATGGATTATACATTTTACTACTTGCATACGTGATTCTTTAGGATTTGCTTGAAATCGAGCACATAAACAAACACTCATCATAATGTCAGGTTGACTAACAGTTAAGTAAAGTAATGATCCAATCATGCTACGATATAGTTTTTGGTCAACACTCTTACCATTTTCATCTCTGTCAAGATGTATAGTTGTACTCATAGGAGTCGGTTTGGAAAAAGTGTTTTCCATACCAAAACGTTTAATTATATTATCACAATACTTTTCTTGATTAATAAAAATGAAATTTTGTAATTGCTTGATTTGTAATCTAAGAAAATATGATAGTTCTCCCATATGTGACATTTCAAATTCATTTGTCATGATAGTCGAAAATTCCTGACATAATTTTTCATTTGTTGAACCAAATATAATATCATCAAGATATATTTGTATAATGAAAATATCTTTTTTAGCTTTCTAAATAAATAAAGTTTGATCAACTTTTCTAATTTCAAAACCAAATTCTATTAGATAGCTTTTAAATCGGTCATACCAAGCACGAGATGCCTGTTTTAAACCGTATAAAGCTTTCTTAAGTTTATAAACGTGATCTGGAAAATTTTCATGAGTAAAAAGAGGAGGTTGTTCGACATAAACATTTTCTTTTATATATCCATTTAGAAAATCACTTTTAACGTCTATTTGATATAATTTAAAGTTATGAAAACATGCAAAAGCCAATAGATTACGTATAGCTTCTAATCTTGCGACAGGAGCAAACGTTTCTTCATAGTCTACTCCCTCTTCTTGATTATATCCTTGTGCTACTAATCTAGCTTTATTTCCAGTAATGTTATCTTGTTCATCAGCTTTGTTTTTGAAAACCCACTTTGTACCAATGACGGATTGGTCACTTGGTCTAGGAACTAATTTCTAAACTTCATTTCTTTCAAATTAATTTAGCTCTTCTTGCTTAGCTATAATCCAATAGTCGTCAGTGGAGGCTTCCTTAATATTTTTAGGTTCTATATTAGAGAGAAAAGCTACATGGCCTATTTGACTTAATTGATGTCTTTTTCTTACATTTGAGTTTACTTCTCGAATTATATTTTGAGCAAGATGATCTCTAAGAATTCTTGGAGAAGATCTTACTATATTTTTATTATGAACATTGTTTTCATTTTCTCTAGTATTATTAGTATTATTATTTTGAAAAATAATATCATCATCTTTTGAATTATTTATTAGAATTTGATTTGAGTTATTTTCCGAGTTTGTAATCTTAGAAGAAATTTTGACATTTTCATCGAATGAAACATGAAGAGTTTCTTCGATTATATTAGTTCTTTTATTAAAAACTCAATAAGCTTTGCTTCTTTCTGAATATCCTATGAATATTCCTTCATCGGATTTTGGATCAAACTTGCCAAGCTGATCTTTATTGTTAAGTATAAAACATTTTGAACCAAAAACTTTGAAATATGATATATTTGGTTTTCTACCATTTAAAAGTTCATATGGCGTATGTTTTGTAAATGATCGAATAGAAACATGTTTCAAAACATAACAGGTAGTTGCAACAGCCTCTGCCCAGAAATGCTTATGTAAAATGCTTCCATTTAATAAAGTTCATGCACATTCTTGTAATGTTCTGTTTTTCCTTTCTACAACTCCATTTTGTTGTGGTGTTCTAGGACGGGAGAAATTATGATTAATTCCTTTCTTGTTACAAAAATGTTCGAAAGCTTCATTTAGAATTCACCTCCATGATCACTTCTAATATTTTTAACTTTTAAATTCTTTATATTTTGAATTCTTTTTACAAAAATTTCAAAATTCTCAAAAGTATCACTTTTATGTTCCATAAAAATAGCCCTTGTATATCTTGAAAAATCATCTACAATAACAAACACATATCTATTGTGATTAATAGATTGAATTTGAGTAGGTCCAAAAAGATCCACATGTAGTAGTTTAAGTGGTTGTGTTGTAGATTTGATTTTCTTAGATTTAAAAGAAGATTTTGTTAACTTTCCTAACTAACATGCATCACAAATATTATCAACTCTGAATTTCATATCAGGTAATCCTTTAATAAGTTTATTTTTAGCTATTTTATTAGTAGTGTCAATATTTATATGACAAAATCTTTTGTGCCATAGCCAAGAATCATTCTATGTAGCTACTAAACACATGTTTATGTTATATTATATTCATATTTAAAATATAAATATTTCTATCCTTATACCTTCAAAAATTAAATTTTGATTTTTATCAGAAATATTACATTTATTTTCTGAAAGGATATATTTGAACCTTTATCACATAATTAACTTATGCTTAATAAATTATGTTTTAAGTTTTTAACTAATAAAACATCAATAATGGGATGTTAGTTAGAGATACCGTTATTGCTCACATCGCCTTTGCCGATGATATAATCTTTTGAATTATCTTCAAAAGTGACCGATCCTCCATTTGAGTAGACTATGTTTGTTAACATGTATTTATTACCAGTCATGTGTTTCGAGCAACCGCTGTCTAAAATATCTTTTCCTCTCTTTTTAAGTGGTACATCATCATTTGTAGCCATGAAGCATACATTTGCTTGCTCTGTGTCACTGTCACTATCGCTCTCTGATGATGAAGAAGAATCTGAATCATTCTATGTTACTGAAAATGCTTTCTTCTTGAATTTGTTCTTCTTGAGTTTTTTTGTTTCTCTAGACAATCTTTCTTCATATGACCCTTTTTATGACATTCATAACACTCCATGACAAATGATGATGGTTTATTGCAATTGTTGTTGTTGTTAGAGTTATTTTTGTAACTCCTGAACTTGTTGTTCTTTTTTAATTTCAAAAACTTTTTGACATTTTTAGCAATAAGTGCCATATCCTCTTCGTCTGAGTCAGAATCACCTTTTTCTGCTTGAAATGCTAAATTCTTCTTATCCTATGCTTGAACTTTCTTTGCCTGCAAATTCACTTCATATGACATTAGATTTCCTATTAACTCTTCTAGTTTCATAGTGGAAAGATCATTTGCTTCTTCAATAGCTAAGGCCTTTCTTTCCCATTCATCCGTTAAAGAGTTTAGAATTTTAGGTACTATACCAAAGTCAAAAAAAATTCTCCTAATGCCAATAGTGAGTGATATATATCTTGAAATCTAGAGTACATGTCATTTATACTTTCGTTTAATTTCATTTTGAAATTTTGAAACTGGTTTTTCAACATAGAAATTTTGCTTTGTTTGACTTTGTTGGTTCCCTCATGAGTTACTTTTAGAGTTCTCCATATCTCATAAGCAGTTGCACACTCACTGACTCTATTAAACTCATTCTTATATGATGCACAAAATGACATGTCCATAGCTTTAGCATTTGAAGTAGCATCAGTTTTCTGTGCAGTAGTCCAAGTTAAAAATCTTCTGTTGGAATGGTATATTCATTTTGGGTAATATTCCATGTTTCAAAACCATTAGCTTGCATATATATATACACACAAATATATATATATTATCATTCTAGTTGACAAATAATTATAATTCATGCCATTGAATAGTAGAGGTCATGCGGTAGATTGACCTTCAATAAAACTAGTGTTAATGACAGTGCTTGTGTTCGTATCGTTTTCCATATTAAAAAAATCAAATAACTGTGTTACGGTTATGGGAAGTCTTGCTTTAATACCAAATGAAAGTGACTACTGTGTAGCTAAACATCACTTAGGATCGTGTAATATGCAATGTATTATAATCTAAATGCGGAAACAGATAATAATTGTAAAGTAAATAAGAATAAGCACACCAGGAGTTTTTATACTGGTTTGAACTTCCCGTTCTACGTCCAGTCCCAGACTTTCCTCTGCAATTTCTCACAATAACCCCTCACTTAACCCAGAGGAATAGGTATACAACACCCGAGCAACCGATCAGGATTTTTCCGCCTCTAACAACTGAAAGAGGACTTTTCCCGCTTGAACGACCAAAGAGGACTTTAACATTTTTAATAAAACTGCTTTGACACTTTGTGTTCTTGATAATGCTGATTTGTCTTTGACAGTACAACCTTCTTATAATCTTTTCCTTAAGTACATATTGTGTGTGTAAAGATTTAAAAAGGAAAATATTGCATTGAATCGAAGAATAAGTTAATTGATTCAGAGATTCAAGCAATATATGTAAATTGTGATTACTTTGTAGAATGCAGAGATAGTGGAGAGTATGATCAAAAAATGAAATAAAATTCGGTGATTTGAGAAGTGAATCTCATGTGTTTATGTAGTAGATAAACAGTTGCAACCATTCACGAAGAGTTTTGACCAAAAGATGCAGCCACAACTCTTCAAATTGGATTGTAATTCTTTGGAAAAAGTGTCTGTTTAGAAAAATAACTGTTGGAAAAGCTCAGTCGACTGACCCAAAATGACCAGTCAACTGAATATTCAAAGTTGGTGCAAAACAGTGTGTACCTGTGCATCTGAGCAGGTTCAGTCGACTGGTCATATTTGGTCAGTTGACTGACCTGGTTGTCAGTGCACAGTTCATACATTTTTTAAGAAATTGAATTTAAAAACAACTTTGATTTATGTATAGACTACTTGAGGATAGATTTTAACAATTCTAAGACTAAAAAAACTTCAACAAATAAACATATTATACTTTGTTTTGAAGTTTTGTCTCCTTTGTAGTTTTAATAGCATATCTCTTTCACTTTTTGTCGCTTGTCCATATAGTCTCATCACTGATTTGTTTAAGCTCTCTTTGTCATGAATCAAAACTTATGATTTAACAAGACGATCCCGGGTTTCCTTGTATATTCTGTGACGCCCCACCTCTATACCCACGCTAGCCAAGAACATTACGGTGAATGCTGTCAATTAGCACGGAGAATAAGGCTGTTGAGGAGCGACCATCTGTATAATTGCTTTGTGCGAGTACCGATATGCCAGATAAAAATATAACTTTTCATCTCAAGAGGAAATCCGACATACCGACACAAACTCAAAGCTACTACACAGTGGCTATAAAGGTCTTCGGAAACAATTATAGAAATAAACACAACACAAATTAGTCACAGATAATTCATATCACAAAGGCGGAAGAAGATATGAATATATAACTAACACATGAAAGTGTATATCAGAGTAGTGGTCAAAAAGATCCACAATAATACAAAAGAATAGCAACACGTGCTATACAAAAGAATACAACTATGAGTCCATATCTCAAGGGTATACAACAAAATAAACTACTAATCTAAGTAGTTAGCCAAAAGTCAGAGTAGTAAATCCCTGGAGAGAAGTCAAGCAGAAGCACCTGTAACATCTCGGTCTGACCCGAGTATTATTTAATAAGAAAAAAATAAACAGATCAGTCTAACTATAAATATCAGATGAAACGATATAGAATAAGAGATATGACTAAACAAATAATAATCACAATGCCAAGCTGTGATATATATAAGTAATTGAAAATCAACAAGAGATTAATCAATATCACAAAATCTACACAAGAATCAAAAAATGTCATACTCCTTATTTCGTTCACCAAACCATAAATATTGACGATATATCAATGTCAATCACAAAAGTCTATGACACACAAATTCACCAATGCACAAATATTGATAAAACTTATCAGTGGAAATCACAAAAATTGGTGAAGCACAAATTCTAGAAATCATCTCAAGAAATCCAGAAGTCACAAAAGTCAATGACACACAAATTCACCAATGCACAAATATTGATAAAACTTATCAGTGGAAATCACGAAAATTGGTGAAACACAAATTCTAGAAATCTTCTCAAGAAATCCAGAAATCACAAAAAGGGGGGAGGCCTATCACAAACGGGAGCATAAAGCTCACCAACACGTGTATCACAAACGGAACGCTAATTCCATGTTTGCTAACCATCACAAATTGAGCCGAAGCTCCACAAACGGCCCGAAGACCATGGGTTGCTACCCCACCAATTTGAGTCGAAACTCCACAAAACGGGGTTTAGTCTCCCTCACAGACAAAGAGACATCGCACATTGCTAGTCTAAATCACAAAGATGATCGTCATGATCAACGAGAAGTGTCAATTACACTAAGCTAGTAAATATATAAATTTAGCTTCATGTCCCATAACCACTTGCTTAACTTAAATATTTACGAACAAACTGTAGATCTCCACTAAAAAATTGTCACAAGAGATTCAATCGAACAAGTCCAAGAATTAACCAACGAAGTAAACGCAAGCATTTCATACCACTTGTTTTACTAAGTCGTTTAATTAAATTTCTCATACGAGTGAGGTAAAGGCTAGTATATACTAATAGATTGGAAAACGGTTTAAGAAACGAGCTTTGTAATAAAATAAATGTTGAAATCGTTTTGATGAAAGAATTTTGATATTTACTACTAGTATAGAAAACCTTTATATTTTTAAAGTGACAAATCACAAAGAAGATTGTAGGAACAATCAATCACTAAAATTCACATACGAAGATGTGAATAAAATCCAAAGAAATCGATACCAAATCCATAGAAATGGATATTTCCAAAAATCCATAAAAAGAAGTCATCAGAGTCGATAATAAGTGATAACGACTAATAGGATCGCTAAAATCGATAAATAATGGAAATTCACACAAAACAGCCTGAATAGGCAAAAATAAACTTCTCCAGACGTCTGATTTGGAATCCAGACGTCTGGATTTGTTTTCTAAAAAATAGTTCAGAATGCTACCCAGACGTCTGGAATAGCCAAAACAGGCGTCTGAGCCATGGCCAGACGTCTGGACTTGAATCCAGACGTCTGATTTTGTTCTCTGGAAATAACCCAGAGAACACTCAGACGTCTGAAACCTCAAGTCAGACGTCTGAGACTTATCCAGACGTCTGTTTTGAATTTCAGATGTCTGAAAATAGTCTCTGGCCTTTTTTTATAATATGCGTGCATACATTTTTCTTTTCAGGTCCAAACCAGACGTCTGGACTTGGTCACCAGACGTCTGGTCACCTGGTCTGGGCAACAATTTGCCTAGGCCAAAGTGGCCAAAACGTATCGGGAGTGATCGGACGAGCAACGACGACTAAGGATTTATGCCTAGCAACAACCCAGCCTTAAAGCTCTTTGATACACCCCGAATATCAATGTCCAAATGTCCATAAAAGGATTTTCATAAAGTTGGACCAAAGCACACAAATTTGGAAAATTCACCAAATCAATTCGATTTGAAAGCAAATGAATATGCACATATGTTAGGAATTCATACCTATCAACAATGAAGATATAGAAAAAGATGCGAGATAAAAATCTCACCTTTGAACCCAAACGATTGAAGAAGAAGCTCGAAAGCAAAGAAGAATCAACCACTCTTCAAATCCAACTCAAGAAGCTTGATTATAAGCTTTAAAAGAAGAACATTCCCAAAGTTAGGTTTAGGAATTTCTGAAATTGATAAGAGAATGAGTTGGAGAAGAAGAAGAGAAGCTTACTAATGGGTTCTTCTATTAGTTTGGAGCTAGAGTTTGATTTGCACAAGAAAACTAGGATTTTGGAGTTTTAATTTCCCATCTCTCCCACCATTGACGCTTTAAAACTGAAAAAGAAGAAAGTGAGAGTGAATGGGGAGAGTGGTTCAGATTTGATTATAAGTTAAACATTGGGCTGAACCAAACTCAAACCCAAAGTGAAAAAGTAGCAAAACTTGACTAACTCCAAACATATCGAAGCTTATACTCAAAAAGGTCGCAAACGGCATTTTAAACTCAATGGGAGTGGTCCCGAGTCCTAATTCAACCGTATGCAAAAAGTAGCTTTTCGGACTAAATTCCGAGTATCGATAAAATATTTAAATAAAATATTTAAATATAAAAATCGATAAATATGCGGGTTGTTACATATTCGCTCCAGCGTTTCATTCAATCCTGTGTAAGTGGAGAATTTTGGTTCTCCCCGGCATTTCCTTGCACTGCCAGAGTTGTCATCCAACTTCCTCTCTCCTTTATCCTTATCCTTACCCGAGCTTTCACCAGATGGTTCTCCATCCTCAGCCATGTTTACTTCCTTCAACTTCATATCTAAACATGCATCCTCCTGTCGAAGAAATCTTTCGGCCTTGTGAAATAATTCCCCGAGATCCATTAGTGGATCTCGTACCAATGATATCTTGAAATCCAAGTTATCCCTAACTCCTGACACTATCGCCATTAAAACCATCGATGGATCTGGGCGATCCACTGAAGCAACCGCTGCATTGAACCGAGATAAGAAAGCCCCAAGCAATTCTCCCGTCCTCTGCTTCACCGATGTTACTGTCATCACATTCTTCGGCCTTTTGATATGAACCCGAAACTGCTTCAAAAACCTGTCGACCAATTCTGTCCATATCCTAATAGATTCATCTTCCAACTATCAGAACCACATAGCAGCTATATCCTTCAAGTACAGTGGAAAACACTGGGCCATAACTTCCTCCGATGCCCCTAGCACTTCCATGTGCCTCGTGTACCTCATCAAATGATCGGTAGGATCAGCCCTACCGTTGTATACCTCCTGAGTAGGTAGCTTGAACTCTAGTGGATTCCAAGCCATTCTGATGTCATGGGTAAACGGACTCCTGTTTACTCCTTCCAGATCTCTGTTTGCTAAACCTCCATACATAGTTCGCCTGATAATCTTAGCTAATCCAGTGTTGTCCACCAAGGGTTGCCCCCCGAGTCCCCGAGGGAATTCTGGTACATACTCTTCATCACATACTCTTGTGCTCCTGTCGGCATCCTGTTGTGTGGTGTCACCTGAAATCCCTCCATGAATTTGTCTATCATTATATGGTGGTGTGCTCTCGAGTCTTGATCCATCCAAACTGGTAACTGTGTGTTGATTGGAGGTTGCTCCCTGTTGAGCTGCTCCATTCAATTGCTTGCTGGATCCTTCTGTTCCAGCTCCGTGGATCTGAACTCCTGAAGCTCCAGTTGTTTCTGCCAGTCCAAACTGTCTGACAAGGTTCTGCATCGTGTCCTCCTGCCTTTTCAAAAATTCTTTCTACATAGCTCCCATCATCATCTCCATATCATCTCTGGTGATGAAAACTTAGGCCTGATTCGCTCCTGAGGAAGCCTCTTGACTCCCCTCTTGATGGCTCCTTTCTGGTAATATCCTTCTAATTGATTGCCTAACCATGGTCCCTACCAGATCTGATCCTTTAGCTTTCCAAATCTGAACTCCAAATTTGATGTAGCTGGCACCAGTGTTCTCAGTGAAAGCACCAAAGTGTTTGCGCCAAAATTGGTCATAAACCCCAGGTGTAGTGAAAGCACTAGTGTTTACACACAAATCCTCAATATCCAAACACAGATCTTAGATCCAGATGATGTAGAGAATAAAAATGAAGAAATAGCAAAATTAAAATGAAAAAAGTAAGAGAAGACACAAGATTTATAGTGGTTCGACTATCTCTGGCCTACGTTCACTTTGTATCAATCCTTTTATTCCTTTTTGTATTGAGATTACAATTACAAGCCTTTGAACATCAATGAACAAAATAATGTAGCTTTGGCATCAATAGTTGAAGAGAGCCTTTTATTTGCCATGGGACTGCTATTTATAGGTAAAGATTCGAAAATATCCTCCCCAAAACCTGAAATACCTCTACTCGTGCGTAGGTGGGCCCAGATGATCGATCCAATGTGATTTGAGATCGATCCAAGTGCAATTCGTATCGATCCCAAAGTGGTCCAATCAAGCTGGGATCGATCATGAACACTCTTTGGTGCATCAGGAAGCTTCTATTAAAATTTCATAGCAATTGGAGTTGTAGAATGAGAGTTATGATCAATCCATTTCCAATGTTGGCTATCATCTTCGTATCGATCGTTTTTACATCGATCCTCTTCGTCTCGATCGTTCTTGAATCGATGACATGGAGCGATAATTGCATGTAGATCCATCTTTCATGCTCGCTGACCGCTTCATTTGCCTTGACCTTCTTCATATCCATCGGTTGCTAAGCCTTTCGTATCCATCACATGTGCCTCCGTTCGTATCGATCAATCAATAAGTATCAATCTGTGATTGATCGACACGAAATGCCTTCCCAAAATCCTTTAATTGTCGCTTCGCGTCCATGCTCTATTCCCACCCTTGCATCGATAATATCTAGTTGAAGTTATATGACTTCTTATCCATCCAGCAGCCTCATCCTTCATATCGATTCGAGTCATATTAAAGTCCATAATGTTCATATCGATCCTGATTACCTCCTTTGTATCAATTTATAAGGGTTCGATATGAAATGTCCATCTGAATCCCTAAAACTATTGCTCCATTCTTCGTATCAATCTCCACCCCAATCGATATGAGGCATGCGCCTTCCTTTTCTGTGTCTAACCAAATCGATGCACATTGCATTGATACGAAAGCCATCGATCCCAAGACCAATCGAACCAAACCAATTACCACTATGATTGATCGAAGGTATCGATCCTAGAACCATTTCTCACCAATATTGATCCATCAATATCTCGAGCGTACGAAGTCCGATTGACCTGAAATTTAAAACGTAGCCTCTCCTAGCCTTGTTCATCATTACTAATCGATCCCACCTTGGTTGGAGCTCGTTCCAATTTTGACGGCATTAATCATAGCATTGTTTCCAATCGATCTTCAATCCTGATGTCTATCCTTTCTAGCCAATTTATTGGTGTCTCGGCCTTGACCAAAAGGTGGGGTAACATTTTCCCCCCAAAACATGTCTTGCAGTTGAAAGGCGTGTTTTGAATAGCTTTTAATCCAACATCCAAAGTCCATATTCAATATATATCCATTCTATCTGATCCATAATCCAACAAATTACCAAGCTATCCTATCAAGTGTCATAGCCGTATCCCTATCCAAATCTATGACTGCTCCGAGTCGGTATCCGATTCTAAATCCAATAACCAAATCCTTATCCAATTCCATAGCCATCCAAACCCTTCAACCAAGTTTTAATCCATCCATATCCAATAATAACCAAATCCATGACTCCTACAGGTCGACATCCGAATCTGGGACCACTCCGGGACCTTGTCCAAATCCTTAGCGGTTTATAGCCAATGTCTGTATCCATAACCTCTTTGAGTTCTTGCCAAGCGCAATCCACACTCGACAACCTTTACCAAGCAACGCCTTAGTGTTCTTGGTTCAGTGTTCTTGAACGCTGAGTAATGTTATGGCTTAAGTCCTAAGTCGAATCCTTGTTGCTCCAGACCCTTGCCGAGTATAGTTCATGCATGAAAACCTAAAATAGCAACCGATAGATAATATGGGGCCTAAGTCCTAAGCAGAATCCTGCCCTCTTCGGACCCTTGTCAAGCATAGTCCATACTCAGTGACCTGAATAAGCCGATTCGCCACGTTCAGATGAAGCGACTTACCCCTTGCCAGACATAATCCATACCCGACGACCATTTACTAAAACTAGAAGAAAAAAATCGAATCCGAAATCTAGATTAAATCAGAAAACCAAAATTCAAACCAGATATCCAAACCAATATCCAAACTAGAAAAAAATCATCCAAACCAAAGTCCAAACTAGAAAGCAAACAAAACAAGGAGTTCAAACCAACCAGAAAAAAGCAAACATCCAAACCAAAAAAGAAAAAGCAGATTTCACAAACTAGAATTTCGTGGTTTATCATCATCTCAAAGCATGCGTAGGGGATATCCCTGTCCATGTACATGAGTAAGTGACGTCATTTGTGCAGAATTTTCTACTTATTCCATATCATCCCTGCAAGTCGATAACCAATCGACCGTCATTCCTGGGCCTCGTGCCATCATCTTTGAGGTAGATGGTGGCTGCTCCTATTCCACCGCCACGTTCCGAGCCCCGTCATATTGCCGCAGCTGACCACTCCTTACATGCTCCTCGACTATATCCTTTAGATGCCTACAACCGTTGGTATCATGCCCGTCCAAGTCGTGAAAGAGAAGTGCCTTCCTGATGCCCTCTCATATTTCGAGGGCACTCTCCTTGCTGGTCTTCGGTAGCGAAGACGATCCCGGGTTTCCATGTATATTCGCTCCAACATTTCATTCAATCCTTTATAAGTGGAGAATTTTGGTTCTCCCAGCGTTTTCTTGCCCTACCGGAGTTGTCATCCAACTTCCTCTTTCCTTTATCCTTACCCTTACCCGAGCTTCCGCCGGATGGTTCTCCATCCTCAATCGTGTTTACTTCCTTTAACTTCATATCCGAACATGCATCCTCCTTTCGAAGAAATTTCGGCCTCGTGAAATAATTCCCCGAGATCCACTAGTAGATCTTGTATCAATGATACCTTGAAATCCGAGTTATCCTTGACTCCTGACACTGCCGCCATTAAAACCATCAATGGATCCGACCGATCCACCGAAGAACCCGCTGCATTGAGCCGAGTTAAGTAAGTCTTGAGCGGTTCTATTTTCCTCTACTTCACTGACATTAGTGTCATCACATTCTTCAGCCTTTTGATATGAACCCGAAACTGCTTCAAAAACCTATCCACCAATTTTGTCTATGTCCTAATAAATCCATCTTCCAACTGCTCGAACTACATAACAGTTATATCCATCAAGTACAGAGGGAAACACCGGGACATAACTTCCTCCGATGACCCTAGCACTTCCATGGTCTTATGTACCTCATCAAATGATCTGTGGGATCAGCCCTACGTTGTATACCTCAAGAGTAGGTAGCTTGAACTCTAGTGGATTCCGAGCCATTCTGATGTCACGGGTAAACGAACTCCTATTTACTCCTTCCAGATCTCTGTTTGCTAAACCTCCGCACATAGTTCGCCTGATAATCTTAGTTAATCCAGTGTTGTCCACCAAGGATTGCCTCCTGAGTCCTCGATGGAATTCTGGTACATACTCTTCATCACGTACTCTTGTGCTCCTACCGGCATCCTGTTCCGTGGTGTCACCTGGAATCCCTCCATGAATTTGTCTATCATTTTATGGTGGTGTGCCCCCAAGTATGGATCCATCCAAATTGGTAAGTATGTGCTGATTGGGGGCTGTGCCCTATTGAGCTACTCCATCCGATTACCTGTTGGGTCCTTCTGTTCCATCTCCGTGGATCTGAAACCCTGAAGCTCCAGTTGTTCCTGCCTATCCAAATAGTTTGAGAAGGTTCTGCATCATGTCCTCCTGCCTTTTCAACAATTCTTTCTGCATAGCTCCCGTCATCATCTCCATGTTATCTCTGGTGATGAAAATTAAGGCCTGATTCGTTCCTGAGGAAGCCTCTTAACTCCCCTCTTGATGGCTAAATTCTGGTAATATCCTTCTAGCTGATTGCCGAACCATGGTCCCTGCTAGATCCGATCCTTTAGCTTTCCAAATCTGAACTCCAAATTTGATGTAGCGAGCTCTAGTCTTCTTAGTGAAAGCACCAAAATATTTACGCCAAAATTGGTCACAAACCCTAGAAGTAGTGAAAGCACCAGTGTTTACATACAAATCCTCAATATATAACACAGATTTCAGATCCAAACGATGTAGAGAATAAAAATGAAGAAATAGCAAAATTAAAATGAAAGAAAGTAAGAGAGGACATAAGATTTATAGTGGTTCGACTATCTTTGGCCTATGTCCACTTTGAATCAATCCTTTTATTCCTTTTTGTATTGAGATTACAGTTACAAGCCTTTGAACATCAATGAACAAAATAGCATAGCTTTGGCATCAAGAGCATAAGAAATCCTTTTTAGTTGTCATAGAACTGCTATTTATAGGTAAAGATCCGAAAATATCCTCCCCAAAACCTAGAATACCTCTTCTAGTTCGCAGGTAGGCCCACATGATCGATCCAGTGTGATTTGGGATCGATCCAGGTGTAATATGAATCGATCCCAAAGCGGTCCAATCAAGCTGGGATCGATCACGAACACTCTTTGGTGCATCAGGAAGCACCTGTAAAAATTTCATAGCATTTGGATTTATAGAATGAGAGTTATGATCGATCCTAGTTTGCATTTTCCAATGTCGATTGTCATCTTCGTGTCGATCGTTTTCACATCGATCCTCTTCGTCTCGATCGTTCTTGATTCGATGATATGGAGCGATAATTGTGTGTAGATCCATCTTTCATGCTTGCTAACCTCTTCACTTGCCTTGACCTTCTTCGTACCCATTGGTTGCTAAGCCTTTCGTATCCATCATATGTGCCTTTGTTCGTATCAATCAATCAGTATATTCGTATCGATCTATGATCGATCGATACGAAATGCCTTCCCAAAACCCTTCAATTGTCGCTTCGTGTCCATGCTCTATTCCCACTCTTGCATCGATTCGAATATCTAGTTGAAGTTCTATGACTTCGTATCCATCCGGTTGCCTCATTCTTCATATCGATCCGAGTTATATTCAAGTCCATGTTGTTCGTATCGATCCTGATTACCTCCTTCATATCAATCTATAAAGGATCGATACAAAATGTCCATCTTGAGTCCTTGAAACTGTTGCTCCATTCTTCGTATCGATCTCTGCCTTAATCGATATAAGGCATGTCGGCTTCCTTTTGCCGTATCCAACCAAATCGATGCACATTGCATCGAAACAAAAGCCATCGATCCATAGATCGATCGAACCAAACCAATTACCACTATGATCGATACGAAGGTATCGATCCTAGAACAATTTCTCGCTAATATTGATCCATCTATATCTCAAGCATACGAACTCCGATTGATCCAAATTTGAAATGTAGCCTCTCTTAGCCTTGTTCATCATTTCCAATTCATCCCACCTTGCTTTGAGCTCGGTCCAATTTTGACGGCATCGATCATAGCCTTGTTTCCAGTCGATCTCCAACCCTGATTTTCATCCTTTCCAGCCAATTTGTTGGCATCTCCGCCTTGACCAAAAGGAGGGGTAACACCCATAAGCAACCGTTGTTCCTGTTCGGCACTTACTCCCTACCGGATTGTTTTGACCGTTCCTTTCCAGACCGATCTTCTTTGGATCATATCTTCTATGTTTTAAATCGGAATTTAGTGAAACTTGAATCGGTATATATGTATCATCGATTAGAACTCTCCATTGCCTTCAAATGCTCCATTTGAATGACATAGCCAATAGCTCTCTATGTAAGAGCAAAATCAGTCAAGCATATGATGGATTTTCAAATGACTATATTTTCAATTAGTAGTTTGGTTTGAGACACGGTTTTGACCAAGGTTCATCACCTGATCTTGAGCATATTTTTCAGCTGGTTTAGGCGACCTCCGAGATTATACTAATATTTCCACTAACAGAGATGTAATGATCCACCATTCATAACACTATTATCTATGTGCTAACACACGAGATTCCATAAATATTATGGATGATAGTTCATTAATGGTAATATTTAATACAACACATAACATATCTATCACGTCTATATATTGTTATTCTCACTGCGGAAAGAAAATTGTATTACCAACATAAACTTGTAATAGACTAAATGCATATGATATTAAAGAGACATAAGGTTCAATATCAAAATACATCATGCAAATGGTACATGAAATATCATATACAACATGTCTCAAATGAATATAGTCTAACATGTTAACACAAAAAGTATTGGATAAATATAATCATAGCAGCGTTAGTTGTGTCTCTATAACTTGCCTTTAGATAGCACAATCCCTTTTTTTGAGTTAACATATTCAAGGAATATATAACAAAAGAGACAATAGAGAGAGGGCTAGACATAAAGTATGGTTAAAGGCAATATAGCTAAATTGCATGATTACCATTACGCAACTATATCATGTATAATACCAAATGGTATAATGTGAGGTAATGCAACCTTACCCCAACTTACACAGTCACATGCATCAACAAGTTAACACGTTTCTTCTATAGTGCAATATAATACATGATGAGTCCATATACTACTAATCACTATGGAAACCAAATGTGACTTAATTATCAAACACAAGGATAGTGGGCCTCGAGTCTCCTGGTAAGGCCAAAACCCACTAAGTATGATCATCAACGTAACACCAATACTACACTTTACTGCATCATCTGCCGCCTACGATTGTATCAATCACAAATCGATATATACATGCCTAATTCCTACCATTTATTTTATAAGAGGACATAGGACTAGTAATCCAAGACTGATAACACTTCTTACAAAGTAGCCCAAGGTCTATCATCCTTTTCACCAAGATAAAAATCTTCTATCTCTGAATTGATGCTGCTTCACATGAGAAATCAAAACAACCACACCTTATTCTACTAATGGTTTATAAATATCTAATCCCAAGGCCGCAGCTAAAGGAAATAGACTTACCCCGTATACATGACGTCGTATGGAACTGTTTATCGTAATACCTAATCGTCTCATCTCGAAGCTATTAGACTATAAAACCACCACACAATCGAACTGCATCTCGAACCATTTCCATAGTCACCGTATCATCTAAAATACATCGCATTTTTTCCAAGACACACTACTACAAAGCAGGCCATTTGCATCAGTTGTTTACCCCCTTTTGCATCAGTTCAACAACCAATGCATATGCAACCATGCAACAGGCTTAACACTTTTGCATCAATTCTGAAACTGATGCAAAAAGGTCCTTTTTGCATCGGTTGTTACTAACAACTGATGCAAAATATCATGGTTGGTTGCTTTGGACACAGCCCCCATGTTGCATCGGTTTTTTATAACAACCGATGCAAACTAATCTCTCTATTGCATCAGCTATTTATACCTGATGCACAAAAGTCATTCTCAAAAATCATTATTACAGTACTCAAATAGACTATATATATATATATATATTATTGATTATAACAAATAATTATTGCATGCAATATTACAATCATTCAAAATTAAATTTGATGGCAAATACAAACTGAATAACATAATACCAAACTAAGCATATATCAATTACAGTCTTAATAATCTATACAAAATAAGTGTGGATACATCATTCCCTTCAACATTCTCTCTTAGCCACACACTTCAACAAACCAAACCTCCTCACATCATTATCACCAGAATTTCACTTCACATTCTCTCTGTCAACAACCATACACATCCACCACATTTCCATTCACACTGTCAAACATTACTCTCGACCAAATCACAACCTATCACAAATGATCAACCACCCTCAAAACTTCTGTTACTTCATTGCACTGCCGCCATTTGCAAATTGCATCACTACAACATATTCTTCTCACTGCATATTCGGTTTGACAGCCTACAACCACTCTTTTACATCTACAGATCAATGAAATTGCTATACAACTATTGTTACAACTCCACCATCAAAAAAAACTGCCATGTCTTCAAAGAAGAAGAAAAACTGCTCTCCACCATCAAAAACTTCTCTGTCACTTCCACCACCAGTCTACCTTCCCTCTGCATATAACTTTCTTGCCACAAACATCACAATAGATAGCCTCTCCAGTGACCATCACAGAACCCATCATCAGTTACACCACCCATAGTCTGCAACCACCACTTCATTCACAATTCCTACCAGCATCCCACGCTTCATCACTTCTAGCCTCATCAGTAGCAGGCAGCTTACCCATACATATCAACATACAACTACAGACCATCGACCACCACAGTGCAGCCAATACAACAAGACAACTTCATATTCCACTGTTAAACTGCAGCATCAAACTACACATTCAACCTGCACATATTTCCTGACCTATTACTACTACCTGCTCTCCATTGCCACATTACTGACCACCTACCTGCACAAGTGTGCATATCTTCAACTTTCTTCTCCGCTGAATCACAGTCTCCCTCCACCCCAAAACTCCATCTCCTACAAATTACTCATATCATCTCCTTCTTTAATCACCATTCTCCATACCTCTTGCAAACATCCCAAAACATCAGACTTATGGTTCCTTGCATCACTTAAACCCACTCCATCCTTCACTGCCTCCACTTGAATGCAACACCAAACACTCTTTCTACAGCATAGCAATACAACCCAAAACTTGCAACTTCACCATAGTTGAATAAACCACCTGAACCAGTTACTCCATCCCTTAGCACTATCGTCCTACTCAATAGCAACTCATCATACTTGAACAAAGCAACCTACAAACTACTTCATCAACTGCCACACGTCACTACTGCATTGGCATAAATCCTTCCTCTCACAAAACCATACTCCAACATGTACAAAACTAACATGAAGCATTTCCTCCATCATCTCTACCAATCTAGAATTCCAGTAATATCAAATCCACTATCACTCTAAACCTGCCTTCAACTACATTGCCTTCCTCAATTCAAAACTGCCTCAAATCACCTTCAACCTTTAAAATTAGACATTTAAAATTTTGTTATAATGTTCTTATTTAAAGACAAATCATTAATACAAATTATAAAAATTTGGAAGAAGAAAGTCATTACTGGTATACATATTATCATTCATAGGAAGAGTGATTCATATATCCATCTACTGTGCAGAAAGTGCCTCAAACTAAAAAATTGTAGGTTAAAACTGCATAAAGATTCAGTTTATGAGTTTGACTGAACATAATACAGTCAGATTGAAGTAAAATAATCATTTAAGACAAAATAAATAACATATATTGAAAAAATACAGTTGTACGTTGGAAAAAAAATTAAGTAATATTTTTGACTCAAATGAACGATATTTAACCACAAAATTTGAATTTCAAAAATGGAAAAATACTACATGCCTCTATTTGTTGTGGGTAAATGAGCAAGAAGTGTGGTTCATTTTAGCGGCGATTGGTTCAGCTGAAAATGCAAATGCAAAGAACAGAGAGGGGGTTAGCAGACTAAGCAATGAAATGTGATGGAAGTGATTGAGTATGGAGTTTGTTAGATGGTGAGGTGGCTGCTAGGATGATGTTTGGGTAGTGTTTCCTTCAAATCTGTATACATGTGCAGTTTAATTTACGTACGTTTGGTCATCAAATTAGTTACTATTTCCTTGCAAATAGATCAAAAAAATCAAACTGTAAATAATTCTTGTCGCATTCAACCAAGGGAGAGAAAAAAGTTTCTTATATGTTATAAATATTTTCCTTCGTCACCTTTGAAATACTGAAGAAAAATATATCTAGAGCAAACTCTCTAAAACCAGGCCGTTAAGATTATTGGAAAAAAAACCATCATCATCATTCATTTTTTCACATTAACAATTAATAAATAATTTTACAACCGCACCAAATTATGGACCATATTTTCCATCTCAATCCGTATAATACATTATTAATTTAAGTTGTATGAATCATTATTGAGCTGCATCTTTAATTTTAAAAACCGTAAATTTACACTTCTCACTAAAGAAATTGTCATATAATTTTTTTAATAAATATTTAATATATATGCTAAATAATGAAATATTTAAATCTCAACATTTGAAATAGTTTTGCATTTAAATCAGAAACTAAAAAATAGCGACCAATAAGATTTTCAAGGTCTGAGTGGTTGAACCATTTGAATCTTTGACCATTCAACAACTCGGTATTATTCACAATATGATATTAGAAACTATGACTCTAATCCATTCCTCTTCAATCTAGGTACTCAATTCATTCCAAGTTAAATACATAATTCAGTATCCATAGTACAAGAACATGATGGCTTGTACCATTAAATTTATGTGTTCCTTGGAATACTCATCAGTGAAAATACCTACATAAAAAATGATTAATCGTACCATTTGAAAATAATTTATATTCACACGTACGAACTATAAGGTCACACCGATCTTAGTGATCAACAACTAATTTTTGATGCATGGACGTTATTTTTAAAGTGCATATTAATCGAAAGTCATTACTCATTAGCGTCTCATATAAAGTATATACTGTTAATAGCTAATGTGACTGACATTGATACATTAAAGGATCTATGATCCGATGCATTTAAGGTTCTATGAACTAATAAGTGAACTCAATGGTGGGTGTTAATGCCAACGGAGCTGAACATGTTCAAACATGTAAATAATTAATAGTTTCTTAACACTCACCTTCCTCTATCTTGGGATCTTATTGCAATTTGTATTCTCCAAGTAGTCATCAATGGCAACTCTTTCTACTGTTCAACATGTCTCGAAAACATTATTGGAAAAACTCCTTACTAAATCTGCAGAACTCAACTTAGAACAAACGATAGTCACCAAATCCTAACTGAACAAAGATAATTTTGGTTTTCTATTTATAAGCAAGTTATGTACTTGCATCACTAAATAATTTAATTAGTTGTGACATTTAAAAAAAAACACATATTTCATTTCAACTTTGTGGTGATTGCTATGTGTTTTGAATATATATAAGTTTCAATTTGAACGTTAGAAAGTAAAGAGCATACGGAAACTTCGAATAAAGCAGAATTGCCTTCCCTTGATTTGAAGAGAGGTTCATCAGCCACACAATAAATACAGGATAAGCATCCATCTACAAAGAAATAAACAGAAACTCCATTAAATTAAACCAAGACTATAATTTTGAACAGTTGCTAACAAGCCAAGATAGAATCAAAGATAAATAATGTTGGAATACCTAGCTTTTTAAGCCTACTCGAACGCATCATCAGCCTGCATATCAACGAAGCAAAGTATATCAGCATGCATAAGAACATATATAAGTAAGCAAATGATGAAAGATGTTTAAAAATGACAAAAATACCTCAGTACACAAATGTGGAAGATTTTGGTAAGTCCTGAATTCCTTCTCCCCCGTCTGCTCACTGTGCCTCATCGCTACACATCACACTAACAACACTTCTGCCCGCCTGAAAAGTAGACCACCAACAAATTCATACCACTGTGACAACCTTCCACCACACAAACCTCTTCAACTACTACTCCATACTCACAAGCCACATCAACATCCACACACTTCTACCTGATCATTCCATCTCATTCACCACTGCCATCTTCGACTAGATCATTACCACTACCTGATCATTACCACAAAGCTGCATCTACAGACTCACATGCACATTGCTCCCCAAAACTGCAATACCCACTTCCCTATTTCCTTAAACCGACCGCTCCACCATCATTTCTGCACCACCGAGCACAGAGCTCCTCAAAAAGTCGCAACACCACCAGTTAGCCTTTTCTAGCTATAACCACCTTGCGGACATAGAAAAAACTCCAATCAACTTTAATTCACAAACAGTGCGAGACATCACAAAAAAAATAAAAAAAAAGCCTAAGCTCTTAATCCTGTTCCTACCACAATCGAGCACCTCCGCACTCGAAGTCGTCACCAACCCCAGTTACCGCTGCCAGTACCCTCAATCGCCACAAACAATACCTCCTCCGCACTTTACCTCAAATCGAGAACCACCAGCAACGCAACAATCTACTCGCCATGCCTCAGAACACTCCAACCGAAGCACTCAATTCCATTCATTTCATCAAAAACCACTGCTTCAACACGAATCCTACACTCCATCTCCTTCAGCCGACCGCAACTCCATCCCCTCCAAACCCAGTTCGAATCGTTTAAATGAGAATTTGCAATTGATTTGAATTTCAAACAATAATTTGCAATTGATTTGGATTTGAGAATTTTGTTTGTAAATTAGAGAGTTCAGAGGTATTTGCGTGGCTGTGTTGATTAACGGGTCACGAGGAAAGTGGAGGGAAAATGAAAGCTAAGAGGGAAATGAAAATTTAAGGGGAGGGAAAATGAAAGTTGGAGAAGCAAACCGATGGAAAATGAATGCAAACTAATGTAGTTGCATCGGTTGAATTTAAAACCGATGCGACTAAAACTATTTGCACGTACCAATTGCATCGGTTGTTGGTGACAACTGATGCAAATTTGATTTTTTATTACCTATTGCTTTTCACGTACCAATTGCATCAGTTATTAAGATGGAACTGATGCAAATAGTGCTATTTGCATCTGTTTTTACTTCAACTGATGCAAATGAGGCGAAGCAATATGCATTTTTTGTGCTAGTGACAAGATGTATCATTCCCAAACTCATCATATTGCTCTTTAATCACTCTGGACCTTATGAGCATCACGTGGGTCTCTAAAATGATCACGAACTCCTAAAATCTCAATGTTTCAAAACAAAACTCAATGTTCACCCTACATAGCAGTTTAGAAGTTTGAAATGGGAATTCAAACGGCTGAGCATGATTTCAAATGTTTGTTTAGGAAACACAAACATTTGAATATCCCTAATTTTCATTAAAAAATAAGGGATCCATTTCCTTGAAATTTACATGTCTGAATCTTCTTGAAACTAACATATCTAAATTATAGATTCAGACGTCCAAACTCCAAATGTGGCAGGGTTTGAACCTTGATGGAAGAATTTACTTAGTGGAAATTCATCCTGCCTTTTTCCCATTTGTTTTTCCCCTCTTCGACATTTAGCTTCGTGTTCCCAAGATACTTTGTACTAACAATCCTACAATTTGAGCCACACTCTTTTTATATGTTGTTTGACATTTCGATGAGTATAGCTTCATATATGACGAACATCTTTAAGGTGGTGAACTATTTTAACCAATCATTCGAGTTTAACTACATGATTTTCATCTCAACCTCTACATTCGTCCAACAATGTCATTACCATATATCCTAACTCGATCTTTTCTCATTCCAACTCTCCACCAACAACAATGAATGAAATCACTAATAAGCTACAATACACTACATTCATAATCATGCTTTTAATACATTCATTTTATGTTTAAACACTTATAAACATTCATAAACTTAAGATTGTCATCTTGTAACATCCCCATCTGGAGGCCTAAAGCTAAGCACTACAAATGTTGCAATCATCCATAGTATAAACTTTCGGCGACCAAATATGGTAATGTTAATAGTACTCATAATATCAGAAGCACTTTAATATGAAATAAAATCATCATAGATTAAAACATTTTTCTTATTACATTTCAAAAAAAACATTTCATATCCAAGTTACATAATCCCAAACGTTTCCTAGGTTCAGATCAAAATATAATTATTACATAAATACGCCAAAAGCGACATATGGAGATGCCTCATTAGAACATAAAAGACATAGTACAACACAGTGGAAATAAAAACAAACAAGACAACTCCTAAGTGTTATCCATTACCCTCCTGCTTGTCTTCGGAAGCTTTATTCGTCACCCTACTAAAATCTATAAACCCTCAACCCTCAGCCTACTCGAATCGATTTTGAGCACCCGAGAGTTTAAGGGGAAAAACATAAAATTCGAGTCAGACATAAAACCTGTTGTGAATAATGTTGTACATCTCGGTAATTTAATATTGAGTAAGACCATGCTACTTAGCAGACGGGTTTTCCCTCACTGATATCCTTTTAAAACATATTTCTGCAAATCTTAATCTTGCAACCAAAACTGGTTAAAACAATAAAGCATATCATATATGCATACAAATGAAGTAACAAATGGACTATTTGTCCAAACAATATAGTTTTGTTTAGCTAACTACTAACCTTTGGCTGACTTGGGCCTACCAAAAAAAATAAACAAATAATCGAACTTATGTTAGATGCTCCTCTTCTGGCTGGTCTGTCCCTAACTTACTTCTCCCAGGGTCAATTGATCCTAAAGGTTTTGCGGGCTCACCTATAATCCATCTCTTCTCTATAGATTCCTTTCCGTGTGTAACATCATTTTTGTCTTACTTGTGACAAGGCCCTACACATTGGAATTCTTGACCTATATTAGCTAGAGGCTACTAGCTAAAGTATAGGGCGCGACCCTATACCAGTCTTATCTCGTATTCTAATATCTAAGTCATTTTACTTAGGATCAACTACCCATAGTTTTTCTTGAAAATATTTACTCTCAAATTGAGTAAAACCTTTAAATCAAACTTTAAACAAGGAAAATATACTCTATGCTTTACTCAAATCACTTTTCCATGTTATATATACATTACACAAAACATTGTTAATGAAAATCTTCAAACTTTGAAAGTACCCCTTTTGAAATAATTAAACAATTGAAAGTACCCCTTTCGAAACCAAGCAACCACTTTTCTTTATACCTTAGGCCGAAAGGCCAAAACATACCTTTTAAAACCATTCTTAATAAACCTTTCGAAAACAATGAAAAATCTTCCTTTCGAAAGCTTTAAAACTTTAGACATCCTCTTATCAAAACGCTATAAACATTGCCTTTCGAAAACACTAGAACCTTTCATTTAAAAACTTTTGAAATCATTGGGGAATCACCCCATCAAAACCTTTACCTTAAACCTTTCGAAAACACTAAATCCTTTTAATGAAATCAAACCTTTCGAAAGCATTTGGGTTCAAGTAAAATATGTTGAATAACCTTTCGAAATCATTTAAAACCTTTCTTTCGAAACTATTTGAGTTTACTTTCAATAGAACAAAAGGATCATAAAACAACTAAGTCGAAAGCACTCTTTCGAAAGCTATTTCCTAAGTAAAAAGTGGATGGTGTTGTAACCAATCCCTTCGAAAGCATTGGGGAAGCGGCTTGGGTTTTAAAATAAAGTAACCCTTTTGAAACCATTTTCTTCAAAAGGTAAGAGCAGTAACCGTTATCGAAACCACTCTTTTAAAACAATTGAACCAGTTGAAAGCATTCCTTTCGAAAGAAAAGCAGGTGCATATTCATTTAAAAGAGAAGTAAAGGTTCGACCCCTTCGAAACCCCTTGTTTCGAACCTATACCTTTCGCCTATCTCTAATCCACTCCATACCAAGGATTTTGATACCGTGTGTATTAGTTCGACTAAGGCTGGAGGCAGAGGAATGGAGTCGAAAGCAAGGTACCAAAAGTGGAAAAACAGAATTAATACAACACAACGGAAATAAAAACAAATAAGGAAACTCCTATGTAGCTATCCATTAGCCTCTTGCATGTCTTCGAAAGCTTTATTCGTCAACTTGCTAAAACCTATGTATCCTCAACCCTCATCCTACTCAAATCAATTTTGAGCACCCGAGAGTTTAAGGGGAAAAACATAAACTTCGAGTTAGACATAAAGCCTGGTGTGAATAATATTATACATCTCGGTTATTTGATATTAAGTGAGACCACTTCTCTTAGCGGAATGGATTTCTCCTCACTAATACCCTTTCAAAACATACCTTTTGCAAATCTTAATCCTACAACCAAAACTGGTTAAAAAAATAAAGCAATATCATATATGCATACAAATCAGGTAACAAGTGGACTATCTGTCTGAACAATATATTTTTGTTTAACTAACTACTAACATTTGGCTGACTCGGGCCTACCAGACAAAATAAACCAATAATCTAACTTATGTTGGATACTTCTCTTCTAGATGGTCTGTCTCTAACTTACTTCTCCCTAGGTTAATTGAACCTAATGGTTTTGCAAGCTCACTAATAATCTATCTCCTCTATAGATTTCTTTCTGTGTGTAACATCATTTTAGTCTTACCTACGACAAAGCCTTACACACTTGAATTCTCAACTTATATTAGCTAGGAGCTAATAGCTAAAGTATATGGCGCAATCCCATACCAGTCCCATCTAACATTCAAATATCCAAGTCATTTTACTTAGGGTCAACTACCCATAAAATTTTCCTTGAAAACATTTTCTCTCAAATTGATTAAAACCTTTAAATCATACTTTAAACAAGGAAAATAAAATCTATGCTTTACTCAAATCACTTTGCCATGTTATATCTAGTTTACACAAAGCTTTGTTGGTGAAAACCTACAAACCTTCGAAAGTATCCCTTTCGAAACCATTGAAAGTACCACTTTCGAAACCAAGTAACCACTTTTCTTTATACCTTAGGCCGAAAGGCCAAAACATACCTTTCGAAACCATTCTTAATAAACCTTACGAAAACATTGAAAAACCTTCCTTTCGAAAGCTATAAATCTTTAAACATTCTCTTATCAAAACACTATAAATATTGCCTTTCAAAAATAGTGGAACCTTCCATTTAAAACCTTCCGAAACCACTGGGAACCACCCCTTTGAAACCATTGCCTTAAACCTTTTGAAAGCACTAAATGCTTTGCATAAAATCAAACTTTCAGGTAAAACATGTGGAGTAACCTTTCGAAACCATTTAAACCTTTCCTTTCGAAACCATTTGGGTTTACTTTCAATAGAACAAAGGGTCATGAAACAACTAAGTTGAAAGCACTCTTTCAAAAGCTATTTCCTAAGTAAATAAGTGGATGGTGTCGTAACTAATCCTTTCGAAAGCATTAGGGAAGTGTCTTAGGTTTTAAAATAAAGTAACCCTTTCGAAACCTTTTGCTTCAAAAAGTAGAAAGTGGCAATAAGGGTTTCGACCCCTTCGAAAGCATTTACTTAAAACAAATGGTGCAACCCTTATCGAAACCATTCTTTTAAAACAATTGACCCAATCGAAAGCATTCCTTTCAAAAGCAAAGCAGGTTCATTTTCATTTAAAAGCGAAGTAAAGCTTTGAACCCTTCATAACCCCTTGTTTCGACCCTGCACCTTTCACTAATCTCCAATCCACTACGTACCAAGGCTTTTGATACCATGTGTATTGGTTTCGATTAAGGTTAAAGGCGGAGGAATGGAGTCAAAAGCTCAGTGCCAAGAGTGGCAAAACATGTAAAAAGCATGTATAAATTGATTTTAACTTTTTAAAGTAATTCTTTTCAACTAACCTACCTTATTTGTTAAAACATGATTAGTTACTAATTTCTTTTCTAAAAGTACTCCCAAATTACAAAAATAAAAAATTAAGTTATTTACAAAATTCCCCTTATCCTTTTATAAATAAAAATATTTAAATCTCATACCTTAAATAATTTTATATACTTATTAAAATACTTAGGAAAAATCTATAAAATTCCCATAAGTCATTTTTAATATATTTTCCAACATATATTAATTTTTGACCCAAAACTTACATATATTAGCCATAATTATTTTAAACCCAAATAACTATTTTCTTCGCTAGAAAATTAATATTAAATCCACATTAATTCAAAAAATTATGAAATTTGAAACTCATCTCTAAAATATCATTTCTAACCTTATTCTAAAATCGCAAAGCATTTGGATGCCATATAATAGGGTTTTCACATTAAAACATAACATAAAATTCATATGAATTAACATAAATCATCAACAAGCATATATATCCAATTTAACAATAACAAAACATGGCAAAATTTTGCAGAATTGTTCGGATTTAATGTAAAACCGAAAACAATTAAAAACATGAGATGTGGTCATTATTCACCTTAGCTTTGTGATTAAGGAGTTGAGATTTGGGAATGATTTTGAATGGTTAAGCTTCCTTCCTTTGATTGTTTTATCTTCTTCTTATTCCTCTTAATGGTGGCTGACCTCTAGGTTTAGTTTATAGTTTGTGGAAATGAATAAGTAAAATGAGAGTGAATAAGGGTTTAGGGTATAAGAATAAGACTGATTCCTATTTTTCCCTTGTCATCTATCCTAACTTATTTTATTTCATTTCCCTTAGTTCATTGGTTTAATAGGCACAACTACCTTTCTATTAATACAAATCTCAATCCTCTAAATATTACATTATATTATTTAATTTAACTAATTAAATTTCATAAATAATTTTACTAAAAATTAGGGGAGTTATAGACTCCCCTTCTTAAACAATTTCGTCCTCGAAATTACGATAAGGTACACATACAAATCAATTATAAAGGTAAAACATACCATCCAACAAATTAGTATAGGCTTCCCTAATCCTGCTCTTAGTTTTCCAAGTATAGTCTCTCTCATCATCTCTCCACTGGAGTTTAACTAATCTAACTGTCTTGTTCCTTAGCCTCTTCTCACCTCTCGTGTCTATAAGAACTGGCTTTCAAACTATAGCCAAATTCGTCTCTACTACTAAGTCCTCTAACAAAGTCGGTGCTATAGTAGTCTCCGGATCTCAAATACACTTTCCTAGATGAGACATATGAAAAACATCATAGACTCCTACCAAACTGCTCGGTGACTCCACTCTATAGGTGAGTTTCTTGATCCTCTTTATAATAGGAAATGGCCCTACAAATCTCGATGCTAATTTCCCTGATTTCCCGAATCACATTACACCTTTCATCGGTGATACCTTGACATAAACATGATCTCCTGCTGAGAACTCTAAGTTTTTCCATCTTCTATCAGCATAACTCTTCTGCCTAGACTGAGCTTCCTTCATCCTATCCCGAATTAACTCAATCTTCTCTGTAGCTTCTCTAATTAAATTCGGACCAAGAACCAAGCTATCCCCGGTCTCTAACCAACAAACTGGAGATTTGCATGGCCTTCCATATAAAGCTTCAATCGATGTCATCCCTATACTAGCCTGATAACTGTTATTATGAGAAAACTTGACTAAGTGTAGATGGTCTTCCCATGATCCACCAAAATCTAGCACACAAACCCATAATAAGTCTTCCAAGCCTTTGTTGACTCTTTTCATTTGCCTATCAGTCCGTGGATGGTAAGCGGTACTCATCTGGAGTTTGGTACCTAAAGTATCCTATAAACTCTTCCATAACTCATTAGTGAATAAGGAATCTATATCACTTACTATACTACTAGAAATTCCATGCAGTCTAACTATATTCTTCATAAATAACTTAGCCAAAAATGGTGTCTTCCTGGTTGTCTTAGCCGGAATGAAGTGGGAACTCTTGGTTAACCTATCCACTATAACCTATATACTATCATCTCCTCTATTAGATCTTGGCAACCCGTCTATAAAATCCATTGAGATCGAATCCCACTTCCATACTGGAATGTCTAATGGCTGAAGCAACCTACTTGGCTTATGATGTTCGGTTTTTAATTGTTGACAGTTCAGACACTGCTTTACCCATAAGCTTACATCCCTCTTCATTCCTTTCCAAAATAAACACCTATTCATGTCTTGATACAGCTTAGTTCCACCCGGAATGAATGGTTAACTTCAAACGATAGCATTCCTCAAGAACTTCCTTCCTAATATTTCCTACATTCGAAACACATAACCTTCCTTTCTTTCTTACCCACCCATTCTGGTTAAGATTAAAGCCTTTCAAGTCATCACTCTCTGTTCCATCCTTTATCCTTCTAATCCTTTCAATTAACACTGGATCCCCCATATATTTACAAGAAATCTTTTTGATCATCACCGGTCAAACTTCCAAACATGATAATACTACAGTTTTTCCACTAGATCCAGCTTCTAATCTCCACCGTACTCTACATGTCGTCAACGCTTCTAAATCTTTCCACTCAGCTATCATCGCTAACACTGCATTCTGATGTTTTTTGCTAAGTGCATCGGCAAACTTGTTTCCATTTCCTGATACTCAATTCCAACGTCATAAGTGGCTAAAAACTATAACCACCTCTGCTGTCTCATATTCAATTCCTTCTAAGAGAATAAATACTTTATTGACTTATGTTCTGTTTATAACTTGAATATTTTTCCCAAAGATAATGTCTCCACACCTTCAACTCAAAAACCGCCACAACTATTCCAAATCATGAGTTGGGTACCTAACCTCATGCAGTGTAAGCTGTTGAGAAGAAAACGCAATCACTTTACCTCTTTGCATTAACACAACTCCTAACCCTATTCCACATACATCTGCATATACCACTAAATTATGATTATCTTCTGAAACAATTAACACAGGTGCATTATTCAGTATCTGTTTCAGCCTTTGGAATGCCTCCTCACACTTATCGGTCCAAACGAACCACATCCTTTCGCGTTAGCTTGGTCATCGGTGCCGTTTTCGCGAAAAATCCTTAATGAATCTTCGATAATACCTAGCTAATTCAAGGAAACTCTTCACCTCCATCACTACCTCGGTCTATTCTAATTATTAACAGCTTCGATCATATTTGGAATGACTGAAAAGCATTTCTTTGAAACCACATGACCAAGAAACTTAACCTTTTTCTTTCAAAAATGACACTTTGAAAACTTCGCTTTTAACTGATGTTGCCTCAGCGTCTCAAGCACTACTCTAAGATGAACTTCATGCTCTTTCCCATTCTTACAGTATATCAAAATACCATCTACGAAAACTAACACAAACCTATCCAAGTGCTCTCGGGGAATCCAGTTCATCAGATCTACAAAGAATGCTGGTGCATTAGTTAGTCCGAATGGTATTACTTACCATTCGTATAATCCAAGGAATACTATCCTGTGGCACTCTAAGATGATGGAAACATTTTGCCAAATCCAACTGAGAAAACACTTTTGGCTCTACTCAACCGATCGAAAAAACCGTCAATTCTAGGCAAGCGAATTGATTCTTTATCATTTTTTCATTCAACTTACGATAATCGATACACAACCTTAACGATCCGTCTGGCTTCTTAGCAAACACTACAGCTGCTCCCCAAGATGAACTACTTGGTCTAATAAAATTCTTGCCTTACAAATCCACTAACTGCACCTTTAACTCCCTCATCTCGGTAGGCGTCATCCTGCTCGACGGTCTACTCACTGGTTCTGCTCCAGATAGCAAATCTATCTGAAACTCAATGGCTTGTTTCGGTGGCAGTCCTCCTACGGGTTAAAAAACATCTGCAAACTCTCTAACAACGAAAACACGATTCAACTCGTCTTCTACCTCCACTACACCTAACAAAGCATTCACCTCACAGTTAGGGTTATCTGTGGTATATATAATCCGATCACTACAGTCAGGGTGTCTAAGCGACATTTTCCTATCAAGCGATATTTTCCTATCATGGCAAAATATCCCAGCATCGTACTTACTTAACCAATCCATACTCAAAATAATTTTGCACCTTATAAAATCAAGCATATGCAAACTGCAAACAAAGGTATGACCTAACAAATCAAACTCTAGGTGGTCACACTTCATCCAAAGTGTTGCATACCCTCCTACCGGATTCGCAACCCTTAAGGAAGTAACTAAGTATGAGGGTTCTGGGTTAAGCTTTTCTACCGAACAACGAGATATAAAAGAATGCGATGCACCGATATCAAACAGAATGCTAACTGCCATACCATTAATCATAAGCATACCCCCCAACATAGCTTTCCCTTTTTCCTCTGATGTTGGTCTTGAGGTAGCTGGCTCCAAAGCAAACACTTTTCCTTTCCTATCCTTAACTGGCTCTTTGCACTGGTTCTTATAATGTCCAATTTGATCGCGTTGAAGCATCTGATATTCTTCTTCCCGATCACCTTCTTTCCATCACCCGAGAGACATTCATTAACAAAATGCCCTTTCTTATCACATTTAAAGCAGCAACCTTCGATTTCCACTTCTTTGTAGCTTCACCCTTCTGAGCTCCTTTCTTATGAAATAACTTTCTTTTCTAACTCTACCCCACCTAGACGTCCTTTGCCTTGTTTCTTTCTAGAAAATCAAGCATCTCCTCATGTCTTAAAGTCATCTCTACTACAACATTACAAGGATACCTGATATGAGGTAATGTAGCCCTGGTCAATTCAGTTTCAACTCCCTAATGAACTTCTCATTGCTTTAAATCACAGTGTCAACAGTAGCATAGACATATCTTGCTAACTCCTCAAACCTTGTAGCATACTTCACCACAGTCATCTCCTCTTTCTCCAACTCAGCAAACTTTCTGAGCAGTGTGGACTATGCAATCTCAAACATAAATCTCCCCTCAAATCTCCTTTTGAACTCAGCTCATGTCATCGTCTCTTCGTTGACTCCAACCGTCAAACTATTCCACCAATACAATGATGCTCCTTGAAATTATCTAGAAGCAAGCCTTCTCTTCTACTCATCATTGAGCCTCGGATCTGCGAAGATCCTCTCATAGTGCAGTAACCAGTTCTCAACTTCGATTGCATCTTCGGTACCAATAAACGGCTTTCCTCTCAGCCGAGCATAATCTCTACTCAGAATAGCATAATTGTTGACCATCGGAGCTTCTTAATTTCCTCCTCCAACTAATCCAGCAGCAACTCCCGCTTGCATCATGTTTATAAAGAGATGATACATCACTCCCATGTCAACTTACGGGACTCCAGCACCAACGTTACCAGCTTGTGCCTGACTTGGGTTCCTTCTAGTATTTGGTTTGGCATTTCCATTTGTAGTGGTGCTCCCTCCTCCAAGGTTAACTCTTCCACTTATAACATCCATATCTGCATTCGAGCCTCCGTAAGACATAGAAGAATAGCCTAAGAGAGGTAGGAGAATAGAGATATAGTGTACACTTATACATAGCAAATGCAAGTACGTTACTATAGCGTTATCCTATACCCTGATCTTATCTCTAATTACTTAGGATTACGTTTTCAAAATCATTTTAGTTTAAAGTTTTTCATAAATCTATGCTCTGATACCTAGTTGTAACATCCACTATTTGGAGGCCTGAAGTTAAGCGCTATAGATGCTGCAGTCATCCATAGTATTAACTTTCAGTGACTAAATACGGTAATAATAACGGTATCCATAATATTAGAAGCACTTGAATATGAAATAAAATCACCACAGATTAAAACACTTTTCTGATTACATTTCAAAAACAACATTTCACATACAAGTTACATTATCTCAGACGTTTCTCAAACGTTTCCCGAGTTCAAATCAAAATATATTTATTACATAAATACGAAAACAGAGACATATGAAGATGCCCCTTGGATGACCAGAGTACTATATAGTCAAAATGACTTAATACAATATAGCTAAAATAAAAACAAATAAGACAACTCCTAAGTAGCTATCCATCAGCCTCCTTCTTTCTTCGAAAGCTTTATTCATCAACCTACTAAAACATATAAATCCTCAACCCTCAGCCTACTCAAATCAATTTTGAGCACCCGAGATTTTAAGGAGAAAACATAAACTTCGAATCAGACATAAAGCATGGTATGAATAATATTATACATCTCGGTTATTTGATATTAAGTAAGACCACATCGCTTAGTGGAACGGGTTTCCCCTCACTAATATCCTTTTAAAACATACCTTTTGCAAATCTTAATCCTGCAACCAAAAATGGTTAAAAAAATAAAGAAATATCATATATCCATACAAATCAGGTAACAAATGGACTATCTCTCTAAACAATATAGTTTTTTTAGCTAATTACTAACCTTTGGCTGACTCAAGCCTATCAGACAAAATAAATCAATAATCTAACTTATGTTGGATGCTCATCTTTTGGACGGTCTGTCCCTAGCTTACTTCTTCCCGGGTCAATTGAACCTAATGGTTTTGCGGGCTAACCAATACCAATCTCTTCTCTATAGATTCCTTTCTGTGTGTAACATCATTTTAGTCTTATATGACAAATCTCTACACACTTGAATTTTCGACTTATATTAGCTAGGGGTTACTAGCTAAAGTATACGACGCGACCTCATACAAGTCCCATCTAGTATTCTAATATCCGAGTCATTTTACTTTGGGTCAACTACCCATAAAATTTTCCTAGAAACGTTTTCTCCCAAATTAGTTAAAACCTTTAAATCATACTTTAAACAAGGAAAATAAAATCTATGCTTTACTCAAATCACTTTGTCATTTTATATATATTTTACACAAAACTTTGTTGATGAAAACAATTAAACCTTTGAAAGTATCCCTTTAAAAACCATTGAAAGTACCACTTTCGAAACCAAGTAACCACTTTTCTTTATACCTTAAGTCGAAAGGCCAAAACATACCTTTCGAAACCATTCTTAATAATCCTTTCGAAAACATTGAAAAACCTTCCTTTCGAAAGCTTTAAAAATTTAGACATTCTCTTATCAAAACACTATAAACATTGCCTTTAAAAAACAATGGATCCTTCCATTTAAAACCTTTCGAAAGCACTAGGAACCACCCCTTCGAAACCTTTACCTTAAACCTTTTGAAAGCACTAAATCCTTTTCATAAAATAAAACTTTCAAGTAAAAGATGTGAAATAACCTTTCGAAACCATTTAAAACCTTTCCTTTCGAAACCATTTGGGTTTACTTTTAATAAAACAAAGGGTCATAAAACAACTAAGTTGAAAGCACACTTTCAAAAGCTATTTCCTAAGTAAAGAAGTGGATGGCGTCGTAACCAATCCTTTCGAAAGTATTAGGGAAGAGGCTTGGGTTTTAAAATAAAGTAACCCTTTCGAAACCATTTGATTCGAAAGGTAGAAAACAGCAGTAAGGGGTTTCGACCCCTTCGAAAGCTTTTACTTAAAAAAAAAGGCATAACCCTTATCAAAACCATTCTTTTAAAATAATTGACCCAATAGAAAGAAAACTAAGTCGAAAGCATTCCTTTCGAAGGAAAAGCATGTGCTTTTTCATTTAAAATCAAAGTAAAGCTTCGACCCCTTTAGAACCCCTTGTTTCGACCCTATATCTTTCGCCTATCTCCAATCCACTACGTACCAAGGCTTTTGATACTATGTGTATTGGTTTCGACTGAGGTTAGAGGCAGAGGAATGGAGTCGAAAGCTAAGTGCCAAGAGTGGCGAAACATGTAAAAAGCATGTATAAACTTATTTTTAACCTTTTAAAGTAATTATTTTCAACTAACCTGCCTTGTTTGTTACAAAAATAATTGGTTGCTAATTTCTTTTCTAAAAGTACGACCCAAATCATAGAAATAACAAATTAAGTTGTTTATAAAATGCCCGTTATCCTTTTATAAATATATAAAACATTTAAATCTCATACCTTATATAATTTTATATACTTACTAAAATACTTAGAAAAAATTCATAAAATTCCCATAAATCATTTTTAATATATTTTCCAACATATATTAATTTTTGACCCAAAACATAAATATATTGGCCGTAATTATTTTAAATCCAAATAACCATTTTCTCCACTAGAAAATTAATATTAAATCCACATTAATTCAAAAAATTATGAAAATTTAAATACATCTCTAAAATATCATTTTTGACCTTATTCAAAAGCACAAGGCATTTGGATGTCATTAATAGGGTTTTCACATTAAAACATATTATAAAATTCATACGAATTAACATAAATTATCAACAAGCATACCTATCCTATTTAACAATAAAAAACATGGCAAAATCTTATAGACTGGTTTAGATTTAATCTAAAGTCAAAAACACTTAAAACATGAGATGCAGTCATTATTCACCTTAGCTTTGTGATTTAGGAGTAGAGATTTGAGAATAATTTTGAATTGATTAAGCTTCCTTCCTTTGATTGTTTTATCTTCTTCTTATTCTTCTTAATAGTAGTCGGCCTCTAGGTTTGGTTTTTAGTTTGTGGAAATAAACGTGTAAAATGAGAGTGAATAAGGGTTTAGAGTATAAGAATAAGACTTATTCCTATTTTGCCCTTATTATCTACCCTAACTTATTTTATTTAATTTCCCTTAGTTTAATAGATATCACTACCTTTCTATTAATCACAAATCTCAATCCCCTGTATTACATTATTTTTTTTAATTTAATTAATTAAATTTCCTAAATAATGTTACTAAAAATTAGGGTATTACACATCTCAAAAACCCAACTTAGGTCAAATCATCAAGTTCTGTCTAAACCATTAGTATTTAATACTAAAACATAGTACATATGGTAATTAAGGAGTATAGAAGATAAATCCAAACACATCGAAATCCAAGTTCCAATTCAACCCAATCTCGAAGTTGTTAGAACTTCATAATTTGATGTTTTGATAGTAACAGTTATACAAGCATGTATTGTATACACTAACCATTTCTGCAAGAAATACTATCATTTAAACGAAGAGATAAACTTGACAAAATGAAGATCAAAATGATGCTACAATGTAATATCGGTCATATGTCTTAATTTATAGTTCAAGATCTTATTAACTTCTCTTCTAGGTGGTGTATGCACAAATACATTTAGCACAAATCAATTTCGATCAGAAAACGAAAATTAAACAGAATTTAGCAGACTGAATGAGACTACTCGGCCAACTGAATATATGCAGGTATACAAGTTCTGAAGCACAAAAATATTTAACAGACTAAGTGGAATGCCGGCTGAATATAGTGAAAATTGCACTATTTTATTTCTGTTTTAAAACTGGGTCTCTCATACAGATTTCAGATAGCTTCTATTATTCATTCAGCCGAATGAATTAAACAACTGCTATTTTTTATTTGAAATTTTGAAGGGATACTTCCTTCCATCTGTAGTTGGAACCTTTTCTCTTCATCGCCGCTTTTCATAAACAATTGCGACTGATAGATATCTATATAAAGCAATACATTTCAACAATTTAATGAACTGATTCGCAATTCTTTCTATCTTTTGAATTCTTAAGCATTCATACAATTTTATACTGTTTTACCATTTTGATCACGCACTCATTCAAGCATATAATTCTTATGATCAAAACCTTTCCATTTCTTCACGTACACTCAATATAATACTCAGAAGAAGATTATAGGAAGATTGTACTATATCAACTCATCTGTGTTATTTAATGCACAAGAAATCAAAACACATTACTACTCTTTATAGTTGAAGTCCCATTGGAGATCTTCAAGCACAAATTCCAATTCGACAGCTTAAGCGGTCTGTAATATAGAAGTTCGGTTTGGCAACTCAGGTAGTTTGTAATGCCTATTCCTCTGGGTTAAGTGAGGACATTTGTAAGTTAAATCCAAAAGAAGTATAGGGATGGACATAAAATGAAAAGTTCAAACAAGTATAAAAATCTCTGATGTTATTTATTTATTTCTTTACTTTTATATTCGCATTCTGCACAAGTTTATAACTAAGATAATTATTCATATTACTCGATCCATATTCACTTTCATTTGGTATCAGAACCTAGGATTCTAGAGATCGTAATAACATGAAATAAATGGCCATAAAGAGATCTAGTCAAGGCAATAGAATAAAGAAGAGCAATAAAGAAGAATCAAAGGAGCAGACAAGCAAATGCTTTATGGATAAACTCAGATCACTCGATATGCTTACATTCTGCATATAAAGATCTTTTGTTATCACATGACGAATTATTAAAAGATTGTAAAACTTTGAATAAAGTAAATAAAATTGCATTAGCTAAATTAAAAGACCGTGAGCAAGAAATTTCCAATTTAAAAGAGGAAAATAAATTTTTGGTAAAACAAACTAAATTTTTTGATAATACGGTAGAAGAACTTATTTTACCAAAAGATTTCCTACAAAAAGAAAATGATGAGTTATAAGCTACAAATAATGATCTTTTGAAGGAAATCGATGTTTTGCAAAATAAAAATATATTTTTGGAAAATTCTTTAAATAATTCTAACTCTTTGATTTTGTCTCTTGAAAAAGAGAATGAAGTTTTAATTAAAAGGAACTTAGAAGTATCTAAAGAATGTAAGATTTCATAAGATAATAGTAATATTTTGCAAAAATAAGTTTGTGACTCTAAAGAAAATTTTGAAAGATTAAATAAAAAATCGTAAGTTTTAACAAAGGTAAACATGTCTTATCTTCCTACGGTTTAGGGTATAAACAGGCTAAAAGTAAATATAATACTAGATATGCATTCATGTATACTAATTTTAATGCTAGTACTAGTAAACAAGATAGTCCTAAAACCGCTTACACCTATAATAGTACTTTAATTAGACAAGTACTAAGCTAATGATTAATAGTATTTGAATATGGATTCCAGATAATACAAGTATTATAGGAATGTAATTTGTAATGAAAACTATATTTATAAAGTTCAACCACACCAAAATGGGTATGGCTTCCCAATACCTAACCTCCGGATCCTAACATATGAAGTGGGTACCAGAACATATATCTCATTCTTTTGCAGGTATAGCACATATAAAGAGGGAGATATATTCCAAATTTTCTGATACTTATGGAAATGAAGCCATAAAAGTGATGTTCAAATTTTCTATGTAAATGTGATATGTGATGTTGTGATAGTTAAAATTGTGACTATGACAAGTAGTATGTTCGTTAAAATCTTGAACATGGTTTTTTAATATTTTGTACACCTATGAATTTATTTTAGAGGGTTCTACCCATATAATCATTCATATTTCTCCATTTGATATCTATTTCCTTTTTGTCGATGAAAAAGGGGGAGCATAACTATACGACTATATCGATAGGGGAAGTATTGACTTAGAGGGAGAACTATCTGCATATTGGTTAATTTTAAATTAAACTTATATAATTGTCATCATCAAAAGAGGGGAGAATGTTAGAACCTTATAATTTGATGTTTTGACTGTAACAACTATACAAGTATATATCGTACACACTAACCATTTCTGCAGGAAATAATATCATTTAAACGAAGAGACAAACTTCACAAAATGAAGACCAAAATGATGCTACGATGTAATATTGATCATTTTGTCTTAGTTTATAGTTCAAAATATTATTAAAATCTCTTCTGGGTGGTACACGCATAAACACATTTATCTCAAATCAATTTCAATTAGAAAACATGAATTAAACAGAATTCAGCCGACTGAATGAGACCACTCAGTCGATTGAATATATGCACGTACGTACACAGGTTCTAAAGCACAACAATATTCAGCTGATTGAGTGCAACATTCAGCAAGCTAAATATAGTGAAAATTGCACTATTTTATTTTTGTTTTAAAATTGGTTCTTTCATACAGATTTCATATGGTTATTATTATTCATTCAGCCGACTAAAGTAAATAACTTCTATTTTTTTATTTGAAATTCTAAAGGGATGCTTCCCTCCATTAACAATTGCAACCTTTTCTCTTCATTTATGCTCTTCATAAATAATTGCAACTGATGAATATCTATATAAAGCAATACATTTCAACAATTTAATGAACTGTTTTGCAATTCTTTCTCTCTTTTGAATTCTCAATTATTCATACAATTTTATATTATTTTACCTTTTTGATCACATACTCATTCAAGAATATAATTCATGTGATCAAAACCTTTCCATTTCTTCACATACACTCAATATAATACTCCGAAGAAGATTATATGAAGCCTGTACTATATCAACTCATCTGTTTTATTTAGAGCACAAGAAGTCAAAACACTTTATTACTCTTTGTAGTCGAAGTCCCGTTGGAGATCTTCAAGCACAAGTCCTATTCAGCAGCCTGGGCGGTTTGTAATATAGAAGTCATGTTCGGCAACTCAGGCGGTTTATAATATCTATTCATCCGGGTTAAGTGTGGACGTTTGTTAGTTAAATCCAAAAGGAGTCTAAGACTGGATGTAGAACGGGAAGTTCGAACCAGTATAAAAATCTCTGATGTTATTTACTTTATTGCTTTACTTTTATATTTATATTCTACACAAGTTTATAACTTAGATAATTATTCATATTGCTCGATCCATATACACTTTCAAAAGCTTTCTTCATTTTAGAAATTTGACTATAATCTTCACCAAAATATTGATTTAAATGGTTATATTTGTAAAGAATCTATTAACTTGAATTTAGATATTTTATGTTGAGTCTTTGGTTAAGAAGTGAAAGAGTTAGGGGGTTTTAAGATCTAGAAAATAATATTTCTCTTTTAACGAACGCAATGGGATAGATCTTGAGTCTTAATTCATTCATCTTCTAAAATCCACTTTTTATGTGATTAGTTCATTTAATTCAATTAAAATGATTTATTATGTTAACTACTAATATTAAAATATGGTTTGTTGCAGCGGATGTCAATCTAAATGTTCAGTATAGTTAATTTTTTGTCTAAATTATATTCAGTAAATCATTGACAGTCTAAGAAGATTCGAAGGTTATCAGTCTTTATATGTGTATATTAGTGAATCAAATGATGGAGGTATTACATGGTATTTGATTGTAAGTGCATGTTGCCTTCCAGATGTTGTTTTTGAATGATGTTATCTTATTGTATTTGTATATTTGATCAGTTTAGGAAATCTTAGCTTTAGGCAGATTTCAAGTAAGTTATGTTGATATGATAGTATGAAGCCTATATAAATGGCATAGGCCATCGTGTGATGATCTTGGAGTAGATGCTATTAGTATGCTATATGATGGACTAACTTGATAGACATAAGTGACATAAATATTGCATGTATAGTTGTTGACTAAAAATTTAGTCAACCTTGGAATATGTTAATGCATTTGTATTAATAAATGCTACTTGCTAGTATTAGACTTCAAAAATGAAAATGAGGAGTAAATGAGCAATTAAAGTATATGATACAAGATGTAGAGTGGTTCAGTTATACTTGCCTATGTCCACTATGAAGATTTCTTACAATATTGTTCTCTTCAACTACAAGAAATTACAAGAGAATAATAAGAAATTAAGTACTTAAATGCAATGTTTGTAAACTTAAGAGCTCTTGTATATTTTGTGCTGGAAATGAATATTGAAACAAGAATTCAATCTCTATGATGCTGTATGGCAATGGGTATTCATAGCTGTCGAAATTGATCATCGGATGGTTAAGATTATGAGGTTAATAGATGAGAATTACTCTTGGCTGTGGATCTGGTCGCTTCGACTAATGGGGACATCTTCAAAAGTGATACAATTGTGTGGCTGAAATGAATGTCAGTTATCATTCCGAACAAGGGACATCTTTACACAGCTTAAAGTGGCATGACACAAGAGTATGTGTACTTTTGGAAAACATGCCACAGTAGTTGGTGTACTACATTGTACTTTTTGTCACGTAGCACACTTTCTAAGAAAGAAGGTCGATGAGAAGCTTTTAGTGCACAGTTACGGTGGGTTGCTTGTTGCCGAAGATTGCTAAGAACAAAACTGAAGACTGCTAAGGACAAAGATAAAGTAGATGAGTAGAGTCGATCGTGTTGTGATGAGATGGGTCGTATGGGGCTGGTTGTAGGTGGACTGAGATAAAGCCGGACCAAAGACTTATTACTTTTGAGCCGGCCCTAGTCAAACGAGTTGGTTGTATGTCATCCTGAATGTGGACTAACAGTTGTATCCCTTGTGTGTTTACGGAGTGGATTGGCTTGGATTGGGTTCGGGCATAGAAGTATGGCCGCCTTAGATTTTAGGTCATACTTAGAATTGTGGGTCGACTTGCCTTTGATGCTCGCTTGCTCTTATTATGTAGATTGACTTGAAATGGGTTTGGCTTGAATGTGTTGCCTAACTTATCTTTTACTTGCGAGAAAAATTAACAACAGTAGTATTGTAGGATTGATTTTACCCTAGAGGAGAGGTGAATAGGGTGATACTAATGATTATAAAATTTTAACGCGGAAGTATATAAATAATCACAACATTGATAATAGTAGAATAATAGCAACACAGATAATAGTAGAATATAAAGAGCAAAAATAGAACAACACAGATTTACCCAGCTTCGGCAATGTAATGACCCGTAGATTTTATGGATTTAATTTGGTTAAATTAATAAGTTGTAATTAAATTTAGAAGAAAAATAAATTAAAAACCTACTTATAGTAATTCGAAGTTAATTCAAATGATTTTAAGTGGTGAAAGAATTTTACCTATATATGAGTTGAATATGAGGAATTTGAGGAAAATATTAAACTAATATAATGTAATAAACATTGTTAACAGTAGATGGAATATGATAATAAGAACAATTGCAAGTTTGTATTTATGGGCGAAATAATATTGATAGGTAATAATTGTTGTAGAAAATAAATTACAAATGCTATAAATTGTATAATGGTGACAGCTATTGTTCGTTACCAATGCATTTAATTTATAGCGATTAAATGTAATTAATCATTGCCTTTTTGTAAGTTAAGAAGTAACTGAAAATTTTGAAGGAAAAATCAATAGAAAGGTTAACTATATGCATAAGATGGAAAGTTGAATAGAATTCTAATAAATGATAATAATGGAAAACATATACAATCAATGTAGGTAATTTGAAATTACAATGTTGTTGAAATGATTAAACGTTTCTTGTGATAATTAATAAATAACGAAAGGAGTAAGCGTATTTATTTAGAGTATTAATTACTATTGGTAGAGATTTAAGTAACAACGTTTAATGCAATGTTAGTAATGCCAATTTAAGTCAATAATAAGGAATTGGGAATCATATCTATGAAATGATAACGAGAATACAAGGTGATAAATGCCAATTAAGGGTAATAATTAATAAACTTAATGAAATCCCAATTTTATATAAAATAATTTAAAAGTCAGGTTTGGCTACAATTTGAACATAAGTAAATTGAATTTGTAGTATGAAAATATATGCAAAAATTGATTTTTGTAATAAAAGATTTTGTATGTGACAAAAAGGTAACGGTAATGTTTATGGTAGGTTGCCTATTCATTTATTTAGATTTTTAGTTGGAATTGGAAATATGTTTGTAATAAATGTAAATAAATGATACATTTATGTGAAATGTAACCAATGTAAATTTTATTTATAATATAGCAAAGGGTGGATTTAAGAAGTGAAATTGCAGAATTTGAAGCTAATTAATAATAGACATAGTAAAGATGGCAATCCAATCAAATACATAGGAATAAAATTTATTGGAAGGTAACCTAATTTATAAATAAATGGTAAGTATTTAAGATATAATTCTATATTAATTGAAACTGATTTTAGATCTAGTGTAGTAATGTTAAGGCTAACTAAATTTGCTTTATAGATGGAATTATAATCAAGGTGGATAGGTAACGAACTTAAAAATATAATTAAGAACTGATAGGTGGCAAATTAATATAGTTTATATTATGTAAGTAAACTTTGGTAAATCAAATTCTACCAATCCAAAGCTAACGTTTTGTTAATATAGATTTAAGTAAAGAGAGCAATATTTATTAATTTAATTGAAGTATTGCAAAATAAATGAAAATTTAACATCTAAATATTACGTTAATAGGAAGTAATTGTTCTACTTATCATTACATTCATTTAGCCCATTTTGAAACTTAATCAACTGAAATTAATAGGAGAGAGAATACTAATTGTAATAGGTGTAATTAAAAGCAGCTTATGTTTTGTGAAATATAAGAAAAGTTTTGATTCAAAAAAAAAAACATTTACATCAATAAAATGAATGTTTCATCTATGAATGTAGGTTTAATTTAATTTAAATAAAAATATAGAAAGATTGATTTTTAAAGAAAGAAATATATGTTTATTTGAACTGTGTTTAGCTTACAAACTAATTACAAGAATAGGAAAATAATCTATTTATTACTCTTGTGTATAATTTTTTTTTATGCATTTTAGTTGTCTGTTTAAAACTAATTTTGTATGATTGCAATTAATGTAGTTCAAATATTTCAATTAAAAGAAAAGAAAACGGTGATTGCAATTAATAGATTTAATAAAAAAAAACGCGCGTTTTATGGTAAACAAAAAGGGTGTTTTAATGGTAATTAGAGATCATTTTGGGAAAAACAAATCAAATGTTTTCATTTTTAAGGTAATTATAAAAAAATTATTATGCATAGACAAAAACCCGAATGCGTAGAAATTCGAATATTACTTGAGTTAATGAAGTTAATTTTGGTGTGTTTAGGGTTAACAAAATTCATTAAGTAAACAATTGTTTTGAAATTTGAATCCTAAAAATATGTTTACAGTATAGAGTTAGTCCATTCATTCCCTTTCTAATAAATAATTACCTCTTTTTAATACCTTCTACTTTTAAAAGGGTTGTTCATATTTACTATATTTCAAAACCAAGTTTGTTCATATTTACTTTATTTCTTTCCATTCATTTTCCAACTTCATTTTCTGAAACGTCATTTCATTTATTTCTAATTAATAGCGGTCTCTCTTTCCAAATCTCTTTGATCCTAAACCTAACTCTAACCTTATAAATAAGATATGATGCAAATGAAACCACGGCCTCCATTATAATCTTCTTCTTTTTTTCCTTTTTTTTCCTTCAAATCTCCTTATTATCTCTGATTTTAATTTTTCCTTCCTCTTCAAATATACTTCTTTTTCAAATTTTCTTCTATTTCAAACCTTCTTCTTTCTTTTCAAATCTAGATTTTCTCTTCCATTTTCAGTTTTTATTTTAATCATTTTCTTTTTTCAATTCCTCTTTTTCAAATCTTTTTTTTTTCCAAACCTTTTAAAAATGCATACATTCATATAATAAGGAGGAAAATTAAAGTAAATCGAAATAAAAGAAAAATTATGGAACAAAGTTAGCAATCAAGAAGAAGCATACGCGTTTTTCACGAGGGAAGAGTGCATGTGGCACGGTATTTTATTTTTGTTTAATTTATTTTTGTTAATTTTGATTTCAATTAGTTCTAATAATCATAACTCGTACATACGGACTCCGTTTCACGCAAATTTTTTTGTTAGGATCGAAATTAAATTCCAGATCTTTTGACACTGGTTTGGACAGATTTGGAGATAGTCGAATTTTTGGGTTTAAATCGGATTTGAATTCGATTTAAATTCAAAAGGTGAGTGTTTTAACCCACTCACAACTACTAGAAGCTTTTATGTTTGTTAAATTAATTTTTGAAATGAATAGAATTTATTTATGAGTATTTGGCATGCTTATTTCATTCATATCTGCTGAATTGCATTTATTGAATTTAACCGTTAATTTAATTTATTTATTGCGTATTAATTGATAGTTAGAATTTATTTGTTTGCCTATAAACTGCTAGTTAACAGTTATATAGATTATTACTGAATATAAACTGTTAGTTTAATAGTTATTAAATTCATTTTTAATATAACTGACAGTATTACCTGTTTATATTATCAGAGATATATTGATATTGTTTATTTTGGATGATGATTGTGATTTGGATGATGGATGATGTTTATAAATGGATGTTTTATTTTTAAATTACAAGTCATCATGCATATTTCATTCGGGATTGTGGTTTGAAATGATATACAACCGCAAAATTTTATTTTAAATTGCGGATTGAAATGATAAATATCCGTATCACTTGACCATAGGATAGAAAATTATATACAGGCACCGTGGTCTATATATAAATTATTTTAAAGTGATTTTTATGGTTTGGATGAGATACGGTCATTAAAATTTAGTTTTGATATTTTATAAATATTATTCTTCCATATATATATATACATATGAAAGTTAAATTTTGAATTTGAGCTTTGTATAAATCCGTTAAATAAAAATGGAATAAAAAAATTTAGGAATGGATTTGATAATTTATAATATATGTTAAGTTTGGAAGTTTTAAAAATGTGATCTTTATAAACTGAATTTTTCCTAAATACATTTAAAAAGGAATATTCTTGTATAAAGTAAAATTGAGAAAATGTTTAATTACTAGAATTGGAGTTTTATTTATGGATTTGATGTGAATATTCAAGACTAAATAATAGTACGTTTAATTTGCTGAAAGAATAAATTCCAACTTTAGTTTTGAAATATTAATACTCCAAATGGATATATATATAGAAATTGAAATGGTTTTTTGAACTTGAAAGTGATATTTAAATTATGGTTTAGACCTTAAAATAAAGAAATATATTTGTAAAGCCATGGAAATTATTTTTCTTTACAGAGTAACCTTAAAAGTTAAACCATCTATTTTATATGCCGTTGAATATCCAAACCATTCAAGTTAGAAGTTATGGGTTTAAAATATATGAATTTCGAAATATTATGCTTTGAAAGTATAATTCAAATGTTCGGTTTCCAGATATTATAGATTTTAAAGCAGTATGATTTTGGAAAGAATTATATTTGGACAAAATGATATCATATTGTTTTGGGTTTTAAAATGATATCGTACTCATAGTTTTTGAAATGGAGATGTTTATTCTGGTTTTAAAGTATGAGCTATTTTTAAATGACCGTGGTGTTATAATAACGATGGGTTGGCAAAGAGACCAGGATCGGATATGGACATACTCTCTGTTGATACCGAAAACCACTTTGGCTAACCGTGTATGCGGTGGAGATTCCAGAATGAAGTAGGTGGTGGCGACGTTTCCTGTAAGGTAAATACGTGGACCCGACTCCCGTGAGTTGGCATAAGGTGGCTAAAACAGGAGCGATTCTCAGGCCAATGAGGTCATTCCTCTGATCGGACCCTCCTCTTCGATATTATACTTTGATTTTTGATTGATTCAGTGGCCACTTCTATATTTTGATTTTGGGGAGTTAGTCCGAGGTGGGCGGTAACTGCGGCTACGCGTTTCCACCAGCCTAGATAGCAATTGGTATATCTACCCTGGCATTTCCTAGTTGTGCCGTGTCACCTACCATACCGAGCCTTTACTACGAGTTTCTATTTGTGTCGTACCTATGGAGTATACTCTGGTAGCTTCCCGATCAGGAGGTATTACGGTACTGTATAGACTATTGGCATTATTTGTGTTAAGGGGAATATTGGGTCACTCCTTAACGCTATTAAAAAGTAAGTTTACTTTACAAATAGACACTATTATAATAGCGCAATATACTACATAGTAAATAGTTTAACGGATCCTTAGGAGATGTAAATCCCGAGCATCTCTTGAGTTACTGTACTCATATTTATTTCTGTTTATTTAACTCACATAAGATCTTTTAGTTCTGACTCGAGTGTTTTGTCTTTTCAAATTCGCTCGGGTCAGTCCGAGCGTTTCAGGATCGAAGACTTTAGCTTTGAAGGACGAAGACGAAGGAGTCGTATTATTATTATATATAGTATTGCACCACACTCTTTCTATTCCGCTGCATTGTTTGTATTGGTATGTGTAACTCTGATATTTATTGTATAAAGAAGAATTAACTGTTTTGTAACCATTTATGAACTGTATATTTATTATTATATTTTATCCTTCCGCTGTGAGATTCTATTTTGTTTTATTTCTTCTCGTTTTTTCTTATTTACCCCATAACAATCCGCCCTTGCGTATGCTTTGAATTGGCACGTGTGTCGGTTTAAAGTGTGCGAAAAGGCGGGATGTTACAGTTGGTATCAGAGCTTTGGTTTAGCGATAAACCTTGGATTTGTGGGGTTTGACTCTTTGTTAATAGGGTAGAAATATCCTATGGGAGTCGCTGAGTATATATATATGAGAGAGCGTACTTGTTAGTGCTATAAAAAAGGTTTTAATATTATGTTACTCCGTTTCGTTTTGTATTTATGAATTCTGGTTGATGCATGGGACGCTATGCCATCAATAGGGATTTCTAAACACTTAATAGGACAGACCGACATAATATTTGTTTTTAATATAGGTGAATGAAATAATTTTGCCTATTATATTTTCTATATATAAAATATTTTTATAAAGATATATATATATATTTGGTTGCTATAGATTGGGTGTTAGGAAATAAAATATTTATAACAATTGAAGCTAAGTTGAAATTATAATAAATCAAATTGGAGATTTTAGAACTTAAGTCTGGGATTTTTGAAATCTTCTTTCAAAGGATTTATGAAATAGAATGATTTGGTTTATAAATATTTTCTTATATAAATATTTTGTATAATTCGAAAGAAATGGGTTTAAAGAGGATTTTGAAGAAAATAAGTTTGTACTTTCCTCTCTGTCGCTGGAAAATAATTTCGGTGATGACGGCCGCATCATCGACTTTCATTTTCGAGTTTCGAAGGGGAGAGGCTACTGTAGTGAATTCTACTGCAGATTTGTTTTGGAAATAACTAAAGGTTTAATTGTTTTAATTATAATTAGAGGTATATAAGTTATAAAGGTATATTTATCTATTGAAATTTAACCCAGTATTTACTTCTAAAATTTCCATTAATTAATTGTTTCATTTATGGTAGTGAAACAGAATTTAATTAAGAATTGAAACCTAAATAGAATAAGAGACTTTAATGCTAAGTTATAAAGGAAGTTAAAATTTTAACTTATAAGAAAAGGTAAAGATTTATTGAACAATGAACATAATTAAAGGATGAGATAAAACTTGTATAATCTCTTTTGCATTTTCTTTAACATATATAACTTACCAAATATTAAAAGTTGAAATGTTAAATAAGTGATTGGAATAGAATATTATACAAGTAGAAATTTTGGAAATAATGAAGTATTCAATGAATTGCTATTATAAATAAGAATTTAATGGTATAAACTTAAGTTATAATTGAAATTTTACCAAAATTAAAGGTAAGTATTATAAATAGGTGATTTTAAACTTAAGTGAATAAAATGAAATTCTTTAATAAATAAGGATTGATGTGTAGGGTTATTAACTTAAGTATGAATTAAATACTACTAGCTAAATATAATGGAAAGTAGGTAATATAAATAAATGACTGCAAACCCTAGTTAAAGAATTTGTAAATTCCTTTACTTATAAGAATGGATATTTTAGGGTTAAGAATTTAAGGGAATTAAAAAGGGTTACTATAAATAAGTAATAGAATTGTAATTTATAAAACAAATATATATTAATTAAAGGAATTGAGAAGAAACTTGTAAATTTTCACTTACATTCTTAAAACATACATAACTTACCATATAATAAAAGTTGCAATGTTAGTAAGAAAATGTAAGGGGAAATCTTACAAGTGAAGCTTGAGGTAATAAAGGTATTCAATAAATTTGCTGTTATTAATGAGAATTAATTGTATAAACTTAAGTTAAATTGGAAATTTTACTATATAAGTAAAGGTAAGTAGTATAAATAGATGATATAAACTTTAGTCAATAAATTGGAATGCAAATATAATGAATTTTGTAATAAATGGAAAACGAAAATTGTAAGAAATAAAGAAATCCCTCCATAAATGAAAGAAAGAAAATCAAACCACTGAAGCATGAAATAAATGTATAATAAGTTAATTTGGTTGTTGGTTTGAATTGTATTGTTTGATTTATGATTGTAGGGTAAGGAACTTGAAGTTGTTGGATGAATAAATAATCTATCTTTGTTCCATCTAAGACTGTTGAGTAAAGGATGCACTTGATAGTTAATTTCATTTCATACAAATTTCAAGTTTGAACCCAAACAACTATTTGTTTGATGGATTAAATGATTGCTTTGTGTGTGTATGTATGTTGTTTGTAAGGTTGATGGTTGTTGAATTGTTTGGTTGATTAATGATTGAATCCACTTTAATAGTTCACTTTAAAATAAATATTTAACCTTTTAGATTTTATAAGTGAAATGCAGGCTATGGAAGCCACTGCTACTGCTCTGGTTCCCTAATAATAAGCGTATTGCCCGACAAATAGGTACGTTTTCGGATTACGTTTAAAGCGCTATTTTATAATTTTGCCCGTGTTGGGATAATATTTTGATAATATATGTAATATATTTGTATATTTTGATATTATATTTTCTCCAGAGTCTCTCCGTACAAAGGAGACTCTGCCAAAATTTTTCGTAAATTTTGGACTTAGAATTTTGTTGAATATTTTCCAAACTTTAATGATTTAAGTATAAAAGGTTATAATGACTATAAAACGGGCATGTCTCATTTAAGGAAATTAATTTAGTAAATTATTGTTTATAAGTTAATATTTGAAATAAGATGTAATGTTTTATTCTTCCTTCTCCCTTCTTTTTCCTTTTCGGGGACGAAAAGTTTTGAGTGGGGGAGAGTGTAATGACCCGTAGATTTTATGGATTTAATTTGGTTAAATTAATAAGTTGTAATTAAATTTAGAAGAAAAATAAATTAAAAACCTACTTATAGTAATTCGAAGTTAATTCAAATGATTTTAAGTGGTGAAAGAATTTTACCTATATATGAGTTGAATATGAGGAATTTGAGGAAAATATTAAACTAATATAATGTAATAAACATTGTTAACAGTAGATGGAATATGATAATAAGAACAATTGCAAGTTTGTATTTATGGGCGAAATAATATTGATAGGTAATAATTGTTGTAGAAAATAAATTACAAATGCTATAAATTGTATAATGGTGACAGCTATTGTTCGTTACCAATGCATTTAATTTATAGCGATTAAATGTAATTAATCATTGCCTTTTTGTAAGTTAAGAAGTAACTGAAAATTTTGAAGGAAAAATCAATAGAAAGGTTAACTATATGCATAAGATGGAAAGTTGAATAGAATTCTAATAAATGATAATAATGGAAAACGTATACAATCAATGTAGGTAATTTGAAATTACAATGTTGTTGAAATGATTAAACGTTTCTTGTGATAATTAATAAATAACGAAAGGAGTAAGCGTATTTATTTAGAGTATTAATTACTATTGGTAGAGATTTAAGTAACAACGTTTAATGCAATGTTAGTAATGCCAATTTAAGTCAATAATAAGGAATTGGGAATCATATCTATGAAATGATAACGAGAATACAAGGTGATAAATGCCAATTAAGGGTAATAATTAATAAACTTAATGAAATCCCAATTTTATATAAAATAATTTAAAAGTCAGGTTTGGCTACAATTTGAACATAAGTAAATTGAATTTGTAGTATGAAAATATATGCAAAAATTGATTTTTGTAATAAAAGATTTTGTATGTGACAAAAAGGTAACGGTAATGTTTATGGTAGGTTGCCTATTCATTTATTTAGATTTTTAGTTGGAATTGGAAATATGTTTGTAATAAATGTAAATAAATGATACATTTATGTGAAATGTAACCAATGTAAATTTTATTTATAATATAGCAAAGGGTGGATTTAAGAAGTGAAATTGCAGAATTTGAAGCTAATTAATAATAGACATAGTAAAGATGACAATCCAATCAAATACTTAGGAATAAAATTTATTGGAAGGTAACCTAATTTATAAATAAATGGTAAGTATTTAAGATATAATTCTATATTAATTGAAACTGATTTTAGATCTAGTGTAGTAATGTTAAGGCTAACTAAATTTGCTTTATAGATGGAATTATAATCAAGGTGGATAGGTAACGAACTTAAAAATATAATTAAGAACTGATAGGTGGCAAATTAATATAGTTTATATTATGTAAGTAAACTTTGGTAAATCAAATTCTACCAATCCAAAGCTAACGTTTTGTTAATATAGATTTAAGTAAAGAGAGCAATATTTATTAATTTAATTGAAGTATTGCAAAATAAATGAAAATTTAACATCTAAATATTACGTTAATAGGAAGTAATTGTTCTACTTATCATTACATTCATTTAGCCCATTTTGAAACTTAATCAACTGAAATTAATAGGAGAGAGAATACTAATTGTAATAGGTGTAATTAAAAGCAGCTTATGTTTTGTGAAATATAAGAAAAGTTTTGATTCAAAAAAAAAAAAAAACATTTACATCAATAAAATGAATGTTTCATCTATGAATGTAGGTTTAATTTAATTTAAATAAAAATATAGAAAGATTGATTTTTAAAGAAAGAAATATATGTTTATTTGAACTGTGTTTAGCTTACAAACTAATTACAAGAATAGGAAAATAATCTATTTATTACTCTTGTGTATAATTTTTTTTATGCATTTTAGTTGTCTGTTTAAAACTAATTTTGTATGATTGCAATTAATGTAGTTCAAATATTTCAATTAAAAGAAAAGAAAACGGTGATTGCAATTAATAGATTTAATAAAAAAAAACGCGCGTTTTATGGTAAACAAAAAGGGTGTTTTAATGGTAATTAGAGATCATTTTGGGAAAAACAAATCAAATGTTTTCATTTTTAAGGTAATTATAAAAAAATTATTATGCATAGACAAAAACCCGAATGCGTAGAAATTCGAATATTACTTGAGTTAATGAAGTTAATTTTGGTGTGTTTAGGGTTAACAAAATTCATTAAGTAAACAATTGTTTTGAAATTTGAATCCTAAAAGTATGTTTACAGTATAGAGTTAGTCCATTCATTCCCTTTCTAATAAATAATTACCTCTTTTTAATACCTTCTGCTTTTAAAAGGGTTGTTCATATTTACTATATTTCAAAACCAAGTTTGTTCATATTTACTTTATTTCTTTCCATTCATTTTCCAACTTCATTTTCTGAAACGTCATTTCATTTATTTCTAATTAATAGCGGTCTCTCTTTCCAAATCTCTTTGATCCTAAACCTAACTCTAACCTTATAAATAAGATATGACGCAAATGAAACCACGGCCTCCATTATAATCTTCTTCTTTTTTTCCTTTTTTTTCCTTCAAATCTCCTTATTATCTCTGATTTTAATTTTTCCTTCCTCTTCAAATATACTTCTTTTTCAAATTTTCTTCTATTTCAAACCTTCTTCTTTCTTTTCAAATCTAGATTTTCTCTTCCATTTTCAGTTTTTATTTTAATCATTTTCTTTTTTCAATTCTTCTTTTTCAAATCTTTTTTTTTTCCAAACCTTTTAAAAATGCATACATTCATATAATAAGGAGGAAAATTAAAGTAAATCGAAATAAAAGAAAAATTATGGAACAAAGTTAGCAATCAAGAAGAAGCATACGCGTTTTTCACGAGGGAAGAGTGCATGTGGCACGGTATTTTATTTTTGTTTAATTTATTTTTGTTAATTTTGATTTCAATTAGTTCTAATAATCATAACTCGTACATACGGACTCCGTTTCACGCAAATTTTTTTGTTAGGATCGAAATTAAATTCCAGATCTTTTGACACTGGTTTGGACAGACTTGGAGATAGTCGAATTTTTGGGTTTAAATCGGATTTGAATTCGATTTAAATTCAAAAGGTGAGTGTTTTAACCCACTCACAACTACTAGAAGCTTTTATGTTTGTTAAATTAATTTTTGAAATGAATAGAATTTATTTATGAGTATTTGGCATGCTTATTTCATTCATATCTGCTGAATTGCATTTATTGAATTTAACCGTTAATTTAATTTATTTATTGCGTATTAATTGATAGTTAGAATTTATTTGTTTGCCTATAAACTGCTAGTTAACAGTTATATAGATTATTACTGAATATAAACTGTTAGTTTAATAGTTATTAAATTCATTTTTAATATAACTGACAGTATTACCTGTTTATATTATCAGAGATATATTGATATTGTTTATTTTGGACGATGATTGTGATTTGGATGATGGATGATGTTTATAAATGGATGTTTTATTTTTAAATTACAAGTCATCATGCATATTTCATTCGGGATTGTGGTTTGAAATGATATACAACCGCAAAATTTTATTTTAAATTGCGGATTGAAATGATAAATATCCGTATCACTTGACCATAGGATAGAAAATTATATACAGGCACCGTGGTCTATATATAAATTATTTTAAAGTGATTTTTATGGTTTGGATGAGATACGGTCATTAAAATTTAGTTTTGATATTTTATAAATATTATTCTTCCATATATATATATACATATGAAAGTTAAATTTTGAATTTGAGCTTTGTATAAATCCGTTAAATAAAAATGGAATAAAAAAATTTAGGAATGGATTTGATAATTTATAATATATGTTAAGTTTGGAAGTTTTAAAAATGTGATCTTTATAAACTGAATTTTTCCTAAATACATTTAAAAAGGAATATTCTTGTATAAAGTAAAATTGAGAAAATGTTTAATTACTAGAATTGGAGTTTTATTTATGGATTTGATGTGAATATTCAAGACTAAATAATAGTACGTTTAATTTGCTGAAAGAATAAATTCCAACTTTAGTTTTGAAATATTAATACTCCAAATGGATATATATATAGAAATTGAAATGGTTTTTTGAACTTGAAAGTGATATTTAAATTATGGTTTAGACCTTAAAATAAAGAAATATATTTGTAAAGCCATGGAAATTATTTTTCTTTACAGAGTAACCTTAAAAGTTAAACCATCTATTTTATATGCCGTTGAATATCCAAACCATTCAAGTTAGAAGTTATGGGTTTAAAATATATGAATTTCGAAATATTATGCTTTGAAAGTATAATTCAAATGTTCGGTTTCCAGATATTATAGATTTTAAAGCAGTATGATTTTGGAAAGAATTATATTTGGACAAAATGATATCATATTGTTTTGGGTTTTAAAATGATATCGTACTCATAGTTTTTGAAATGGAGATGTTTATTCTGGTTTTAAAGTATGAGCTATTTTTAAATGACCGCGGTGTTATAATAACGATGGGTTGGCAAAGAGACCGGGATCGGATATGGACATACTCTCTGTTGATACCGAAAACCACTTTGACTAACCGTGTACGCGGTGGAGATTCCAGAATGAAGTAGGTGGTGGCGACGTTTCCTGTAAGGTAAATACGTGGACCTGACTCCCGTGAGTTGGCATAAGGTGGCTAAAACAGGAGCGATTCTCAGGCCAATGAGGTCATTCCTCTGATCGGACCCTCCTCTTCGATATTATACTTTGATTTTTGATTGATTCAGTGGCCACTTCTATATTTTGATTTTGGGGAGTTAGTCCGAGGTGGGCGGTAACTGCGGCTACGCGTTTCCACCAGCCTAGATAGCAATTGGTATATCTACCCTGGCATTGCCTAGTTGTGCCGTGTCACCTACCATACCGAGCCTTTACTACGAGTTTCTATTTGTGTCGTACCTATGAAGTATCCTCTGGTAGCTTCCCGATCAGGAGGTATTACGGTACTGTATAGACTATTGGCATTATTTGTGTTAAGGGGAATATTGGGTCACTCCTTAACGCTATTAAAAAGTAAGTTTACTTTACAAATAGACACTATTATAATAGCGCAATATACTACATAGTAAATAGTTTAACGGATCCTTAGGAGATGTAAATCCCGAGCATCTCTTGAGTTACTGTACTCATATTTATTTCTGTTTATTTAACTCACATAAGATCTTTTAGTTCTGACTCGAGTGTTTTGTCTTTTCAAATTCGCTCGGGTCAGTCCGAGCGTTTCAGGATCGAAGACTTTAGCTTTGAAGGACGAAGACGAAGGAGTCGTATTATTATTATATATAGTATTGCACCACACTCTTTCTATTCCGCTGCATTGTTTGTATTGGTATGTGTAACTCTGATATTTATTGTATAAAGAAGAATTAACTGTTTTGTAACCATTTATGAACTGTATATTTATTATTATATTTTATCCTTCCGCTGTGAGATTCTATTTTGTTTTATTTCTTCTCGTTTTTTCTTATTTACCCCATAACAATCCGCCCTTGCGTATGCTTTGAATTGGCACGTGTGTCGGTTTAAAGTGTGCGAAAAGGCGGGATGTTACAGGCAAAACCCTGCCTACGTGTTGCCCCTAAGGTTTCTACTAGAAATTAAGTAGTCAAAAGCTTACACACGTAAATTCGCGACACTCTCAATCGACTAACCTAATTCTACGCTCAAAACCCTACCACAACTCAGCCATTGAGTTGTGAATTCTCGAACTACACCACCGTAGTTCGTTCCCTAGTCACAAGACTAGAAAATTACAAAAGTTTTTAAAAGAATTATAATATAAAAACAACCCAAAAAAACCCTAATTTAAATAAACTAAAGCCCAAAAGAAATTATAAAGCCGACCCAAATATGTTAAGTGATAAAAAAAATTATCCCTCTTTTCCTTTTATTCTATCGGTCATATGCTATGTGAAAAATGGTTGCTTCGTTGTTCCTCTTTCTTTCAAAATTAGGGTTCGCGATATTCTTTGTAGCCGCCGCTTTCTGTTGTTGATTGAATGATGCTTTGTTTGCTTTCTTTGATTGATTTCTTGGTTGCATCAAATTGTTAAGCTCGATTTATGTGTGAATTGGTACGTGAATGCCTTTTTCTGGTTATTAATTATTCTCGACTTTGATTCGAGTTGAATGGTTTATTCTTCTCTATTGTTACTTGAACTCAAATGAATTAAACACTGATGATGAATTGGGTTTTTATAAGGTTCAATTCCCTTAATTGTCGTTCGAATATATTTATTCGAATTTGTCACTTGCTATGCTTTGACCACTGATTTTCAATTGATTGCTTGTGATTGATCCTGACCTTTTCAATACGTAAATTTTTTGATTGCTTGGTTATCACGGCTTTGGTTTCTGACTTGTTCGACTCTTCCTTGGTCACCACGGCTCTGACTAAACTTAGTTTTGGTTCCATGAATTTCTGGCATGACTTCGGTAATTTGAAATTGGTGATAGTTTGAACTTGTTCGACTTTTGTTAACACCTAGAATTTCAGTCATTAGGAAATGGTTTCCTTACTGCGATATTGTTTTTTTATTATATCTGTCTATTTGTATATTTCTGCAAGTTGAATTCCTTTGTTTTTAAAACGTGAAAAACTGCTTTGTTCAAACTGCTTTGACTTGTTAACTTTAAAACTCTTTCCTGTCAACCCGAGTGTTTGTTGGTATAGTACACTTCGATTTTGTTCATGTACATACATACATACACATGTATGTATGTATGTGTGTGCGTATGCACTTGGTTAATTGCATATTCCACTTTGTTGTATTGCATATTTCCTTAAGTCACTGTATATTTGATTTGTGATGATTTACTTGTATTTCAATATGCTTGATGCTGCTCTATACATGCTTCGATTTGAGCTTGCATTGTTTTCATGGGCATGCACTTGGCAGAGATGTTGTATGGTTGTTCGAGTCTGGTTTCAATGTGTATGCACACATCTATGTTGCATCTGCAGTTGCATCAGTCTTCGATTCATCTCTGTTGAACTTCTTGTTCTTGTTTCACTGGTGCATGTTGTATCAGGTCTGGTTTTGGTTTCTTGATGCAGTCTTGTTTCATGTGGTATTTGAGGTGTGCATTCAGTTGCATTTGAGTTGGTCCGGTTCACTTTAAACTTCTGATCAATTCATTGTTGTGGTCTTGTAATTGATTTCATATGCTTGCATCCATACTTCATGCCTTTTGAAACTGCTTTGAACTGCACTGATGGTTGCATTTATGTTCATGTTGAAAGTATTGCTTCACCTGTGAGTGAGTTAACTTTTTTTATTTAGCTATCTACTCTTTTATTATTTTGTATCTATGTTAAACTACTTGTGTTTGAAACTGTTATTTTTTGTTGTAATAATACTTATGAGCATATCAGTATGGTTTGGATATATCTACTATATATGACGTATCATATTTTATTCTTTCCTCTACGAGTTTTTTTGAAGCGATAGTAAAATATATTGTTCTACGTATTATTTTATATTACTCCATCTTAAGGATCAGACATTTACGACTTAATATCATGGCTCACATAAAGTGTGTTGCAGTTTAACCATTTAACTAAATTTTTAGGTAGTTTGCATAACTTAATATTTAAAACAAAAATAGGACAAATAAATGCACTCTAAGAAAGATCTTTCTTCTATGGGACAATGATATATCTTTGAATTATATATTTAGTGGTCTTAGGATTAAATCTTGTTGGAGTGAACGAAGTCAAGGTTACATGAGTTTGGAGCAATGGATTAAGTTCCTATAATTGTTTTTTAATCAATTTCATATACTAATAACAACAACAACATGCTTGTTGTTATGTGTTTATATATTGTAAATACTTTGTAAAGTGGACGAAGCAATAAGTCTTATAATGATAAAATGGAAGCAAAAGAAAGAGAGTGCCACTTCTTTCGAGCGTGCTGCTTAAAGAAAAGGAAAAGGATAACAAATCCGATCCGAAGACCCGTAAAGCCCAATAGACCCGAACCCAATGAAACTGACATCTATTGGCTGAAACTGGTTCCAACTCAATAAAAATCAAATATTACGCCTGTCAATCCTCTCCCTTCATCTATATTTTAATTTGTTCCTTCTCTCTGCACCGCTACTTCAAGAATCAACATCTCCCGTCCGATCGATACGAGGTAAATCCTCTCCCTTCTCTCCTCTGCACTGTCACACCCACCCTAGATAAACCGTTTGTTGTACAAATCATTTTTAGTTTGATTATTTTGATTTGGGTTTTGCTGCAATTAGCTCATCGATTTTGGCATGGAGTTTCAGTTGGAAATGTTATCGATCAATTTTTTGATTAATTTTCAATTGTAAAATTTCAATTTTAACAGTCGGCTTACCGATCTGTCAGTGAATTAACTATCTTTTTGAGTGGTCGTTTTTGTTATTTTGATTTGGGGTTAACTGAATTTTCAGACTGTTGTTTTGTTGGATAATTTTCTAATTTTTGTCATTTTGAAATAATATCGTCCAGCGTCGAGGGGGCAATACCCAGCGCTAACAAATAAATGCATGTTGTTTACTAAATTGGAATCTGTTGTCATCATTCTTCTAACTATTAGGACTGTTTTGAAATGAACATTAACATCTCTTACCAATCAACAATTACGCTTACAAAAGGCAGTAGTCAAGAGTGTTCTTTCTTGCATCCTTAGAATCAAGAGTGTTCTTGATTCAAGAATCACAGTCTGATTCAAATAATCATTCTTTGTATATTGAAAGAGAATTTTTTGGCTACTCTGCTATAGTTACAAAAACTTGATCTTCCAACATGTTTTACTAGGGCAATGAAAATAATTTGGTAAATAAAGTAATGTGATAAAGAAGCCATGTCAAGATTGAAATGAGAGATAATAAGCTGGAGGCCTAGGTTGTATGTATATGGGTATGAAAATATGTATATGGTGCATTTATCTCATGGCAAATTCTATTTGAACTCTAGAATTTGCTGAGTTGCTCCCTATTTTCAAAAAAAATTCATGACAAAAATGCCCCTTTAAATATATACATTTTTGTTTAATCTATGTTTTACTTTTTTCTTCTTCAAATTTTTTGTCCACCACGCAGTGCCAATTTGTGGTGCTTTCAATGCACTGCGTGGCACTACGTAGTGCCACGGTATGAGAGGGTATTTTTGTTTTTTTTTTTCTAGTGGAGGATACTCAGCGAATTGAGGGATTTTTCATTATTTTAAAATCCTGCGGGGCAACTAAGCAATTGTTTGTGTTCGAATAGAATTTGCCTTATCGAACTTTTTTAGGTATATACAATTTATTGATTGTCAACTAGTTAATCCGTGCATGTTATTGTAATTACTGATCTTATAAGTCAAACACTCTTAACTCTCAAGAAACATTATTTGCTTCATTATGCAACAATCAAATTATGTTTTGGTCATTTGAAACGTGTTAGAACGTGTTAAATTATGCATTAGAACATGATATCAAGTTGAAGCCTAAATTATGCATTAGAACATGATATCAAGTTGAAGCCTAAATTATGCATTAGAACATGATATCAAGTTGAAGCCTTTAGATGAGTTTTTTCATTTGTATCTATATAGCATTTTGAGAACATGTGTTCAGCAAGATAGAATTAATTTGCATACAACTTGCATAATTGTGCAGGGGGGAAAATGGCCTCTGTATCTTATCTTATAGTAAGTATAGGAGAATATTTTTACAGAGTTTTTTATGAAGAAAGAAAAAATTTATTGCCTCTCTAACTAACCACTGTTGGCACTAGCTCAAGGAGGTTTAGGTTTATTAACCTTCTAGAAACTATTAGAACTTGGTATAAAATCGTTTCAGCTTTCCCATACATAGATATGTGTATATTGTCATGTTGACATGCAACTCTTTGAAGTTAAAAGTCATTAATGGACAAGGGGTGTATCTACATAAACTTCTCTGTGAGCTTCAATCTGGGTGCAAAGTTTGTAAGTACTGATAGGATTGTTTTTAAAGTATAAGAAGAGTTTGTGAAAATTCTGACAAAGACTATCCAATGCAGTTGTAAGCTAGTTTTACCCTGCTGATGGAGCATAGTATACTGGTTATCTTCAGATTTGTAGTACACATGTTACATAATTAAACTCCAAAATGATTGCGTAAGCAAAAATAATAATTAAGACAACTTTACGTGACTCCAACCACTCTACTGTTTTGGATTTATGGTGGTCCTGATAAAAACCAGATCACCCTTATGTTTTAAGCATTTTAATCCTATAACTATGCCTTCTTCTATAAGCAATAATCTAAAATATTAGAGATGGAGTGGTAGGTGTATATATATGTATATGTATATATGTGTATATGAGTTTTGGTCTTACATAACAATAAGAGATTCCTTTTGTTAAAATGTGTTGACCAAACTTTATGTTGCCTCCACGACGGAAAGATGTGCAGAAGGACCCCGAAATTCAAGGACCCCGAAATTCATCAATATGTTTGTGTGTGTATATTGGCGTTTTCTTTTTTTTTTCTTTTTTTCCAAAGAAAATAAGGAAGAAAAAAAAACGAAAAGTATAATATGTAGAATAATTTCAGATTAGAGTTGTGTGTAATGTTCTCTGACCTGATTTGTTCATGGATTAGGGAAACTGCACTTTGTCATCATGCCGTTATACATATCTACAACAAGAACAACAACAAAGCGTTGATACTCTCCTCTACATTTTAGTCATTTTGGTTACGGGATATTAAATTTAATTAGAGTACTACTATTTGCAAAACTAAGTTGTAGTTAGCATTTGAGTTCCGTTTTAATCTCAACTCCTAAACTAAATTGTCTATACATAGTTCTGATTTTGCAACTTAAATCCAAGCAGTATAAACCAAGGATCAAGATTGCAGTTCCGTTTCTATTTTGTGCTTTTTAAGCTTTACGAAGTTCCGATTAATTTCGAAAATATCGATTATGATTCCATTCGTATCTCGGTATTTTTTTTTATATTAAAAAAACATCCATAGATAGATAATACATGTATTTATTGAAAATAAAATATGTATCATATATAAACAAAAGTTGACTTAACATTTGATGTTAACTGTTTTTATATGTTATTTCTGTTGAATTGGATTTGAAATTGACAAAAATATCTACATTTCTTCCAAAACTATTTGATTATTTATCCTCTTTTAGAATTATCTTTTGTTTTTTTTAATTCTTTTATATGTTCATTGGGGGCTTTTGGGAAAACACCATATTATTTATTGCAATAGGTAAAGAAATCCTTCTTTTTTATTTATATTGTAAATTAAGTCTTCGAAATCCACAACGATAAAATCACATACTAATTCACCACTAGTAAAAATTAGCAATTTACATCGAAAATCCAAATTCAAAATCGTCAAATTAATTGCAATAATGACTATTTAAGTTGCTTGGTTTCACTTTTATACATACGATTCTAAGATTTTTTTTTTTTTTTTTTGCAAAAACATATAAATTAAAAATATCTACGCAACTTGGGTTTGCCTTTCAACAGTGCAATGAACGAAACATTACCATGTTGATTGTGATGTATACAATGCAAAAAAAACATGTGTCTTTTTTGCATTTCTATAAAATTCTAGAGCATTGCTTTATATTTCAAAGATTTCACGTGGTCGATTTATGTAGTCAAAAGGCTCAACAGTTTTTTTAGCATTTCTAAAATAATGGACTAATAGTATATGAAATCCTTGCTCTTGACAGGACTTGCATCGCAAAACCAATGGATCCACAGCGAGGACAGAGCCCACCAGCAATGGGCATAGCAGCCCAACTCCCCTACCCCACGGCCACGTCAGTGCCCTCCATCCCCTACCCTACGGCCTACGACCAGCTCTATCATCAAAACCACCAGCAGCAGCAAAACCAGCAGCTGCAGCTCTTCTGGGCCGACCAGCACCGTGAGATCGAGGCCACAACCGACTTCAAGAACCACAGCCTGCCCCTGGCCCGGATCAAGAAGATCATGAAGGCCGACGAGGACGTGCGCATGATCGCGGCCGAGGCCCCAGTGGTCTTTGCCCGGGCCTGCGAGATGTTCATCCTCGAGCTCACCCACCGCTCCTGGGCCCATGCCGAGGAGAACAAAAGGAGGACCCTACAGAAGAACGACATTGCGGCTGCCATCACCAGGACTGATGTTTTTGACTTTTTGGTGGATATCGTGCCCAGGGAGGAAGCGCGGGAGGACTTGCTTGGGGCCGGAGTCCCTAGAGGTGTCCTTGGTGATCCTGGTTTGCCCTATTACTATGGAGCTCCTCCTCAGCAGTAGGGTATATGGTTTGTGAATCTGTGATAATGTTCGACTAGTATTGTTTATCTTTCTCTATTTTGTGATTAGTGTAATGGCACTGTTAGGTTACGGTATTGAAGTATGAAAATGTGGTCATATGGTGTGCATGTACTGAATAAATCATGGGTTGATTGATGATGTATTTTGGATGCACTTGCATATGGTGATTGTTTTAAGAGTAGCATTTGCTCCAACATCAAATTTGCCTGAGCTGGCTAAATATGGCTCCATGTCTATGTTTTTATTTAATGAACGTCCCAAGTCCCAAGTTCAAAGTAATTGGATATATTCAACTTAATCGACCTCTATTGTTTAACCCTTTAAATATTAAGAGTTGAACATGGAGATGCTCTGAAGTATCATTTCATTTGAATGTGATAGTTTGGGTTGTTAAGAAATAATGCATTAATACTGTAATGGCAATCCATTTATTTATTTATTTTAGTAAAATGTTCAGTGCAAATGTCGGTATTTGAAAGGATCTTATGTAAAAATCGCTAGACAGATGTTAGACGGTAAGCATGTATTAAAGATTAATTGTCTAAACGGATACTAATCGAGAATTAATCAAAGCTTGACTTTTTTGACAAAATCATGCATTTTGAATAAAATTTTAGCACTTTGTTCCGTATTAACCAATCCACGATGGAATCTTATGAATTTTGGATCGGTTTGGAAACAACCATGCAAACAAAATTCTTTGAAACAAAAATTTTAACGCTTATAAGAAGCACCAGGTTTAACTTGGTGCATGAATAGTGCCTAAATCTTTTTTTTTTTTTCGCTTAGATAATGCATTACGTCTCATATAGAAGGATTAGACAAATAACTAGACGGTAACTCTAGCCTAACGTACATGCGGACTTGGACAAAAGCGTAGGACTTTTACAACAGATATAGTAAGTGGTTTTATTCCAAAATGTACATACAGCTAAATTTGACTGTAATTCCTGTTTATTTATCTATACATTTCAGTGTTTTTACTATATTTCAAAATTACTTTTAAAATTACCGTTTAAACTATAATTATAAAGTAAGTTGTTTCCTGAAGCACTTTGATGTATGAATGTTGTTTATGATAACCAAAATTATGGAAGGTGCATTATTAATTTTGAGCAGGTGGGAGAGGCTCAACACTGGCATCCCTTTGAAATTAAGGTGCAACCCTATAAGTTATGATTCTTGCCACTTATTATATAGAATAAGAGGCCTATCAGGGGGCAATTTAAGCACATAACACACAAAACCACTAAAAGATATCTCAAATTTACTCAACCAAATATAAGATTCAAATTAAATGTTATGTTCTACATACACAAGCCTTGCCAAAAACACTCACACTCGCACACTTGATAAAGATACGAGGGCACAAAAATATATGTATTTGTTTGCCATGAAATACAACCATTATACAGATATCACTTCATCAAACACAACTCAATAGACACACAAAGAGAGTATGAATGACCCCATTAAAAAAAAACAACGTGAATCATGCTCTATGTAAGTGCTTAGCCCATCTCCTTGCCATAAAAGGATCAAGATAATCCCTCCTTCCCTCTAGACAACTCACCTCTCTCTCACCATCACTACAAAACTCACCTTTCTCCTCAAACCCAACAACCGTCTCCCCCGTCACCAATTGCTCGTCATCACCCTCTCCTTCCACGTAGCTATACCCTACACAAACAAACTGGCAATTCTCCTTCACATCGACCAATACCCTTCGCTCCTCGCCCCCTCTCACTTCCCCTAGCCGCACCCACTCCCCTTCGCACCCTACCCTAATCCTACCCTCTCTAACCACACCTCCCATCACCCTCCCCAAAAACTCTCGAAACTCGTGCATCACGTACCCATTCGATACTCCAAACCCTACGTGGAACCGATGAATCGTCACCATGCCAGTGGTTTCCGTCTGTCGAGACGGGATGTCGGTCAGATGGAGGATGCAACAACTTGGGTTACGATGCGTACGATCATCCAGTATTTTCAAGGCCTTTTGAACTCCGTGCGTTGCGTTGGTGGAACTGCCAACGTATAAGAGACGATCGACCAGACGTAATGCCGCACGTCTACCGTGCGGGGACATACGACGGAGAGGGAAGGCACGTGTGGCGGAGGAGGAGGAGTATGTGACGATGGAGAGGCGGTCGAAGGAGGAGAGAGCGGATATGACGAGGGAGACGGCTTGTTTTAGCAGACGAAGGTGGGGACCGTCGGGGCTGACGACCAAGACTAGGTCGACTGGGGTTTGGAGCGAGAGTTTCACGGAGAGGTAGAGGCGGTAGGGGGCGACTGAGTGGACTAGGGATAGGTGGAGACGAGGGGTGGAGGGGGAGTGGGGAGGGACGGGTTCGAGGGGGTCATCATCGGAGTAGGAGCGAGAACGGAGGGTGGAGCGGCGGTTGACTCGGGACGTGGCGATGGAGTCCTCGATGATTTGGAGGATGGGGTCGGTGGCGGCAGCGGTGGTGATGAGGTGGTAGCGGGGGAGGTGGGACCAATGTGCCCTACATATGGGGCATGTGATGCTGCCGTGACGGACGTTGGATGCGATGCATGTGAAATGGAAGGTGTGAGTGCATTCCCCAGTGAATGTTGATGGGATGGCGTCGGATGCCGACGTGGAGATGGTCAGGGGATCTAAGCAAATCGCACATAGACTCTGCAAAAAAAAAAAAAAAAAAAAATAAAATAAAATAAAATAAAAAGAGGAGACAGATGAGATCTTTTGCCCCGAAATCAATGTTTTTCGTAATATTAACGATAAATATACTGTTACCATACAATTATTAAGTAATTAGAAATCAATACCGACCTACGTCCATATGGCAACATTGTTGATACGACAACAGTAAATGTATTGTTGGTAACGGTAAATACAAACGTGAGAAGTCATTGATATTATTGGTAATAGCAAGTTTACCAATGATTTCATTTTTTAAATTTGTTAATCTTAAAGATTGATGTTTTTTGAAGATACATCAAATTCTACGAAGATGTGGGTATAGTCTTGTCTATGGTGATGTTTCTCATCTAGCATTTTTATTTTGTAGGTTTAATTTTTGATACAAATCAAAATATTATTTGTAAATAATTTGCGAAGACTCAAGTAATATCTCTATATCAATTTTTTTACATAAAAAATCAACATATTGATATATGTAATAGCACATTTAGTATGGACTTGAAAAAACAACATATTGATATATGCAATAACATATTTAGTATAGATAACAATGAAGTTTAATATTTGGCGTTATCAAAGACTTAATACATTTTTTTGTCTTTATATATCGGTAATCTCATCGTTATAAATCACCAGTTTACTAATTTACAAGCATATTAGATCATTTTACCAACGTTATCAGTAAAGTAACGGTACTCATTCTTATCTAACCAGTTGAATCAGTATTGAAACGTTATTTTATTATTATTACTGTTACTGTTGTTGTTGTTGTTATTGTTATTGTTATTATTATTCAAATCAGTTAGTATACAATCCTAATATCATTTATTTTGCTAGGCTGTAGAAGTTGAGTAAGTGAAGGTTGCAATAAATTCTAAACATTATCGGTAACTCCGTAACCATGCTTAACATGTTCAGGTGTTGGATACTTAAACGCAATTTAAAACTTACAAACTTCAAAATTTTACAATGACACATGAGAAACAATCTAAAAAGTCATAAAAAAACTAATTTTAAAAGGCCTTGATATATTTAGTGTTACTTTTAAAGACAGAATGCATAGCATCTGCTCAATAGTACTAGCACAACTAGAGAGACTTTATATCATGAGAAAAAGAAAATGGGTAGAGGGACAATTTATATGTAAAAATCATCATTAGTAAACTAATTAAATATTTTGTAGGAAGATCCCAATTACAACCAAATACAAATGACATTAATTGGCTTTGGTAAATCGATCTCAGCGGCTAATGTGTTTTAGTTGTGTACTGATGCAAGTACATACATAATTAGGATATATATATATATATATATATATATATATATATATATATATATATATATATCAGTGACTAAATGATATTAGAGATCTGATCTTACCGTTGGAATTCAAATGCTTATATTAAAATATATATCTTAAATGTTAATGCATAACCTACCAACAAGAATCATTACACAAACTTGTAGATAACAAATGAACAAAAGAAATGTCGTCACTAAGCTACTTGTTCATATGCACATGCACAGCATGTGCACTGCAAATACCTGTTATAATTGTGGCAAGTTTTACTGTGTGTAGTACTTAATGTTAACTACATCATTCTGTGTGAAAAGGTTGAAACATTTGACTTGTTCATCATTCAACATGCAATTAAAAAAATAATGCTAAAACTAGAATCTATGTTTAAATTATGAGTTATGAGTTTGTTGGCAAATTAGCATGTGTCAGTGTGGGTAACTGTGAGTTCTGGGCCCATGAATTTTTGACCCATAATATATGCTGTTGAGAGAGGAGTACATAAAGCAAAATAAACATGGGCATTCAAGACCATCTGTTCATGTTCATATGATTGCATTTCAATTTAAATAGATAAGAAATATGGTTAGCAGTAGAAAATGATTTATTGTTAAGTTTAGATATGTAAAACATTGAAACTGTGATGTGTACAATGAATTATAGCTTGTTAGGTACCAAATATGACCATCCTCTTTGAAGAATCCTAAATACTCATTGTCCCTTAAAACGTTGTTTAGTTTTAGCAAGAATCAACAATGCCTTCAAATTAGTAACAATCACATATCATCAAGTACACATTTTCTATTTTGAGACAAATATAATTTTCGAAACAGCATTGTCAACCAACAATGGTTCGTTCAATGTAAAAAATGAACCAAACTAACCACAGCGCAACCATGTATGGCTTGTTCATTTGTCTATGACTGGTTCAATTCAATTATATGGCTAGTGAACAAAATAGAAAACCGATAGATATTTGTTGTTTTGCAAAATGGATTAAACGGAAAAGTTTTTGCCCTTTTTTACTATTTTATTCAATTTGCAATAAAACGACAAAGTCTTACCGTTTTATTTATTTATATTTTTTTCTAAAACCGGTCCGTGGTTGGTTTTCCCCCCTAGTTGCGTTCGTCCAATGAAAGTAAAAGAGAGAGTAAGTGAAATGATTTGTTGTTGGTAATGGTCTTAGCTAGGTAGCTTTGCTAATTCTAATGTATATTCATATAACAGTGAACCTAACACTTAAATATTGATCAAAGTGATCAATGCCATTCTCATTCATTTGAAAAATTGGTGAGAATACATGACATTCAACTGCAAAACCATAACAATTGTTTACATAAAAAGTAAATGTGGAATAATTGGCTTAATAAGTTACCTTAGATGTCAAGCCACTTTGCCCAGCATCCTCTTTGATATTTGTATTATTTTTCACTGTGTTTGAGATCTACAAAATTGAAATTTGCTTGTTATATGTATATGGTTAAATAATTGTAAGCAAAATATTTGCAAACAATAAATTTTAAACACATAATGCCAAACAAAGAGATGCAAATAATGCCAAATAGACTTAGGGAATGATAAACATGGTCACAAAATGGATTTTCTTTACTGAAATTCAAAATCAGGTAATCCAATTAAACCGATTAATGCATGGAAACGATTTTGATTATGCTCGTTTTACATTTTCGAACTAAACTGACGTAAACACATAAAAATTGATATATTCAACATAAATCTTAGAAGCAACCACAGCATTTTTACCTCAAAAATGCAGATTGCTTTTCGAAGAGAAGAAGCACAATGCTAGAACCTAATCAGTTAAAAACATCCAAAGAAAAATGGAAATAAAAATAATAATAGACTACTTACAGTGGAACGAGTTTGATAACTGAGAGAGAAACAAGAGCAGAAAGACACTATTTTTTTCTTAATCTTCTCCATCTTGAATTCTCTCGCTGTCCATTCAAAATCCGAAATATTACCGATTCTTTGCTGATGTTTCAATTCTCTTGTTGGTGGGTTTGGTTTATTCTGAATTAAATAAGGAGTTTTGTGCAAAAAGTCTATTGCTCTCTGCCAGCTCTGGGCGCTTGGCTTTTTGCTACTGACATTTCTGTTTCTTTTGTTTCATGCTTTAATTTACTCTTTTTGATATTCCAGCATTTCCCTATGGCTGCATTTATTTGTGATTTCCCATTATTTTGTAGCAATTGGCAAAATCAATAATAAAACTATTTCCATTTAGAGCTGGTTTAAAAAAAACTTGCTTAAAAATCAATTTGATACTGTTTGGAAGTCTAGTAAAAAAAAAAAAAAGGTTCAATAGAGATTATGTCAAAATTTAGTTATAAAATTTAAATGGATCATAAGTAAGCGTTAGTTACTTGTAACTCACTAAGTTATTTGATGTTTTTAAATCAAAAAATTAAGTTACTAAACGTTTCGGATTACAGCAATTTGTAATCAAAAGATAGTTATTCACCTTTTTCAAACTGTTTTTGAGAACTACAAATACAATTGGGAGAATTTAGTTTAAATGATAAACTTTCGAACCTTTTCGACTTCCAGTACTGTAGCTTCATAATCTAGCGACAATGATATCTTCTTCATCACGCACATGCAAGTTAAATCGTTGTTTACCAAGCCGTCTCATACCATGACATCGTGTCTTATGCCACTATACACATGTCACCGTACACCTGCGCTTCACCACTACTCATAGCCGTCGACTCCCGTAGCTTCCTCTTCTCAAACCTGACCTTAAAATACAAACTCAGGTCTCTACTTGCTGCCTACCATGTTGCCTACATCTTACAACACATCAAGACATCGTTACATATCTCATCTTGCTCATCAACCATCAATTACTACAAAAACAACTTGTAAAAAAAATGATACCGTGTAATATCATTATACGAGAAAATGATGTAAAAAGAAATATATCATATTATCAAATACGAAATACTACAGTCGTATTTGCTGGGTAAAAATTTAGCAAATCTCAGAATTAGACTAATGTGTTTGTATTAGTAAATGTTTGTTACTAATTCTAGGCTTAAAAATGTAAAATGATAAGCAAAACAAACAAATAATGTATATAGTATGGTTTGGCAAAAGTTTGCCTACTTCCACTATGAAGATATCTTCCTATGTTTATCTCTTACAATCATAAGAAATTACAAAAAACAATAAGAAATTTGGCATCTAAAATACAATGGTACTATGCTTGAGAGCTTACGAGGAGATGCTTGCTGGAAAAATGAATTCTGAGCTTAAATATTAGTTAAAATTCAACTAAAAATCAACCAATTTTAAATCCCTTTAATGTTGAATGACAAGGGAGATTTATTGTAACCGATATGGAAAATGGGCGGCTAAGATTGCATTATGAAAAAGGCGGGAATCATTCCTAATCATTGAGCTGATCGCATGGGTTGATGGAGAAAAATTGTAAAGGCGATTTGAATACATAGTTGAGAAGCATGCCAACTGTAATTCCATAACAGGCACGTGTTTTGTGATCAGAAAGACGACATGCTACAGGAGTTAGTATGCTTTTGATAGACAGACTATAGTGGCGGGTGTACTAACTCGTACTAGGTCATACTTTTCGAAGTCTAGCACCCTTTTCTAGGTGTAAGGCTGTAGAGAAGCTCCTTGCACAGTTAATGTCAGTTACTTGTTATCAAAGCTTGCTGCTAATAAAGTTGAAAATTCTAAGGCTGAAACATGGACCGAGAAATAGTGACGAGGCGAGCTATGTGGGATCAATCAAAGGTGGGCTGGGATAGAGTCGGGCCATAGGCAGGTTGCGTTGAGTCGGGTCAAGTCATATGAGATGGTTGTGCGACAAGTGTTGGCCTGGGCTAGGCTTGTGAGTCTGTGCCGGCCTATCTGTGATTTGCTTGTTGGATCCGCTGGGATAGAGCCAGATCGAACTGGGCTAGGCTAAGGAGTGCTTGCTGACATGGATTTAGAATGGGCTTAGAATTGTTGGCCAGCTTATCTTTGGTGGCTTGATTCTTGTTAAGCAAATTGGTCTAGGATGGATTGGGCCTTAATGTTCTAGCCAAATGATCATACTTGCGAGAAATTTGAGAAACATATTATCCTCCAAGTACGTCTTTACGAGCAGGGGCAGGCTTGTCAAATTACGAAGATCCTACCGATTGGACCTTCTTCTTTACATTTAATGCATGCCACACATGGCATTATGCCATTGAATGATACGGTTCACTTTTCTAAATGTGGCAGGGGTTTCCAACGTATATGATGTAATAATAACATTGATTATACCTAGATGGTTGAGATCTGTTTTCCTTTTGAATCTGACGCCTATGATTGAGGAGGTAGGTATAAATATCCCTCTTCTCTTTCCTTTTCTCTTCCAAAGCTTAAAGAATTTGCTACGGTTAAAAACCTCTAAAACCCCCAAAACTTTAAAGCTCTTTTTCTTCTTTACAAAATAGTAAGCATCTTTATCTTTGATTCCTCTTCATGATTTGAATAAATGGTTCTTTGATTATTGGAAATAGCTTTTTTCTTGCCTTTTTTGGCTGCTTGACGCGCTTTTAGTTTCAGTTTGATTATGTGTTGTTGGTTGGTCAAAATCCATGCTCTTTGGTCATGTTTTGAATGTCTATCGGCCATCGCTTCCATTTCAGCAATGGTTGGTCGACGTTGGAGAACATTCCAGTGGCCTGTGATTTTTTAAAAACATATCAGTGTTGGGCTGTAGTTCAAGGCCCAAATTGATAGCCTTGGGCTTTAAGTAAAAAAGTAAAATACTAGATATGGAACATAAGGCCCGCAACTTAGCTTAAGAGTTTGTTTGGGTCATGAGCCGGCCTTCATGGGGTGCCCAGCTCGGGCACGCCATGAAGACAGTTATCCAACTTCCTCTTGGAGCATTGCACCTGGGCCTTGCTAGGCTTAGATGTTAGGGATATGTTTAATGTAGAATGCTTATGTTTCAGATGGCAACCTCTAGATCTACTTCAATCGGTGATTCTGATCTTAAAGTGTCTGAGATCATGGAGAGGGTGGTAAACTTGGTTGAGGTCATCGCTAAGCATGGATGCAACGTCAACATGGTGAGATACCCCATGGCTACTGATCAACCGGACCACACTCCCCTAGCAACTTTCCTTGGTCTCTGAGCTACTTTAAAGTCAGAGCTAGGGCTGCACACAACCCATATCCAATCCGACCCAACCCAACCCACATAAACCCAACCCAACCCATCCTAATTCGGGTCGGATATGGGTTACAATTTGTAACCCCTGTATATGGGTCGGGTGTGTTATTTTGTTCAACCCAACCCTACTTTAACCCAACCCAACCCTATATTAAAAACCTAATTTAATATCAATACACTTAAAATAGAATAGTCTAATCCTAGAATAATGTTTATGTATTCTACAGTAAATATACGAAAAACATATTTTATGTCAACCCAAACAAGATAGAATTTGACAAAGATATTCCAAAGGGCATTTTAATGTAATTTAAAATGAAACACTTGTTCAACTATGTAGTGAACTAATTTCATATGATGTGTTTTACAATGAAATTTTAATAAAATATATGTTATAATGAATTGGTTAGTTTAAGTGCGTTATGCTAGCTAAAATTTAATATATTATGTTGAACATTTTAATGTTATTTTTTGAAAATATTCGCTTATATTCTCATTTTTTATTAGATCCATGCAACCCAACCCAAACCTACTAAACCCGACCCAACCCATACTTCGACCCAACCCATATCCAACCTCATATAGGGTCGGATACGGGTTGAGCTGCCTTAAACCCATACCTATGCGGGTCGGATGAAATATTTGGTCTGACCCGACCCAACCCATACTTTGTGCAGCCCTAGTCAGAGCCATATCGCCTCTTCTCCCGACATGCCCCAGGTTAGCTTACTCCTAATAGCTACCAGTTCTTATATAGGCTTTATATCGCATGTGCGGATCTTAAGCTTCTTGAACCGAGCACTCAATTCATCAACATGCTCTTTCAATTGTAGAAGGAAGCCGGATACCCGACCGTTATCTATTCCCATTTTCAAGAAAACACTAAGCCCATTTTTTATATAGGCATTCTTAGTAAGGCTTCCTTAGGTTTGATTGCGAAGTATTTATTTGTCCCTCATGGGGTAAACCCCAAATTAAGGAACATCGAGTTTCCAAATGCCCAATAAGATCTCTTTACTATTATCTTTTCTTCATCATTTTCCCTTCTTTCCTTAACTTGTCCTTTAATAGAGGAATCTATTGGTCTCGTCGATTTAAGCTTCAAGATGCTCAATGAGTATATCCAGTAGTTGAGGGAGGCCACTGTTAATGTCTGAAATACGAAAGTTTTACTGATCAATAGCAACCTCCATCAAGTCAGGCTGATAAGGTGAACCCACATCATAGTTGTAGAGTGGGATGGCTCATCAGAGAAACAGACCAAGGTGAAACATGATAATATTGAGATCACATTTTTGGACCTAGATGTCGGGCTGAACACAGATGAGAACCGAGACATGATGATGCTATCTAAGATGAGGGGCCTAGAGAGTGGAAAAAAGTTGATTAGGATAAGTTGAGAGATGCAGTGCCAACACCTCGGTGAGAGATTTTTGACCCACAACAGCTGGTTGACATCCCGGTTCCACAACGTGGGACGTTAACTGTCTTGTGGGATACCGAGGAGAATTATAAGGGAAGTAGTTTAGGGGAGGGTCACAAGAACCAGACATTGGTAGGGACGTAGGTCCTTCCTCCGAGCCATATCTTTCTTATGATCCTTTTTATCCAAGATACGATATTGCACCACCAGGCAAGTCTTACATTAGGGCAGATCAACTAATGTAGGCGGTTCGGTCTCATTATGCCTACCCATTATTAAAATGCAAGGACGGGCAGGTCTAAATGGTAGTTAATTTATTTGCACTTGTCTCTTTTTCCTTATAATTGGAATAACCATAAATTTTTCGTTTCAGTGGCAACCAATCTCAACTTTTAATTCTTCTATGCCTTCGACTCCGCTATCCAAACTGTCATGATTCTTATGCCCAAGGAACCCATGCCAAACCTGAAGATTGTGGAGTTGAACCAGCCCCAACTAGGAGATCCACCAGTCCATCGACTAGGAGATCCATCACTCTGTTTAACCCATGCAGTCTCTTAATTAGCAATATTATGGCTAATTTATTAGAGTGTACTCATTTAGTAGAGTGTCTAAAAAGGTAATGTCTAAGATTGGGTCTAGATAAACAAGTACTCTACCCTACCTAGATCTGGCTACTGGCCTTGCCCAAAGGAAAGGGTAAACCCAAAGGTTATTCATAATATAAAGGTTCGAATTAATTTTAGGCCTTTGTCAAATTTTCAAATTTAAAATATATTTTAAATTTAAAAGGTCAAGACTATAATATAAAATGAAAAATTATAAAATTTATAAAATAATTCAAATTGTTTTGAAATCAAATATAACAAGTTCAATAAATATATTCATTAATTAGATTAAATAAATAAATAAATAAATAAAAATTAATTAATTAAAAAAGACATATATAATGATATATGCGTATATACATTTATCTTAAACCGTTTAAGGTAAATAATATATTATGTGTTCAAATATATTAAAAATATCTAATTAAAACGTTATTATAAAATGAATATTTATTTGATAAATATACCTATTAAATTTTAATTAATAAAGATACATATATATAATGATATATATAACTATAAATGCTATAACCAATATTCATATTATATTGTTTTTAATAAATATAATAATTTTTTAGGTTTTAAAATAATTAAAACAATTCATTAATTAAATTAGTAAACATAAATTAATTAAATACGATTTAATTAATAGTGTATATAAGATACAAGTTAATTAAATTATAAAAGGTTATGTATAAATTAAAATGGTATAATATAAATGTATCGATAGAGTTAGTGTTATGCCTTAGGGACAATTATGTAATTTTTTACATATATCTAACTCGATAACCAATCGGTTTGAAATAAAGGGTGTTTTCTTTCTATTATATACTCATTTTCTTTTAATTATATACTTGCTATAATGTGCTAAATTAATTAATTAATTTATTAAAAGTATATTTAACAGAAAATCCATAAATGATATGTTTTATGATCATGAGTAATTTATTACAATGAAATTAAACATACCATTTTAAATATTCCTAGTCAAGATGTGTCGAGACTGGATATCGATACAACCATTGAGACTAGAATATGTAATGCTCTTCCAATGTTGGGTAGTGTACTACTCATGACTATTGAGGATACTAAAGGGCTACGTATTGAAAATAATTAGATAATCATGGAATGACTCACTTGATAGTTTTCTGTTGATCAGTATAGTTAAGGTCAAATAGGCATTATCAATGTGACAAAATTGCACAGTTCTCTTGACTTGCGAGTACTATTGATCTTCAATATGGAAGCTCCGCTTTGTTTATAGACAAATCATGGCACGAAGTCTATCGAACAACTATAATTGGGTCGACTGGAAGCAATGGGAGTGATACACTATTCAAGAGAGGATTTGTCTCCTCGGTTATATGCGTTTAGTATCATGTTCAACTAAAATCAACACGTCAAAGTCTTTGGCTAGGGCAATTCGGTTAATAATTAAATTAATTAATATTGGAATTTTGAATAGGGTTGATATTAGAATTTTGACCATTATCAAATTCCATAAGTCCAAAGTGATATAGTATTGATGAATAGAATTGGTTTAAACAATTGTCACTACTGGGTAACACTTAACAAAGTAAAATTGGATTTTACCGAAACCAAGTAAGTGAAAAATTTTGCCAAAATGTTACACCACTTGCTAAGTGACATATAAAGGTTAATATTTGAATTGTTCGATATTAATCGCTAACTGGATTTACATCTAAAAGTCACACAACCGAAATATTAAATACTCATTTTACCTCCGATTCAATTAATTTGTAATTGTTATAAATTAATTAAATTGATTAACATTTATGAAATATTAATTATAAATTTTTATTTAATGTATGTTGAACAATATTAAGCAGTGTGTTTATAATAGTGATGTATATATATACACACTAATCGATATAGGATATCGATTTGCATTTAAATTAAATTTAAGTATAACGAATATTGTTCAGGCTTGAAATGGAGTTGAGGCCAATATAGGGCTTACTAATTTCGGCCTTGGTAGAAGCTAGGATGGGCTGGGCATACTGATGATTAAGGTGGGTTGGAATTTAAATTAAAAGAGAGGAAAATTGGTGTGGGAAAAACAAGGATCTAAATCCTAGTTTTACTCCTTGGGATCTCCTTATTCAATTATTTCTAACCCGCACTTTTCATTGTATTGGGGGTGGGCCTCATACCATCCTCTTGCTGTCCCGAATCATCCTTCCCCTCTCTACAAATTTTCAAGCATCTTAAATACAAAATCAAATCAAATACAATCGTTGGCGGTAATGTTATTCAGGAGCTTGCAATTTCAGGACCTTGAATTAGTTCAGTTCATCATTTCAAGGTTCGAATTCTAGACTTTAGTAAAAGGTTATATAAATGCTTATTTAACTAATAAATAATATGTAGTTTGTAAAAAATTATCAAGAATCCATATATGTCAGTGTTGTCGTCATTTGATGATAATGTTTATATGTGTATAATAACAAAAAAGTTATATATATTTATATGCATATAAAGCTTATGGCTATAGTTTAACAAAAAAAATTGATATATAATAATATTATAAAATGATTATTTAATAAACTAGTTTTTAAATGCAAACACATAACATAAAGTATATATTTTTACCATTTTATTAATTTATAAATATAATTCAAAGTTCATGTAATTGTTAAAAATCTATTTAAAATCAAATATACACACACACACACACACACACACACACACACACACACACACACACATATAACTTGTAAACTTAAACATTGTATTCTTTTAAACATAGATAAGTATAGGTATAAAATTATAAAATACATACATGAAAAATATTTTATAAAATATATACATGTTAATATTATTTTCAAAATTTTAAAAAGTAACTTTGTCAATTTTTTCAACCAACACAATTTTAAATGGAAAAAGAAGAATCTTTTTATGGCCATGTATGCTAAATTATATATTTATATATATTTAATAATTTATTCATATTAGACATATTAATATGCATGAATTATGTGTGTATGTTTGTGTATATATATAGTTTCATAGATAATATCTTAATACGTGTATATATATACATCAATAGTTATAAAAAAAATTGATTTTGAAATGTATAAAAATATTGTACGGATATTTAATTAAATTTTAATATATTAAATTTGAATTTTGTAGTTACTAGATTTTATTATGTCTATCTAGTTCTAACTATAAACTTGAATTTTAAATTTAAATTTAATCTTGTAATTGTTTATATTATCATTTACAATTATTTTATACTATAATAAACTATATATATATATATATATATATAGTATAATCACTTACATTATTTATATAGATACACACACACATTTATTTTAAAAAGTATATACTATCATATATACAAACGCACACACACATACGTAGATGCCAGACAGCATACTTGTATATAGAGGGGTTAACATGTCTATTGTGCTGTAAATCCCTACATTTGCACGGACATGTTAAACCATGTACACTTTATTATGTCGCACGTCCACGTACACACATATGTGTATATGATACACACACATATATTATAATACAAACTATATAATAAATAAAACATTAATTATGAATTAAATAAAATATTGATTTTATTTAAAACAAAATTTAGAAAATTTCTAAATAAATTTAAACTACGTAGGCCTAATAAAGATCAAAAGGTAAATAAATTTGAAATTTACCTAATTACTCCGCTGTGTGTTGCCCTAGTTCCAACAATGGTATCAGAGCTAAATAACATATGCTGTCTAAATTAATCACAATATTAGCTCTAACTTATTAAAGTCTATCTGTATAGTAGGATGTCTGGAAAAGTGGCGTTGAAGGTTGTCTTTGGGTAATCAAGTACTCGGCCCTACCTGGCTACTGACCTGACCAGAATGGATGATTTAAGCCCAAAGGTTATCCTAATATAAAGGCCCAAATTAATTTGAGCCTTGGGCTAGTTTTCGAAAGAAAAAAATTGAAATTAAAATAAAAGTTTTAATTTAAAAGTTAAATTTAAAAGAAAACATATATTATAGAAATTATAATATAAATTTTCAAAATCTTTGGCAATGTTTTAAAATTAATTTCGAAATGTTTTAAAATTAATTTCGAAAATATTATTTATTAATAAGATTAATAAAATAAGTGAATTAATTAAATATATATACATGTATAATATATAAAATGATATATGTTATGTTGTTTTGAATTGTTTACGATAATACACACACATACGTTGCATAAAAGAATTTTGGAAATTAATAAAATTTAACTATAATTGTTAATTAAATAAATTATTTAAAAGTTAGTTAATAAATTAAATACATACATATATATGTATATATAAGATATATGAGTATTACTATAAAGGTTATAACTTATTTATTCAATATAATATGTTATAGTTGAATAATATAATAATTAATTAGATAAGATTTAATTTGTAACCCCTTGAAAATTTAAGAGAGAACTTAGTAAAAGAATTAAATTTAAAATATAATAAGATAAAAGTAGATTTTTTATAAACATTCAAATCTGGCAATGAAACTTACAGCAATGCATTCGTGGCAATTTTCTAGACATTTTTCATATACAACACTTTGAAATTGAAGCTAGTATGGAGAAGTTATAGATGTTTTAAAATGTGAAAAAAATTAATTAACTAAAGTAATAAGGAAATTAAACTATCCTTAAATAAATAGCTCCATCGATCAACACTCCTGAGGGGTCATCGGTCGACACGTAATGCTTGACTGGTGCTTATCTTGTGGTCGACGGGTTGATGTTCTAGATCGATAAATTTGATCGACCAACGTCTCGAATTTTTAAAAAATATTTTTACTTGGTTGTGAAGTAATTGTTAACGTACAAGGTGAAACCAAAAATTCTCCTTGGGTTAATCAATGGTTGGAACTAACCTAAAATCTTTATAAATACAAAGCTAATAGAAAATCTAATTCACAAAATTAGTCTGCTCTGCTAAAACTCTGTCAAATTCTTTCCTCTCCAAACTTAAATTCTTCAAAAGTAAAATAAAAATAAAAGCAGAGAGATTAAGGAGGACAAATAAAGCGAACACTTAACAAACGGGAGGAGATTCCAGTTAGGATTCAAAGGAAAGCTTGTATATGAGGTGAGTGGGTATATTTTTAATAAGATGATTATGTATGGTTAATTTTAAAATGCCCCATTTGATCTAGGTTTTTTAGAAACTAAGTTGGAGAATCGTATTGTTTAAATCTGAGATCTGAATTATAAATTGAATTGAAGTAAACTTGTTAGATAGGGATTAATCTAAGTTAACCCCTTTTCTAATCCTTTTCTAATCATATAATCTGTTAATATGACTGATTAATATAGATGTTAATTGTAAATCTAGATTCGAACTATTTTCTATGAATCGGAAAAATAATAATTAAATTTGAATAATTGGAAATTTGCTCTAACATCAAATTATATAAGACCATGTAATAGGTAATTAAATAACCAAAATGAATTAAAATCAGAAATCAAAACCCTAAATCAGTGACAACTGCTCAACTACACTATGTTCACAACGGAAACGATAATATATAATATAACAAAGATAGTCCATTACTCCAAGATATAAGGTACATCTAAGTTAAAAACAAACCTCACCAACTGGATAGTTATAATTTTCTAACCTTACAATTACTAATATGTATATAATATAATAAAGTGAAAAATAAAATAGTACGATAGGTAAACATCCAGCTCTTCTCCAAGAGCTCCATAACACCAATGCCAACCTGTAAAATACTCGGTCTGACCCGAGCATTGTAGTAAAATAACATCTGGATCAGTTTGGAAAACCAGCGTGAGAAAACTCAAGTAATATGATGCATATAATAATTCTGTGAGACCAGGCCGCTGAATATGAAATAGGTTCTTACCTCATAAGAACAACATCCATAGGTGAAAGAATGGAAACAAAATAGAACAAAACCAAACTTGAAAGAATGGTTATAAACAAGATCAAAATCCAAACTTAAATAACAAACACAAATAATTAAACATCGAGAAGAGCTCCAGACACTTCTCGATGCAATTAAGAAAATAATTCAAAGATTTGAATCAAATAAGGAAAGAAATTTTTTCCAACAATGATTAGGAGGGTGCACCCTCCTTACCCAAAGTATACCTCCAGAAATATAATTGAAAACTACAATGGCTCTCGAAAAATGTACAAGTCGGACCCCACCAACCTTACCGAGTATTCGAGTATTTCACATCTCCATGCGCATACAATTGAATCCAATCTAGAGTAGATGTGAAGATACCCTAATGAAAGCAACCCCACATAGCTTGATGTCCACTCGCACTTTGGTTTTAGTCATTTTCGACAAAGGATATCAACGCTCAAATGAGCAATAAATCGTCTTTAATTATAAAAACTTTAAAGAAGAAAATATTAATTCCAAGATTTGAATCGAAACACGGAGAACGAATTTATCCAACATGACTAGGAGGGTGTACCCCTAACACCTAAAGTATGCTTCTAAATAAAATATACTTGAAAGCCCACGCCAAGCATGCAACACTCTTAGGAAATTCCAAGCTTGACCTCGTATGACTTAATGCGGGCATCCAAATATACTCATATCACCGCATGCATGCTAAAAACAAACCTATAGATAAACGTGAATATATCCTAATGGGTGCAACCCACATGGCTTGGCTCCCACTTGCTCTATGGTTTTAGTTGCCTACGGTGTTGGATGCCAATGCTAAAAATAAGCGAAAAAACATTTTAGATTGATGAAGCATGAAGAATGATATCAAAATCGATAGTTAAGAAGTCAACTATCAAAAGTAAATAAACGATTGCATATGGAAATTAGAACACATATACTTGTCACCAATAAATGAACCAAACTTTTAAAACATTTGATTCTTACTCTTGTTTGATTTTCACATCATAAATATTTTTAAAGTCCTTTAAAAAAAACTCTTTAAAAATATTCTTTAAAAGTTCAAATTATATTTCTAAGTGTATTAAAAAGGAGGGTCAAAAAAGAATATCATCGAAAACACTGTTTTCTATAAACCTCAAAAAAATTGACACATAGCTTTGTTTTTTAAACATTCCATTTTAAAGATTTCCATATTTATAAACTATCATTTATAAATTTAAAAGCATATTAAATATCCCAATAGGTAATAAATCAAGTTATAATCTTTTTTATATATTTAAGCAATATTAATTATCCCAAGAGATAATAAATCAAATTTATAATCATATATAAATTTAAAATAACATTAGTTATCCCAAAAGATAATAAATAAAATTTAAAATCATTTATAATTTTAAACCAACATTAATTATCTCGAAAGATAATATATCAAATTTATAACTTCTTTTATTAATTTTAATCAATACTTATGAAACGACCCGCAAATCCGTACTCCTTGAGTCAACACTATTTTACTTAAATCAACTCAAGTTGTACAGAAATACGAACCATTTGGGTTAAAGAAGGAGAGGTAGGAGAATAAAATAGACAACAACATCAGAATCTAACCATCTCAGCGGAATAAAATATAATAGATAATAAATGATCTTTACTCAAAAGTCAAATATCTCTGTTTACATATTACACCATCAGAGTACATCAATCACAGCTCAACAACAATATCATACAAATGGATACACAGCAACTCAACACAGCCGAAATATATATATATATATATATATATATAATATATATATATAAACAAGTACGAGAGTACGTATCGTCATCCAGCTCGTCTCCTGAGCTCCACAGCATCATATCCTGTATTCTATAATACTCGGTCTGACCCGAGCATTACAGTTAAATAACACCCGAGTCAGTCTGGAATACCAGCGTGAGAAAATCACACCCAATCGATTATTAAAGTTTCAAAACTCCTTTGAAAACAAAAGCATCTCGTAAGACCATGCCACAAATAAACATGTCGGGTTTTTACCTTACGATAGCTAAAACATTTTTATTAAAGTCCTCTGATATTATAATAGTGTCAATAGAAAGTAAAATAGAATCTAGCTGAAATGCTTGCATCTCACATTTCAACAGTAGTTGGGCACAATCAAAACCGTACGGGTGCGTATGGAAAATGGATTCCAACTAATGGCTAGGCACTGGGGTACCACCTGTCACAGTACCTGGTCTAGATCAGCGTACCGAGGAGCTACCCTAACTCCCCTGCAACACAAGACCGGAACCATCCCTTACTGGACAGTCCCGAGCAAGATCACCCCGCGGTTGGGATCAGCAACCGCCCACTAAGCCGAAATAAAGGGACATCTAGACAGGGATGACCTCACCCTCCAGTGGGGGCTACCCACGAAGCCTTGTTGCATAACCCCTGATTTTCAGCCATTCCCATTTGAAGAGGCTTGAGGCTAAGCGTTACCTTTTATAGAACATATCTCTTAGAATGCCCATCGTCCACCTGACGATGTTTCGCAAGCATTCATCCATACAAGTCCGTCCAGGGTTCGAACGGAACCGAAGGCACTATTCCTACTACATCCATTTGGAAATATCCTCGGGACTAGTAGCGACTTGTAACAACCCTGTATTTTGTAATTATTTTATTATATATTTTAATTATTTTTAATGTAAGATTTTGATTTAAAAACTTATTTTACTTATTTGAAATGATTAAATTTATTATTTAAATATAATCTTGATTTTTTATGAGTTATAATTCCAAACTTGTGTAAGTTGAATATTTGCCTGAAATGCTGATTTTGGTCAAAATAGTCAAACTGTGACTTTCAACTTAAAATTTTAAAAGTTTAAAATTTTAATTTTTTTCTTTTATTATGAAAGTACATAGAATTCTAAGAACACCACTTTTCGTTTCGTTGAAATTGGATGTAAATTGTGAAAGTTATACCCTTTACAATATTGTGCATATATAGGGTTATTTAACAATGACTATTTTAAATTGAATAAATTACTTCTTCTTTGTTATATTTTATTTTAATATGTAATAATATGTTTTATTATGTATATTTTGACTTTTAAATATTTTTAAATGATAATAGAATTTTTCCAAAATTTACTGTATTTATTTCCTATTTTTAAAGGCTGTTTTATAATTTTCTGCTATTTTCTTCATATAAATTTTACTTAATTAATTTTTTTTTATTTTGTGAATGCATTTTATTTTATTTGTTATAAATATTTTTACAAGTCCATGAAGATTTTCTAAAGTTCATATGAAATTATTTCTAATTTTTAAAGCCTAGTCTGCAATTTTAAGCCATTTTCTTAATTTAATTATATATAATTAAAATTTATTGATTTATTTTATACATTCACTTTTATTGCTGTGTTTTACTTTATTTTATTCATTTTACATGTATTTAAATTTAAGAAAATTTTTCCAAAGTGTATTGAAGTTATTTCTAATTCCTAAGTCCAGTTTTCATTTTCTGTATCATTTTCTTATTTTAATCATATTTAATTAATAATTAATTATTAATATTTGTTTATCTGTTATATTTTCGAATTCTAACTGAAATTTATAAGTGTTTTCAGTTATTTAAGATGTATATGAATATATATAGGAAGTTCAAAAGGTTTGAAAACATAGAAACGTAAAACCGTTTTAACGTTTCTTCTTCCGTTTCTTTTCCAATTAATAGATTTAATTTCCTTTAACCGTTCCTTTCTTTATTGTAGCTGTGCATTTCTTACCTCATTTTCACGTGAAAACATTCCTCTCCACTTCATTTTTCACGGCTAGAAAGGTTTGGTAATGGCTCCTCTTTTCCTCTTCGTTTTGCTCTTCTTTTTCCATTGTTTTCTTATATTTTGCCTTGTTTTCTCATGTGTATTGCTTGGCCTCTCCTCCATAGCCACGGCCACCACCTCCTACACCTCTTCCCTGCCATCATCACCAGCTATATCTCTTGTCTTGACCAAGACCGAGCCCACCATGGTGCCAAAACTCCAAAAAAATGCAACAATGCCCTTGAACAATGCTAGTTTGACCACCTTTGCCTCATCTCCTTCATCTCCACTTATTGCCTTGCCTACATGATGTTAAACCTGACTTATATGATGTCATACCTGATCCAAAGCATCATTATAGCCAAGCATAAGTGTCCCTTAGGCCAAGCATTGAAGTGGTTGAAGCAAGGTCCAATCTATCTTGTTCATTTTGCTTTGTATTTCAAAATTGTTTCAATGTTATTTTATGTTGAATGTTTATATATTGTCTTGTTTGTTTTGTTTTGGGTTGTTGATACAAAATCATATCTTGGCTATCTTTCAACTCAAATCAAAAGTCGTGCAATTGTGCTTGTCGTGCCTTTGGAGCCGTGCTTGTATGTTGTTTTGGTCTCTAGCTTTGAAAAATGTGAGTCTTTCTCACTCTGACATTTATACTTATGAAAAGTGAATTGATGACAAGTGTTTAGTAATAAAAAATGTTTATGCAAGTTAATGATGATCATATGATATGCTATGCCATGTTATTACCATATTATTACCATGTTAAAACTGTTATTTTTCACCTGACATCTGATATATGACTGTAAATTGTGATATTGACCTTGTTTATATTATATCTGCATATGATCACACTGCAAGTTCCCTGTTAGAAAAAAAAATGTTATGGGCTGAAATGATAGGCCTGATTTATTTTGTTTAATTTATTTTAACTTGGGATTGCGGGTTTGAAATGATAAAACCCGGATTTTCTTTGTAAATTACGGGTTGAAATGATATATTACCCGTATCACTTTACCTAGCGTAGAAAATTTTATACAGGCCCGTAGTTAAAATATGCTTTTCTAAAAATTTTAAAATATTTTAGAAATTTAATTATTATAATATTTTGATTTGAAATTTAATAAAAATAAAATTTTTGTAAAACATTATTGATTTTCTGAATAATTGTAAGTGAAATGAATTAATGAAAAAGTTAGAAATTTTGAACGTAAGTTATTTTGGAAATTTTGATTTAATTTTAATTGGAAATTTAATTGAGTATGAAATTATGATAAATTTATGATAATTTGAATTTAAATGAATTTAAAATGATTTTTATCATATTTATGATTTTTTTAATAAAGTTAAAATGTGAAATGAATAAATATTTTAAGTTGAAACTTTGAAATATAACTAGAATTGGAAATTTATGAAATTGATGTAAAGTGAACTTTTAGTTAAGCAAATAAAAATAAAACTAAGTTATATTTGAGAATTTGAACTTAAGTGTTAAGTTGAAATTTAATGTAATGGATTTTAAAATTGATCATTGCATTTTAATAAGTGGATTATTATTAAATCTTGATTTTTGAATGGAAATTTAACCCTGTAAAATCATGAATTTGAGGAAAATTAAATGATGTTATAAATGTGAAAATGTATGACTTTATAAGTTAAAAATGTTTTAATAAAAATATAATCGGTTGAGAAATTTTATTGAATATTTGAAGTTAATTGACTGTATTTTTGAAATGCTATTAATTACAATGAAAATGATATTACAGCATTTGTAAACGCTGTAGTTGATGATAATGAACTAAAAAGCTAAATTGAATTAAAGCTATTATAGCAATTTTTGTAAGTGCTGTAATCTTTGAATTTAACTAAGTTATTCGAAATTTAAGTAAACCTATCATAACATTTTAAAATGCTGTCCTTTGTTAAATTGAACTGTTTCGAATGTAACTTTCCGTAGAGTTTTCTAAATGATGCGAAAAGTGAATTTTCACGGTTTTGATAAACTTAAGTGAATAAATAAACTTTGGAAGTTGAAATTTTTGGAAATTTAATAATTTAATTATTAAACATAATAACTTCATTGAAATGCTAAAAAAAAGAATTTTTGGAACATAAACTGTTTTGAAATATGAATTGAAATGGTATTTTAGATTGAATAAGATGAATAATGATTTGAAATGAATGAAGTTTTGAAAAGATACGATATTTTGATATATTCAAATATTTGAAAATGAAGTTTTGAAAAGATACGATATTTTGATATATTAAAATGATTTGAAAATGAAGCTTTGAAGGTTATGATATTTTGATATATTACAATGATTTGAAAGGTAGTGTTGAAAGGGTATGAAAATTTAATATATTGAAATGGTTAGAAATGACTTGATATTTATTTTGATAAATATTTGAATTGAAGGATATTTTACGATGATATATTGAAATGGTTTTGGAAATGATTTAATCTTTATTTTGATAAAGATTTGGATTGAAAAGGATATTTTATTTTGAAGTATAAAATATTGTTTTAAAGTTATAACTACGGGTTATAATAACGATTGGTTGTTAAAGAGACCGGGATCGGATATTGTCTTATAGCCGACCAATACCGAAAACCACTTTAACAACTGTGTACGCGGTGGAGATTCCAGAATGAAGTAGGATGGTGGCGACGTTCTCGAGGTATATATTACGTGGACCCAACTCCCGTGAGTTGGCATATATGACTAAAACAGGAGCTATACCGGGCTACACAAAGGGTCACACCCTTTCATCGAGCATGCTCCATCGGAAACCATTCTATTACTGTTGTGATTCGATTCGGTGGCGCCACTTTGATTCGGGGGTATTGTTCGAGGTGGGCGGAAGCTGCTGGCTTGCCGTCACCACCGGTCCGGGAGTGCAAACGGTGTATCCACCCTGGCATTGCCTCGTGTGCCGTGTCATATCCTTATATCGAGCCCACTACGATTTTGGTTTTAAAAATCCGACCGCGTTAAGGTTCACCATCCACTTAACGCTATTTTCTATATGATTATACTTTACTGATTAGACACTACCGTATATAGCGTATATTACTACATAGTAAATAGTTTAACGGATCCTTAGAGGATGGGCGGTCCCAAGTATCCTTTAAGTTACTGATGCATTTTGTTACTGTTCACTTGAGTTGATTTACAGTTTATAAGTATTTATGTCCTGACTCGAGGGTTTTGTGTTTTGCTTTACGCTCGGGTCAGATTGATTGAGTTAGCATTCAAGATTCACCTTCGGCGTTGGAGCTCTCCTTGAAGATCCAGCCATCTATTTTGTTTCAGTATCCAGTGGTTCAGTGATGTATCTGATTTGTACCTGATGTATCATGTTACTCTTCTGCTGTATCTTATTTAACTCTGATGTATCTTATATTTTATATAGTAGCTTCATGAACTACTATCTCTTTTTCTTCCGCTGCATTTTTATATACTCCGTGTCTGTGATCTGTTATTTTTATTTACTGTATATTCTGAGGTTTGCCAAAATTTTATTTACAACACGGTATTTTGAGCAATTCAATTCCGGCATGAGTGTCTGCCTATGCACTTATAATGGATGTGAATGGTTGAAAATACCGAGTCGTCACACGACTAGCCCTTGCACTTCACTGCTCCATCTTCGAATCCAAACTCGTTTCACGAAACGTACAAACCAGATCGAAGTGGTTTTCGAGAAATAAATCTTGATCCCGGTCACTTCGAAACGATCAACGTATTTGGCCAATATTGATAGTCGATTATTTAACTCTCAATCAATATTCACAAACAACCATCAACCCATAAATAATTTCCCAAATTATTTATTTATCTTAAAAATATTTTACAAGATATATTTTCACTTTTCAAATTCCTTTGAAAACAGTTTTCAAAACTATCTTCCTTTTTCTCAGAATAAATTTCGAGTATTTCATTTCCACTAGAATCACCAAGCACAAGATTTTAGATTTTTAAAATAATTTCAAAACACTTTAATTGTAAAGTATGGTTAATATTTAATTTAGAAAATCTTTCTTTAGTACTTAATTTTAAATAATGCTTTAAACAAAATACCAAGTCATTCTTTATATAATTATTACGATAATAGATAAAACAAAAATACTTACTTTGGAATTTACCTTTAAACACTTAAGTTAAGACTACTTTAATAATTTACTAAAATACATACTATATAAACATTTGAAAATAAAGTTACTTAATAAAATGTAAAACTAGATTTCTACTTTTTAAAACCAAAATACTAAGTTACTTCTTAATAATTAGTGCTAGAATAGATTAAAGAAAATACTTACTTTAAATATTAGAAATAATAAATTTTACAAAATTTTCTTCTTTAAAAACAACTTTAAAACATTTAATTTATATTTGCAAATTTACTTTTAAAAACATGTACTTGGCAATCCAGAGAAAATTCCAACTTCAATCACTTAAATCAATTTCCCCAAATTGATTTCCAATTTATTTTAGTTGGAATAAATTCTTTTACTTATCAGTTCATTTCCAAATTCAGTAGTTGTGGTCTTTATTATTATTATTATTATATTTTTTTCAATTTCTTCTTTACTCTTTCAATAATTCAAATCTTAAATTCTAAATAAATGTTTGTTCTTTTAAATTAATAATACTGCATTTTTAAACTTCATTAATTTTCTGTTTATTCAAATTTTCCTTTCCATTCTCAGAATTCATTTATTAAAATTTAAAGTCACTTTATTTCTTTTTTTCAAGTTATTCTTGAATTTACTCTATAATTATTTTACTTGCAATTTCACTTCTTTTATTTTCATTTCCAAAATCAAATTTATATTTTTAATAATTCATTATACCCAATTATATCAATCAAGCCATGGCATTCAATACTTCCACATAGTTCATTATAGAATATCAAATAATCAGAACAGAGAATATCAAATAATTTAAATAAAAGTTGACGGGTCCAGTTGGATCCCTCCAACCTGTTTTCTCTGCATCCACAGATGTTAGCACAATATAGTATACCAATTACAAAATATCATACTATATCGCATCGATCAATTCAACCATCCAAACAATTATTTAAATTTTATCATTTAAATTTAAATTTAAACTGAGTGAGATTAACTCACCTTTTCCTTCAAATTCGCAATTCACCTCATTCTCGGTTTGATTCCACGATTTCAGACCTTGTAAAAATATTAGATGGTTTTTATTAACATTCAAATAAATCGACCACTAAATTTTTGTATATAAATTTAATTATCCAATGCTTTAATCTCAGGCTAATAATTTAATTTTTAGCTGATTCCCTTTTATAAAATATTTTTAGTACCTAGTACCTAAAGGATTCAATAAGTTAATAGCTTCATCATACATTATTAACAATAAACTAGTTAGTGAAGACATGTGTATATATATATTTTAAATAGATAAGTTTATATATATATATATATCTTTAGTCTCATACTTTTAAAAACTCGTTTATATGAATCTAAAATCTAATTTAAATAACTTCTTTTCAATATTCAAAATTCCTATTTATTTTAAAACTTTACCTACTGTAATACATATTCAAATTTATTTTCAAATTTAAATTGAATATAAATAAATCATATGCCTTCGAGTTGATCGAACTTCCATCAATCCCTGTCCCAAACCCATCACGTAAGCCCACCCTGCCTCGACCGAGCACTAGGCTTTACTGCCGTACACGAACCATACTGCTCGACTACGAGCCTCCACCTATCTACACTTGGCACCGTGCGCTCCCACAACGACGTCAGCCAATCGCATAAACACGATCCACCACCTGCGGCAGCCCTAATCCCCAAAGCTTTGAACCCTTACCACGACCGCCTCGAGCTCGCGTCACGGTCGCGCGCGCCCCCCCTCAAACTCGAAACCACCACCAGGCCCCACAACAGTCGCGACGAACGCAAACATCCAACACAGATCGGAATACAAATAGGGTACGAGCTCGGCTCGATTTGTTTTCGCCCTGAAGATGGAGATGAAGCTAAAAAGAAAACAAAAACTTCGGCCATTACTTCGATTCCCTTTTTTTTAGAACGAAGAACTCGGCCTCGCCTTCGAATTGAAAGGAGGAATGAAAACAATCAAGTCGCGATTGTTTTGGGATGCAGCTGCCATTGTTGATTTTGATTTGGAGGAGATTTGTTCGGTTATGTCTCAATTTAAATTGAAGGAAGAAAAACAAGGAGCGACCATTAATAAAATTTCCTGATATTCGTTCGTTTCTAATAGAATGGGGGTTCGCGAACATAAAAGGGCTCGATTTTGGCTTCTCGAAGAAGGATGAAGAATCATGTTTGGTAAGCCAAAGGTAGTGTGCTTTGCACGATCTTATCGCCGAAAATTTTGAACTGAAAAGGAAAGAAAGGAAGGACGTGAAAGGATTTGACTGTTTAAACAATGTCTAAATTTGATTCAAGCTTAAATTTAAATCGACCCGAATTTTCGATATAGATCTAAGCGCGTCTATATGTCGTATGCTCACACAACAACTCCAAACAGTACGAAAATTGAAATCCGATAATAATTCAATATTACGGATCCAATGGAACTGGTTTCGTCGAATTCCGAGACTGTGCCTCGAAAGACTATTTTTAAATTCAATTTAAAACGATAAATTTTCAAAACTGAACAATTCAGTGTTAGATTTAATTTTAACCCTTATATTATATTCAATGTTATCAATATAAATTTTAAAACTAAACAAACCACTGTTAAATTAAATTTTAACACCTTTAAAATTTCCAGTATTATCAATATAAGTTTCATAAGTCTTCAATTTATTTCCAACAGGTTCAAAACTCCAAATTCAACGTTTTACTCAACTTCAAATTATTTAATTTAATAATTAAATCATCAAATAAATTGTGATATTCGTAATTCAAGTTAAAATTGCTCTATTGAATACTTAAAATCAATTAAATATTCCGACTTAAATTGCTTGAAAATTTCGGGTCGTCACATTCCTCCCCCCTTAAAAGAATTTCGTCCTCGAAATTACTAGTTAGGAAGAATGATCCAATACCTGTTACTATTTTTCCCAAAACCAAACAGTTTCTAACAATTCAACATCTTACCAACTATTTTTTTTTAAAAGACCCATTGTTATTCTTATTATCTTTCCAAACCTTTCCCTAATTTCAAACTATACCATTTGTTTAACCATTCAAGTTTCAATTTACAACCAAATTTTGAATTATCAAATTTTCTCAAAAATATTCTAACACTCTAAATTTCTGAAAAATTTCGCCAGCGTCTCCTTTGCGCGGCTAGCTCGGTACAATTACAAAATGGCTCTACGGCCTCCCAAATCCAAAAAAGAAAACAAAAAGCCAAGTGGCTCGATCCAAAAACCCAATCAAATTTCATACCAAATTTAAATTCATACCTTTTTGTCGAGCATTTCAAATTTTTATCTTTTGAATCAATCCAATACTCTTTTCCCTTTAGATTACCTGCATAACCTACTTAGCACTAATATCCAATCACAATATTCCAAAAACATTTTATCGACTTCCTTACAAGTGTCAATTATTTACTCATTCAAATATCAACTTGAAATATATTTGTAATATCAATCTCCAATTAAGAATTCACCATTCCTTACTTAAGTTTAGTATAAGCATTATATATGCTTCTTTGTTTGTTTTCACTTTACCACTTTAGTTAATATCTATTTCTATTCAAATTGATTTCCACATTACATATGAATTTCATTTATTTTCAACATTGAACTTTTAATTTTATCTTTCATTTATAACTAATTATTTTAAATTGGTTTTATTTACTAACTTATTTTAGTTTTCAATTTGAATTTGTTTGTCGTTAACAAAATTTTCCAAAATTTTCAAAAATTTTCTAACTTCCAAAATTTCTGAAAATTTTTGGCAGAGTCCCCTTTGTACGGAGGAGCTTTTGCAATTTGACAAAAGAGATAAATATATATACATCGACCCACCCAGTCGGAAAAATCAAAAACAGTTCATATTTCCTATTTTTATTGCGTAAGCGTACCTTATTTAGCATTTTAAGCAAGCGGCTTATTATTTTTAGCAAATAGCACAACCAAATCCAGCCACACGGCTTCCAGGTACCTGTACTTACTCAATTTAAACATGTAAGTTCCAAATATATGCAGTTTAGCTGTATTTCACTTAGTTGCAATGGTTAAAACATATGAATTCTAAAAGAAATGCACATCAAACATTTTCCGTAAGCAATTTATACAATTTTCATACTAATTCAACTGTTTCAATTAATTTACAATCCATTTTCATTCAATTTCAATGGTTTAAAACTCAATCGCTTACAATTAATTTATTTTTAAGCAAACCGAACTCATATTTAATCCAATTATTCTCAAAATCAATTTATTTTACTCATATTCATCCACGCATTTTAATAACTTCCATTTACACCAAATAACAATTTATTCTATGCAATTCGACGAGATTTATGTGAATAAATAAGTATTTAAGTTTTATAACCAATTTAAATTGATTTCAACTCAATTTATATTTAATTCTATTCCATTTAAATTTCATTCACAATCCATTCATTTACGTTTTATTCCATATTTGTTTATTCCAAACTATTTTATTTAGCTCAAAAACAATCTAAGCTATTCCATTCAATAACCATATCAAATTTTGTTTTTATAGACTCCAAGTTATTTCAAATCCTTAACATTTTAAATAGTTTACAATTATTTATTTAAGAATTTTCATTCCATTAAACATTATCTGTAACTCACCGAATTCTATTTCGATTTAAATTTATTTTCACTTGATTCAAATCTAACCCAATATCATTAAACTTAATTCAAGTTGATTTAAATTCAACTCTCTTCCATCTATTCAGCTTAAGCCAATTTACTTCAATTTATTCAAATTTTATACTTAAGCTAATTTTCATTTTACCAGCAAAATTTACTCTTTTATACTCAACTTAACTCAATTGATTCCAAGGCCATATCCTTTATTTCCACTTATTGGATTTCATTTACACATTCAAACAATTACTATTTTAATCCATTTACATTTTTATTTATTCGACACATTCCTAACTATATTTAATCTGTTAACACTTCAAGTTAAATTTTAATTTAAACTCAAGTCCCGAATCCACTATGCATTTTCAATTTTTCACCAATTTCATGGACTCACAATTCAATTAATTCTCAGTTCATTTAATTAATTGAAAGGCCACTATCAATTATATACCTTCACTAATGATTCAAGTCGAATTTGATTTATAACTTGGGTTTTATTTCCAAACTTCAATATTAACCCACCAATCCAGCTTTTCCTTGGCTACATTGGTTATCATTATATATTTCGTTATCTAATTTATCATCTACTTAGTTTTTTCTTAATTTATAATTCAATACTTGAATTTTAATTTCAAATACCACTCCATTCAATTTTCTTAAGATCAATTTATTTTATAATTCAAGCTTGGATTTTTGTTTTATTTCCCAATTCATCAAACCATATTTATTTTGAATTTTGTACTCCATTTTCAATTTAATAAGTCACAACTTATTGTTTTCTACAATTCCATTCACCATAAGCTTGAATATTTTCTTCTCTTATTTTAACTCAAGCCTTATTGCTTCTTTATAACCCAAGCATATTTTATTCATGCATTTTAATTCTTTTATAAATTATTCTGGTTTATTTATTTCAATCTAATTCTTATCCAATTTATTTCTTATCCAACTTATTTTCTAGCTATCCAGGTAAGAATCAATTACAATTCAATTTATTCAATTAAATTTTTATTCCAGTTCAATTCGACTTTAACTCAGATTTATTTAACTCAATTCGATTTCAACTTGATTCGAATACGACTGGATATTATTTTCAGCCTATCCAATTAATGTTAATCCAGTCAAATTTTTATTTCCCATTCAAGTTAATTTCATTTGTAGCTTTTCTCTTTAAATTTAAATTCCAACATCCAAAGCTTATATTCCCTTCCTGATTTAAAACACACCTCAATTTATAAGCTTACAACTATCTCATCAGGATTTTTACACACCCGACTTTGGTTTCAAATTATTTAGAAATCTCCAATATCTCAAATCACATTTCTCAAAAAATTTAAACCAATCCTGGCTTTTACTTTCAACAAATTTCCTTTTGAAATTTTCAAAAACAACTAGCTTTCTGAACAAATCAGTTTTTGGCAGCAATCCGTCACTTAGAAATACGAAAATGAATTCTGATGATGCGGCCGTCACCATCAGAATTATTTCCCAATAATCTAAGTGATTTCAATGCCATATCACTTTCAAAACCCATTTAAAACAAATTTCCATTCAGAAATACCTCCAAAACAATAATGTTATCATTTATCTTCAAAATACTTCGATAAACATTCCCAAAATCTCTGAAATTTTGAATTTCCAAATCCTGCTTAAATAAATTTTAACAATAATTCATTTGTATAATTTATGCTTATACAAATTTCCATTTGATTGTATTTCAATTCATAAATTACATTTATAATTCATATTTATAAATTTCATTTTATAATGAATTTATTCCCTTAAATTTTTGTTATATTTCAATTTCTAGTTAAAATTTTCACTTAACAATTAAAATAATTTAATATTATCATCTCTAACATCCAAGCAACCATATGTTAGCTAAAATAGTTTACAAGAACTTTTCTTTATATCAAAATATATTATTGGGTAAAATTATTTCATTTACCCATATTTAAAACAATACCGTATCGATTGCTCTATTCGAATGTTTAGAAACCCCTTCGATACAGTTGTCCAGACTGTGCCGACGAAGGTTCATATGCCACGCAATAAACCAATCAACACAATATTAAAACAATTTATATTCACTAACAAATATGCGCTCATATCTATTAATACACTCAAACTCATTATAGAGTACTACGGACTCTATTTGAAATGAGTAATTCCCACCAGAGCCAAGGTTATCACCAGCCTAAGCTCTTAAACCAAGTGAAACGACCCGCAAATCCGTACTCCTTGAGTCAACACTATTTTACTTAAATCAACTCAAGTTGTACAGAAATACGAACCATTTGGGTTAAAGAAGGAGAGGTAGAAGAAGAAAATAGACAACAACATCAGAATCTAACCATCGCAGCGGAATAAAATATAATAGATAATAAATGATCTTTACTCAAAAGTCAAATATCTCTATTTACATATTACACCATCAGAGTACATCAATCATAGCTAAACAACAATATCATACAAATGGATACACAACAACTCAACACAGCGGAAATATATATATATATATATATATATATATATATATATAAACAAGTACGAGAGTACGTATCGTCATCCAGCTCGTCTCCTGAGCTCCACAGCATCATATCCTGTATTCTATAATACTCGGTCTGACTCGAGCATTATAGTTAAATAACACCAGAGTCAGTCTGGAATACCAGCGTGAGAAAATCACACCCAATTGATTATTAAAGTTTCAAAACTCCTTTGAAAACAAAAGCATCTCGTAAGACCACGCCACAAATAAACATGTCGGGTTTTTACCTTACGATAGCTAAAACATTTTTATTAAAGTCCTTTGATATTATAATAGTGTCTATAGAAAGTAAAATAAAATCTACCTGAAATGCTTGCATCTCACATTTCAGCAATAGTTGGGCACAATCAAAACCGTACGGGCGCGTATGGAAAATGGATTCCAACTAAGGCTAGGCACTAGGGTACCACCTGTCACAGTACCTGGTCTAGATCAGCGTACCGAGGAGCCACCCTAACTCCCATGCAACACAAGACCGGAATCATCCCTTACTGGACAGTCCCGAGCAAGATCACCCCGCGGTTGGGATCAACAACCACCTAAGCCGAAATAAAGGGACATCTAGACAGGGATGACCTCACCCTCTAGTGGGGCTACCCACGAAGCCTTGCTGAATAACCCTTGATTTTCAGCCATTCCCATTTGAAGAGGCTTGAGGCTAAGCGTTACCTTTTATAGAACATATCTCTTACAATGCCCATCGTCCACCTGACGATGTTTGCAAGCATTCATCCATACAAGTCCGTCCCGGGTTCGAACGGAACTGAAGGCACTATTCCTACTACATCCATTTGGAAATATCCTCAGGATTAGTAGCGACTAGCCCTTGCACTTCACTGCTCCATCTTCGAATCCAAACTCGTTTCACGAAACGTACAAACCGGATCGAAGTGGTTTTCGAGAAATAAATCTCGATCCCGGTCTCTTCGAAACGATCAACGTATTTGGCCAATATAGATAGTCGGTTATTTAACTATCAATCAATATTCACAAACAACCATCAACACATAAATAATTTTCCAAATTATTTATTTATCTCAAAAATATCTTCACAAGATATATTTTCACTTTTCAAATTCCTTTGAAAATAGTTTTCAAAACTATCTGCCTTTTTCTCAGAATAAATTCGAGTATTTCATTTCCACTAGAATCACCAAGCACAAGATTTTAGATTTTTAAAATAATTTCAAAACACTTTAATTATAAAGTATGGATAATATTTAATTTATAAAATCTTTCTTTAGTACTTAATTTAAAATAATGCTTTAAACAAAATACCAAATCACCTTTATATAATTATTACGATAATAGATAAAACAAAAATACTTACTTTGGAATTTACCTTTAAACACTTAAGTTAAGACTACTTTAATAATTTACTAAAATACATACTATATAAACATTTGAAAATAAAGTTACTTAATAAAATGTAAAACTAGATTTCTACTTTTTAAAACCAAAATACTAAATTACTTCTTGATAATTACTGCTAGAATAGATTAAAGAAAATACTTACTTTAAATATTAGAAATAATAAATTTTACAAAACTTGCTTCTTTAAAAACAACTTTAAAACATTTAATTTATATTTGCAAATTTACTTTTAAAAACATGTACTTGGCCATCCATAGAAAATTCCAACTTCAATCACTTAAATCAATTTCCCCAAATTGATTTCTAATTTATTTTATTTGGACTAAATTATTTTACTTATCAGTTTATTCCCAAATTCAGTAGTTATGGTCTTTATTATTATTATTATATTTTTTTCAATTTCTTCTTTACTCTTTCAATAATTCAAATCTTAAATTCTAAATAAATGTTTGTTCTTTTAAATTAATAATACCACATTTTTAAACTTCATTAATTTTCTGTTTATTCAAATTTTCCTTTCCATTCTCAGAATTCATTTATTAAAATTTAAAGTCACTTTATTTCTTTTTTTCAAGTTATTCTTGAATTTACTCTATAATTATTTTACTTGCAATTTCACTTCTTTTATTTTCATTTCCAAAATCAAATTTATATTTTTAATAATTCATTATACCCAATCATATCAATCAAGCCATGGCATTCAATACTTCCACATAATTCATTATAGAATATCAAATAATCAAAACAGAGAATATTAAATAATTTAAATAAAAGTTGAGGGGTCCAGTTGGATCCCTCCAACCTGTTTTCCCTGCATCCACAAATGTTAGCACAATATAGTATACCAATTACAAAATATCATACTATATCACATCGATCAATTCAACCATCCAAACAATTATTTAAATTTTATCACTTAAATTTAAATTTAAACCGAGTGAGATTAACTCACCTTTTCCTTCAAATTCGCAATCCACCTCATTCTCGGTTTGATTCCACGATTTCAGACCTTGTAAAAATATTAGATGGTTTTTATTAACATTCGAATAAATCGACCACTAAATTTTTGTATATAAATTTAATTATCCAATGCTTTAATCTCAGGCTAATAATTTAATTTTAAGCTGATTCCCTTTTATAAAATATTTTTAGTACCTAGTACCTAAAGGATTCAATAAGTTAATAGCTTCATCATACATTATTAACAATAAACTAGTTAGTGAAGACATGTGTATATATATATTTTAAATAGATAAGTTTATATATATATATTTTTAGTCTCATACTTTTAAAAACTCGTTTATATGAATCTAAAATCTAATTTAAATAACTTCTTTTCAATATTCAAAATTCCTATTTATTTTAAAACTTTACCTACTGTAATACATATTCAAATTTATTTTCAAATTTAAATTGAATATAAATAAATCATATACCTTCGAGTTGATCGAACTTCCATCAATCCCTGTCCCAAACCCATCACGTAAGCCCACCCTGCCTCGACCGAGCACTAGGCTTTACTGCCGTACACGAACCATACTGCTCGACTACGAGCCTCCACCTATCTTCACCTGGCACCGTGCGCTCCCACAACGACGTCAGCCAATCGCATAAACACGATCCACCACCTGCGGCAGCCCTAATCCCTAATGCTTTGAACCCTTACCACGACCGCCTCGAGCTCGCATCACGGTCGCGCGCGCCCCCCCTCAAACTCGAAACCACCACCAGGCCCCACAATAGTCGCGACGAACACAAACATCCAACACAGATCGGCATACAATTAGGGTACGAGCTCGACTCGATTTGATTTCGCCCCGAAGATGGAGATGAAGCTAGAAAGAAAACAAAAACTTCGGCCATTACTTCGATTCCCCTTTTTTTTTAGTACAAAGAACTCGGCCTCGCCTTCGAACTGAAAGGAGGAATGAAAACAATCAAGTCGTGATTGTTTTGGGATGAAGCTGCCATTGTTGATTTTGATTTGGAAGAGATTTGTTCGGTTATGTCTTAATTTAAATTGAAGGAAGAAAAACAAGGAGTGACCATTAATAAAATTTCCTGATATTCGTTCGTTTCTAATAGAATGGGGGTGCGCGAACATAAAAGGGCTCGATTTTGGCTTCTCGAAGAAGGATGAAGAATCATGTTTGGTAAGCCATAGGTAGTGTGCGTTGCACGATCTTATCGTCGAAATTTTTGAACTAAAAAGGAAATAAAGGAAGGACGTGAAAGGATTGGACTATTTAAACAATGTCTAAATTTGATTCAAGCTTAAATTTAAATCGACCCGAATTTTCCATATAGATCTAAGCGCGTCTATATGTCGTATGCTCACACAACAACTCCAAACAGTACGAAAATTGAAATCCGATAATAATTCAATATTACGGATCCAATGGAACTGGTTTCGTCGAATTCCGAGACTGTGCCTCGGAAGACTATTTTTAAATTCAATTTAAAACGATAAATTTTCAAAACTGAACAATTCAGTGTTAGATTTAATTTTAACCCTTATATTATATTCAATGTTATCGATATAAATTTTAAAACTAAACAAACCACTGTTAAATTAAATTTTAGCACCTTTAAAATTTCCAGTATTATCAATATAAGTTTCATAAGTCTTCAATTTATTTCCAACATGCTCAAAACTCCAAATTCAACGTTTTACTCAACTTCAAATTATTTAATTTAATAATTAAATCATCAAATAAATTGTGATATTCGTAATTCAAGTTAAAATTGCTCTATTGAATACTTAAAATCAATTAAATATTCTGACTTAAATTGCTTGAAAATTTCGGGTCGTCAATTAAATAATTTTTGTTCATAAAATCATGTTCTGATTTGTGTAACATGATATGTTATGCATATATTTTATTTTTTTTAAAACATTTTTAAAGTATAGTTATAATGTTCAAATGTTGATTGTATATTATTTTCAATCTTTAATTCTAGTTTCCATTAAATAAAGTATTTTCTTTATTTATTTCGTACTTTTCCTAAAACTATTTATTTATTCTTCATAATATCCATCTCTAAGTTATATTTTTTATTTATACATTCATTTAGTAATTAAATGGATAAGTATTTAGATCCCTATTTATTTCTTGGAAAGAAATTTCAAATATATATATATATATATATATATATATACACACGTTATTGTTTTAAAAGGCATACCTTTAAATGTTCATTTTAATTAATATAAGTAATATTTTTGGTTGATATATCATCTTATGATTGTGTATATATATGTAACATTACATGTTATGTATATATTGACAACATTTGTTTGTTTTGTTTCATTTAATTTGGATATATACTTTGTAAATTAAGTGATATACAAAGATGTAAATAGCAATTAATTTATACGTTTCTATAACGTTTTCTTATTTATTTATATAGTGTTTATATAAACCGTATATATTTATTTAATTATTTCTTTGGCATACATTTTATTAAATAGATGGAAAACAAATTAAATTAAAGATACGTTACCTATCTTTTTAATTAAAGGCATACGTCACGTTTTGATTTATTACCTCTTTATCTCTCCATCCATTAATTTCATACCATAACTCCTCCATATTTGTTATCGTTTATTTCTTAATCCCTAGTCGCCTATATCACTATATTTACGTGAAAATCTCTTCCCATCTTCATTTTTGCAACGCAAGTTAAGATCTGAGAAAAAAAAGTGGTAATGTCTTCTTCTTTTTTTACTTTTATCTTCACTTTTCTTATTGATTTTTCAATGTTTCGGCCATGCTCTTCTCTTGTCATGCTCGGCCATAGCTACCACCACCTCCTCCTCTTCACCATCCACCACCTATCACCTCCTCCTCCTCTGACCAGTCAAGGCCATGCACTCCTTATGACAAAACACCATCCAAATATATATATATATATATATATATATATATATATATATCGTGATGCTTTGAAAAGAACTCCACAATTGTAAATCTTGATTTTGAAAATCTTTTGTGAAGTAATTTTGAAAAGGAAATCCACCGCAATATATTTATTTTGGAATGTAATGTTTGAAAAATATCTTAATTTTTTTAAAGATATGGCTTTAAAGGTATGTATATACATATTTTGAAAATTATATGTGTTTATGTAAACATTTTAGATTTCTCCTAAAAGGAAATTATGGGGACACAATTTTCTTAAGTTGAGAGTCTGTATAACCCTAGATTTTGAGAAACACTTAATTTTAGTATATAATTAGATTTAATTACTTAAAACGAAAATAATATATTATAATTGGATTGTGTATTAATTGACATATATCTTGATTTTGGAATATGTATATGATTGGTTATATATTGATTTCATATACTATGGTAAATTAATTGAATGGACTGACAATTAGTTGAGCATTAATTGACATATATCCTAATTTTGAATTATGTCTATAATATGAATGTGCGTTGATTTCATGTGTTATGGAAAACTAACAAATACGGTTATAGGCATCAAAATCTATATTTAGAGTTTTTACTCATGGGCCTAATATGTATATACATATTTAGTGTAAATATATACATATATGTTTATATTTTCTATATCTTAATTATGGAATTTTATTCAAAATTTGAATATATATTTATTTACCATATAAACATTATGGGAAATTAATTTCTTGTGTACCAATTAATTTTACATTAATTAGAATTGGCGGAAGTTATCCGATTTTGACCCTAACTATTGGAAATAAAAGGGAAGGAATAGAAAAGAAATTAAAAACATATTATTTTTTTCTTCCTTCATCCTCTCAACATCCTCTTTACAATAGTATCACTACAAATATTTTTGAATCCTTAAAATTCTAAAATTAAAACATGTTGCTCTCAACACTAGCTATGAAGAAGTTTGAATTTCGTTGTTGTAACTCCACTACCTCTTCCTATTCTCTTGTAGCCGTGCATTTGAGTCCAAACCAGACCCATACCCAAGCCATACCATGTCATGGCCGAACCATATTAATCCCCTAGGTCGAGCAATTGATTGTTGAAAGCATGGCCAAAGAAATTGTGTTCATTTTGCTTCTTATTTCAAAGATTGTTTCAATAGATGTTGTATTGAATTTATATTTACATTTGTCTTGTTCTATTGGTTGCTACAAGATCAATAGCTTGGCTCTCTTCCCACTTGAGTCTATAGTCGTGTTATCGTGCCTTCTGGAATTCATTCGTGTTATTTGTTTTGCGAACTCCAACTTTAAAAGGTGAGTAAGCACACCTGACATTTATACTTATATGACTGTGAATTGATAGTAAGTGAAAGTGTAGAAATTATTACATCATGTTATACCTGCCTATGTTATAAATTATATGATGTTAATCCTGTTTATTTATCTGTCATATCATCTGATACTGCTGTATGTTGTTATACTGTTTATTTTATTCTGTTCTCATACTGCAAGTTCCCTGTAGAATAGAATCACTATGGGTTGAAATGATACACACCCGAACGGACTTTAGAATAGGGAAAAATCGTTATTGGATGAAATGATAGGCCCGAATGATTTTATTTATTTGTATTTGTCTTGGGATTGCGAGTTTGAAATAATCAAAATCCGAAAATTTTACCGATTACGGATTTAAATGATAATTTCCGTATCACTTGATTTAGGTGTGAATTATTATCCGGACCCGTGGTTGATGTCAAAATATGTTTTCTTATAAATTTCATGTATTGTAAATGAAAGAAAAAAAAATGAAATTTGACTTATATTGGATTTAAAATGGTTAAGCAATGATTTTCTAAAAGTTTAAATATTGTAAGTTAATAAATGTGTTGAGTGTAGTATGGAAGTTTGATTTAACTAAATAATGGGAATTTAAGAAAAAAGATGGAATTATAAAATTAAACTAGTAATTAATATAATTGATGTATGAATTGGATAAATATAAAGTAAAAGAAAATATCAAGTTATTTGTAAAATAAGGTTAAGGAACTTACAGTGTATTTTGAATTTAGGTAATTAGTTTAAAATGTTAAATAAATGGATAGTTAAATGGAAATTTTGGAATTTAACTTAACTTGGAAATGTGAAATTTGGTTTAAACTTAAAGGTTAAGTTAAGAAATCAAAAATGAAATTTAAGTTATATAAATAAAATGGAAATTAAGTAATATTTGGAAAATGGTAATAAAAATTTAAGTGTTAAGTAATTTGTTAAAATGCGAAGAATATGAAATTGCACACTTGAATTTATTAAGTGAATTATTGAAAATTTGATTTTATTTATAGGAAATTTACTTTATAAAAATCATAAGTTAAAGGTATTTTAATGAACATTTTTGAGTGTTAAAATATGATTTTTATAATGTTTAAAGGGTTAAAATCAAAGTTTATTTGTGGCTGAAATTTCAATATTTGAAGTGTTTAACTGAATAAATGAACTCAGAAAAGGCTAAACTTTTAGGAATTGAATATTTGATTTGAAGGAATAATGACTTCACTTTTTAATGGTTTAAATAAATGATTTTAGTTTGGAATTATAATCATTTTGAAATTTATAACCACGGGTACACTGCTTTGTGTGTCACGTGATTTCCTTGTGATTATTTGATGCATACCTTTGATTTTATGAGTGTGGCTAGAGGTGAGCGGTTACTACAGCTCTACGTTACCCTAGTCACAATAACACTATTATTTTCATTTTTTTTACTTTAATATGGATATTTCTAGGATAGTGTTATTACTACTTAATTGATGGTTTGACTGATCCTTAAAGGATGTGCGATCCTAAACATCCTTTAAGTTATTGTGCTTTGCTATTACAGTTCACTTGAGTTGGTTTACATTATATAAGCATGTATGTCCTGACTCGAGCGTTTGTGTTTTACTTTACGCTTGGGTCAGCCTGAGAATCACAGCTTTGGATTCACCTTCTGGAGCTAGAGTTTTGCTAGAGCTTATCTGTCTATCTATTCGTCTACTTCTTCCAGTTAGTTTCTATTCGGTATCTATCTCGGTATTGTTGTTTTTGTATCCTGACTTCTATTGTATCTATTTTAGTATGAGATTTTGTATATGTTTTGAGAGTATGTATATAGTAGCTTCATGAACTACTATGGTATTTTATTTCTGCTTCGAGTATTCTAATATTTCTATGTTTATGATTCTGTGAATGATTTTATTTGCTCCAAATTTCTTAACACTCCACTTTTTTGAAGTATTCAAGTATGACATGTGAGGATTATTGTCGATTTGAATGGTCCAAAATAGTGGGTAGTTACAATTTGGTATCAGAGCTTTGGTTTTAGGCAAACCTTAGCCTGGGGAGCAAAAACTCATTTGAGATAGGGTAGAAGTACCCTAGAATGAGTGAAATCAATCTCAGAATCATTTCTTTGTGAGAGAACATATTTTTGAAGTATAAAATGATTTTGAAGGATTTTTAAAGATTATTTTGGTATAAATTATCTTATATTGAAATCAAGATTTTCTAAACTTCATCCCTTCGGTATCCACCTTGTTAGTAATCACCTTGGTTAGGATTCTTATCGATTAGGATTCCATGAACTTTGGAAGGCTTCCACTTATTCTGAAATCGAGTCTTGTCTTCCCGATTTTTTTCCTTTTTATTTTGGGGCATTCCATGACTCCACTTTGAATGGCCTCTATAAAGATCGGTGATTCCGCAAATCTTTGAATTATTTGTAAAGGGGCGAAACTTCTTTACAATTCGCATTGATCCACCAGAGATTTCTGTATCCTCGGATTTCGATGCTATCTATCTCCTGCTTTACCTGGATTCTATCTCTGGCGTTCGAATGTTGATTTGACTTAGATTTCCGCATTGATTATATTACTGAAGTCACGATTGACCCAGTTGAGGTCGCCCGTGATTTATATGGGTTTATCCATCTTCTATTTGATAATTAAATTATCTTAGTTTCGTTCGAGCTAATCTTCGAACTATAAATTCTATTTGATTAGAATTTCTCTAAATTTGAATTTCTATTTGTTTTGAAATCCATCCTTGAATCATCCCTTGGAAATTTGTGTTTGGTTGTATTTTGAAATTGTGCATACATCGAAACTATTAGTTTGATAAGGATGACCACATTTTATATATAAGAGTGAAATGTTTCCGATAAGGATTATATACCTTTTAAAAATGAAAATTTGAAAGGATTTGAAAATTTGAAATTTTTATAAGAAATTGATTATATAAAAATGATTTATAACTGAAGGGTTTTGAATTTGAAATTTGAGAGATTAGACTCCGGTATTTTGAAAATTGGTTTTAAGGTTTTGAAAATATATGATAATATGATTTGAAAGTATTTTCCAGATAGGAAATGTTTCAAATGACTTCAAATGAGTTTCAACGATCTTAAAGAAATTTTAAGGAAGTTTTAAGAAAATAGAAGTCCAGAACCCACTTATCTCGTTGGAAAATAATCTCGGTGATGAGTGCACGCATCATCAACATTGATTTTTGAGTTTCAGAGTGGGGGAGAGGCCGTCTAGTAGCTTTGCTATGCGAGCAATTTTGTGAAATCAATTTTGATTTCAGATTTTGAAGTATGATTTGATTTTCGAAAGATATATGTATATATATTTGAAATGATTTGAAGTAAGCCCAGTGTTCGGTCCTCGAGTTTCAGATTTGACTTAGTATAACTCTACTTATAAAATTGATTTACTGATTTGTTGCTGATTCCCAACTCTTGGATTTGAAATTTGATTTCACTGACTATTTTGAAGGTTCAAACACTTCCAAATTGAGGTTTAATTTGCAAAGATAAAAAATTTCGAGAGTATAAAATATTTGATAAAGTATATAAGCTTAGTTTTGTATGTTTAAAGTATGAAGAGTATGACTTAAATAAATTTGAAACTTCTGTTAAATAAATAATTTGCAAAAGGAAAATTGGATCTTTTGAATAGAAATAAATAGTTTAAAGTTTTTAAAGGGATAGTTATAAATTTGAAACCATTTTTGGGTATAATTGATTTTGAGAAAATATTTGGTTTTGAAAATAGATTGGAATGTAAACCCAGTGTTTATATGATGATTTTGGGAAGGAATTTGTTTGACCTAAATTATGTTAATTTGGAAACCAGGAATTTTTTTCTTTTCTTTTTCTAAACCTATTATTTTGAAAACTTTGAAACTGAAGATATTTAATTTGAAAGAAATGATTAGGAGAAATCATATAAGATTTTGAAACTGAATCGATATTGAAATGATTTGAAATTGAGAACCTTGTATTATTAAGTACTTGATTTGGGAGTTGTCGAACTTATATAAAATGGATTTGTATAAGTGAAGTTGATTTGAAAACTGTTGATTTGTAAGGTACTCAATTTGGAAAGAGAAATCTTATATAATCGAAGCCTATATAAGTGTGATTTGATATACTATTGATTTGGATAGTATTCGATTTGAAAATGGAATCTTTTATACAATGGACCTTATATAAGTATGATATTTGAAAGTGATTTGAAAAGGTACTATATGATATATATTTTCGAAGTAAAGATATGGGAAGTGCCTTCTGCTTGATATCCGCTCTGTGGCCACATTGTGGATTCATTCTATCGATATTATTCTCTTTGATTTTCGGTTTTCCGGACGTGATACTCGAGTGTCCCACCGCGGCGTAACCCATGGCTTTTTTTTTTCAAGCGCGACTGCATAGCATAATTCGCCTGGCTGAGATGGCCTAGGGGTACGGATTGTTTCCTAGGGGATCCAGGCGTAATCATTGTGTATCCTATGAACTATGTAGGTCGCATTAGTAGCGAAATCCGCCTGGCTGAGAAGGCCTAGGGGTACGGATTGTTTCCTGAAGGATACAGGCATAACCATTGTGTATTTACGAACCATGGTTAGACAAAGGTTTTAGTTTGGTTGTTTTGTTTGGATTGTACTTTCCATATCTGTTTTTAAAAGTTTTTCAAATATTTTCACTGGGTGTTGAAACAAGTCTACTAAGTACCTGGAGAATTCTAGCTTTGCGCCTGATCACCGCACTGGCAGAGTCTACGGGAACGAGGATAAACTTGTTAAGACATCGTGTTATAAAAGTATTTTGATAAAGTATCATATAAAGGATATTTTGATCATTTATTTACCCTTCTAAATAATTGAAATTTATATAGCTTTAGAATAATGGTTCATCCTTGTCTTTCAACCTATTTTCCCCTTCTAGCTATTCCTATTCTCCACCGTGTTAAACTTACCTATAATAATAGTTATCAGGTATAATTTTAATCTTCTTGTATCTTTTCTTAATCCTATTTCATTCTGTCTTTTCTGTGTTTTCCCGTACCTCGCTCCTTTTCGAGGATGAAAAGATTTGAGTGGGGGAGAGTGTAACAACCCTGTATTTTGTGATTATTTTAATTTTATATTTTATTTATTGTAACTAAAATTCTCGATTTAAAAACTGTATTTTATTTACTAATGTAACGACCCAGAATTTTTAGAAATTAAAATATGAATATTTAATTAATTTTAAATGTTAATAAGTGAATTTATAAGTCAAATAAATTTTTATTTGAATTATTGGATTTAATTGAATAATTAAATCGATAATTTAATATGTTAAATTATGGAAATAATTGAAAATTGGGTTAAATATGATTGAAAATGATTTGTAAAATTTTATTTTATCATATGGGAGTTAGAACGATATTTTAGAACTTTTAAAATCGAATTAAAAGTTAATTTGTGAAAATTGAATATTTTAATATTTAAATCGACTAGTGAAAATAGTCAATTTTTGAACAGTCTCAGAATTGAACGAAACCAGTTCCATTGGATCCGTAATAGTTAGTTATTACCGGATTTCAAATTTCGTGTCAATCGGAGCTATCGTTTGATCGTGGCAGCTCGAAACGCATCGATTTATTTTTAATTTTAATTTAGCGAGTTAAAATAGCCATTTTTCAAAAAGTCTCGGATTTCGACGAAACCAGTTTCATCGGATCCATAATGTGATATTATTGTAAGGTTTCAAATTTCAAGTCAATTGGATTTACCGTTTGTCCGGTACAAATTAAAATGCCTAGAAAATCGCTTAAATCAGTTTAATTTAAATTGAGCGTTTACAGCCATAACTCGCACAGATGTCCGAATTAGCTTCCGAAACCTATTCCATTGTGTCCGGAACGCGGGGTAAACCCTAGAAACGCTGGTTACGGCGCGTAAATCGGAGTTCGGAATTTCCGGAATGAATAGTGTCGATCGTTTCTTTATAAATAGCACCCACACCCTTCATTTATTTAAAAATAAAAAATAAAAATAAAAACCTAACCCTAGCCGCCACCCTATAAACGATGGCCAGAATTACACCATCCCTCTTCCACTAATCTTGTCCAATCCACTCGCTTTCATCAAAAATGACCAACTACAAAGTTGTAGATCTCATCGAGACGAGTAGATCCGTACGGTGGAGTTCGTTATTATCGACCATAGGCCGAGATATTGGGCCGCGTCCTCCATGGCCTGCGCACGCGAAACGAGAAAGAGGGGGAGGCCGAGTTGGCCAGGGCTGGGGCCGAGCATAGGGGGGATCGAGGGCTTCGACATGGCGCATCTCGATCGAGTTCAAGATCAACGTGGAAGATGAAAAAATTAACCCTAGTATTGAAGAGTTGGGTTAGTTGTGCGTGTGAATGTCTGTAGAAACGTGAATGAGGGAGATGATGGGGTGGACGGCCTGATGGAGAGGAGCTTGGATCCAATGGTTCTGGATTAGTTAGGTTATCAATTTTATAGTTTATGTTGTAATTAAGTTATAAAATCGTGTACAATCTTTAAAAATTCATAACTTTTTCATACGAGGTCGAAAACGCGCGAAACCAGTTGCGTTGGAATCATATGGACGAGCACTACGCGATGGAGTTGGTTTGGAGTCGTTTGGAGTTAGTGAGAATTTTGGGTAAATTAAACGTCCGTTTAATTTTATTCGAAATAAATCGCTAAAACGGAAATAAAATCAAGGTGAGAATTTCTCACTCAATTGAATCAGTTTCGATTTTATTTTAAATAGTTAGATTTAAAATATTTGAATGCATGTTTGAATGTTGATGAATATCTATTGATTGTTAAAATAGACATTATACGCCGTTAGTAAGCGGATGTTATTTATTAAAAACATATACCGCGAATATTTGATAAACAGTGAAATTGGTATTATATATGATATCAATATATATATATTGGCATATGTATATATTGCAGTTGATTGATTTCCCGTATTTTTTAGCGGATGAGACCCTATTACGCCGTTATTAAGCGAATAATATTTAATAAGAACATATACCGCGATAATTTCGTACTGGAGCGAAATTGGTATTGTGCTAATGTTTTTGGATGCAGGAAAACAGGTTGGAGGGATCCAACTGGATTCCTCAACAGTATTTATTTGATTTCAGATATTTTGATATTTGATGGATTTTCATATCGATATATGATATCGTTGTAGTCGTGATTGACTATTTGGTGTGTAGCATCATTGGACCAAGTTTTGGAATTTTAAAATGATTTATAAAGTGATTTTTTTTTGAAAATATACTATATGTTTGGAATTTGATCTATTTTAAATAAATAAACGTTATAATTTTTAATGTTATAAAAATTATGATTTTTGAGAAAAATAGTTAAAAAAATTGATTTTTGAGAATATGATGCTAATGATTTTATAAAATAGTTAAATCGGGATTTTAGAATTTATTGTGAAAAGTTTAAATATAGGATTTATAAAATTTAATTATTTTAGGAATCAAAATGGTGAAATAATAAAGGAGATTAAAGACGTTTTAAAAGAATAATATAAATTGATTTATATTAAGAGATTTATAAATGGATATTTATAAATTGAAATATGGACATTATAAAACGAGTTTTTATAAGTGTTTGAATGAAGTGAAAATGAATTTCATAATTGAATGGAATTTATAGAATTTTAAACAGTGAAGTTATAAATGGAATTTTATAAGCAGTAGGTTTATAAAATTTATTGAGTTATTAAAATAATGATTTTGGATAAATGAATGAATCTTATAAGTTATAAGATTTATAATTTGAGAAGTTAAAAAGAACGATTTTGTAAAATAATCGTTTTATAAGTATTTAACTTATAATATGAACTTTTAGTTTATAATTGAGTTATAAACTAGAATAGGTTAATAAAAGAATTTATAAAAAGGAAGTTTTTATAAATAAATAGAAATGGAATTTATAAACGTTGTTTTATAAATTCGCAAATGACTTATTTTGACAAGAAAATTTGTTGAAACCTATAAGTGGAGTTATATTCACATTTTTGAATAGTGAATAATCCTTTGAATTAAAATGAATAAAAGGATGAAATGTGTTAACGTAGTATATTCACGTTTTTGAATAGTGAATAATATGTTAAAGAAAATGTTTAGAATGTGATATTTTAAATTGAATTAAAACGATCTAACGATGTTTTAAAATGTGTTGAGATTCGAAACCATAGATTTCAACATTCATTGTTGAAATAGACGTTTTCGAGAAATAGAAGGAAATAATGGACTATAACACTGTTGTTATAGTAAATGATTTCCGAAAGGAAATGTTTTGTATAGTATTGGGATTTATATATCTATTTTAATTTCGAATCCCTATACTAGTGATTTTGGGTTGTCGTAACGATGTTTTACGCAACATTCGTTTTGGCCCAAATAAATATGTTAAAGTGAATGATTTTCCTTAAAGAATGAAATATATACTTAATTTCGATTTAAGTATATTGAATATTTTCCAAGTGTTGAAAATAAATAAAATTTGTGAATTACTTATTAAATAAGTATGGAATAGTTTTCCAATATGAAGTGATATTTAGAATTCATCTTTTTGAAGATAAATTGAAAATGGATAATTGAAAACGTATATCAATAGATATTGTGAAATGTAAATTCACTAAGGAATTTATAAAAGAAAGTGAAATTGGTTTAAAAATAAATATTGATTTATTTTTGAAGTGTTGAAAATTATATATCTAGTGAAGATATTTTGGAAAATAAATAATTTGGAAAATTATTTGGAAACTGGTGATGTGTGCATATCCAGTGATAGTTCAATAACCGACTATCAATATTTCCCTTTGAATGGGTAATAGATGTGATTTGTTTGAATGTGAATGCTACACTTATTTTTGAATAAGCGCTCACTATTCGGGTTAACCGGGAAAGGACCATTGGGTCGTATAACCCATTCCGAATATGTGATACGTCGTTGTGAATTGCATTGAAGATCGGTGTTGAAGACCCGGTATTTGCGAGAGCGATAGGATGACCTGTCGATTGTCTCTGCACTGAGTTGCAGCGGTATAGAGACTCCCTAAGTGATGGGAAATCCGATCAGGATTGTGAATATCCGGATTGCAAGGACTTCTTTGTAAGTGCCTTCGGTTTTGTTCGATCCCGGAACAAACTTGTATGGATTGTATGTCTGACATTACAAGTTGAGATATAAAGCCGATTTCTTTCAAATATATTTCTATTGGTGGCTGAGAATTTATTCTTTTAGCTTAACACCCTTCTCTGAGACGTACGAGCTCAGAGGTTATATAGTTGAAGTTATCAGCGATGTATTCCCAATTTGGTAATGTGACATGCTGAGTGTTGCTGAAATGATCATTGTGTTGATTATTGTGATAGGATCATTTATTTGATCGTCTATCTTGGTGATCATTGTGTTGATCATTTGTTGACCCAAAGCATGGCTTTTGTATAAAGTATGTTTTTGTGGACGTGACTTCGTCGAACCTCACACCCCGGAAATGGTCAAAACAGGAAAGATGCGGCAAGGTTATGAGGGGTAGCACCCTTTAGGGTATGTACATTTCCTTCTGGATAGAGGTGGTATCATGGTATGGATTCCAGATATTTAACCTATGTGGTTACTACGAATTTATTACTTTGTGGTTGTTGGTTATCGGGATCCCGTGAGAAAGGTCGTTTACGATCGGGGAATGGCGTGCTCGTGTCAGTAGTTACCCAGTTAGGGGTAACCCGGCCTTGTGTTGGCAGAGTTCCGGTTTGGTTCTCGGGGATGTCTTTCCAGAGGCATTCTCATGTGGCAATGGGAAGTTCCTTGGCCTGACCATTTGTTGGAAATCCAAAGAAACAATACGAAACTTGTACGGTATTAGTTGTAGAACCTGCCATCTAATATGGTAGCTATTAGTAGGCATAATATAATGGTACCTATGCTGGCTAAGATTTATATTCTACTTTCGAAATGAATTTTCTACACTATGCACTAGTAATAATATCAAATGTTCTTTTTAAATGCGTATCAAGCATGTTTGGCTATCATAATGAGAAATCTTCTCCAAGTCTGCGTTTGCATTGTGTGTGTGGCAGGAGGTCTTATGGTAGTCTCATTTTTAAAAGCATTGCGAATTGATTAAAAATATTCCTCTATTTTGATTTTAAAGATAAATAAACTGTTTTGAGTTCTCACACCAGTCACATGACTGACGTGGAGTTTATTATTTTCCTTCCTAAACTCTGGGTGCCCACCAATTTCCACACGGGCAGTCAAGAGTTAGGTTTATCAGGATATTCTGGATATTCAGGAATTGCTGGAGGCAAGCTGGATGGCATGGCGTATTACTAGTTTATATAGTATTTCTTTTTCCGCTGCACTGTTTGATGTTGTATATTGTTGTACACTCTGATGATATGATGTAATGTAATGTGATGTAATGTAATAACTGATATAGTTCTTTGTTTAAAGATTCTTCATTTATTATTATATGTTGTTCCGCTGCGAATTGTGAGATTCTGATGTTGTTCTGTTGTTTTCTGTTCCGTTCTATTTTAAAATTTTGTTCTATTCTCTATTTTCTTTCTCTTCTCTTTTCTTTCTATTTTAAAATTTTTTTTCTATTCTTTCTCCTCTCCATCTTCTCCCTTCTTCTCTTCTTTTTCTTTTCCTAAATTTTTCTTAAACCCCTAAGGGTTCGTATTTTCGTTCATCTTGAATTAATCAATGGAGATTAGTGTCTATTCAAGGAGTACGGATTTACGGGTCTTTACAGTTGGTATCGGAGCATATGGTTAAGCGACAACCATGTTTCTGTTGGGTATTACTCATTAGAGATAGAGTCAGTAGTACTCTAGAATGAGTTTGAGTGTAATAATAGTTATGATAACGTATTTGTTAGTGAATATAAAATTGTTTTATATTGTGATGATTGGTTTGTTGAGTGGTATATAGATTCTGGTTAATACGAGTAATTAACGTTGTTGATAGGGATCTCTAAACACTTGTACAGAACAATTCGACACGATATTGTTTTAAATTGGGTAAATGAAATAATTTTACCTTGATTATATTTTGTATATGAAGAAATAATTTTTCAGAATTATTAAAGTGTATATAAGCTGATTGTTTGGTTGTTTGAATAATCTAAATAAAAGAATAATTGTATAAGCAAAAAGAATTATAAGAATTGAATTATAATTAAAGTGATTTACAATTGTGAAATAAACTTATATATATAAGAAGTGAAACTATATGAATATATTTATGCATATGAGTCATAAATAAAAATGAATTTAAAGTTAAATGGAAATTTACTTTAGAAATGGAAGTATAACTTAAGTGATATGGAATGAAGTTGATATTGGTATCAAAGTAAAATAAAAAAGTGAAGTGATAAATGTGAACTTGAGTTATGTAAATGAAATTCAACTTTGTAATTGAATTGAATGAATGGATTGAATGATGATCAATTGAATGAAAATCAATTAAAATTTAAACCAAATTGAATGAAAATCAATTAATTAAACCAATTGAAAGCAAAGTAATTTGGTTGTAATTAATATACATTGATTGTTATATGGTTGTTAGATGATTGTATATAATTCATTAAGAATTAATGAAATTGGAAGCTAAAGTAATTGAAATTCAATTGGAAGTTAAATGAATCTTAAATAAAATTGAATTTGAATTAGAAGTGAACCAACTTGAATATGAATTAGTGAATATAAACTAATTGAAAATAAATGTTAGTTAGATGATAGTTGGTTGATGTTTGCATTTGTTGCTTTTGTTTCAATTGCTATGTTGACATATATAGTTATTATGTTACTATATGTTGTATATTGATACTATTGTCTATATACATGATTCTCATGTTGTTTGTTGAGTAATTAGTAGGTGCGGATCGCGTTTGCTTCGCATTTGGAGCTCGCTTTTGCGCTATATTAGCCGTATATGCTTGCTAATAAAATATAAGGTACATATCTCGGATTAAATACCGTACTTTTACATTTTTTCCCTGCGGGATGCCTCATTACTTGATGAGATGTATATTTGTGATATATATACTGTCATTTTTTTCGGATCGAGCCGCGCAAAGAAGACTATGGCGAATTTTTCCGAAAATTTAAGGCGTTAGAAAAATTTGAGAAAATTGGAATTTTTTTGAAAACTTTAACTTTGATTTTGGAATTGAAAGTTAAACAATAGTAGTTGTTTTTGAAAAAGATAACTAAGTATGATTTGAAACTTAGTAAAGTATTGTAAGAAGTTTAATTATGAATTTTGGAAAATTAATAAATTCTATAACTTTTCTTACTTAATAATTTCGAGGACGAAATTCTTTTAAGTGGGGAAGATTGTAACGACCCAGAATTTTTAGAAATTAAAATATGAATATTTAATTAATTTTAAATATTAATAAGTGAATTTATAAGTCAAATAAATTTTTATTTGAATTATTGGATTTAATTGAATAATTAAATCGATAATTTAATATGTTAAATTATGGAAATAATTGAAAATTGGGTTAAATATGATTGAAAATGATTTGTCAAATTTTATTTTATCATATGGGAGTTAGAACGATATTTTAGAACTTTTAAAATCGAATTAAAAGTTAATTTGTGAAAATTGAATATTTTAATATTTAAATCGACTAGTGAAAATAGTCAATTTTTGAACTGTCTCAGAATTGAACGAAACTAGTTCCATCGGATCCGTAATAGTTAGTTATTACCGGATTTCAAATTTCGTGTCAATCGGAGCTATCGTTTGATCGTGGCAGCTCGAAACGCATCGATTTATTTTTAATTTTAATTTAGCGAGTTAAAATAGCCATTTTTCAAAAAGTCTCGGATTTCGACGAAACCAGTTTCATCGGATCCGTAATGTGATATTATTGTAAGGTTTCAAATTTCAAGTCAATTGGATTTACCGTTTGTCCGGTACAAATTAAAACGCCTAGAAAATCGCTTAAATCAGTTTAATTTAAATTGAGCGTTTACAGCCATAACTCGCACAGATGTCCGAATTAGCTTCCGAAACCTGTTCCATTGTGTCCGGAACGTGGGGTAAACCCTAGAAACGCTGGTTACGGCGCGTAAATCGGAGTTCGGAATTTCCGGAATGAATAGTGTCGATCGTTTCTTTATAAATAGCACCCACACCCTTCATTTATTTAAAAATAAAAAATAAAAATAAAAACCTAACCCTAGCCGCCACCCTATAAACGATGGCCAGAATTACACCATCCATCTTCCACTAATCTTGTCCAATCCACTCGCTTTCATCAAAAATGACCAACTACAAAGTTGTAGATCTCGTCGAGACGAGTAGATCCGTACGGTGGAGTTCGTTATTATCGACCATAGGCCGAGATATTGGGCCGCGTCCTCCATGGCCTGCGCACGCGAAACGAGAAAGAGGGGGAGGCCGAGTTGGCCAGGGCTGGGGCCGAGCATAGGGGGGATCGAGGGCTTCGACATGGCGCATCTCGATCGAGTTCAAGATCAACGTGGAAGATGAAAAAATTAACCCTAGTATTGAAGAGTTGGGTTAGTTGTGCGTGTGAATGTCTGTAGAAACGTGAATGAGGGAGATGATGGGGTGGACGGCCTGATGGAGACGAGCTTGGATCCAATGGTTCTGGATTAGTTAGGTTATCAATTTTATAGTTTATGTTGTAATTAAGTTATAAAATCGTGTACAATTTTAAAAATTCATAACTTTTTCATATGAGGTCGAAAATGCGCGAAACCAGTTGCGTTGGAATCGTATGGACGAGCACTACGCGATGGAGTTGGTTTGGAGTCGTTTGGAGTTAGTGAGAATTTTGGGTAAAATTAAACGTCCGTTTAATTTTATTCGAAATAAATCGCTAAAACGGAAATAAAATCAAGGTGAGAATTTCTCACTCAATTGAATCAGTTTCGATTTTATTTTAAATAGTTAGATTTAAAATATTTGAATGCATGTTTGAATGTTGATGAATATCTATTGATTGTTAAAATAGACATTATACGCCGTTAGTAAGCGGATGTTATTTATTAAAAACATATACCGCGAATATTTGATAAACAGTGAAATTGGTATTATATATGATATCAATATATATATATTGACATATGTATATATTGCAGTTGATTGATTTCCCGTATTTTTTAGCGGATGAGACCCTATTACGCCGTTATTAAGCGGATAATATTTAATAAGAACATATACCGCGATAATTTCGTACTGGAGCGAAATTGGTATTGTGCTAATGTTTTTGGATGCAGGAAAACAGGTTGGAGGGATCCAACTGGATTTCTCAACAGTATTTATTTGATTTCAGATATTTTGATATTTGATGGATTTTCATATCGATATATGATATCCTTGTAGTCGTGATTGACTATTTGGTGTGTAGCATCATTGGACCAAGTTTTGGAATTTTAAAATGATTTATAAAGTGATTTTTTTTTGAAAATATACTATATGTTTGGAATTTGATCTATTTTAAATAAATAAACGTTATAATTTTTAATGTTATAAAAATTATGATTTTTGAGAAAAATAGTTAAAAAAATTGATTTTTGAGAATATAATGCTAATGATTTTATAAAATAGTTAAATCGGGATTTTAGAATTTATTGTGAAAAGTTTAAATATAGGATTTATAAAATTTAAATATTTTAGGAATCAAAATGGTGAAATAATAAAGGAGATTAAAGACGTTTTAAAAGAATAATATAAATTGATTTATATTAAGAGATTTATAAATGGATATTTATAAATTGAAATATGGACATTATAAAACGAGTTTTTATAAGTGTTTGAATGAAGTGAAAATGAATTTCATAATTGAATGGAATTTATAGAATTTTAAACAGTGAAGTTATAAATGGAATTTTATAAGCAGTAGGTTTATAAAATTTATTGAGTTATTAAAATAATGATTTTGGATAAATGAATGAATCTTATAAGTTATAAGATTTATAATTTGGGAAGTTAAAAAGAACGATTTTGTAAAATAATCGTTTTATAAGTATTTAACTTATAATATGAACTTTTAGTTTATAATTGAGTTATAAACTGGAATAGGTTAATAAAAGAATTTATAAAAAGGAAGTTTTTATAAATAAATAGAAATGGAATTTATAAACGTTGTTTTATAAATTCGCAAATGACTTATTTTGACAAGAAAATTTGTTGAAACCTATAAGTGGAGTTATATTCACATTTTTGAATAGTGAATAATCCTTTGAATTAAAATGAATAAAAGGATGAAATGTGTTAACGTAGTATATTCACGTTTTTGAATAGTGAATAATATGTTAAAGAAAATGTTTAGAATGTGATATTTTAAATTGAATTAAAACGATCTAACGATGTTTTAAAATGTGTTAAGATTCGAAACCATAGATTTCAACATTCATTGTTGAAATAGACGTTTTCGAGAAATAGAAGGAAATAATGGACTATAACACTGTTGTTATAGTAAATGATTTCCGAAAGGAAATGTTTTGTATAGTATTGGGATTTATATATCTATTTTAATTTCGAATCCCTATACTAGTGATTTTGGGTTGTCGTAACGATGTTTTACGCAACATTCGTTTTGGCCCAAATAAATATGTTAAAGTGAATGATTTTCCTTAAAGAATGAAATATATACTTAATTTCGATTTAAGTATATTGAATATTTTCCAAGTGTTGAAAGTAAATAAAATTTGTGAATTACTTATTAAATAAGTATGGAATTGTTTTCCAATATGAAGTGATATTTAGAATTCATCTTTTTGAAGATAAATTGAAAATGGATAATTGAAAACGTATATCAGTAGATATTGTGAAATGTAAATTCACTAAGGAATTTATAAAAGAAAGTGAAATTGGTTTAAAAATAAATATTGATTTATTTTTGAAGTGTTGAAAATTATATATCTAGTGAAGATATTTTGGAAAATAAGTAATTTGGAAAATTATTTGGAAACTGGTGATGTGTGCATATCCAGTGATAGTTCAATAACTGACTATCAATATTTCCCTTTGAATGGGTAATAGATGTGATTTGTTTGAATGTGAATGCTACACTTATTTTTGAATAAGCGCTCACTATTCGGGTTAACCGGGAAAGGACCATGGGGTCGTATAACCCATTCCGAATATGTGATACGTCGTTGTGAATTGCATTGAAGATCGGTGTTGAAGACCCGGTATTTGCGAGAGCGATAGGATGACCTGTCGATTGTCTCTGCACTGAGTTGCAGCGGTATAGAGACTCCCTAAGTGATGGGAAATCCGATCAGGATTGTGAATATCCGGATTGCAAGGACTTCTTTGTAAGTGCCTTCGGTTTTGTTCGATCCCGAAACAAACTTGTATGGATTGTATGTCTGACATTACAAGTTGAGATATAAAGCCGATTTCTTTCAAATATATTTCTGTTGGTGGCGGAGAATTTATTCTTTTAGCTTAACACCCTTCTCTGAGACGTACGAGCTCAGAGGTTATATAGTTGAAGTTATCAGCGATGTATTCCCAATTTGGTAATGTGACATGCTGAGTGTTGCTGAAATGATCATTGTGTTGATTATTGTGATAGGATCATTTATTTGATCGTCTATCTTGGTGATCATTGTGTTGATCATTTGTTGACCCAAAGCATGGCTTTTGTATAAAGTATGTTTTTGTGGACGTGACTTCGTCGAACCTCACACCCCGGAAATGGTCAAAACAGGAAAGATGCGGCAAGGTTATGAGGGGTAGCACCCTTTAGGGTATGTACATTTCCTTCTGGATAGAGGTGGTATCATGGTATGGAGCCCAGATATTTAACCTATGTGGTTACTACGAATTTATTACTTTGTGGTTGTTGGTTATCGGGATCCCGTGAGAAAGGTCGTTTACGATCGGGGAATGGCGTGCTCGTGTCAGTAGTTACCCAGTTAGGGGTAACCCGGCCTTGTGTTGGCAGAGTTCCGGTTTGGTTCTCGAGGATGTCTTTCCAGAGGCATTCTCATGTGGCAATGGGAAGTTCCTTGGCCTGACCATTTGTTGGAAATCCAAAGAAACAATACGAAACTTGTACGGTATTAGTTGTAGAACCTGCCATCTAATATGGTAGCTATTAGTAGGCATAATATAATGGTACCTATGCTGGCTAAGATTTATATTCTACTTTCGAAATGAATTTTCTACACTATGCACTAGTAATAATATCAAATGTTCTTTTTAAATGCGTATCAAGCATGTTTGGCTATCATAAGGAGAAATCTTCTCCAAGTCTGCGTTTGCATTGTGTGTGTGGCAGGAGGTCTTATGGTAGTCTCATTTTTAAAAGCATTGCGAATTGATTAAAAATATTCCTCTATTTTGATTTTAAAGATAAATAAACTGTTTTGAGTTCTCACACCAGTCACATGACTGACTTGGAGTTTATTGTTTTCCTTCCTAAACTCTGGGTGCCCACCAATTTCCACACGGGCAGTCAAGAGTTAGGTTTATCAGGATATTCTGGATATTCAGGAATTGCTGGAGGCAAGCTGGATGGCATGGCGTATTACTAGTTTATATAGTATTTCTTTTTCCGCTGCACTGTTTGATGTTGTATATTGTTGTACACTCTGATGATATGATGTAATGTAATGTGATGTAATGTAATAACTGATATAGTTCTTTGTTTAAAGATTCTTCATTTATTATTATATGTTGTTCCGCTGCGAATTGTGAGATTCTGATGTTGTTCTGTTGTTTTCTGTTCCGTTCTATTTTAAAATTTTGTTCTATTCTCTATTTTCTTTCTCTTCTCTTTTCTTTCTATTTTAAAATTTTTTTTCTATTCTTTCTCCTCTCCATCTTCTCCCTTCTTCTCTTCTTTTTCTTTTCCTAAATTTTTCTTAAACCCCTAAGGGTTCGTATTTTCGTTCATCTTGAATTAATCAATGGAGATTAGTGTCTATTCAAGGAGTACGGATTTACGGGTCTTTACAATTAAAATGGATAAATTTTGTTATTTTAAATATAAATTTTTATTTTTATGTGAATTATAAGTTCAAACATGAATAAATAGAATATTTTCCAAAAATATGGATTTTTGGTCAATATGGTCAAACTTTGACTTTTAAATTAAAGTTTAAATATTTTAATTTTTGAAATTTTATATTTTATTATGAAAATAGATTTAATTTCAAGAATACTGCTTTTCGTTTCGTTGAAATCGGATTAATATTATGAAAGTTATGTTTTTTACAATATTGTGTGTAAATTGTTTTATTTAACAAATTTGCTTATTTTAAATCTATATAAATAATATTTTTTTTGTAAAATCATGTTCTGATTCGTGTAACATGATATGTTATGCATATATTTTATTTTTTTCAAACATTTTTAAATTATAGTTATAATGTTCAAATGTTCATTGTATATTGTTTTCAATCTTTAATTCTAGTTCCATTAAATAAAGTATTTTCTTTATTTATTTCCTACTTTTCCTAAAACTATTTATTTATTCTTCATAATATCTATCTCTACCTTATATTTATTATTTATACATTCATTTAGTAATTAAATGGATAAGTATTTCGATCCCTATTTATTTCTTGGAAAGAAATTTAAAATACACACACACATATTATTGTTTTAAAAGGCATACCTTTGAATGTTTATTTTAATTAATATAAGTAATATTTTTGGTTGATATATCATGTTATAATTGTGTATATATATGTAACATGACATGTTATATATATTTACAACATTTATCCGTTTTGTTTCATTTAATTTGGATATATACTTTGTAAATTAAGTGACATACGAAGATGTAAATAGCAATTAATTTATACGTTTCTATAACCATTTTCTTATTTATTTATATAGTGTTTATATAAATGGTATGTATTTATTGAATTATTTCTTGGCATATATTTTATTAAATAGATGGGAAACAAATTAAATTAAAGTTACGTTACCTATTTTTTTAATTAAAGGCATACATCACGTTTTGATTTATGACCTTTTTATCTTTCCATCCATTAATTTCATACCATAACTCCTCCATATTTGTTGCCATTTATTCCTTAATCCCTAGCCGCTTATATCAGTATATTCATGTGAAAATCTCTTCCCATCTTCATTTTTGCAACGCAAGTTCAGATCTGAGAAAAAAAAAGTGGTAATGTCTTCTTCTTTTTCTACTTTTATCTTCACTTTTTTATTGATTTTCAATGTTTTGTCCAAGCTCTTCTCTTGCCATGCTCGGCAATAGCCACCGCCACCTCCTCCTCTTCACCATCCATCGCCTATCACCTCCTCCTCCCCTGACTAGTCAAGGTCGTGCACTCCTTATGACAAAACTCCATCCCCCCCCACCCCCACACACACACACACATATATCGTGATGCTTTGAAAAGAACACCACAATTGTAAACCTTGATTTTCAAAAGGAAATCAACTGCAATATATTTATTTTGGAATGTAATGTTTGAAAAATACCTTAATTTTTTTAAAGATATGGCTTTGAAGGTATGTATATACGTATTTTGAAAGTTATATGTGTTTATGTAAACATTTTAGATTCCCCCTAAAAGGAAATTATGGGGACGCAATTTTCTTCAGTGGGGAGTCTGTATAACCCTAGGTTTTGGAAAACACTTAATTTTAGTATATAATTGAGATTTAATTACTTAAAAGGAAAATAATATATTATAATTGGATTGTGTATTAATTGACATATGTCTTGATTTTGGAATATGTATATGATTGGCTATATATTGATTTCATATACTATGGTAAATTAACTGAATGGACTGACAATTAGTTGAGCATTAATTGACATATATCCTAATTTTTGAATTATGTCTATAATATGAATGTGCCTTGATTTCATGTGTTATGGAAAAATAACAAATACGGTTATAGGCATCAAATTCTATATTTAGAGTTTTTACTTGTGGGCCTAATATGTATATACATATTTAGTGTAAATATATACATATATGTTTATATTTTCTATATCTTAATTATGGAATTTTATTCAAAATTTGAATATATATATATATATATATATATATTTACTATATAAATATTATGGGAAATTAATTGCTTGGGTGTCAATTAATTTTACATTAATTAGAATTGGCGGAAGTTATCCGATTTTGACCCTAATTATTGGAAATAAAAGGGAAGGAATTGAAAATAAATTAAAAACATATATTTTATTTCTTCCTTCATCCTCTCACTGTCCTCTTTACAATAGTATCACTATATGTAATAACCCTGGTATTGGAGATTACTAATGATATTAAATTATATGATTGTTATAATTTAATATGGTGAATAGAATGTAATGGTGAAATAAATTTGGTTTAAATTGTGTATTTCAAATAAACAATAAGTATGGAGCAAAATATTGGGTTTAAAATTCATTTTTTGGTGTTTTGGTTAAGTAAAATAGAAAATATTGGAATTTAGGTAAATTTGGGTTAATAAATTTACCAAATGATGTATTTCAACATTTAATTGTTAAAATAAATCTAAATTGATGAAAATAAAGTTTTAAAAACTTTATTTTGAGGTAGTGAAGTGAAATTAGTCATTTGCTGCATTTTAATTAAGTCATTGTGATAATAGTGATAATTATTGTCAAAATTAGCCATTTATTGAATATAAAAGGAAAAATATGAAGAAAACATGTCTTTTTAATAAAATAAATGATGAAATATTTTGTGAAACTTTTTTTTTGTTGTTTTAAAAGGGTTAGAATGATTTATTACAAATTATTGGACAAAGAGAATAAATTTTGATCAAGTTATACTTTAAAGTATTTTTACACTAAAATTGTGCAAAGTGTTAAATATTGTTAAAAAGGGGGTTTTATTGTAAAAGAATAACTTTTAATTGTTAAAATAAATTTTATTTTGTTACAACGGATATTTTATTTCAATACAATAAGATGTATGCATTTTATATGACATTAAATGTTGAAAATATGTGTGTATAATGTTAATTTAAGTAACATATTTATACATAGTTTTGATTTTCACTTAGTGATTTTTCTCTTGGGCTTAATTGGATAGAAAGGAGGATCCATTAGCCGACTATCTAGAAATTTCTGTTGAGAAACTAGGCTGTGCTTAGTTTCTTTCAGCTTCTTCTTCTCAAAATAAACCTACCGTAAAAAGAAAAAAAATTCATGGCTGTTGTAACGTCCTGCCTTTTCGCACGCTTTAAATCGACACACGTGCCAATTCAAACCATATGGAAGGGCGGATTGTTATGGGGTAAATAATAAAAACGAGAAATAAATAAAACCAAACAGAATCTCACAGCGGAAGGATAAAATATAATAATCAAATATACAGTTTATAAAGCTGTTTACAAAACATTTGATCATATTTATATAATACATATCAGAGTTACACATATCAATAACAATGCAGCGGAACAGTATGAGTGTATGCGATAATATAAATAATAATAATACAAATCTTCGTCTTCGTCCTCCAAAGCTAAATCTTCAAATCGTGAAACGCTCGGACTGACCCGAGCGAATTGAAAAACAAAACACTCGAGTCAGAACTAAAAGATCTTATGTGAGTTAAATCAACAGAAATAAATATGAGTGCAGTAACTTAAAAGATGCTCGGGATTTACATCTCCTAAGGATCCGTTAAACTATTTACTATATAGTAATATTTTGCAATTATAATAGTGTCTATAATAAAATAAACATACTTTTAAATAGCGTTAAGGCTTTACATTTTCCACCTTAACACGTTATAGTCCCAGTAGTCCATCCAATATCATAGTCCCTCCTGATCGGGAAGCCATCAGAGGATACCACACGGGCTACGGGAGAAATCCAAACTCGTACAAGGCGCGATAGGGTAGGTGACACGGTACAACTAGGCAATGCTAGGGTAGATATACCAATTACGCATCCGGGCTGGTGGTAACGCGTAGTCGCAGCTACCGCCCACCTCGAACAAACTCCCCCCTAAAATCAAAAGTAAAGGTGGCCACCGAATCAATCCAAAGTCAAAGTATAGTATCGAAGAGGAGTATCCGATAAAGGATGCTAACCCCCTTGGCCCGAGAATCGCTTTTGTTTTAGCTACCTTATGCCAACTCACGGGAGTCGGGTCCATGTATTTACCTCAAAGGAAACGCCGCCACCATCCTACTTCATTCTGGAATCTCCACCGCGTACACGGTTGTTAAAGTAGTTTCCGGAGTTGGCAGAGAGTATGACAACTTCCGATCCCCGTCTCTTCAACAACCAAACGTTATTATAACACCGTGGTCTTTCAAATAGTTTATACTTTAAAACCAGAATATAATATCCCTTTCAAATCATATAAATACGATATCATTTATATTTTTAAAACCCAAATCAATATGACATCATTTTTATGTTTTTAAATCCCTTTTCCCCAAAATCATAATATTTCAAATATATCTTTTCCAAGATCATAGCTTTTTCAAATTTATATACCCTGAAACCATAGCTTTGAAACATAACTTTTAATGCTTAATGGTTTAAATACTATATTCTTTATATAATAGAATAGCTTCTTTAAATTTCACAATAAATTCCCAATATCAATTTGAACCTCCAAATAAACCATTTTAATTCTCATATATTTCAAAGCTTAATATTCTACATTTCAAAACCTAAATTTTTATAGTTCATATATTTCAATCTTTAAATATTCCACTATTTCAAAATGGATTCTTTGATAACTTAATATATATCAATTCTAATTCCTATTATTTGAATTTGAAATTTTTACTTAATAAAACAAATATTATTTAAGTAAAACCCTTAAACTTCGATAACAAGTTATTCTTTTAATTAACTTGATAATATTCTTTAAATCAATTTGATATTCATTTAAATCCTCTAATCAAAATCAAGTTATAAAAGCATACCTTTTAAATCTTAATTTATTTACATTTCAGAACAAATTTTTCGAGGATAATTCTTCAATACTTTAATTTAAATCATATTCACATTTATCTTCAACCTTACTTTTATTTGAGTTATTATAACTCTAAATACAATAGAATTTTAAATAAATACTTAACCATATTTTATAAAACAAATCAAACTTTATTATTTAGCTTATTTTATAATTCAAAACAAATTTATACATAGCTAAATTCAGTAATAAGATAGCATTTATAAAATATTTAAAATCAATATCTATATACGCATATATTTCTTTACAAAACCACAGAAATCATTTTTAAAATAATTTTACATATAGACCACGGTGTCTGTATAAAATTTTCTATCCTAGGGTCAAGTGATACGGATATTTATCATTTCAATCCGCAATTTAAAATAAAATTTACGGTTATATATCATTTCATACCGCAATCCCGAATGAGAAATGCATAATAACTTGCAATTTATAACCATATAAAATTCAACATCCATTCACCCAATATCAACCATCAACCATTTATTAAAATCATCATCCAATTTTAAACGAAACATCAATATAGAGCATATAAAATATAACCGGTATCAACGAACAATTTATATTCAAAAATAAATTAATAACTGCTTAACTGGCAGTATATATGCAATAATAAATAAATTTAACTAGCAATTTATATGTAATACTAAATAAATTTAACTGTCAATTTATATGAAAAAATAAAAAAATTAAATAACAATTTAATTTTAATAAATGCACTTTAACTGAGATGATGATTAAAAATATGCCAAACAACGATAAATAAATTTAAAACCGCATCACATATCAATTTAACAAACATAAGAAATTTTAGAAGTTGTGAGTGGGTTAAAACACTCACCATTGGGATTTAAATTGAATTTAAATCCAATTTAAACCCAAAAATTAGACAGTCTCCAAATCCAACCAAAGCAACGTCAAAACGTCCGGAATTTTATTACGATCCTAAAAAAAAAAATGTCGTATGAAACAGAGTTCATTTGTAAGAGTTATAGAGATTTAATTGTTTGAAAACAAAATAAAATTCAAAACAAAAGAAACTTGCCACAATTAAAATTGCCATGTCACGTTCTCCTCACTGTTCACCGGCTTCACATTCACGAACTCGCCCAGTATCTTTTTGAAACCCTAGCATGCACGTTACTTAGAAGCCGCCGCTGAAGCTTCCTTAATTCTGACACAAACGAACGCCGCTCGAAGCACCGCCCACCTCGCCGCGTCCTCAGCTACCCCTCGGCCCCTCCCCTGATCGGCCATCACGACGACGACGAGGGCGAAAAATGCCCAGCCGCCGCTTCAAATTCATGCCCTAGGTCGAAATTTTTCGACGATTAGACCGTCGATTTACACGATAAACCGTATAGATGTGATCTCCTCCGTCCCCTCTACACAACCGTACCTTCGATTTGTCGATCAGACGAATTTGATTTCGTCGCGATGGAAGGCCGAGAATAAACGATCAATTTCTGAACAACAGGTGATTCGAACAAAAAACGAATCACGGATATGTGATGCATACATCGAGAGCTTCAACATATAATTTTTCCAAATTTTTCTGAGGAATTGAATTTTTGACTTTGATTTTGAATTGTAATTGGATCTAGGGTTTGCATTCATTGAGGAAGAGAAGGAGCTGATGAAATTTTACGCACAGACAAATGAGAATAGGCGGAGGCTAGGGTTTAGTAGGGTATTTATAGAAAAAGTTGAAATAGACAGATGGATCCGAATTATAAACGTGTTAAACGGTAATTGGCCCAAAAAGCCCGTTCTGACTCTTGAACGAAATTGGGTCAACTCACATATCAAAATAGATGTTTAAAAATATTCTGAACGCGATGGAAAAAGTTTCACGTCCAAATTCCATCGTATGAAGAAGTTATATTGAAATCATTATTTTCAAATTGATTTCAAGGCATTTCAAGCCCATACAATCAAACGACAAGTCCGATCGATACGAAACTTGATATCCTATAATAATTCTCTGTTACGGATCTGATGAACCTTGTTTCGTCGAAATCCGAGTCAGTGGCCAAAATGGCTATTTTTCCATTAGTTAATTAAATTAAAATTAATTAATTAAATCTACCTTTAAATTTCAATTCGAAAATTTGCCAAATTTCATCACTTATGATTTCTCAATCATTTATAATGATTAAACAAATTTAAATGTCAACTTAGAGGTGAATAATTCATAAATTTCAATATTAGCCTCAATTTCATTAAATTATAAATTTAATTTCCAATAATTCTATTAAATTCACCTTCCATTCTATATTTTTAATTTTCGTTATCAAAAGGATGCATTTTACATTGGCTCACGATTGTTTATATTTATATTCTTAAATTTTATCTAAATTCCTTTTATGCAATCTTCTAAGTATTTACTTTTCATTGGATTGCAACTAATCCTATTATCGTAATTTAAATTCAAATAAATAAATAAATGTTGATTCTCATTCTTATTATTCGACAATTATTATCCTATAAACCTATTTAACATTTATTTACATTTCATTACACTGATACTTCTATTCAAATTTGTATAAATGGATATATTTCAAAATGCGAAATCTGGTTTATTACACATGTTAATTAAGGTTTTAAAACCAATTAATAAAATTTCCTTAGTCCAATCCTTTTTACCAACTAAATTTACATCCACACTTCCGTTATTATTTTAAAAATCATTAAAGTAACGTTTATCAACAACAACAAACATTATGATTATTTATCTAACATTGATTGTACAAATTTTCCATTTATTATGTATTATTGTATCAACTGATAGAATTTTAAAACTATTTCCCAAATCTACTACTTTCAATCAAATAAAATTTCACAATGGTTTAAGTTAAATTGGGATTACACTACATTAACTATTTATCAACTTGTTTTACTCATATTCCCGTTAATGTAACCTTTATTTGTTCATAAAATTAAATTTCAATTCCAATTGAATCAACAAATTCAACATGCAACTAATAAATTGTTTACAAGCCAAGGTTACTCTTAAATTTCTTATACTACAACCAATAGCCACATTATGAATAGAATTAACATTTATTTCAAATATTTCTTAATTTACATTAACATAATAATTAATTACCTTTAATGAATTTTATTCCCCAAATTTATTAAATGCAATCAATTTGACCTTACAAATTAAATACATTCATTTATTATCATTTAAGTAACCTTTAGTCACTTTTTTTTAAAACTTACTCAAGTGCAACAATTACACTTTCCATTATTATATTAATTGAATTCCATTCTAGTTAATAATTTTTATTAAAAATTTACTAATTTAACATTTCCATCTGTTGCTTATATTAAACTTATAACCGAATAAGACAATTTTCATTATTTTTAGTTAATAGCAGTTTTATTCTAAATTTTTAATTTTAATTACAATTGCTACAACTAATTTCTAACATTGTAATACATTCCCATAATGTAACATTTATAAAATACCCAATTAAATATCTCATGAAATCACATATTTCTTATTTTGAATAATTACCAAATATTCCTATTTACACTCAATTATAACTTTGCATTCTTTAACAAATCCATAAATTTTCAATTGCCTAATATATTCATAAATTACTATTAGATGTTCTCCATAAATTTCTTTACTTGGTTTCAAACTTTTTATTCTTTAATTACTGCCCTATAAATAACTTATGTTCCAATATAAATTAAAAGATTTTTATTTCCTTCTAAATTTAACTGAAATCTTATTAATTTAACTCATTTTAATCATCGAATTTTACGGGTCGTTACACTCTCCCCCACTCAAAACTTTTCATCCCTGAGAAGGAAAAAGAAATGAAAAGAAGAATTAAGAAATCAATATATCTTATTTAAAACATTAATTTTATAAACAATTTAAATTTACAAAATTAGTTACTTTAAATAAAATATACAAATTTACCATCATTATATATTTTATACTTAAATCAATAAAGTTTGGAAAATATTTTCAAAAATTTTCTAAGCCCAAAATTTACGAAAAAATTTCGGCAGAGTATCCTTTGAATGGAGAGGCTCAGGAGAAAATATAATATCAAAATAACAATATATGCATATATTTTTCAAAATAGTATATATCCCAACACAGGAAAACAATAATAATGCTATAAACCGTAATCCAAAAACGTACCTATTAGTCGGGCAATTAACGCTTTATTTTATGGAATCAAAAACAGTAGTAATTGCTTCCATTGCCTGCATTTCACCTATATAATCCAAAAAGGTTAACAATTATATAAAATGAAATATCTAAAGTCGTTTCAACCTTAAACAACAAATCAATACAACCACAATCATTTGCAACCATCACATAGAATCAATACAAATCAATCATTCATTCATATCAAACCAAGCAAATAATTGATCGGGTTTACTTTAAATTGCACAGAATGAAAAATAAACTATCAAGTGCATCATTTACTCAACAGTCTTTATTAATTCTATTCATTTTTATTTATTTCCTACAATTATTCCCTTTCATATATTCAGGTCATGTAAGTTTTTTTTTGTTGCATTACATTTATGCATTTCTCAATTTCATTCATTTATTTAATGCTTACATTTCCATTATATTTATTTATAGTAACATTTAAATTACAACTTAAATTTATAACTTTATAACATCAATTCTTATAAATAAAGAATTTCATTTATTCATTTACTAAGGTTTACAATCATTTATTTATATTACTTACCTTCTTATTATATTAAATTAGTAGCATTCCAATTTATACTTAAGTTTATAATACTACAACATCAAATTCTTATTTATTAAGGAATTTCATTAATTACTTTCATTACCTCAAATTTATTACTTGTATAATATCCATTACATTTTCTTATTAACATTTCAACTTTTAATATTTGGTAAGTTATAAATATGCTTTTAAGGATGTAATAAAAGTTACTCAAGTTTATTTCTATTTCTTTTAATTAACTAAATGTTCAATAAGATTATTCTTTGTTTCATAGGTTACAGTTTCAAATTACCCTTAATTTCATTCCGTTTCACTACTATACTTGAACTATTAATTATCGGAAACTTAAGAATTAAATACCGAGTTTTTATTAAAAATCATTTAAAGAAAATTGAGAAACGTATATACTTACCGTCTATATATCCAATTATATTTAAAACAATTTGAAATTTATATTTGTTTATAAAAATCATTCTGTAGTCGAACTGCTACAGTCGCCTTCCCACTACGAAACTCGAAAATGAATACCGATGATGCGTGCACTCATCACTGAAATTCTTTTCCAATGACAAAGAGGGGAGTAAATAACTTATTTCTTTTCAAAGTTTCTTTTAAAACAATTCTTTCAAATTAAATTGAATATTTATATCAGAAAATACTTCTAACAATATTATTACCATATTCCAAAATTATTCGAAAGAAAGTTTCAAAACCCGGAACTTAAGTTCTAAATTTCAAATTTTCATTTATTTTATTTTCAACTTTATTTCAACTATTATTTATATTTACATTTACCTAACAACCAATATATATAGCAACCAAATATATATCTTATTTATAAAAATTTATTTATATATAGAAAATATAATAGGCAAAGTTATTTCATCCACCTATACTAAAAACAAATATTATGTCAGTCTGTCCTATTAAGTGTTTAGAAATCCCTATTGATGCATAGCTTCCCATGCATCAACCAGAATTAATAAATACAAAACAGAACAAATTAACACAATATTAAAACCTTTTATAACACTAACAAATATGCTCTTTCATATATATACACTCGGCAACTCCCATAGGGTATTACTCCCCTATCAGTAAAGAGTCAGATCCCAAAAAGCTAAGGTTTATCGCTAAAGCAAAGCTCTGATACCAGATGTAACGTCCCGCCTTTTCGCACGCTTTAAATCGACGCACGTGCCAATTCAAACCATATGGAAGGGCAGATTGTTATGGGTTAAATAAGAAAACCGAGAAAGAAATAAAACCCAATAGAATCTCACAACGAAAGGATAAAATATAATAATCAAATATACAGTTTATAAAGTTGTTTACAAAACATTTGATTATATTTATATAATACATATCAGAGTTACACATACCAATAACAATGCAGCGGAACAGTATGAGTGTAGTGCAATAATATAAATAATAATAATACAAAACTTCGTCTTCGTCCTCCAGAGCTAAATCTTCAAATCCTGAAACGCTCGGAGTGACCCGATCGAATTGAAAAACAAAACATTCGAGTCATAACTAAAAGATCTTATGTGAGTTAAATCAACAGAAATAAATATGAGTGCAGTAACTTAAAAGATGCTCGGGATTTACATCTCCTAAGGATCCGTTAAACTATTTACTATGTAGTAATATTTCGCTACTATAATAGTGTCTATAATAAAATAAACATACTTTTAAATAGCGTTAAGGCTTTACATTTTCCACCTTAACACGTAATAGTCCCAGTAGTCCATCCAATATCATAGTCTCTCCATATCGGGAAGCCACCGAGGATACCACACGGGCTACGGGAGAAATCCAAACCCGTACAAGGCGCGATAGGGTAGGTGACATGGCACAACTAGGCAATGCTAGGGTAGATACACCAATTACGCATCCGGGCTGGTGGTAATGCGTAGCCGCTGCTACCGCCCACCTCGAACAAACTCCCCCCTAAAATCAAAAGCAAAGGTGGCCACTGAATCAATCCAAAGTCAAAGTATAGTATCGAAGAGGAGTATCTGATAAAGGGCGCTAACCCCCTTGTCCTGAGAATCGCTCCTGTTTTAGCCACCTTACACTAAATCACGGGAGTCGGGTCCACGTATTTACTTTAAAGGAAACGCCGCCACCATCCTACTTCATTATGAAATCTCCACTGCGTACACGGTTGTTAAAGTGGTTTTCGGAGTTGGCAGAGAGTATGACAACTTCCGATTCCGGTCTCTTCAACAACCAAACGTTATTATAACACCGCGGTCTTTCAAATAGTTTATACTTTAAAACCAGAATATCATAGCCCTTTCAAACCATATAAATACGATATCATTTATATTTTTAAAATCCAAATCAATATGATATCATTTTTATGTTTTTAAATCCCTTTTACCCAAAATCATAATATTTCAAATATATCTTTTCCAAGATCATAGCTTTTTCAAATCTATATACCTTGAAACCATAGCTTTGAAACATAACTTTTAATGCTTAATGGTTTAAATACTATATTCTTTATATAATAGAATAGCTTCTTTAAATTTCACAATAAATTCCCAATATCAATTTGAACCTCCAAATAAACCATTTTAATTCTCATATATTTCAAAGCTTAATATTCTACATTTCAAAACTTAAATTTTTATAGTTCATATATTTCAAACTTTAAATATTCCACTATTTCAAAAAGGATTCTTTGATAATTTAATATATATTAATTCCAATTCCTATTATTTAAATTTGAAATGTTTACTTAATAAAAAATATATTATTGAAGTAAAACCCTTAAACTTCAATAACAAGATATTCTTTTAATTAACTTGATAATATTCTTTAAATCAATTTGATATTCATTTAAATCCTCAAATCAAATTCAAGGTATAAAATCATACCTTTTAAATCTTAATTTATTTACATTTCAAAACAAATTTTTCGAGGATAATTCTTAAATACTTTAATTTAAATCATATTCACATTTATCTTCAACCTTACTTTTATTTGAGTTATTATAACTCTATATACAATAGAATTTTAAATAAATACTTAACCATATTTTATAAAAGAAATCAAACTTCATTACTTAGCTTATTTTATAACTCAAAAAAATTTATACATAGCCAAATTCAATAACAAGATAGCATTTATAAAATATTTAAAATCAATATCTATATACCCATATATTTCTTTACAGAACCATACAAATCATTTTTAAAATAATTTTACATATTGACTGCGGTGCATAAAATTTTCTATCCTATGGCCAAGTGATACGGATATTTATCATTTCAATCCGCAATTTAAAATAAAATTTACGGTTATATATCATTTCAAACCGCAACCCGAATGAGATGAAAATACGTAATAACTTGCAATTTATAACCATATAAAATTCAGCATCCATTCATCCAATATCAACCATCAACCATTTATTAAAATAATAATCCAATTTTAAATGAAACATCAATATAGAGCATATAAAATATAACCGGTATCAACGAACAATTTATATTCAAAAATAAATTAATAACTGCTTAACTGGCAGTTTATATGCAATAATAAATAAATTTAACTAGCAATTTATATGTAATACTAAATAAATTTAACTGTCAATTTATGTGCAAAAATAAAAAAAATTAAATAACAATTTAATTTGAATAAATGCACTTTAACTGAGATGATGATTAAAAATATGCCAAACAACCATAAATAAATTTAAATCACATCATATATCAATTTAACAAACATAAGAAATTTTAGAAGCCGCGAGTGGGTTAAAACACTCAACTTTGGTTAAACCCAAAAATTGGACAGTCTCCAAATCCAACCAAACCATCGTCAAAATGTCCGGAATTTTATTACGATCCTAGCAAAAAAATATCATATGAAACAGAGTTCGTATGTAAGATTATAGCGATTTAATTGTTTGAAAACAAAATAAAATTTAAAACAAAAGAAACTCGCCTCGATTAAAATTGCCACGCCACGTTCTCCTCACTGTTCATCGGCTTCACATTCACGAACTCGCCCAGTATCTTTTTGAAACCTTAGCACGCACGCTACTTAGAAGCCGCCGTTGAAGCTTCCTTAATTCTGACACAAACGAACGCCGCTCGAAGCACCACCCATCTCGCCGCGACCTCAGCTACCCCTCGGCCCCTCCCCTGATCGGCCATCACGACGACGACGACGAGGGCGAAAAATGCCCAGCCGCCGCTTCAAATTCATGCCCTAGGTCGAAATTTGTCAACGATCAGACCGTCGATTTGCACAATAAACCGTATAGATGTGATCTCCTTCGTCCCCTCTATATAACCGTACCTTCGATTCATCGATCAGACGAATTTGATTTCGTTGCGATGGAAGGCCGAGAATAAACGATAAATTTCTGAACAACTGGTGATTCGAATAGAAAAACGAATCACTGATCTGTGATGCGTACATCGAGAGCTTCAACATATATTTTTTTCAAATTTTTCTAAGGACTTGAATTTTTACCTTTGATTTTGAATTGTAATTGGATCTAGGGTTTGCATTCATTGAGGAAGAGAAGGAGCTGATGAAATTTTACAAGTAAACAAATAAGAATAGGCGGAGGCTAGGGTTTAGCAGGGTATTTATAGAAAAAGTTGAAATAGACAGATGGATCCGAATTATAAACGTGCTAAACGGTAATTGGCCCAAAAAGCCCGTTCTGACTCTGGAATGAAATTGGGTCAACTCATATATCAAAATAGATGTTTAAAAATATTCTGAATGCGATGGAAAAAGTTTCACGTCCAAATTCCATCGTATGAAGAAGTTATGTTGAAATCAATATTTTCAAATTGATTTCAAGGCGTTTCAAACCCATACGATCAAACGACAAGTCCGATCGATACGAAAATTGAAATCCTACAATAATTCTCCGTTACGAATCCAATGAAACTTGTTTCGTCGAAATCCGAGTCAGTGGCCAAAATGGCTATTTTTCCATTAAATAAATAAATTAAAATTAATTAATTAAATCAACCTTTAAATAGCAATTCGAAAATTTGCCAAATTTCATCACTTATGATTTCTCAATCATTTATAATGATTAAACAAATTTAAATGTCAACTTAGAGGTGAATAATTCATAAATTTCAATATTAGCCTCAATTTCGTTAAATTATAAATTTAATTTCCAATAGTTCTATTAAATTCACCTACCATTCTATATTTTTGATTTTCGTTATCAAAAGGATGCAATTTACATTGGTTCACGATTGTTTGTATTTATATTCTTAAATTTTATCTAAATTCCTTTTATGCAATCTTCTAAGTATTTACTTTTCATTGGATTGCAATTAATCCATTTATCGTAATTTAAATTCAAATAAATAAATAAATAAATGTTGATTTCCATTCTTATTATTCGACAATCATTATCCTATAAACCTATTTAACATTTATTTACGTTTCATTACACTGATACTTCTGTATACATCTCCAATTTGTATAAATGGCTATATTTCAAAATGTGAATTCTGGTTTATTACACATATTAATTAAGGTTTTAAAACCAATTAATAAAATTTCCTTAGTCTAATCCTTTTCACCAACTAAATTTACATTCACACTTCCTCTATTATTTAACAATCATTAAAGTAACGTATATCAACAACAACAAACATTATGATTATTTATCTAACATTGATTGTATAAATTTTCCATTTATTACGTATTATTGTATCAATTGATAGAATTTTAAATCTATTTCCCAAATCTACTACTTTCAATCAAATAAAATTTCACAATGGTTGAAGTTAAATTGGGATTACACTACATTAACTATTTATCAACTTGTTTTACTTATATTCCCGTTAGGGTAACCTTTATTTGTTCATAAAATTAAATTTGAATTCCAATTGAATCAACAAATTCAACATGCAACTAATAAAAATTGTTTACAAGCCAAGGTTGCTCTTAAATTTCTTATACTACAACCAATAGCCATATTATGAATAGAATTAACATTAGTTTCAAATATTTCTTAATTTACATTAACATAATAATTAATTACCTTTAATGAATTTTATTCCCCAAATTTATTAAATGCAATCAATTTGACCTTACAAATTAAATACATTCATTTATTATCATTTAAGTAACCTTTAATCACTTTTTTTAAAAACTTACTCAAGTGCAACAATTACAGGTTCCATTATTATATTAATTTGAATTCCATTCTAGTTAATAATTTTTATTAAAAATTTACTAATTTAACATTTCCATCTGTTGCTTATATTAAACTTGTAACCAAGTAAGACAATTTTCATTATTTTCAATTAATAGCAGTTTTATTCTAAATTGTTAATTTTAATTATAATTACTGTAACTAATTTCTAACATTGTAACACATTCCCATAATGTAACATTTATAAAATACCCAATTAAATATCTCATGAAATCACATATTTCTTATTTTGAATAATTACCAAATATTCCTATTTACACTCAATTATAACTTTGCATTCTTTAACAAATCCATAAATTTTCAATTGCCTGATATATTCATAAATTACCATTAAATGTTCTCCATAAATTTCTTTACTTGGTTTCAAACTTTTTATTGATCAATTACTGCCCTATAAATAACTTATGTTCTAATATAAATTAAAAGATTTTGAATCATGTCTGTTCCTCTCTCTCCTACCCACGTCCTATCCCATTCCTCCTCCCCTACCAACTGTACTATCCCCATACTTCCTGTCCTTCCCTTGTCCTCTACCCCTATCTCTGCCAACTTCACCACCATTGACCCCGTCCTTACTCTCCCATCTATTCCATCTGTCCACCTCAACTCTTCTGTTCTCCCTTTGACCACTGCCTTTTGTGATGCGGCTCCCCTGGTGCCCCATCCCTCTGTCTCTGGCCCTACTCCACCAGTACCACTGCCACTTGTACCTCCTGACCCTCCTCCAACTCTGTTGTCAACCAACTCGAATCCAACATCATCCTTTGTCTCGTCCCATCCAACTCTTGGTCAACAGAAATGGACTTCCCTTTTTAAACATAAACCGAAGAATGCGGGGAAGTACATCCCTGTTGATCTGGTCCCGGAGTATGAAATAGCATGTTGGTGCCTTCGAAGGTAGTTTTAGAAGCTGGTGACTTGATATGGAAAGACTCTCTGGTGGGATTCTTCTTGGATAAGCCGCTTTCTTACACTGCAGTTGTTTACAGACTTAAGTTATTATGGAAACTTAAGGGGTCAGTTAGAGTAAAATCTGATGGTACAGTATTTTTATTCAACTTCTCTTGTGATGATGATAGAGAAAAAATTCTACAGTGTGACCCAGTTATTATTAAAAACAAGCTGTTCATAATTAAGCCATATGATGCCTCTGTTAGCAATATTAGTGGTTCTGTTCCTTCTGTACCTGTGTGGGTTCATTTCTATAATCTGCCTTTATATGCATGGTCTCCTCTTGGTATAAATTGGCTGAGTAGCCACCTTGGCAAGCTTTTGTGTATGGATGAGATGACTGAGAAACAGAATAGAATGAGTTATGCGAAATGTTTGATAGAAGTAAAACCAGAAAAAGAACTCCCGCATGAATTCCTGGTTAAACTGGTTGAAGGTGGGTTTCAAAAAATTTATGTCCGGTATCAATGGAGGCCTGATGTTTGTTCCAAATGCAAGAAGTTTGGACATACAACTGATAACTGTGATGCTGTTGTAACTGGTAGCTCAAGTTATTTGAAAGAAATAAATAAAAATGATAGACCCCCTCCTGGAGAAGCAAAAGTGAACAAGGTTCAAGGGAATAGAAACTTCAATCCTCCCCTAAATTTGAATGAAAGAACATGGCAGAAAGTTGTAAAGAAGAAATCAGACATTCTTATAAGGAATAAAGACAAAAATATTACTGTTGGGGATAAGGTAGATGAGTATTCTGAAGTAGAGGAAAATAGAACTCAAGTAATTCAAAATGATGAAGGGAACAAGCAAGATCATGTCAATAATAATGTTGAAACTTCAAAAGAACCAGGGGAAATAACTGATGAAGACGTGGTGGATATCTGTTTTCCATTAGAGTCTGAAGAAGTTAATGAATTAGGGAAAGGCAAAAATTTGGAACCTGTTGTTGATGTAACAGTTGAAGACATATTGTTAACTAATAAATTTGATGCTCTGATGGAGCTTGAAGACACTGATAATGTGTACGCAGTGCTAGAGGAAAATGACAATAGTATAGAAGTAGAAGAGCAAGATACAAAGGGAAATAAAAAAAAAACTCCAAGCAAGGCTGATTGTATTCAACTACTAGCAGAACAAGGTGGTACCAAAAACAAACATGTTAAAATAAAAGCAAAAAAACAAGCAACCCAACAAGAAATTCTGTCAAGTCACAATTCTGATTTTAGCAGTGGTAATAAGCAGTGTGAAAAGGAAAAAAACAAGTTAATTGAAGAAGCTACAACATCTAATGGTATGAAGATCCACAAGTCTCAAAATCAGGCTGATCAGTATGCCTTGACTGCAGCAGACAACATGCACAAGATACCAATGACATGCACAGATGTCTCTTCTCTTCTTAATGATAATCCATCTCCTCCCAGACAATTTCAAATCAATCCTTATTCTCATATCATCCCTCCTAAGGCTTATAAACCTCCCAAAGCTTCAACCATTTCTTCTCAACCTGCCCAAGCATTATCCAATCAGTCTCTCATATCTCCATTAAAAGATGGACCTCTCAATAATGATTTGACCCCACTATCAGCATCTATTCCTAATTACTTGTCATCAAAGCATGCAGTAACAAGGAAAATGAAGTTAGAGATGCTTAATACCCCCAATCTCTGATGATGTCCACCATTGGGGCATGGAATATTCGTGGGGGTCATAACATAATCAAACTTGATCAATGCAAACATCTTATTGCTTCTAACAACTTATCAATCTTAGCTGTTCTTGAAACAAAACTGAATCTTCCTCTTACTCTTAAGGCTGCTGAATACATAAATAAAGAGTGGAAGCTCATTCATAACTTAAGTAATTCTCCATTTGGGAGAATTATGATCCTCTTTAATCCCCTTCACATCTATCTTACCTCTCTCCTATCCACTGATCAAATGATTCACTGTCATGCCCGTGATATCAATGATAATTCTTCCTATTATATTACCTTTGTTTATGCAGCGAACTCTGCTAATGCAAGGAAAACTCTTCATGCAGTCATCCCATCTTTGCGGCAGAATGCTCATCCATGGTTGATTATTGGTGATTTTAACTGTTGTTTAAATCTCTCTGATAGAGTTGGTGGGAATCCACTGACCCCAAATGAAATTCAACCATTAAATTCTACTCTGATGGAAGCTGATCTTATCCCAGTGAATTCTGTTGGGATGCAATACACTTGGAATAATAAAAGAAGAAATGGTGTTAGAACATTTTCTCGAATTGACCATTCCTTTTCCAATCATAAAGCCCTTCTCCAATGGCCTCTCCTGTATAATTTCCTTCCCCCTCCTATCCTCTCTGACCACTCCCCTCAAATCATTCACTTGAGAGTAATGGACATGAGAAGAAAATCAAATTTTAAATTTTTTAACTCTTGGGTTCTTGAACCTGATTTTGAACAAATTGTTGCTAATGTGTGGAACAAGTCTAAAAGAGGTAATAGTATGTTTGTTTTGCAGGAAAAACTAAAGGACTTAAAGGCAGTTTTGAAGCAATGGGCATACAACAAGTATGGTAAAGGGAATGGTCTGAGTGCCTCTATTCTGTTGAAGCTTGGTGAAGCTCAGAAAGCAATGATGAATGATGTTAATAACTCTCAACTTTCTGAAGCAGAAGCTGCTCTCTCCAAGCAATACTATGAAGCGTTAACTGTAGAAAAAGAGATAATGCGGCAAAAGTCTAGAATTAAATGGTGGGATAAAGGTGACAGGAACAGTGCCTATTTTCATGCTTGCCTTAAAAACAATCAGAGCAAAGAGAACTTAATTACTGTTGTTGATAAAGATGAAGTTCATCATTCTTCTTCTGATGGAGTGCAACAAGCTTTTGAAAACTACTTCAAATCTCTGCTAGGTAATTCTAATAATTTCAAGCCTGATATTGAATCCATTCCTTCTAAAGTATTACCTAAGCTTGAACAGAATGAATATAATTATCTCTGTTCTGAAGTTACCACTGCTGAGATTCATGATGCTATGTTCTCTTTAAAAACTAACTCTTGTGGTGGTCCTGATGGAATGAATGCCTGCTTCTACACTGCCTGCTGGCCCATAGTTGCTGATGATGTTTGTAAAGCCATTTGTCTTTTCTTCAACAAATCCAAACTGTATAGGTCCTATAACTATACTAATATTGCCTTAGTGCCCAAGATCAAGAATGCTATACATGTTAAAGACTATCGTCCTATATCCTGTTGTAACACTATTTATAAGTGTATCTCGAAAATTATAGCCTCTAGACTAAGATTAGTCCTTCCCACTATTATTTCTAGCAACCAAGCTGCCTTCCTGCCTGGCAGAAGTATTCTTGATAACATTCTTCTTGCTCATGAATTATTTAAAGGCTACAATAATAAAAATTCTGCCCCAAAAGCTATGATGAAACTTGATATCATGAAGGCCTTTGATATGCTGCAGTGGGATAGCATTGTACGCATAATGGGATTTATGAATTTCCCTCCTCATTTTGTTGCTTGGGTTTATGAATGTATGTCTACTCCAACCTACTCCATCAACATCAATGGTGTGATGAAGGGATTTTTTGGAAGCAAACAGGGAATAAGGCAAGGGGATCCTCTGTCTGCATTTATTTTTATTCTAGTTATGGAGCTACTTACTAGAATGATTAATGATGCCATTCAACTTAAAAAAATTAAGCTTCACCCTAAATGTGCTGCACCTCTGATTTCTACACTAATGTTTGCTGATGATCTTGTTTTGTTCTGTGCTCCTGAACTTGACACTGTGCAGGAAATTATGAATACTCTCAATCATTTTTACACCATGACTGGCCTTAAGGTGAACATTCAAAAATCTTCTATATCTGTAGCTGGTGTGAGTGTGCAGCAAATTTCTCAATTAGTCAGTATCTCTGGATTAACTCTGAGCTTGTCCACTGATTCTTACCTTGGTTTGCCTCTATCTTCTTCCAAGATTACAACTACTCAGTGTCTTCCTTTATATCAAAGAATTACTGCTAGAATGAATTTATGGACCACCAGAAAGCTTAGCCAAGCAGGAAGACTTACTCTAATCAAATCTATCATTTTTGCAATGCAAGTGTACTGGGCCAGAATGTTTGTTCTTCCCTTCAAGCTTATTAAAATGATCAGAAGTGCAATTATGAAATTCTTTTGGACTGGCAAGACTATGGGCAGATATCTTGCTCCTATTAAATTCAATTCTCTCGAGGCACCTTTAAATAAGGGTGGGCTTGGTCTTTTCAATCTCAAGCAGTGGAACAAAACTGCCTTTGCTAGGCATATAGACACTTATTTCAATAATACTGCTAGCATGTGGACAACATGGTCTGAAATTAATGTTATCAAAGGAAAAAACTTATGGAGCATGAACAAACCACAAAACTTAAGTTGGACTTGGCAGTGCATTTTCAAACTAAAGGACACTATTCTCCCTCTAATACAAATGAATACTGATCCTATTTATAAGACTAGCTTCTGGGAAGACCCTTGGCTTGACAAGGGGTATATTTTAAAAAGAAATCTGTCTTACAATGAAATAATGCAATCTGGAATTCATCTCACTGCTAAGGTTATGGATGTTCTTTACATTTTTCAAGGTGGTGGAAGGTATTCTTCCAATCAACGTGTGCAAAATATCTGGGACAAGATAAAAAACTTTACTCCTATGCGGCCTACCTCTGATAGAATTGTTTGGGGTGAAAAGAATAATGTGTTTAAAGTTGGTGAAGTTTATGAGAGGATCCAATGTAACACTGTCATTCTGATCTGGCCTTGGTGGAAAACTGTATGGAGTAAAGATAGTAGTATGAGACATAACATGATACTTTGGAAGGTTTTGAAGGATGCTTTATTAACTAGGGATAAATTGGCTAGCAAGGGTATGAGCATTGCTGTGATGTGTCCCTTCTGTGGTATCTATGAAGAGACTGCAAAACACTTATTTTTTAATTGTGACATAGTTCTGAACAGTTGGAATGAGATCATGGCTTGCATTGATGGTGATACTCCTTCTCCTGATAGCAACGTTGAGTGGAACAGAATTCAAACCAAGACAAAGGGTAAGAACCAGCGTAAGCGCATTTTCACTGTGGCTTTAAAAAGCTTCATATATGCTGTTTGGAATGAACGTAATATAAGAATATTTGATTCTAGCAAGAGTAAGTCTGTTGTATCATTCAATCATTGGATTAGGCATGAAGTGAAGAGCTCCTTGGATATGCTGTTTTTTCATGATCCTGGAATTGAGATGTGCATGCATTTCTAGTGCTCAGTCTTCTTTTCTGTCTTAGTGTGTGTTTTTGTGTCTCTGCCTTTGTGTTCTTATGTACTGCTTGTGTGAGTGTTCCTTAATGTTTCTCTGTATTCTTTGTTTTCCTTAATGTTCTTTATGTTTTCGTGAGTAATAAATTGGTCGGGGACCACTTAACACCGTCGGCCTTGCCAAAAAAAAAAATTAAAAGATTTTTATTTTCTTCTAAATTTAACTAAAATCTTATTAATTTAACTTATTTTAATCATCGAATTTTACGGGTCGTTACACTCTCCCCCACTGAAAACTTTTCGTCCCCGAAAAGGAAAAAGAAAGGAAAAAAAGAATTAAGAAATCAATATATCTTATTTAAAATATTAATTTTATAAATAATTTAAATTTTCAAAATTAGTTACTTTAAATAAAATATACAAATTTACCATCATTATATCTTTTATACTTAAATCAATAAAATTTGGAAAATATTTTCAAAAAATTTCTAAGCCCAAAATTTACGAAAAAAATTCGGCAGAGTCTCCTTTGTACGGAGAGGCTCGGGAGAAAATATAATATCAAAATAACAATATATACATATATTTTCCAAAATAATATATATCCCAACACGGGAAAACAATAATAACGCTATAAATCGTAATTCGAAAACGTACCTATTAGTCGAGCCATTAACGCTTTATTTTATGGAACCAAAACAATAGCAATTGCTTCCATTGCCTGCATTTCACTTATATAATCCAAAAAGGTTAACAATTATATAAAATGAAATATCTAAAGTCGTTTCAACCTTAAACAACAAATCAATACAACCAACAATCATTTGCAACCATCACATAGACTCAATACAAATCAATCATTCATTCATATCAAACCAAGCAAATAGTTGTTCGGGTTTATTTTAAATTGCACATAATGAAAAATAAACTATCAAGTGCATCATTTACTCAACAGTCTTTATTAATTCTATTCATTTTTATTTATTTCCTACACTTATTCCCTTTCATATATTCAGGTCATGTAAGTTTCTTTTTATTGCGTTACATTTATGCATTTCTCAATTTCATTCATTTATTTAATGCTTACATTTCTATTATATTTATTTATAGTAAAATTTAAATTACAACTTAAATTTATAACTTTATAACATCAAATCTTATAAATAAAGAATTTCATTTATTCATTTACTAAGGTTTACAATCATTTATTTATATTACTTACCTTCCTATTATATTCAATTAGTAGCATTCCAGTTTATACTTAAGTTTATAATACTACAACATCAAATTCTTATTTATTAAGGAATTTCATTAATTACTTTCATTACCTCAAATTTATTACTCGTATAATATCTATTACATTTTCTTATTAACATTTCAACTTTTAATATTTGATAAGTTATAAATATGTTTTTAAGGATGTAATAGAAGTTACTCAAGTTTATTTCTATTTCTTTTAATTAACTAGATGTTCAACAAGATTATTCTTTGTTTCATAGGTTACAGTTTCAAATTACCCTTAATTTCATTCCATTTCACTACTATACTTGAACTATTAATTATCAGAAACTTAAGAATTAAATACCAGGTTTTTATTAAAAATCATTTAAAAAAAATAGATAAACGTATGTACTTACAGTCTATATATCCAATTATATTTAAAACAATTTAAAATTGATATTTGTTTATCAAAATCATTCTGTTGTCGAACTGCTACAGTGGCCTTCCCACTTCGAAACTCAAAAATGAATATCGATGATGCGTGCACTCATCACCGAAATTATTTTCCAACGATAAAGAGGGGAGTACATAAATTATTTCTTTTCAAAGTTTCTTTTAAAACAATTCTTTCAAATTAAATTGAATATTTATATCAGAAAGTACTTCCAACAATATTATTACCATATTCCAAATTTATTCGAAAGAAAGTTTCAAAACCCCGAAACTTAAGTTCTAAATTTCAAATTTTCATTTATTTTATTTTCAACTTTATTTCAACTATTATTTATATTTTCATTTACCTAACCAAATATATATCTTATTTATAAAAATTTATTTATATATAGAAAATATAATAGGCAAAATTATTTCATTCACCTATATTAAAAACTAATATTATGTCAGTCTGTCCTATTAAGTGTTTAGAAACCCCTATTGATGTCATAGCGTCCCATGCATCAACCAGAATTTATAAATACAAAACAGAACAAATTAACACAATATTAAAACCTTTTATAACACTAACAAATACGCATTCTCATATATATACACTCAGCAACTCACATAGGGTATTACTACCCTATTAGTAAAGAGTCGGACCCCACAAAGCTAAGGTTTATCGCTAAACCAAAGCTCTGATACAAGATGTAACGTCCCGCCTTTTCGCACGCTTTAAATCGACACACGTGCCAATTCGAACCATACGGAAGGGCGGATTGTTATGGGGTAAAAAAGAAAAACGAGAAAGAAATAAAACCAAACAGAATCTCACAGTGGAAGGATAAAATATAATAATGAAATATACAGTTTATAAAGCTGTTTACAAAACATTTGACTATATTTATATAATACATATTAGAGTTACACATACCAATAACAATGCAGCGGAACAATATGAGCGTAATGCAATAATATAAATAATAATAATACAAATCTTCGTCTTCGTCCTCCAGAGCTAAATCTTCAAATCCTGAAACGCTCAGACTGACCTGAGCGAATTGAAAAACAAAACACTCGAGTCAGAACTAAAAGATCTTATGTGAGTTAAATCAACAGAAATAAATATGAGTGCAGTAACTTAAAAGATGCTTGGGATTTACATCTCCTTAGGATCCGTTAAACTATTTACTATGTAGTAATATTTCGCTACTATAATAGTGTCTATAATAAAATAAACATACTTTTAAATAGCGTTAAGGCTTTACATTTTCCACATTAACACATAATAGTCCCAGTAGTCCATCCAATATCATAGTCCCTCCTGATCGGGAAGCCACCAGAGGATACCACACGTGCTACGGGAGAAATCCAAACCCGTACAAGGCACAATAGGGTAGGTGACATGGCACAACTAGGCAATGCCAGGGTAGATATACCAATAACGCATCCGGGCAGGTGGTAACGCGTAGCCGCAGCTACCACCCACCTCGAACAAACTCCCCCTAAAATCAAAAGTAAAGGTGGCCACCGAATCAATCCAAAGTCAGAGTATAATATCGAAGAGGAGTATCCGATAAAGGGCGCTAACCCCCTTGGCCCGAGAATCTCTCTTGTTTTAGCCACCATACCCCAATCACGGGAGTCGGGTCCACGTATTTACCTCAAAGGAAACGCCGCCACCATCCTACTTCATCCTGGAATCTCCACCGCGTACATGGTTGTTAAAGTGGTTTTCGGAGTTGGCAGAGAGTATAACAACTTAAGATCCCTATCTCTTCAACAACCAAACGTTATTATAACACTACGGTTTTCAAATAGTTTATACTTTAAAACCAGAATATAATATCCCTTTCAAACCATATAAAAACGATATCATTTATATTTTTAGAACCCAAATCAATATGATATCATTTTTATGATTTTAAATCCCTTTTCCCCAAAATCATAATATTTCAAATATATCTTTTCGAAGATCATAGCTTTTTTAAATCTGTATACCTTGAAACCATAGCTTTGAAACATAACTTTTAATACTTAATAGTTTAAATACTATATTCTTTAAATAATAGAATAGCTTCTTTAAATTTCATAATAAATTCCCAATATCAATTTGAAGCTCCAAATAAACCATGTTAATTCTCATATATTTCAAAGCTTAATATTCTACATTTCAAAACTTAAATTTTTATAGTTCATATATTTCAATCTTTAAATATTCCACTATTTCAAAATGGATTCTTTGATAATTTAATATATATCAATTCCAATCCCTATTATATAAATTTGAAATGTTTACTTAATAAAACAAATATTATTTACATAAAACCCTTAAACTTCAATAACAAGATATTCTTTTAATTAACTTGATAATATTCTTTAAATCAATTTGATATTCATTTAAATCCTCTAATCAAAATGAAGTTATAAAATCATACCTTTTAATCTTAATTTATTTACATTTCAAAATAAATTTTTCGAGGATAATTCTTAAATACTTTAATTTAAATCATATTCACATTTATCTTCAACCTTACTTTTATTTGAGTTATTATAACTCTATATACAATAGAATTTTAAATAAATACTTAACCATATTTTATAAAAGAAATCAAACTTCATTACTTAGCTTATTTTATAATTCAAAACAAATTCATACATAACTAAATTCAATAATAAGATAGCATTTATAAAATATTTAAAATCAATATCTATATACCCATATATTTCTTTACAAAACCACAGAAATCATTTTTAAAATAATTTTACATATAGGCCACGGTGTCTGTATAAAATTTTCTATCCTATGGTCAAGTGATACAGATATTTATCATTTCAATCCACAATTTAAAATAAAATTTACGGTTATATATCATTTCAAATCACAATCCCGAATGAGATGAAAATGCATAATAACTTGCAATTTATAACCATATAAAATTCAGCATCCATTCACCCAATATCAACCATCAACCATTTATTAAAACCATCATCCAATTTTAAACGAAACATCAATATAGAGCATATAAAATATAACCGGTATCAACGAACAATTTATATTCAAAAATAAATTAATAACTGCTTAACTGGCAGTTTATATTCAATAATAAATAAATTTAACTAGCAATTTGTATGCAATACTAAATAAATTTATCTTTCAATTTATATGCAAAAATAAAAAATTAAATAACAATTTAATTTTAATAAATGCACTTTAACTGAGATGATGATTAAAAATATGCCAAACAACCATAAACTAATTTAAAATCACATCATATATCAATTTAACAAACATAAGAAATTTTAGAAGTTGTGAGCGGGTTAAAACACTCACCTTTGAGATTTAAATATAATTTAAATCCAGTTTAAACCCAAAAATTGGACAGTATTCAAATCCAACCAAACTAGCGTTAAAACGTCCGAAATTTTACTACGATCCTAACAAAAAATATCTCTTATGAAACGGAGTTCGTATGTAAGAGTTATAGCGATTTAATTGTTTGAAAACAAAACAAAATTTAAAACAAAAGAAACTTGCCTCAATTAAAATTGCCACGTCACGTTCTCCTCACCGTTCACCGGCTTCACATTCACGAACTCGCCCAATATCTTTTTGAAACCCTAGCACGCACGTTACTTAGAAGCCGCCGCCGAAGCTTCCTTAATTCTGACACAAAAGAACGCCGCTCGAAGCACCGTCCACCTCGCCGCGACCTCAGCTACCCTCGGCCCCTCCTCTAATCGTCCATGACGACGACGACGAGAGCGAAAAATGCCCAGCCGCCGCTTCAAATTCATGCCCTAGGTCGTAATTTGTCGACGATAAGACCGTCGATTTGCACGATAAACCTCATAGATGTGATCTCTTCCGTCCCCTCTACACAACCGTACCTTCGATTCGTCGATCAGACGAATTTGATTTCGTCGCGATGGAAGGCCGAGAATAAACGATCAATTTCTGAACAACTGGTGAATCGAACAGAAAAACGAATCACGGATCTGTGATGCGTACATCGAGAGCTTCAACATATATTTTTTTTCAAATTTTTCCGAGGACTTGAACTTTTGACTTTGACTTTGAATTGTAATTGGATCTAGGGTTTGCATCCATTGAGAAAAAGAAGGAGTTGATGAAATTTTACACGTAGACAAATAAGAATAGGCGGAGGCTAGGGTTTAGCAGGATATTTATAGATAAAGTTGAAATAGACAAATGGATCCGAATTATAAACGTGTTAAGCGGTAATTGGCCCAAAAAGCCCGTTCTGACTCCGGAACGAAGTTGGGTCAATTCATATATCAAGTTTCACGTCCAAATTCCACCGTATGAAGAAGTTATGATGAAATCTATATTTTCAAATTGATTTCAATTTAATTGATTTCAAGGCGTTTCAAGCCCATACGATCAAACGACAAGTCCAATCGATACGAAACTTGAAATCCTACAAAAATTCTCCGTTACGGATCCGATGAAACTAGTTTTGTCGAAATCCAAGTCAGTGGCCAAAATGGCTATTTTTCCATTAATTAAATAAATTAAAATTAATTAATTAAATCAACCTTTAAATTTCAATTCGAAAATTTGCCAAATTTCACCACTTATGATTTTTCAATCTTTATAATGATTAAACAAATTTAAATGTCAACTTAGAGGTGCATAATTCATATATTTCAATATTAGCCTCAATTTCATTAAATTATAAATTTAATTTCCAATAATTCTATTAAATTTACCTTCCATTCTATATTTTTAATTTTCGTTATCAAAAGGATGCAATTTACATTGGTTCACGATTATTTATATTTATATTCTTAAATTTTATCTAAATTCCTTTTATGCAATCTTCTTAGTATTTACTTTTCATTGGATTGCAATTAATCCTATTATCGTAATTTAAATTCAAATAAATAAATAAATGTTGATTCCCATTCTTATTATTCAATAATCATTATCCTATAAACCTATTTAACATTTATTTACGTTTCATTACACTGATACTTCTATATACATCTCAAATTTGTATAAATGGCTATCTTTCAAAATGTGAAATCTGGTTTATTACACATGTTAATTAAGGTTTTAAACCAATTAATAAAATTTCCTTAGTCCAATCCTTTTTACCAACTAAATTTACATTCACATTTCCGTTACTATTTTAACAATCATTAAAGTAACGTTTATCAACAACAACAAACATTATGATTTTTTACCTAACATTGATTGTATAAAATTTTCATTTATTACGTATTATTGTATCAATTGATAGAATTTTAAATCTATTTTCCAAATCTACTACTTTCAATCAAATAGAATTTCACAATGGTTTAAATTAAATTGGGGTTACACTACATTAACTATTTATTAACTTGTTTTACTCTTATTCCCGTTAGTGTAACCTTTATTTGTTCATAAAATTAAATTTCAATTCCAATTGAATCAACAAATTCAACATGCAACTAATAAAAATTGTTTACAAGCCAAGGTTACTCTTAAATTTCTTATACTACAACCAATAGCCATATTATGAATAGAATTAACATTAATTTCAAATATTTATTAATTTACATTAACATAATAATTAATTACCTTTAATGAATTTTTTTCCCCAAATTCATTAAATGCAATCAATTTGACCTTACAAATTAAATACATTCATTTATTGTTATTTAAGTAACCTTTAATCACTTTTTTTTAAACTTACTCAAGTGCAACAATTACACTTTACATTATTATATTAATTTGAATTCCATTCCAGTTAATAATTTTTATTAAAAATTTACTTATTTAACATTTCCATCTGTTGCTTATATTAAACTTATAACCAAGTAAGACAATTTTCATTATTTTCAATTAATAGCAGTTTTATTTTAAATTGTTAATTTTAATTACAATTGCTACAACTAATTTCTAACATTGTAACACATTCCCATAATGTAACATTTATAAAATACCCAATTAAATATCTCATGAAATCACATATTTCTCATTTTAAGTAATTACCAAATATTCCTATTTACACTCAATTATAACTTTGCATTCTTTAACAAATCCATAAATTTTCAATTGCCTAATATATTCATAAACTACTATTAAATGTTCTCCATAAATTTCTTTACTTGGTTTCAAACTTTTTATTGATCAATTACTGCCCTATAAATAACTTACGTTCCAATATAAATTAAAAGATTTTTATTTCCTTCTAAATTTAATTAAAATCTGATTAATTTAACTCATTTTAATCATCGGATTTTACGGGTCGTTACACGCTGTTTTCACCTAAAACCAAATTTCTACCCTACTTTTCTGCGAATTAAAAGGGGAAATCACCTAAAATAAGAATAAAAAGGTAATATCCTTCAAATACCAAATAAATTTTATCAAAATTTGGAAACTTGATATGTGAATTGTCTTTTATTTGCTTATGTGTGTTTTGCATGTCTATTTTCTAGTGTTTACAGGCTCTTGAAGGCCATTTCCTTGCTAAATCCATCGAAACCTTGCAAAATCAAGCAATAATCAAGGTAAGAATTTTCTTACAGCAAGCTAAAGCAAAATATCAAATTTTGCTATCAATTTGTGTTTGAAATGTTCAATTTATTGACTAAGTTTTCTATTTTGTTGGTTGAAATTGTGCTATGTTCAAAAACTCATATCTTCTTCAATTTATAGCCAATTGCCCTCAATTTTCGGTATGTTGTAGTGGTTGGTCTGCAAAACATTTATGGAAATTTTCATTGAATTCTGATTTGTTTTGGTATAAAAATTATTGGTTGAATTCGGCCAAAAATTGATCTCTGTTTGTTGGCCGAAAATGCAACATGTTCAAAAAATCATATCTTCCTCGTGTAACATCCAGTTACTCCAAACTTTTGATTTGTTGTAGTACTTTGACTGTGAAACAATTCTGGAATTTTTTATTGTATTTGAATTTGTTTTGATATTGAAAATTGTAGGTTGAAATCGACTAAAAATTGATCTCTGTTTGTTGGCCGAAAATGCACCATGTTCAAAAAATCATATATTTCTCGATTTATAGCTATTTACTCCAAATTTTTGATATGTGGTAGTAGTTGGGCTGCAAAACATTTCCGCAAATTTTCATTGAATTTGAATTTGTTCTTATGTATATAATTATTGGTTGAATTCGGCCAAAAATTGATCCCTGTTTGTTGGCCGAAAATGCATCATGTTCATAAAATCATATGTTCATCATTTCATATCCATTTGCTCCAAATTTTTGATACGCTACAGTAGTTGGAAAGTGCAATGCTTCAGAAAATTTTTATGAAATTTTGAGTTGTTTTATTATAGAAAATCATTGGTTCAAAACAGTCAAAAATCTTGTTTTTTTGTGCTTGCTGAAAAGAGCTATGTCTGAAAAAATCATAACTCTTTCATTTTACAGTGGGTAGCTCCAAATTTTGGATGTGTTATAGTCCTCATGTCATAGTATAACATAGAAAAATTTGACAGAAATCTGGGTTGCTTTGATATCCCGAAGTACTATCCAAATTCAGCCAAAAACTCAATTGCTTGGTAGATTGTTCTTTTGCTCCTATTTGCGCTTTCATTAACTGTTTCGCTGCAAATTTCGATGATTTTAAATATTGTTTGAATAAATTTGATGGTGAATGTTTAAGTCTTTTTATCCAACAATGGATTGGCTTAATTTTGGAAATATTTAGAATTTAAATTTTATTTAAATTCTATTTCAATCTAAATATCGATTAATATCAATATTTGAAGAATTCGATGGTTTTAATTGATTTTGAATAAGTTTCTGAAAATTATTTATAAATCATGGTTAATTAAATAAATGTTTTTAATATATTTTAAAGGACTTTAAGCAATTATTTATTTTTTAAAAGTATTTTATAAATAGTTAATCTATTTGATAAATGGATTTTTCCTTATATAACTTACTTAAAAATCTCTAAAAACTGTTAAAAATCCCCTTTTTTTATAAAATTATTCTAAATATATTATAGCCTAGTTAGATGATTTTTGGCGTATAAGAATGAGAATTAAACGATTTGGCAAAAACACATGGTATGAGACATGCGTTTTCGCCTCATCGCTTAACATCGGACTTATACTGTTGAATCTGCTTTGAAGTACTGGTTTATGATAATTTTTACTTGCTGAGGACATGAGGCGGGGTTGTTATGATGAATTGATGATGGTTTTGATGTTTAAGGTGGATTTTTTTTACTTGTCAATGAAATGAGAGAAGTCTTGATGTCACTTTAAACTCATCAAAGTGTGAGACACAATGAGTTGGGTGCTTTATACTCGCCAATGAGACGAGGCGGTGTATGTTTGATTTGGATTTTTATGATTGTTTTCTAATGTGGCATCGACTGACGATTAGAAACAAATAAGTGCGAATGTATGGTATGAGACGTACATTAACGCCCATTGGGTTCCAATTCGAGAGGTTGTGACACATTTAAGATGTTATCAGCACTACAAACCGAGTATATGATTGGAATCATTACGATGTTCTTGATGTAATTACTAGATTCCAATCATCATGATGTTTTACTTGGATTTTATGATTTAGGTGTCATCGTGATATTTGACTATAGTCAATCAAGATGATCACGATGCTAAGATGTTAATGACCCCAAGTCATCACGACGTACGGTACCAAATAATAGTAGTACTAGTCAAGATGAAAAGAACGTGCAATTTTCTATGAAGTTTTCTACGTTCGATTTCACCTTTTTGTGATGTTGTTATTTGAATACGGCCTTGAATATGATATGGGCTACATTTATATTATGGTGATTTTGGATATGACTGCCTTTAACTCTTATGGAGTTCTTATGATAGATTATGATGATTTGATGTTTCTTTATTTAGTTATTATATGGTTCTCATCCCTTATCCACTTTACTTATAGATGTCCTTAAATGAAACCATATGCATGTTACCTATCGAATTCTCTTGAATTAAATAGATGAATCACTGAGTTCCCTTTCTTATGAATGACATGATGAACCATATATCGTTCCGTTGGCAACAATGGAATGGATATTTCACTTCTGCTTATTATTTTAGACCCTTCTACAGATAAATTTTGCTTGCCTGACCCATGTGCTTTACACTCGGGTCAGACCGAGTTGCAGGTTAGTTTAGATTGCTTCACTTCTTGGATCAGCTTGATAGCTTTTGTTGGACTTATCATTTTGGCTTGGATGTCGTTTTAGAGTCGTCTACTTTTATGTTTTCTTATTGTATATTATTTTGTAGGATCAGGTTTTCTAAATTACAACATGATAGGGGGTTCTCACTTCGCGTTTGGTGGCAAACGGGAGACTCTTACCTCTACATGTCCTCTACGAGGGATTGGTTAGGTGTAAGGCATGACAGTCGAAAGGCTGGCCGTAAATGCAAGGGCAGGGTACCATTGAAAGCCATGACGGGGCTGGGATGGTTGAAAAGCCTACCAGTCGAGAGTGGTCGCTGTCGATGGTTGAAAAGCCTAGACCGTTACAATGTGGTGTCAATATTATCACAATGACTTAATTAAAATACAGTAAATGACTAATTTCACTTCCATACCTCAAAATAAAGTTTTTAAAACTTTCTTTTCATCAATTTGGATTTATTTTAACAATTAAATGTTGAAATATATCACTTGGTAAATTTATTAACTCAAATTTACCTAAATTCCAATATTTTCTATTTTATTTAACCAAAACACCAAACAATGAATTTTAAACCCAATATTTTTCTCCATACTTATAGTTTATTTGAAATACATAATTAAACCAAATTTATTTCTCCATTACATTCTATTCACTATATTAAATTATAACAATCATTATAATTTAACATCATTAGCAATCTCCAATACCCGGGTTATTACACTATAAATATTTTCAAATCCCTAAAGTTCTAAATTAAAACATGTTGCTCTCAACACCAAACAATATCACTAGTTATGAAGAAGTTTGACTTTTATTGTTGTAACTCCACTACCTCTTCCTATTCTCTTGTGGCCGTGCATTTGAGTCCAAACCAGACCCATGCCCGAGCCAAACCATGTCACGGCCGAACCATATTAATCCCCTAGGTCGAGCAATTGATTGTTGAAGCAATTGTGTTCATTTTGCTTCTTATTTTAAAGATTGTTTCGATATATGTTGTGTTGAATTTATATTTATACGCGTCTTGTTCTATTGGTTGCTACAAGATCAATAGCTTGGCTCTTTTCCCACTTGAGTCTATAGTCGTGTTATCGTGCCTTCTGGAATTCATTCGTGTTGTTTGTTTTGCGAACTCCAGCTTTAAAAGGTGAGTAATCACACCTGACATTTATACTTATATGACTGTGAATTGATAGCAAGTGAAAGTGTAGAAATTATTACATCATGTTATACCTGCCTGTGTTATAAATTATATGATGTTAATCCTGTTTATTTATCTGTCATATCATCTGATACTGCTTTATGTTGTTATATTGTTTATTTTATTCTGTTCTCATACTGCTAGTTCCTTGTAGAATAGAATCACTATGGGTTGAAATGATACATACCTGAACGGACTTTAGAATAGGAAAAGATCGTTATGGGCCGAAATGATAGGCCTGAATGATTTTTATTTATTTGTATTTGTCTTAGGATTGTGGGTTTGAAATAATCAAAACCCGAAAATTTTACTGATTACAGATTTAAATGATAATTGCCGTATCACTTGATTTAGGTGTGAATTATTATCCGGACCCATGGTTAATGTCAAAATATGATTTCTTATAAATTTCAGTATTGTAAATGAAAGAAAAAAATATGAAATTTGACTTATATTGGATTTAAAATGGTTAAGCAGTGATTTTCTAAAAGGTTAAATGTTGTAAGTTAATAAATAGGTCGAGTGTAGTATGAAAGTTTGATTTAACTAAATAATGAGAATTTGAGAAAAAATGGAATTACAAGATTAACTTGGCAATTAATATAATTGATATATGAATTGGATAAGTATAAAGTAAAAGAAAATATCAATTTATTTGTAAAATAAAGTTAAGCAACTTACAGTGTATTTTGAATTTAGGTAATTAATTTAAAACGTTAAATAAATTGACAGTTAAATGGAAATTTTGGAATTTAACTTAACATGGAAATGTGAAATTTGGTCTGAAATTAAAGATTAAGTTAAGAAATTAAAAATGGAATTTAAATTATATGAATAAAATGGAAACTAAGTTATATATGGAAAATGGTATTTAAAATTTAAGTGTTAAATAATTTGTTAAAATGTGAAGTATAGGAAATTGTACACTTGAATTTATTAAGTGAATTATTGAAAATTTGATTTTTTTTATAGGAAATTTATTTTATAAAAATCATAAGTTAAAGGTATTTTAATGAACATTTTTGAGTGTTAAAGTATGATTTATATAATGTTTAAAGGATTAAAATCAAAGTTTATTTGTAGCCAAAATTTCAATATTTGAAGTGTTTAATTGAATAAATGAACTCAGAAAAGGCTTATTTTTTGGGAATTGAATATTTTATTTGAAGGAATAATGACTTCACTTTTTAATTGTTTAAATGAATGATTTTAATTCGGAATTATAAATCATTTTGAAATTTATAACCACAAGTACACTGCTTTGTGTGTCACGTGATTTCCTTGTGATTGTTTGATGCACACCTTTGATTTTAAGAGTGTGGCTAGAGGTGAGCGGTTACTGCAGCTCTACGCTACCCTCGTCACAATTACACTGTTATTTGCATTTGTTTACTTTAATATGGATATTTCTAGGATAGTGTCTTAATTGATGGTTTGACTGATCCTTAAAGGATGGGCGATCCCAAGCATCCTTTAAGTTATTGTGCATTGCTATTACAGTTCACTTGAGTTGGTTTACATTGTATAAGTATGTATGTCCTGACTCGAGTGTTTGTGTTTTACTTTATGCTTGGGTAAGCCCCAGAATCACAGCTTTGGATTCACCTTCTGGAGCTAGAGTTTTGCTGGAGCTTATTTGTTTATCTATTCGTCTACTTCTTTCAGTTAGTTCCTATTCGGTATCTGTCTCGATATTGTTGTTTATGTGTGATGACCTAAAATTTTGAAGCAATATCAATTTAATAATCTGAACTAAAAATTAAATTGATTTGATGATCCTTGTAATAAGATTTGAATTAATTTAATAATCCAATTAAAATAAATAGTTAATTGGTAGATTTTATCTTTTTAAATCTAATAATTGTTTTATATTTATAATGTATATAGAATATGTATATATTGTTAATAGATCTTGTTTTAATTTAATAAATAAATAAATCCTGTTTTCTATAAAAATATATATCTTTAGTAAAATTGGGAATTTTGATTTTTATTTAAAAGTTAAACTTTTAAAAGGTTAATTAATAAATAAAATAGGGTTTTTAAATAGTTAAGATAAAAATTGAATTTGTTTAAATTGGTTTATTTGATAATAGGCTTTTTAAAAGTATGTAATAAATAACAATAAGGTTTATTTTGATTTCTTAAAAATATAGTTGGATAAAATAAATAATTTATTGATAAAGAAACAATTTCTTTTAATAAGTTATTTATGGTTATCAAATTTTTTTATTTTTTTATTATAATAATACATTGTTTTAACAAATAAATTTTTAATAAAAATAATTGTTTTTCAAAATTTAAATTGTGTAGTTATATTTTTAAATAAACTGGTTTTCAAAATTTAATTTGAACTTGAATTCAAAGCTTTGAAAATTAAAGTGTAAATATTTTTAATTTGTTTTGATTTTGAAATATTTGTATAAGCTTCATTTTATAAATTAAATTGGATTTATTCATTTTAAATTTTTCCACATGTAAATAAATACATGTTAACTAATTAATTAAACATATCTTATATTGAACATCTAATTAAAATACAAGTTAACTTAATTATAGCTTATTAACATTAGAAAAACAAATGTAGGCATTTTACAAATTAAATTAAGATGTGTTAAAATATTAAACAAGGTGCATGACAAATGTTATATTTAGGGACATGTGGCATTTTTGTTTTTTTGTTTTCTTTATTTTTATTTCAATTTTTATAAGCACATTCTCTTTCATTTTATTTCTTTTCTAGATCTAAATGCAAAAGAAAACACACTTACTAAAATAAAATTAAAATCTGAAACATCTTCAAATCTGCAAATCCACTTCTCAAACCAAATTTGTAAACTTGAGACTTTCTTCAAACCAAAATCATGCAAATCAAATTTCAAATTAGCATAAAAACCAGATGCATGAAATCAAGCAAGAAATTCTGCATTTCTTATTCAAGCAAACCTGCAATTTCAAATTTTGAAGCCTGCATTTCTTATTCAAGCACTTGCATTTCCTTCTATCTGGAGGCAAGCATGCAAGTGAAATCTGGAGCAAATGCAAACACAGGATTGAAAGTTTCAAAATATAAGAAACCTGCAACTCAGATTCATTTAGGCAATTCAAAATTTGAAGCTTTCCAGTTTTAAAAAGCACCAAAGTTTTTTTTCTTCAAAAACTGCTCTGTCTTCCAATATAGCAGGTGAGTAACATTTCTATTCCTAAAAGATTTAACTTATAAATAAGGTTGCATGATAAATCTCTATGATAAAACGTATTATATGCATATATGAATGAATTCTGCAGTGACTATAATGGGTGTATTATATGCTTGTGATTTCCAGGGTATTCTCTGCTTTATAGATCATAGGTTCAGGTTTTAGATTTAAATTCAAAATCTATAGATTGTGCATCTGTTTATAACTTTTGATTTAATCAAACCTGTTTATTTATATTAAACTTTAGTTTAAGATTTTAGTTAAGTTAAAATAACTTGTAAGCATCTCTATAAACCAAAATTTGATTGATCAAGTTTTAAATATGTGAAAATTCATATTGAATAAATTATAAATTCAGTATTAAGAATTAAATACTATGATCAAAACTTGATTTTTAGAATAAAAATCTGTACTTTTAGTTAAGAGTTTTGGTACTGTTCTATGTTTAGCTGTAAAGGGGAATTTTGGATTTTGGGGGATTTAGACAATTTGAAGTGACTGGGTTCATCAAGTAGGTGGAGGAGTAGCCATTGATGCCGGGAAAAATATGTAACGGTGATGCTAATCAACTTGGAAGCGGCGGTGATGGTTTACTTCCTGTAGCCATAGTTTAAGCTAGGTAATTAGCTTTGGCCAGTTCTACCTGAAGAGATGATTGAGTTGAATGAGATTTTGGGGGATGTTAGTAGGTTGATTGATGTACATGTGGCCGGAGTCGTTGCCATTTTGGTGGTCAGAAGGTGAGGATGAGGCATGTTACAGGTTTGGGGGAAACCTGTTTTCTTCTATTCCAGGTTTTGGAATGGAAACTCGTATTCGATTTCGTGTTTTGGAAGGAGGATCTGAAGGTGGTGGTTGGTCGTGGGGTTGGCTGTCGATGTTGGAAAGTCACCGGAGGTGGGTGATGGTGACTGGAGGCATGGTGCACGTGCGCTGTGCAATTTTTGAGTTCTGATAACACTGGGTATTGTAGTGTTTTTGAACTCGAAGTATTACTAGAGTGTTGCTGTGCTTTGCTCGAAGGATTTGGTCCGATGGCTCGAAGCAGATATTAGGTTAGCTCGGGTAATTTGTAGTTAGTACAGTTTTCTGTAAAACTGTCTGAAGTTTTAATTTAAATCAAAATTTTAATGAATAAGTTGTTATGATAAGATTTAAACAAGTTTAAATCTATAGTATGTATTATAGTTTCAAAGGGGTTTTGAAATCTTATAAGTTTTTTTTTTAGTTTTGAAAGTGGTTTTCAGTTTTAAAAAATAATAAAACCTGACAGTTTTTCTGGAAATTTAATTTCATTTTGAAATTTTGAAATTTAATTTAAAAACAGCAGTTTGAATTTCAATTTTAAATTCAGTTTTTCTTAAGACCTTTGAATATTCAAGTTTTTAAAAATGCTATTTGGATTTTAAAATAAGAGTTTTAAAATCAAGGTTTAAATCAAAAGTTTAATTCAAGTTTAAATCAATGATTTAAATAAAGAATGGGTTCTTGTGTCTTGAATTTAAATCTGGATATTTGAATAAGTTTTAAAATTTGAATGTTTTCAAACAAGTTTAAATTTAAATTGTTTATTAGAAGTAAATTTGTTTTCAAACAAATATTTAAATTTGATTTTCCTTTTGAATGAAGTCATTATAAAAGGTTTATAAAAGGAAGTTATATGATTTGTTAACTGGAATTTGCAATTTAAATGGTAATGTACTTTAAACTAAATTAAGCAAATTAGTTAAAGACTTATCTTATATAAGTTTTAATTATAAGTAATAAATGTTATTTACATTTATTTTGGGAGGAGTATAAATGGAATTTAAATTTGGATAATGCTTAAATAAATATCATTTTGAATTTTTGATTCAAAATGGAATTTGAATTTAAATTTAAAAATGCAATGTTCTAAGTACACTTTAATATTTATAAATCACTAATAAGAAATGGTCTTTCTTAAAGATTATTAAAGTATTAAATGATCATATAAGTAAGGAATTTCTTATTTATTTCATGTATAAATTAATAATTTAGATTAGTTTATAATTAAGAAGTAAATTAGGAAAAGTAATTAAAGAATGATAAATAGCTAATTATGGTCATTAACTAAGGTTTATTTAGTAATTAATTAATATGATTAATTTTTAATAATTAATTAGATTAATTAATTAATGATAATCAATTGTGAAATTTATTTAAGTTTAATTACTAAAGAAAAATAATTAATACATTAATTACTTAATGTAATTAATGGGGTTTATTGAGTTTGGTTTAAATTAACTAATTTAGTTTAATTAATTTTAAACATTGGATTTGATAATAATTACTTGATGTAATTAATGAAGTAAAATTACTCAGTAAAGTAATTAAAAATAATTACTGGATGTAATTAGTAGATGATGTTGGGATTGTGGAAGTAATTTGGATTAAATTATTTTGTATAATTAATAAATGGATTAATTAAAGAATTAATAAGGAGTAATTAATTTGATAAGTAATTGAGGGTAGTTAATTACAGAATGTGATAAATCAAGGTGATTAAAAATTATGGTTTAATTGAGATTAATTACCGAATGTAATTAATTTTAAATATGTAATTAAAATATAATTAAGGATCACTAATTAATATAATTAATGATGTAATTAAGATTGCTTAATTAATATTAATTAATCAATAATAAGTGATTAAGTATACTTAATTAATTGTAATTAATTAAGTTAAATGTAATTAATTAAAGTTAATTAATTAATGAGGTAATTAAAGGTTAATTAATGTATTTGGTTTACAGTAATTAATTTTGTAAAATTAATTGCAGAATGAGATTAATCAAAGGTGATTAATTAAGTTGATTAACTAGAGGTTAATTAAGTAGATAATGTAACGACCCGGTGTTTTCAACCATTCGCATCCGCACATGTCGGACTTGAATTGTTCAAAATACCGCGTCGTAAATAAATTTTGGCAAAACTCAGAATATGAAGTAAATAAATCACAGAATCACAGGCACAGAATCAGAATACTCGCAGCGGAATTTAAAGATACTTAGTGGTTCATGAAGCCACTATAAATAGTCTCAACAAATACAAATTACAAAGTCTTCCATCCCAAATATAGTTTAAATCATCAAATAGGAAATCCAAAAATCCCAAAGTCTTGATTTGATAAATAAGATAACGGACAGAAAGAAGCCAGCAACTTGAAAGGATCTACAGAAGTCCTAGCTCCGGGATGATGACTGAACTGCAACTCAGGCTGACCCGAGCGTAAAATAAAACATAAACTCTCGAGTCAGGACATACATACTTATATAGTGTAAGCTAATTCAAGTGTACTGTAATATAAAGCAAGTAACTTAAAGAATGCTTGGGATCGCCCATTCTCTAAGGATCCGTTAAACTATTTACTATGTAGTAATATTTCGCTATTATAAAAATGTCTATTAGTAAAATAAACTTACTTTTAAATAGCGTTAAGGCTTTACATTTTCCACCTTAACACGTAATAGTCCCAGTAGTCCATCCAATATCATAGTCCCTCCTGATCGGGAAGCCACCAGAGGATACCACACGGGCTACGGGAGAAAACCAAACTCGTACAAGGCTCGCTATGGTAGGTGACACGGCACAACTAGGCAATGCCAGGGTAGATATACCAATTGCTATCCGGACCGATGGAAACGCGCAGCGCGCAGCTGCCGCCCACCTCGAACAACACTCCCAAATCAAAGGTGCGCACCAAAACAATCACAAAAGTAATAGAATGACATACGAAGAAGTGCGTCCGATCAGAGGTGCTACCTCATTAATCCGAGAATCGCTCCTATTTTAGCCACCTTATGCCAACTCACGGGAGTCGGGTCCACGTATTTACCTCAAGGAAAACGTCACCACCATCCTACTTCATTCTGGAATCTCCACCGCGTACACGGTTGGTAAAGTGGTTTTCGGTATCGACAGAGAGTATGCCAGATATCCGATCCCGATCTCTTTCACAACCAAACGTTATTATAACACGTGGTTACAGCTTTTAAAATGGTATTTATACTTTGAAATCAAAATGAATTTCAAATACCTTCAATATCAAATATTGTTCGTAAACATTGGTCATTTTATAAAATACCATTTAAATCTATTCAATTTAATTAGAAATTTATTTTCCTTTTTCTCCCTTTTTAAAATTAAATTCTTCCATTTAAAACCATTCAAAGTCAATTCCTTATTTTTATTAATTACATATTAACTTCCAAAATTTAAACCCATTTCCCCAAAGATTATTTCCATAAATTTATTTTTAAATAATTAAAATCCCAGTTTCTGTAGCACTTATGAAATGCTACCTAAAGTCTATAGGTTAAAACAGTTCGTTTATAAAAGACAGCATTTAAGTGCTGTAATAGATATTAACTTAACCATCAAGTTTTAAATATCCAAAATAAAACTTAATATCAATTATTTTACTAAAATCTCACTTTTAACAAAAATTCATAATTTTCCCAAAATAAGATATACTCCAAAATTTTACATAAACATTCATTTATTTAACATTTGACTCATTCAAAAATCATTATAAATAAATAAAAAATAAAATCCTTCAAATACATTTAAACCAGAAAATTGTAATCTTTCTATTTAAAATATTTCATAAAAATATTATATAAACCACGGGTCTGTATATAGTTTCCTATCCTAGGTCAAGTGATACGGATATATATCATTTAAATCCGCAATTTACAAAAACCCCGGGTTCTATCATTTCAAACCCGCAATCCCAAGTTAAATATTTAAAATTAAACAATTAAATAAATATATGAATAAATAATTATCGTACAGGCCTATCATTTCAGCCTATAACGATCTCAATTTACAGGGAACTTGCAGTGATGATTTAACAGTAAATAAGCATTAAATAATATAACTGCAACTATATTACAACAGATAAACAAATGATGAGGTGTCAATTTAAAATGGGGTTTAACATCATACGTTATATTACAGACAGATGACATTTAATAAATAATTTACAAATACACTTGCGATAATTCACATAAATATAGGTATGTTTGTCTGGTGAGAAATACTCACCTTAAACTGCAGATAATCAGATTCAAACGATTTTACCACTTGATAAAGGATCGTACAAATGGCACGATTAGGTTTCCGCGGATGCCACGCCTTGATTCAAATCTAAAATAAGATCCAAATACCAAATACGCGACTTTTAAAATTACGGTCAAAGCAAAATTTTCGAAACAACTGGAACGAATAGAATAAAAGAAATTTTGGTTCAGCTTTTGCTCGACTGCCTCACCCCACATCCCGACCCCAACTTCATAGGCTTGGCAATACTATTTATTATTATTATACATTTTATTATTATTCATTATTATTATTATTATTTTTCCACCGGCATACCCTAACTTATCTAGTTTTGAAAAAATATGTATTTACACAAACTTGCGTCTCTGCCTAAACTATTCTTCAATGCAAACTCTCTCTGTTTCTTAATTACAACACGTCTCTGCCACTTCAATTTCAAAACATTGTCGAATTCAGAAACATTAAAATTTAAATTTTTAACCATTCTTAACTTTAAAAATCATATTCCTACTTCAGAAAATGTTCATTTGGATACCATTTGTCTTATGATTAAATAAAATAAATTTTATAAATAAAATATCCAAATTTACTATGAATCATTTGTAAGTCAGAATTTCCCAATTTTACTTAACTTGTATATATATTTTTCCAAATAACTTTACACTTAAATTTAAAAATACCCACTTCCTAAATAAAACTAAATTCTCATTTATTTACTTAACTTAACAATTTTATTTAAAACCAAGTTTCAAATTTTCAAGTTAAGTCATAAATTGAAATTTCACCCTTCCATTTGAAAACAACATTTTCAATTATTTACTCACAAAACACATCCGTTCCATAATTTTTTTCCCTTTTTATAGTTAATATACACTAAATTTTCTTCACAACTTTATTCACTTAGACATCAATTCAACTATGATTCAAGTTAAATAAAAGTTATTCCAAAATGTTCCATTTCAACCGTCTTTCATTTTATCAATTCAAAGTACATTATTTATTATACCAAACATATCCATTTTCGGAAATAACCTTTATTAAAATTTCTAGGTTAGATTTCAACTCCATATTAAATCAAATTTAATTATTATGTCATTTATCGTAAATAAAATCTTTAAATTCACTTTAAAACCAATTATTAACTTACAAAAATTTAACTTAAAAAAAACAAAACACCTTTAAAATTTTAAAGCCTTAAGTCAAATTTTTAGTTAAATTACATAAATTTTATTTCAAAAATACTTAATAATTTTTAGAAAAATATTATAATATATTAACCATGGGCTTGTTCGGGATATAAGCTCGGTTATGAAAACTTAGAGGGACGTGACGTGGTGGAGAAGTAGCCGAGCAAGGCAAAAGGGAAACAGAGAACAACAAGAAGAAGAAAGTAAAACTGGAAGAAGAAAACAAAAGGACAAAGAAAAAAAACCATTACCTGATTTGAAGCTCTGTATGCAAGAAGGAGATAATACAAGCTATAGGAGATGCAAAGGTATTTGGAATAGCTGGTATATACAAATGAGCTTCAGGTTTTAAAGTTGTCACGGCAGGGGAAAAATTTATAAAGTGGCAACATATCTTGATTGAGAAGCAATAAATTTCGTATTAAAACAAAGGAAGGCAGAGAGATTTATTTCCAGTTTCTTCATGTTTGAACGTTACACGAAAATTGTGATAAATGCATGCGTGATTAAAGTGGATAACAGTAAGCAATTAAAATTTGCTTTGCACTGAATAGGCAACGAAATAATGTTTACAAAAATTGCTTGATCAGTTACCAGATTGGTTGCAAGATTTCTTTTTGTTGAATGGATAAGACTGCGTGATTTATGTTTCCCCTTGATAAAAGATATTGGCAAGAACAAATTTGCAGAGAGATATATATAGTAGGCAGGTTTGAAATTATATTGTAGACCAGAAAACGTAAGAGATAAATTGATAAAGGAAACGAATATAAGGAGGCAAGTGATAAAAGATTGTGATTTCTTTCCAGTTTCTTTAGCTTGAACGGATAAGTCTGCGTGAATTTATACTGCCAATTTATGAAAATTTGATTTCAACATTTGATACCATTTAATAGTGGCGTGATTTTGAATGCAGACCATCAAGATGATATTTAGGCAAGAGATTTGATTGTAGATTGAAGAAACGGCATCACGTTTCTTTTTTTTTATATATTTATTTGAAATAGATAGGCAAATAAGATTTGCGTGATTATAGGAACCAGAAAGATATAATGGGTATGCGAGAATTTGAAAAGATAGGCAATTTTAAATTTCAACTAAAAAGTCAGAACATACAAGGCAACACTAAAATATGTTTTAAAGCTATATGGAAAAAGTAACATTTGCTATAAACTACTGACTGATATTTTAATTCATATAAATGTTGAAATATGATTTTTAAAATACGCCAAACTAACGCAATACAAAACACCCAAGATTTTTATAAAAATAACGTTTTAAATTTATATGTTTATTACATTACTTATACCATAAATTTTACGCGTCCTATAAACGCGAAATCCAACAGTTCTTAATACACTAAATTCTTCAAAATTATTACTTAACAAACTTAATTGGTTTTCACATATTATATATATATACAAAATTCCTTTTATTAAAAATTCAAATGGAGTTGTCTTTTAACAAAATTAACCGTTTCACAACTTTAAATTTCCATATTTAGTATTTTAAGGAAATGATTTAAATCAAATTATATATGTATATAAATTGGGAAGTAAATTTTACTGGAAAGAGAAAAATAACGGATTAAAATTCTATACGTTTTCTTTTATATATATATATATATATATATATATATATATATATATATATATATACACGGTATTTATTCCCTAAATTTAGGCGCCCTTTTTAACGCGTAATTACCCAGTTCATTTACACTAAAAAAATTAGAAATTCTGACCATGCTGAGACTCGAACTCGTACCCTGTCGTGAATAGCCCAGATGTCTTAACCACCTAAGCTATTAATGTTTTCTTAATTAAAACTTGATTTTTCTAGAAATTAAGTTATTTACCATCTTCGACAAAACCCCAAATTTCCAAATTAAAGTTAATTCTTAACCATGTCAAAATTTCAGAGATCTTATTATTTAATTAAAATTTGGTCAATTGTTTTTATTTTTATTTTTTAATCACTTTAAATAAACCCCAAAGTTTTTAAAATACAAGTGAAAAATACTTGTTAAAAATTTGGGCTGTTACACTCTCCCCCACTCAGAACTTTTCGTCCTCGAAAAGGAAGAAGGTAGGGGAATAGAAACAACCTGAAAGAAAACTAAATTGAAACTTAAATTATAATCATTAATCTAAACAATAAAAATTCAATTTTAAATTAATCATTGATTTCATCTATTTATACTTAAAATTTTAACATTTATTTATTTACATATTTACTTGTATAATATCCCTACACAAAAAAAACATTCATTTTTTTTTTATCCAAATTGTACACAATTTACTATAACATTCTAATTTTAAAATGTTTAATTTTAATCCAAATTTGAAATGGTAATTTAACTTAATTTTTAAAGTAAATTTACCATTTTCCAAAATAAACTAAATTCCCCATTTAGTTTCTTCTTTATTCCAAACTATAATTAAATTTAATTTTCTCATCTATGTCAAATATTTTTCTCAATATCTAAACCATATAAATTCAATTTAAATTAATTAATATTCAATAATTGATTTAATTCATTTGATTTTTACAGAAGTTAAATCAATTTTAACTATTTCCAAATTAATTATCTTATTATCCAATTATTTTCTAAAATCAGAAATTTGTATAGTCATTTATAATAATCATCTTTTATTCAACAAATTTAATTCTTCTTTATTCCAGATTATTATTAAATATATTCTACTTAATATATCTTATCGCACATATTAAGTAGATTATATTTAATATAACTATTCCAATATATTTCTAAATTTCCTTTAACACCATTTGATATTGTATATTATTCAATTATTATTTTATTTCTATTTACCTCTATTTGTCTTGTTGTAACTGAAACTTTAAGTGTATAACATTTATTATAACCACTCAAATTTTTATTTATAAAATCCTTTTATATTATACATTATCCAATTACATAGTTAATTTCTGAATGATTTAGGTAAGTTATATTGGCATGCAATTATACAAGTAAAATTTTCCAACTATATTATTATTCAAGTTTAAATATTCATTCCAAATTTGACTTTATTTTATCATTAGAATCACCTTTTAACATAAATTTATGAATTAAATTTCTAATTAACTTCAAACCCTTTAGAGATAAATAAATACATACATATAGCATATGTCAAATCAAATTTAAATCATATATCTATATATATTATAAATTAAGTCACATTTAGAAATTCAAATCAATTAAATTTTTGAAGCAAAACTACAACATGGTCTCTTTACTTCGATACTCGAAAATGAATGTCGATGATGTTGTAGTCATCCTCGAAATTATTTTCCAGCGACAAAGAGAAGAGCACTAATTTTTAAAACTTTAAAATTTTTTGGAAATAAATTTATATTCGAAAATAATTTAAATAATAATATATCCTTTTAAGACTTTAAACACAAGGTTTGAAACTATCAGAAATTAAATTCTTAAATTCTTGTTTTAAATCCATTTCTGTTTCCAAATAAATTTATAACCATGTTTTATAGTTCAATTATTTATATAAGACAAAACCAATGGTTTACAAAACCATAAATAAAATCAAACACTATTATCTCTAAACAACTAGTTAAATTCTGAAAATTATAATTATATATATTATATTAGATTTTTCCCAAATATAGGAATAAAAATTTTCAAAACAAGGATAGAGATTCAAATTTAAAGGACTCAAACCAAAGAGAATTTTAATTTAAAGATAAATTGGAATCAGAAGGTCCGATGATTACATAACAGAACAAGGAACCAGATAAGTTTATATAAATCGCGGGCAACCTTAACCGGGTCAACCGTGACTCAAAGAATCAGATCGAATGTAGATTTACCATTCGATCCGAAGAGATAGAGTTCAGAATAACCAAATATACTAGCATCTAAACCGAGGTTAAATATAAATCTCTGGTGAATCCATGCTAATTGTAAAGGAGTTTCACCCCTTTATTAGAATATTGGCGAGACCGCCAATTCACTATAAAGATCATCCGAAATGGAGTTATGGGATACTCCAGAATCGAAAGAAAATGAATAGTGAGGGACACGAATGGACTTCGGAACCGCAGGGAACGTTCCAAAATTCGAAAAGGAAGAGATTCAAACTCGAATGAAAGTGATTCTGTAAATCAAATTTACCATACATTCTAAGTTTTGCCTAGAGCCAAAGCTCTGATACCAACTGTAACGACCCGGTGTTTTCAACCATTCGCATCCGCACATGTCGGACTTGAATTGTTCAAAATACCGCGTCGTAAATAAATTTTGGGCAAAACTCAGAATATGCAGTAAATAAATCACAGAATCACATACACAGAATCAGAATACTCGCAGCGGAATTTAAAGATACTTAGTGTTTCATGAAGCCACTATAAATAGTCTCAACAAATACAAATTACAAAGTCTTCCATCCCAAATATAGTTTAAATCATCAAATAGGAAATCCAAATATCCCAAAGTCTTGATTTGATAAATAAGATAACGGACAGAAAGAAGCCAGCAACTTGAAAGGATCTACATAAGTCCTAGCTCCGGGATGATGACTGAACTGCAACTCAGGCTGACCCGAGCGTAAAATAAAACATAAACACTCGAGTCAGGACATACATACTTATATAATGTAAGCTAATTCAAGTGTACTGTAATATAAAGCAAGTAACTTAAAGAATGCTTGGGATCGCCCATTCTCTAAGGATCCGTTAAACTATTTACTATGTAGTAATATTTCGCTATTATAAAAATGTCTATTAGTAAAATAAACTTACTTTTAAATAGCGTTAAGGCTTTACATTTTCCACCTTAACACGTAATAGTCCCAGTAGTCCATCCAATATCATAGTCCCTCCCGATCGGGAAGCCACCAGAGGATACCACACGGGCTACGGGAGAAAACCAAACTCGTACAAGGCTCGCTATGGTAGGTGACACGGCACAACTAGGCAATGCCAGGGTAGATATACCAATTGCTATCTGGACTGATGGAAACGCGCAGCGCGCAACTGCCGCCCACCTCGAACAACACTCCCAAATCAAAGGTGCGCACCAAAACAATCACAAAAGTAATAGAATGGCATACGAAGAAGTGCGTCCGATCAGAGGTGCTACCTCATTAATCCGAGAATCGCTCCTGTTTTAGCCACCTTATGCCAACTCACGAGAGTCGGGTCCATGTATTTACCTCAAGGAAAACGTCACCACCATCCTACTTCATTCTGGAATCTCCACCGCGTACACGGTTGGTAAAGTGGTTTTCGGTATCGACAGAGAGTATGCCAGATATCCGATCCCGGTCTCTTTCACAACCAAACGTTATTATAACACATGGTTACAGCTTTTAAAATGGTATTTATACTTTGAAATCAAAATGAATTTCAAATACCTTCAATATCAAATATTGTTTGTAAACATTGGTCATTTTATAAAATACCATTTAAATCTATTCAATTTAATTAGAAATTTATTTGCCTTTTTCTCCCTTTTTAAAATTAAATTCTTCCATTTAAAACCATTCAAAGTCAATTCCTTATTTTTATTAATTACATATTAACTTCCAAAATTTAAACCCATTTCCCCAAAGATTATTTCCATAAATTTATTTTTAAATAATTAAAATCCCAGTTTCTGTAGCACTTATGAAATGCTACCTAAAGTCTATAGGTTAAAACAGTTCGTTTATAAAAGACAGCATTTAAGTGCTGTAATAGATATTAACTTAACCATCAAGTTTTAAATATCCAAAATAAAACTTAATATCAATTATTTTACTAAAATCTCACTTTTAACAAAAATTCATAATTTTCCCAAAATAAGATATACTCCAAAATTTTACATAAACATTCATTTATTTAACATTTGACTCATTCAAAAATCATTATAAATAAATAAAAAATAAAATCCTTCAAATACATTTAAACCAGAAAATTGTAATCTTTCTATTTAAAATATTTCATAAAAATATTATATAAACCACGGGTCTGTATATAGTTTCCTATCCTAGGTCAAGTGATACGGATATATATCATTTAAATCCGCAATTTACAAAAACCCCGGGTTCTATCATTTCAAACCCGCAATCCCAAGTTAAATATTTAAAATTAAACAATTAAATAAATATATGAATAAATAATTATCGTACAGGCCTATCATTTCAGCCTATAACGATCTCAATTTACAGGGAACTTGCAGTGATGATTTAACAGTAAATAAGCATTAAATAATATAACTGCAACTATATTACAACAGATAAACAAATGATGAGGTGTCAATTTAAAATGGGGTTTAACATCATACGTTATATTACAGACAGATGACATTTAATAAATAATTTACAAATACACTTGCGATAATTCACATAAATATAGGTATGTTTGTCTGGTGAGAAATACTCACCTTAAACTGCAGATAATCAGATTCAAACGATTTTACCACTTGATAAAGGATCGTACAAATGGCACGATTAGGTTTCCGCGGATGCCACGCCTTGATTCAAATCTAAAATAAGATCCAAATACCAAATACGCGACTTTTAAAATTACGGTCAAAGCAAAATTTTCGAAACAACTGGAACGAATAGAATAAAAGAAATTTTGGTTCAGCTTTTGCTCGACTGCCTCACCCCACATCCCGACCCCAACTTCATAGGCTTGGCAATACTATTTATTATTATTATACATTTTATTATTATTCATTATTATTATTATTATTTTTCCACCGGCATACCCTAACTTATCTAGTTTTGAAAAAATATGTATTTACACAAACTTGCGTCTCTGCCTAAACTATTCTTCAATGCAAACTCTCTCTGTTTCTTAATTACAACACGTCTCTGCCACTTCAATTTCAAAACATTGTCGAATTCAGAAACATTAAAATTTAAATTTTTAACCATTCTTAACTTTAAAAATCATATTCCTACTTCAGAAAATGTTCATTTGGATACCATTTGTCTTATGATTAAATAAAATAAATTTTATAAATAAAATATCCAAATTTACTATGAATCATTTGTAAGTCAGAATTTCCCAATTTTACTTAACTTGTATATATATTTTTCCAAATAACTTTACACTTAAATTTAAAAATACCCACTTCCTAAATAAAACTAAATTCTCATTTATTTACTTAACTTAACAATTTTATTTAAAACCAAGTTTCAAATTTTCAAGTTAAGTCATAAATTGAAATTTCACCCTTCCATTTGAAAACAACATTTTCAATTATTTACTCACAAAACACATCCGTTCCATAATTTTTTTCCCTTTTTATAGTTAATATACACTAAATTTTCTTCACAACTTTATTCACTTAGACATCAATTCAACTATGATTCAAGTTAAATAAAAGTTATTCCAAAATGTTCCATTTCAACCGTCTTTCATTTTATCAATTCAAAGTACATTATTTATTATACCAAACATATCCATTTTCGGAAATAACCTTTATTAAAATTTCTAGGTTAGATTTCAACTCCATATTAAATCAAATTTAATTATTATGTCATTTATCGTAAATAAAATCTTTAAATTCACTTTAAAACCAATTATTAACTTACAAAAATTTAACTTAAAAAAAACAAAACACCTTTAAAATTTTAAAGCCTTAAGTCAAATTTTTAGTTAAATTACATAAATTTTATTTCAAAAATACTTAATAATTTTTAGAAAAATATTATAATATATTAACCATGGGCTTGTTCGGGATATAAGCTCGGTTATGAAAACTTAGAGGGACGTGACGTGGTGGAGAAGTAGCCGAGCAAGGCAAAAGGGAAACAGAGAACAACAAGAAGAAGAAAGTAAAACTGGAAGAAGAAAACAAAAGGACAAAGAAAAAAAACCATTACCTGATTTGAAGCTCTGTATGCAAGAAGGAGATAATACAAGCTATAGGAGATGCAAAGGTATTTGGAATAGCTGGTATATACAAATGAGCTTCAGGTTTTAAAGTTGTCACGGCAGGGGAAAAATTTATAAAGTGGCAACATATCTTGATTGAGAAGCAATAAATTTCGTATTAAAACAAAGGAAGGCAGAGAGATTTATTTCCAGTTTCTTCATGTTTGAACGTTACACGAAAATTGTGATAAATGCATGCGTGATTAAAGTGGATAACAGTAAGCAATTAAAATTTGCTTTGCACTGAATAGGCAACGAAATAATGTTTACAAAAATTGCTTGATCAGTTACCAGATTGGTTGCAAGATTTCTTTTTGTTGAATGGATAAGACTGCGTGATTTATGTTTCCCCTTGATAAAAGATATTGGCAAGAACAAATTTGCAGAGAGATATATATAGTAGGCAGGTTTGAAATTATATTGTAGACCAGAAAACGTAAGAGATAAATTGATAAAGGAAACAAATATAAGGAGGCAAGTGATAAAAGATTGTGATTTCTTTCCAGTTTCTTTAGCTTGAACGGATAAGTCTGCGTGAATTTATACTGCCAATTTATGAAAATTTGATTTCAACATTTGATACCATTTAATAGTGGCGTGATTTTGAATGCAGACCATCAAGATGATATTTAGGCAAGAGATTTGATTGTAGATTGAAGAAACAGCATCACGTTTCTTTTTTTCTATATAGATTTATTTGAAATAGATAGGCAAATAAGATTTGCGTGATTATAGGAACCAGAAAGATATAATGGGTATGCGAGAATTTGAAAAGATAGGCAATGTTAAATTTCAACTAAATAGTCAGAACATACATGGCAACACTAAAATATGTTTTAAAGTTATATGGAAAAAGTAACATTTTCTATAAACTACTGACTGATATTTTAATTCATATAGATGTTGAAATATGATTTTTAAAATACGCCAAACTGACGCAATACAAAACACCCAAGATTTATATAAAAATAATGTTTTAAATTTATACGTTTATTACGTTACTTATACCATAAATTTTACGCGTCCTATAAACGCGAAATCCAACAGTTCATTAATACACTAAATTCTTCAAAATTATTACTTAACAAACTTAATTGGTTTTCACATATTATATATATACAAAATTCCTTTTATGAAAAATTCAAATGGAGTTGTCTTTTAACAAAATTAACCATTTCACAACTTTAAATTTCCATATTTAGTATTTTAAGGAAATGATTTAAATCAAATTATATATGTATATAAATTAGGAAGTAAATTTTACTGGAAAGAGAAAAATAACGGATTAAAATTCTATACGTTTTCTTATATATATATATACGGTATTTATTCCCTAAATTTACGCGCCCTTTTTAACGCGTAATTACCCAGTTCATTTACACTAAAAAAAATTAGAAATTCTGACCATGCTGAGACTCAAACTCGTGACCTGTCGTGAATAGCCCAGATGTCTTAACCACCTAAGCTATTAATGTTTTCTTAATTAAAACTTGATTTTTCTAGAAATTAAGTTATTTACCATCTTCGACAAAACCCCAAATTTCCAAATTAAAGTTAATTCTTAACCATGTCAAAATTTCAGAGATCTTATTATTTAATTAAAATTTGGTCAATTGTTTTTATTTTTTAATCACTTTAAATAAACCCCAAAGTTTTTAAAATACAAGTGAAAAATACTTGTTAAAAATTTGGGCTGTTACAGATAATTTGTAATTAATTAATGGTGATGTAAGCAAGATTTATATTGTGTAAGTAATTAATTTAATTCATTTTAAATTAACTAGAGATGATGTAATTACTTTAGTTCAATTTAAATTAATTATAGATAGTATGATTATAGGTCATTGCTTATGAATGGTTGATATTGGTTACCTTGAATGGTTTGAATCTCAACTATGAGATTAGTAATGTTGATTGATATGGATGCATTGGTTGCATTGTGATGATGATATGGATTATCTTTTGATAATGATAATGTAGATTATTTGTGGTTATGATAATGTTGATTATCTATTGTGAATCTATGAAACATTTATCTGTGTGTGTATATATAATGTAATTGAATTATTTTAAACTCTAAAACAACTTGGACCTAAAAGACACGCTTTGGATTTCGATGAGACCAGGATCGGGTTTCCATATTTGGATATCCAAAAACCACATCGATCAAAATTAACGATAGGTCGTGAATCTTATGTGAAGAGTGAAGACTCGAGGTGTAAGGACTATTAGTTAGTATAACTCTAGGGGTGATTCCGTGATGAGTTTTGACGAAAATAGTACTTACAGGCTCGAGATGGAGATTCAGAGTGCAGGGTTATCGTCGTTAACTCTGAGGGTGATTCCAAAACGAGTGTAACGAGATAATGCCTTCGGTTTCGTTCAAACCCGGAACGAACTTGTATGGATTGAATGCTTTCAGCACATCGTCAGGTGAACGATGAGCATTCTAAGAGATGTGTTCTCTAAAGGTAATCGTAGCCTCAAGCCTCATCAACCAGGAATGACTAAAACAGGGGTGGTGCAGGAAGGCTTCGTGGGTAGCCCCCACTTGAGAGTAAGATTTACCCCTGTCTAGAGGTCCCTTTTATTCGGCTTAGTGGGCGGTTGGAATTGCGCACCAACTGCGGGATTGTCTTGTTCGAAACTGTTCAGTAAGGAATGGTTCTGGCCTTGTGTTGCAGGGGAGATAGGGTGGCTCCTCGGTATGTTGATCTGGGCCACGTACTGTGACGGGCGGTACCCCAGTAGCCCTGCCATTGTATGGAATCCAAAATCAAATAAGTGCCAACGGTTTTGATTGTATTACCCACTTTTGTGGCTAGTAGCTGGAATTTAATCATGTAACAATTTCGGCTATTTCATATTTACTTGAAAACCCTAGACCTATTATAATATCATTGGATTTCCTATCAAATGTTTTGGTTAGCGTAAGGTAAAAAAATTTCCATGTTCATGTGTGGGAAGTCTGACGTGATACCTTTTCTTTTCAAAAGGTTTTTGAAAGTTAAGCAACTTTAACCTGTTACTCACACCAGACCCATGTCTGACCCGTAGTTTATTCTTTGTTTTCTTAAACTCTTGGGTACTCAAATTTTTATGAGTAGCCAAGGGATTCTTGTTAGATTTGATGAATTATGGAGGAGAAATGGAGCAGGAGGCTTCTGCGTTGTAGATGTATAGTTTCCGCTGTGTGTTCTATGTTGTCCTTAAGTTGTATTGAGTTGTAAATACTAGACAGGTGTTTATAATTGTTTAGTATGTGTTGTATTATCTATGTACTTTGGTAGTGGTTGCAAACTATGTAATTTTTTTTATGTTATTAATATAATTTATTCGTTCTGCTGTTTAGATTCTGATGTGTTGTTTCTTCTTCTTATCTTTCTTTCTCTTTTCTATCCCTTTCTTTCTTATTAATAATGCGTCATTCTGTGGAGACGGATGACGAGTTGTTACATTATGTATCCTGACTTCTATTGTATCTATTTTACTATGAGATTTTGTATATGTTTTGAGAGTATATATATAGTAGCTTCATGAACTACTGTGATATTTTATTTCCGCTGCGAGTATTCTATTATTTCTGTGTCTGTAATTTCGGTGAATGATTTTATTTGCTCCAAATTTCTTAACAATCCACTATTTTGAAGTATTCAAGTCTGACAAGCGTGGATTATTGTCGATTTGAATGGTCCAAAATAGTGGGTCGTTACAAGAAGATGATTTATTCTGCTCGATAGATGTCCAAAATAATATATTCAATTTAATTATAGCAGAACGGTGGATTATTATTTTGCTAAATAGAGACTACAACGAAGTATAACTAATTTAATTACGTAAAATGTAACTAAAGTGAATCACTATAAATTTTTCATTAATTTATACTTCATTAAAAACTATTAACTATCATCTAAGCATTCAACAATAATCTGTAGCAATACATATATCATATAATTTATTTAGAGGCGAGTAAACTTATCAAAATTCCAATTGACCCTTTTACATTCCGGTTTGATATAAAATCGAATGAAGCTCAAAATTCTATTAGCTTCACATTCAATGAATCCAATTCCAATGCAAAGATAACATTCCTACGAGCGCAACGCTAAAGGTGACGTACAAATCCAACTTCCTATGAGCATGATATGGGTTATATAAGATTTAAAATTAATTAAAATAATTAATTTAACTAATCACTTTAATTAGCTCTAATTACCCACCCTTAATTCTTCTTCCCTATCTTAAAACTTCTCCCTATATATACATACACGCACATATCTTTGTACATGCGCAAGATCTCCATCTCCAGGCCATCGTTCGAAAAACCGATTTCAACAATGAGTTCCTCTTTGCAAATGCATCTCATTCCGTTTTCTTGTCGAGCTTAGTCGAGCCATCCTCCATGTGACCTAGGAATGGAATGCGAAAACCCCAAAGGTCGTGTTCCACCAATCAAGATCGCACCTCCCCATTTTTGCGCCATCGAAGCTCCTTCCATTGCTAAACCCAAATCCAAACTGTGTTTTGCCAAATTAGCCTTAAATCGATTACACGGTCAAACCCTTATCGATGCAAAAACTACCAAGAACCATAAATCTCAACCGCATCCAACAATATTCGTATGGGTTTGTAGATTTAGTTGATCCAAACTTAAAGAACCTAGTTTCATGCTTTTTAGATTAGTATAGCACTTTGTTTTTATTTTTGAAGATTGAGGCTTAAGATTTAAAATACTTACAGGGAATAGAAAATTGAAACTAAGTAATGAGGGAAAATGAAAAGGCGAGGATGGGAAATGAAAATGATAATTTGCCTAATTTACAAACAAAAAAAAATCAATTCTTACTTCTAACACAAGTAAACCAATATTTTCAAGTAACCTAAAATTTCCGAACCAGCGAAAGATTCTAAGCAACACTTCAAATCACCATTAAGTTATTTTGAAAATTTGAGTTTTGATTTGATTTAAAGAGTTTTAAAATGAAGATTTTATGGTATTCCACTACATAGTATTGCGTTTGCGTGAGAATTGTGAATGACGAAAGTAAAAATACAACCGTGCAGCAAAATGTGACACAATCACAAATCAACAGTAAAATATCATAGATTATTTTGTTCCGTGAAATTTCAAAAATATAGTTGTTTGCGGTAAAATACGTCAATCAATAATTAAAATATTATCTAAATAAAAAAATAGGGAAAAATCCAATAGATATACTTAAAAATACTTTATTAAAAATCAAGTCATTTGATTGGCAATTAGTTTTCTTGTTATTTACTCGAACTATTTATTAATGTAAATAAACTTACAAAATGAGTTCACTGTTATTATTTATTATTTAAAAGGAATTAAATAAGTCTTTTTAATCCATTTAATTAATATTTAATTCAATTTTCAAATATTTAAATAATCATTATATTTAAATATGTTATTAAACTCTAAAATCAATTATTTAACTATTTAAAATTTGAATATTCAAAGTTAAATATTCAAAATTAATTAATTATTTAAATATTTAGGATGTTACTCTTGTGGATGATGGATGAGTAGATGGTAGTGGTTATTAATTGTTGCGTGCATGAGTTGCTTTTTCAGTCCTTGGAGATTTCGGGGATGAAATCCTTTTAAGGGGAAAGAATATAGTGAGAATTTAGCAAAAGAATTAAATTTAAAATATAATAAGGGTAAAAATAGAATTTTTATAAGCGTCTGAATATGGCCACGAAACTTGCACCGATGCATTCACAGCAATTCTCTCGACAATTTTTATATGTAACACTTTGAAATCGGAGCTAGCATGGAGAAGTTATAGACTTTTTAATATTTGAAAACAAAATTAATTAAATAAACTAATAAAGAAATTAAACTATCCTTAAATATCACTCCACCGATCGACACCCTAGGGGGTCATCGGTCGACATATAGCAGTTGACCAGTCCCCACCCAATGGTTGACTAGTTGATGTTTCAGATCGTTAAATTTGAGTGGCCAACGCCCCGAATTTGCTAAAACATTTTTACTTGGCTACGAAATAATTGTTTAACGTACAGGATGAAACCAAAAATTTTCTTAGGGTTAATCAACAGTCCAAACTAATATATAACCCCTACAAATACAAAGCTAATAGAAACCCTAATTCACAAAATTAGTCTGCTCTATGAAACTCTATCAAATACTTTTCTCCCCAAACCTAAATTCTTCTAAAGTAAAATAAAAATAAAAGTAAAGAGATTTAGGAGGATAAATTAACAAGCAATTAATGAACAAGAGGAGATTTCATTTAGGATTCAAAGGAATGCTTAGATCTAAGGTGATTGAGTATACTTTTAATAAAACGATTATTTGTAGTTAATTTTAATATGCCATATCTAATATAGGTTGTGAGAAAATAATTGGAGAGTCATATTGTTTAAATCGAAGATTTGAATTATAAATTGAATTGAAGTAAACTTGTTAAATAGGTAATAATCTACGTTAAACTCCTTTTCTAATCCTTTTCTAATTGTATAATCTGTTAATATAACTGGTTAATATTGATGTTAATAGTAAACCTAAATTTGAACTGTTTTCTATGAATCGGAAAAAATTGAATTCGAATAATTGGAAATTTTATTCACTATAATTGCTTTAACATCGAATTATATAAGACTCTAGCTAGAAATTGGTAATAAATGATAAATTGTTAATTAAATAGCCAAACCGAATTAAAATATGAAATCAAAACCCTAAATCTTATATGATTGGTCCATTGCACTATCTGGAGCGGTCAACAAGCGATCGACTGCTCTAGGAGCTGGCGGTCGACCGGTAAACATTTCAAAAGTGCAATATGAACCTTGGCCTAAGGCCCAACTTATTATTAACTTAGTTAATACAGAGTGTGTTTGTGTGTGTTGTATCGACGTTATGAGTAGGGAAGCTAGTTCCCTATGAGGCGACACTAAGATGTTGTGGGGCCGGGTAACGGCTCTTTATCTAACAATGGTCGATAATTGTCTAAGGGCGATTCTATTGCAAATGGTACTCATAGGAAATTTTACAGCTGTCGTGCATTGCTGACTGATGCCTGATGAAGTGTATAGGCCCTATTCACAACAAGAGCTCCTTGGCACTCACAGATACTGACGCAACATGATATCGTGTTGTTGTTGGATCTCATAGCATGTAATAAGAGACGTTACGTTAACACTGAGAGGTGGATACAGATGTAGACGATGAGACACTTCGGTGAGTCAGCATTACGAGCTCCCCCTTAATGCGTAACGATGTTATGTGTAGTCGTAGTTTATGGAAACTTAGTCCCATGGTAGAAATTGTAGGGAAACAAATATAGAATAGTTACGCAAGTTGTAATGTGAGAGATGCAGTCCCATAAAGGAAATTGTAGGATACCCTATATTGGAATAGTTCTAGTAGTTATTAGCCGATCATTAATTGGCTATAGGTTCGACCAGGTGTTCGATCCAAAGTACGAGCCTGCACAAGTAGTTGATGTAGGTGTGTGCTGAATTAAACCGCTTAAATAAAGTAAACATGTAATTCACAAACACTCTTAGGACACCCTAAGTCACATGGAGTATTATTAAAGTCAACTCTTGTGATCACCATATATTAATAATGTACTCATTCACTAGACTTTTGTCTGACCCACCCCTTTTCCTACCTTTTCCCTACCATTGGAGGATAAGACAACATGTGATAGGCCAGTGATTAGTATGTGAAGAGGCGAGCTCATCATTGGAGCTGCTTTTCATTTTACTTTACTCTTTATGTAACTATCTATCTTATTCAGCACTTGGTATTTATCAAACTATGTATCTTACTTCTATGTACTATGTTTTGGACTACATACTATTTCTTCGAGACTATATTTTAAGTTATTTTCTAAGATGATCATTTTCTTTATTTATATTCGGTTGCCTTCCGCTGTGAGTTTTGAAAGTTTTGTATATCTTAGATCATATATGTATATCTTTTTTCTCTGTAATGTTTCAAAAACCATGACAACTTGTGCTACTTGGCGCCAGTGCAAGTCCAAAAGTCACCCTAGTCTTTGGATCGGTGTGTTAAAAGTGCATGTTGTCACATAATTAACATATTGTTATACATAAGGCTATCACATAAGTTAACTAAATCATAAAAGTTGTACAATAATTAAAAGTTATATAATGTGAATGTATAAATTAAAAGCGGAACATTGAAGAAACCCTAAATAGACTTAAAGAATAAATACAAATGTAAAAGTACGTATATTGTGATTTCTAATGCGTTCGACACTTGAATCACAAGGGTATTTCATAAAAAATACATTATTCCATAAATCAATATCACTTTATTAAATATATTAAAGATTATGAATCTTTAATATAAATGTTATTATCAACCATTTACATATTAATAGATTACTTGTATACTTTCTAGTTGTTGAGCAAACTCAAGCTAGAGATGTTATGCATATTATTATTAATATATTGACCAAATCAGATAACTATATATATTTATTGAGTAGACTCAAGATATATATACTATACTTAGGCTGTTGCAAAATGGTAGGTACGAGCGAATAATTTCTTTTGATTTGTTGAGCGAACTCAAGGCAGAAATGAGATTAGGACAAGGAACCATGGGTTAGGAATTGTATGCGATACAACCGATAAGGAGTTATCCATCGTCTATGAGGCTATGACTTGTTAAGGAAACTCAAGGTTAGAATCCCAAGATAGGTGAGTCCTAACTCCTACTAGTTAAGTTTAAAGACTTCTATATTTCTTCTTAGGGTTCAGAGAAACATAAAAGCCTTGTAGGAGACATATTAAAAAAATAAAATTGTAACTAATATCGTAAGAATATCTGTTATATAAAGTTATAATAATCTGCATTGATAAATTTGTGCAATTATTATAATTTGTAAAATGTTTATCAATTAAAATATACCAATGAACTGAATTAATACTAACAAATAGAAATATAAAATATAAATTTTTTCATGTTGGCCCATGCAAGCGCCTAATTATATAACCACTAAATATGTTTATAACTTGGTCATTTACAAGTTTACTTTCCCAAGATAGTGTATCTTCTTCAATGAGTTTTGAACTCTAAAAGCAATACAATAATATAAATATTTGATCCATAACAATCGCATATAAATGTTATGTGGTGAACAGATAATTTGTAAATGTACGGAGCCTCGATAAAATTAGTTCATTCGAAATAAGCAAGTAAACCGTTGTGTGAGATAGTGTATTAAATATGACTGATTACAATAATGATTTTCATATGTTAAATGTAACACAAGACAAGCTACAAGATGATACAAAAATTTGATCTTTGAAATGTCAGTTTGATTAGTTTACGTAAAGTGCAATATATTTCAGATCCTTTAAAGTAAAGGATGACCAAATGCACTTTTATAAAGAGTTCTTTATGATATTGTGGTAAGACTTTCCTATGAATGCTTCGACCATAAAGAAAGGAAAGTGAAGTTACAAGAGTAGTTGTGACTTAAAGCATGGTTGGGATAAAGGGAGTGAATGGTCACTTTTGCTTCATGAAGAAACATTGAAAATGAGGCTTGTAAAAAAATAATTGATAATTAAAATTGAAGTGAGAAATATGATTCCTATTCCAAATGTATTTTCATATCGAAAATTATTTTCTATGAGATTCATTTCTTTGAATTTAAGATATGCGATCTAAAAGTTCTTGACTGTAAACCAGTTATAGTAAATGAAATAAATAACCCATATTAAGTGGTTGAATGGAGCTTCATATTTCATATGCTATTATAATAATGATTGAAATAGTGGAAGCATGCCATATAACACTTATTTGTCGTATTAAGTTAAGAAAATTATTTTCTTAAAAATACCAAATATTATTTATGAAATAATAACCGTCTTTCAATGTTGACTGAAAAATATACATAATTTTATTTCAATATGAATATTCGTCATAAAATAAAAATGTTATGTGCTATTTGTTTTCATAACAAATGTGGTCCATTGGAAAATACATAAGCACATGAAATTATTTGCAATTATTTTGGAATTAGAGACCAAGCTTTAGTTTTGAGAAATGATTTAATTATGTGATTATGTATCATATGGTACTAGTAAATTATATCTAAGACAATTAAGTGCAAAGCACCATTCAGTGGAAGTGTCATAAGAGTCGATGAACTCTACAGATTGATTTATATAGAAGAATGCAATCAAAAGAATGTATTTTAATTCTAAAATGGTCCAATATACATTGTAATATTCACTAATAAATTATAAAAAATATGAACATGTGAAAATGATACACATGTGGTGTGTTAATGACGAATTAATAGAATATAAAATAGAAGCAAATAAAATTAATATGCAATAGAAAATAAAATAAGTCAATTTGATTGAATAGGAAATATATTGGAAAGAGTTCTGAACGTACCTAAAATGAATAAAGACTCAATCTCAAAAGTCACTCCACTCTGTTATACATTATCGATAAGGAGTAATCTAACTTTGTCGAACGAAGTATGATTAATTGTGAATGAAGTCGAGTTAATTTCTTTCTGTAAGGTTGTCTACCTAAGAGTAGTGCGTAGGATTAAAATTAGTTTCCTCTAAAGAATGGTTTACAAAACAAGATAATGGTTTATAAGAAACTCTAATAAACCCTAGGCCAATGAGTTGGCAGTTTATGCGAGTCGAAAGATTGCACATAATAATTGTTCGTGAGGGTTCTTGTGTGAATCGCTCCTAAAGGAGTTTGGAACAACTATCGTTGGATGACTGATTTATGTTTTGAATATAAGAATTGTAAACTAAAACTAAATCGGTTTTATATCAAAGTAATTCATAAAGTATTTATGAATACCTATTTCATTGCACCGAGAAAAACTGTTTTTCAAGAAAGACCAACTTCGTAGCAAAGGAATTTCTTCAAAAAATCGTTGGTAGTAAAATGGATTTGGATATGATCCGAAGATAAAACTGATTACGTGGGATGAGATGAAATTAACCTAATCTAAAAGAACAAATCTCATTAAAGTGTCTAATAAGTATTCTCCCACATTGTGGAGAAACTATAAGTTTCAATAGACAATCCTCCGTTGTCAATTAAACCATTAAAAGTACCGGTTCTATGATATGGTATGATGCACAAAGCCAAAAAGGATTCCAATTACGTTATCAGAATATGATTTTGGTAGTTGTACCTGAAGCGGTATAGTCCATCGGTCGCGAATGAGTCTTTAAGAGCAAGACTAGCATCATAAACTTCAATTGTTGAAATTTGCATAATAGATTCATTATTCAACTGTGTCAAGTTAATTTGGATTTACTCATAATAGTGATTTAGATTGGATTATATGCACATAATAACCAATATCTCGATGTGAGTGATATCGAGTTTGTAGTTTTAGGATATGATCCAGGATATGATATGAAAGTGTTATTTTATAAGCATCAAAATTGAATAAGCATTTTGATAGAAATATCGAATAATTTGATTTTTAGTCTAAATGCTAAGGAAACATGTGTCCATAAGAAAGAACCACTAAAAGGTACACGGATATTTCTTGATTATAAGTAAACAACATACTACCGATTACTAACGATTTACTTATGTTAAAATCAGTAATAGTTTAGTTGTTTAATACTCGATATTGAATTTATAAATTACATCTATTATATAAGTATAAAAGATGTTGAGAATATCCAAAATGATATGTAAAGACATGTTATTAAAATGTTTAATAAGAATCATGTAAGATGGATTCCTTATGCTTTAGCAATAGGAATTATCATACATGTTGTGCAAAATATCATAATTTTCTTATGCATTGGGTGCATGAAGAAAATATATAATCCAAATTAGTATCACTAAAAGTAGTTTAGAATATTCCTAAGTCTTTACAAAAGGCTAGATAATTGTTTACAGAAATAATAAAGTCCTTATGAAGAAGTACTCAGACTCGAACTTCATAAGTGATATTGAGTGTATTAAGTCAATATTAAATCCGCGTTCAGACCGTAGTTAAGGAGCTCAAAGTTGAAAATGTTCCAACAAAAGGTTGAAGCTAATTTAACAAAAAGGCTATGTACATTGCCTTGAATTTCACCAAAATAAAAGCAATATATATAACTATAAATACATATTTATAATTGAGCTAGGGGTGATTTCAAGTATTGAGAATACTACATTATTGTTATATGATAACAATGTAATAATAAGATCTCACTTGATATTAAGTAACACACTCCAACTAGTTCCACATGATAAATGCAATTTATCAGCATTGGAGAGAGAGTTGAATAAAAGAGTAGATAATTTAAACAATATAGCAGATCCATTCATGAAGGATCTAACTCGATCAGTTATCTTGAAACCGATTAAAGTGATGTAGCAAAGATTCTATAATTGGCCCGAAGTGCAAGTGGAAGATTGACAGAGTTAGGGTTATGCCCTGAGGGCAATTAAATAATCTGTTACATATATCTAACTCGATAACTAGTCTAGTTTGAAATAATTAGTGTTTACTTTCTATTATATACTTGACATAATATGTTATATTAATTAATTTACTTAAAAGTATATTTAATCAAAAATCCATAATTGGTATGTTTTATGATAATAGTTAAAAGTATTATAATCATGAGTAATTTATCATAATGACATTAAAAATAACTTTTAAATATTCATGGTCAAGATGTATCGAGACTTGATATCGATACATCTACTGAGATTAGAGCACACAACGCTCTCCACATAGTAGGTAGTGTATTACTCATGACTACCAGGGGCACCAAGGTGTTACGTACTGATAGCTATTGGATAACTATGGAATGACTCATTCGATAGTTTTCTATTGGTTAATATAACTAAGGAAAAATAGAAAATATTTATGTTATAAAATTACACAGTTCTCTTTACTTGACAATACTATTGATCTTTAATGTGGAAGCTCTGCTTTGATTATAGTTAAATAGTGGCATGGCGTCCATTGAATGATTATAGTTGATTTAAGTAGAAGCATAAGAAGTGAAACACTATTCAAGAGAGGATTCGTCTCCTCAATTATATGGTGTTAGTATCATGGTCAACTAAAGTCAAATCAAAGTCAAAGTCTCTGGTCAGAGCAGTTCGGTTAATAATTATTATTACTAAACCAAGGGCTTTGTGTTTGGACTATAGAGTTGGATATGGATGCTACTGGAATTTTGACCATTACCAAGTTCAGTAAGTCCAAAGTGATATAGTTTTGAGGGTGGTATGAATAATTATCTCTATCAGGTATCGACTAACAAAGTAAAATTGGATTTAACCAAAACCAAGTAAGCGATAAATTTAGCCAAAATATCATACCACCTGCTAAATGACGTGTGAACATTAATATTCGACTTGTTTGATATTAATCGCTTACTAGATTTACACCTAAGAGTCACACAGCCGAAACGTTGAATGCACTTTTACCACCCGATTTAATTAATTTGCACTTGTTATAAATTAATTAATATTTATGTAATATTAATTATAAAATTTTATTTGATGTATGTTAAACAATATTAAATGGTTTTTTTTATAATAGTTACAAATATACCGATCAATATACGATATCGATATGCAAGTAAATTAGAATTAAATGCTATAAATATTGTTTAGGCTTGATATGGATTTTAGGCCCATATGAGGCTTGCTAATGTCGGCCATAGTAGAAGCGAGGATGGGTCGTCCATGTTAATGTCTAAGGTGCGTTGGAATTTGAATTAAAAACGAGGAGAACTGATTTAAAAAAAAAAGGATCTAGATCCTTGTTTTACTCCTTGGGATATCCTTATTTAATTATCTCCAACCTACACTTTTCTTTACTTTTGAGGAGCCTCCATACCATCATCTTGCTAGCCAAAATCATCCTTCCCATCTTCTTAAATTTTAAGGCATCTTAAATACAAAATCAAATCAAATACAATCAATTGTGGTAAAGTTGCTCGAGAGCTAGTAATTTCGAGATTTTGGAATTAGATTTAAGGAGTTTAGTTCATCGTTTCGAGGTGTCAATTCCAGGCTTTGGTGAAATGCACATCTCTTATTTATTAACATATATATATGCATATTTAATTATTAAATAATATGCCAGTTAGTTAGAAATTATGTTGAATCTATATATATTGTTGCAGTCATCATTTGATGATAATGTATATGTGTGTATAATAATAAATTGTTTATATATTAATATATATAAAGCTCACATCTATAGTTTAATAAACAAATTTTTTTATCATATATGATAATATTATAAAACGATTACTTAATAAACTCGTTTTTAGATTCACAAAATAAAATAAAATATATGTTTACCATTTTATTAATTTATAAATATAATTTGAATTCAAAAACAATTATTTTAAAATTGAATATATATATATATATTTAAATATAAACGTTGTATGTTTTAAACATAGATAAGTATAGGTATAAAATTATAAAATGCACATATGAAAAATATTTTATAAAATATATACTTTTCAATATTGTTTTCAAAATAAAAAGAATGTTACCTATTTTTGTACGAAAATCAATAGTAAAAAAACAAAATTTTTAACCAAGATAATTTTAAACCAAAAATAGAACTTTTTTGACCATTTATGCTAAATTATATATTTATATATATAATAATTAATTTACGTTGGACAAATTTATATGTGTATATATAGTTTTATAGATAATAATTTAATACATGTATATGTAACTACACATATAAAAAATATTGATTTTGAAATGTATATAAATATTATATAGGTATTTATTTAAATTTTAATATATTAAATCTTAATTTTGTAGTTACTTAATTTTATTTAGTCCATCTAGGTATAAATATAAAATTGAATTTTAAATTTGAGTCTAATCTTGTAATGTTTATATTATCCTTTACAATTATTTTATATTATAATAAAGCATATAATATAAATAAATAAATTATACAATCACTTACATTATATATATATGTATATATATATATATATCTTATTTTGCAAAGTATATATTATCATATATATATATATAATTGGTGTACACAGTTATTTATTCTAAAGTTAACTTCTGGTTGCAAACTTTTCAACTCCCTGATGTTCTATTCAAAAAATTGAAAAGGTTTGTGCGGATTTCATTTGAAAGGTGGTCTACATAAGATCTAATATGACAAACTATGTAGGCCCAAAGATGAAGGAGGTATGGGACTTAGAAGACTAAAAGATATGAGAATAGTGCACACCCTTAAACAGGCTTGGAGAATTATCAATGGAAAAGGAATATAGGGAAAATGGATGAGGAAAAGATACATCAGGGGTAACTTCTGGCAAATGGCCATCGATAACAATGCTTCAACAAATTGGAAAGCAATTATGAAAGTCAGAAACATCTGAGCTTCCCTCAGTACTCGTGAAATAGCAACTGGAAGAGAAACTGACCTATGGAAAGATCCTTGGATTCAAGGAGAATCTTTGATTAACATTTTGGGACCACACACATTTTCTGACTTTGGATGCCCGAACAATAGAGTCCAAGAGGTGATCAATAATAATATGTTGAACTGCTCCTCATTTCCAATTAATCAAGACAAAAAAAGAAGCAATCCAGTATATGCCAATTTATAATGGTAGAGAAAAGGATATATGGGTTTGGAAGCCTACTGGCAATGATTTCACTTCTAAAGCTACTTGGACTGAAATCAGGAAAAAATATAATAAATCTGCATGGAGTAAAATCATATGGGATCAACAACAACCCGAAAATGGCATTCACTGCCTACAAAGCGATAATGCGAAGGCTAGCTACGAAAGATAGGTTATCGAAATGGGGCTTAATAAATGATACTTTTTGTACCTTATGTAATCAAAGTATAGAAACGCATGAACACCTATTTTTCAACTGTTATTACTCAAAGTTGGTGTGGAATTCATGCAACGATTTCCTAAATCTAACACCGCACTCAAATAAACTCGAAGAACAGATCAATTACCTGACTTTGAGAGATAACGGCAAAGACATCGAACCCAAACTGCACAAAGTCGCCATTACTGTAGCTGTATGGAAGATATGGAAGGAGAGGAATCGTAGAGTGTTTCAAAGCAAAAAAAGAAAACACACTGAAGTCAGCAAGATAGCGATTGGAGACATGCAGCTAATGCTGAAAAGAATCAAGAACAATCATCTTACCAGGCTGGAACAAGTCGCAATTCGTACTAAAGAAGTGGATCGGAATCTTCCATTATCAGGAACCCCAGGTATGAGTCACCAGAATCGGCCGCCATGAATTCGAGTGGATGGATTGAAGATGAATAATGCATTGTCTTATATGGAAAGGGTCCAGTTATATTAAGTTGTCTATATCTTGTCCTGGTCCAAATCGGGCTAACACTTCGGGCTGAAATGCCTTAATAAAATCTTACCCATTTTCAACATATATATATATATATATATATATATATTAACACACACATACACTCACACATATAACTAAATAGTACACATGTATATAAAGGGGTTAACATGTCTATTGCGGTGTAAATCCAAATGCATATATACGAGCATGTTAAACCATGTACACTCTATTATGTTGCACGTACATGTACACACATATGTGTATATGATACGCATATATATACTTTATAATACAAACTATATAATAATCAAACATTATTTGTGAATTAAATTAAATATTGATTTTAGTTAAAATAAAATTTAGAAAAGTTCTAAATAGTTTAGATTACATAGGTCCAATAAAGATTCAAAAGCTAAATTTTTTGAAATTTATCCAGTTACCCTACTGCATGCTAGCCCATTTCCAACATGTGTAATATAAGTGGAATTGTAGAAACAACCCAATTTAGGTTTAAGGAAGAAGTACATATATATACTTCATGATTTCTAATGTACCCGAAACTTGAATCACGAGGGTATTTCATAAGAGATACAGTGTTCAATAAATGGATATCACCAAAAATTATTATCCAGGTTTTTAACCATCAGGATCAAGAGAAGACAGGACGACTTGATGAAGTCAGAATGACTCCAAACTCAACCAAAAGGGGGCCAAAGCAACGACTGAGTTTGACTTAACCAAGAGACCAGCGTCTATCCAGTCCAATCAGCAGCTAAATACAATTAGCTAGTAAATCATTATCAAAACAATGCTACATGCAACAAGACTACATGAACAAAGTTGATACAAGGCACTGAAAGCATTCCAGACATCAAAGTCCAAAAATAGTCTAAGTGCATGGATTGCTAGCAATCCATACTCTGTGGATCGCCAGTGATCCATACAACATCATTGGGTCACTATGGCATGCAGGAGCAAAGAAGGCTTAGAGGACAAAGTGTGAAATATGCTAAGTGTATGGATCACTAGCGATCCATACTTGATCATGGAATCTTGGCGAGCTAATTAGGCCAAGAAGGGAAAAAAGGAGCTAAGTAATTGACTCGCATGCGAGCTAATTCTATGGATCACAACAATCCATGTTTTTGGCTTGGGTCGCGAGCTAAGCTTCGTTGCATCTTCCTGTATCCTTCTGTAAGCAGTCAGTGAATAGGCCTGGCCCAGAAGCTCTTCGATCTCTATAAATACCGTCCTACCTACAACATAAACTGGATCTTCTCTGGACTGGTTGCTGAAGCTTTGTTGAAAACTTTCTTCACTCTCCATCTCCCTTACAACAATCTCTAAAGGGATTCACTGTGATTCTCCATTGGATTCTAACTTTGGAGATTCAATCTAGCTAAGGACAATCAAGAGCCTTGTAATCAAACACATCTTGTAAAAGCAATCAGTCTATAAAAGAAATAAAGAAATTATAAAGTGGACGTAGGTTTCATTAACAACCGAACCACTATAAAACTTCTTTTCTTCTTTCTCTTACTGCTTTTTTCTATACCTCTTATCTATCTTATTGCTCTGTGAGAACATGGCTAGTGCTTTCACACTCAAACTAGGATGTTTATCCATTTTTTAGGTTAACATTTTGGTGTTTTCACTGAGAACCTAACTCCGGGTTCAGATCTTGCTATCTACTTTGGATCCCATGGGTCCAGAAGTTAGATCCCTAATCTTTGCCTGAAAGATCTACTACTTGGAATCAATGGCTTCTAGAAGAAGAAGAACTACCTCTAGAAGGTCCATAGGGGCAGCGATAGTTGGAGAAGATGTTAATCCTCAACATACTGAAGTAAATGGCGCTAACTTAGGGAATCAAGCGCTAGCATCCTCCAGTCAGCACGAAGTCGTCGCTAGGGATGAGTTGGATAAGATGATTGATGAGATTAACCAAAGAATGGAAAGTATGAAGAAGGCCATGATGGAGAAGCTTAATGCTCTTCTAACCCTACAGTTAAATCCTTCTCAAAGAACTATACCTGAACCCGCGGCTGCTATAGAATAAGAAAACTCTTCCATTTTTGGTCTAAACAGAAGAAACAGAAAACAGCTGCAAAAAAGGGCGACAACAGGAACCATGGGACACAATATGGAAGGAAATAAGAATACCCCACTCGCCGCAAAGCAACCAATTCTGAACTTGAATCAAGGAGCAAATACGTCGCAAGAAGATATAGTTATGAACCTCTTTGAATCAGAAGATGGAGAACAAGACAACTAGTTGGGAGAGAATGTCAATGCATTTGATGATGCTAGGAACGTCCAAACTCCCCCAATTAGGCTAACTGCAAGCCAACGGGAACCCACAGGAGTGGCTCTCTTGAAGACAGGAGAGCCTAAGCTTCAACCCATGCACCAAGACCATTTGCAAAGCCAAACAATTGGGGCAGTGACTGACTATCATCCCTAGGTTTACCGGACATCAAAGGCATACATAGCAGACATGGTCAAACGATTAACAGACGAAAGTAAAAATAGAAGAAATGATGAACGGGGATCTGCTCCAAGTTGGACTCCCTTTACCGATGAAATCTTGAATGAAAAATACCCAAATAAATTCACAATGCTGACTATTCCATCCAACGATGGGACGAAAGACCCAAAACCCCATTTATATAAGTATAGTTGTATATGGACGGAGCAAACGCTTTAGAGGCTATTCAGTGCAGATGTTTCCCCCCTTTCTGGAAGGAGTTGCATCTATGTGGTTCACCAAGCTTCCGCCAAGATCCATCTCTACCTTTGATCAATTAGCAACAAGATTTCTTGACCAATTCAGACTCCATACCGCACAACCAAAAGATGTCATGTCCTTATTTGGATTGTTCCAGGAACGCAACGAATAATCGAAATCTTTCATGAACCAGTTCAACACCGCAGTGACGGAAGTAAGCAACCCCAACGAGGACATGATTTTCATGGCATTAGTCCGTGCCATTCACCCGCAGACGGAATTCGAAAAATAGATTAAGATGAAGCCGCCTAACATAAGGAAAGATTTCAACCGGAAAGCAAGTTAGTACTTAAGGTTGGAGGAAGCGTAGGAGTTGTAAAGAAAGTCTACTGATGTGCAACCAATGAACATCAGACAGAGCAATGTAGCAATGAATCAAAACATTCATGCCTCTGGAACTACTCATGGAGTCAAAGGGAAAGATGGAAATCAAAAGAGGAAAAATCAGAACTCCAATAAAAGAAATATTAATGGAAACCATAGAAGGCTTAAAGGGTTCTGGCCCAAAGCTTATACCCCTCTAAACGACACTCCTAAATTTTTTTATCTCGCAACACAGGGGACTGAGGAATACAAAGACCCTTTAGGAAGGAAGCAACTGAGCAGCAAAAACGCTTAGGGGAGTTCTGCCGCTTCCACGAGACTCATGGTCATAACACAAATGAATTCCGCTATATGAAGAATCTCTTTGAAGAATTGATACGAAAAAACAAACTCTAGTAGTACATGAGAAAGTCAAAGAACCCTGATCAACCTGTGGCTCCTTAGCCTCCTAGAGAATGAAGGAATCAAGCCGGAACTAGTGAAGAAGGGTCCAAACGAACAGACCAAAGACTTATATTGGAACAATATATAGGGACCACACTGAAATAGAAGATATGCAAATTTGTTGTAGCATTCTCCACAAGATATGCAAGTTTGTTGAAGCATGCCCCAATGGAATCATGTCTCGTAATAGAAGACGAAACCCCTGCCAAGATGCAAAAAATCTTGGGTGACGGCATAGTGTTCCGAGATCGGGACATCGAAGGGATCGAAGTCCAAACTCTCGATCCAATGGTAGTAATAGTGGGAACCGTTCCCACTGTTGTTTGACAAGTGTTGTATGATAGTGTTAGCTCTATTAATATGCTTTTCAAACGCACATTTGATCAAATGAAAATTGGCATGAAAAGCGTGTATGCATGCCAAACGAAGATACAAGGATTCACTGGCGAACCAAGCAACCCGTGGGAACAATTAACTTGCTAGTGGAACTTGGAGAAAGTGATCGAAGAGTCACCCCCATTCAAACTTTTGTAATTGTGGACGAAATGTCCGCATATAACGCCTTCTTGGGACTCCCACTCTAACAGATTTCAGAATAGCCCTGGACCAATGACGTGTAACCATGAAGTTCCCTACCGCAAATGGAATCGGAGCGGTGAAAGGAAATCGGTGCACCGCTAGAGAATGTTACATCGCAGAGTTACGTGAATCCGGGAGAAGAGAAAAAGGGAAGGATATGGGGGAAATCTCTATATCCATGAATCTTCGGAATAGAAACTATAGAGGTGCCCCTGACTTGGGGACCATAGCCGATTCGACAAGGCTTCGGACCCTGGAAAGAAGAGTTCAAGGAAGAAGCGGACAACATCGGCAGAATTGATGGTGTCTATCCCTGTCGATATGAACGATTCAACTGAAGTATTGAAAATTGGATCAAACCTTGGAAACAAGATGCGCTTCGAGCTTACTAGATTTCTTCGCGTCAACTTGGATGTGTTCGCATGGATGCATTCAAATATTTATGGGGTGTCTCCAGAAGTCGCATGCCACGCGCTCAACATTGACCCCAAGTTCGCACCGACAAAGCAAAAGAGGTGCAGCCTGGTCTCGAACGGTCCAAGGCGCTAAGAGAAGAGGTGGACAAGCTAATGGCCAATGGTTTTATCCATGATGCAACTTATTTTGAATGGGTATATGACCCGGTTTTAATCAAAAAGTCCAACGGAAATTGGTGAACTTGTATTCATTACTCGAACTTAAACAAAGCTTGCACGAAAGATAGCTTCCCTCTCCCCACAATAAACCAGCTTGTGGACGAAACGACAGGGCACAAATTGTTATCATTCATGGACACGTACTCCGGGTATAACCAAATCCTGATGTATAAGCCTGACCAAGAAAACACCAGCTTCATCATCGATCTGGGCCTATATTGCTATAGGATAATGCCATCTAGCTTGAAGAACGCTGAGGAAACTTACCGAAGGTTGGTGAATAAAATGTTCAAGTGCCAAATTGGGAAAACTATCAAGGTTTACACAGACGATATGTTGGTCAAACCATGAGCAACTACTAACCACCGGTATAACCTCAATGAAATGTTCGAAATGCTTCGAAATTATGGAATGAAACTCAGTCCGCTCAGATGTTACTTCGCAGTAGTCTTCGGAAAATTCATAGGATTCATTGTAAGTTCCAGGGGCATCGAAGCAAATCCAAAAAAAATAACGGCACAACAAGAAGTTTAAGCTCCGAAGAATAAGGAATTGCAAAGCCTGATTGGAAAAGTTGCAGCACTAAGTCTATTTATCTCGAAAGCTACCGACAAGTATATACCATTCTACGATGCACTGAAGAAAGGAAAGAAGAACTTCGAATGGAGTGAAGCTTGTCAAATAGCATTAGAAGAATTGTTGTGGAACATGGAAGCTCTACCAATCCTATCAAAGCCTATGGATGGAGAAGACATGTTCATTTACTTAGCAATCTCACTCCATACATTGAGCGCCGCCCTTATGCATGAAGAAGCAAAAATCCAGCGACCCGTGAACGGTTCGCTGAAGCTGAGAAGAACCACCTGAAACTAGAAAAACTAGCATATTACCTCTTGATCGCATCTAGGAAGTTACGACCGTACTTTCAGGCTCATCCAATTAAAGTATTGACTGACCAGCCCTTGAAGTAAGTGTTGTATCGTCCAGAAACCTCCGGACAACTACTCAAGTGGAATATAGAACCGAGTCAATATGATATGACATACCACCCATGGAAGGCCCTCAATGGGAAAGCATGAGCAAACTTCATCGCCGAATTTACTACACGGGACGACGAGGAAGAAGCACAGCTGGAAGTGGACATGCAATGGAAACTCTTTGTTGATAGTGCATCTTACAACCTCTGTTCGGGGGCAGGAGTAGTGCTTGAAACTGTCGAAGAATGAGCCATCAGCTACGCTTTGCATCTGGAATTCCCTACTACAAATAACGAAGCGGAATACGAAGCACTGATCATAGGACTAAAAGTCATGAAAGAGCTCAAGAATAAAACTGTTCACGTCTACCGCAACTCCTAGATAATCGACTGCCAAGCAAAAGGGGAATTCCAAGCTTGGGGGGAGAATCTCGCCCCGTACCTGACCAAAGTGCAAGAGCTGCTAAGCGACACCGAACATTACACCATAACTCACATTCCATGGGAATAAAATACCAAGGTGGATTATTTGGCTGAACTGGCAAGCTCCGTAGAAGCTCAATCATTGCGACTAGTCCCAGTTGAAACTCTAACCACCCCAAGCATAGACAAAATAGACATCGACTGAATCCTCGAGATCACCGTCGAACCAGAGATGTGGATGACATCGATAAAGGACTATTTACTTGTAGGGACTCTTCCGACAGACCGAACTCAATGGAAAATGCTTCTTTGAAAGGCACCGCGATTCATGATGCAAGATAGAATACTCTATCGAAGGGGATTCTCAACTCCCCTCCTTAGATGTGTGTCCGATGATGAAGCACGACGAATTCTAAAGGAAAAGCACGAAGGCAAATGCGGAGATCACACCGCGGGGTAAACCCTTGCGAAGAAAGTCCTTCGGTATGGATACTTTTGGCCAATAATAAACTACGATGATGCAGACAACGCTAGAAAATGTGATTGCTGCCAAAGATTTAGCGAAACTAAAAGAACTCCTTCATTAGAGCTAACAAAGATGGTCAGTCCATGGCCATTTGCAATATGGGAAATCGACTTGAATGTCGTCCTACCAATAGCAAAAGGAGGGGCCAATTATGTTATAGTTGCCACTGATTATTTCATAAACTAGGCCAAAGCAGAACCGCTGGCCACCATAACCAAAACGAAAGTCATTAACTTTGTTACTAAAAACATTATTTGTAGGTTTGATGTGCCGTAGAAAATCATCACTGGCAATGGAACTCAATTCGAAAGCACCGAGTTCAAAGACTTCTGCAAACATTTCCAGTTGAGAAGAACTTCTCCACGGTAACTCATCCTCAAGAAAATGGGAAAGTGGTAGTAATAAACAAGATTATCAAGTCTACCGTTAAAAAGCGACTAACAAAGCAAAAGGAAACTGGATTGTTGAACTTCCACTCACACTATGGGCTCACAGAACAATCCATAAAGTGACAATTGACCACACTCCATTCTCTTTGGCGTATCACTCAGAAGAAATGATTCTTGTTGAATTGGAAGTCCACTCGCACCGAAGGCAACATTTTAATCAAAAGCAAAACGAGCAGGTCCTACTCGAGTCGTTGGATATGATTGATGAAAGAAGGGAAGAAGCCGAATTGAGAACTGTTGCCTACCAAAAAAGGGTCACACGATATGTCAACTCCAAAATTCACAACCAAACCTTCAAAGTGGAAGACCTAGTGCTCAAGAGAGTCTACCCTGACCCGAGGGCCTTCGCACTGAACTGGGAAAGACCATATGTCATTAGTCAAAAGCGAAGGAACGAAACTTTCAAGCTAACAACAGTCGACGGAATTAAAATTCCGAAGGCATGGAATAGCGAATCGCTCCGTCGCTGCTTCATTTGAAAACCACCTTATGTACTATTTATTTTTCAGCAAATAAGACATCCTAGGATGCCGAGAGAATTGCAAATAGTCAGCAATCTACCATGCTTTCCTTAATAAAAATTGAGCTGCTTTTTGATCTGACAAAGATTTGTTCATAATAACTACCCTCTGGGTCGACGGAAGCTAATCGACTCAAACCATTGTATCGGTGGAACCTGATCTTTGTCTTCTAAAAACCGATGTTGCCCCGACAACATCGAGAAGGCTAAAAATCACACTCCTCATATTGCCCGAAGATAGGCAACACCGAGGAATACGAAAAGCCACGCATTCCATAATTCGGGCACTAGCTCTTAAAAAATTACACTCCTCACATTGCCTGAAGACAGGCAACACCGAGGAGTATGAAAAGCCATGCATTCCATAAGTCGCGCACTAACTCCTAAAAAATTACACTCCTCACATTGCTCGAAGATAGGCAACACTGAGGAGTATGAAAAGCTGGGCACTTCATAAGCGGCGCAGTAATTTTCAAAATACAAACTTTTCACGTTGTGAAGACAGGCAACGACGGGATAATCAAATGCGTGCACCGCCTTTACAAAATGAGCTCCTCACATTGCCTAAAAATAAGCAACATTGAGGAGCACTAAAGCCATTTTTGACCAACGTGTCATATCGGTCCCAAATGCCTTTCATGAGTTGTGCATTAACTCTATGTAAACTAATTAGGTTGCCCGAAGATAGGCAAAACTGAGGAGTATCGCCATAAAATCATTCCCCTAAAACGTAAAATCCTTACGTTTCCTGAAGGTAGGCAACACCGAGGAGCGCCAGAACCATCTCGGATCAACGGGACATACCGAACCTAAAATCCTAGCATCCCAAAAATCACGCACACTTTTAAGTCCTGGAATTGCCCCGGCAACCATGGAACTTATCCATACAAAAATAACAAGATCCAATCCACTCACGTTGTTGGAAGAAATGGGCACGACTCCAATAAAATCGGAGTGCTACAAACTATAATACCTAACGTAAGCAATGTGTAACTGCCTACAGCTAACTCATACAATCTCACGTGTCAAATACATGTTTTCACACACTTACTAGAACATCGCAGAAAACATGGACTACCTGCTCAAGTCATAAATCTTTTGAAAAAAGAAAAATCGAGTTATGATTTAGTCAAATTTCAAATGTTGTATGCAAATTATGTAAATCCAAAGTTACCACTCATTAGTCAATTGTTTGAAGTAAATAGCCCAGTGAACATGGCGGGGAGGGGTTACGTCGGCAATTAAATAAAATTACTTGAAAATAATAATTACACAAGTTCTGTTACTCCAAACAAAGAATTGTTACTCCAAATAATTTTTTTTGGCAGTAATCACAAAACTCGATAAGCGTAAACATACCAAGCACAAATGCACAAAACACATATGAACAGACAAGTACGAGTACAGTCAAAATATCGACGATGTAGTACTTATAATTTTCTTTTATACAGGGTCAAAACGTGGGGGGCTGTACCCACACAACACCGGCAATAAAAGTAAAATACAGACTCCACAATAAAAATACTAAGTGTAGTCTCTACACCTGAACAAAAAACTCAAAACAAAATCAAATCAATCACCACCCAAGCTTCTTAGTGCTTCTTTCCACCACTCCCTTTTCTACCTCTTTTTTTCGGAGTTTTTGCTTTGCCTCGGAAGTGGCGTCGCTGTCGGTAATGTCAACAATGTCCTCAGTGCCAGTGTCCTTCTCCTTCTCTACGACCTTCTCAAAAGATTTGCCTTTCGTTTTACGCTTCCGTGACTTGTGGGAGCTCTTGGAGATCTTGATTGCCTCAACCTTCTCCTTTTTGATGGTAACCATCTATTCTTGAGTTTTACGTAGCTTCTCGGTTTGAACTTCCTACTCCTTAGCTTCGGCCACCATTACGTCACCTTTCAAAGACACAGAATGGTCATCCAAGCCATAAAGCATGGCGATCTACTCGGACACCGGCCCCGGCTGTGAGCCAAATGCAGATTTGGAGACTGGAGCAGGAATGGAAATGAGCATGGAAGTAATGGAAATAACAGCAGGTCCAGGTGCCAAGGAAGCTGGCAGATCAACAAGTAAGGTAGACAGACCTATAAGATCAAAAATGAAAGCATTAAATTCTTATCGTTGTTGCGGCGTAAGCTTAAAGCTCCCGACCTCGGTGGAAACAAGAGGGTATTTTGCACTGGAAGAATGATCAAGAATGTCAACTTCGTATTCACCGCCTTCATCCTCCTTAGACGGCTCTATAACCCAAGGGGAAGCCTCAAGCTCAGAATTGTTGGCAGATTATGGGGCTGCTCCGATGGCACGCTGGCACCAGAAATGAAAGGCTCTGTAGGAGCTTCAATGGCCACAGTCGTAGCGGCATCAACAACTTCTCTCTCCCTCTCGATCTGAAAAAATTCCAGTCCCTCCAATAACGCCTTCTTTAATTCTTGATTAAGGTATGCATTTTTTAATTCTCTCTTGGTGTAGGCGTCACCGCTGTCATGAAAGCGGGTCGGGATTTCTTCCCAAACCACAGTGAGAGTCCGTGAAAATTTCGGGCCTAAGTGGATGAGGCTCCCCTGATGCAATAGAGGATTGACATAAAAATTCAAGTTAGTCTAGTCCATCTTTTCCTTCTTTCGTTCGAAAGTGTTTTGAAGCTCCAAATAATCCGCCATAACGGCCGTTTTTTTGACTTCGACACGGGACTTATGAGTGCTAAGCTGCACAACCCGATCTTGTAGTCGGGCGATTGTCTTAGCCTGGTCGAAGATAATCTTATTGTGCCCCTCAACGATAAGTTCACGATAGGAGATAGTTTTCTTCTGGGCTTCAATTGTCGCGCTACAAGGAACCACCTCCTCCTTTAATTTGGCCTCCTTGGCTTGAGCCTTCTTTATTTCGTCCCCATAGACTATCTCAATTCCCTTACGGGCCTCTTTTACTTCTTTCAGCAAGTCGGTGTTCCATTTGCTTTCTTGCAGCGCCGCTTCTTTCTCCTCCTCCAGCTGTTTAATCCTGGCATCACGTTTTGTTAACGCTCTTTCAAAATCATCCTCTCTAACTCAAAAGAGATGCTTTCCTGGTAGTTGTTGCGATTGGTATCTTCCTGCTACTTACACAATTTTTCCCACCCTCTAACGTGGTCTAAATCGTTTTGGATAGCCTAAAGATTTGTTAAGTAAGAATCTCTACGGACCGGACGACCCTTAGAAACCACCAAGGGAGCGCTGCCTCAAGCTTGGGAGGATCAGACGGAAGAATATAGGCGGGTCTCTAGTGGGTACATAAGGCACCATGGACAAGAACAATAGAAGATGGTGGAATGTAAGTTGAATGCGGAATAGGGACAGAAGTAATGGGGATTTCTTGACCCTTTGAAGAGTGCGCAGGAGCAAAAACTTGCTGTTATGAAGAATGGGAACGATGATCGATTTTTTACCACTTCGATGGCTCCTCCCTCTCATCAAAAGTCCTCCTCTTCTCATGCCCGCCTTTATATGAACGGCTTCGCCCCCTCTTATATTGGAGATGAGTCTCAACCTCTAGATCTTTCCTTCTTCTATACCCTTCCTCCATCTCTCGGGGCTGGTGACGGCCAGAAGAATGCGTAGACTAGCGTTGGGAGTCAGTGAATTTTTCAAAGTCATAATAAAGGCCGCGTTCTCTCATCATACCTGACACGAAGCATAAATAAAAGATTGTAGAGACAAAAAATAGACATGGAAAGTGTGTGTACAAGTGAGTGTGACCCTAGTGAAGCATGTAATGTGTTTGGGAGGAGAGCTTAAAACAACATAACAAACTGGATCATGCAAGCGCCGCGGAAGGGACCGAACTATCTTCATATGCGACATGGTTCGAACGAGGGGGCACCTCCTCAAATTTGAAATCTTCCACTATAGGTGTGTCGAAGTCGATATAAACATCGATCAAATCTCCAAACTCTTCGAGGCATCCGACGAAGAAATATTGAGTCTTTAAACTGGGATAGCTTGATCTGCATTCGCAGTACGACTTTTATATTCCTTTAAGCTTTGATTACAACCAAAGACGGACATTCATCCCTTCACTTGAATGAAAGAAAGTACCCTAACTAGTCGAAGCTTGGAGCGCAATTGAATGTGTGCATGAAAAGGACGTGCAAACAAGTTAGGATGGCATAACCATTGGGATGAATCTAAAACGGGAAAATGCCTAAATTCAAGATAATCTCGTGCAAAAGGTCATTAAATGGAGGCACAGCTCCATTCAAACACATATACCGATGACAAGCGGTATATCCCGGAAGGGGAATGTATGCAAACTCGTTCTTCTCTAGAAGGTGTACAACCTCCTCTGGTATGTCGTGTTGCACATAGATATTGTGCAGAACCTTAGCGGAAGCCACAGAAGAAGTTCTTTCTGGTAGGTTGAGAAGAACCCTAAAATTGGGAGGAGTTCGATCCAAGACCAGATCTACTGGGACAAACTTGCCATATTCAGCTCGTGAGGTAGGAGGAGAAACGACAACAGATGATGATTTGGCTTCTGAAAGTGTCGGGCTTCCTCCGCTTGACTTACAATGCGAAGATGGATACTTCATTCTAAAACAACAAAACTCACTTCCAAAACGATCATGTGATTCTATTCTAAACTAAAAGTTTCCCCTACGATACTGGAATTTTGGACAGGCGTTGATTCGTGTCGACATAACGGATTTCAAGTATGTACCGGGGCCAGTGTGCTGTCTATAGGGGGTGAGATCAATGTCCGAAACATTACAAACGCTCTATCCCATGTAGATAGTTCGCTCGCAGCGGAAAAGGAAAGAGGACTTCCTGTATCATTTCTTGTTTTTACTTCCTCTACACTTGCCCATTATCGATCGTTCCGAAGCATGCGGAAGATTCTTCTCATTATAGGGACACTAAGCATGAAAAAAGCAAGTAAGATAAGTCCTAATTCTTTAGAAGATCCAGGACCAATTCGCGATTTGTCCTACAATGCCAGCTATGGAACTTGGCACAAGTCAATTCTACCTTAATGGACGAAGATAGTAAAACATGTTAAGCACGAGACAAGGCATTAATGTCGTTTTAGGAGAAAATCAAGACTCAATTTACTATCTTCCTCTATTAAACCATAATCAACTCAAACTCCTCATGACAAGCATCACGAACGCAACCTCGCCATCAAATCATTAACCGAACGTTGTAATCGGCGAACCCACCTCGGATTAATGACCTAAACGCAAAATTGGTTGAAGCTTCGAGATCTGCAAGCTGCGAGGAATCGACGGCGAGCTAGGGTTTCAACTAACGACGACCTAGGGAAGTAGAGGCAAGGCTTTGTAGCGGCGGCGTCGAAGAATCAAGGTAGAGAATCGACAAGGCTTTGGGATCGGGTCATTGAAGAGGAAGGATCGAATCGCTGCAAGAAGGTTTGGATCATAAGAGAACAAGCTCGAGTTGTATGAGAGTGAGAAGATAGGTTGGTTCGAACACTCAAGTAGGAAACAGAAAACACGAAAAAATATCCTAAGTACTTGGGTCGCTAGCGATCCTTATGGATCGCCACTGATCCATCAATATGGATTAACAACAATCCATCAATTATGGATCACTAGCGATCCATAGGATTTCCCATCTCCGACTTCAAACTCGCACTGTGACATCTACCCACTATTTCAAGGTATACTAGGAAGCTATGGAGAGAAACTTGATCCATTATAAAAATCAGTAGCGATCGAGATCAAAACTAAGTGATCAACAACGTGAACTAGCTCACGTCCATAAAGCTCTAACACGACAATTGGAATTCAATAAGCAGAGACTAAAAGAGATAACTACTAGAGCATGTCTTATTTCCAACGAAGACATACTCTAAGGGAAAAATGTTTTTTGAGTTTTTAACCCATTAGGATCCTAGAGAAGACGGGACGACTTGATGAAGTCAGAAGGACTCCAAACTCAACCAAAAGAGGGCTAAAGCAACAACCGAATTTGACTAAACCAAGAGACCAGCGTTCGTCCAGTCCAATCAGTAGGTAAATACAATTAACTAGTAAATCATCATCAAAACAATGCTATGTGCAATGAGACTACACAAACAACATCGATATAAGGCAATGAAAGCATTCCAAACATCAAAGTCAAAAAATAGTCTAAGTGCATGGATCGCTAGCAATCCATACTCTATGGATCATGATCTATACAACATCATTGGGTGGCACGCAGGAGCAAAGAAGTCATAGAGAAAGTGTGAAATATGCTAAGTGTATGGATTACTAGCGATCCATACTCCATAGATCGCCAATGATTCATATTTGAACATGGAAACTTGGCGAGCTAACTAGGCGAAGAAGGGAAAAAGGAAGCTAAGTAATTGGCTCGCACGTGAGCTAATTCTATGGATAACTAGCGATCCATGTTTTAGGCTCAAGTCACGAGCTAAGCTTCGTTGCATATTCCTATGTCCATCTGCAAGCAGTCAGTGAATAGGCCTGGCCCAAAAGCTCTTTGATTTCTGTAAATATCATCCTATCTACAACATAAACTGGATCTTCTCTGGACTTGTAGTTGAAGCTCTGTTGAAAAATTTCTTTACTCTCCATCTCCCTCACAACAATCTCCAAAGGGACTTACTGTGATTCTCCAATGGATTCTAACCTTGGACATTCAATCTAGCTAAGGATAATCAAGAGCTTTGTAATCAAACATCTCTTGTAACAGCAATCAGTCTGTAAAAAAATAAAGAAATTATAAAGTGGACAAAGGCTTCATTAACAACCAAATTACTATAAAAATCTTCTCGTCTTCTCTCTCTTACTGCTTTTTATATACCTATTATCAAAATTATTACTTTGTGAGAACATGGCTAGTGCTTTCACACTCAAAGTAGGGTATTGATCCATTTTTTGAGCTAATATATATATATATATATATATATATATATACTAAACATTATGAATCTTTAATATAAGTTTTCCTCTACCATTTATATATTGATAAAATACTTGATTATTCTTTAGTTGTTGAGCTTTCTCATGCTAGAGATGTTATGTGTATAACTTTAATATGTTAACTTGAGGAGGTAAGATACATGCACGTACTTATTGAGCTTTCCTTAAGGTATATGCATTATCCTTAAGTCATCGTGCAATGGTCGGTATGAGTGAGTAATCACTTTCTGTGATGACCCGTAAATTTCGATAATTAAAATTGGTTAAATTTATAAGATTTTATAATTAAATGTAGAAGAAATGGATATCTTATAATTTATATTGGAGCGAATGTTAGAAATTAAATGTTGCAATGGTAAATAAAAATAATTCTTGACAATTGGACTAAAATCTCAATAAAGAAATAGTGGAAAATATTTTAATCTATTAATTTAATATGATTGTGTAATTAACACTGAAGAATAAAATTGGAAATAGTATTAATGAAACAATAACTAGAATGAATTGCAACTGTATAAATGTAAGTTAATTGTTAATAACTTGGATGTAATTACAATAAGTGAAACAATGTAAAGGTTATAACTTGGTAGCAAAATTTATATACGGAAGTGGATTTAAATATGAATTATTAGTGAGATAATAGATAGTTAACGGTAATTGAATAAAATCAACTTTATGTAAGAATTGTAACATTTGCTTGTGATTAGTGAATTCATATGTGTAATTAAAAGGTATGATAACAGTGGTTATAAGTTACCTGTTTAATTGGTCTATTAAATTTAAATGGGGAATCAAGTAGAATTGAATGAACTTTAATATTACATTTGCAAGTTTAAGACAATAACGGAGACTGTGAATGTAACAAAATGAATAAGAAATGCTAATTTTATTCATAAAGTAATAGTAGATGTAATAAAAGAATGGAACCTAGATGAAATGATTAATGTGATTTAAAATCTTAATTTGTGTGTGCATTAATTTAGAATGGGATATAAAAGGTAAATTAATAATTTAAAATGTTGAAAAAACTTTTAAGATGGTAAATTTATAATTGATTCATAATAAGGAAAATAAGGAAAGATTCGAATGATTGGATTTATTTGGATAGCAATTGACAATTAATGAATTTATATAAAATAGTAAGTTTTAATTGATTGAATAAAAACCAATACTCCGTAAGTAACTATAATATTGGAGTGGAAATAATAAACTTAAATGTGTGATTAAGAGTTTTGACAACAATTATTATGAGTTATATATATAGTTCATTCAACTGAATTGGAGGAGTTATATATATAGTTCATTCAACTAAATTGGAAATAATTGCAATAATCTGAATTAAATGTTACGTTAATGTAATTTAGGGTAATAATTGGAAATAACGTAAATTTTATTCATAATATGATAAGTAATGTATTGAATGAAAGGCCAATTAATGAAAATAAATGGGAACTTTGATTTGTGAGTAATAAAAGCTTATTAATGTGACTAAAAGTTAGCGTAACGATTATTATATGTTACCTATTTACGTAGAGTGTTAATTTACAATTGGAAATCAGTTACAATAATTATAATGTAATATCACGTTAAGGTTAATTAAGGTAATATTTGTAAGTAATGTTAAGGTTATTCATATTGGACAATTTGTTGAATTTTAAGCATTGGAAATAAAGCTTTATCAATTTATTGGGTTTTGAACCATAATAAGTGGAGTAATTGTAATTTAATGAAATTTAAAAATCTAAGTATTACGCTAATTAAGATGGAATGTGAGGATTGCAATAGATTTTGGATCCAATGTTAAAATTCATCGGATGATAACAATGAATTGAATAATAGAATGAAAAAAAAAATTAAAAGAATTTTTGGAAATTAAATTTATAATTTCTGTATTTAATGAAATTGAAAATTTAACACTGAAATTGATAAATTAATCAACTCCAAATTGACATTTGAATTTGGTTAAATTAGTGTAAATGATTAAGAAAGTTAATTGATGAAATTTGTTAATTATAGAGTTGAAATTGAAAAGTGATTTAATTAATTTATTTTTAATTTATTTAATTAATATAAAAATAGCCATTTTGGCCACTGACTCGGATTTCGACGAAACAAGTTTCATCAAATCCGTAACGGTGAACTATTGTAGGATTTCAAGTTTCGTATCGGTCGGACTTGTCGTTTGATCGAATGAGCTTGAAACGCCTTGAAATCGATTAATTGAAATCAATTTGAAAAATATTGATTTTAGCATAACTTCTCCATAAGATGGAATTTGGACTTGAAACCTTTTCCATTGCGTTTAAAATATTTTGAAACAACTATTTTGATATATGGGTTGATCCAATTTTGCTCCGAAGTCAGAACAGGCTTTTCAGGCCATTTATCGTTCAATGCGTTTTTAAATCGGGTCCATCTATTATTTTTTCAGCTTTGTCTATAAATACCCTGTTATAAACTCTAGCCTACCTCTATTTCTCATTTGTCTGTGCGTACAATTTCTCTTCTCCTCCTCATTTCTATGGCAGATGGTTCTAGATCCAATTGCAATTCAAAAATCAAATCAAAAATTCAAACTCCTTAAAAAAATTCGAAAATATTATATATCGAAGATCTCAACGATGCGAAGCTGCGTCCGTTGTCAGTTTCTACAATCGATGCTCGAGTCAACCTTAAATCACGGTCAAAGTTGAATTGGGCATTTTTGATTGGAGCGTCAATCGGGGAATCGGTTTCTGGGTTTTGAGGAGGGTGTTGTCAGGGGTCTTTTGGCAGTGGTCGAATCATCCAATTTGACCCGAGGTGACCAGAATTTGCATTTTAGGGTTTTGAAACCCTAGAGTTTCACGGCGGCGGTGGCCTCTGTAGGCCACGTGGGTGGCACGCTTAAAGGGGGATGGAGGCGGCTAGGCACGAGCTTCGAGTGGGTGGTGGAGCGGTCGTCTAAGGCGGTCGTAGGAGGGAGAATTTGGTGGTCAAAGGGCGTTGTTTTCCGATGAGGATGGGTGCATTTTTTTTACCGTGGACGAGGTTTTTTCACACGCATATCATGCTGTGTCAGTGGTGATGACGTGGCGAGTTGCAGAAGAGTGAGTTGTTATTTTGTTTTATTTTAAATTTTGTTTCAATTGATCTAACGCATGTAACTTTTACATACGTGATCTGTTTCACGCGTTGTTTTCTCCGCTAGGTTCGTATTGGATTCCGAACACTGTGACGCTGGTTTGGATGAATTTGGAGATTGTTCAATTTTTGGATTTAAATTCAATTTAAGTTCAAAGGTGAGTGTTTTAACCCACTCACAACTTCTAAAATTTCTTATGTATGTTAAATTAAATTTTGTTGTGATTATGTGTTTATTTATGACTTTTCGTATATTTTTAATCTTCATCTCAGTTATTGCATTTATTTAAATTAAATCGTTATTTAATTTATTATTGAATATAACTGCCAGTTAAATACCTGTTATATATATTATCAGTTATCTATTGGTATTGATTGATTGTGATGGATGTGTGATCTGTTGATGGACGAATGGATGTTATATTATATATTATTTTAAACTGCAAGTTGTTATGCATTTTATTTCATTCGGGATTGCGGTTTGAAATGATATATAGCCGTATTTTTATTTTAAATTACGGATTGAAATGATAAATATCCGTATCATTTGACCATAGGATAGAAAATTATATACAGGCACCGCGGTCTATATACAAAAGTATTTTGAAATGATTTTTCTATGGGTTTGGAAAGAAATATACGGTTTAATAAATATTAATTTTTGATATTATATAAATAATTATATATATAGTTAAATTCTTGAATTTAAGCTACGTATAAAATTTGTTAAATAAAAATAACTGAATAATGTAGTTTGATTGTTTTATGTTATATGGTTAAGTACCTGTTTAAGATACTGTATATATAGAGTTTTAATGACTTAAATTAAACTTAGTTGGAAGATAAATATGAAATTTGTTTCAATTACATTATTGAGAATTATACTCGAATAAATTTGTTTTGAAATTTAAATAAAATCGAGATGTTTAAAGGGTATGATTCTTATAACTTAATTTGGTTGAGAGCGATTTAAATGAATATAAAGTTGATTCAAATGAATATATCAAGTTAAATAAATTGAAAGAATATCCAGTTGTTTGAAGTTAAAGGTTTTACTTAAATTTTATTGGATTTTATTAAGTAAACATTTCAAATCTAAATAATAGTAATTGAATTTGAAATATATGGAATTATCAAAGAATTAGTTTTGAAAAGGTGTAATATTTAAAGCTTTGAAATATATGGAAATTGAAATGGTTTATTTGGAGGTTCAAATCGGTATTTGTAATTTATTTATGAAATTTAAAAATCTATTTTATTATATAAAGTGGTTTAATATTTAAACCATTTAAGTATTAGAAATTTTGTTTCAAAGCTATGGGGTTTAAGATGTGTGTATACATACATACATACATACATACATACATACATACATACATACATATGAAAGTATTATGATTTTGGAAAAAGGGATATATATAAAATAAAAATGATATCATATTGATTTGGGGTTTTAAAAATAGAAATGATACCATATTTATATGGTTTTGAAAGGGACATTATATTCTGGTTTTAAAGTATGAATTATTTTGATATAACCGCGATGTTATAATAACGTTTGGTTGTTGAAGAGACCGGGATCGGAAATTGTCATACTCTCTGCCAACTTCGAAAACCACTTTAACAACCGTGTACGCCGTGGAGATTCCAGAATGAAGTAGGATGGTGGCGGCGTTTACTTTGAGATAAATGCGTGGACCCGATTCCCATGAGTTGGCATAAGGTGGCTAAAACAGGAGCGATTTACGGGCTAATGAGGTAGCACCTTTGATCGGACACATCCCTTACTTTGACTTTTGGATTGATTCGGTGGTCACTTTTGATTTTTTAATTTGGGGGTGTGGCTCGAGGTGGGCGGTAGCTGCGCGCTACGCGTTATCACCGGCCCGGAAGCGTAATTGGTATATCTACCCTGGCGTTGCCTAGTTGTGTCGTGTCACCTACCCTAGCGTACCTTGTACGAGTTTCTATTTGTATCGTACCTATGGGGTATCCTCCGGTAGCCTCCCGATCAGGAGGTATTACGGTACTGTATAGATTATTGGCACTATTACGTGTTAAGGTGGAAAATGTAAAGCCTTAACGCTATTTAAAAGTAAGATTATTTTACTAATAGACATTATTATAATAGAGAAATATTACTACATAGTAAATAGTTTAACGGATACTTAGGAGGTGTGGATCCCGAGCATCTTTTGAGTTACTGCAGTCACATTAGACACTAGATAGGAGATGTCAAATATCGTAAACATCTTTAACGCCGTTCCACTCTTATTTATTTTTGTTGATTTAACTTACATAAGATATTTTAGTTCTGACTCGAGTGTTTTGTCTTTTCAATTCGCTTAGGTCAGCCTGAGCATTTCAGGATTTGAAGACCTTACTACTGGAGGATGAAGACGAAGATTTTATTACTATTATATATTATATTAGTCCACTGCATCACATTTGTTCCGCTGCATTATTAGTTTTTTTCCTCTGGTATGTGTAAATCTAATATGTATTGTATAAATATAATCTAATATTTTGTAAACAGCTTCATGAACTGTATATTTGATGATTATATTTATCGTTCTGCTGCAAGATTCTATTTTTGTTTATTTTTTTCTTTCTCTACTTTTTCTTATTTACCCCATAACTATCCCCCTTCTGTATGGTTTAATTATGACGTGTGTGGTTTATCGTTGATTTAAAGCATACAAAAAGGCGGGATGTTACACTTTCTATTTATTGAGTTTCCTTAATTTTGAGATGAGATTATGATGAAAACCACATGTTATGATTTGTATATGATACACCGATAAGGTGTTATCCATTGCATGCGGGCTTATGATTTGTTGTGCTTCCTCAAGGACATAATCCTATGACAAGCGTCCAAACACCCACTAGAAAAACTGAAAGGTGTACATGTTTTCTCTTATGGTTTTGAGAACATAAAACCTAGTGGAAGCCTTAATGAAATGTTAACATTTAACCTTCATAATATTGTAAGAATTTGTGCTATACAAGTCAGAACAATCTACTTTGACAAATTTACACAACTAATGTAATTTAAAAAATGTTTATGAGTTAAATTATACAACTAAAATAAATTAACATTGACATAGAAATATAAAGCATACTTACCAATAAATCTGTTGACATGTTGTCATTTCAGGACATATGCAAGAGCTAATTTATAAAACCACTAAAACATTCAAGCCTCGATCGCTTAAAAGAACATTTGCTCAAGAATATTTATTATCTTTTATTGAGTTTTGAACTTTTATGAGTTTTGAACTATTAAGAAATACAAGAATACGAATACTTGATCTATATTCGATCACATATAAATGTTATATAGTGAATATCAACGATTCGTAATGTATGAATCTTTGATGAAATTAGTTCATTTGAATTAACCAAGCAAACCATAATATGAGACCGTGTATTCAATATGATTAATTACAAAAAGGACCTTGTTGTGTTACATGTAGCACCAGACTAAGATCTATAAGATGGATCTAGGAATTCGATCACCGAAATGTCAATTTAATTAGTTTGCGTAAACTATAACCTATTTGATATCCTTAAATGTTGAGGATAATAATACACTTTTGTATAGAGTTTGTTATGGACTTAGAGTAAAGGTTTCCCTTTGAATGGTTCGATTATTTAGAGAGGAAAGCAAATGTACGAGAGTGGATGTAACTTAAGGTATGGTTGGGATGAAGAAAGTGAATGGTCACTTCTACTTTATGAAGAGACATCAAAAACGAGAATTGTATAAAATATCAAAAATACCTTATATAGAATGAGAAATGTGATTTCTATTCCAAATAAATATCCATATAGAAAATTGTTTTCCATAAAATTTATTTCTTTGAGTTTAATATAATTGATCAGAAACTTATGACCGCAAAACTAATTACTGCGAATGAAATAAAATCCCATAATGAGTAGTTGAATGGAGCTTCATATTTCATATTGTAACAACCCTGAATTTTGTGATTTGTTTTAATTGTTTATTTTGATTTTTTTATTTTATTTGAAATTTTGATTTAAGAATTTTATTTTATTTATTAAAATGAATAATTTATGTTATTTTAAATATAAATGTTTATTTATATGTGAATTATAGTTTGAAACATGTATAAATTGAATATTTTACTGAAAAGTGAATTTCTGTTCAAACTGGTCAACTTTGACTTTTAAACTTCAAATTTAAATTATTTAAAATCTTAAATTTTATCTTTTATTACGAAAATAGATGAAATAACTTGAACACTGCTTTTCGTTTCGTTGGAAATGGACTTAAACCGTGAAAGTTATGTATATTTCAATATTGAGTGCAATTTATTTATTCTGCAATTTTGTTATTTTAAATTGTATAAATATTATATTTTATTTGTCATAATTTATTTTAATATTTATTAATATATTATTTTATGTATATTTTTGTCTTTTAATATTTGTAAAGTGAGGTAGGAATTTTTCTAGAGTTAGTAGTATTTTTCTTGTAATTTCCATGCCCTGTTTTCAATTTTTAAACATTTTCTTTAGTTCTTTTTCTATTTTTCTCCAATTTAATTATTTATTTTATTTTTAAAATGATAAATAAATTATTTTATTTAAAATTTTCACTTCATGATATTTTTAAAATGAAGTGGATATTTTTCCAAGACTAGTAGTGATTTATTTGTAATTTCTGGACACTATTTTGTATTTTTATGTAATTTCTTTCATTCTTTTCATATTTTCTTTAAAATTAAAATTTTATTTTCTTATATTTCACTTGGTTTCCGTTTTTACAATTATTTGCTGATTCACTTTTGTTTTTATTTGATCTTTAGAAAACGGAAATGCGTTTCATTTCTAGACGTTTCATTGTCCAAAAACGTTTCAAATGTCATAACCATCTCATTCATTCATTTTGGCTGCTCATTTTCAGTTTCTAGCTGTGACTTTCATCCTATTTCTCACTCAAGAAACCATTCTTTCATTTTATTCATGGCTTCAAACATTTTGGGTAGTGTCTTCCTCTTATTTTCTTCCTTTTCTTCCTATTTTCTTATGTATTTTTGCCTTGTTCTCTCCACTCTTTTGCTCAGCCTCCACTCCATAGCCATGTCCATCACCTCCTACACCTCTTTCCTGTCATCATCACCACCTACTCCTCAGATCTGAAACATGGCCGAACCAACTATGATGCTAAAATCCAAAAAAATAGAACCTATGCCTTGAAAACATGCTAGTTTGAGCCTTGTTGCTTCACCACTTCTTTTTCCTCCACTACCACCACCTCTAGCTGCCGCCACCACCTATGACCAGACCACCACACACCACTACAACATCTATCTAGATCTGAACTTGAATAGCCAAGCCAAACCCCTACATGGTCGAGCCTTTTGTTGACCAAATACCTACTTATTTTGCATAAGCCTCTTCATATTCATGCGTAGTAACTCCCCTACCACTTCAATTCCTTGTAGCCATGATTTATAGGACCCAAACCTGAACCATGTCCAAACCTGAGGCAAAACATCCCCTAGACCGTGCAATCAAAGGTAGAAAGCAAGGCAAAAGACTATGTATTCGTATCTCTTTTTATTTCTAAGTTGTTTCAATTTAATTTTGTGTTGAAATGTTAATTTATTTGATTTTGTTTTGGGTTGTAACACAAGTTCTAAGCTTGGATCTCTTCCCACTTAAGCCTATTTTTGTTTCATCGTGCCTTCTGGAATCCGTTGTGTCATTTGAGTTGATATCTCCAGCACGAAAGGTGAGTAAATCTCACCAGACAAATATGTACTTATATAACTGATAAACTGACACCATTTGAATCTGTAACTGTTTATCATCATGCTATATCTGCTATATTATTATCATATGATGTTCACACCTGTTATTACACTTTTTATATCATATGTTATTGTTATTTCATGCTATTTTGTCATTTATATCAGTTGTCACCATTGCAAGTTCCCTGTAGACTAGAATCACTATAGGTTGAAATGATACATACCCGAACGGACTTTAGAATAAGGGAAAAATGTTATGGGCTAAAATGATAGGTCTGAGTGGTTTCCAAAATCATTCATTTTACTTGGGACTGCGGGTTTGAAATGATAGAACTTGGTTTTTCTTTGTAAACTGCGGATTGAAATGATATATCTGTATCACTTGACCTAGGATAGAAAACTATATACAGACCCGTGGTTTATGTAATATTTTTGAAAATGTTTTATAATATTTTAAAATGTTTAAATTATAATATTTTGATAATATTTTGATTTAAATTCAGTTAAAAATGATTTTTGTAGAAATATTAGTGATTTTCTATAAGTTAAATAATGAAATAAGTAAACGGTAAAGTAGAATTTGAACTATAAGTAAATTTTAGAATTTATGTTTTGTTTTAAAAGGGAAATTATGTAAATTAAGAAAATATAATATTTTGATTTAAAAATGTATTTTTAATGATTTTATAAAAATAATAATGATTTTTGAATAAGTTAAAATGTTAAACAAATGAACGTTTAAGTAAATTTTGAAATATAACTTAAATGTGAAATTTTAAATTTTATTTTAAAAAGTGAAATTTTTATTAAGTAAAATTTGTGGAAATAAGTTATATTTTGTAAATTTAAACATACTTGTTAAGTTAATAATTTAATTAAAGAAATGGAGGTTAATACTTGAATTTAAATAAGAAATTATGTTAAAAATTGATTTTTGGATGAGATTTAACTTTATAAAAATCATAAAAATAAGAGTATTGAAATGATGATTTTAAAATGTAAAATTTATGATGTTTATAAGTTAAATGATTTAAATTAAAGATTAACTGTTGCTGAAATTTTTATTTAAACGCTTAATTTGATTTAACAACATTTTTGAAGTGTAATATAAAGGATATTACAGCATTTTGTAAATGTTGTAGTTGTTTTAAATGAACTAAAAAGTTAATTTGAAATAAAGGCTATTATAGCACATTGTAAGTGCTATAGTGGTTAAACTTAACATTTAAAGTTTATTTCAAATTTAAAGAAAATCTATTACAGTACTTAAATGTTGTATTTTGTTAAATGAACCGTTTTAAACTATAACTTTACGTAGCATTTTCAAGTGCTATGGAAACTGAATTTTATTATTTTATTAAATTTTAATGAGATTAATCTTTGGAATAAGATTTAAATTTTGGAAATTTAATATTTAGCTATTAAATAATAAGGAATTGACTTAATTTTTTTGAAAAGATTTAATCTTTAAATATAAACTCCTTTGTAATGTAAGTTTGAAACGGTGATTACTTTCTAAATAAAATGAATGGTCTTAAATGGTATTTAAATGAATTAAAAATGAATGATGTTTTGAATAGTACTTTGATATTTTGATATATTAAAATGATTTGAAATGAATTTTTGAAAGATATGATATTTCGATATTAAAAATGTTTTGAAATGAATTTTTGAAAGATATGATATCTTGATATTAAAAATGTTTTGAAATGAAGTTTTGAAAGATACGATATTTTGATAATAAAATGATTTGAAAGAAAGTTTTGAAAAGATATGATATTTTAATATATTAAATGAATTTTAAAGGAGTTTTTGAAAGGATATGATAATTTAATATATTGAAATGGTTAGAAATGACTTGATATTTATTTTGATAAATATTTGAATTTGAATGATATGGTATGTCGATATATTGAAATGGTTTTGGAAATGATTAAATCTTTATTCTGATAAAGATTTGGATTGAAAGGATGTTTTATTTTGAAGTATAAAATATTGTTTTAAAAGTTATAACCACGGGTTGTAATAACGATTGGTTGACAAAGAGACCGGGATCGGATATCTGGCATACTCTCTGTCGATACCGAAAGCCACTTTGACAACCGTGTACGCGGTGGAGATTCCAGAATGAAGCAGGATGGTGGTGACGTTCTATTGAGGTATGTACGTGGACCCGACTCCCGTGAGTTGGCATAAGGTGGCTAAAATAGGATCGATTCTCGGGCCAAGGGGGTTAGCGCCCTTATCGGACACTCCTTTTCGATACTATACTCTGACTTTGGATTTATTCGATGGCCATCTTTATTTTTTTTATTTCGGGGAGTTTGGTCGAGGTGGGCGGTAGCTGCGGCTATGCATTACCACCAGTCCGGATAGCAATTGGTATATCTACCCTGGCATTGCCTAGTTGTGCCGTGTCACCTACCCTAGCGTGCCTTATACGATTTTGGTTTTGTACTATACCTATGGAGTGCCCTCTGACGACGCCCAGTACGGGGGAGATTACGGTACTGTATAAACTATGGAAATATATAAATGTGTTAAGGTGGAAAATGTAAAGCCTTAACGCTAGTGAAAAGTAAGTTTATTTTAATATAGACACTAATGTAATAGCGAAATATTACTATATAGTAAATAGTTTAACGGATCCTTAGAGGATGGGAGGTCCCAAGCATCTTCTAAGTTACATGTACTTTTACTACAGTTCACTTGAGTTGGTTTACATTGTATAAGTATGTATGTCCTGACTCGAGTGTTTGTATTTTCATTTACGCTCGGGTCAGCCTGAGTATTCACTAATTTGGATTCCACTTTCTGGAGATTGGAATCACTGGAGATTATCTGCTTATCTAGTCTTATCTATTCCGGTTCTGTTGTTGTATTCAGCTTGTACTTGGTTATCATATTAAAACTTCTGTATTACTTTATTTCTTCTGTTGTATCTTGTTTAACTCTAATATATTTATATAGTAGCTTCATGAACTACTATCTCTTTTACTTCCGCTGCATTATTAAATACTCTGTGTCTGTGATCTGTGATAATTATTTACTGTATATTCTGAGATTTGCCAAAATTTTATTTACAATGCGGTATTTTGAGCAATTCAATTCCGGCATGAATGTCTACCTATACACTTATAAAAGATGTGAATGTTTGAAAATACCGGGTTGTTACAGTTGGTATCAGAGCTTTGGTAGCTCTAGGCAAAACTCAGCATATGGAGTGAATGTATTTACAGAGTCACTTTCATTCGAGTTTGAATCTCTTCCTTTTTGACTTGATTCTTTTGAATTTTGGAACGTTCCCTACGGTTCCAAATTCCATTCTTATCCCTCACTATTCATCTTCTTTTGACTCTGGAGTATTCCATAACTCCGCTTCGAATGATCTTTTTAGTGAGTCAGCGGTCACGCCAATTTCAAATTGAATTGAAAAAAAGGGAAACTCCCTTACAATTAGCATCGATTAACCAGAGATTTATATCTATCCTTGGTTTAGATGCTAATATCTTTTATTATTCCAAACTCTAACTCTTGAGATCGAATGTAGATTTACCCTAGAAAAATCCACATTGATCTTATTCTTTAAGTCACGGTTGACCCGGTTAAGGTTGCCCGTGATTTATTTAAGCTTATCCACCTCCCTATTTTGTTATTTAATCATCTTGTCTTTTGTTTCTAACCTATCTCCAAGCATTTTGAATTGTACTTATAAATCTATGTTTTGTTTATATATTGCGTTGTTTGAGTTGTTGATGTTGAATTGGGTTTCTGATCGATTCTTCTGATCAACGCTATCGATAAGATTTCCAAAACACTTTGACAGAACAAACTGACACAATATTATTTTAAAATTTGGTTAAATAAATAAAATTTGATATATAAGTGTGACGACCCGGAATTTTCAAGTATTTAAAATCGGAATATTTAATTGATTTTGAATATTCGATAGATTAATTTTTACTTGAATTACGAATATCACAATTTATTTGGTAATTGAATTATTAAATTTAATAATTTAAAATTGGATGAAATGTTGAATCTATAATTTTAAGCCTATTAAAAATAATTTGAAAGCTTATAAAATTTATATTGATAATACTGATGGTAATAGAAGTTTTAAAATTTAATTTAACAGTAATCTGTTCAGTTTTGAAATTTTAAAGTTTAAATTGAATTTCAAATGGCCTTCCGAGGCACAGTCTCGGAATTCGACGAAACCAGCTCTATTGGGTCCGTAATATTGAATTATTATCGGATTTCAAATTTCGTATTTATCGGAGTCAGTGTGTGAGTGTACGATGTATAAACGCGCTGAATTTTTTTTAATTTATATTGATGAGCCTTCTTGTGTACGCCTCCTCACTTAACTTAAAATCAAATACAGATCGTCTTCTTGCAGAAGCCATCTTCTTTCCCACTTTCTCTTTAAAATTCTTACTTTCCAATCCCCTTTTTCTTCAATTCAAATCGCAGAGAAATAAAATAATAATGGCCGAACTATTGAAAATGAAAATCACACTTCACCCTCTCTAAATTATTAGCTCGCCGGTTCCCCTTTTTTTTCTTCTTCCAGTTCATAGATTGAAAATCATTCGGAAAAAAAAACGAGCGATTGAAATTGCGAAATAAAGAAGGGCCGAGCATTCGTTCGAAACCCTAAATGAAGCAATCACGTCCTCATCGAGTCGAGGTCGCGAAAGAGGAGGAGAGTTTCGAAATTTCTGGTGGAAGCCACCGTGTATCGCGCGAGCACTGTTCGAGTCGTGGGGTTGTGGCGCGGCGAGTGGCGTCGCGAGCTTGAGTGGTGTCGCGATGTGCTGTGCGACTTCGAACTCGAAGTGCGTGGTGTGGATTGTGGTGGTTCTCGTCGCGCTCTGGTTCGTGGGGAAATGGGGGGAGAAAGTCGAGTGCAGGTGTGAACTTCTATGTTGATGTTTGCAGAGGTTATTTCTCAGAGAGGTAACGATTTCATCCCTAATTCAAATTTATATCGATCGAATGTTTATGTAAATATCAATTTTAAACCTATCCAGATTACTTTTATAAGTACATATTAATATATATAAATAGTTTCAGAGAAAGAAAAATAGATAAAATATAGTGGAACAGTAAAGTAAACGCTTGTTGTTGAGGTTTATTGTGACTTGAAGAATAGTTTAGTTACCAAAGAATATTTTATACAAAGGAGAGTAATTTAAAATAAAATATTTGGCTAGATAAAATTATCAAAGGGAAATAATTGTTCAGCAAGTTCAAAATATTAATAACATGTAAAATGTTTATACAAGGTAAACTGTGAAGAATTGTGACGAAACGAGCGCATTCGGAAATGGATTGCAAATGGAATAAGGTGAGTTAATCTGACTCAGTTAAATTTAAATTTAAATGATTAAATTTAAATAATTGTTTGAATGGTTGAATTGTTTGATGTGCTATTGTATGCTATATTTGGGAATTTATGCATTATATTGTGCTAACGATTGTGGATGCAGGGAAAAACAGGTTGGAGGGATCCAACTGGATCCCTCAATATTTATTTAAATTATTTAAAAACCCTCTGTTGTAATTTATTTGATATCCTATGATGATCTTTATTGGAATATTGAATGCCATGGTTAGTTTGGATATCATTGGGTATGATGAATTACCAAAAATATATAAATTGGATTTTGGTAAGATAATAAAAGGAGTGAAATTGTAAGTGAAATAATTATAGAAATTTGAATAAATTTTTAAATGAATTGGAAAGAAATAAAGTGACTTTAAAATCCTACTAAATAGATCCTGGTATAGAATGAAAATTTGACTAAACAGGAAGTTAATGAATTTTAATCTTCAAGGATATTAATTAAAAGAATAAAACATTTATTTAAAGTTTAAGATTTAAATTTTTGAGAAAGAGAAAAAAATATAAAATAAAGAAGAAGTTGGGAAGAGCTGAAATTTGTATATTTCAGTTAAAAGATTTAAAATCAAATGGAAAATAATAACAATAATAACTAAGTGTATAATTAATGAGATTTGAAATGAATTGAGTAATTAAAGAAACTTGATTCAAATGGAATAAATTGGGAATCAATTTGGAAAATTGATTTAAGTGATTGAAATTGGAATTCTCCCTGATAACTAAGTACGTTTCAAGTAAATTTTTAAATATAAGTTAATAGTTTTAAACTTGTTTTAAAAAGGTATGTTTTGACAAATATATTGTTTCTAATATTTAAATTCTAAAGTAAGTATTTTCTCAAATCTATTATAGTAGTAATTATTTTAAAAAGTAACTTAGTATTTTGTTTCAAAAGTGAAAAGCTAGTTTTATATTTTATTAAGTAACTTTAATTTCAAATATTCATATAAGATGTACTTTTAACAAATTATTAGAGTAGTTTTAATTTAAATGTTTTAAAAGTATATATGTCAAAGTAGAGTGTTTTAAATTATTTTAAAATTTAGTTTTGTGCTTGGTGATTTCAGAAGAGATAGAAAATATTTGGCAAAGTTGATTCTGAAAAGAAGGATGGTTTTGAAACTGTTTTCAAAGGATTGAAAATAGAAATATAACTTGTGAAGATATCTTTGAGATAAATATATAATTTGGGGAAATTATTTATTGTTGATGGATGTTTGTGAATATAAATTGATAGTTAAATAACCGACTATCAATATTGGCCAAATGCGTTGATCGTTTCGAAGAGACCGGGATCGAGATTTATTTCTCGAAAACCACTTCGATCCGGTTTGTACGTTTCGCGTAAACGATTTTGGATTCGAAGATGGAGCAGTGAAGTGCAAGGGCTAGTCGCTACTAATCCTGAGGATATTTCCAAAATGGATGTAGTAGGAATAGTACCTTCGGTTCCGTTTGAACCCGGGACGGACTTGTATGGATGAATGTTTGCGAAAACATCGTCAGGTGGACGATGGGCATTGTAAGAGATATATTCTAAAAAGGTAACGCTTAGTCTCAAGCCTCATCAAATGGGAATGGCTGAAAATCAGGGGATATGCAGCAAGGCTTCGTGGATAGCCCCCACTGGAGGGTGAGGTCATCCCTGTCTAGATGTCCCTTTATTTCGGTTTAGTGGGCGGTTGCTGATCCCAACCGCGTGGTGATCTTGCTCGGGACTGTCCAATAAGGGATGGTTCCGGTCTTGTGTTGCAGGGGAGTTAGGGTGGCTCTTTGGTACGCTGATCTAGACCAGGTACTGTGACAGGTGGTACCCCAGTGCCTAGCCATTAGTTGGAATCCATTTTCCCTACGCGCCCGTACGGTTTTGATTGTGCCCAACTATTGCTGAAACGTGAGATGCAAGCATTTCAGCTAGATTCTATTTACTTTCTATAGACACTATTATAATATCAGAGGATTTCTATAAAATTTGTTTTAGCCATCGTAAGGTAAAAACCCGACATGTTTATTTGTGGCGTGGCCTTACGAGATGATTTTGTTTTCAAAGGATTTTGGAAACTTTAATAATCAATTGGGTGTGATTTTCTCACGCTGGTAATCCAGACTGACTCGGGTGTTATTTAACTGTAATGCTCGGGTCAGACCGAGTATTATAGGATACAGGACATGTTGCTGTGGAGCTCAGGAGACGAGCAGGAGGACGATACGTACTCTCGTACTTGTTTATATATATATTCCGCTGTGTTGACTGGCTGTGTGTCCTTTGTATGTTATTGATGTAAGCTGTGATTGAGGTACTCTGATGATGTAATATATGTAAACAGATATATTTGATTTGAGTAAAGATTATTTATTATTTATTATATTTTATTCCGCTGCGATGGTTAGATTCTGAAGTTGATTTTGTTTTCTCTTCTTCTACCTTCCTTCTTACACCCAAATGGTTCGTATTTCTGTGCAACTTGAGTTGATTGTTGTAGAATAGTGTTGACTCAAGGGGTACGGATCTGCGGGTCGTTACACTTGGTATCAAAGCATAGGTTGGAGATAACCTTGGCTCTGGTGGAAAAATTACTCATTTAAATTAGAGTCCGAAGTACTGTAAAATGAGTTTGAGCGTATTAATAGATATGAGCGCGTATTTGTTAGTGAATATAAATTGTTTTAAATATTGTGTTGATTGATTTATTAAGTGGCATATGAACCTTCGTCGACACCGTCTGCGCAACTGTATCGAAGGGGTTTCTAAACACTTGAATAGAACAATCGACACGATATTGTTTTAAGGGTGGGTAAATGAAATAATTTTACCCAAAAATATATTTTGATATAAAGAAAAGTTTTTGAAAACTATTTAGCTAATATATGGTTGCTTGGATGTTAGAAATGATAATATTAAATTATTATCGTCGTTGTGTAAAAAAAATTAACTAGAAATTTAAAACGTAACTAAAGGATAAGGGAATAAATTCATTATAAAATGGAACTTATAAATATGAATTATAAATGTAATTTATAAATTGAAATATAATCAAATAAGAATTTTTATGAGCATAAGCTATGCAAATGCATTATAGTTAAAATTTGAGTTAAAAACCGAATTTGAAACTTTAAACCCGGAGATTTTGAAAGTATTTTGAAAATAAATAGTAGCATTGTTGTTTTGAAGGTATTTCTGAAAGGAAAATTGTTTTAAATAAATTTTGGAAAGAGGTTTAGCATTGAATTCACTTCAGTCACTGGAAAATAACTTCGGTGATGACTGCAGCATCATCGATGTTCATTTTCGAGTTTCTAAGTGATGAATTGCTGCCAAGTTGATTTGTTCAAGAAAAACCTGTTTGTTTTGAAATTTCAAAGGAAGTTTGTTGGGAATAAAACCAGGATGGATTTGATTTTGAGAAGTGTGATTTGGGAATGTTGGAGATTTCAAACAATCTGAAACTAAAAAACCGGGTGTTTAAAAATCTTGATGAGATAGTTGTAAGCTTATAAATTAAGATGCTTTTTAAATCAGGAAGGAAATATGAGCTTTGAATGTTGGGAATTTAATTTTAAGTGAAAAGTTAAAAATGAAATTAACTTGGATTGGGAAATAAAAATTTAACTGGATTGAAATTAATTGAATAAGCTGAAAATAATATCCAGTTGTATTCGAATTAAGTTGAAGTCAAATAAATCCGAGTTAAACTAAAATTGAATTGGAATAAAAATTCAGCTGAATTATTGAAGGAAATTAAATTCTTACCTAGATAACTGGGAAATAAGTTGGATAAGAAATAAATTGGATAAGAATTAAATTGAGTTAAATAAATCAGAATAGCATATAAAAGAATTAAAAATGCATGGAATAAAATATGCTTGGGTTATAAATAAGCATAAGGCTTGAGTTAAAATAAAAGAATAATATATTCAAGCCTATGATGATGGGATTGTGTAAATAATAAGTTGTGACTTATAAAATTTGAAAAAGTGGAATACAAAGCCCAAAATTAATATTTTGATGAATTGAAAAATAAAATGAAGATCAAACTTGAATTTATAAAATAATTTTGTACCTAAGAAAAATTAAATGAAGTGATATTTGGAATAAAAATTCAAGTGTTGGAGTATAAATAAGGGAAGAACTAATTAGATAATAAATTAGTTAATGAAATTGAATTGTGAGTTTATGATAAAGTTTGGAAATAAACTCAAGTTCTAAATTAAAATGGATTCAAATTGTTGATGAAGTGAAATAAATTGAGAATGAAACTAAATTGTGAGTTAATAAATTGGATGATAAATTAAAGGTGAATAATAAAATCAGAACTTGAGTTATTAATTAAAATTAGACTTGAGGTGTTAACAAAATAAATATAATTTGGAAGCATAGAATAAAAATGAAATGGATTAAAATAGTAATGGTATGAATTGCAAATAAAATCCAAATAAGTGGAAATAAATTGGAGATGGCCATGTAATCAATTAAATGAGTTGGATCTGAAAAGTTAAATTTGATATTAACCAATCAAATGAAGTTGCAGATTTGAATTGAGATTTGATTGGGAGAGAATTAAGTTGAATAAGAAAATTTACTTGAAAATAAAATGAGCTTAAGTATAAAATTGGAGGGAATAAACTTAAGCTAAAGGATGAAAGGAGTTAGATTGAATTCAACTTAAAATTTAGATTAATAACAGTGAATTGGATTCAAATCAAGTAGGAATAAATTCGGTGTGATGCCGATAATATTTAATGGAGTGAAAATTCTTAAATAAATAGTTGTAAACCATTTAAATTATTAAGGGATTGAAATAACTTAAGACAATAAGGAAAATGGAATGTTTAGAGTTTATTAGAATGGTTTAAGTGAATGTGGATAGACTAATTATATTGAATAAATAAGTGATGGAATAAATAAGAATCAAATGAAATGTGGTTTAAATAAGTTGAGAAATGGTTATTGAATGAAATAGCTTGAATTTTCTTCGAGCTAAATAAAATAGTTTGGAATAAACAAATATGGAATGAAATGCAAATAAATGGATGGTAAAAGAAAGTTAAATGGGATGGGTCGAGCTAAATAAATGGTTGTGAATGAATTAAAATAAAAAGGGAATCAATTGATAATGGAGATAGAACCTAAGTTGTTAATGGTTTTGAATGGACTAGTTTGGTTAATAAAATTGAAATGCAATGAAACTCAGAATATATGGATTGTGAATAAATTTTCAAATGGAATAAAATTAAGTATAAATTGAGTTGAAATCCATTTCAATTGATTATAAAACATAACTACTTATTTATTCACATAGATCTCGTTAAATTGCATAGAATAAATTGTCATTGGATATAAATGGAAGTAATTAAAATTCTATAAATTGGTGGGAGTAAATAAATTGATTTTTGAGATCAATTGGATTAAATATGAGTTCAGTTGCTTAAAAATAAATTAAAATAAATGGTTGAGTTTTAAACCATTCAATTTGGTGAAGTTGTATACAAGTGGATTGAAAACCATTTAGAATCGGATGAAAATAGTTATAAATTAATTGAAACAGTTGAATTAGCATGGAAACTATAAAAGTTTCTTACGGAAAATATTTGATGTGCATTTCTTTTAGTATTCATATGTTTTAACTATTGCTAATAAGTGAAATATAGTTAAACTGTATATATTTGGCACTTATATGTTTAAATTGAGTAAGTACAGGTGCCTGGGAGCCGTATGGCTGGATTTGGTAGTGCTATTCGCTAAAAATAACAAGCCACTTGCTTAAAATGCTAAATAAGGTACACCTATGCAATAAAAATAGGAAATATGAACTGTTTTTGGTTTTTCCGACCGTGTGGGTCGATGTATATATATTTATCTCTTTTGTCAAATTGCAAAAGCTCCTCCGTACAAGGGAGACTCTGCCAAAATTTTTCGAAACTTTTGGGAGTTAGAAAATTTTTGAAATTTTTGGAAAATTTATTAACGACAAAACAATTTCAAACTAGAAAATTGAAATAAGTTAGTGAATGAAACTAATTAAAATACTGACATGAATTAGTTCTAAATAAAAAAAAATTAAAGTTTAGTTGAAAATAAATTGAATTCGTATGAAAATGAAAGAATCGATTTAAATAGAAATGGATATAAACTAAAATGGTTAGATGAAAATAAATATAAGAAGCATATAAAATGCTTAAACTAAATTTAAGAGGGAATGGTGAAGTCTTAAATGGAAATTGATACTACCAATGTAATTTAGGTCAATATTGGAATGAATAGATGTTGACATTTTGTGAGAAAGTCGATAAAATGTTTTGGAATATTGTGTTTGGATATTGGTGCTAAGCAGGTATGCAGGTATTATAAAGGGAAAAAGAAAATTGGGTTTGATATGAAAAGGTAAAATTTGAAATGCTCGACAAAAAGGTATGTATTTAAATTTGGTATGGAATTTGATTGGGATTCGGATTTGGATTGAGCCACTTGGCGTTTTGTTTTCTTTTTGGATTTGGGAGGCCATAGAGCCATTTTGTAGTTGTACCGAGCTAGCCACGCAAAGGTGACGCTGGCAAAAAATTTCGAAAATTTAGGGAGTTAGAAAAAAATTGAGAAAATTTTGATAATTCAAAATTGGTTTTAGGATTTAAAACTTGAATGGTTGGGCAAATAGGATTGTTTGCAAACTAGGGAAAGGTTTGGAAATTTAATAAGAATAATAATGGGTCTTTTATGGAAAAAAAATATAGTTGGTAAGATGTTGAATTGTTAGAAACTGTTTGCTTTTGGAAAAGTAACGGGTTTAGGGCCATTCTTCCTAGTTAGAAATTTCGGGAACAAAATTCTTTTAAGGGGGGAGGAATGTGACGACCCAGAATGTTCAAGTATTTAAAATCGGAATATTTAATTGATTTTGAATATTCGATAGATTAATTTTTACTTGAATTACGAATATCACAATTTATTTGGTAATTAAATTATTAAATTTAATAATTTAAAATTGGATGAAATGTTGAATCTATAATTTTAAGCCTATTAAAAATAAGTTGAAAGCTTATAAAATTTATATTGATAATACTGAGGGTAATAGAAGTTTTAAAATTTAATTTAACAGTAATCTGTTAAGTTTTGAAATTTTAAAGTTTAAATTGAATTTAAAATGGCCTTCCGAGGCACAGTCTCGGAATTCGACGAAACCAGCTCCATTGGGTCCGTAATATTGAATTATTATCGGATTTCAAATTTCGTATTTATCGGAGTCAGTGTGTGAGTGTACGATGTATAAACGCGCTGAATTTTTTTAAATTTATATTGATGAGCCTTCTTGTGTACGCCTCCTCACTTAACTTAAAATCAAATACAGATCGTCTTCTTGCAGAAGCCATCTTCTTTCCTACTTTCTCTTTAAAATTCTTACTTTCCAATCCCCTTTTTCTTTAATTCAAATCGCAGAGAAATAAAATAATAATGGCTGAATTATTGTAAATGAAAATCACGCTTCACCCTCTCTAAATTATTAGCTCGCCGGTTCCCCTTTTTTTTTCTTCTTCCAGTTCATAGATTGAAAATCATTCGAAAAAAAAACGAGTGATTGAAATCGCGAAATCAAGAAGGGCCGAGCATTCGTTCGAAACCCTAGACGAAGCAATCACGTCCTCATCGAGTCGAGGTCGCAAAAGAGGAGGGTTTCGAAATTTCTGGTGGAAGCCACCGTGTATCGCGCGAGCACTGTTCGAGTCGTGGGGTTGTGGCGCGGCGAGTGGCGTCGCGAGCTTGAGTGGTGTCGCGATGTGTTGTGCGACTTCGAACTCGAAGTGCGTGGTGTGGATTGTGGTGGTTCTCGTCGCGCTCTGGTTCGTGGGGAAATGGGGGGAGAAAGTCGAGTGCAGGTGTGAACTTCTATGTTGATGTTTGCAAAGGTTATTTCTCAGAGAGGTAACGATTTCATCCCTAATTCAAATTTATATTAATCGAATGTTAATGTAAATATAAATTTTAAACCTATCCAGATTAATTTTATAAGTACATATTAATATATATAAATAGTTTCAGAGAAAGAAAAATAGATAAAATATAGTGGAACAGTAAAGTAAACGCTTGTTGTTGAGGTTTATTGTGACTTGAAGAATAGTTTAGTTACCAAAGAATATTTTATACAAAGGAGAGTAATTTAAAATAAAATATTTGGCTACATAAAATTATCAAAGGGAAATAATTGTTCAGCAAGTTCAAAATATTAATAACATGTAAAATGTTTATACAAGGTAAACTGTGAAGAATTGTGACGAAACGAGCGGATTCGGAAATGGATTGCAAATGGAATAAGGTGAGTTAATCTGACTCAGTTAAATTTAAATTTAAATGATTAAATTTAAATAATTGTTTGAATGGTTGAATTGTTTGATGTGCTATTGTATGCTATATTTGGGAATTTATGCATTATATTGTGCTAACGATTGTGGATGCAGGGAAAAACTGGTTGGAGGGATCCAACTGGATCCCTCAATATTTATTTAAATTATTTAAAAACCCTCTGTTGTAATTTATTTGATATCCTATGATGATCTTTATTGGAATATTGAATGCCATGGTTAGTTTGGATATCATTGGGTATGATGAATTACCAAAAATATATAAATTGGATTTTGGTAAGATAATAATAGGAGTGAAATTGTAAGTGAAATAATTATAGAAATTTGAATAAATTTTTAAATGAATTGGAAAGAAATAAAGTGACTTTAAAATCCTACTAAATAGATCCTGGTATAGAATGAAAATTTGACTAAACAGGAAGTTAATGAATTTTAATCTTCAAGGATATTAATTAAAAGAATAAAACATTTATTTAAAGTTTAAGATTTAAATTTTTGAGAAAGAGAAAAAAATATAAAATAAAGAAGAAGTTGGGAAGAGCTGAAATTTGTATATTTCAATTAAAAGATTTAAAATCAAATGGAAAATAATAACAATAATAACTAAGTGTATAATTAATGAGATTTGAAATGAATTGAGTAATTAAAGAAACTTGATTCAATTGGAATAAATTGGGAATCAATTTGGAAAATTGATTTAAGTGATTGAAATTGGAATTCTCCCTGATAACTAAGTACGTTTCAAGTAAATTTTTAAATATAAGTTAATAGTTTTAAACTTGTTTTAAAAAGGTATGTTTTGACAAATATATTGTTTCTAATATTTAAATTCTAAAGTAAGTATTTTCTCAAATCTATTATAGTAGTAATTATTTTAAAAAGTGACTTAGTATTTTGTTTCAAAAGTGAAAAGCTAGTTTTATATTTTATTAAGTAAATTTAATTTCAAATATTCATATAAGATGTACTTTTAACAAATTATTAGAGTAGTTTTAATTTAAATGTTTTAAAAGTATATATGTCAAAGTAGAGTGTTTTAAATTATTTTAAAATTTAGTTTTGTGCTTGGTGATTTCAGAAGAGATAGAAAACATTTGGGAAAGTTGATTCTGAAAAGAAGGATGGTTTTGAAACTGTTTTCAAAGGATTGAAAATAGAAATATAACTTGTGAAGATATCTTTGAGATAAATATATAATTTGGGGAAATTATTTATTGTTGATAGATGTTTGTGAATATAAATTGATAGTTAAATAACCGACTATCAATATTGGCCAAATGCGTTGATCGTTTCGAAGAGACCGGAATCGAGATTTATTTCTCGAAAACCACTTCGATCCGGTTTGTACGTTTCGCGTAAACGATTTTGAATTCGAAGATGGAGTAGTGAAGTGCAAGGGCTGGTCGCTACTAATCCTGAGGATATTTCCAAAATGGATGTAGTAGGAATAGTACCTTCGGTTCCGTTCGAACCCGGGACGGACTTGTATGGATGAATGCTTGCGAAAACATCGTCAGGTGGACGATGGGCATTCTAAGAGATATATTCTAAAAAGGTAACGCTTAGCCTCAAGCATCATCAAATGGGAATGGCTGAAAATCAGGGGATATGCAGCAAGGCTTCGTGGGTAGCCCCTACTGGAGGGTGAGGTCATCCCTGTCTAGATGTCCCTTTATTTCGGCTTAGTGGGCGGTTGCTGATCCCAACCGCGTGGTGATCTTGCTCGGGACTGTCCAGTAAGGGATGGTTCCGGTCTTGTGTTGCAGGGGAGTTAGGGTGGCTCTTCGGTACGCTGATCTAGACCAGGTACTGTGACAGGTGGTACCTCAGTGCCTAGCCATTAGTTGGAATCCATTTTCCCTACGCGCCCGTACGGTTTTGATTGTGCCCAACTATTGCTGAAACGTGAGATGCAAGCATTTCAGCTAGATTCTATTTACTTTCTATAGACACTATTATAATATCAGAGGATTTCTATAAAATTTGTTTTAGCTATCGTAAGGTAAAAACCCGACATTTTTATTTGTGGCGCAGTCTTACGAGATGCTTTTGTTTTCAAAGAATTTTTGAAACTTTAATAATCAATTGGGTGTGATTTTCTCACGCTGGTAATCCAAACTGACTCGGGTGTTATTTAACTGTAATGCTTGGGTCAGACCGAGTATTATAGGATACAGGACATGTTGCTGTGGAGCTTAAGAGACGAGCAGGAGGACAATACTTACTCTCGTACTTGTTTATATATATATTCCGCTGTGTTGACTGGCTGTGTATCCTTTGTATGTTATTGATGTAAGCTGTGATTGAGGTACTCTGATGATGTAATATATGTAAACAGATATATTTGATTTGAGTAAAGATTATTTATTATTTATTATATTTTATTCCGCTGCGATGGTTAGATTCTGATGTTGATTTTGTTTTCTCTTCTTCTACCTTTCTTCTTAAACCTAAATGGTTCGTATTTCTGTGCAACTTGAGTTGATTGTTGTAGAATAGTGTTGACTCAAGGGGTACGGATCTGCGGGTCGTTACAATAAGTAAATTTATGGAACTTAACAAACTGATTTAAATTGATTATTTGAAGTGATAATATTTGATTTATCATTTATTGTTCTATAAATGAATTTATAAATAGTTGTTTATAAATTGATTTGGGAACTGAAATGAATTTAGAACAAGAAATTTGAGAACTTAATTTTCGATGGTTTCAAACATTGTTTAAAGTTTTAAAAGGTTATGTTATTTAAAGTATTTTTGAATAGAAATTTGTTTTCAAAGAATTTTAAAAAAATTAGTACTCTTCTCTTTGTCGCTGGAAAATAACTTCGGTGATGACCGCGGCATCATCGACATTCATTTTCGAGTTTCGAAATGAAGAGACCGCCCTGTAATCTTGCTACAGCTTTGTTTTGGAAAATCAAAATTGATTTGAATTTCTAAAATATGACTTGATTTATAATATATATAGACATATGATTTAAAATTTGATTTGAGAAGTTATGTACATACATTTATTTATCTCTAAATGGTTCGAAGAAATCGAAAATTTAATTCTTAAATTCAATTATAAAAAGAAAATCAAAATTTTGGATGAATATTCAAGGATGAAATGATTTAATTGGAAAGTTTTATTTGTATAATACTGTTTGCACAAAAATGGACAAACACCTCAAAGTCGTATGATTTAGTTGATTTTATGTTGTTCTTGGTAATTTGGGTGAGTTATGCAAATAAGTAAAAAAACAGGGGGCTAAATTGTAAAAAGACACGCAGATTTATAGTGGTTCGGCCAGAACGCGCCTACGTCCACTTTATTTGTTATTCTCTCTTTTCTTTCAGATTACAAGTACAAAGCTTTGTATACAAGTGTATGAAAGTTGTTTGAAAGTTCCTTCCGTGCTTGAGCTCTCAAACTTGTCTGCCATTGTTGTACCCCTGCCCCTCTATTTATAGAGTGAGGCTGGGGGAAGAGGTCCTGGAAGTATATAGCTGCTGGTGGGCCTGGGCTGGAGCGATCTGGCCTGGCAATTTGGTTCGGTCGTGTCTTCTTGGCCTTGATTCGGCAGTGGTTAAGATGGGTCGATTGGTGGTAGGAGATGGTTGGACCGGTGGTTCATTTGGTAGTGTATGGAATGAAGGTTGATTCGGTGGACAGGAGGTTTATTCGGCAGGCGTTGTTCGGTGGTAGGTGGACAGGAGGTTTATTCGGCAGGCATGGTTCGGTGGTAGCTCGGTGGAGTTTGGTTCGGCACGAAGGTGGTCCGGTAGGTGTGGGGAAGTGTGTTGGTTCGGCAGGGATTGGATTCGGCAGGTAGATGGTGAGTGAGCTTGGACCGGTAGTTGATGGGGAGGGAGTTTGGACCGGTAGTTGATGGAGTGGTGAGAGTTGGTTCGGTCAATGGTAGTTGGAGAAGCCTTGGACCGGTAGTGAGAATTCGCCCAACACTTGCCCCCCAAAGTGGGGCACATGCCTGCATGTGTCACGTTTTTTTTTGCTGGGATAGCCTCATTCGGTTTCAAGCGCCGAGCCTTGCGGTCTGGTCATTGAGGTTTGCTTATAAATAGGGGTCACACGCCTTCGTCATTCCTTACCAACCAAGCCGAACCTTTTGCCGAATCAAACCCTTAGTTTCGCCGAATCAAGACGCTAGCCGAACCAGGTGAGACCCCCTTGCTGCCGAATGAATTTTTATACTGTACTACCGAATGAGCTTGAGGGTTCGATCCCTGAATGGGCCATTGTACTTGAACTACCGGATGTGCTCGAGGGTTCTGAGTACCGAATGAGCTTTTGCTCTTAAATTGCCGAACGAACCTTGTACTGAGAATGCCGAACGAACCCTGGTATTGGGAATGCCGAATGAACCCTGGGGAGTTTGGTTTGTCGAATGAATTCTCAGGCCTTTCGTACTTTTTTTTTAAAATCACAAACGAGAACCCCAGACTGTACGCACTTGCTTGTTTGTATCTCTGCATCTCCTTGTTCTAATAATATACTCTTGCATTTGTGTTTGTAGATAAATGTCTCATAAGGTGGAGGGAAATGAAAAAATCTACGGATAGAAGTGAGTCTTCCGTCGTGCCCCCTGCCCAGCCAGGACCGAAACGTCGTGGACCTACCCCGAGGTCGCTAGTAGACGGGTATGGTCCCCAAGAGCTTCTGAACTCTCCTCCTGATTGCTTTCCGAGCTCTCTCAGAGAGGAGCAACTTGACGTTATCTCCCGCTCCTTCGGGATTGATAGAGCATGCATGCTGTTGCCGGGGGAAGGAGTGATGCCGTATGACCCCCCCCCCCCGAAGGCTACTTTGCTTACAGCAGATCTCATTGCATGTGCGGTTCTATCCCGCCTCTCAACGCTTGGATAGTTAGCTTTATCACATATCTGAAGGTGGCTCCATTCCAGCTTCAGCCTAACTCCTACGCCATTCTGGTGAGTCTTTTCGTCATCTTTCAGAGGAAATATGGGCGTCCCCCTTCCAACCGGGAGATCCGGTATCTGTACAACTTGAGAGGCTATAAGAAGGGGTCTCCATATATCAGCTTGGAAGAGGTCGTGCCCTTCAAGCCTGTTCTGGATTTGTACTCGAAGTTCAGTATGTTCAAGAAAGAATGGTTTTTCATTAAGGATGACTCTGTTTCTTTCCGCCTTTTCACTTCCGGCTATAAGTTGAACTTCATTTATATTTTCCTCGTCCCGATCGCAATGCTTCTTCTTATATGCTTTTATTTCTTGCTAGAAACAGGTGGCTTTGCGGTCGTGGAGAATGATTCCTTGGCGCGGATGGCTGCTGAAATAAAGTTCATTTCGGGAAGGGATAGGTCGGCTTCTTACCTGATCAGGAATGCCACTCTCCAGGAGTATAACCTGATTCTGCCATGTCAATCTGTGGTTAAACAGAGAGATACAACCGAGGAGAGGGCTGCTAAAGCTAAGGATGGGGCTACTGCGAAGAGTAGCAAGAGGAGACCTTTCTCGATACCTCCAGTCGTTGGGGGAAAGAAGCTTAAGAAGTCTGATGGACCCTCTCCCAGCACATGTCCAGACATTCCGGAGGAGGAAGGTGGAGAGGAGGAAAGAGGCGAGGAGGAGAGCGGAGGAGATGGAGAAGGTGAAGGACAGGGTGGTAGTGGTGCCGGGGCTTTGTCTTCTGAGCAGGCAGGGGAGATCTAGGAGTGGACGGATGATGCCTTCCGCCAGGCTTTAGAGGGGTTGGAGGAAGGATCAGCCTCGGTGGAGAAGGCAAAGGAGGTTGACAAGGCTGGGGCTGGTGCCGATCCATTCTCTAAGAGTTCTTCAGCTAAGGCAACTCCAGCGATTCAAGGTGAACTTTTGACTTCTGCAGACTCCATTTACGATAGGGACTTAGGAATATTTTATGGCTCGCTCCCGTCCTAGGACGAAATCCAGGACTTATTGCAGGATCCTACTTCTCTGCAGGGTTTGTATAATAGATGTGCCTTCTCACTCTTTTATCTTAACATATTTCTTGAATCATGGATCATTGTATGTTCGTAACACTTGGCTTTTATTCCAGGGGAAGGTAAGGCGACCAAGTCATCAGATATCCGGCACCGCCTCGAGCAGTATAAGCTACTCAAAGCTTCTGCCAAACCAAAGCCGCCAACCAGCCGTCCTGGGGATGAAGTTAGATATCGCCCTCTTCTTGGAGTTATTGAAGAAGATATGCAGAGGAGGAAGAGGGGCCGATCTTCGTTTGAACCTTCACTTGGTCCTCAGCCTCCAGTCCAGCCCATCCATGATATTACTGAAGAGGATACTGAGTTTATGCCTTCCCCCCATCCGTCCGAAAATCCAACCATCACTCCGATAGACCGTCCTGGTTTGGATCGCAACCCATTTGCCGGCCACCCGGATCTGGACCCGAGTTTTCAAGACATCTCTTTTGATGAGGTCACGGGTGAGCATCTTCTTCCCCGCAACCCCATGGTACGGGTGCTTGACGAGGCTAAGTCGCTAGACCTCGATTTCCTTACTACTCGGATTGTGACCATGGGGAATGAGGCCAAGGCAAGCATCGATCGGGTGGCTGAGGAAACCAAGAGGTTAATGGAGCATCATGCTCGACTGGCCAGGGCTGAAGAGGAAATCGGAAGTGCTAACATCCGGTTGCAGCTACAGGTTTCTGATCAGGCCAAACAGCTTGCCGATCAGGCTATCCAGATATCCCAGCACGAGGCGGCCTCCCGACGACTAAAGAAAACCATGGAGGAGGCTAGCAAGGCTGAGTTGCGAAAGATGGAGGCCGCCTGCAAGGAGCGGATTGACATAGCTATTGCTACGGTGGACGAGGTTCGGAGGGCGGATCTCGAGCAGGTAGAGGAGTTATCTGGGAGGCTTGAGGCAGTAGAGCTTTCTCAGGCCAGGTTAAAGGAAGAGATGGAGGAAATGAGGACTCTCCAGGCTGACCGCTTGAGATATCGATCGGAGAGGGATGTTGCCGTTGCTAAGTTTCTGTCCTCCGAGGCCCGGGTGAGGGAGTTTGAGGAGAATGAGGGGATGATGGATGAGATGTTGCAGGATATGTACTTCCGCACCTGGAAGCAGGGTAATCTATCCTGGATGGATGACTATCCCCGGATTATGGCTAGGATATATCTTCGGGCTTTGGAGGAGGCCAAGGCCGATGCGGATAAGGAAGGTGGAGCGGCATTCAGGATGGATATGGTTACCGCCCAGTTCTCAAAAGAGGAGAAGGTAGTGGTGAAAGAGGGGATACGGCTACTTGCTGCGGAGGAAGCCGGTGTGCAGTTGGGGGATGAGGACCAAGAAGCGGGTGTTGGTGAGTTTTTCCTTTTTAGCTTTTCATAACTTGATCGTTCGTTGTTGGTTTAATGGATTCCTCTTCTGAATTGGACAGGTGGGACTTCTGATAAGCATGCTGGGAGCTCCGACCCTGCGGCTAAGTAGGCTTGGAGAGCTGGTAGGATGAGGGTGAGGTGCGGACGCAGCTGGTTCCTTGTCCGGATTCGGTCACCTTTTGATTTCCTTTCATCGCTATTTATGTTAGTCCAAAACATTGATGTGACTGTAATAATATTGTTTATGATGAATGACTTTATGTAATTTCATAACATAAGCTGATTCCTTTATGTTGGAATGTTATCGCTATTTTGTTGTGCTGTGTAAGTGATGTAACTATGCATGTTACTAGTGGCTTGACAGTGCCTGATGCCAAGTTTTTTGCTTAAAGCATAATTTTCTCATTTTGCAGCATAAATGTGATGTGTGAATATGAACTGCAGCTATGCATTAATGTATAAAAGTAGAAGGTACCGCCCTTCATGTTTCGACCGTGGACGGCAACTTTGTGCGCCCTGTAAGACTAAGCACGGAATGCTTTTGAGTGTCTCGTCATCCGATTGTAAGTTTCTGTTCCCATTAGCCAGCGTTCCCTATTTCATGTCCTGTACTTTCAAGCACCGTTACGGAGAATAGGAGAAAAGTTTTAAATGAAATGGAAATATGGGAAAAGTAAAACTTCCAGTCACGGAAGGCCGTCGATGTGCTTAAGTTCGTGGCAAACGGGTTTTGTAGTCACTTTCCCTAGCTGTGGGTCTTGGAGACATTTGTCACCTATCTTACGCCTCTACGGGGAGTTTTCTTTTTTACCACAGCCGCACTTAAGACACATCGGAGCCGATCGCGCACAGTAACTACCCGGTCCATTATGGCCCATAATCGCGGGTATTATTCGATTTACTGTGGCCGGCTAGCGTGGGGGCCGATCGTCAACTGTGAACTGCCCCTGGCTGGCCACACCTTATGTTGGGGCTTATGGTCGGTTCACAGTTCCCGGTGAGCCGCATCGCTGTAATGAGCTGCCATGGCATAATCGGCCTTCTCGGTGGCTTATACTCGGCTTATTACAATCGGCTTTAAGGGCCGAGGCAAACAATGCGTTAACTCGCGGTAGAGGGATACCGGAGCAAAGTGTCTCATTGGCGAGGGCATAGGAGCGTAGCGTACCTGTTAGATTTTGTCCAGGTGGAGTTGTGTTGTGAAGCTCTGAATTGAAATGTCATCTGCAAAGGATTTTGTTCAACAGCAAAGGATAAAGCTTAACAAGTAGCCAAGATATAAAGGAACAAGTTAACAAGAGCCAAGTTTTTTTAAAGTGGTTCGGCACGAAAATGCCTACGTCCACTGATTCTCTTTGTTAATTCACTTCATATGGGCAGTACAAGTTAAGAAAAGTATCGACGGAGGTGTCGAATGTTCCATGCCCTCTGGAACACCTCTCCGTCCACTGTTGACAAAATATAAGCTCCGTTGTGGAGATCTTTATGAATTACATATGGTCCGTCCCAGATTGGATCCAGCGCTCCTGGGCGCGGAAAGATTCGCTTAAGGACAAGATCTCCTTCTTGTAAGCCGCGATGTTTGACTTTGAAGTTGTATAGTGCTGCCACTTTTTGTCTATGAGCTGCTGCTTTGAGTGCTTCATCATTTCTTCTCTCCTCAATTAGATCCAAAGACATGTGGAGGAGTTCTTCGTTTTCTTCGGGGTTGTAGTGGATCCTACGGTGGGAAGGTACAATAGTTTCAATTGGGAGCATGGCCTCTGATCCGTATGCCAAAGAGAACGGAGTATGCCCTGTTGATGTTCTGAAAGAAGTGTGGTAGGCCCATAGTGTCGTAGGAAGTTCGTCCACCCAAGCGCCTTTTGACTTTTCAAGCTTCTTCTTGATTAGAGTCTTGAGAATCTTGTTGACAGCTTCGACTTGTCCATTTGCCTGGGGATAAGCTACGGATGAGAAGCCCTTATGGATTCCGTGCTCTTGGCACTAGTCGGCAAATTCCTCGCTGTCAAATTGAAGCCCGTTGTCTGATATGATTCTGAGTGGAACCCCGTACCTGCACAGAACGTTTTTGATCAAGAAGTTGATAACTTTAGTTGAAGATATTTTATTCAGAGGCTCCGCTTCCACCCATTTGGTGAAATAGTCAACTGCCACTATAGCATGTATGGCCCCGCCTCGGCCCATCGGCAGTTCGCCAATTAAGTCAATTCCCCATATTGCGAAGGGCCAAGGGCTGGTCATCTGAGTAATTTCATTGGTTGGTAGTCGAGGAATCTAAGCAAATTTCTGACAACTGTCGCATCTTCTGACGAAGTCTAAGGCATCTTTGTTTAAAGTGGGCCAGAAATACCCATATCGGAGTATCTTTTTTGCTAGGGTCTGCCCTCCAGTGTGGTCTCCACAACTTCCCTGATGGATATTGGATAGAATTTCCTTGGCTTCTCTTCCAGCAACGCACCTCAATAAGGGGTTAGAGAAGCCGCGACGATAGAGGATGCCTTCTTGCATTGTGTAGCGGGAAGCTTTCCTTAGAATTTTCTTAATTTCATTTCGCCCGTCGGGTAGGGTGCCGTAATGTAAGTATTCTCGGATAGGGGTCATCCATGTTTCTTCTTCGGTTGCAACTATCAGATTTACTTGCTCGAAACTTGGTGCCAGCTGTTTTGAGATGGTTAATGCTCCGAAAATAGTGATGTTCTTCATGCTAGCTTGTTTTGCTAGTTCGTCGGCCTCTTGATTCTCTTCTCGGGGAATGTGTTTGATTAAATAGTGATCTAATTGATTGAGCAGTAGCCTGGTCTTCTTTAGATACGCTGTGAGTCGTTCTCCTCGAGTCTGGAATTCTCCCAGTATTTGATTTACAATAAGTTGAGAATCACTATGGAGATATAAAGAACTGACTCCAATTTCCAGTGCAAGTTCTAATCCGGCTATCACTGCTTCGTATTCTGCGTCATTGTTGGTGGCAGCGAATTCCAATCTTAGGGCGTAGTGCAGCTTCTTTCCCCTGGGGGTGATTATCACAACACCTGCCCCCGAGCCTTGTTCGTTCGACGCTCCATCTACGAAGAGATCCCACTTGATATCTTCTGCTATTTCAGATTGGTTCTTACCTTCGCTAGTAGTGAATTCGGCAATGAAATCGGCTATGGCTCGCCCCTTGATAGCGGTGCGAGGATGGTAAGTGATATCATATTGACTTAGTTCGATGCACCACTTAAGTAATCGCCCAGAAGTGTCGGGGCGATGGAGCACTTGCCTTAGCGGTTGATCGGTTAAAACTCTGATGGAATGAGACTGGAAATAGTGTCGCAGTTTCCGCGACGTGATAAGCAAACAGTATGCTAGCTTTTCAAGTTTAGGGTATCTGACTTCTGCCCCTGTGAATCTCTTGCTTACAAAGTATACGGGTCGCTGCGCGCGGTTGTCTTCTCTCACCAAAGCGGCGCTCAAAGCGTGGGATGATACAGCAAGGTATAGGTATAGTTCCTCGCCTTCATTTGGAGTCGAAAGTACCGGTTGTCTCTGGAGGTGTCCGATTAAGTTAAAGAAGGCTGTCGAGCATTCGTCGGTCCATTCGAACTTTCCTTTGTCTTTCTTTAGAGCTTCGAAGAAAGGGATGCATTTGTCGGTTGCTTTAGAGATGAACCTACTCAGGACGACCACTTTCCCGTTTAGGCTTTGCATCTCTCTTCGAGTAGATGGTGTCTTGATATCTTGTAAAGCTCGGACTTGCCCGGGGTTTTCTTCAATCCCCTGGCATGAACGATGAATCCCAAGAACTTTCCCGATGATACTCCGAAGGAGCATTTTAGAGGGTTCAGCTTCATTCCATATTGGCGAAGTACTTGAAACATCTCGTCCAGGTGGTTTATATAGTCGTTGGCTTTCCTCGATTTTACCAGCATGTCATCCACATAAACTTCCATAGTTCGTCCTATCAGTTCTGCAAACATCTTGTTGACGAGGCGCTGTTAAGTAGCTCCGGCGTTTTTAAGTCCAAATGGCATTACCTTGTAGCAGTACAATCCTCGGTCAGTGATGAAGCTAGTGTGGTCTTGATCGGGGGCGTGCATAGGGATCTGGTTATATCCTGAGTATGCGTCCATAAAGGATAAAAGTTCGTGTCCGGCAGTGCTGTCCACGAGTTGGTCGATTCGGGGGAGTGGGAAGCAGTCTTTCGGGCAAGCGTCATTTAAGTTGGAGAAATCGATGCATGTTCGCCACTTCCCATTAGCTTTCTTTACCAGTACCGGGTTGGCGATCCATTCCGGGTAGATGGCTTCACGTATGAAGTCATTGGCAAGTAAGTTCTTTACTTTTTCCTCAAGGGCTGCTGATCGTTCTGCCCCCATACTTCTCTTCTTTTGCTTTACCGGTACCTTGGTAGGATCGATGTTTAGTGCGTGGCATGCTATGTCCAGGGAGATTCCAGTCATATCAGCATGCGTCCATGCAAATACATCCATGTTGTGGCGAAGAAAATCAATGAGTTGATTCTTTAATTCTCTTTTAAACTGAGATCCGACTCTCAACAGTTTACTTGGGTCGCGGTTGTCTACAGATACGAATTCCATAGCCTCTGCAGGCTCGGCGGTGGCCTCCTCCTCTTTGTCCCTGGGGTCTAATTCATTAAAAGGATCACTGGTATACCGAAGAGGAGGGGCTTTCTCTAGTTGCTATGCTTCCAAGCTTTTCATGCAGAGAATAGTCTCTGCATTTTTCCCTTTATCTCTCCTGCGATTATTGCGAAGTTCGGTTACATAGCAGTCCCGAGCGGCGTCTTGATCCCCTTCTACTTCTCCCACTCCATTATTCGTTGGGAACTTCATCTTCAGGCATCATGGGGCAAGGACAATTTGGAAGTCGGACAAGGCTGGTCTTCCTAAAAAGGCATTGTAGGCCGAGTGGTTTTCTATTAGCACGAATGTTTGTTTCCGAACGGCGGAGCGCGGATGACTTCCCAATTCAACAAAGAGATCCAATTATCCCAGGGGCATCTTTGCTTCTCCAGTGAAACCGTGTAGCGGTTTGTTGCAGGGAGACACGTCCTTCATTGACAGCTTCATTTTGTCGAAAACATGCTTGAACAGAATATTCACTGAGCTTCCAGTGTCTACAAGGATTCGAAAAACTTCAGCTGGACCGAACCAGACAGAGATGACCATTGGATCCATATGAGGGTATTGCCTTCCTTCTAGGTCACGCCCACTGAATGTGATGTCATTATTTTCCTTCCGCTTAGGGTGGCGTTCTTCCATAACAGAATTGACGCAGTCTCCCTCGCTTTTGAGCGAGTTTCCATATCTTTCCATTTCTGCCCAGCTTTTGTCGGCGATGTGTGGCCCCCCGGATATTGTATGAACCACTATCTTCTCTTGGCTGGAACCGCTGGTGTTGCGGTTTCCTCCGCCTATTTCTGGGTGGAGCTGGCCTGGGTTTTCCTTGGCGGGAGCTGGAGTCCTGTCCTAGCCCTTTACATAGCGTTCCAGCCTCTTTCTCCTGATGTGTTCTTCAATTAGGTTTCGGAGATGGCGGCATTCATTGGTATCGTGCCCATGAGACTCGTGGAAACGACAGAATTTTTCGGACTGGATTGCGCGATCCGACTCTTTCTTGTACGGGGGGCGCTTGTATGTAAGTTCGTCCTGGGTGGCCAGGAAGTGTTCTCGACTGTTTCATTCAAGGGAGTGTAAGCGTCAAATCTCGGTCCTGGTCGGTACAAGCGCTTTTCTCCCTTCTTGCCCCCTGCATTGTCTCTGGAGTCGTTTCTCCAAATGTCCTTCGCTGCGGCGGGGGCGGTTCCATGAGCTGTCTTAGCCTGTGGTCCTGTCTGCCTTTCCGTGGCAGCCTCTTCGAGTCTCATGTACTTCCCAGCTTCATGAAAGAAATCGGGCAAGGTAGCTGGTTTTCTTTAGTTAGTCTTCTAGCAAACTTGGTGTCTGGATGCACACCACTACAGAGGGCCATTAGGACAAGTTTCTCATCGGCATCTTGAACTGCTGCCGCTGCGGCATTGAACCGGGTTAGGTATTGCTGCAGCGTCTCTTCGGGTTTCTGTTTGACAGTAGATAGGGAGTAAGTATCCTTGGGTTATTCCACATGAATGCGGAACTGGCTGATAAACTTCTCCTTCAACATTTCCCATGAACTGATGGATCCTTAGGGTAGATGGCAGAACCAGGAGGTAGATAGATCCGCTAAAAATAGTGGAAAGCATTTGCATAATACTCCTTCCATTGCCCCGCTCATGAGTATATGTTGCGTGTATCTTTGCAGGTGTACAACGGGGATCAGAGGTTCCCTTGTATGGTTCCATTGTCGGCATTTTCCACTCTCGGGGGGTGATGGCCATTTCAATATCGCGGGTGAAAGGGCTGGTTACCCTAGCACCTATCCCACGATCTCTTTGGTCCCGTTGGACTCATTCTCTGAACAATCGTGCCATCCTCTCATCAGAATATGGGGCAGATAAGAAAGAGCTTGGTTCTTCCCTGCGGGAACGATTCTGTCTGGATGGCCTGTAGGGGTGGTATAGTCTATCACTCCTAACATTTCCCAGCGGCTGTCTTTGTCTGTCCGGATGCATGCTAGGTTCAGCTATAGTTGGCCCTTGCCTTGATCTTCCCCTGTGGGGTTCTGTTCTCAGCACTTCCTCGGGTCCAACTTCGGGCTGGACTCCAGCTCGGCTCCGTTCATTGGTGTTTCTCTGGCTAGGCAGCATGACCGGCTCTGCTACATCCGATCCTTGCCTGGTACCTCCCCTGCGGGGTTCGGTTTCAAGCGTTTCCTCGGGGCGAAGTTCGAGCTGAGTTCGGGCTCGGCTCCTACCATTGTTGTTTCTGTTGATAGCTTCTTCGAAGAAGGAAGACCTTTGTCGCCCCCCAGATCCTCCGGATTGGGACTCACCCCATGATTCAGTGTCGCGGTTGGATTCTTCAGCATCCCTTAAGCGTGACATGAGTTGGTCCACCAAAGCTTCTTGTTGGGATATGAAGCGGTTAGTTACTTCAGCCACAACTCTGTCTAGATCTGCCGTAGTAATTACTGCCGGTTGTTCTGTGGCAGGGGCTGTCGGATTTGTTAGATCCTCGTTTGGTACTGCTGTTGGAATGGGATGATTCTCTTGATCTGTGATTACTGGATCCGGAATGCTGCTAGTTGCGATGTTCTTTCCCTTTCTCTGCCTGGAAGTCATGTTGTCCACGCACCAAGCGATGCTGTTAGGAAGAAGGCTGAGTGGGGGAAGCTGTAGCTTCTAGCCTGAGCTCTCAGTGAAAGCACCAAAAATGTTTGCACAAAAAATGGACAAACACCTCAAAGTCGTATGATTTAGTTGATTTTATGTTGTTCTTGGTAATTTGGGTGAGTTATGCAAATAAGTAAAAAAACAGGGGGCTAAATTGTAAAAAGACACGCAGATTTATAGTGGTTCGGCCAGAACGTGCCTACGTCCACTTTATATGTTATTCTCTCTTTTCTTTCAGATTACAAGTACAAAGCTTTGTATACAAGTGTATGAAAGTTGTTTGAAAGTTCCTTCCGTGCTTGAGCTCTCAAACTTGTCTGCCATTGTTGTACCCCTACCCCCTCTATTTATAGAGTGAGGCTGGGGGCAGAGGTCCTGGAAGTATATAGCTGCTGGTGGGCCTGGGCTGGAGCGATCTGGCCTGGCAATTTGGTTCGGTCGTGTCTTCTTGGCCTTGATTCGGCAGTGGTTAAGATGGTTCGATTGGTGGTAGGAGATGGTTGGACCGGTGGTTCATTTGGTAGTGTATGGAATGAAGGTTGATTCGGTGGACAGGAGGTTTATACGGCAGGCGTGGTTCGGTGGTAGGTGGATAGGAGGTTTGTTCAGCGGGCATGGTTCGGTGGTAGCTCGGTGGAGTTTGGTTCGGCACGAAGGTGGTCCGGTAGGTGTGGGGAAGTGTGTTGGTTCGGCAGGGATTGGATTCGGCAGGTAGATGGTGAGTGAGCTTGGACCGGTAGTTGATGGAGAGGGAGTTTGGACCCGTAGTTGATGGAGTGGTCAGAGTTGGTTCGGTCAATGGTAGTTGGAGAAGCCTTGGACCGGTAGTGAGAAGCCGCCCAACAAATACAATTGCATTCAAATATAACTTACCTTAATTTCAGAAGTTAACAATGTAATTGGATAATATACAATATAAAAAGATTTTATCTGAGTGGTTATAATAAATGTTATACACTTAAATTTTAATTATAAATGATTAACAAAGGTAAATATAATAAAGGGTAATTGAATAACTTACAATAAAATAATGTTAAAAGAACTAAGAATAAAAGAAAGCAGTTATAATAAGTGTAAGTATATTTAACATAAGTGATAAATATATTGAGAGGAATAATTTTAATTTTAATTGGGAATAAAGAAGAATAAAATTTATTAAGTACATTTGGGTATAATAATGATTTTTTTTCAAATTCATGATTTTTGAAATTGTTAATTTAAGATGATTGGATAACAAGATAATGAAATTTTAGATAGTTAAGATTTATTTAACTTGTGTAAAGATTTATTCTTTATTTAAGTTGAAATTTCCATGCTTTCAAATTTATTTCCTTATTTTGTTTTTCAAACTATCTTTTGGTTGTCCTTGTCATCCTTATCTTGCTATAGACTGGTATAGGCATCTTTCTATAATCTTTCTATTTAGAAATCTTTCTATAATCTTTCTATTTAGAAATCTTTCTATAATCTTTGATAATCTTTGGTACTCATTTTAAATCTATTTTTGCGTGCTTGTGTTCTTGATTTTGGAGAATCTTGGAAAGATCATCTCCACTTTATTAAACTTACCTATAACAACAGTTATCAGGTATAAGCTCAATCTTCTGGTCACCTTGTCTTAATATTATTTCATTTCTATCTTTTCTGTGCTTTCCCGTACCTCGATCCTTTTCGGAGACGAAAAGTTTTGAGTGGGGAAGAGTGTAACAACCCTGAATTTTGTGATTTATTTTAATTGTTTATTTTGATTTTTTATTTTATTTGAAATTTTGATTTAAGAATTTCATTTTATTTATTAAAATGAATAAGTTATGTTATTTTAAATATAAATGTTTATTTATATGTGAATTATAGTTTCAAACATGTATAAATTGAATATTTTACTAAAAAGTGAATTTCTGTTCAAACTGGTCAACTTTGACTTTTAAAGTTCAAATTTAAATTATTTAAAATCTTAAATTTTATCTTTTATTATGAAAATAGATGAAATAACTTGAATGCTGCTTTTCGTTTCGTTGGAAACGAACTTAAATCGTGAAAGTTATGTATATTTCAATATTGAGTGCAATTTGTTTATTCTGCAATTTTGTTATTTTAAATTGTATAAATATTATATTTTATTTGTCATATTTTATTTTAATATGTATTAATATGTTATTTTATGTATATTTTTGTCTTTTAATATTTTTAAAGTGAGGTAGGAATTTTTCTAGAGTTAGTAGTATTTTTCTTGTAATTTCCATGCCCTGTTTTCAGTTTTTAAACATTTTCTTTAGTTCTTTTTCTATTTTTCTCCAATTTAATTATTTATTTTATTTTGAAAATGATGAATAAATTATTTTATTTCAAATTTTCACTTCATAATATTTTTAAAATGAAGTGGATATTTTTCCAAGACTAGTAGTGATTTATTTGTAATTTTTGGACACTGTTTTGTATTTTTAAGTAATTTCTTTCATTCTTTTTATATTTTCTTTAAAATTAAATTTTTATTTTCTTATATTTTCGCTTGGTTTCTATTTTTACAAGTATTTTCTGATTCACTTTTGTTTTTATTTGATCTTTAGAAAACGGAAATGCGTTTCATTTCTAGACGTTTCATTTCTAGACGTTTCATTGTCCAAAAACGTTTCAAATGCCATAACCATCTCATTTATTCATTTTGGCTGCCCATTTTCAGTTTCTAGCCGTGACTTTCATCCTATTTCTCACTCAAGAAACCATTCTTTCATTTTATTCATGGTTTCAAACATTATGGGTAATGTCTTCCTCTTATTTTCTTCCTTTTCTTCCTATTTTCTTATGTATTTTTGCCTTGTTCTCTCCACTCTTTTGCTCAGTCTCCACTCCATAGCCATGGCCACCACCTCCTACACCTCTTTCCTGTCATCATCACCACCTACTCCTCAGATCTGAAACATGGCCGAACCCACCATGATGCTAAAATCCAAAAAAATACAACCTATGCCTTGAAAACATGCTAGTTTGAGCCTTGTTGCTTCACCACCTCTTTTTCCATCACTACCACCAACTGTAGCCTCCACCACCACCTCTGACCAGACCACCACACACCGCTACAACATCTATCCATATCTGAACTTGAATGGGCAAGCCAAACCCCTACATGGTCAAGCCTTTTGTTGACCAAAAACCCACCTATTTTGCATAAGCCTCTTCATATTCATGCGTAGTAACTCCTCTACCACTTCAATTCCTTGTAGCCATGATTTATAGGACCCAAACCTGAACCAAAGTATTTCCAAACCTGAGGCAAAACATCCCCTAGACCGTGCAATCAAATGTAGAAAGCAAGGCAAAAGACTGTGTATTCGTATCTCTTTTTATTTCAAAGTTGTTTCAATTTAATGTTGTGTTGAAATGTTAATTTATTTGGTTTTGTTTTAGGTTGTAACACAAGTTCTAAGCTTGGATCTCTTCCCACTTGAGCCTTTTTTCTGTCATCGTGCCTTCTGGAATCCGTTGTGTCATTTAAGTTGATATCTCCAGCACAAAATGTGAGTAAATCTCACCAGACAAATATGTACTTATATAACTGATAATCTGACACCATTTGAATCTGTAACTGTTTATCATCATGCTATATCTGCTATATTATTACCATATGATGTTCACACCTGTTATTACACTTTTTATATCATATGTTATTGTTATTTCATGCTATTCTGTCATTTATATCAGTTATCACCATTGCAAGTTCCCTATAGACTAGAATCACTATGGGTTGAAATGATACATACCCGAACGGACTTTAGAATAGGGGAAAAACGTTATGGGCTGAAATGATAGGCCTGAGCGGTTTCCAAAATCATTCATTTTACTTGGGAATGCGGGTTTGAAATGATAGAACTCGGTTTTTCTTTGTAAACTACGGATTGAAATAATATATATCCGTATCACTTGACCTAGGATAGAAAACTATATACACCCGTGGTTTATGTAATATTTTTGAAAATGTTTTAAAATGTAAAAATTATAATATTTTGATTTAAATTTAATTAAAAATGATTTTTGTAGAAATATTAGTGATTTTCTATAAATTAAAAAATGAAATAAGTAAACGGTAAAGTAGAATTTGAACTATAAATAAATTTTGGAATTTATGTTTTGTTTTAAAAGGGAAATTATGTAAAGTAAGAAAATATAATACTTTGATTTAAAAATATATTTTTAATAATTTTATAAAAATAATAATGATTTTTGAATAAGTTAAAATGTTAAACAAATGAACGTTTAAGTAAAGTTTGAAATATAACTTAAATGTGAAATTTTAAATTTTGTTTTAGAAAGTGAAATTTTAATTTAGTAAAATTTACGGAAATAAGTTATATTTTGTAAATTAAAACCTAATTGTTAAGTTAATAACTTAATTAAAGAAATGGAAGTTAATACTTGAATTTAAATAAGAAATTATGTTAAAAATTGATTTTCGGATGAGATTTAACTTTATAAAAATCATAAAAATAAGAGTATTGAAATGATGATTTTAAATTGTAAAATTTATGATGTTTATAAGTTAAATGATTTAAATTAAAGATTAACTGTTGGTGAAATTTTTATTTAAACGCTGAATTTGATTTAACAGCATTTTTGAAGTGTAATATAAAGGATATTACAGCATTTCGTAAATGCTGTAGTTGTTTTAAATGAACTAAAAAGTTAATTTAAAATAAAGGCTATTATAGCACATTGTAAGTGCTATAGTGGTTAAACTTAACATTTAAAGTTTATTTGAAATTTAAAGAAAATCTATTACAGCACTTAAATGTTGTATTTTGTTAAATGAACCGTTTTAAACTATAACTTTACGTAGCATTTTCAAGTGCTATGGAAACTGAATTTTATTATTTTATTAAATTTTAATGAGATTAATCTTGGGAATAAGATTTAAATTTTGGAAATTTAATATTTAGCTATTAAATAATAAGGAATTGACTTTATTTTTCTTGAAAAGATTTAATCTTTGAATATAAACTCCTTTGAAATGTAAGTTTGAAATGGTGATTAATTTCTAAATAAAATGAATGGTCTTAAATGGTATTTAAATGAATTAAAAATGAATGATGTTTTGAATAATACTTTGATATTTTGATATATTAGAATGATTTGAAATGAATTTTTGAAAGATATGATATTTTGATATTAAAAATGTTTTGAAATGAATTTTTGAAAGACATGATATTTTGATATTAAAAATGTTTTGAAATTAAGTTTTGAAAGATATGATATTTTGATAATAAAATGATTTGAAAGAAAGTTTTGAAAAGATATGATATTTTAATATATTAAATGGATTTGAAAGCAGTTTTTGAAAGGATATGATAATTTAATATATTGAAATGGTTAGAAATGACTTGATATTTATTTTGATAAATATTTGAAATTAAATGATATGGTATGTCGATATATTGAAATGGTTTTGGAAATGATTAAATCTTTATTTTGATAAAGATTTGGATTGAAAAGGATATTTTATTTTGAAGTATAAAATATTGTTTTAAAAGTTATAACCACGGGTTATAATAACGATTGGTTGACAAAGAGACCGGGATCGGATATCTGGCATACTCTCTGTCGATACCGAAAACCACTTTGACAACCGTGTACGCGGTGGAGATTCCATAATGAAGCAGGATGGTGGTGACGTTCTATTGAGGTATGTACGTGGACCCGACTCCCTTGAGTTGGCATAAGGTGGCTAAAACAGGAGCGATTCTTGGGCCAAGGGGGTTAGCGCCCTTTAACAGACACTCCTCTTCGATACTATACTCTGACTTTGGATTTATTCGATGGCCATCTTTATTTTTCTTGATTTCGGGGAGTTTGTTCGAGGTGGGCGGTAGCTGCAGCTATGCGTTACCACCAGTCTGGATAGCAATTGGTATATCTATCCTGGCATTGCCTAGTTGTGCCGTGTCACCTACCCTAGCGCGTCTTATACGATTTTGGTTTTGTACCATACCTATGGAGTGCCCTCTGACGACGCCCAGTACGAGGGAGATTACTGTACTATATAGACTATGGGAATATATAAATGTGTTAAGGTGGAAAATGTAAAGCCTTAACGCTAGTTAAAAGTAAGTTTATTTTAATATAGACACTATTGTAATAGCGAAATATTACTATATAGTAAATAGTTTAACGGAACCTTAGAGGATGGGCGGTCCCAAGCATCTTCTAAGTTACATGTACTTTTACTATAGTTTACTTGAGTTGGTTTACATTGTATAAGTATGTATGTCCTGACTAGAGTGTTTGTATTTTTATTTATGCTCGGGTCAGCCTGAGTATTCATAGATTTGGATTCCACTTTCTGGAGATTGGAATCGCTGGAGATTATCTGCTTATCTAGTCTTATCTATTTTGGTTCTGTTGTTGTATTCAGCTTGTACTTGGTTATCATATTGAAACTTCTGTATTACTTTATTTCTTCTGTTGTATCTTGTTTAACTCTGATATATTTATATAGTAGCTTCATGAACTACTATATCTTTTACTTCCGCTGCATTATTAAATACTCTGTGTCCGTGATCTGTGATTATTATTTACTGTATATTCTGAGATTTGCCAAATTTTTATTTACAATGAGGTATTTTGAGCAATTCAATTCCGGCATGAGTGTCTACCTATACACTTATAATGGATGCAAATGGTTGAAAATACCGGGTTGTTACACATATGCTATTACAGTAATGGTAGAAACAGTGGGCATCCTATATAACACTAGTGGATGCATTAAGATAAAAAAATTGTTTTGATAAGCATACCAAATATTATATATGAAGTAATAATTGTTTTCAGTATTGACTGAAAATTGACATAGTTTTATTTCGGTACGGATATTCATTATAGGATAAAACTACAACAATGTTATTTGATAGAATAATGAAATAATGCATTAGAAAATATAGAAGTATATGAAATCTTACAATTATTTTGAAATTATAACTAAACCATGGTTTTGAGAAATAAGTCCTTAATCATATGATTTTGAATCATATGGTATTGGTGAACTATATCTCAAATGATTTGGGCAAAGGACCTATTCAGTTGGAGCGACATAAGAGTTGGTGAACTCTTAGGATTAATATGTACAGTTATATGCAATTCAAAGTTTGATGATACCAAAATGATTCCACATGCTTTTCTATATTCATAGACGAATTATCATATAAATAAAACTTGAGTTACACAAGCAATATATTTATAATAAGTTCATTGAGTACAAAATGGAAGTAAAAAACATAACATGCAAAGAAAACAAAAGAATTCAATTTGATCAAATAAGTGAGTATATTAGGAAAGAGATCCAACTATACCTAAAAATGGATATGATTCATTATCTAAAGTCACTTGTCCCTATGATACACAATGATGTATCGATAAGGGGTGATTATAGTGTTTTGGACAAAGTACGGTTGGTGATTTGTAAAATAAACTTTTTCTGTAAGGTTGTGTACTTAAGAGTAAGTATATAAGGTTAAAATCAATTGCACCTAAAACAAAGTCTACAAAATTATACAGGATAAGAGTTGATTAAATAAATCCGGCATATCCTAGGTCAAGGAGTTAATAGGTTACGTAAGTCAAGAGACTACACACAACACTTGTTCATGGGGTATCTTGTATGTACCACCTTAAATGAGTTTAAGATCGATCAATATTGATAAGTTTTGTAAACTTAAAAAACAAATCAGATTTGTAAAAGAAATTCATAAAATGTTTATGAATATATATTTCGTTACACTGAGAGATAACTATTGTTTCAAGAAACAACAACTTCACGATAATGGAATTTCTTTTAGAAATTATTGGTAGTAAAATAGATTTGGATGCAATCCATAGATAAAAATGATTACAGAAGATGACATGAAAAGAACCAAGCCTAAACGGACACGACTAACTAGATTGTCTAATAGAAACCCTCAAACATTAAAATAAACTATTATTTTCTTACCGATGTCAAGAAAATAATTTCCTCATTTGTCAATAATCCATTAAAAGCACAGACTCTGCCATATAATATGATGAGCAAGTCTAGAATGGAATACCGCTGGATTTATTACAAGGAGCTTCGGAAAAAGTTTGGTGGTGTGGAAATCAATAGTGAGTACTCAACATTCATAATTATTAACATCTACAATTATTTCAAGTATGATATTATGACTATTTAATATCTTAGATGATTTATATGGATGTTTGAAAATTATTTGATTATATGGTTGATTAATATTTGGTCGATAACTTGGTTGTTAATGATAGAAAAATAATAGTCATCAAAATAGAAATGGTTAATTAATTAACCATAGTTAATTTTTGGAAAAATGAGCCCCTATTAATATGTGTATGTGTGTTAGTAAGCCTCTTTATGGTTTTGAGTATAAAAAGATTAGAAAATGAATATTATAATAATATAATATTATAATATGAAATAAAGTGGAAAATGGTTTTTAGTGCGGTAAAAATAGTTTGAAACGATTTAAAATGGTTTACTAGAGTATTTTAAATACTTTATCAAGTTTCAGTAAAATATAATGAAGTTTGAAAAATTGAGCCAAATCGAGCTCCTCGCGTAGGCAGTTCGCAATTTTCCGGCCTGAAATTAAATTTATGTGTAGATGCATTATTAGTCGGAATTCTTTGAAATAAGAACTTTCCGAACCCATTAGAATATAGTTTTTAAGACAAAAGAATAAAGTCAAGATTTCATTTAGTAGAGTTTGAAATCTGTCCAAATCAAGTTTTCAAAAATATCGCGTTTTGGCAGTTCGAAAATAGAGGGGTAAATTATTCAAATTGAATAATTTTGAATCTTTTAAAAAAGATCCATAAATATGATTAAAAGAGTTTTGAATAGAATAATTGGGCATATATGAGGTGGAACATATATTTAGAGCCGAGAAGCTCTAAAAAACACCATTCACGGCTTTTTTTTCATTTTCGGTAACTTTTACAAACCATAGTTTTAACTTAAATATTCTTTCCCAATATTTTTCATAATGTTTTTAGTAATGTTTTTAAATGTGTAATTAAGTATTCTGAAGATGATTTGGAAGTTTTATAATTATTTTAAAGCAATTTAAAAGAAATGGTTAAAGGAAAATTATTTTAAACAATATTTGGAAGAGTATTAAGTAAATGAAAATCATCTCTAAAAAATCACATAAAGGATTTAGAGTTGATCAAATAACTTAACTGCCTTATGGATGATGGGGAGAAAGTCTCCAAACCTGAGCATGGACAACCAGTGTCTAGGGTTCGCTCTAGCTATCCGGATAACGAAGGGGATAGTTTATTAGATCTAGATGACCGCATTTTCTTAAGTAAAAGAAAAGAGATTTGGGGTTTGTTAAAAGTTCAAAAAGATTTTAAAATATGATTTTGGTGGTACAGAGAATGTGACGAATCACACCTGGCACCCTCTGAATCGACAATAAACCACACTTGTCGACCCAAAGCGCACCAAATTGCAGATCAACGTGAGATAGAAAGAAAAGAGAGGGTGAGAAGAAAGAGAGAAGAAAGAAGAGAGAAGATAAGAAAAGGAGAGAGAAACAGAACCAAAACAATACAGAATCTCACATCACAGCAGAATAACATATAATATAGATCATTAATATTTACAAAGAGAAACTGTAATACACGTAAATCAATATTGGACTACAGAATAAGTAACCATCGGCTTAGACAGTTATAATAACCCATCCTCACAAATGCCGATAATTTACAACAACAACAATGCGAAAAAGCGGAAAACTAAATAGATAGGTGTGTACGACATGGAGATTTCCAGCTCGCCTGTGGAAGCTCCAAAAGCACCAAATCTGAACCTGTAAATATACTCGGTCTGACCCAAACATTTAAAGGGAAGAACGTCCGGATCAATCTTGTAAACCAGCGTGAAAAAAGCACACCTCAACTGAATTTTAAAGTTTATAAAAGCGTTCTTTTATCAAAACAAAGGTATCTCATGAGATACGCCCACACATAAACACAGATTGGTTTTTCCGTTACAATAACCAAAATCTTTTCATATCAAATCATGTTATATTATAATAATGTCTATTATACAGATTTCCATTACAATAACCAAAATCTTTTTATATCAAATCATGTTATATTATAATAGTGTCTATTATACAGATAATGATCAACATAGCTGAAATTCTTACATTATTAAATTCCAGCAATGATAGGCTCTACAAATAAAATGGCCGGTACATAATGGATTTTGGATTCCATACAAATGACTAAATGAAGGGACTACCTTTTCAAAACTCGGTACGCCTCTAGAGGCATGTACCTAGGGTCCAGATATTGGGCGCCTAAACCAACACAAGACCGGCCTACCCCTCTCTGGATAGTACCAAATAAGTTATTACTCCGGTCGTTACCGACCTAGAATCCATTGCCACAAGCATGCATCAACAATAATCGGATACACGATGTCATAACATGTAAAGATATATCGAGAAGAGTGATGACATCTCCTAATGGGAGCGACCTATTTCAGTCTTGCTGCTTCTATCCCTGTTTTAATCATTTTTCGGGGAGTGAGGCCAAAAGAGATATCGATTACCTTTCACATACCATATCATCTTTGAATGCCACATTGTCATTGCCGTTGACTACTAATTGCCTTCCACAAAAATACGACTTTTGAGCTCATATCTCAAGGAGGGTGTTAAGCTAAGAGAATTTGTCTTCTCTGCCACTATATGATGTACGTTTTGAAAAACCAATATACGTAATCTTAGAAATTCAATGTCATACACTCATCCATATAAGTTTCCAGGAGCAGGACAAACCGAAGGTACTCTCCTACCGCATCCCATAGGATTAGTAACAATAGCCCTTGCAATGGATATATCATAACGAAGAGTCTACCATAACAATATGTATATTGGGATTTTAACCCCAAACGATCAACAAGCAGTCCTTCACTCCAAAACATCAATATCATCGACCAACCTGCACAATCGTCGCATATATGTTGGTCCGAAGTGGTTTTTAGATAAATCAGATCCCAGTCTCTTCGTACCAATAACTCCAAAGCATTTCTCAACCTTGCATAGAAACCAAGTCTCATAGACTTACCACAGTTTCCACTTTCAACTTGCTATTCTTTGGTCAAGAAGGAAGCGCGGTAGATTGAAGTAATCACTTTGCACTACATGAATCAACATTCTCAACACAAACGATAATCAAGCCTACACAGTCAGTTACGTATTAAGTGTACGACTAATTAGTTTTTACATTAAGTTGAGAAACTAAAATGGCCATAAGTAGTCATTGAACTGATTTTATTAATCGTTTATAAATCAAATCCCTTACCAATTATTACTTCAATATATCTTTAAATATTCAAAACCATTTCACTTATTGGATATTTGAAAAACATTTTCACATACTTATTTTAATAATGAGTAAATTTAAAATCATTTTATTTTCAAACTATTTAAACTCTATTTTATAATATCTTTCCAAAACATTCATTTAAAGAATTATGCTCTTTAAAAAAGTGAATATGTTTCCTTTTATAAAAATCCATATTTAGCTTATCAAATTAAATTGATTTCACATTGCAAAATCCATTTACAAATCTGATTATAAATCCATTTCTAATATTTATAAAACACAGTTTAAAAATCCATTTCATTTAATCTCTTTATTAAAAACATTCCTTTTATAAACTTCCATTTTAAGACTTATAAAACTCATTTACAATTCCATTACTTATATTTATAAAATATCAATTTTATAAATCTTATATGTAAACCGTTTATAATAAGTTCAAAATTCTCAACATAACTAATTTTACAAAATAGTTAACTTCATATTTCAAAGATCATATTTAAGTATATTTCACAAAGCCATAATTTTTATAACATAAAAATTATAACTTTTTATTTATTTAAAATAAATTCATTTCTTTAACAATTCAAAAGTTATTAAAACATATATATTTTCAAAATCACTTTGAAATCCTTTTTAATTTGAAATCATCATTTTAGTATTTCAAAATTTCTCAAGCCCAATGCTGCAAAAGTACTAAATAAGGGGATTCACATCAATAATAGCAATCATGGCATCCATCACATCAAACATCACATAATACAGCAAATATAACAATATGTGTAAATAAACATCAACCGTAGTGAGGAATCTATTGGATCCCTCCAACCATCACCTGTAACAAATATACATATGAGAAAATATGTACAATGTCTGCTTCGAGGCAGACGTGCATATGAAGGGTCATCTGCTCATACACGGGTACGTACAGGGTCTCATCTGCTTCAATCGACAGGAATATACCTAGCTACTAACTACTATAGCATAACATCCAAACTTCCAATATGTATGCATATGTAATATATAACATCCAACAGTCGTCAAAATAGCATAATAAAAATATTCCCACTTATATAAATATAAGCGAGTTAGAAAGAGTGAGTTTTAGTCACTTTGGTTACAGTCGTTTTTGCAGCGTTTATTTCAGTTAAATTAAATGAGCATTAAATTTTAACCAAAATTTTCAACAGCTCCAAATCCCAATCCAGTTCCATCGCGCAGTTTTCACGAATATGAACCCAACGCCGCTTATTTCGTGCGAAATGAACCTCTTACGAATAGTTATGAATTAATAACCATTCGATAATTAATAATTTTAATTAATTAAAAATATAAATTAATGTTTAAACCTTCTCCCTCTTTTCACTCGTTTCTAGGCATAGATGAACACAAGAGAAGTCATACGCACGCACGATCATCCAATTGCCGCACCTCCATCTTGATGTTTTTGCCCGATCAACCACTGCCATTCGAACCCGCTCAGCACCGTGCACCACCGCCCGAAGCCACGAAGAGCTCAGTCCTGCCTATCACGCCGCAACACCCATGAAACGTGCACCAAATGTGGCCAAGTTGTCATTGATTGACTTTGCCATATTCATTCCTAACCATTGAATTGAAAGATCATGCCGAGCTCTACAAATTTGCAGAAGAAATTTTTTGAAAATAGGTTACGGATTGAGAGGAAATTGACGAGGAAGGTCGGCAATTTTCTGGATGTTCATTCTGATGGTGGTGGCTGGCTATTAGGGTTAGGGTTTGTCTCAAAAATGAAGGGTATGGTCCTATATTTGTAGGTAATATAAATAACTATTGACCTGAAAAAAATTTAAACTCCAAACAAAGTGTGTCATCTTGCGTTCATAATATTTTACTCCTACTCCGAACTCAATAGAATATATATCGGGAGCCAATTCCATCGTATTTGGAAGATAGGTTGTCGAATCGAGTTATTTTAATTAAATTTACTTAAATACTTTCCAGGCGTTTTAGCTCCGTACGACTAAACCGTAAGTCCGATCTACACAAATTTGGAATCCTACAATAATATGCTATTACGGATCCAATGAAACTGATTTCGTTGAAATCCAAGATAATGTCAAAAACAACTATTTTTAACTCGACAAATTAAGTATGAAATTTACAATTTCTGCCAAATCACATTTAATTTAATTTTAAAACTTCACCAACTCCATTCAGATTCAAATACCATTTAAAACGATGTTAGAAATCATTTTTATTCATATTAGATTCAATATTCAATTAATTAATTGATTTAACTAATAATATTTATTTTTCAACATTCAATTAATTAATAAAAAAAATTGGGTCGTTACATTCTTCCCTCCTCAAAAGAATTTCGTCCCCGAAATTACTAAGTAAGAAAAATAACCAAAATCCCATTATCTTTTCAAAATCGACTAGTTAAAATAAATTATCAAATTCATTTAAGTCGTCTATCTTTCCAAGATAAATCAAGTTTTCTAAGTTTCAATTCATTTAGTTATCAACTAATGTCATTCCAAAAGATCAATTATTATCAATTTAATTTACAACTCAAAACTTACTTTTAGTTATCGAAAGTTTTCCAAAACTTCTCAAAAATTTTGTAACGCCTTAGATTTTCAGAAAATTTCGCCAGAGCCTCCTTTGCACTGTTCGATCCGAAAAAAATCACAATATGTAATATCACAAATGTACATCTCATCTTCGAGGATGAGGCATCCCATAGGGAAAAAGTTATAAAAATATGATATGTAATCCGAGATATGTACCTTATATATTATTAGCGAGCATATACGGCTAATATAGCACGAAAGCGTGCTCTAAATGCGAAGCAAACTCCATCCGCACATACTAAACACTCAACAAATAATGAGAAACATGTATATAGCATATAATATCAATATATAACATATACTAATACAACAACTATATGCAAATGAAACACATGCAATCATAAGCAACCCTCAAACAACTAACATCCAACTAACATCCAACAAATCGATTCATTTGTTTACTGTTTAGTTTTCATCCAGCTAATTCACATTCAAGTTAACTAACAATCATTTTATTACATTCATTCTAATTTGGTTTCTTTTGATTCTCATCAAATTAATTTGCATTCATTTACACTCATCACTTCAATTTGTTTACTAATATCCAATTAGTTTACATTATACTAATTTAATTCATATTCATGCTATTTACATTCAACTTCATTTACATTCAACTCATTAACTTAAATTTATTAACATTCATTGGATTCGCATTCAAGTTATTTACTTCTAATTGATTTATATTCAATTTCATTCAAGTTATAATCATGTTCATTTACATTTACTTTCATTTTAAATTCAACTTATGTTTAACAACATTTCATTCCACTCATATTTATTCTTATTTAGAATATATTCATTATTTAATATTCTTTTAATACTAGTAACACTTATGATTTATTACATAAATCAATTATTTAAGTTTTGTCAAAATCATTCAATACAACATTACTTGTGTTTATTATCAATTCACAACTTAAGTTATATTCAATTTTAACAAACAACATTTCCAAATCATATTCTATTCACTAAGTATTTATTAGTTCAATTCATTTTGCAACTAAAGTTGAATTTCATTTTATAACTCAAGTTCATATTCCATTAGCTTCATTTCATTAATTCACTCAATTAATTCATACTGATATCAAATTCAACTTCATTCAACATTACTTAAGTTAAATTTCTTCACAACATTCATTCTGTTTAACTTAACTTTAGATTTCAGCTCATAATTCAAATGTAGATTTCATTTCTAAAGTCATTTTGTTTAACTTTTACTTAAGTGAAATTTCATATCACTATTTAAATTCAGATTCTGCTTTGCTTAACAAAATTGTTTAACCATTTTAACATTTGGTTTTACTTACATTTTCTCATTTTCTAAGTTATATAACTTATTTATTTAAGATTTCATGGATATTTCTTAAGTCCACTTCCATTCAAAATTTATAATTTCAAATCATGGTTACATAATCATTTACCACTTGATTTTAATTTTCATTTCAATAACTTATCATGTTAAGTTCAAATCCAATTCAATTTATTTAACTTTCCTTAAGTTAAATTTCAAATCATATATTTTATTATGCTAACTCAAATTTATTTAACTTTACTTAAGTTAAATTTTAATAAAGTACAAAACTCATTTCACTTATATTTATCGGTTTCAAACTTGGATTTTAAATTCAAACTTTTAATCACACAAAACTTAAATTCAATTCACTAATGGTAGCAAATGCATCACCCACAAACTCAAAAATGACACTGATGATGTTGCAGTCACCACCCTTATTATTTCCCAGCAGTTGTAGTGAATTCAGTGCTTTAAATTATTTCTTTTAAATTCTTCTTATTTATAAATCACTTTCACAAATTTATACTTATATAATTTCATTTATACACTTTACTTAAATAAGATTCATCCCAATTTTATTTATCTTGTTGTTAAGATTTATAATAATAACAAATTTTTATTAAACATAACAAATAACAAATGATAATAATCAAATCATACCATTCATTAACAACCGAAAATCTATATATATATATATAATCAAGGTAAAATTATTTCATTTACCCAATTTAGAAACAATACTATGTCGGTTTACCTTGTTTAAGGGTTTAGAAATCCCTATCGATACATGGCGTCCCACATACCGACCAGAATTCATAAGCCACTCAGCAGATACATCAACACAATATAAAACATTTTTATATCACTAACAAATACGCGCTCATATATGTAATACTCTCAAACTCAATCTAGGGCACAATTGACCCTATATATACTAAGTACATATCACCTAGGTGTACCGCTAAACCCAAATCTCTGATACCAGCCATGACAACCCGCACCCAACACCCAACACCCTCCAAATCAACAATAAACCTCATTTGTCGACCCAAAGCACACAGAATTGCAAATGATCATGATAAAGAAAGAAAGAAAGAAAGAAAGAAAAGAGAGGGTGAGAAGAAATAGAGAAGAAAGAAGAAGAGAAGAGAAGAGAAGAAAAGGAGAGAGAAGTGGAACCAAAACAATGCAGAATCTCACACCACTGGGAATAACATATAATATAGATCAATAATCTTTACAAAGAGAAATTGTAATATACATAAATCAATACAGAGTACACAATAAGTAATCATCATCTTGGACAGTTATAATAAGCTGTTCTCACAAATGCTGATAATTTACAACAACAACAATGCAAAACAACGGAAAAATAAACAGATACGTGTATACGACATGGAGATCTCTAGCTCGCCTGCTGAAGCTCCAAAAGCACCAAATCTAAACCTGTAAATAAATTCCGTCTAACCTGGGCATTGAAAAGGAAGAACGCCTGGATCGGTCTGAGAAACCAACATGCAAAAAACACCCTTCAACTGAGTTTTAGAGTTTATAAAAGCGTTCTTTTATCAAAACAAAGGTATCTCGTAAGAAACACCCATACATAAACATGGACGAGTTTCTCCCTTACGATAACCAAAATCTTTTCATATCTAATCACGTTATATTTTGAAAGTGTTTATTATACAAATAATAATCAACATAGCTGAAATTGTTACATTATTAAATTCCAGCAATATTAGGCTCTATAAACAAAATTGCAGGCACATAGTGGATTTTGGATTCTATACAAATGACTAGGTGAAGGACTATCTTTCTTAAAATTGGTACACCTATAGAGGGATGTACCTAGGGTCCAGATACTGGGCGCCTAAACCAACATAAGACCGGCCTACCCCTCGCTAGATAATATGTAATATGTCATCACTCTGGTCCTTACCGACCTATAGTTCATGGCCACAAGCATACATCAACAATACAGATACACGACGTCATAGCGAGTAAAGATAAATCTAGAAGAGTGATGACATCTCCAAATGGGAGTGACCCATTTTAGCCTTCTGGTTCTATCCTTGTTTCAGTCATTCTTGGGGAGTGAGGCCAAAAGGGGTATCGATTACCATTCACAAATCACATCATCTTTGAATGCCACATTGTCATCCCCATTGACTGCTTATTGATTTCCATAAAAATACAACCGCTGAGCTCGTATGTCTCAAGGAGGGTGTTAAGCTAAGAGAAGTTGCCTTCTCTGCCACCACATGATGTACATTTGAAAAAACCAATATACATAGTCTTAGAAATGCAATGTCAGATACCCATCCATACAAGTTGTCCAGGAACATGAAAAACCGAAGATACTCTCCTACCACGTTCCATAGGATTAGTAGCGACAGCCCTTGCAATAGATATTTCATAACGAAGAGACTCTACAACTATATGTATATTGGGATTTTAAACCCAAATGATCTACAAGCTATCCTTCACTATGATAATCCTAAATATCGATATCATCAACAAACCTGCACAATCGTCGCGTATATGTTGGTCCGAAGTGGTTTTCAGATAAATCAGATCTCGGTCTCTTCTCACCAACAACGGAAAAGCGTTTCTCAACCTTATATAGAAACCAAGTATCATAGACTTATAACATTTCCAACTTTCAACTTGCTATCCTTCGGCCAAGAAGAAAGCTCGATAGATTGGAGTAATCACCCTGCACTACACAAATAAACATTCAACACAAACGATAATCAAGCCACACATCTAGTTACGTACTAAGTGTACGACTAATTAGTTTCTACATCAAGTTGAGAAACTAAAATGGCCAAATTTGATGGTCGGTTATTTAACTATCAAAGCAACAAACAAAATCTAGCACATAAGTAGTCACTGGGCTTGATTTTATTAATCGTTTATAAGTCAAACCCGTTTCCAATTATTCACTTCAAAATGTCTTTAAAAAGATAACATTCAATATCTTTTCACTTATTGGATATTTGGAAAACAATTTCAAATACTTATTTTAATAATAATTAAATTTACAAATCATTTTATTTTCAAACCATTTAAACTCTATTTTATAATATCACTTTCGAAAATATTCATTTTAAAGAATTATTCTCTTTAAAAACGTGAATATATTTCCTTTTATAAAAATCCATATTTAGCTTATCAAATTAAATTGGTTTCACATTTATAAAATAAGGTTTACAATTCACATTTCAATTTTACAAAAACTTCCACTTACAAAATTCCATTATTAATCAATTTCTCATTTATCCCATTGATATGTCAAAATCCCATTATAAGTTTATTTACTTATATATCTCTTCATTTACAAATTCATTCTTTTGTAATCTCATTATTTATAAAGTCCTTCATAAATTTATTTCTAATTTCAATTGCAAATCCATTTGCAAATCTGATTATAAATCCATTTCTAAGACTTATAAAACACCATTTAAAAATCCATTTCATTAAATGTCTTTATTAATAGCATTCCTTTTATAAATTTTCATTTTAACACTTATAAAACTCGTCTACAATTCCATTACTTTTATTTATAAAATATCAATTTTATAAATCTTATATGTAAACCGTTTATAATAAGTTCAAAATTATCAATGTAACTTATTTTACAAAATAGTTAACTTTATATTTCAAAAATCATATTTTCGTATATTTCACAAAGCCATAGTTTTTATAACATAAAAATTATAACTTTTGTTTTATTTAAAATAAATTCATTTCTTTAACAATTCAAAAGTTATTAAAACATATATATTTTCAAATCACTTTGAAATCCTTTTTAATTTGAAATCGTAATTTTATATTTCAAATTTCTAAAACTATGCAAAAGTACTAAATAAAAGGATTCACATCAATAATAGCAATCATAGCATCCATCACATTAAACATCACATAATACAACATATATAACAATATGTGTAAATAAACATCAACCATAGTGAGGAATCCTGTAGGATCCCTCTAACCTGTCGCCTGCAACAAATATACATATGAGAATACAATGTTTGCTTCGAGACAGACATGCGTACAGAGGGTCATCCGCTCATACACGGAAACATATAGGGTCTCATCTGCTCCAATTGGTAGGAATATATCCAACTACTAATTACTATAGCATAACATCCAAAATCCAATATATATAAATATCTATAAATATAACATCCAACGTCATCAAAACAACATAATAAATATATTCCCACTTAAATAAAAATATAAGCAAGTCAGAAAGAGTGAATTTTACTCACTTTGGTTGCAATCGTTGCCGTAGCATTTATTTTGATTAAAATTAAATGAGCGTTCGATTTTAACCAAAATTTTCAACAGCTCCAAATCCCAATCCAACTCCATCGCGAATGTCCGCGAACACGAAACCAATGCCGCTTGTTTCGTGCGAAATGAACCTCGTATGAAATAACTATGAATTAATGATCATTCGACAATTAATAATTTTAATTAATTAAACTTAAAATATAAAATAACCTTTAAACCTTCTTCCTCTTTTCGTTCGTTTCTAGGCATTGATGCACATAAGAGAACCCATACACATGCACGATCATCCAATTGCTCCTCTATATCGACGTTTTAGCCCTACCAACCACTGCCATTCAAATGCCCTAAGAGCCGTGCACCACCGCTGAAGCAATGAAGAGCTCGGTCCCACCTGTCACACCACAACACCCATGAAACGCACACCAAACGTGGCCAATTTGTTGTCAATTGACTTCAGCATATTCAATCCTAATCGTTGGGTTGAAAGATCGTGCCGAGCTTTACAACTTTGTTGAAGAATGTTTTTGAAAATACTTTACGGATTGAGAGGAAATTAAGGAGGAAGGTCAAAAGTTCTCTGGCCGTTCTTTTTGATGTTGGCGGCTGGCTATTAGGGTTAGGGTTTGGCTCAAAAATGAAGGTTACGGTCCTATATTTATAGGCAATATAAATCACTATTCACCCAAAAAAATTTCGAACTCCAAACAAAGCATGCCGCCTAACGTTCATAATGTTTTTCCCTTATTCTAAACTCAATGGAATATATATCGGGAGCCAATTCTATCGTATTTGGAAGATAGGTTATCGAATCGAATTATTTTAATTAAATTTACTTAAATAATTTCTAGGTGTTTTAGCTCCGCATGACCAATCCGTAAGTCCGATCAACACGATATTTGGAATCCTACAATAATATACTATTACGGATCCAATGAAACTAGTTTCATTAAAATCCAAGACAGTATCAAAATGACTTTTTAACTCGACAAATAAAATATAAAATTTCCAATTTCTACCAAATTGCTTTTAGTTTAATTTTAAAACTTTACTAACTCCATTCAAATTCAAATAGCATTTAAAACAATGTTAGAAATCATTTTTATTCATATTAGATTCAATATTCAGTTAATTAACTGATTTAATTGATAATATTTATTTTTCAATATTTTAATTCAATTAAATATTCTAAACTAGACAACTAAAAAAACTGGGTCGCTATAGAGAATAACCTAGTTTAACTCTCTATTAAATTCCGAGAAGGGAACTTGTACTATCCGTACAAATTTAAAAGGTGATTTCGCCATTATTCGATGAATAGTATAGGTTGAATACAGAAATTGGTATTGAGTAAGTCTAATTTCTATGGATACTTTTCCACTCAATGCTAATTGATTTGGATTTACAGTAAATAATGTCTTAAATAACATCGTTTTGACCCACTTAAGAGTTATGATTTGAAAATAAGAAATCTTTGTTAAGATTTAAATAAATGTTTGGAAATATTTTCCTAAGTAAAAGGTGAAATGATTTAGAATTATTCCAATAATAAAGAGGTTTAATCAACCAGAGAGTTTGATAAATGAGGCTTAATGATTCCATACACTCTTAAAAGGCAAAAGAATAATTTAAAAGAAGATATCTCCGAAAGATATTTGATTTGATATAAAGATTAATTGATTGGATGTTGTTTGGTAATCACCTATATACTTGACATCTTTTTGTCGATGATCGGTTCGAAGAAACTGGGGTCAGATTTGGGTAATTCCTATCCGAAAACCACTTCGAACCAATATACATGTTCGAAAGTGAAGGCATGTTAAAGACAATGATTTGAAGACAAATATCTTCATAATGTAGGGCTGCTTGTTACTAACCTCTGGGATAATCCCCATACCATATATATATATATATATGTATATATATATATATGGTGGCAGTAATGCCTTCATTTTGAAAATCTTTGATTTGTAAGGACTACTTATTACTAATCTTAGGGGTGATTCCAAATAGGAAGTAGTAAGATGAGTGCCTTCGCTTTGTCCTTCACCTAGACTACTGTATGGATGAGTGTCTGACATTGCATTTCTAAAAAGACGTAAATTAATGTCTACAAACTTACATCTATTTGGTGGTGTTGGAGGTAACCGCTTTTATACATAACACCCTTCCTTGAGATGTACGAGCTTAGAGGCTGCACTTTTGTAGAAATCAGTAGTGTGTTGTTAGAAATGGCAATGTGGTATTCTAAGTGGAATTTGCTTTGTGAAAAGAAAAGCATGGCATTGTGGAAAGCAGAGCATAGCCTCACGAACATCACATCCCAGGAATGATATGAGATATTATGCGCTCTGCATGACATATATTTCATGCTATATGTTTTATTTACGATGGAGGAGTTCAGTAGTGTTTTGGCCCTCAATGGTTTAAATAGGAAGGGTATTGGAGGCTCGATTGAGAAAGAGAATGCCATCGATATACCCGGTTTCATAGTAGTGTAACAATGTAGTATGGAGGCTTCATTAAGAAAAGTGAATATTCATGGAAACTAGGATGTTATGCGTGGATTTCACATCGGGGAAAATGGCCATTAGTTCCTTATCATATTGGAAATCTAATTCTAATATTAGGTTTACGGTTTTGGTTGCATTCCCAAAATAGCTGTAATGCTTTGCAAACATCTTATCTACCCCTTTGGCAACATATACACCGTTTGACATTACCTGGGTATTGGTACCTTCTTTATATATTTATTTTAAAAGTGTTTCCAAACCAACTTCATAATTATAATATCCAATTTTTTTGGTATAAAGTATTTTGGTTATCGTAAGGTAAAAACCCATCCATATTATGTGCGACATAGTCTTATGGGATATCCTTCTTTTCAAAGGTTTTGATTGGCATCAACCTGATCTATGACACTATCATATAAATTTATGAGTCAAGTTTTCTCACACTGGTTTACAAGCATGATCTTGCTATTTTTAATACTCGGGTTAGATCCGAGTAGTTTCAGGTTTAGTTAAAGACGCTTGGAGTTTTTAAAGGAGAGCTAGAGATCTTCATCAACATATGGATGTATTCTATTTTTCCGTTGCATTTATTTTTTTGTTTTTCAGAATTTTTAAAGAAAATGGATTCATAACTATTCAGGCCGAATCTAGGTATGACTCGTATATTGTATTCAAATTTTTTCCACTGTAAAAGATTTTGTGGTTAACAATATATGATTATTTGATTCGTGTGAGATTCTGGTTTCTATTCTTTTTTGTGTTATTTTCTTTTTACCGTTGATCAATCTGCCTTTCCGACACTTAAATTTGCAGCATGTGAATACCGAGAATGTTTTAATGTCAATTTTTGAGAGTCGAAAAGGTGGGTCATCACATTTACTAAAATATTTCAAAAACTATAAGTAAATAAGAAACTTATGATTGTTAACGATGTACTCATGTTAAAATCATTTTAGTTTGGTAGTTTAATTCTCGATTTTGGATTTGAAATTGACATCTTTTATTATCAGTGTAGAAGGATATTGGGATTGTCCTAAAATGTTAAGTACAGACACTATATTGAAACATTTAATATAGAGCATGTAAGATGAATTTCTTATGCAATTGCAATAGTAATCATCGTACATGTTGTACTATCTACAGTATCACTTTTCACTTGTGTATTCAACATGAATGGAAGTATCAAATCCAAATTAAGATCACTAAATTACAATTAAGAGTGTTCTCGTGTATTTACGAAACACTAGAGAATTGTTCATAGAAATAATGACTTCATTATGAAGGAGGCGTAGACTCGAACTTCATAAGTGATATCAAGTATGGTATGTCAGTCCTAAATTCATGTTCAATCTTAAGTTAAGAACTTTAAGTTGGAAATGTTCCAAATAACAAGTAGTGGCGGGTTTAATCAAATGGTAAACACATCGCCTTGAATAACGCTGCAATATAAGAAGTGAAATATGCATAAATTTATAACTAACCTAGGGGTGGTTCCAAATGTTGAGAATCACTTGACGTTAAATGATAACAATGTAGTGATATGGCTCACAAAAGAACTAAGCTCACTAAAGGCTAAAATACATACTCTGAAGGGTTCCACATGATAATAGCAGCTTATTAGCACCAGAGTTAATTGATTCAGTAGACAAATATAACAATAAAGCATACTCATTTACTAAATGACTGGCCCGATTAGTTTTGAGAAACCGATAAAAGGAGTTGGAATAAGATTGACTTCAAGTGCAGTGGGCGATTAATAAAGTTAAGGATATGTCCTAGGGATAATTATGTAATTTGTTATATATTTAACTCGATAACCAATCTTGTTCATAATAAAGGTGTTTGGTTCCTTAATATACTTTGTTATATTATGACATAATTAATTAGGTAACTAATTTAACGTATATAAGAACGAAAAACAATGAATAATATGTTATGAGATAGCAATTAAAATATGTAATACTCATGAAAAATTTATTACATTAGAATAAAATATTTTTAAATATTCCTAGTCAAGATATTTTGGAAAAGGATATTGATTCATCCTTTTAGACTAGAGTGCGTAACGTTCTCCAAATTTTGGATGGTGTGGCTGTTGAGGCACCAAGAGGTTATGTATAAATAGTTATTTGATATTATTGAATGAATCACTGGAGAGTTTCCTTTTGGTTAATTATAACTAAGGTCAAACAAGAGATCTCAAAGTGATGATGTTACACAGTGTTGGAACTGGGCCAACCCGCAACGAAGTTAAAGGGTAAATTTAAAAAAAAAATCGTGTTTTGGATCTATTGGACCTATGAAGTCTAAAAGAATATTGGATCCAATATAATGTGGTTTTAAATAAATTCTTATTTTATCTAAATTGTTTATAAGGAGTTTTAAATTTAATTTGAATTTATATGTGTAATAATGAATGTATCATATACACTTCAGTGTGTATAGCACAAGTGCAACATATAAATAGTGCACATAGTTAACGTGCATGTATATAGGTACTGGGATTTACACTATAACGTGCACATTTGCCTTTTATATATGCTTTTGTGGTCCATAGTTTATTCTGAAATTATACAAAATAACAATATATGTATATATATAGTTTACTTATATTTACTTATATATAATAAGTTATAAAGTTACTTTACCTAATAAAATATTTACATATATTCAAAATGACAATCAATTATGTTAAAGTAAGTAATTAATAAGGTGAGGAAAAGGTGGAGGAGATATCTCCTTTCATTTACTTATCTGTAATGCTATTTAAAAACAATTTGAACACTCAAGCACATATATGTATGTGTATATGAATAACTACAAATTGTGCTTAAAATTAAAATAACCTATACATACATGCATGCATGCATATACATACATACATACACATACATACATAAGTACACACCCACACACACATAATCTTTGTAATTTATTATGTTTTAAAATTAAAGTAACAAATTGAAATCTACTTTAATTTAAAAGGGATTCAAAGGGTTAACAATGTTTTACACTAAAGTTAACTTATGTTTTTTTTATTGAAACAACTTGTAAACAAATGTCAGCGACAACCAAAAATTATATTTCAAATAATAAATATGTGAACAAGCGTTTAATCTCCAAAGTAATTTTAAATAATTTACATATATACACTTAATTTATATTTTTGTATTTAATGAGGTACAAAATACATCAATTAATTAAAATTAGTTTCCAACCAAAATTATTTGTTTGCCTCCTTTTTTGTATTGAATTCTAAAACAATAATAAAATTAGATTGGACAAAATAATCATATATAAATTCATTGTAAAATAAATTAGATATAAACGATACATATAATTTGAACATATGATGAAAATGTTGTAACAAACGTAGGATATAATTATATTATCATGATGAACATATAATCAATTAACATATATCAAATGTGAATTTTGGGTCAACAAAGAATAGATAATGAGATTAGATGTAGCATGTAGAGGATTTAAACTTAATTAGCATGGTGAAAATGTAATAAAATAAAAGTTGAAGCCTAAGATTTGCACCTTGAAAGAAGAATAAAACTCTAACTCAATTGAATCAACCTTTGGATTTGGCAAGGATCTAGAAGCAAACACCACCTTGAATGTTGTTTTTTTAATTAATCTGTTTTGAGGAATTTTTTTACCATGGAGGAGAGTAAGAGAAAGAAAATAAGATTTTTTTTTATCATGAAAAGAATGATGGATTGAATAAAAGAGTATATGCTTTAAAGGAAACATTCAAACCTTTCAATTTCTCCTTTAAAACCTTTGCTATTTAATTCCTAATTAAATCTCATCAAATCATCTCCTTCTCTTCATATTTTTGATAGTGGAATTAGAATTAAAGAGATAAGGGTAAAAGTTATTTCATAAATGAGGGTTAAGTGAGTCATAAAGAGGAATAAAGGATACATATTTAATTCCTTCTTTTAATTGGTCCTTTGGATTTTCAAATCCCATTTGAAACCTATCCCCTTTTTATCATGCACATGGGCCTCAAAGAAAAATCTCAAAACCACTTAGCAATTAATCTGTTTAAACCCAGTTTAAATATTTTACCATTAACGTTTATCAATACGCACGTTTATAACTCTTATATATGAATTTTATTAAATGTTAATGGTACTCAGACAAATCAAAAAAAGTTTAATAAGTAATTTTCATAAATATTAGTTAATTTAATTAATTCACAATAATTTATAAATTAATTAAATCATGTGGTTGATTCATAGTATTCATCATTATGGTTTTGCAACTAAAGGTGTAAATTCACTTAGCGATTAATATCGAATAATTCAATAATTAATGTTCACACGCCACCTTAGCTAGTTTTATGAAATTTTGGCTGAATTCATTGCTTACACATCATTTTGGTAAAATCCAATTTTACTTACTATAAGCAGTACCTGATAGTGACGATCATTTACACCAATTCTCTTCGTTAAAAGTGTACCACTTTGGACATATGGAATTTGGTAATGGTCAAAATTCTAATATCGTCCATATTCAACCTTATAGTCTGAACACAAAGTCTTTGGTTCAATAATAACAGTTATTGTTAACTGAACAGCTCCGGCTAGAGATTTTGACTTTAAGTTGACTTTAGTTGACCATGATACTTACCCTATATAACCGAGGAGACAAATCCTCTCTTGAATTGCATTTCAATTTTAATACTTCAGCTTGATGCAACTATAGCTGTTCGATAGTCATCATGGCATAATTTAACTATAATCAAAGCGTAACTTTCATATCGAAGATCGATTGTGTTCTCCGGTCAGGAGAACTATGTAAATTAGTCACTTCGATATTTTATGTACGATCTTGGTTATATTAACCAATACAAAACTATCAAGTGAGTCATTCCATAGTTAACCAATAACTATTAGTACATAACCCCTTAATGCCTTCAACAGCCATAATTAATACACCGTCCAACATTTGAAGAGCTTAACGTACTCTAGTTTCAACGGATGCATTGATGTCCAATCTCAGCACTGCTTGACGGAGAATATTTAAAATGATGTGCTTATCATATTATGATATAATACTCATGGTTACAACTACTATGACAAACAAATCGTTCATGGACTTTTTGATGTATATACTTAAATCAACTAATCAATTATTTACATAACAAGTATATAACAGAAAGGAAACACATTTTATTTCTAATAAGATTGGTTATCGAGTTAGATATATGTAACAAATTACGTATTTGTCTCTAAGGCATATCCCTAACTTTATTAATATCCAACTTGCACTAGGGGTCAATTATGGAATCTTATCCTATCCAATCGATTTCTTCAAAACCAATCATGTTAGTTCCTTAGTAGACGAATATGCTGTTAGTTTCAATTGTCTACTATATCAATCAACTCTCTCTTATTCCAATAAACCACCTTTATCATGTGGAACAATTCAGAGTATGTGTCTCGACATCTAGCGAGCTCTAAGTTCTATGATATTGTTATCATATAACAATGTTATGTGATTTTCAACATTTGAAATCAACTTTAGCTCGGTTATAAATTTGTGCGTTTATTATGCATATACATTGCTTTTTTCATGGAGTTATTCAAGGCGATGTACTTGGCCTTTTATGAAGTATTCCATAATATTTCGTTTGGAACATTTTCAACTTATATCTTATTAACCAAACTTTGAACATGAATTTTTAATTGACTTACCATACTTAATATCACATATGAAGTCCGAGTCCAAATACTCCTTCATAAGCAGTTCGTTGTTTCTACAAACAGTTCTTCCGTATTTCATAAATACACAAGAACACTCTAAACTACCATTTAGTGTCCTTAATTTAGATTTGATATTTGCTTCATCTATCAAATAGAAGATTTTAGTTCTCTATTAATGCATAAGGAATCTGATTGCTAATGCACAACATAGATAATTTCTGTTGTCAATGCATAAGTAATCCATCTTACACGTTTCTTATTAAACATTTTAATAAAGTGTTTTTGCATACTGTCTGGGACATTCTTATTATCCTTTATACTCTCTATAAAAGACATCATTTTCAAATCCAATGTTGAGTATTAAAATAGATAAAGTCGACCTCAATGCAAGTACATCATTAACAATCAACAATGTGTTGTTATCTTATGTTTAGAAATATCAATGTGCCTTCAACATTATTCCTTATGGGCATACGTTTCCTCTACGTTTTGACTGAAATCAAATTATTTGATATTTCTATCAAAATACTTGTTCAATTTTGATGCTTGTCGAATGGTACTTCGTACCTGTTTTTCGATCGTATCCAAAACCCACAAACTCAATATCGCCTCCACTTACTTCAAGACACTTTGATTGTTATGAGCAAATGGACTAGTCTAAATCTTTAGTTATAATTTTCGATTTCAATACACATGTACACACTATCATACTAGGCGATAATTTTATGACTGTAGCGATTTGTAAATTCGAACACTTCGCCTTCGAATATCAAAACATTTTGATATATGGTTAAGTGTTATAAACATGATTTTATAACCTTGTTTATTGTATTTTAATTAATGAACAATGACAAGAAACTTGTTTTTGAAATTTTTTTACAATAATATATTCTTTGAAGAAATAACGATAATGTGACCGAAAATTGGTTTATCGATAAACAACTTTTTAATAAATATAAGTTGTTCAAATTCTTTTTTATAATTTAATGAACATGTGAAGTCATTATGGACTAACTAACACACTTTTCTTCATGGGGTAATTAGAACATTATAAAAGCTTCTAATGGATAAGTGATATTTATATGGAAGGGGTATTAAGGTAATTTACTAAAAATAGGAGGTATAAAGGAGAAGTGATGGGCATGTGGAGGGGAATGCCTTCCATGGAATGATGGAGGGGAGGGTGAGAGGAAGAGTATGAAATACCGTCTTGATCCTATGTAAGAGGGGATATACCTCTTGAAATCACTTTTTCTAATTTACAAAAGAAATCAACTCTTTTCCCATCTTTCTCTACATAAATTCCTAAAAGAAAATAATGTCAAAACAACTTCAAATCAACTCAAACTTGGACAAGAGCCTTAGGAAAACATCACTACACCTCCTAGATACTTACATCTTAAAGAAGTAAAGCTAATATCCCCCATCCACCCGAGGTGGTGCGCAATATAGGCTAAATATAGCCTAGAAACAAGTGCAAAAGCAAAGAGAAGGAAGGAAGCAAGGTGCTTGCAAGGTAGAGGAAGGAAGTGGTTGCTTGGACTTGCTTGTTCACTTGCTTAAGAGTGAGTTAAATCACCATTGAATGAAAATATATTGTAAATATATTCTTGTGATTGATTATTTCTTTATGATTGAGTGGATATTGATATATGTTGTAATATTGATATATATTTTTAATATTCTTTCAATTCTTGCTGTGAAAGCAAATGATATGTGTAATCAATATAGATGGACTTGAATGGACTTGTATTAGTTGAAGCATAGCCTTGGAACAAAGTATATAGGTTGTAGTTGGACTTTGGTTTAGGTTGGACTTGGATTTGAAAGTGCATTTATAGTGATAGTAGCTATAGATGCACTTAAAAATTGCATTATGTTCAGTGACTTCTAAGGAATTTTGTAAAGAGATCCTTAACAGTTTATTGCCATATTTGTGATGTTTATTGTGTATACTTAGTACCGTAAAAAGTTTGAATGTTAAAAAGTTGAGTACCAAACTTGCACTTGTGCAAAACTGCCACATTTTAGCCTTTGTTATGGAATTGAAAGGTTTGAAAGTATATTTAAGTATTTTATTTCATTCCTTTTACAAGTGTTTTCTAACTCTTATTAGAGTATTTTAAAAGTAGTTTGAGATTTTTATGAATTTTTAAGTATTAGTTACGAATTTTCAAAGAAGATGGTTTATTTTTAAATATATAGTAAACATGGTTTTTCCAAATTTTTAAGTAAATTATAAAATTGTTGTTTTCGGGTAATATTTTGAGTTAATGTTTTAAAACATATGTAAGTATTTTTAATTATTTTTAAGTCATTTATAAGTATATTTAATTTTTAGAAAAGTAGTTAATTATTTTATAAATATTTTATGTAAATATCTAATCTTTTAACTTGTTCAATTAAATACCTAGTTTTATAAATAATTACTATATGTATATCATTACTAAAAGGGGTTTAGAAGTGTAAACAAGATTTCAAAATGGGCTAGGAATTACTTAGTGTTTAGATCGTTATTTGTTTGATTACTTGTTTAAAAAGTAATTGATTATGCTTAATGTTAAAAACCGATGAAGTAAGTTTATCTATTTGTAGGAGTTAAGATTGATATTCGAGTAGGGATAGAATCAGTAGTGCTCTAACGTACCGGCTTCACTCTTTATTGAGAAATAGTTAAATTGCAAAGGTCGGGTACATGTTAGTCGTGTTGATTTCTTACTCGTTTATGGAAAGTCATTAATAATATACTTAACACTAAAAGCCGACAATGCAGACTTGCCTATCTATGAGGGTCAAGAATGAGGTGTCTAGGAAAGACTTTGATATGCAGCTAGTGCTCTAACTTATCGGGCTTTAATCTTAACTGAGAGATATTATAAGTTGAAATATCAAAGACGTGTCAAGTATATGAACCTTAATTTATATAAGCGATTGTTTTCACAAGATAGTCGGTTAGGAGACTATTGAACTTAACCAATTATTTACTTTGGAAGTATCTAAAATTTCGCGGCTTCATCTGATTTGAGATCCCTTGAGGAGATGCATTGGTATGAGCCATCTCTAGATTTAAGAATTTGTATATACGAGATCCACCAAGGACTCCTCTTTGTATATTGTTCGCTTATTTCTAAATGAACCGAAATTGAGTTTACCAGAAATTCATTGAATTATTTTTGAAGAGATCATGATTAGTAAGTGTTTTACTTACCAAATGCCACTTTAAAACTAGTATATGATTTCTATGTTTTGGATGTGGTTGTGAAATGGAATGTTATAGAGTTGAACTATCTATCCTAAGGTTAAGTCCAAAGGAGAGGTCAGCATTAAATTTCGAATGATGCTATCATGTGAGACTGTTTATCTTATTATCATGTGAGACTGTTTATTATAAGGTTAATCCAAGAAAGACGACGATGTTAGCATTCGTCAGAGGACTTATGCGGGAATCTATGTGAAGGTTCGAGATTTATTCGAGATGCTCAAATCCACATAGCGATTTGTGATTTGCTCAAGATGGTGGAATCAATTTGGGGATTCGTATTTTGTTTGAGTGATGAAGATTCTTATGAGAGATGCCGAACGTAGCCTCAACATCGGTAAATGGCTAAAACCAGAGATATGGTACACTACCGTAAAGGATTTGGTGAACCTAAATAGGGTATATCAACTCCAAATCTACAAATGCTATTGATATTGCCTGCAGGAGTTGATGATATTTGGTTACATCTCCGGCGTTAACCAGCTATGGCTTATCTTATGATATATTTTATCTAGAGACAATGCTTGGTAGGATGTGATGACCCGAAATTTTCAAGCAATTAAAGTCGGAATATTTAATTGATTTTGAATATTCAATAGAGTAATTTTAACTTGAATTACGAATATCACGGTTTATTTGATAATTAAATTATTGAATTAAATAATTTGAGATTGAATAAAATATGAAATCTAAGATTTTAAGCCTATTAAAAATAATTTGAAGGCTTATAAAATTTGTATTGATAAAACTGAGGATAATAGAAGTTGTAAAATTGAAATTAACAGTGGTTTGTTCAGTTTTAAAAATATATCGTTTAAATTGAATTTAAAAAAATAGCCTTCCGAGGCGCAGTTTCAGAATTCGACGGAACCAGTTCCATTGGGTCCGTAATATTGAATTATTATCGGATTTCAAATTTCGTTTTGATCAGAGTTAGCATGTGCGTATGCGAGATATAAACATGCTGAAAATTTAGTTGTTAATAATTTGATTTAATTTAATTTAAATAGTTGAGCCTTCTAATATACGCTTCCTTCCTTAACTTAAAATCGAATCTAAATTGCTTCTTGCAGAAGCCATTTTCTTCCACACTTTCTCTATAAAAATTTTAACTTTCCTACTCCCATCTTTCTTCAATCCTATCACAGAAAAAAAAAATATAATGGCCGAACTTATTGTAAACGACAATCACACTGCGTCCTTTTTAATTAGTTCGCCGGCCCCCCTTTTCTCCTTCCTGTGCAAATCAAAATTTGTTCGAAAAAAAGGGGAAAAACTAAATCAATTCGCGATTGGGCTCAGAATCGCACTGGGGATCACCTCGCGATGTGAGAAGAACAACGACGTGGTGAGGAGCGGTAGCGTGGAGGGTCTCGGAGTGAGTCGTTCGAATAGGTTAAATCTCGAGATTGATTGGCGCGACAGTGGAAGCTTGTTCGATCGTCTGGGAATCGACGGTGGCAGGGGAATTTGTGGCGTGGGCTTCGTCGTTGCGCACGACTGTGGTAAAGAGGGATTTGAGTCAAGTAATCGCGCCGATGAGGGTCGCGTCGTGACTTCTGGTAGCGAGCAACGTGAGCTCCTGCTCGATTTCGCTTGGCCGAGGCTGGATTGAGGAGTTGTTGTCAGGAAGCTATGCAGACGGTTGGGTCGCGTGTTCACCAGTGAGGTATAATTCTTTTGTTTCCCAATTTATATTCATAATAATTTTTTTTAAATGGTAGTTAACTTAATTGATAATTAGGGTGACAAACAAAAATTTTGTTTACAATGGAGGAGGCAGAAATTTTGAATTTTAAATTTACTGATCTATATTAAAAATAAATTAGTAAGGTGATTAGTTTGTTCTATTAACATATTTAATTTATTTTAGTTTATAAATTTTAGTTATTTAAACGAAAAATTAGTTTAAATAAAATTATTTGTTAATTAAATTAAATTTATAAAATGGAAATAAATTGTTCGATCGACTAAAATATTAATAACCACATAAATGTTTATTCAAGGTCTAATACTGTGGGGAAACGAGTCGAGATGGATCAGATTGCTAGTTTTAAGATAAAAGGTGAGTTAGTCTCACTCAGTTAATTTAAGTTTAAATTTAAATAATTGTTTGAATGGTTAAATTGGTTGATGCGCTATAGTATGGTATTTTATGTTGTGCTAACATCTGTGGATGCAGGGAAAACAGGTTGGAGGGATCCAACAGGATTCCTCAAAATTATTTAGAATTGTTTGATATTCTCTGTTATGAATATTTGATATCCTGTGATAATTTTATTGATAATTGATGTATTGGATGATATGGTTGGATTGAATATTTGGTATACTGAGCTATTAGAATCTATACAATTAGATTTTTGAAATGAAATAAAAGAGTAAAGTTTTAAGTAAAATAACTATAGAGAGGATTTGAATAAATTAAAGAATGAATTGAAGGAAAAATTTTAAAATTTGAATAATTAAATTCTAAGTATGAAACGATGGAATTTGAGTAATCAGAGGAATACTAAATTTTAAAGCTTAAGTGATATCATTAAAGGAATAAAGGATAAAGAATTTATTTTTAAATATACAGTTTCAAGTTAATTAAAAGATACAGAAGAAATTGTGTAACGACCCAGAATTTTGGGCAATAAGAATTTAATAATCTGTGTAAATAATTTAATTGGTTTGATAATTTTCTTTATAATTTTAATTTAAATTGGTAAATTTAATCTTAATAAGGTTAATGAATATTTAATCTGGCAATATTGATAAGATTTGTTTTTCAAAGCTAATAAACATTTTATTCTGTTTATAATATATACATTTGATATATATTGTGAATAGGAGATCTTGTGTTTTAAATTAAAAGAATGAATTTTCAAATTGTAATATATATGTATGTATATGTTATAATTTGAGTTGTTTTGGAATTTAATTTAATCTATTAATAATTGATATTTGAATAAATTGTAATCTAAAGCTTTGTTTTAAAACTTAATAGTTTTCAAAAGATAATCTAAGATGTATTCAATTGCCTTAAAAATATAAGATAATTGTTTGTTTTTAGATATAATAGTTTAAATAAATTTTTCTTTTTGTTTTCTTTAAAAATGCTTAATGTAAAATGATTTTAAGTGTATAAATATAAATGTTTTAGATTTTTAAATTCATGAGAATATATTTGTATTTATTAGCTTTAGAATATTTTTCTTTTAAAAGTAAATTTATATACTTATGTAAATGTTTATTTAGAAACTTAAGAAAGTAAGTTATATTTACATATTAAACTAAATGAAAATTTAATTAAAATACTAATAAACATATGTAAACATGTTAAACCTCTTATTAACACTTGTAAAGCAAATAAACAAGATTATGACAAATGTAAATTTAAGGAACAAGTGGCAATATATTTCTAGTAAATGTATTAAGAAGAAAACTAGTTTTTTTTCAAATGCTCTTTCTTTGTTTTCATTTCTTATCTCAAATTAATGGAGATCTGAGAATATCAAACCTGAAAATCAAATGCAAAAATCAAAAGCAAATCAAATCTGAATTTGAAAACAGAGCTGCAATTCAAATTTAAAAACCTACAATATCAAGTTCAACCTGCATCTCAAATGCAAATTCAAATCTGCAAAAATCCAATCTGCATTGTACAAAGCTAAAACCTGCAATTCAAATGGAACCAAGTTCAACAGGAGTTTAAAATCAACAATTAAAGGCATGCAAAGGGATCAACTTCAACAGCTTGCAAATCAAAAACAGTTTTCAAATTAAAATGTTAGAGCCTGGAAATTGAACATGTTCTGCTCTGCCCTGCATTTTACAAGTGAGTAAACATTTCTTAAAAAAAAACAGTTTAATTTAATCATATGTTGATCTGTGAATTGTATTGATGTTGCATGCAAACTTTCAGCTTTATATAAATGAAATGGGTATGAATTTATGTGTGAAAACATGTCTGTATGTACTACGATGTTTCACAGGCCATATTTGCTTCAGATATTCAAATCTATGAATCAAATTAACATAAATCTTAAAAATATAAATGGAAATTGTTTGTAAATGTTTATGGATGATTTTTAAAAAAAGGAAATAGAATTTTTATTTAAGAAAATTATTTTTAATTGAAAATATACGGTAGAGTCAATTTGTATGTCAAAAATAAAACTCATGATTTAGTAAATTGATTCCAGGATTGGGTTAGTAATTGGAAGTGATGAATTTTAACATGCATATCATAATTTTAGTGGAAGAATTATCATGAATTTTTGGTTTGAATACTTTTGGGGTTTTTAGTGATTGCTGAAATTTTACTCGATGATTGTAGCTAGGATTTTGATCATAGCATGTTTATGGATCATAGATTATAGGAAAAATGAAATAGAATTTTTCAAATGAGCGAATCGTTCGAATTTGGATGAAGTAGGGTTTAAGATTGTATTTGGATGGATTGACTGTGGAAGCATTTCGCGACTTGTTTATATGACCGGAGGCGATCACATGTTGGTGGATAGTGGCGTGGAGGTTGCGGCGATGTTTGGAGGTGATCGTTGGGGTTTCCGGTGGTGGCTATGTCCGGCAACGATGGGTTGAGTGGCTCGTGTTTCTGTAATTTTTGTGCTCGAGAGTGAATTTTTGATTCGAGCGTATATTGTTGAATCTAGGTATGTTTTTGGGGTCGCGTGTGGCATTGCGACCGACGTCGATGGTCGTGACGCTCGCCAGAGGACGGCGACGGTGGGACATGTGTATGCGTTGTGCCGTGCACACTGGAAAATGATGTTTGGAGAAGACAAGGTTTTACTCGGGTATACTCTAGTGTTCTCTCTGGTTCGGCTCGAAGATGATGGGGTTGGAAATTTACTCGGGATAGCACTCGAGTAGCTGCTGTGTTTTCCTCGGTATTTAGGATGGGTTTGCTAGAAGTAGGCACGAGGTTGGCTGTGTGTTGTCTCGGGTCATTAGTGTTGCTAATCTGGGTAGGGTTGGAAAAGAAATAAAGATCAAATTTTGAAAATTTTAAGCTTATAGTTTGATTAAATAAAAATCAAACTTGAGATTTATAAAAGAAAAGAAAATTTAAAAGGTGTTAGTTCAAATTTAAATTATTTTAAAATGATTACTTTTGTAATAATTATCTTAATTTAATTCTAGTTTTAATGAAGTATTTTAATTCAAAGAATTAAATCAAAGTCTTAAGTTAAAAGTTAAGTAATGGTTTAATAACTTAAGTTTTCAAATTATATTGAAAATGAATAAGTTTAATGATTAAAAGTGTTTTAAATAACCAAATTGAATAATTTTGTTTTAAGTTATTAAAATTTTATAAAATTCAAATAATTTATTTATGAAAAAAAAATAAAGCTAATTATTTGGATATGAATTTGAGAATACATAATAATTCGAAAATAAGTAAAAGAATTAATTAAGATTAATGCTTTCTTAATTGATTAAGGATTTTGAAATATTATAGTTAATTAATTAATTGTTTAATTAATTTTAAATAATTAGTTAATTATTTATTTAATTTTAAATAATCACTTAATTATGGATTATTCACTACTAGAAAAACAGTAAATTCCAACGCCCCTGTTCCAACGGCCGCCAACGGCATTTCCAACGGCTTCCAACGGCTCGTTAATTTTTTACGTAGCCGTCTTAAACCGTTAGAAACCGTTGGAAAATAGCCATTTGCGGCCGTTGAAAGCCGTTGGAAAATTTCCTGCATATTTCCAGAGACCGACCTTCAGCTCATTATTCATCTTCTCAACCGAAAATTACCCCCAAATCCACCATTCCATCATCTCCAATCTTCATTTGCCGGCCCAAACACCATCCCAACAACCCCCGACGCCATCTAGAAGCTACTCCGGCACATCTCCACCGTTCTAGCTCTCCAAATCGGTAATTTTCCTAAAGCTAATATTTAGGTTTTTTTTTATTTAGGGTTTAATTTGAATGTTGATTGATTCCTACTTGTTAGTGTATGCATATTACATTATATTATCCTCTAATTGCAACCATTATAACATAATGAACAAGTTATTATAATTGATTGAAAATTTTGTAATTTAAGATATTGCATTAGTTTATGTTATTTGGTTAGTATATTAAACGTATGTGTGTGATAGAGTTTATTGCATTTGGAAGCCGTTAAAACGGATATTTCATATGTGCGAATACGAGCTTTGTATTTGTGTGAACACGCGAATTAATTTAGTTTATAAATGAATTTTGTGTACAAATTTAGCGTATAAAATGAATTTAGTACTTATGTAATAAAACGGTAAAATATAAACCAATATTAATTAAACGAATTATATATTCGAATTTAATATAAACAAATATTTAAATCCTTATATATTATTCGGCCCCATCTGACAAGTGTTGTATATGATCGTTTTAGGGATATTCGTTTTTTCCACAAAACGGACAACTTTATTCATCTGATACATCATTTGTCGGATTTGTCCCAGTATTGGACAAGTTACAAACACTATAAAGTAATTATATTCCGTCAATCATATCACTTTAAACGGTTCACAAAATTTCGACGGCATTTCCTTTACGTTCCTTGTGTACACGCATTTGTGTACGATACAAGGAACACGGGGGAAATGCTGCCGAAATTTTGTGAATCGTTTAAAATGATATGATTTACGGAATATAATTACTATTGTGTTTGTAATGGGAAGTAGGATGACCGACCATCAAAGAAAGACACATAAGTGGCAATGAAACAATAGTTGCTTATTTAAAATATTCAGTTTGTGAAATAAGCAGTTTGCGGCCGTTGGAAAATTTCGTGCAAAATTTAAAATGAATGATTTATAACATTTTTACTCTATCATAGGTTTTCTAGTAGGGAAACATGGTCAATTACTTTAATGATCGGAGCTGGATGTATCAAAGAAGGGAAACTAGTGGCACAATAAGCGAACATTTTCTAAAAGGGGTACAAGTGTTCATCGAATTTGCTATAAGTAATATTGCAAACGATGAAGAAATTCGTTGTCCGTGTAGTAGATGCAAATTGTTGAACTATTTAGAACCGAATATGGCTAAGGTTCATTTGCGCCAATTCGGCTTCGTACCCAATTATTTGCTGTGGGATCGTCATGGAGAAATTGTAGCCCCTAATAATCAAGAACATTCGGTGGAGGTCATCAGAGAAGAAGGTAGTACGAATCTCATAGAACATATGGTCGAAGATGCAGCACGATCAATGTTCCCTACCGCTGTAATTGATAACGACGATGTTAACGTCGAAGAGGAACCAAATGTTGGAGCGAAAAAAATATTGATTTATTGGATCATGCTAAAAAACCCCTTTGGAATGGATGTTTAAGCGGCTCTCAATTATCGGTAACTGCAGAATACATTGCAATGAAATCAAAATACAACCTTACAGAAGCTGGATTTACGGCTGTTGTGCAAGCTGCTAAACGTCATATGCCATCCGATAATTTAATGTGCGAAAATTATTATGAAGTGAAAAAACTTATGTCATCTTTCGGTTTGCCATATCAAAAAATAGATACATGTCTAAAGGGTTGCATGTTGTATTGGAAAGAAGACATCAATCTTAGAAATTGTAAAATATGTAATCAGGAAAGATACAAATCTAGAGGACGACTGATCTGGAGGAAAATGCTGAAATAGCAATTACAGACGATCAAACCGATTTTGGACCTTTAAATGATGAGACAAATGTATTAGTCGAAGCATTTGAGAGTGTAGAGGAAAACGACATAGAGCACGAAACCGAGTCTGAATCAGAAAACGATGAGGACGACTGAGTAATATCCGGTAATTTTTAAAAGTATTCTCATTACATTGATCTCTGATTAATAATGCATTTATCTAATTTATACAATTTTAATGACAATAAGTGTATACTCACACACTCAACACGTACACAACATGACACATTTGTAGCATATTGTATTACATTTTTTAATGGTTCAACATATCATGATTATTATAATGTGTATATGTATGTATATATGGCAGGTATATATATTATGTCCGGTTTCGGTTCTGGTTCTGGGTCTCGGCGACGTGGCTCTTCACGTCATATTAGAGAGAGTAGTGGTGAGCCACCAGCTCGGCCACTTGTTTACTTACAGCCTAAGGCTGATGAGACGTAAGTATCATAATTAGCGAGCATAGCATTTTAATTTTTTAATTGTACATGATATATCTACAATTGTCTAAAGTTCAATTTTATATTTAACGCAGTGGATTTGAGTTGGAGCCATCCAAAGTGGTTCTGAGCATTTCGAAGCAGGCGTACATGGCTAGGATGACCGATTGCTGGCCCAAGTGGGGCAAGATCCCCGACGACGTGAGAGAGACGATTTGGCAAGATTTTCTGGTAAGTTTATACCGCTTTACAAGATGATTAATTAAATACAAATAAATAATTAGTAATATTTTCTCATTGTACAGGGCGCCGTAGATTTGCAAGTGCCTGACGTCAATTTAGTTCAGCGACACTGGAACTCCAGGATCGCGAAGAACTATAGAGAGACTATGTCGGAGATTAAAAAAGTAGGAAAGAAGCCCAAGTGGATGAGCGCGACTGTATGGGAGAAATGGGTTGATTGGTGGAACTCTGAGGAGTTCAAGGTAAATCTACAATAAATCTCAGCATTTTTTTACTGTTTAATAAATAATTAATCAATGTAAATTTGCAGGAGGAGTCAGCTAGGAACTCGGCAAACAGGAGCAGGAATCCTGTATCACGCCGTGGAGGCTCCAAATCTTTCCAGCATCACCGCGAAGATTTGGTAAATTTATCTATTATCACATTTGTATATTGATCAGTTCAGTAATTAGTTATGTACAGTTAAATTATCCAAATTATCAATTGCAGGAACGAGCTCGTGGAGGCTCTGTTGGCTTAGTGGACGTGTTTGCTCACACCCACGCGTCTAGGCAAGTAGATGAGGCTGACAATATCATATATCAGTGGGGTGAGCAAGATAGGGCGACCGAGGCATATGTATGCATTTTTTAATTTTTAATACTTACACCGGTAAGTTTATTAATTTCTAGCTACGCAAAATAATTACATGCTACTATTTTTCAACTGAATTTTTTTTTTCATTATAGTCGAGGTTGCAGGAGGCACAGGCTTATGCGCTTGAGCAGTCTGGTCGTGATGCGCTGACACAGGAGGAGCAGGATAACATTTTTACCGCTGTTATGGATCCGGCGCAACGGAGTAGATGTTTTGGCTTCGAGAACCAAACGGTAATTAATCCTTTTACATATGTACAAAAAATCAGCGTTTAGATATATAATGTTATAATATTGTATATGCTGAGACAACCCTTTTGCTATTAATTTTATTTGCAGGCTCGACAAGCTCAAAAAGACCGAGACAAAGAAGAAATCAAGGAGCTTAGAGCTATGGTTGAGCAGCTACGGGAGGAGAATCGTCTACGAGCCGTCCAGGTGGAGCAGTTGGATCAAAAGCTTGCGCAGTATTTGCATAATCATGGTACCCTTCCTTCGTCGTCTGGTGCTTCTGGAGGCGACGAGGATCCTTGAGGAGGTATGTTTTTGAGTATTTGTGTTTGAACAATGTATATATTGACTTGGAGATGTTTTGATGTTGATAGTGATGTTGTATATATTGGTACGGAGTGGGTGAGAAGTATTTTGATGGTATGATCATGGTTTAGTGACATTTGTTGATGGTATGTACGTTGATGGTATATTTTGTGATGTTTGATAGGTTTGGTTTGTTTATATTGGTGTTTTATTGATTTATGTGCGTTGTTTGTATTGATATTGATATATATATGTGGAATTGATTGGAAATGGAATGGAAATTGAATGGATTGGAAATGGTGTGGTGGAAGGTAAATAGGCTTGCTGTTGTACAGCAAAATAAACCCAGTATTTCCAACGGCTTCCAACGGCGTATTGGCCATTTTATTGTAACGGTTTCCAACGGCTATAAGCCGTTAGCGGCTGTTGGAAACGCCGTTGGAAATGGTCCGTTGTTTCCGTTGGAAAGCGTTGGAAGTCGTGGGATATATTCCAACGGCTTCCAACGGCCGCCAACGGCTAAAAGCCGTTGGAATAGCCGTATTATCTTGTAGTGATTAAGTGTAATTACTTAATAAAATAATTAATGGTTAATAATTGAATGTAGTTAAGAAATGATAATTACTTATGAAAGTAATTAAGTGGAAGTGATTAATGAATAATCAATTAATGTTATCAATTAAGGAAATTGATTAATTTAATTGTTTTGAAGATAATTAATTATGAAATAATTAATTAAAGGATTAAGAATTATTTAATAATGGAATTAATTAATTATTAAGTAATTCATTAAAAAAGTGATTAAGTTTTATTAATGAAAGTAATTAGAGATAATTACTTATGTAGGTAATTAAGAGTTAATTACTTAATTATTTTAGTTAATTAATTAAGATGATTAATTAATTAATGGAATGTGATTAATTTAAGAATTATTACTAAGTGTAATTAATTAAAATATAATTAATTAATAGAGTAATTAATTAAGGATTAATTGTTAATTTAAATTGATTAATAAATACTTAATGAAGTAATTAAAGATTAATTAATTAGATTAATTAATCAAAGATTAATATAATTAAATTAGAAATTAATTAATTAAGAAGTTAATTAATTAAGATAAGTAATTACAAATTGTTAATTACTAATTATGATTAATAGATGATTAATTATAAATTAATTATTTAATTAATTAAGGTATTTATTAATTAATAAGAATCATTAATTAATATAATTAATGATATTAATCAAGGTTGATTAATAAAAGTGATTAATTGAAATATGATTAATTAATTGTAATTAATTAAGGTTTAATGTAATTAATTATAGTTAATTAATTAATGTAGGATCATTAATTATTGTAATAAATGATAGTAATTAAAGATTAATTACTGAATATGGTTAAGGATAATTACTTGAATGTAATTAAAAGATAATTAATCAGGAAGATTAATTAAAGAAGATCATTAAGAGATGATTAATGAATATGATTTGTAAATAATCTATGAAGCAGGATTTAGATAATCCAAATAATTAAAGGATAGTAATTAATTTAATTAAAGGTTAATTAAATTGATTTAAAGTTAATCAATTTTGATATGGATGATTGATTGATATTGGTTGTTTGGTTGAAATTGGATGTTGATTGATATTGGGTGATTGGTTGATATTGGATGATTTGGATATCTATGATATGTGATATGCTGCTGTATGAAATGAATGTTGTTAGGAATTATCTATAGTGATAATGTGATTCATCAATCTCTTATATATCATCCTGTATATAAGTTAAACTGTTTAAATCTCTTAAGTACAACTTGGACATTAAAATGACGTTTGGTTTCGGTGAGACCGGGATAGGGTTTCCATATTTGGAATCCGAAAACCACACCGATTCCAATTAAACGTTAGGTCGTTAATCCAAGTGGAGCAAGTGAAGACTCGAGGTGTAAGGGCTGTATGTCAATATAACTCTGTGGGTGATTCCGTAATGAGTTTGACGGAATAGTGCTTATAGATTCGAGATGGTGATTTAAAGTGCAAGGGCTATGGTCGTTGACTCTGAGGGTGATTCCAATAATGATTGCAACGAGATAGCGCCTTCGGTTTCATTCGAACCCGGAACGAACTTGTATGGATTGAATGCTTTCAGCACATCGTCAAGTGGACGATGAGCATTCTAAGATAAATGTGTTCTATAAAGGTAATCGTAACCTCAAACCTCATTAACCGGGAATGGCTAAAACAGGGAAGGTGCAGCAAAGCTTCGTGGGTAGCTCCCACTGGAGAGCAAGATACATCCCTGTCTAGAGGTCCCTTTCTATTTCGGCTTAGTGTGTGGTTGGTCGCGCCAACTACGGGGTTGTCTTGTTCGGAACTGTCCAGTAAGGGATGGTTCCGGCCTTGTGTTGCAGGGGATGAAGGGAGTAATCCTCGGTACGGTGATCTAGGCCACGTACTGTGACGGGCGGTGCCCCAGTAGCCCTGCCATTGATGGAAACCCATTTTCCCTACGAGACCCTACGGTTTTGATTGTATTACCCACTTTTGTGGCTAGTAGCTGGAATTTAATCATGTAACAATTTCGGCTATTTCTTATCTACTTGAAAACCCTAGACACTATTATAATATCACTGGATTTCCTATCAAATGTTTTGGTTAGCGTAAGGTAAACACTTTTCCATGTTTATGTGTGGGAAGTCTTACGTGATACCTTTTTCTTTCCAAAGGTTTTCTAAAGTTAAGCAATTTTAACCCGTTTACTCACACCAGACCCCTGTTGTGACGCCCCACCTCTATACCCACGCTAGCCAAGAACACTATGAAGTAATGCTGTCAACTAGCACGGAGAATAAGGCTATTGAGGAGCGACCATCCATGTAATTGCTTTGCGCGAGCATCGATATGTCAGATAGTATAACATGCATTTCTTATCATGAGGGAAATCCGACATACCGACACAAACTCAAAGCTACTACACAGTGGCTATAATATCTTCAGAAACAAATATAGAAATAAACATAACATAAATCAGTCACAGATAATTCATATCACAAAGGCGGAAGTAGATATGAATATTACACATGAAAGTGTACATCAGAGTAGTGGTCAAAAAGATCCACAATAATACAAAGGAATATATACAAGTGCTAGACAAAAATATGTATACATCAAGGAGTCTGTATCTCAAATGTATACAACAAAAACTACTAAACTAAAGTAGTTAGCCAAAAGTCAGAAGATGGTTCCAGGTAGGAAGCCATGAGGAAGCACCTGTAATATCTCAGCCTGACCCGAGTATTATTTAAGAAGAAAATAATAAACGGATCAGTCTAGCTATAAATATCAGATGAAGTGATATATAATAAGAGATATGACATAAACATATAATAATCACAATGCCAAGCTGTGATAAATAAGTAATTGAAAATCAACAAGAGATTAATCAATATCACAAGAATCTTTTCAAAGATCCAAAGAGGGCATCATACCCTAAACCTGTACTCATAACAAGTCAATGATATAAATTCCAGAAATCAACACACAAAATCCAAAAATCACAAAAAGGTATGTGTGAGTGGAATCACACAAGTGGTGTCTAGGCTAACCGAAAAGTTATGTGCGAATGGAATCGCACACGTGGTGTCTAGCCTAACCAAAAAGCAAAAAGGTATGTGTGAACGGAATCACACAAATGGTGTCTAGGCTGACCGAAAAGGTATGTGCGAATGGAATCGCACAAGTGGTGTCTAGCCTAACCAAAAAGCAAAAAGGTATGTGTGAACGGAATCACACAAGTGGTGTCTAGGCTAACCGAAAAGGTATGTGTGAATGGAATCGCACAAGTGGTGTCTAGCCTAACCAAAAAGCAAAAAGGTATGTGTGAACGGAATCACACAAATGGTGTCTAGGCTGACCGAAAAGGTATGTGCGAATGGAATCGCAGAAGTGGTGTCTAGCCTAACCAAAAAGCAAAAAGGTATGTGTGAACGGAATCACACAAATGGTGTCTAGGCTAACCGAAAAGGTATGTGTGAATGGAATCGCACTAGTGGTGTCTAGCCTAACCAAAAAGCAAAAAGGTATGTGTGAGCGGAATCACACAAATGGTGTCTAGGCTAACCGAAAAGGTATGTGTGAATGGAATCACACAGATGGTGTCTAGCCTAACCTCGCAAACAAAGAGACATCGCACATTGCTAGTCTAAACCATAAAGATGATCGTCATGATCAACGAGAAGTGTCAATTACAATAAGCTAGTAAATATATGAGCTTAGCTTCATGTCCCATAACTACTAGCTTAACTTAAATATTTACGAACAAATTGTAGATCTCCACTAGAAAATTGTCACAAGAGTTTCAATCGAACAAGTCCAAGAATTAACCGACAAAGTAAACGCAAGCGTTTCATACCACTCGTTTTACTAAGTCGTTTAATTAGATTTCTCATACGAGTGAGGTAAAGGCTAGTATGTACTAATAGATTGGAAAACGGTTTGAGAAAATGAGCTTTGTAATAAAATAGTGTTGAAATCCTTTGAAGAAAGAGTTTTGATATTTACTATTAGTATAGAAAACCTTTATATATATTTTTAAGTGACAAATCATAGAAGTGATTGTAGAAACAATCGGGCATAAAAATTCACATTCAAAGACGTGAATAAAATCCAAAGAAATCGATATAAAATCCATCAAAGTGGATATATCTAAAATTCCCAAAGAAAAGATCATCAAAGTCGATAATAAATGACAACAACAAAAGGGAGACAACACGAATCGATTAAAGTTGGATATTCAAACGAATTAGCAATATAGGCTAATCTGGCAAATAGTAGCAGGTCGGTCGACCGGACTCCCTGAGTCGGTCGACAGAAGCAGAGGTTGGAATGTGCTTGGGGAACCAGGTCGGTCGACCGGCCCAGGGGGCTCGGTCGGTCGAAGCCTGTAACCAGCACTTCCCAACAGAGGCAGGAAGTGCCTGGACTACAGGTCGGTCGGCCGGCCCAGGGGGCTCGGTCGGCCGAACCTGTATACTTGCACTTCCTACCCTATTTCAAAGGAGGTGCAACTCTCGATCAAATTGCAATCGCACGAGCAACGACGCTAAGGGTTTATGCCAATCGACTACCCGGCCCTATATGCTCCTCGGTGCATCACCAAAAACATGTTTAAACATCAAAGTTAGGATTTTTAACGAATTGAACTCAAAACACTAAAAATTGGAATATTCACAAAAGCAATCCAAATCAAAATCAAATGCACATGAATAAGTGTTAGGAATTCATACCTAACAATAGAAGAGAATTATAAGCATAGATGTGAGATTGAAAATCTCACCTTTGAACCCAAACAATAGAAGAAGAAGCTTGAAAGCAAGCTAAGATCAATTCCTCTTCAATAATAACTCAAGAAGCTTCAATCTAAGCTTAAAAGATAAACATTTCCTAAATTAGCTTTAGGAAATTTCTGAAATCAAAGAGAGAATGAGTTGGAGAAGAAGAAGGGGATGGTTACCAATGGGTTCACTTGAGTTTGGAGCTAGAGTTGATTTGCAAGAGAAAACTAGGGCTTGGAGTTTTAATTTCCTCTTCCACTCTACATTAACATAAAAGCTTGAGTATTAGGAAAATAGAAAAGAAGTGAATGAAGAGGAGAGGGTTGGAACTGAGTTAAGTGGGGTTAATGGGCTCAGCCCAAACCAAAGCCCTAAGTAAAAAGTAGCAAAAATCAACTTTCTCCAAACATATCGAAGCTTATACTCAAAAAGATCGCAAACGGCATTTTGAACTCAATGAGGATGGTCTCGAGTCCTAATTCGGCTGTTTGCAAAAAGTAGCTTTTCGGACTAAAATCCGACTAACGATAAAATATTTAAATAAAATATTTAAATATAAAATCGATAAATATGCGGGTTGTTACAGACTCCCCTCCTTAAAGAAACTGCGTCCTCGCAATACTTAATAGGAAAATAAGAAGTAACAACCATGGAAGCATATCAACACAAAAGAAAATTGAAATAAGAAGTTCACCATAAAGAGCACGAAAGAGTTAGCAAGAACGGGATCGCTCAATGAATTCTCTGGATTCTCTAGAGCAATCCTTAGGATCTGAGAACCATTGAACTCTCATAAGAAGAACATCTTTATTTCGGAGTCGTTTGAGCTCCGAAGCAATAATTCGAATAGGATGTTGCTTAAAAAAAAATCAAATCTGGTGAAACTTCAATTTCCACAATATCACCGGGCTCAAGAATGAAAACCGGAATCCCTAAGGCATTTCCGTAGATGAAAGACGTGGGGAACGTCAAGAATAGCAGAAAATTGAGCTGGTGCAACGACGTAGTATAAAAAACGGTACGTCCAATGAACCGATAAACTGGAACAATGATGTAGTATGATAATGGTACATCCATTGATCCAGATAAGATGGAACATGGATGTAGTATAATAACAATACATCCGATGAACCGAACACCATAAAAGAACATCGGATGCTAGTCCATAAAAGTAATGAGATAAAGCTCAATAGAACGAAGTATATCAAAATGTTCGATGAACTTAATAAAAAGATAATTCCATTCAGACATCATCAAAGAATCAACACTTGTTGCCTACGACAAAACGTATTGGCAACATGATTTCCCCTTCGGGAATAGAAAGAATATCAAGATCATAAGATGCCAGGAACTCGAGTCAACGAGGTTGACGCAGATTAAGTTCCTTATGAGAAATAAATATTCCCAAGATTTATGATCGAGGTAGAGAAAAAATTTCTTTCCCAAATATGATGATGCCAAATTTTAAAAGTAAAAACAATAGCCGCGAGCACTAGATCATGAGTGGCATATCTAGTCTCGATAAGCTATAATGATTTAGAAGCACAAGTGATAGCACGTTCTCCTTTGCAAGAGAATGGCATTCCGAACCAATACGACTAGTATCGGTACAAATAGCAAAGTCTTGGTTCCCCTCCAGGAATCACAAGAATAAGAGTATCGAAAGAAAGAACTTCTTTTAAATAATTCTCCTTTCCCGAAAAGTTAAAACTTTCAAAATTACATTTTTATTTTTATGTAATAATCTTTCTACAATTTTTTTTTACATTTTTACAAGTCAACATATCGTGTCTGACTGTCTCATCAAAGCGTTTAGGAAATTCCCATCGATAATGTTGATCAAGCGCATCGACCAAAATTCTTAAAACACTAAATGGGAAATACAATCACAAAATCGTATTCTATAGGATAAGTAAGTTTCTCAAAAACTTCTAAGAATATTCTTTGTTCGTTTGAAGAACAAAAATCCGGTTATACTTATAAATAAATCTTATGAAAAAGATTTTGCAAAATTTTAAATTACTATTTTCATCCAAAATCAATAAATACAAGAATGGTCTCATCGAAATATTCATAGAATATTCGATTTATAAAATGGATGAAATAAGCTGGACAAATTGAATGACATAATAATTCATTCATAGGAATCATAACAAGTGCGGAATGCGGTAAGTGGAATGCGAACTCCCGCAACTCGTAGCCAAATGAAAATCGGTGGCAAGGTCGAACTAGAAAGACCTTATCACCACACAAGATATTACTTAGGTGATAATCCTAAGACAAGTCCAAATAAACCGGAAAATTTCACAAACTATTTAGATGAGGGAAATAAAACTTTCCTCATCATGAGGGTTTAAAGAATAAAATGATGCCTTCAAAAATTTGAAATCGGAATCACAAGGAAAAATAGAAATCTGCTTAACAGATAGAAAATGTCGAAGATGAAAAGTCCACACGAGAAAATAGGATATGGGCTTCACAACGATTAAGCCAATCCTTACAAAAAAAATCAATTCCGAAGCCTAAGTAAAAATATCGGCTCGGAAAGATAAATCTCATAAAATAATTTCGACATCAATAGAAAGCGAATTGAGTGTTGCGGAACTACCATCCGGATTCGCAATCCTCAAAGAAGTCATCAAGCCCAAAATATTCAAAGAAAAAGAATCGACAAGTTCTTTTGATATAAAATAGTGAGATGAAACCCATATCAAAAAGAACTCAAATAAGAAGATCACAAAATAAAACAATGCCATCAAGGATTGAGTGAAAAATACCTTGACCAAGAGAAGAGTTGCTAGGGGCTTGCACAATATTTAGCTTTCTCATGTCCTTGTTCAAAAGTTTGGGACATGCAGATAAAAGATGACCCGGTTTCTTGCAATAGCGACAAGAATGGGGTTTTGGACACATATTCGCATAGTGTTCCATAGAATTACAATTGTAGCATCCTCCACGATTAGGGATTGGAGTCTTTGCTACAAAAGTAGTTTGCTTCACTCTCTTATTGGGATTAAGGTTCTTGAACTTAATATGCCTCTTCTTGGAAGTCCCAATATCACAAACACTTCCTTTACCAACCTCTCCATGAAGAAGAGTAACATCCATAAGCTGATTGAAAGAAACTTCAAGTTTCAAAGGTAGAACCATTTATGGGTTCTTACTCAAAGCATAGATAAACTCTTGATTCTTTACAAGATCCAAAAGTTGTTGGGCAGACTTAAATACTCCATCCTGTGGAGTAGCATTAGATTGACCGGCGCTGGGACGGCCTGGTCTAACCATTTCTCGTCCTTAAGAAAGAAAGAATGAAGAAGAAGAAGGTTATTCACAAAATGAATATCAAGCAATCTTGATAGATAAAACAAGGAATCATAAAGAAAATAGGATGAATTGGTACGAAGACTCGAATTAAATCCTAAAGCACGACTCCTAAGATGGACTTAGGACAATGATCCTTGTTAAATTATTCTACATTGTTCCGAAGTTTGGCTCTGATACCAATGCCGTGACACCCCACCTTTATACCCACGCTAGCCAAGAACACTACGAAGTAATGCTGTCAACTAGCACGGAGAATAAGGCTGTTGAGGAGCAACCATCCGTGTAATTGCTTTGCGCGAGCATCGATATGTCAGATAGTATAACATGCATTTCTTATCAAGAGGGAAATCCGACATACCGACACAAACTCAAAGCTACTACACAGTGGCTATAATATCTTCAGAGACAAATATAGAAATAAACATAACATAAATCTGTCACAGATAATTCATATCACAAAGGCGGAAATAGATATGAATATTACACATGAAAGTGTACATCAGAGTAGTGGTCAAAAAGATCCACAATAATACAAAGGAATAGATACAAGTGCTAGACAAAAATATGTATACATCAAGGAGTCTGTATCTCAAATGTATACAACAAAAACTACTAAACTAAAGTAGTTAGCCAAAAGTCAAAAGATGGTTCCAGGTAGGAAGCCATGAGGAAGCACCTGTAATATCTCAGTCTGACCCGAGTATTATTTAAGAAGAAAATAATAAACGGATCAGTCTAGCTATAAATATCAGATGAAGTGATATATAATAAGAGATATGACATAAACATATAATAATCACAATGCCAAGCTGTGATAAATAAATAATTGAAAATCAATAAGAGATTAATCAATATCACAAGAATCTTTTCAAAGATCCAAAGAGGGCATCATACCCTAAACCTGCACTCATAACAAGTCAATGATATAAATTCCAGAAATCAACACACGAAATCCAGAAATCGCAAAAAGGTATGTGTGAGTGGAATCACACAAGTGGTGTCTAGGCTAACCGAAAAGGTATGTGCGAATGGAATCGCACAAGTGGTGTCTAGCCTAACCAAAAAGCAAAAAGGTATGTGTGAACGGAATCACACAAATGGTGTCTAGGCTACCCGAAAAGGTATGTGCGAATGGAATCGCACAAGTGGTGTCTAGCCTAACCAAAAAGCAAAAAGGTATATGTGAACGGAATCACACAAGTGGTGTCTAGGCTAACCGAAAAGGTATGTGTGAATGGAATCGCACAAGTGATGTCTAGCCTAACCAAAAAGCAAAAAGGTATGTGTGAACGGAATCACACAAATGGTGTCTAGGCTAACCGAAAAGGTATGTGTGAATGGAATCGCACAAGTGGTGTCTATCCTAACCAAGCAAAAAGGTATGTGTGAACGGAATCACACAAATGGTGTCTAGGCTAACCGAAAAGGTATGTGTGAATGGAATCGCACAAGTGGTGTCTAGCCTAACCAAAAATCAAAAAGGTATGTGTGAACGGAATCACACAAATGGTGTCTAGGCTAACCGAAAAGGTATGTGTGAATGGAATCGCACAAGTGGTGTCTAGTCTAACCAAAAAGCAAAAAGGTATGTGTGAACGGAATCACACAAATGGTGTCTAGGCTAACCGAAAAGGTATGTGTGAATGGAATCACACAAATGGTGTCTAGCCTATCCTCGCAAAGAAAGAGACATCGCACATTGCTAGTCTAAACCATAAAGATGATCGTCATGATCAACGATAAGTGTCAATTACAATAAGCTAGTAAATATATGAGCTTAGCTTCATGTCCCATAACCACTAACTTAACTTAAATATTTACGAACAAATTGTAGATCTCCACTAGAAAATTGTCACAAGAGTTTCAATCGAACAAGTCCAAGAATTAACCGACAAAGTAAACGCAAGCGTTTCATACCACTCGTTTTACTAAGTCGTTTAATTAGATTTCTCATACGAGTGAGGTAAAGGATTGTATGTACTAATAGATTGGAAAACGGTTTGAGAAAACGAGCTTTGTAATAAAATAGTGTTGAAATCCTTTGAAGAAAGAGTTTTGATATTTACTATTAGTATAGAAAACCTTTATATATTTTTTTAAGTGACAAATCATAGAAGTGATTGTAGAAACAATCGGGTATAAAAATTCACATTCAAAGACGTGAATAAAATCCAAAGAAATCGATATAAAATCCATCAAAGTGGATATATCTAAAATTCCCAAAGAAAAGGTCATCAAAGTCGATAATAAATGACAACAACAAAAGGGAGACAACACGAATCGATTAAAGTCGGATATTCAAACGAATTAGCAATATAGTCTATTCTGGCAAATAGTAGCAGGTCGGTCGACCGGACTCCCTGAGTCGGTCGACCGAAGCAGAGGTTGGAATGTGCTCGGGGCACCAGGTCGGTCGACCGGCCCATGGGGCTCGGTCGACCGAAGCCTGTAACCAGCACTTCCAAACAGAGGCAGGAAGTGCCTGGACTACAGGTCGGTCGGCCGGCCCAGGGGGCTCGGTCGGCCGAACCTGTATACTTGCACTTCCTACCCTATTTCAAAGGAGGTGCAACTCTCGATCAAATTGCAATCGCACGAGCAACGGCGCTAAGGGTTTATGCCAATCGACTACCCGGCCCTATATGCTTCTCGGTGCATCACCAAAAACATGTTCAAACATCAAAGTTAGGATTTTTAACGAATTGAACTCAAAACACTAAAAATTGGAATATTCACAAAAGCAATCCAAATCAAAATCAAATGCACATGAATAAGTGTTAGGAATTCATACCTAACAATAGAAGAGAATTATAAGCATAGATGTGAGATTAAAAATCTCACCTTTGAACCCAAACAATATAAGAAGAAGCTTGAAAGCAAGCTAAGATCAATTCCTCTTCAATAACAACTCAAGAAGCTTCAATCTAAGCTTAAAAGATAAACATTGCCTAAATTAGGTTTAGGAAATTTCTGAAATCAAAGAGAGAATGAGTTGGAGAAGAAGAAGGGGATGCTTACCAATGGGTTCACTTGAGTTTGGAGCTAGAGTTGATTTGCAAGAGAAAACTAGGGCTTGGAGTTTTAATTTCCTCTTCCACTCTCCATTAACATAAAAGCTTGAGTATTAGGAAAATAGAAAATAAGTGAATGAAGAGGAGAGGGTTGGAACTGAGTTAAGTGGGGTTAATGGGCTCAGCCCAAACCAAAGCCCTAAGTAAAAAGTAGCAAAAATTAACTTTCTCCAAACATATCGAAGCTTATACTCAAAAAGGTCGCAAACGGCATTTTGAACTCAATGGGGGTGGTCTCGAGTCCTAATTCGGCTGTTTGCAAAAAGTAGCTTTTCGGACTAAAATCCGACTAACAATAAAATATTTAAATGAAATATTTAAATATAAAATCGATAAATATGCGGGTTGTTACACCTGTCTGACCCGAGTGTTTATTTTCTGTTTTATTAAACTCTTGGGTACTTATATTATGTATGAGTAGTCAAATGGATCAGGTTAGCTTGACGAATTCTGGAGGGTAATGGAGCAGGAGGCTTCGACGTGTAGTTATATTGGTTCCGCTGTGTTTGTTTGGTATCTATTTCTTCTTGTATACTTGAGTTGTATGAATTAGACAGATATTTATAACTGTCTAATAGGTGTTGTATAGTTGTGTACTCTGATGTAATGAGGTACTATGTAATATTTTATGTTAATTATTATATTTTATTCGTTCCGCTGTGAGTTCTCTGATGTTGTTTGTGATCTTATTTCTCTTTCTTTCTTCTTCTATCCCTTTCTTTCTTCGAGATGATGCGATTTTCTGGGAGTAGAAAGTCGGGTCGTCACAAATTGGGAATCTGAATTGGTATTTTCAGTTTAAGAGTTTAAATCATAATAAAGAAATAAAAATCTTAAAGTTAATAGATTTTGAAATAAATGAAGTAAGGGAAGGAATTTATTTCAAAGTGAAGTAGGTCAGAAATAAATTGTAAATTTACTTAAGTGTTTGGGATTGAAATTAAAGAAGAGTGAGATTTTAAAATTTAAAAACTGGGTTTATAAAGGTGAAGTGTATTTGGAAATATAAATTCAAGGTGTGAATTTATTAAAGAAATGGTAAATTTGTAAAAAAATAAATGGAGATTTATTTTTAAAAGGATGTGAAAGGGAAGAGTATTTCCCTGGATAGCCAAGTATGGTTTTCAAAGCAATTTTAAATATAAGATAACGTTTTAATGTTGTTTTAAAGGCATGTTTAGAAATTTATTATCTCTAAACGTTTAACTTCTAAAGCAAATGTTTTCAAAACTATTATTGTGGTTATATTTTATAAAGTGGTCTTGTTTAAAGTATCCTTAAGTATACGTTTATAACAAAGTATTAAAGTAGTTTTAATTTCAATATTATAAAGTATATTTTATAATAGCGTGATTTAAAAGTATTTAAAATCTAAAGTATTTTATACTTGGCGTTTCCGTGGAAATAAATAATTGCAAAAAGAATTTTGTGGAAGGAAAACTGGTTTGAAACTGTTTTCAAAATGGATTGAAATTGAAGATTATATCTTGTGAAGATATTTTTGGGATTAATAAGTAATTTGGGAAATTATTTATTGGTTGATGGTTGCTTGTGAATAAATTGATAGTTAAATAACCGACTATCAATATTGGCCAAATGCGTTGATCGTTTCGAAGAGACCGGGATCGAGATTTATTTCTCAAAAACCACTTCGATCCGGTTTGTACGTTTCGTGTAAATGATTTTGGATTCGAAAATGGAGCAGTGAAGTGCAAGGGCTAGTCACTACTAATCCTGAGGATATTTCCAAAATGGATGTAGTAGGAATAGTGCCTTCGGTTCCGTTCAAACCTGGGACGGACTTGTATGGATGAATGCTTGCGAAACATCGTCAGGTGGACGATGGGCATTATAAGGGATATATGCTAAAAAGGTAACGCTTAGCCTCAAGCCTCATCAAATGGGAATGGCTGAAAATCAGGGGATATGCAGCAAGGCTTCGTGGGTAGCCCCCACTGAAGGGTGAGGTCATCCCTGTCTAGATGTCCCTTTTATTTCGACTTAGTGGGCGGTAGCTGATCCCAACCGCGGGGTGATCTTGCTCGTGACTGTCCAGTAAGGGATGGTTCCGGTCTTGTGTTGCAGGGGAGTTAGGGTGGCTCCTCGGTACGCTGATCTAGACCAGGTGCTGTGACAGGTGGTACCCCAGTGCTTAGCCATTAGTTGGAATCCATTTTCCCTACGCGCCCGTACGGTTTTGATTGTACCCAACTATTGCTGAAACGTGAGATGCAAGCATTTCAGCTAGATTCTATTTACTTTCTATAGACACTATTATAATATCAGAGGATTTCTATAAAAATTGTTTTAGCTATCTTAATGTAAAAACCCGACATGTTTATTTGTGGCGTGGTCTTACGAGATGCTTTTGTTTTCAAAGGATTTTTTGAAACTTTAAAAAATTAATTGAGTGTGATTTTATCACGCTGGTATTCCAGACTGACTCGAGTGTTATTTTACTATAATGCTCGGGTCAGACCGAGTATTATAGAATACATGATATGATGCTGTGGAGCTCAGGAGACGAGCTAGGTGACGATACGTACATTCGTACTTGTTTATATATATATATATATATATATATATATATATATATATTCCACTGTTTGAGTTGTTGTGTATCCATTGTATGTTATTAATGTGAGCTGTGATTGATGTACTTTGATGATGTAATATATGTAAACAAATATATTTGATTTTGAGTAAAGATTATTTACTATCTATTATATCTTATTCCGCTGCGATGGTTAGATTCTGATATTGGTTTCTATTTTTCTTCTTCTACCTCCTCTTCTTTAATCCCAAATAGTTCGTATTTCTGTACAATTTGAGTTGATTGTTGTAGAATAGTGTTAACTCAAGGGGTACGGATTTGCGGGCTGTTACACTTGGTATCAGACCCAGGTTGGTGATAACCTTGGCTCTGGTGGGGATTACTCATTTAAAATAGAGTCCATAGTACTCTAAAATGAGATTGAGCATAAATAAATATGAGTGCATATTTGTTAGTGAATATAAATTGTTTTAATATTGTGTTGATTGATTTATTGAGTGGCATATGAACCTTTGTCGACACAGTCTGCGCAACTGTATTGAAGGGGTTTCTAAACACTTGAATAGAACAATTGACATGATATTGTTTTAAATATGGGTAAATGAAATAATTTTACCCAAAAACATATTTTGATATAAAGAAGAGTTTTTGAAAATTATTTAGCTAATATATGGTTGTTCGGATATTAGAAATAAAGGTATTTAAATTAATATCCTTATTGTATGGAAAATCTAACTAGAAATTGTAAATATAACCAAAGATTAAGGAGATAAATTCAATTATAAAATGAAATTTATAAATATGAATTATGAACGTAAATTATAAATGGAAATATAATTAAATGAGAATTTGTATGAGCATAAACTATACAAATGAATTTGTAGTTAAAATTGATTTAAGCAGGATTTGGAAATTTAAAATCCCGGAGATTTGGAAATGTTTATCGAGGTGTTTGGAGATAAATAATAGTATTGTTGTTTTAGAGGTATTTCTGAATGGAAATGTGTTTTAAATGAATTTTGGAAGTGATATGGCATTGAAATCACTTGGATTATTGGAAAATAATTCTGATGGTGATGGCCGCATCATCAGTATTCATTTTTGAATTTCTAAGTGACGGATTGCTACCAAATTGATTTGTTCAGAAAAGCTAGTTGTTTGGAGTTTCAAAGGAAAATTTGTTGGGAATGAAACCAGGATTGGTTTGGCTTTTGAGAAACGTGATTTGAGATGTTGGAGATTTCAAAATGATTTGAAACCAAAGCCGGGAGTTTAAAAATCCTGAGAGGATGGGTTGGAAGCTTATAAATTGAGATGATTTTTAAATCAGGAAGGGAATATAAGCTTTAAATGTTGGAATTTAAACTTAAAGAGAAAGGTTAAAAATGAGGTTAACTTGGATTGGGAAATAAAAATTAAACTGGATTAAAATAAATTGAATAGGCTGGAAATAATATCCAGTTGTATTCGAATTAAGTTAAAATCAAATTGAGTCAAGTAAATTCTGAGTTTAAAATAAAATTGAACTGGAATAAAAAAATTCAATTGAATAAATTGAATTGGAATTGATTCTTACCTGGATAACTAGAAAATAAGTTAGATAAGAAATAAATTGGATAAGAATTAAATTGAAATAAATAAACTAGAATAACTTATAAAAGAATTAAAATGCATGAATAAAATATATTTGGGTTATAAAGAAGTATAAGGCTTGAGTTAAAATAAAAGAAGAATATATTCAAGCTTATGATGAATGGAATTGTGTAAATAACAAGTTGTGGTTTATAAATTTTGAAAGTGGAATAGAAAATCAAAAATAAATATTGTTTGATGTTTTGGATAATGAAAAGAAAATCCAAACTTGAATTATTAACTAAATTGAACCAAGAAAATTAAATAAAGTGATATTTGGGGTTAAAGATCAAGTATTGAACTATAAATAGGAGAGAACTAATTTGTTAATAAATTGGTTAATGAAATGTTAAATAAAATTGAATTGTGAGTTTATGATGAAGTTTGGAAATAAAACTCAAGTTATAAATCAAATTCGACTTGAATCATTAGTGAAGAGAATATAATTGAAGTGGTCTTGAAATTAATTAAATAAATAGAGAATAAAGCTGAATTGTGAGTTAATAATGGAGGTTGAAAATAAAACTCGAGTTATAAATTAAATTCGACTTAAATTGTCGATGGAGTAAATGTAAATGAATTGTGAGTTCATGAACTTTGGGGGTAAATTGAAAATGGATAATGAATTCAGAACTTGAGTTATTAATTAAAATTTATTGTGAAGTGTTAACAAATTAAGTATAATTGAAATGTATCGAATAAAAATGTAAATGGATTAAAATAGTAATGGTTTGAATATGTAAATGAAATCCAATAAGGGAAATAAATTGGATATGTCCTTGGAATCAATTGAGTTAAGCTGAGTATAATAGAGTAAAATTGGCTGGTGAAATGAAAATGAGCTTAAGTATAAAATTTGAATAAATTGAAGTAAATCGACTTAAGCTAAATAGATGGAAGAGAGTTGAATTTAAATCAACTTGAATTGAGTTTAATGATATTGGGTTGGATTTAAATCAAGTGAAAATAAATTCAAATCGAAATAAAATTCGGTGAGTTGCCGATAATATTTAATGAAATGAAATTCTTAAATAAATAATAGTAAACCATTTACATTGTTACAAAATTGAAATAATTAGGGACAATAAGGAAATGGAATGTTTTAAGTTAATAGAATGGGTTTAAATGAAGGCGGATAAGGAATGAAACCCTATTGAATATATCTAACATTAAATTAGTTATTGGATGAAATAGCTTGGATTATTTTTGAGCTAAATAAAATAGTTTGGAATAAACAAATATGGAATAAAACGTATATGAATGGATTATGAATAAAATTTAAATGGAATGTGTCGAGCTAAATAAATAACTGTGAATGGATTAAAATAAAAGGGAAATTTAACTGGTAATGAAGATGAACCTAAGTTGTTAATGGTTTTGAATGGACTAGTTTGGTTAATAAAATTGAAATGCAATGAAACTGAGAATATATGGATTGTGAATAAATCCGAAATGGAATAGAATTAAGTATAAATTGAGTTGAAATCAATTTAAATTGGTTATAAAACATAAAGACTTATTTATTCTCATAAATCTGGGCAAATTGCATAAAATAAATTGGCATTTGTTGTAAATAGAAGTAACTAAAATTCTATGAATTAATAGGAGTGAAATAAATTGATTTTGAAAGCAATGGAATTAAATATGAATTGAGTTTGCTTAAGAATCAATTAAATGTAAGCGATTGAGTTTTGAACCATTCAAATTTGAATGAAATTGGTTTGTAGATTAATTGAAATAGTTGAATTAGTATGAAGTTGTAAAAATTGCTTACGGAAAATGACGGATGTGCATTTCTTTAGAATTCATATGTTTTAACCATTGCAACTAAGTGAAATATAGTTAAACTGCATATATTTGGCACTTACATGTTTAAATTGAGTAAGTACAGGTGCCTGGAAGCCGTGTGGCTGGATTTGGTTGCATTAACTGCTAAATAAATAAGCTACATGCTTAAAAATGCTAAATAAGGTACGCCTACGCAATAAAAATAGGAAATATGAACTGTTTTTGGTTTTCCCGACCGTGAGGGTCGATGTATATATATTTATCTCTTTTGTCAAATTGCAAAAGCTCCTCCGTACAAAGGGGACTCTGCCAAAAAAATTCAGAAATTTTAGGAGTTAGAAAATTTTTGAAAATTTTGTTAACGACAAACGAATTCAAATTGGGAACTAAAACAAGTTAGTAAATAAAACTAATTGAAATAATGATATGAATTAGTAATAAATGGCAAATAAAATTTATATATGCAGAGTTAAGATAAATTGAATTCATATGGAAATGAAAGAATCGATTTGAATAGAAATAAGTATAAACTAAAAGTGGTAAAGTGAAAATAAAGATAAGAAACATATAAAATGCTTATGCTAACTTAAGTAAGGAATGATAAATTCTTAATTAGAAATTGAATATTGCAAATGTATTCTAAGTTGATATTTGAATGAATGAATATAGGCATTTGTAAGGAAGTCGATAAAATGTTTTGGAATGTTGTGATTGGATATTGGTGCTAAGCAGGATATGCAGGTAATATAAAGTGAAAAGAGAAGTGATTTAGATTTCAGAAGATAAATTTGAATTGCCCGACAAAAAGATATGTATTTAAATTTGGTATGAAATTTGATTGGGATTTGGATTTGGATTGAGCCACTTGGCTTTTTGTTTTCTTTTTGGATTTGGGAGGCTGTAGAGCCATTTTGTAGTTGTATCGAGCTAGCCGCGCAAAGGAGATGCTGGCGAAATTTTTCGGAAATTTAGGGAGTTAGAAAAATTTTGAGAAAATTTTGATAATTCAAAATTTTGATTTTTAAATTGAAACTCGAATGGTTGAACCTATGGTATAGTTTGAAACTCGGGAAGGTTTGGAAATTAATAAGGATGATAATGGATCTTTTATCAAAAAGATAGCTAGTAAGATGTTGGGTTGTTTGGTTTTGGGAAAAAAAAGTAAACGGGTATTGGACCATTCTTCCTAACTAGTAATTTCGGGGACGAAATTCTTTTAAGGGGGGAGGAATGTGATGACCCGAAATTTTCAAGCAATTAAAGTCGGAATATTTAATTGATTTTGAATATTCAATACAGTAATTTTAACTTGAATTACGAATATCACGATTTATTTGATAATTAAATTATTGAATTAAATAATTTGAGATTGAATAAAATATGAAATCTAAGATTTTAAACCTATTAAAAATAATTTGAAGGCTTATAAAAGTTGTATTGATAACACTGAGGATAATAGAAGTTGTAAAATTGAAATTAATGGTTTGTTCAGTTTTAAAAATATATCGTTTAAATTGAATTTAAAAAAAATAGCCTTGCGAGGCACAGTCTCGGAATTCGACGGAACCAGTTCCATTGGGTCTGTAATATTGAATTATTATCGGATTTCAAATTCCGTTTTGATCGGAGTTAGTATGTGTGTATGCGAGATATAAACGTGCTGAAAATTTAGTTGAGCCTTCTAATATACGCTTCCTTCTTTAACTTAAAATCGAATCTAAATCGCTTCTTGCAGAAGCCATTTTCTTCCCCACTTTCTCTATAAATTTTTTAACTTTCCTACTCCCTTCTTTCTTCAATCCTATCGCAGAAAAAAATAATAAAATAATAATATAATGGCCGAACTTATTGTAAACGACAATCACGCTGCGTCCTTTTTAATTAGTTCGTCGGCCCCCCTTTTCTTCTTCCTGTGCAAATCAAAATTCGTTCGAAAAAAGGGGAAAAACTAAATCAATTCGCGATAGGGCTCGGAATCGCACTGGCGATCACCTCGCGATGTGAGAAGAACAGCGACGCGGTGAGGAGCGGTAGCGTGGAGGGTCTCGGAGTGAGTTGTTCGAATAGGTCAAATCTCGAGATTGATTGGCGCGACAGTGGAAGCTTGTTCGATTGTCTGGGAATCGACGGTAGCAGGGGAATTTGTGGCGTGGGCTTCGTCATTGCGCATGAATGTGGTAAAGAGGGATTTGAGTCGAGTAAATGCACCGATGAGGGTCGCGTCGTGACTTCTGGTGGCGAGCAACGTGAGCTTCTGCTCGATTTCGGTTGGCCGAGGCTGGTTGAGGAGTTGTTGTCAGGAAGCTATGCAGACGGTTGGGTCGCATGTTCACCAATGAGGTATAATTCTTTTGTTTCCCAATTTATATTCATAATAAGTTTTTTTTAAATGGTAGTTAACTTAATTGATAATTAGGGTGACAAACAAAATTTTTGTTTACAATGGAGGAGGCAGAAATTTTGGATTTTAAATTTACTGATCTATATTAAAAATAAATTAGTAAGGTGATTAGTTTGTTCTATTAACATATTTAATTTATTTTAGTTTATAAAATTTAGTTATTTAAACGAAAAATTAGTTTAAATAAAATTATTTGTTAATTAAATTAAATTTATAAAATGGAAATAAATTGGTCGATCAACTAAAATATTAATAGCCACATAAATGTTTATTCAAGGTCTAATACTGTGGGGAAACGAGTCGAGATGGATTAGATTGCTAGTTTTAAGATCAAAGGTGAGTTATTCTCACTCAGTTAATTTAAGTTTAAATTTAAATGATTAAATTTAAATAACTGTTTGAATGGTTAAATTGGTTGATGTGCTATAGTATGGTATTTTATGTTGTGCTAACATCTGTGGATGCAGGGAAAACAGGTTGGAGGGATCCAACAGGATTCCTCAAAATTATTTAGAATTGTTTGATATCTCTGTTATAAATATTTGATATCCTGTGACAATTTTATTGATAATTGATGTATTGGATGATATGGTTGGATTGAATATTTGGTATACTGAGTTATTAGAATCTATAGAATTAGATTTTTGAAATGAAATAAAAGAGTAAAGTTTTAAGTAAAATAACTATAGAGAGAATTTGAATAAATTAAAGAATGAATTGAAGGAAAAATTTTAAAATTCGAATAATTAAATTCTAAGTATGAAACGATGGAATTTGAGTAATCAGAGGAATAATAAATTTTAAATCTTAAGTGATATCATTAAAGGAATAAAGGATAAAGAATTTATTTTTAAATATCCAGTTTAAAGTTAATTAAAAGATACAGAAGAAATTGGGAATCTGAATTGGTATTTTCAATTTAAGTGTTTAAATCATAATAAAGAAATAAAAATCTTGAAGTTAATAGATTTTGAAATAAATTAAGTAAGGGAAGGAATTTATTTCAAAGTGAAGTAGATCATAAATAAACTGTAAATTTACTTAAGTGTTTGGGATTGAAATTAAAGAAGAGTGAGATTTTAAAATTTATAAACTGAGTTTATAAAGGTGAAGTGGATTTGGAAATATAAATTCAAGGTGTGAATTTATTAAAGAAATGGTGAATTTGTAAAAATAAATAAATGGAGATTTATTTTTAAAAGGATGTGAAAGGGAAGAGTATTTCCCTGGATAGCCAAGTATGGTTTTCAAAGCAATTTTAAATATAAGATAACGTTTTAATGTTGTTTTAAAAGCATGTTTAGAAATTTATTATCTCTAAACGTTTAACTTCTAAAGCAAATGTTTTCAAAACTATTATTGTGGTTATATTTTATAAAGTGGTCTTGTTTAAAGTATCCTTAAGTATACGTTTATAACAAAGTATTAAAGTAGTTTTAATTTCAATATTATAAAGTATATTATATAATAACGTGATTTAAAATTATTTAAAATCTAAAGTATTTTATACTTGGCATTTCCGTGGAAATAAATAATTGCAAAAAGTATTATGTGGATGGAAAACTGGTTTGAAACTGTTTTCAAAATGGATTGAAATTGAAAATTATATCTTGTGAAGATATTTTTGGGATAAATAAATAATTTGGGAAATTATTTATTGGTTGATGGTTGCTTGTGAATAAATTGATGGTTAAATAACTGACTATCAATATTGGCCAAATGCGTTGACCATTTCGAAGGGACCGGGATCGAGATTTATTTCTCGAAAACCACTTCGATCCGGTTTGTACGTTTCGTGTAAACGATTTTGGATTAGAAAATGGAGCAGTGAAGTGCAAGGGCTAGTCGCAACTAATCCTGAGGATATTTCCAAAATGGATGTAGTAGGAATAGTGCCTTCGGCTCCGTTCGAACCCGGGACGGACTTGTATGGATGAATGCTTGCGAAACATCGTCAGGTGGACGATGGGCATTATAAGGGATATATGCTAAAAAGGTAACGCTTAGCCTCAAGCCTCATCAAATGGGAATGGCTGAAAATCAGGGGATATGCAGCAAGGCTTCGTGGGTAGCCCCCACTGAAGGGTGAGGTCATCCCTGTCTAGATGTCCCTTTTATTTCGACTTAGTGGGCGGTAGCTGATCCCAACCGCGGGGTGATCTTGCTCGTGACTGTCCAGTAAGGGATGGTTCCGGTCTTGTGTTGCAGGGGAGTTAGGGTGGCTCCTCGGTACGCTGATCTAGACCAGGTGCTGTGACAGGTGGTACCCCAGTGCCTAGCCATTAGTTGGAATCCATTTTCCCTACGCGCCCGTATGGTTTTGATTGTGCCCAACTATTGCTGAAACGTGAGATGCAAGCATTTCAGCTAGATTCTATTTACTTTCTATAGACACTATTATAATATCAGAGGATTTCTATAAAAATTGTTTAAGCTATCGTAAGGTAAAAACCCGACATGTTTATTTGTGGCGCGGTCTTACGAGATGCTTTTGTTTTCAAAGGATTTTTTGAAACTTTAAAAAATTAATTGAGTGTGATTTTCTCACGCTGGTATTCCAGATTGACTCGGGTGTTATTTAACTGTAATGCTCGGGTCAGACCGAGTATTATAGAATACAGGATATGATGCTGTGGAGCTCAGGAGACGAGCTGGGTGATGATACGTACATTCGTACTTGTTTATATATATATTCCGCTGTTTGAGTTGTTTTGTATCCATTGTATGTTATTAATGTGAGCTGTGATTGATGTACTCTGATGATGTAATATATGTAAACAGATATATTTGATTTTGAGTAAAGATTATTTACTATCTATTATATTTTATTCCGCTGCGATGGTTAGATTCTGATATTGTTTTCTATTTTTCTTCTTCTACCTCTTCTTCTTTAATCCCAAATGGTTCGTATTTCTATACAATTTGAGTTGATTGTTGTAGAATAGTGTTAACTCAAGGGGTACGGATTTGCGGGCTGTTACATAGGATGTCTCTGATCCTTATGCAGGAGGACCACTCTAAATGTATTAAAGGCACCTCTATGGAAATCCTTACACATATGCAAACACACCATAGCGGTACTGATTGTATACCAAGTATTGTTGTGGCATTCAAACAACTGCTATTTAGGATTTATAAGTAAACCACACACTCCATCGCAGATAAATTATAGATATCACAAATGGATATAGCCTTAAATTTGGTGAACATAATATTACTATAGCAAACTCATAGACTAGGTTGTGCACTTTTCACTTATTTTCACGTGTATCGGGCACTGAAAATAAGTCATGAACTAACAGTTACTATTTAAATTGATTTAATATGATAGTTCTTTAAATTGATTTAATATGATAGTTCTTTGAACCTAAGAGATAAGTGAAAAGAATTAATCGTGCATCTTAATCAATTTTCTTTAAAATTACCAAATCTTGCCTTCCTTAAAATCACCTTTGTACCTTAGTATGCGCAACTCAAGAGATTTACTTCATGTCTTGAAATCATAGGAAACTGAGACTTCAAAAATAATATTCATTTCACATGCTCGTGAAGTCCTATAATCTAACATATAGTTAGAGCAACCTTATGTACATCATCGTATTCGAAAAAAAAATTATATGGACAAGGGTAGTCATCCACTATCGGCGACTATCTTATACAACAAATCTTCAATTATTCAACCATTTAGTAAACTTTTCACTCAACTGCGCTCTCATGCTTCTAAACATCTCATGTATGTGTACCCAAATCCTTAACATTTAACTTAAACATATATGTTAATTTCAAACAACATTTAGTTACATTTGTCTTAGTAGTTAAAAATAATAAATTTAAACTTATTATTTTATTTTAAGTCTAAATCATCTTTGTATTGTTTGTTATAAGAATACCTTTATTTTTCTACAATCTCAAAATAGTATATATTCACCAAATCGATAATATACTTCAAAATCCCTTCGTTTTCAATGTATTAATTTAAATATCTCAAACATCCTTATTTAATTCAAAATAATAATTTTCATAAAATTTCCTTACAAGCAAAATTTTTATTATTACTTTATATCAATTTTTTTATTTAAATCTTTTTTCACAAACATTTTATTACCATATAATTCAAAAATAACAACATTTTACATTAAATCCTAAATCCCTTTTGGTGTTATTTACATCAAAATTAGTAACAATTTATTCCAAAAATATTCATAGAAAATATCACTTTATTATTTTTCTCATAATACCTCTTATCATTATTACTTAAATAATATCAGTAAGATATTTTTAGTAAATTCCGTAAAATAGTTATATTATTATTTGCTTAAAGTTTAGATAATCTCAAAAATCATATTACTATTTATTTAAATTCCACCATACTTTATAAATAATAGCACTCTTATTGATTCTTTATTCCATTCTTTACATTAATACTTTATAAATTTAGATAATCCCAAAAATCATATTACCATTCTTTACATTAATACTTTATAAATTCCACCAAAAATCATAATTTATTCCCTAAAATAATTTAAATATTCATAGATCCAAAGTAGAGTTTTTGTTATTGTTTGACAATTTTCCAAAATTCATAAGTAACACTCTTATTGATTTTTAGTACAAATCCCTATATGTCAAATCCATATTGTTCGTTTCTAGCTAGTCCAAAGCACACTAGCATATTGACTATCCCAACTAGTTCACTTTAATTGATTCAAACTCTATTAGCTATGTAATTCTTTTCTACTTCAATTAAATTCTAATAAAAATATAAACAACTTTTCAGTTCCATTTTTTAACCAAAATCGTTGATCTCAAATATTATTCTAAACACAACTTATAAGATCCAAAAAACATAAAATTGTCTAATAATTTTAATAAACATTTAATAAAATAATATGACATTTTTTCATTCCAAATTCTTTAAATTCCACTTAAATAAATTTTCAAAACTTTTACTTTGGACATTCATGTTAAATCATTTCATTGAAAATCATAACTCATATTTATTCATGTGTCCTTAAATCAACAGTTATCATACTTCCAATTTCCATAGCTAATTTTTTTTCGAAAACTGTTAAAAGATATCATTACCTGAAAACATATAACTTTCCAAACTAAATTGTTGAACCAAATTCAATATTAATTACTCAAAACTGATTTCAAAATAACTTTGATTATTTTTCTAAAATATTTGAACTTTGCTTTTATAACCTTATTTCATATAATTTATAACCACTTATTCATATGTATCGGTATATATCATTTTATCTTAAATTAGCCAATTTCCAACAACTTTTAACTAATACATCTTGTATTAAAACATAACTTTGAAATTCATTTTTTTTCCCACTATGTTCATAATGAATACAGAGATAATTTCAAAATTTTCAAACCCTTTATTAATGCATATTTTCAAGATATTATGTGGAAAAACTTGAATTACCATTCAAAATTCATACGCATTAAGATTGACAAAATCCACAAAAATAATTTTACTTTTTTTCCAGTTTAAAATTCTATCCTAAATGGTTAAAATTTGAATTACAAAAATAAAAATTTAAAGTGTACCATTTTAAATTTTACCTTAATAAATTAGAAATTTTATTAGAAGTGTAATACTTTAGAGAAAATTCAAAGTGTTACAGAAACATTGATAAGAAGTACTCAAAAGATGCATTTTACTTACTTTTTAATTTACATTTTCTATTTACTTTAAAAAGTTCCTTTATCACAAACCTAGTGTACATTAAAATATAAGTGTAAACAATATGTCTCATACTAAACCTTCTACAAAAATAATTTTTTTTAACATATTTATTAAAAATTACGTGTTACGAAAATTTCCATGTTTGGAGCTTAAATATGGGTAATTATTTCAATTCATTAAACAAACTTCAACTTTTATGTTTTTCCCTAAAATCACAAACACTATTATTTCTAACTTTTAGGGGTGACATTTAAATTAATTTCAATTACCTTAATTAGAGTAGATCATAACTTCCATACAACCCCAACTATAATCTAAAAAAATGCTCAAGTACCTTCATTACGCCTCATCAACATCAAGCTATATTCTATGGACTTAAGGGTACTACTCTTCTACTTATTCATCCATGGTCCCACAACGTACTCCACTGCTACTTGGCATGTGAACCCTCTTTTAGAAATTCTCTCTAGAGCAAATTACAACAATTGCAATGGAATTTTCTTCCACCCTAAACTATTTAAATATCACCATTTATTTAACTCACGGCTGTCTTCTATTAGGGATAGGCAAACAACTACCTCTACGAGTCAAAATATACGGGCTATGGTGTATACAAATAATAAATATTACACATATTATCTCTCATATGCCCTAATTAAGTAGAAATCGTCTAACCTAAGCTCTGACATCCCATGTAACAATTTGCCATCTATGACGTCCCAATTCATGCATAAAATGGTGCAGACATAGTAGATCTCGTAGACAATGGATCGTTTTGAGGTAAACGCATAAAAATGTTGCACAGTGCTATTTACAATATTCTTTACCTTCAGAATCTCACAGCAAAAGGACTAAGATATAATAGTAATCAATGGTATAATCCTGGACAAACAAAATATACAATATTAAATAAAACTAGAAGCAAAACATCTCTCTATACTAGTAACAGAAACACAATGTCTGAGAATAAAATAGTAGATGGCTCATAGAAAAATGAATGTCTCCATCATACCAACATACTCCATGTCACCACCAGTCATCTCTATTAATCTATCGGAGTATAACTAAAAAAAGAAAATGATAAAGGAGGTTAAACATATGTCTAGTGAATGAAACACAAAATATAAGTGTATAATACTAATAAGATATAAAAAAACAACACTTATGCTTGAAAACCATACCTTAACTTTTATCACTGCACCCAACAAGTCAGCTAAAGACAATATAAAACTATAACGACAACACATGCTAAGGTTTCACTAAATCTCTACTAGGTCTAATCATATACCGAAACATTATGTCACGATTGAGCCCAAAATCCCAATTCGCTTTGGCCATAAACATATGCGTATCATAAAGCCCACATTCCCAGCTCGTACGCCACAAATGCATGCACATAACTAAGCCTAGAGTCCCGGTCGAATGTCGAAAAAATACATGAACGACCAAGCCCAAAGTCGTAGTTTGAATTTCAAAAACGTATGTAAACAACCAAGTCCAAAGTCCCAACTCAAATGCCAAAAACATATGTAAACGACCGAGGCAAAAGTTCTCACTCGAATTTCAAAAACAGATGTGGCTACTGAAGTCAAGTCCATGCTGGACAAACATCTAACTGTTAGCAATACTATTGGGATCAAACCCAAAACTCATCACCACCCGACCCTTTATGAAGCTATTGGATCAAGCCATAACTTATCATCGCCAAATGTCATTAGCATATTCGAGGACCACTTTCTCCGTACGTACACCCAAACGACCTTGTAAAAAACCCATATAATGAAATCTACAAAAATAAGATACCTTTTTAAAGTAGCTCAAAACATATAAAACAACATATTAAGGTGTTCATCATCATGCCACAATCCTAATGCAATGAACCACACATGAAATAGAGGTCCTATGTGAGAGACATGGACATTTAAAGTAAATGAGCAATTTCGTAGTTTACAATCTAATTATCGTGTTATGCTTTATCTATATTTTTCTATGGTTTCTTACGAATTCGATATCGACCATCGCTAATTCTCATCCCTACCTCCGCATCTCGAGCCATCGTGCTGCCAATCTGAACTTGTCGCTGGCTTCCACGTTCCCTACGCCCCCTCAACGACACCTATCACTCAACTCCTACTGCCTAATTCACCTTCACCGCCTCTAACTTTTGGACCTGGATTTGAGTCATCATGCCATCAATCACCATGAAAAAGGCTAGCATGGGGCACTACTCTACCTTTCCTACATGATAGCATCCTCCGATCGTCCCATCGTCACTATTTCACTATTGGATCGAAACCGATGGTCCATGTTTTTTGAACTTTCGTCGCGATTGCTGATCAATATATACACTCAATCAAGGTGCGACCACCACCAGTGGATTCATGTTGTAGAGAACTATAATTTTGATATATAATATGCCTAGTTTGGAATAATTTGTAATTTACACTTCTAAGAAAGATTTACTTTTGCTAATTATAGTTGATTAAAAATTATCTTTTAACCATCTAGCCATGATGTACTACATCCTAATTAGGTGCATAAGGAAAAAAAATTAGTTTTTAATTATTAATTACATCATTTATAATTTTGGCTCAAGATCATACGGAATGAACTACTACGTCTTATCAATATACACACAAATATGATAAATCTCATTCACAGATTAATCGTGCATCATCTTTGATCCGAGGCGAATCCTCTTACTTCATTGCCATCCAAAAATTCCTCATCTTGAGAACGCCAAATTTTTTGATAGCTTCGATTTATTTGTGTAGCTCTCTTCAAGATGATTGATTCCATATATTATTTCGTTTAATTTGGTTTTAGTTTGGTGGATTAGGAATTGATTTAGTTGTTAGGGTTTTATAGGTGGAGGAAGACTATTATAGCAAAAAGAATAGGGTTAGAGATATATTTATAGGCTGAAAAATATAATATCTAAGCTAAAATCTCGTAACTAATATATTACAAAAATGCCACCGAGTTTGACTTCTTCTAATTTCTACTTCGTTTAACCAAATTCATCAAATAATATGTTTTAAATTGCAAACGACATTCTAGACGTAATAGAATAGGTTCCAAAGCCTAATTCCACCTTCTATAGAAATTTACTATTTTGTCTTTTGTGTGAAATTATGATTTTACCCTTGTTAATTCAATAAAATCACAAGATGTTACAAAGGCTATTCCTATAACACAAGTTACATCAATTCTAGTGATTCTATGGACTACGTTCCTGGCCTTTCCATCCTGAGCTCTGGGTACGTAGACGTTATAGTTCCCGATCATTCTGATGTAGGTAGTGACACCTCCTCTTCAGAGGAGGGTTAGGCTTGTATTTCTTTGTAGCCAGAGGATGTTATTTCTTAGCTCTACTCATGTACGTAGAATGTTTAGACTGAGTAATAAAAAGTGGAGCGCCACTATAAAAACCACCTTTCTTTTCTTAAAACAATATGATATCATAGATATATGTATTTAAGATAACACATACACACACATAAACAAATACATACATATCTATGTATGTATATGTGTGTCTATATGTGGTGTTTTTATGTTAATAGCAAGCACTACATTCATGCATACAAAGATACATGTGTATGTTAATAACAAGCACTATATGCATATATATTTGGTATTTAACATAAATGTATATTACAAAAAAAATATACATATGAATATATATACACACACACTCGCATACATATGCTAACTATATTTGGCCATCATTAATATATATTTACATATGTATGTATATAATGACCTAGAATTTCAATTATTTGAATTTAGAATATTTAATTGATTTTGAATTATTGAAAAATTATTTTATAAGTTAAATAACTTTATTTCAAATATAGCGATTTATTTGATAATTAAAACTTTAAATTTGAATATTTGAATTGTTAAATAATTGAATCTTGAATTTAATATAAATGAAAATGATTTCGAAAGTTGATTCAAATTCTATTTGAATAATAATGAGGATAGTAAACATTTAAAGTTGATTTAAAAGTAATCAAACTAATTTTGGAAATAACTAGTTTTAATGAACATGTAAAAATATCTTTTGGGGCACTACCTCGGATTTTAACGAAACTAGTTTCACCATATCCGTAATAGTGAACTATTATACGCTGTCGAATTTCGCGGCGATCAGATGTATTGTTTGGTCGTGCGAGTTCGAAATGCATAGAAATTAACTAAAGGAATTTTATTTAAGATAATTTTATTTTGAAAAGTTAACTTCTGAATATGATGGAATTAGCTTCCGATATATATTCCATTGTGTTCGGAGTAGGGGTATAACATATAGAACGTCAGGCGACACGCTTCGTTTAGAGTTTGAAATTTTCACGGATGAAAGTGCTTTGGAAATTTTTTTATATAAAGGCCATCAACCTTCTTTCATTTGCAAACCCCAGCTTCTAAATTTCTTCATGCACCATTTAAATAAAACCATCGTACGGCCTTAGTTGATTGGAGCCTCTGGAGGTGAAATTAGCCAAACGACTTCAACAAGGAAAACGTAGAGTACGACAATATGAAGCAAATCACCGGTTGGATCGTAAAATCGATGACCGTGGCAGTGGCAAATTGCTTGCATTCGCTTTAGTTTTTGGGGTTATCGAGGTGTATGTGCCTGCGCACATGGCGGTAGGCGAGGGCGGAGGGCGCTGAGGCAACGGCAGCGGTGAAGGCCAGGCGGCGATCGGCGTTCGAGTTTAGGCGGGGTCGTGGAAAACAAAATAAAAAAGAGCAGAATTCAACATTGCTTGGGTTCTTCATGAAAGGGGGAATTGAAGAGAAAGGTTAATTTAAATTTTCAGTTAATTAATTATTCTGATTATATTTTAATGATATCAAATGTTAACAAATCCATAACTTTCTCTTTCGAGGTTGGTTTCGAGCGCGATAAATTGCGTTACGTTCGTATCAGCAAGCACTACACTATGGAATTGGATTAAACGAATTCAATGCTAGTACGAATTTTGGGTTAAACTGAATGGCCGTTCGGTTTTACTCCAATCCGGAGTGCTTTGGCGATTTCTGGAATTTTTATGAGTAAACTCATCTTTCTGGCCTACTTGTATTTTTATATAAGTGAGAATAATTTCATTTATGGTGATTGTTTCTTGTTTGGATGATATACTATATTTATTAGTTGGTTTGAATAAATTCCCATCTATTTGAGCGGATGAGACATTATACGTTCGTATGTAAGAGCGGACGACCCTCTGTATACGGATCCCGCCTCAAAGCGGTTGATTTTTATATTATTTGATTATATGATGTTTGTGATGCAGGGAGACATGTGGAAGGGATCCAACAAGACTCCTCACACTATTGACTTTATTTTTCATACATTTTGCTATATGATGTGATGGATGTTGCATTTGATAACATGAATTGTTTTTGCTTATTTAGTGCTATGGTAGTACTAGGCCTTATTTCTGGTATCTTGAAATACTATGAAATAGTGATTTTGATTTGAAATGATATTTTAAGTGATTTTGGAAGTATATATGATTTAATTATTTTTAACTTATTAAAAGGATTGGATTTGTTTTTAAAGAAATAAAAATTATGATTTTTGATTTTATAAAAATATAGTTTGTGAAATATTCTTAACTAGATATTTTTGGACTAGTTTTTATAAAGGATTTATATAAAGTAATATTTTGTAAATAAAGAAATCGATTTATAATTGGGATTTAGAAATATTTTGCAAATGGTTTTGAAATTGATCTGGTAAATGGATTTATAGTTGGATTTTATAAATAAATTAAATTTATAAAGAAATGGATTCACGAATGGATTTTGATAGTAAAATGAGATTTTATAAAAGAATGGTTTATAAACAAAGAGATTTTATGAAATAGAAGTTTTATAAAATCAAAAGGGATTTAAAAACATAGATTTTTAAATATGGAAATTATTTACATCGATATTTAAATATGGATTTTTATGTGAAGGAAATATATTTAAGTTTTTAAGAGCTAAATAATCTTTTAAAAGAATGTTTTGAAATAATGTTTTTCAATGAAGTAAATGGCTTTAAAAAAGTAATTTATCTTTTTAAAGTGATGTTTGAAAGTAATAACTTCATATGAAGTTTAAATGGTTTTGAAAAATGATTTAAAATGTGGGATGTATTGAAAACATAGATTTCAAACTTTATTGTTACAATAGACGTTTTCGGGGAAGTATGGAAGGCATGGACTATAGCTCTGTTGTTATAGAAAATGGTTTCTGAAAAAAATGTTTTATATAGTATATAGGATATATATATATATATATATATATATAATTAAATCCCTACACTAATGTTTTTGGGTTGTCATAATTATGTTTTATGCAACATTTGTTTTGATCCAAATAAAGTGCGTTTTGAAGAATACTTTCCTCAAGATTTGTAAATATACTTATTTCTAATTTAAGCATATAGAGACATTTTCTAAGTGTTAAAATTTTAATGATTTGTAAATATGCTTATTATGAATTTAAGTATTAGAGATATTTTCTAAGTGTTAAAATTTGAATAATTTGTAAATATGCTTATTACGAATTTAAGTATATAGAGATATTTTCTAAGTGTTGTAGATGAAATGGTTTGTGAATATACTTATATTGTTGAATGAGTATGTGGAAATTTTCGAGAAAATATCTTTTTAAAGATAATTTTAAAGTACATATTTGGAAATTGATTTAATTAATAAAATATTAATTAAATGGGCCTAATGACTGCTTATGTACTAAATATTGTTTGTTGTTTTGATAGTTAAATAACCAGCTATCAAATTTGACCATTTTTGTTCCTTGACTTGATGTGGGAACTGATTAGTCGTGCACTTAGCACGAAGCCGACTGAGTAGGCTTGATTTTCATTTGATTAAGAGTGTTGATTCAAGTAGTGCGAAGTGTTTATGGAGCTCCAATCTACTGGTCTTCCTTCTTGGTCGAAGGATAGCAAGTTGAGAGTTGGAAGCGTGATAAGTCTACGAGACTTGGTTTCCGTATGAGGTTAAGAAACACTTTATCGTGTTGGTCCGAGAGACCGAGGTCGGATTTATGCGAGTACCACTTCAAACCATTGTATGCGTTTAAAAGTGCAGGTTTATGATTATGATTTTGAAGACGGAGATCTTCATGATGCATGACTACTTCCACTAGTCCATCGGGGTGAAATTTACCATATCATGTATGTATGGTTGCAGTAGTGCTTCGCTATGAAAATCTATGATATGCAAGGACTTCTCGCTACTAATTTTAGGGGTAACTCCGGACAGGATGTGGTAGGGGAGTGCCTTCGGTTTGTCCAATTCCTAGACAACTTGTACGGATGGATGTCTGACATTGCATTTTTAAGATTATAACATTTACTTTTATAAATGTACATCTATTTGGTGGTTAAGAAGGCAACTTCTCTTAGCTTAACACCCTTTTATGAGATGTACGAGCTCAGAGGTTGTATGTTTGTGAAAGTCAATAGTGATTGAAGGAATGGCAATATGTCATTCGAATTGGAAATGTGCTGTGTAAGGTAAACGTTGCCTTAAGCCTCATCACCCAGTTAATGGCTTAAACAGGGTAAGCCATGAGGTTATGTGGTTCACAACCATTAGGGTATGTTCATCACCTTTATAGATAACCCTATATATATCGGGTATGTGGTGTATGATATGAGACGTCTCAGATAGGTCGATAATGACATGGGTGATGAAATATTTGGTTCTGCCCAGGCTATGTATGAGTGGCAAATAGGGATAGACCAGTCTCGCTAGATGTGAAGGATTGTTTGTGTATCCTCGGTACATTCCTCTAGAGATGTACTGTACGGAAGTTAGTCCTTTGCTTGCCATTGTATAGAATCCATTTTCCCCATGTGCCTGCTATTTTGTTTGTAGAGCCAACATATCGGAATTTAATATGGTAACAATTTGGCTAAGATTATTTATTATGTGTATACTAGACACTAGTATAATATCACATGATTTGATATGAAATGATTTGGTTATCATAAGGTAAAACCTGTCCGTGTTTATGTGTAGGCGTGTTCTAACGAGATACCTTTTGTTTTTGATAAAGAAAAAGTTTTATAACTTTAGAATAAATTTGAGATGTGTTTTCTCACGCTGGTTTATCAGACTGATCCGAAAGTTCTTCCCTTTCAACGCTCGGTTCAGACCGTGCATATTTTATAGATTCAGATTGGTGCTTTGGAGCTTCACTAGACGAGTTTGAGGTCTTCGGGTCGTATTCCACGTGTATGTTATTTTCCGCTGCATTGTTTTTTAAATTATTAGCAATTGTGAGGACAGGTTATTATAACTGTCTAGGTCGATGATTATGATTTGATTGTTGTACTCTGATTTATATATGTATATTATAGATTACAGTTTCTCTTTTGTAAAGTTCATTGATATTATATTATACCTTGTTCCACTATGATTGTGAGATTCTGTGTCTGTTTTTAGTTTCTCTTCTTCTTCTTCTTCTTCTTCTTCTTTTCTTTTCCTTCTTTCCTTTACTATCAGGTTCTTCGCTCGGTTTAGGCTGGACATGTGTGGTTTATTATCAGCTCGAATTGTATGGAAATCCCATTCGTCACAATGCAGTATGTGCATGTATACATTTTTTTTTAATTTATTGAAAATAAATACTTAATGAATTACAATATATGTATGTATGTGTATGTGTGTGCACGCGCATGTGCACATGCATGTATATGTATATTTAGTTAATTATATATCTATATATATGTATATGTATATACGTATTTACATTTTTTATAAGCTATATTTTGGATTGTTTTTATTAAGATATGTTTCCTATTAAATATTTTGGTCAAGATCTAATTCCTTGTATTTTGGATCTACATGATAATTTAAATTTAACGAAAAATTTGATATTATAGAATATCTACTATGTTATATATATATATATCTGCTATTGTTTATAGAAAATGTCCAGCTACGAAAAAATTTATTATAAATTTGAAAATAAGAACTTATAGACACACACCCACACATGTATAACTACGCATATACAAAATGTTTAACTATAAAATTTTATTATTATTATTTAGCTATACAAATAAAATATATTCCAAAATATTGTTTACATATTGAATACACACACATATTTTTTGCACCAAAATTGGTCACAAACACCTATTGTCGACGAAAGCACTCGTTTACAATCATAGATCACATATCACAGATAGTAAGTATGTAGATAATATAAATGTGAAGAACACTCAAGATTAAAAAGGAAAGCAGTAAAAACACATGATTTATAGTGGTTCGGCGTTGTAGCATACGTCCACTTTGAAGAGTTGCTGTTTTATTGATTTTCACTCACTGGTTACAAGAGTATAGATGATATAGTCAAGTTACAATGGAGTTCAGCAGAGTAACAGCATAGACGAACCAGAAGGATCCCTTTCTAAAGCTCATGGACTGCTATTTATAGGTGCAGGCTGCAATTATCTCGCTCAGATCTCTGTAGACTCCATCTCTCACATAGATGGGCCCACTTGATCGACCCTTGGTCGTTTTGACTCGATCCATGATCGATACGAATAAGATTCATATGGATCCAAATCTTGCCCAATCAAACCAAGATCGGTCATAAACATTCCCGAGGTTGTACACAAGCTCCAGCGAAAATTTGGTAGCATTTGGACTTGTAGATTGTGAGATATGATCGATGCAAGTGTAGATTTGTTATAAGCTATTTGAATTTGCATCGGTTCATTCTTATCGATCCCATTCGCATCGCTCCTAGGCACGTTCTTTCTAGGTGACGCAGTGCTATCTTTTCGGATCGATCCACTTTTCATGCCGAGTGACTGAGTCCTCCTTTCGAACATATTCTCGTTCGTATCGATCTGATGTGCTCCATTCTTCGTATCGATCCCCATCTTCGTACCCATCAATGTTTCATATCCGCCATATACCATTCATCAGTCTACAGTCTTCGTATCCATAGACATACGTTGTTCGTATCCATTCATCAAGCCCCCTTCGTATCGATCCACACATGACTGCCGTCCTTTTCTTATCGATTCCATGTTCTTCATTCTGCCTTGTTCGATCGATTCTTGAACACTCTGAAAGCACATGTCTTCATATCCATCGGACCTGCTTCCATGTATTCCCATCATATCGATCATTATCAACCGATACAAAGTGCTCATTTAAATCCACGCAGTCATTCCCTCGCGTCCATTGGTTGTTCTATCCCTTATATCGATCTAACATTTATCGATATGAAGTCCACCTATGCATCCATCCAGTTGATTTGCATTGCATCAATACGAAAACTATTGATCCGAAGTAGATGACTAAATCTGTCCAGATCGATACAAATTGCATCTACACGAAAGTATCGATATCAAACCGTTCCTCTCCAATATTCATTCATCATATCTCGAGCATACAATCTCCGTTTGACCCAAAATTTGAAATGTAGCCTCTCCTTTCCCGATTTATCATTCCTAATCGATCCCGCCTTGATTGGGGCTTGGTCCAATTTTGACGGTATCGATCATAACCTTGTTTTCGATCAATCTCTAATCTATACATCCATCATTTTTTAGCCAAATTGTTGATAACCCGGCTTTATCCAAAAGGTGGAGTAACGTTTGCCGCCAAAACAAGCCTTGCGATAGGAAGACGTGTTTCGAATAGCTTTAAATTCGTTGTCCAAAGTATATATTCCATCCATAGCCATACCATTCGATCCATAATTCAATCCACTACCAAGCCATCCTAACCAAGTACCATAGCCATATCCTTATCCAAATCCACAACTGCTCCGAGTCGATGTCTGATTCCAAATCGAGTAACCAAATCCTTAGCCAATTCCCTAGTTGTCCGAACCTGTCAACCAAGTTTTAATCCATCCATATCCAATAACAAATAATCAAATCCACGACCTTTCTAGGTTGATATCTAAATTCGGGACCGCTCCGGTCCTTTGCCAAATCTAGGACCTCTCTGGGTCCATTTATCCCAAACCGAAATCCGAATCCATGACCTCTCCGAATTGCATTATCTTGTTCCGGCCCGGACTCTTTGGTCAAGGGCTTGTATGTTCTCCGGCCTTGTCTCTCCAGAAGAGGACTTTTAAATTCTCCAGCCAAGGACTTTTATATTCTCCGGCCTCGGCTCTTCGATCAAGAACTTTTATATTCTCCGGCCTTGCCTCTCCGGCCGAGGACTTTTACATTCTCCAGTCAAGCACTTTTATATTCTCTGGCCTCAGCTCTCCTACCAAGGACTTCTATATTCACCAATCTTGGCTCTCCGGCCGAGGAATTTTATATTATGTTCGAGTCCATCCCATTGCTCTCTGCCGAAGGGACTCATAACTTGCGATCACTGCCCCGTCTCTTCGGTCGAGACAGTAATCGCAAAACCTGTATTATTTTTTACATTAACCCAAATCCAATCATCCAAAATAAAAGTTTTTACAGTTTGGAAAAACCAAATAAATATCTGTACATCCAAGGGAGAAACCAAAATTTTCAAGAAAACGAAAAGAAAAACAGGATTTCATAGACTCGAGCAACATGAGTTATCATCATCTCAGAACATGCCTAGGGACCATCCTTGATCCAGTACATGTGTAAGTGATTTAGTTGTATTACTTCGAATTCTATTACTTATTCAAAGTCATCGACGGATCTAGTTGATAACAAGCTGGCGATGCCTAGATCCAATGCCATCCTCGCTCGAGGTGGGCGGTAGCCGCTCCTGATCCACTGCCATAGCTCGATTCTTTTCATATTGCTGTAGATGACCATTCCTTACACGCTCTTCAACGATATCCTTCAAATGCTTACTGTCGTTCGTGTTGTTCCCATCCAGCTCATGTAATAGGCAATGCTTTCCCAATGTCGGCTCATATTCAGAAGGTCCCTTCTTGCTAGCCTTCGATACTTGAGGCGCCCTCAAGTATCGAAGTAAATCCTTTCTAGAGTTTCAGTCAAATCTGTGTAGGAAGCAAACTTTAAATTCCTCCTTAGCCTTTTTGAAGTGTTACTGTTATCATTCATTTTCCTTTTTCCTTTATCATCTTTGTTTGAATCCTCCCTGGGTGGACCTCCACCCCTTACTGCATAAGCTTCAGCCTCTTTCCCTTCTCTCTCAGCCTGCACATCTTCCTGCCTTAGAAACCTTTCTTATTCATAGATGAACTCCCCGAAATCCATTGGTGGGTCCCATTCCAACGATATCTTTGAAATCCGAATTATCAGCAATTCTTGAAACTTCCGCTATCAAAACCAACGATGGATTAGGTCGATGCACCGAAGCCACTGCCACATTGAATATGGTTAAGAAATCCCTAAGCGACTCTTCTTTCCATTGTCTTATCGATGTCAAATTCATCATGTTCTTGGGTCTGACCATGTGGACCAAAAATTGCCTCATAAAACTTTCAATAAGCTCTGTCCATGTGTCGATAGAGCCACTCTCCAGCTTGTATGAACCATAATGCTGCTATATTCGGCAAATACAAAGGGAATCATCGTGCCATGACCTCTTCCGGTGCCTCAAGTACCTCCACGTGCCTTGTGTACCTCATCAAGTGAACAGCAGAATCCGTTCTCTCGTCATACGTCTCCAGTATTCGTAGTTTGAAATCCTATGGGTTCCTAGCTTGCCCGATTATTGGAGCAAAGTGACTCCTATTCACATCCTCCAAGTCTATTCCTAAATCCGCCTCTCATGGCTCGCTTAACCATCTCTGCCAATCTATCGTTGTCGCCAAGCTATAGTCCTTGTCCGTTGCCTCCAATCTGCTCCCCAAGTTCATGAGGGAATCCTAGAATCTGCTCTCTTGGACGAGCATCCATTCCTATATCAACGCCATGTTACATAGCTCCACCTGGTACTCTGCCTGGGATGGATCAACATGCTCCAGGTGCGCGCCCCTAGTTCTGGTGTTGTTTCTGATAGTCCTACTCCATTCTGAATTCTAGTTGCTTCGTGCTTTCGATCCATATCTCCAGCATATTCTGCAGTTGCGTTTCCTTGATTCTGCACTCTAACTTGTCACGATCCAAATTTCCGCGTTCGAAAATCGACAACCGAACTCCACTTGTACCTGAATGCCGCAGATTCAACCGTTGAAATTCGACTCATGCCGGAGCTTATAACACATTAAGTACAACACAGCGGAAGAAATGAATAGTATATATCATTGATATACAACATTGATACAATATCTGATACAACTGAATGATACAATGAATATCAATATACATCAAAGATATGATACAAGACAATAGCAGCGGAAAGAAAATATAACACCAGTAGTGGAACAATATCTCCAATATGGTCTTCAATAGAGAACTCTAGTATCGGTAATCTCCATCTCCAAGGCACCAATCCAGAAATAGCTCGAACTCCCAATAACGATGCATTAAGCAATCCAGGTCAGTATGAATCCAAAGACTGAACTAGCTCCAAATAATCTACTAAACCCGACTATCTGAAAAACCCAACTCTTGACTGCCTATATGGGAAAATTGTGGGCACCCAGAGTCTAGGAAGGGAATAATAACCAGGTCAGTCATGTGACTGGTATGAGAAAACAAAATAGTTTTATCTTTTACAACAAACAACAAAGGAATTTAAAATTTAAATCCACAATGCCTTTTTTAGAAAATGAAACTACCAGAAGGCCTCCCACCGCACACACAATGCAAACGCAGAATTGGAGAAGATTTCTCCTTATAATAGTCAGACATGCTTGATATGAAAAATCCTTTGATATTATTATTATTAGTGCATAGTGTGAAAAACATTTCGAAAGTATAATATTAATCATAGCCAGCATAGGTAGTTCGCACTTATGCCTACTATAGGTACCATGTTCAATAGCAGGTTACCACCACATTCCATGGCAGGTTATACAACTAAAACCGTACAGGACCGTATTGTTTTGCTTGGATTTCCAACAAATGGTCAGGCTAAGGAAATTCCTATTGCCAAATGGGTACGCCTCTGGAGGGACATCCTGAGAACTTGACCAGTTCTCTGCCAACACAAGGCCGGGTTACCTCTATAACTAGGTAACTACTACACGAGCATGCCATCCCCCGGTCGTTTGTGACCTTTATCTGAGGTACCTCTAATCCGACAACCACAAAGACATCACAAAGTAATAGATTTACAATGACCACATAAGTTAAGTATCTGGGCTCTGTACCATGATACCACCCTTTTCCAAAAGGGAATGACATACCCTAAAGGGAGCGACCCTCATAACCTTGCCGCATCTTTCCTGTTTCGACCATTTCTGGGGTGTGAGGTCCTGATGCAGTCTCGTCCACATAGCTACGCTTTATACAAAAGCCATGCTTTGATCAAAAAATGATCAAAAACACACAACAACACTCCGCATGCCACACTACCAAATTGGAAGTATATCACTGATAACTATCAACTACATAACCTCTGAGCTCGTATGTCTCAGAGAAGGGTGTTAAGCCAAGAGAATAAATTCTTCGCCACCAAGCAGAAATGTATTTGATAGAGATCAGTTTTATATCTCAAAGTGTAATGTCAGACATACAACCATACAAGTATGTTCCGGGTTTGAACAGAACCGAAGGCACTTTCGAAGAAGCCCTTGCAATTCCGGGCATCGACAATCCCGATCGGACTCCCCATCATATATGGAGAACTCTATACCGGAGCAACTTAGTGCAGAGTCAATCGACAGGTTATCCTTTCGTTTTCGAAGACATCCGGTCTTCACCACTGGACTTCAAATGCTATCGTTGTATCACTATTCGAAATGGGTTATATGACACAAGGTCCTCTCCCGGCTAAACTGAATAGTGACGCAATATTTAAGACATACGGATATTGGGATTTCAGTTAAGTCACAACTTATTATCCAAGACCTTTCTTTAAATGGTTTAAAACAAATTACTATTTCAAATCTTTTTAAATAAAAAGATTCATTTCACAAAGTTCACCAATCTTCCACAAAGGTTAATTCATAATTTTCAAAACTATTTATAATTTCATTTCAAATTTGAAATCTTTCGATACAAATTGGAAATCCTTTCTTTTTATGAAAGCTATTATTATTTGAAACAAATAGTTTTTTTGGAAAAACTGATTACATTTACATAAGTTAAAGTCATTCAAGTATAAAACTTGGGTTTAAATTTAAATTCCAAAAAAAAATGCTGCTTAAATAGTTAAAAAGCCATATAAACACCATTATAACTTGTATAATCTTTTTAAACCATAATTTTCAAATTATTGAATTCAAATTCAAATCAAATTATTTAAATTTCAAAACTTTATTAAGTTATTCAAAATAAATTTCATATTCAAAACTTCTTTACAAAAGCTTTTCAAATTTAATCCAATTAAATTTCCAAAACCATTTAGATTCAAAATTCATTTTTTTAAAAACCATTTAAAAAATCTGTGACTTAACCAAAATCATCGCGCAACCCATATTTGTGTGTGTATAAGTGTGGTATAGGGTTTTACACAATAAAAGTGCAACATTATCAATCAGCACAGATTCAAATATAGCAATATATTTGATAAGCGATATAAACTATAATGCTTATCTTTATTCACAGATCACAGATAAATAACATAGGTACATCGAAAATAATTTCCATTCATCATAGATAATAGGTTACATTTCACAGCTTAATCATATCAAAGAACATCATATATCAGGGATAACACACAATTCAAAGCATCCACTTCAATCCAAACATTCATAAGTAAGATCGGTTAATTGTCTGATCAAATCAGATTAATTACTTATGAAAAATTTACTAATCCTGGTTAATTAATATTAATGAATTACAAATCATTTTGATTAATTATTCTTTAGTCATTTATTAATTAACCATTAATAATAAATTAATTAACTTTTAATTATAATTAATCAACCTTTAATTATTTAATTCACCATTTTAATTAATTATCTTTAATTAATTAATTAACCCTTAATTAATTAATTACCATTAAATTAATTATCCTTAATTAATTACAAAAATTAATTAACCTTAATTAATTATCAATTAATTTCAAAAATTGATTATCCTTTAATCATTTTCATTAATTTACCTTAATTACTTTCATTTAGTAATTATCTCTAGGTAATTAATTACCTTAATTAGTCAATCACATGGATTAATCGTCCTTAAATCAATTATTCTTTAATAACTTGATTAATCCACTTAAATCATTAATCAATTATCTTAAATTTAAGTAATTATATTTAAGTAATTTATTACCCTTAAATTACAATATTTCATTAGCCTCAAATAAATTTCGCAAAGTAAAACACTTTAATTTAATTACACTAAGTAATTTGCTTTTAAATCAATTTACAAAGTAATTAACTTAATTTTTATTACACAAGGTAATTGTTCATCAATTAACTTTTAAAAACATTTAATCTTTAATCTTAAATCTTTGAAACAAAAATAGATATTAATCCATAAATTAATTTAAGACTTTAAAATCAAACAACAAATTTTAAACATTATCCTCTTTTAAATTGATTTCTTAATCAAGCTTAAACTTAATTAACTTTAAAAATAATTTACTTTAATCCTAATCCCAAAACTAAATTAAAACATTTGTTATTCTTCAAGAATGAATCAGAAGAGGTTTACAACTTGATTTAATTCTTTACTAAAACATAGTTAAAGTCATTTACTTTTATTATATTATTAACTTAAAAAATTGTTCAAGATTCCCCTAAAAACCATCTGGTCACCATTTTCTTTTAAATTTAAAACTTAAACATGTGAACTTAATTAAAATTTAAATCCTGGACAACTAATCAACCCAAAACCCGAGCCATAAATTCGTTTACCCGAGCTTAATTTCGTTTCTTTTCCAACATCACTCATCTTCGAGTTCCTTCCCGAAATACTTCGAGTTTGCCACCGAGCCACCTTCATCTTCCTCAATCAAAAAATACACACCAAAAACAGATGATACCTGTGCACATGCACCGATCATCGGAGCCACTCCGATCAGCCATGCTACCTCCAACAAGTCATCATCGATCTCGCCGATCAACCCAAACGCCGAGCTCCAATGATTTCACCGGGATTTGAAATTAGGCTACTCGATCCATTTCTAGACTTAAACCCATCGTCAGAAAATCTCCACGCATCGCCAATCCCGACCACTGGTGACCACGCCGTCACGTCTTAAGCAGCACTATACATCCACGCTTCTAATCCTCCCGGTCCCATCCAACTCGATGCGATGTTGATGATGATCTAGCCACTAACTCTACAGACCCCCAAAACATACCTTTAACCCTAACTTCTCTCCGCCCCGCCGCCATGGTGGACAAGAATTCCATCCACTATTTTTCTGACATTCTCCATCACACAAACTATCTTTAGTGTCGAGCACGACGATAACTTGCTGCCGTTCGTCAGAAACTGACGAATCTATGTTTTCTGTTCAAATCGAAAAATCTCGACCACCCCAATCTTAAAAATAATGATTTCTTTTTCTAAATTCATCATTTGCAAGCACTAATCATATTATAGAATCAAAACGTGAGATTAAATCGTTTGATTTCCTGACTAATATTGATTATCACTGTGATACCTTATTTTTAGAATTAATTGCTTAATATAATTGCTTGGAAATTATTATTTTAAAAATAAATAAATTCTAAGTAACACTAACACATTTCATTCAGAGATCATATCCTATAAAAGTTTGAGGAAAAAGAAATTGAGTTTTTAAATTTACTTTTAGCCTGGAAAACAAAAAGGAGGTGTGTTCATTCATATACAGGCATGCAAGTGTACGTACAGAGGGATTCAACTATACTTCAACAAAATTTCATTCCATGCAACAATATATATATATATATATATATATTATCACTACTCACAATTTCATGCATCAAGTAAATTAGGATTTTAGCTTTGAAATAAAAAGAGTTACTCGCAGTTTATTTTTTAGATGATGAACAGAGGACAGAGAATTTGGACTTTGACATTAGAGTTAATCTGAGACTATTGATGATTTTTATCTGGATCCTTATGTATTTGAGTTTGAATCGAATCCATATGTTGCTTGTTAGATCTGAGATGATCTTTGCTTGAAGTTGAATTATTTATTTTCCTCTTGATTTCCATATTTCGATTTTTGAATTTGCTTGTTAGTTGCTTGCTGTCTTCAGATTCAAAGCTTGAGATAAATTGTTGTTTTTATCATATTTGGTTTTGCTTTGAATTTAATTTACTTTGCAGGCTTTGATTTTAATTAAGAAAGAAGAAATAATTTTGAGAAAGAAAGCTTTTTGCACTGGAAAAGAATGGAGTTTGATTTACTTTCAGATTTGAGAAGTGAGGAGAAACTTTCAGATTTGCTGGTTTCTATGCCTGTTTTCAAAATTTTGATTCAAAGTAAACAAAATAATTTTCTTTTGCAGCTTTTTCATTTCACTTACACTTTTTTAATTTCTTATTGCATGGTTTACGCTTGTAATTGCATATCTTCCTTCATTTACAAATGTCACTAAAGGTCATTTTTATGTTTATATCCTTGGTTCAAATTATTTTTGTAAATTTTCTTTTAACCCTTTATGTATATAAAATTTCATAGTTTAACATATATTTTTATTTAAAATGTTTATATCTTCTTATATATTTACATTTTGCATAAATAAAATTTATTTCAATTACTTTTCACATTCAATCTTAATTTAGTTCAATATATTTACATATATACATTTATATATATTTTACATTCATACTATTCTTATCACTTTTATTATTTTCATGTGCACATCTCCATTAAAAGGAAAGAATGATTTGAAAATCTTGATTACATGTTAAAAAATAATCATATTTATTTATATAAGAGAATTTAACTTAAAAATAATCCTTTGAAAATTATTACTTTAATTCTCAAATTACACCTTCTAAATATTAATGTATTAAGATTTTAGAAACCAAACTTTTATTAACTTAAAGCTTTATTATTCTATTTATTTTCAACACGTTTATTTTTAAATCCAATTTTATTTATAAAATTACTTATCCTTTAATTTTAAACCAAATTCTATTTATAATCTAAATTTTTTATTTATTCTAGAAATTTTTAATTAATTCACAAATAAATCCATAATTAAATTCCAAAATCAAATTAATTGTCAAATTAAACTTGGTTAAAATTCGAGAATGTTACACAACTTGTCCAACTTGTCGAAGTAGGTTCTACATCATCTTCTCTTGTTCTTTAGCATCGTTTCCATTTCACCTCCGCTGATGAAGATAGAGGCCGGATTCGCTCCTGAGGAAGCCTCCTGACTCCCTTCATGCTGACTCCTTTCATTCCTTTGTCTTCTTGTCGACTGCCTTGCCATGGCTTTCCAAATCCAAATCCTTAAGCTTTCAAATTCAAAATCCTAGCTTTAAAATCCATGAGTTCTAGCATTCTCAATGAAAGCACCAAAATGTTTCACCAAAATTAATGAAAAACACCAAATTGTCGACGAAAGCACCTGTTTACAATCACAGATCACAAATAACAAGTATGTAGAGAATGTAAATGTGAAGAACACTCAAGGTTGAAAAGGAAAGCAGTTGAAACACACGATTTATAGTGGTAGGCTTTGACCATACCTTGGCTATCGAACAGTTTCCATCGTTTGGTAGTTTTCTGTTCAGTACCAAATAGTAAAATCTGACCGTATCGAAAAAATTCAACACTTATTAACTTGTTTTTTGATGTCTTTCCATCTTTAGGATATCGTGATTAGAAATATCCATAACACTTGTTCCGCAAAGTATACTTTCATGAATAAATGTGTATTTTATCCCTTTTGAGAAGTATCTCATACTTTAATCGGTAGATGTTTTGAGTCTCGAAATGCTATCATTTAGCATTTCTCTTCCCAATATAAACCTAACAATATATTTGATATGGAATATCGGGTTCTTTTAAAAAAGAAGTTTCCATAAGGTCATCATAGGTCTAAGTGCCTAGTGTTCGATGGTTGATTAGTTTGAAACTCGAAGAGAAAAATTCATTGAAAACTAATTCTATTTGGTAAATTTTGTTTGGAATATATCTAATCTATCATATCTGCTTGGTAGCGGATGAAATTATCATAACTATAAATAATCAGACTTAGAAAAATTATAACCACTATTCTCCTTCCAGTTCTTCCCTATCGAATCCTTTCTACTTTCAACACGTAGAATTTTGACCTAAGCTCCATAAGTTCTCCACCAACCCTCTTGCAATCATTAAGTAACATTCTCACACTTTCTACCTTCGATTTCATAATTCAATTCCTTTGAACGGTTTAGTAGTTAGCACTTGATTAAATTTATGCCTTCCATTTCCTTTGAAGCATGGTACAACTAATTTTTCCAGTGTAAAACATTACTTACTGGTTAGACTACTACCGAACTAATTGAAGGTCATATTTATAGGAAGTAGCCACCATTTAAGAAAAGCTGAACATATAAATGATACCTACAGATACCCCAAGCTGAATAGTAATGGGAACCAAGTTTCTGCTCATAAAAATATCGACCAAATCACTTTTCCCTACCAATTAGATTTCCAAAAGTTGTATATTGCATTTCTTTTGGTGGATAGATCATGTATTATGTATTCCAACATTGTACTCAAGACTCATAGACTTGTCTATTTCACCGAACCTCTTTCTAAGACAGTGCCGAGAATATTACCCCATGCAAGTCAGAATTTACATTACAAGTAATTTTTCACTCAAAGTTAATGGGCTATTTTGCTAAGTTCATTAGGAAGAGTTGTTTCGTGTGTTGAATATGCAAGTATATGATTTTTATTTGATGATAATAAAGACACACACACACACACATATATATATATATATATTCATTTTAACGTATTTGTTAATGTACTATTTTATTTTCACATAATTAAATAAATATTTGTTGAATAAAATAAATAACACGAAATTTAAATTCAAACAGATATTTAAACAAGTGTCGACCAGGCAGCAAACAAGAACAAAATAGCAACCTCAAATGCTACATAAAACAAGACTGCATCAAGAAACAAATACTGAAGCTTGCTCAATGAAACAACCAAGTACACATGATCTACACATGATACATGACTCGAGGGCAAGACCATGTCAACATGAAATATCACCCATACCAGATCAACACACTAGTAATTATAAAAGTGCAGTGCAACTCAATGCAAACAAAGCAATATGAAGATAACAGTGGTGCATATGCAAATATATATGAACTAATCCAAACAGAATGCACAAAATCAGGTATGATGGTCAAGGAAAACAATGGACAAGTTTAACAAGCTTAAATATACAAAGGGTGATGCTAGGATATAGACAATTTGGCTACCATAAACAAACTAGTGCAAAGGATAAATTAACTTGATCCAATAGAGACTACAACCCGGTAAAAAAACAACAACACATGTCCAACCAAGTGGATCAACATCTCAAGTACAAAGCACAGTCAAGTTCAAATACAAGTATATGTAATCAATGTACATCAAGACAAAGAAAGTTGCACAAAGGCCACATAAACATATATACATATATGCACATATATGGATACACATATATGAGTTCAAAGGCAGTCCACATGACAGCATATATAATCAGACATGAGACAATATGGTTGCAGTGAAGACAACAGCTCAAGTGAGAAAGTGCAGACTAATGAACATGCTACAACCAAAGTTAACAATACTATAGTGACCAATGAGACAGCAAGCACATGAATGCGCAGTACTGACTACATGCAAAGCAGATGATCAACTAGAAATAATTAGACAGCACGCAACTGAATACAGGTCGAATGCTCAGTTCACTTGAAATGCAACAACAATGATTCACACCTATATACATACGCAACATCGATAGTAGCCAAGCATTCAAACAAGACTAGTACTATTTCAATGCAGCAAAACAACAGTGAAACAAAGTAGAGACGACCATCAACCAAAATGCAGATGAGTTCAGTCATGAAACCACAATCAAATGGCTGAAGTCAATCCCCAAATAAAATGCAAAGTCGAAGTAAAATTCTTATCTCAAAATATTTTCACAAAATCGAGTGACCAAAGTCAACATAAATTCAAAGTACTAGAGAATTCAAAGCCATGGCGACCAAGGGATCGAGCAAGTTCAAAATCAAACCCATGATAATCAAATAAACACAGAATTATACGAATTGAACAAGTTAGAGAAATCTCAAGCATTTAATCAAAAATCAGTGGTCGAGAATAATCAATTGACGAATTCAAGTAAATATACTCGAACGAAATTATAGAAATTCGAATCCTATGTAAACCGTAACATCATCGGCATATAGAATCGATCGAGTTCAAGAAAATTAATTAGAAAAGAAAAAAAGAAATTCATTCGAGTTATAGCAACAACAGAGAGGAAAATGTCACTCAACTCAAATAAAAGTCGAGATTAATCAATAAACAGTAAAAGGCATCCACGTACCAATGCACGCAACAATCGAACTCAACTTGATTGAAGCAGCTGTGAACAAATTAATCTATCGAAGAAAGAATTCGAAGCATCAGCAATCAATACGACCAAGCGGCGGCTTCAAAGAATTACAAAAGCCTTAATTTTTCACAGAGGAACGAACAAGCGATTTTTCAAAAAAAAGAATATAAGGCTGAAATAAATAAAAAAAGAAAAAGGTAGACAATCTATTTACATAGTGTTTTTGTTTTCTTTAGGATGGCTATATTATTCTTTGGGCTTCAATTTTCAAAATTAGGGTTTATTATTTTAAATTTTTTTTTTACTTTGTACTTCTATTTAAACTTTTGTAATTTACTAGTCGTTTGACTAAGAGACGAGCTACGGTGATAGAGTTCGAGAATTCGCAACTCGATATCTGAGTTGTGGTAGGTTTTGAGCGTAGAGTTAGGTTAGTCGATAGTGGGTGTCGTGAGTTTACATGTGTAAGCGTCTGACTACTTAATTTCTAGTAGAAACCTTGAGGGCAACAAGTAAGCAGGGTTTTGCCGAAGCTGGATAAATTTGTGTTGTTCTATTTCTGCTTGTTATATTCTGCTATTATCTGTGTTGCGATTATTTAATATACTTCCACATCAAAAAATTTATAATTAATAGTATCACCCTATTCACCCCCCTCTAAGGTGAAATCAATCCTACGAGTGGTATCAGAGCTAGGAACAAAAGCCATTTTTGTTTTAAAAATTTAATTTTTCAAAAACCATTTTTTTTTTCAAATTTGAATTTTAAAAATGGCTTCTTTTAATAATGCTTTTACCGAGGGTCGGTCCAGCATTATCCCTCCTATTTTTGATTGAATAGATTTTTTAAATTGAAAATTGAAAATGGAATTCTATTTAAAATCTGTTAATTCTAAATGTTGGAATATTATTGAAAATGGGTGTGATATAATAGACGAGAAAATTACTCTGATTAATGCTCTTACTATGCATATATTATATTCTCATATTAATCAAGATAATTTTAATTTATCTCTCATTGTCAAAATGCATAGGAAATCTAGAATACTTTTGATGCAATATATGGTGCAAAAGTCAACAATGATGAGAAATCATCCACAATCGATTCAGTTAAAGAAACGTGCTTAACAGGATTGGCAAAAGGTAGCAGTGATGAAGATTCAATAGCCGATGAGATAAGTGATTTTCCATTCAATAATTTTGTTCTCTTGTGCCAAAAATTAATTCAAAATAATAAAGCTATTGAGATGAAAAATAATACGTTGGAAAGGGAACAAGCTAAACTTCGTCAGAAAAATAATGATTTGGAAAATGAGCTTAAAAATATTAAAAAGTACAATTGCAAAAGGTGTTTGAATCACGAAAAAGAATTTGCCCGACTTCATGAAAGCTTCAAAAGTTAGAAAACAAAATTTAAATTCAAGAGAAAAACAAAACTGAGTTGATTTATAAAAATAATATTTTGCAAAAAGAGTTGGATAGCTTTAAGAAGTCAAAAATTTCTAAATGTGCGATTTTTGAAAACAAATTAAATGAGATCAATGAAATTTTCAAAACCCTAGAAAAAGAAAATGCGATTTTGAGCAAATCTGAAATTATTCGATTAACTCACGAGTTTGAAAAGGAGAATGAAGAATTCAAGGATTTTGAAAAAAATAAGTATAAAAAACTCCAACTCGTTGAAACTGAGATGCTTGAAATTGAGACTAAAATTAGAGAGTTTAAAAATGAAAAAAAGGACTTGAAAATGAAGAATTTTGAAATGAGAGATAATACATTAGTTGTTGTTCGAAGCTAATTAATGAAAATAAAATTTTACAATCCAAAGTCAACCAATTTGAGTTGATTACCCGAAACTTTTTCCCTAGAGAAAAATCATTTAATGTACTCTTAGAAAATCAACTCTTTTTGAATAAATGGAAAGAATTTTTATTTGAAAAAGTGTCAAAATATGAACAAACAACTAATAACACTGTCAAGGGAAAATATGTGATACCCATATGTGTGGAGTGAGGAAATATTGGACATAGCAAGAATAATCATCGAAATATATACAAACACAAAACCGTTAAACATATGTGGATTCCAAAAGATACGAATATAAATGGTTTCAAATTTAAACAGATTTGGATTCCCAAGAGTACAATTGTAGATGCAAACGGTTTGTTATATAGACAAATTTGGGTTCCAAAAATTTCAATAGTTAATAATAGTGGTCCTACATCCTTAGTTACACCAATTGCCTTCCCTAATATTTAGACACACAAGCGGGCTAAGTAACAACTTTGATAAAGATAGATTTCGAGTTGTTTTAAGTGATTGATAAACTAAAATTTAAACGTTCCTTAACCTATAAAGATTAGATAGTGATCATCGCATTTTGGATATCACATAATGGAAGGGAAGTGAGGTATGACCTCTCAACTCAATTTTTTTGTTCATTTATTGTTAATTATGTTTTGATCGAAATTATTGAAGTATTTCTGACATATCTTGATCATCTCAACTTTGACTTGTGAAATTCTTGAAGTTTTTTTTGAAAAGCTAATCGATAATGCTACAACTTCTTTGATTTTTGATTCACTTTGGAATGTCATGAAAAACGCCTTTGATAAATTTTTCTGAATATGTGTTTTTGCTTACTTGTGCTTGATATAAACGGATGTGCTGAAAATTTCAAAACAAATTCAAGTGTTGAGGAATGCACATTTTTTTATACTACTATATATCACTATGATATCTAAAATACAAGTGGTTTCTTATATGATCTCATGTTGAAATCATTTTTTCAATAATTTAATTATTTATATTGATTTTCAACTTGAAGTCATTTTCATAAAATTCCTATATAGAAAATCGATTTTAACTTATTTTAATGATATCTATCAAATTATAACCTTGGGTTAAAAGGGATTCAGATGCAGGTTACACCGATAGCCTAGTTGGTAGAAAAAGTATTAGTGCAATGAGTTTTATGTTGAGACAGTCGGTGGTTGCATTGTTTTCAAAGGAAATATCTGCATATTTTTAATATCAATTTATTTTCAATTAGCAAATTATTTTCTTATAAATCCTCTTGTAGAAAATCATTTTTGACCTTGTTTTAGATTAGTCATTTTAGAAAATTTTATTGTATAATTGAATTTTATCTCAAATGACCACATTAACTAATCTGACTCCCTACTAATTATCAAAAAGATAGACAGTGGTTGAAAAAGTGATGAGTGTTGATACTAATCATATATTATAACTTGAGACAGTATATTTAGTAAATTTCTTTAGAAATTTAAACAAGATTTATAAAAACTTTTTGATGGTAAAAACTCCATGACCATTTCTATTTCTATCATATCTCTGTCGACCATCACTCATCAAAATTCAATATAGTATGTCAATATGTGGTATTTTAAATGGAAAATAATTCGCTTTCATTTTATTATATTTTTAGCAATAATAACCTTCAAAGTATTCTCTCTCATTTAAAAGTCCTCACGGTTATGCATGAGCGAACTACTTGGAATTTATAATTATGTGCTTTCATGCTCCCTTAAAACTCCTCGCAGTTATGCATGTATGGAACACATATCAAAATTGATTATTAAATAGACAAGTTGATTATAATCTCATTTAAAAGTCCTCACAGTTATGCATGGTTAGAAGATGCTTGAATTCATTATTTAAAAAAAATTAGAATACCACTAATCTCATTTAAAAGTCCTAACGGTTATGCATGGTTAGTAAATATTAAAATTTATGCTATAAGTATACCACAAATTGACACAACTATATGGTTTTGTATACCGACATCATCCCCACCATTCTAAAGTGGAATATGCGCCTAATAGATTATTTATGATATTTTTTTGATTTTTTGTTGAAATTTAGTATTTATACTCGGTTGGCTGTTAATGTTGTATTAATGACTATCACTTTATCTCTATTGTTCTAACACTATTACTCAAATAAAGGTCAAATATCATATTTTCTATTTTCTATTTGCATCTTGGTACATTCGCATATTTTTATTTATTTTCATGCACATATGAAGGGGGAGCTTTGTCGTAAAGAGGGAGCAATCAAATAGAGGGAGCAAATTGAACGATTAAATACATTTAATAAATTCAAAATCTTAAATATATGTTTGTTATCATCAAAAGGGAGATATTGTTGCATATGCAAGTATATGGTTTTTGTTTGATGATAATAAAGATATATATTAAATGTATTTGTTAACGTACTACTTAATTTTCACATAATTAAATAAATATTTGCTGAATAAAATAAATAACACGGAATTTAAATTCAAACAGACATTTTATTCAAACAAATATTCTATTACAATTTTGAATTGTGCAAATTTGAGCTCTCGTTATACACACACACACACACACAATTTTTGATTACAATACAATTTCTACTACATCGCAATTTTTACTTTACATTGTTCACCTTACCCCATATCACTTATTCACTCCTTTTTTTATCTTCGACTCTGCTCCAACCTGAATCCAGCATTTGAGTTTTCTGAAAAGTAAACACTGGCGCATTAAAATTGAAAAGAAATATTTTGCAGTGTAAAATAAAATGTGTATTTTGAAAATGTAATTTGCCTCAGTTATTTGGGTTGTTCGTCATCATTTACTTTGAATTCATCATACACGAACAACTTGTGACATGCACAATGTATCACTGTACATGCCACAAGGCCGTGCACACCAATATACACTTGATAAAATTATTGGGACAGGTGAGAACGGGGTTAAACCCAATCAAAAGTTGGGTTCAACTTAAGTGAAATACATATAAAGTCACGATATTACCATAAGGTCAAACCTGAGCTATGAGCTAGGTTCAAAACATGTGCAATCCTAATATACAAGTTCAATAAAATGGTCAGGACAACTAAAACAAGCCTCGACCAAAAATTAAATGATGTACACATGAATGCTATGATCAAAGACAACAACATCAACCAAAGTCAGAGAATAACACAGTGTACAAGTTCAAATATGAAAACAAAAAATAAAGTGACATGCACAAGTAATGAATTAAAACAAAACCGGTGAAACAGAGGCCCAAAGCATACATATGGTCAAGCAAATTACATAGTGCAGCAAAACTCATCTGTTGAACAGTGCAATCAACTCAAGTGAAGACCAACAACAAGTATCGACCAGGCAGCAAACAAGAACAAAACAGCAACCTCAAATGCTACATAAAACAAGACTGCATCAAGAAACAAATACCAGAGCAAGCTCAACGAACCAACTAAGTACACTTGAACTACACATGATACATGAATCAAGGATAAGACCATGTCAACATGCAATATAAATCAGACCAAATCAACACACCAGTAATGATACAAGTGCAGTGCAACTCAATGCAAACAAAGCAATATGAAGATAACTGTGGTGCACATGCAGATATATATGAACTAATCAAGATAGAATGTAAAAAATTAGGTATGATGGTCAAGGAAAACAATGGACTAGTTCAACAAACTCAAATATACAAAGGGTGATGCCAGGATATAGATAGTTCGGCTCGTAGCAACAAACCTGTGCAAACAATAAACTGACTTGATGCAATAGAGATTACAACCTAGTACTAGACAACAACACATGTTCAACTAAGTGGATCAACATCTCAAGTACATAGCACAGTCAAGTTCAAATACAAGTATATGTAATCAATGTACATCAAGCCAGAGAAGGTTGCACAAAGACCACATAAACATATATACATATATGCACATATATGTATACACATATATGAGTTCCAAGGCAGTCCACATGACAGCATACATAATCAGACATGAGACAATATGGTTGCAGTAAGGACAACAGCTCGAATGAGCAAGTGTAGACTAATGAACATGCTACAATCGAAGATACAATACTACAGAGACCAATGAAACGACACATGAATGCATAGTACTGACTACATGCAAAGCAGGCGATCAACTGGAAATAATGAGACAACATGCAACTGAATACAAGTCGAAATACTCAGTTCACATGAAATGCAACATCAATGATTCACACCTATTTACATATGCAACAACGATAGTAGTCAAGCATTCAAACAAGACTAGTACTGTTTCAAATGCAACAGACCAACAGTGAAACAAAGTGACCATCAAACCAAATGCAGACAAGTTTAGTCATGAAACAATAGTCAAATGGCTGAAGTCAATTCCTAAAGCAAATGCAAAGTCGAAGTAAAATTATCATCTCAAAATATTTTCACAAAATCGAGTGACTGAAGTGAACATAAATTCAAAGTACTAGAGAATTCAAAGCCGTGGTGACCAAGGGATCGAGCAATTTCAAAATCAAAGCCATGATAATCAATTAAGCATAGAATTATACGAATTGAACAAGTCAGAGAAATCTCAAGCATTTAATCAAAAATCAGTGGCCAAGAAAAATCATTGACGAATTCAAGTAAATATACTGGAATGAAATTATAGGAGTTCAGATCCTATTTAAACCATAACATCATCGGTATACAAAGTCGATCGAATTCAAGCAAATTAGTAGGAGAAGCAAAAAATAAATTCATTAGAGTTTAAGAAACAACATAGAGGAAAATATCAATCGACTCGAATCAAAGCCATGAATAATCAATAAAAAGTAAAAGGCATTCACGTACCAATTCACGCAATAATCGAACTCGACTTGATTGAAGCAGCCGTGAACAGATTAATCTATCGAAGAAAGAATTTGAAGCATCATCAATCAATACAACCAAGCGATAGCTTCAAAGAATTACAAAAGCCTTAATTTTTCACAAAAGAATGAACAAGTGATTTTTCACAAAGAAGAATACAATGTCGAAATAAATAAAAGGAGAAAAATGGGGATAATCTATTTACACAATGTTTTTGTTTTCTTTGGGCCAGCTATATTATTCTTTGGGCTTCAAATTTTAAAATTAGGGTTTATTGTTTTCAAATTGTTTTTTTACATTGTATTTCTTTTTAAACTTTTGTAATTTACTAATCGTGTGACAGGGACAAACTATAGTGGTGTAGTTCGAGAATTCGCAACTCAGTAGCTGAGTTGTGGTAGGGTTTTGAGCATAGAGTTAGGTTAATCGATAGCGGGTGCCGTGAGTTTACGTGTGTAAGCATCTGACTACTTAATTTCTAGTAGAAACCTTGAGTGCAACACGTAGGCAGGGTTTTGCCAAAGCAGGGTAATATGTGTTGTTCTATTTCTGCCTTTTATATTCTACTATTATCTGTGTTGCAATCATTTTATATACTTCCGCATTAAATATTTATAATTATCAGTATCACCCTATTTACCCCCCCCCCCCCTTCGGGTGAAATCGATCCTACATGCCCCTAGGTATTCTCGACATATCCACCTATGTCGGTTTTAAGCCATAAAAAATAAGCAGTATATTTCAGCACACGTTGTCATCTCTTTGGTTGAACCATTGTAAAATTATGTGTTTGGTTTTCCAACTATTTTCTACATTGTTTGTCTATGACTCTATGAAGTTAGCTTCTTTATAATGTAATTCTAATTTAGATAGACACTAATAGAAAAGAGGTAAATCACCAAGAAAAATTGCGTTGGCAAGACATCGGTATTGTTGGATCTGGGCCGATCAGAAGTGGGTAAAATATGTAGATTTCAAAAAAAATCCTACTTTGGATCTGTTGACCCAAAAAATGGACCAACACCCTGGTTAGAGTTTGAAAGCACCAACCCTGTTCTGATAGAGCAATATCATGGATCATAGATAAAAAGAAAGAACGGTAAAAGAAAGTAGACAGAGAATTTTTATAGTGGATCGGCTATTAATGAAGCCTACGGCCACTTTATAGTTTTATTATAGACTAGTTGCTATTACAATGGATGTTTGACAAGGCTTTGATTATTTTATATTTAGATTGAATCTCCAAAGTAGGAATCCACTAGAGAATCACAGTGTATTCCTTTGGAGATCGTTATGAGGGAGGTAGAGAGTGAAGAATAATTCCAGCAGAGCTTCAGCAACCAGTACGGAGAAGATTCTCTTTGTGTTAGAGGGGGATGGTATTTGTAGAGGTCAGAAGGCTTCTGGGCCAAGCCTGTCTTCATCAGCTTGCAGGTAGGTTACAGGCAACCTAAGGGGCCTTTGGCTCACAAAACTAGCCAAAACCATGGGTCTCTAGCGACCCATGGACTTGGTTCTTTTTGCGGACTAAATCTTGCCTCCTTTTATAGTGTTCCATATCTGGTTTGTTTGATGGTTTGAGCAGAGGCATGAGTCACTGATGAGCTAAGCACTAAGGATTTTTCTGGAGTTTAGATTCAGAGATGTTCCTATGGACTTTTATCGTTGCTCTTAGATTTTGATGGCAATTCACTAGCTCTTTATGTTCAGCTACTAATTGGATTATAGGAATGCTGATCTCTCCGCTCCGTTGATCCTAGTTGATATCTTAGTCATATCGCTTAGCCCCTGTTGATCCCTTGTCTTGGCTTTTCTGGTTAAGTCCTGAACCATCCTGTCCTTGCAAGATTGTTCTGTTCTCTATTGGTTTTTGCTGGGTTAAAAAACCCGATAACATTTTCTGAAGAATACATCTTCGTTGTAAATAAGGCGTGCTTTGAAAGTTATCGTTTTCAATAATGTTTTGTTAATTTCCAAGTGATCGCATTGGAGTTCTACGAATATGTTAGCCCAACGTCATCGGTCCTCTTTCTTTGGTTCTGACTGCTATCACTTGCCACAATTTATCACACCTCCACTTGTATCTTCCCTGCATGCCTTGGAAAGACGAGCAATCGTAATCGATCGAGTTTGAGATAAACTGACAAAGCTTTCTTTCTTCTTTCCCTTTGAATGAATATATGTATCTTTCGTCATCATCATTCTCTTTTTATTTTTTTATTTTTTTATTCAGTGGGTCATTAACAACCTATCTTTATGAAAAAAATTCTTTTTTTTATTGCATGGCTAGGTCAGATAGCTGGCGACCCATGATGGATCGGGTCGATAGCGACCCAATTACTTAGCAAAAAATTTTGCCTTTTCTCTTTGCCACATTATACTCGAGCCAACCTCATTTCCTTTATTCGACCCAACACACTTCATTCCTCCATGCGACCAGTTGTTCTAACGATTCGGCCTGAGTAATCCTAGCATCAATTCGATCCGCTTTTCTACTTTATTTGATCCATTCACTGGCGATTCATCCAAGCATCAGCTCGATCTATCTATCTAATGAAACCTTAGTCGATCCATCCCTTTATTCAAATTTAAACCCTAACCCACTGTTGGTATGTGGCCGACCCATCATTAGCTCGCCCACGATCCAATCCATAGATCGTCGAGTTTGATTCGTGATTCTTCTTGTGTCTTAGGTAGGTGTGCTTGATTGTCTTGTTAATTGCTATGTTAGTACAATGATTTGATGTCTGGATTTTGCTTGTGACTTTGATTACAAGAAATTTGAGCTGATTATGGTTTAATGGAGGAAGATAGTAAAACGAGTCTCGAGCTGTCTCATGGAGCGACATTCGAGCTTTGGCCCAGGGCATGACGCGTTTTTCTATCTTCGTCCATTTGACTAGAATTGACTTGTCTCCGGTTTTGCAGACGCTGCTTGCATGACGTATTACCAATCGACCTTGATTTTCTAGAGAACTTGGACTCACCCTGCTTATTATATGCTCGGTGTCCCTATAGAAAGAAGATTTTTTCGTGTCGCTTCAGGCGACAGATCCATTATCGATCGTCGATTGATAATGGGTAAGTGTGTAAGCTGTAAAAAGTGGAAATCAAAGTAACATGGAAAGTTCTTTTTCCTTCCACTACGAGCGAACTATCCACATGGGATAAGGCATTTGTAGCACTTCAGACATGACGTTTTTATCCCATATAGATAGCACACTACACTTGCCCCAGTTCATACTTGAAATCCAATGTGCTAATCCCAAGTTAATGTTGCTACGGAATTCAAGCGTGATTGGGAAACTTATGAAAATATGATGTTTTTGGATGCAAGTTTTGTTATACATAATGAACCAGTCATCCGCACGTCGTAGGTCAAGCGGACGAAGCCCGACGCTCTCCGAAGCTGACTCATCATCCAACTCGCAAGCCGAGTACGATCACTTAGTCCGACTGCGCCCATCGTGGACCACATGCCTCCCAAATTTCAAGTTCTTCTCAGTCCACCTTAACGAGCCTCGTTAGTGGTCTCTGCTAAGGTTCTTCATAATATCTGTATACAGCATGTGATTCTCGAGGAAGATGTGCATATGGCTGTGAATGATGAGTTTTCTCACATGCCTCCCCGGGGTACACCGCATGCCACAGGTATGTATGTTTGAACGAAGCAGTGCCTCCATTCAACAATTTCCTACATGAAACGCTCTCAAACTTGAGAATTGCCGTATTCCAGCTTCATCTGAATGGTTACGCTACCCTTACTTTCTTACACATCCTCTTCATGCGGACGTTCCATCATGCTCTAAGTTTTGATGACTTGCGGAATTTCCTAGTGTTCAAAAGGAGAGATGGCTATCCCTCTTTGATCATAATCGAAGCCCAAAGGAACCGGAAGATCTTCTTGCGGTTGCAAAGAAATCTATCACAGTTTAAGGCGCAGTACTTCTTCGTTAGATACCCTGAGTGGTTCAATCACCGGTGGATGACAGGGGGTAAGCTTCTCTTTTCTACTTGTCGAGCTCCAAAATGTTGTGATGGAATCTCTAACTAATTATATGTCTCTTGTACTTATCCCTAGGCCAAATAGAGATGTGACATTTAATGAAATTTGTATGATATTAAAAGCCATCAGTCCTGAGGAAAGAAGCATCAAAATTCTACTGCCCGATGAGAATTTGTGTCGGTACGTACTGTCAGCTTCGGGTAGATCCATCGCTCAGATTGAAGCTCCCTCTCCGGATCGAGCCAGAGTTCACATAAGATCCTCTTCTTCGTCCCACGGTCTTGAGGAAGGTTAGGAGGTAGGAAGCCCATCTAGAGGGTCACTTGATGAAGCTCATAAGAAGGAAGAAGCCACTATGGCTGGTTTGAGCAATTCAGCTAGAATGCCCTCGATTTCGGAGGAGGCAGACGAAGAGTTTGTATATAGAGAAGGCAAGGCTACGGTGGAATCTGAAAAGAAAGAGGGAAAGTAGTAGCGATGAAACCACTACCATTGATTACTTCTCGTTAGAATCTGATGGTGATGATTCATATTCCTGCGATAAGACTCCCGGAATGAGCTCCATTCCCCCGAGTCCATCTCTTCCCAATGTAGCGATGAAGGAAAAATACCTAAGATTCAAAGTCACCCAGACTCTCTGAGTAAGAATGTTGGGGCGGGGCTCGGAGATTTCAGCGACGTTTTTGTTGACTTTGAGGCACTTATGAAAGGAGATTTCAAATTCGACACGACTCCTTCTTGTTCAGGCGATATTGCAGCCTCAACTAGCTCAGTTCCACTAACAACAACCGCAGTTAGTCCGATCCCACCTTACGCAGCCATTAGTTTCGATTTGTGAGGATGCTTTAAGAGGTATTAGGAACACAGCACGTTGCACTAGGATTACACTTGTTTCCATTTTTTCTTCCCTTCATATATTTTCTTAACTCATCTTATGCTCCTAAAAATTTTCATGTATGAACTCTTCCAGGCATGATGAGAGGACGAGGCTTCTATGACGACTTCGAGGAATATACCGATTCACAGTGGTACCCCAAGCTTTCCTACAACCATCATCAAGTCCGGGAGATAGAAGAAAAGTACCGACGGAGGAAAGAACTCAAAGCCGAAACCCATGGCTAAGGGGAGAGAGATAAAGCTCGTTCACACAACGGTGGGTATGAGAAAAGAAGATCTCATGAGGACAGAGATGAGCCGTCTAAGAAATCAAAGTTTGACTATTGTTCCCATCCTTCGGAGTTTGCATTGAAACACACTTCCATGGGCCAGGAAACTCCTATCACTTCTGTCGCGATTCTGCCCCTAACTCATGTTTCATATTCTTCCATTATTACTGCTGCCTCTAGCACGTCTCATCCCCATTGAAGGCCCGCCTATACTTTTCCTTCGGGCCGCCCTAAGCTTAAGACGGCTCTTCTGGGTTGGTTTTTAAGAGGAGTTAAGTTTGACATGGACCTTCATCCTGTTCGCAGGGATTCTTATGTGCCGCATCTCCAGGCTATTCAAATCGACCCAAAGCAGGCCGACAAAATAGGAGAAGCTCTGCAAGCAACTAGAGGACACAAGTAGGAATAATTACCAAGAGCTCCTCTCCTTTGAAACTAATAAAGACGATTTTGAAAGGGCGTTGGCTGATCAGGATGCTATGATTGAACAGTTAGAGGAGGAGAAGGAAACAGTGTTCTAAGACAGTAGGAGAACTGCCGGCCTGATGGACGAGCTAAAGGAGGCGCATGAGAAGGTCGAGATCGTCTGGAGAGACGAAATTAAAAAGACTCAAGCGGAGGAGGTGAAATTGAAAGAGGAAGTGATCTCTTGCAATGCTACCATCGAAGCTCAACAGAAGACGATCAATGACCATGATTTAACTGTCGAGGGGAATAACAAAATGATCTATGATCAAGCCGAGGCCATCGCAAAGTTGCAGGCTCAGGTTGCACAGCTTAGTGCTGATGAAACTACCGTTGAGATTGAGAAGGCTGCGGTGACAGCAAATTATTTGGACCTCCAACATGCTTTTGATCAGAAAATGGAGAAGCATGATGCAACGATCCTGAACTTTTATGTCAACTCCTTATTGCACCAGGGGAGCCTCAACTACTTTGGCTCGAAAAATCTGTGCACTTTAGCCCTTGTTTGGGGGAAGTTTTATCCCACTTCGCTGAGAACGGCGATGTTTATACAGGTCAAGAGTTTCGAGATGCTTATCTCAATGACGAATCCAAGAAGGTACTGCTTGAGGACCAGGAGATCCTTCTAGTTGAGCGAGGGAAGGAGGCCGTTGATGCTACCCTGGTGTCTGCTACTAATGTGTTTACCGGGACTTCTTCTCCGGTGGGGGTGAACCATCAAAGCAAATCCACGACCAACCAATGAGCTCAGGACTTGATGTTGTTCCTTATGTGGTGGAACCCTCAAAAGAAGGTGAAGGTGATGAGTTTGAAGTCGTCGTTCGTCCTTCCTCTGCTGTAGGTAACGTCCATGTTTCTCCCGAATTCGGAGTCCCCATCTTACGCCATAGGAGCAAGATGAGTTTAACGCTTTCCTTTTTAATCTTATAGGTCCATCCACTTTTCCTATTGACATGCCAACTTCTTCGGCGTCTGCACCTGCTGCCATTTTTACATACTCTGACATTGTATATGTTCCTGCTCTAGTTCTCATATCCACTTCAAGTTCACAACTGAAGCCAGAGGCCGAGAAAATAGCGGTGGTCCATGGCTTGGATGACCCCTCAACGTGTTTAGAAGGTGATATAACTGCTATAGAGGCTAAGGAGCAGGAGACGCAAACGAAGCATCCATAGAAGACTCGGCATGACTTGGTTGCCGTCAAGAAGGAAAAGGTGGAGGCAATCAAAACTTTGAAGAGCTCCCGGAAGTCACGAAAACGCAAAGGAAAGCAAAGCACGTCTGAAAAACATTTGGAGGAGGAGGAGGAGATTTCCACCGAAGTGCATGTTGACATTACTGGTAGCGACACCTCTCCCGAAAAGAAGAAAAAGCTACCAACCAGAGGTGGAAAGGGTAGTGGTGGTAACAAACGTTGAGTGGTCAGTATGAAAATGAGTTGGATTTCGGCATACGACTTGCAAGAAGCCTGGCTTGTATTTCTTTTAAGTTGTTTTGTTCAAGTGTAGAATTTAGACATTGTGTCCTGATTGTAGATTCTGTATTATTTCTTTGTTGGCCGCTGTTGTGTGGGTACGACCCCCACATTTTGATCCTGTATATAGAAAATCACAAGCAATACAATGATATTTTGACTTTTTATTTTTATCTGTTTATTCGTACATGCTTCATGTACATGTGCTCATTTCATTTCATACTTTGCAGGTTCTACGATTATAGCCAAGGTCCTTCATTCGAAGTAATAGAACTTTAATAGAACTTAAAGACTGACAACACTTAGAGGATTTCTGTTTAGAAATTCACAATACTATATAAAATTTTCTAAGTTTAAACCATTTTCATTTGGAATTTATTACCTTTTAGAAATTTCAAAATTTTAGAAGTTCGCAAAAATTGTAAAAATTTCTAAATTTTAGAAATTTACCCTTACAAAACTTGCAAAAATTTCTAAGTTTTAGAAATCTACTTCTACAAATTCACAAAACTTAAAAAAAGTTTCTAGGTTTTAGAAATTTTTGTTTGGAAGTTGATAAAACTTTTGGATAGGATTTGTAAAAATTTTATTGTTTGGAGTGACAAAACCTGTAAGCTTATTGTGTTCGTTGGTTCTGTCTTAGTACAGGTGTATGCCCCCCAGTTCATAGGGCTGTTCACTTCAAACAACTTTCAAGCAGCCGATAGCTTGGGGTTTAGATGATCTCTATTGAAAATTTGGCTAAGTCATGACCTGATTTTCAATTCTTCGGAAGTTTTGTGATCTTAGCATGTACTCTCAGTTTGTGGCAGCACACAAGTGAGTTTGCAGTTTACGTGTGGGTATGTATTGTCGATCATTGAGTGCCTTCCTTCTAGCACTAATTATTCTCGATTGTACGCATGAAGGGCTATTATTTTGAGATTTAGCGCCCAGCTGTGTAGTGCGTGCCTTTGGATGCTCCTTGGCGTCATCTATCTTGAGGCAACGTGAGGAGTTTATTCTTGAGTATGCGGCATACGACATGCATGGCTTTCAAGGCTCCTTGGCATCGCCTAACTCAGGGCAATGTGAGAAGTTTGTTTTCGATGTTCCTTGGCGCAGCCAATCTACGGGCAATGCGAGGATGTCAGTTTTCGATTTTCCTCGGTGTAGCCGATCTCTGGGCAACGTAAGGAGGCTGTTTTCGAAATTCCTTGATGTTACCTATCTTCGGGCAACATGATGAATTAGTTTTTAATGCTCCTCGGCGTTGCCTATCTCTAGGTAAAACGAGGAGTTTGTTTTCGACGTTCCTGCCTACCATCGGGCAATGCGAGGAGTCTTCTATTCGATGTTGCCCGGTGTTGCCTATCTCCAGGCAATGCTAGGAGTCTTTTTTCGACATTCCTCGGCATTTCCTATCTCTGGAAATGCAACAAAGTTATTTTTCAATGCTCCTCGGTGTTAACTATCTTCGGGCAATGCGAGGAGTTTATTTTCGACGTTCCTCGGCATTACCAGTCCTCGAGCAATATAAGGAAGTTAGTTTTTGATGCTCCTCGGCGTAGCCTATCTATGGACAACGCAAGAGTTAGTTTTCAACGTTCTTCGGAGTTGCCTATCTTCGGGAAACACGAGGACGTTAGTTTTCGATGCTCTATGACGTTGCCTATCTTCGGGTAACGCGAGGAGTTTGTTTTCGATATTCCTCGACATTGCCTATCCTTAGGCAACGCGAGGAAGTTCGTTTTTGATGCTCCTCGGCATTGCTTTATCCGGGAAACACGAGGAGTTAGTTTTCAATGTTCCTCGGCATTGCCTCTATCCGAGTAATGCAAGGAAGTTAGCTTTCGATGCTCCTCGGTGTTGCCTATCTTCAGGCAACGTGAGGATTAGTTTTCGATGTTCCTCGGCGTCGCCTATCTCCGGGCAACGCGAGGAAGTTAGCTTTCGATGCTCCTCGGCGTTGCCTATCTTCGGGCAACGCGAGGAGTCTGTTTTTGACGTTCCTCAGTGTTGCCTACCTCTGGGCAATGCAAGGAAGTTAGTTTTCGATGCTTCTCGGCAAGCCTATCTTCGGGCAATGCGAGGAAGTTAATTTTCGATGCTCCTCGACCTTGCCTATCACCGGGCAACGTCAGGAAGTTTGTTTCCGACGCTCTTCGAGGTAGCCTATCTTCGGGCAACGCAAGGAGTTAGTTTTAAACATTCTACGGTATTGCCTATCTCCGGGCAAGTGAGGAAGTTAGTTTTCAATGCACCTCGGCGTTGCCTATCTCCGAGCGACGTGAGGAGATTTTTCGACGTTCCTCGGTGTTGCCTATCTTTGGGTAAAACGGGGAAGTTAGTTTTCGATGCTCCTCGGGGTCTCCTATCTTCGGGCAATGCGAGGAGTTAGCTTTCAACGTTCCTCAGTGTTGCCTATCTCCGGGCAACACGAAGAACTTAGTTTTCAATGCTCTTCGGTATTGCCTATCTTCGGGCAACACGAGGAGTTTGTTTTCGACGTTTCTCGGCGTTGCTTATCTCCGGGCAACGCGAGGAAGTTTGTTTTCGATGCCCCTCAGCGTTGCCTATCTGCGGACAAAATGAAGAGTTAGTTTTTTAGCGTTCCTCGGCAGTGCCTATCTTCGGGCAATGCGAAGTAGTTAGTTTTCGATGCTCCTAGGCGTTGCCTATCTTTAGGCAACGTGAGGAGTTTATTTTCGACGTTCCTCGGCGTTGCCTATCTCCAGGAAACATGAGGAAGTTAGTTTTCAATGCTCCTCAGTGTTGCCTATCCTCGGTCAACATGAGGAGTTATTTTATCTATATACCTCTCGGGATTGCTGAGGCAACACCGATTTTTCTTTTCCGGTAGGCAAGGATCGAATTCTTCCACTTCAACAATTTGTATCGATTCGCTTTCGTCGACTCGATGGGTAATCATTATGAACGTAGTTTGGTTGGTTCAAGAAGCAAACTTTATTAATAAATTCTTTTTCTATTTACAGTGCCACCTGTATTTCCGGGATGCCTTATTTGTTGAAAAATAGAAAATAAAAAATACATAAAATAATTTTTAGAAGAAATAATGGTGCAGTGATTCGCTATTCAAGGCTCTGGCAACAACAACCCCGTCGACGATTGTCAGCTTGAAAGTCCCGTCAATGAGCTTTTGATAAACAGCATATGGTGCTTTCCAGTTTGGTTCGAAGGTTCTCAGTACAGGGTAAACTCGCAGGAGCACAACATCTCTAACCTCGAAGGTCTAACTATGGACTTTGGAGTTGAACTACCGTGCAACCCTTTTTTGGTGGGCGGCTATTCTCAATTCTTCTTCTTCTTTTTCATCGATCATGTCTAAAAAATTGCGTAGGAGTTGCTCATTTTGCGCTTGATTAAAATTCTACCTTTAGTGCGAGGGGACCTCTAATTCGACATAAATTATTGCTTCTGAACCATATGCTAAGGCGTACGGAGTGCGGCCAGTTGCAGCTTTATGTGTTGTCCTGTATGCCCATAGTGCGACTGGAAGTTCGTCAACCCAATTCCCTTTCGCCTTTGTTAATCTCTTTTGATTGTGGATTTGATGATCTTTCTTATTGCTTCCACTTACCTGTTTGCTTGCGGATGAGGCATTACGGAAAAGCTTTTCTCGATTCAGAAGCACCTGTTGAAGTCTTTGAACTCGGCACTCTCGAATTGGGTTCCATTGTCAGTGATGATTTTTTGCGGTACACCAAACCTACAAATGATGTTTTTAGTAACAAAATTAATAACTTTCTTTGTGGTTATGGTGGACAGCGGTTTCGCTTCGTCCCATTTTGTGAAATAATCTAAGGGAACTATAGTATATTTGGCTTCTCCTTTAGCTATTGGGAGGACACCAATCAGATCGATTGCTCATACCACAAAAGGCCATGGGCTGACCATTTGTGTCAGTTTCATTGACAGAGTTCTCATAATTTTGCTGAATCTTTGATAGCAATTGCATCTTCTAGCGTGATCTGCGACATCATGATTTATTGTTGACCAAAAGTACCCGCTTTTCCGGTGTCTGCCCCCCGTGTGATCTCCGCATTCGCATTCATGTACTTCTTTCAGGATTTGTCGTGCTTCATCATTGGTCACACATCCAAGAAGTGGGGTCAAGAATCTCTTTTGATAGAGTATCTCATCCTGTATCATGAACCTTGGTGCCTTACGGAGGAGCTTCTTCCACTGATTTCGATTAGTTGGTAGGATTCCTGCAAGTAAATAGCCCTTTTGTTAGTGGCATCCATGTATCTGGCTCGACGGTGGTTTCTAGAATCCAATCCACATCCATTTTCTCTATGCTCGGGTTGGTTAGCATTTCAACCGAAACCAATCAGAACGACTGGGCTTCCCCGGAGCTTGCCAGCTTGACCAAATAGTATACTTTGGTGTTCTGTCTCAGGGGATGTGAGTTATGATGTAGTTCTCGATATCACTTAACAGCTCTTATACTTTAGATAGGTATGGGGCAAGATTTTCTCCATGCGCTTGGTATTCCCCCTTCACTTGACAGACGACCAGTTGGGAGTTGTTGTATATGTGAATAGATTTTATCCCGAGTTCTTTCACAACCTCAAGTCCAGCGATCAAGGCTTCATATTCTGCTTCGTTATTTGTTGCTAGGAATTCCAAGCGCAAAACATAGCTAATGGGTCGCCCCTTGGGGGTTTCAAGCACTATCCCTGCTCCCAAATAGAGATTGTTTGATGCACTGTCGAAGAAGAGCTTCCATTGTATGACTGCTTCCAGCTGAATTTCCACCTCGTCATTCCTTACGGTAAATTTGGCATTGAAGTCTGCCAGCGCTTTCCCATAGATTGTTTTCCTTGGATGGTATGTGATGTCATATTGGCTCAACTCTATATTCCACTTGAGTAATCGTCCAGAAGTTTCTGGCCGGTATAAAACATGCTTCAGGGGCTGGTCAGTGAATACTTTAATCGAGCGAGCTTGGAAGTACGGTCAAAATTTCCAGCACACGATCAAAAGGCAATATGCTAGCTTTTCTAGCTTTGGATAATTCTTCTCAGCTTCGGTGAATCGTTTGCTAATGTAGTACACATGTCGTCGGATTCTCACTTCTTCCTACATGAGAGCCACGCTAAGTGCATATGGGAAAATCGATAAATAAACGAATAGGTCTTCTCCATCCACCTGCTTTGATAAAATTGAGGGAGCTTCCATGTGTTGTAGCAGTTCCTCGAAAGCTGTTTGGAAAACTTCACTCTATTCAAAGTTCTTCCTTGCTTTCTTCAGTGCGTCGAAGAATGACATGCACTTATCTGTAGCTTTGGAGATGAACTGACTCAATGCTATGACCTTTCCATTCAAGCATTGAAGTTATATCTTATTTTTAGGGGCTGGGACTTCCTGTAATACTGTTATTTGCTCCGATTTGCTTCGATGCCCCGAGCACTTACAATGAATCCCAGGAATTTCCCAAAGGCTGCTTTGAAGTGACATTTAAGTGGGTTGAGCTTCTTTCCATATTTGCGGAGTATTTCGAACATTTTAGCAAGATTATCCATATGGTTGGCAGCTACTCAGGATTTGAATAGCATATCATCCATGTAAACCTCCATAGTCTTCTTAATCTAGCTTTTGAACATAGCATTCACGAGCCTTTGGTACGTTGCCCCTACATTTTTTAATCCGAATAGAATTGATGTATTGCATTATAGTCCCAAATCGATAATGAAGCTAGTGTTCCCTTGGTCAGGATCATGCGTCAGGATTTAGTTATAGCCCACGTACGCATCCATAAATGACAACAGCTCTTGTCTTGCTGCTATATCCACTACTTGATCAATCCTCAGGAGTGGGAAGCTATCCTTTGGACAAGCTTTGTAGAGGTCTGAGAAATCAATACAGGTTCACCATTTTCTATTAGACTTCTTGACTAGGACCAGATTTGATACCCACTCATGGTAAGTTACATCTCGGATGAAGCCGTTGGCCATCAGTTTATCTACTTCCTCCCTTAGTGATTTGGACCACTCGGGGCCCGAGCTGTGCCATTTCTACTTTGTTGGTGTGAATTCGGGTTAATATTGAGCGTATGGCAGGCAATTTCAGGTGACACCCCATACATATCGAAGTGCAACTAAGCAATCACGTCCAAATTGGCATGGAGGAATTTGGTTAACTCTGAGCACATCTTGTTTTCTAGGCGCGACCCAATTTTCAGGACCCTTGTTGAGTCATCCATACAGACTCAGACATACACCGTTAACTCTGCCGGTGTTGCTCGATCTTCCCCAGAGCTCTTCTTCCTAGAGTCCCAAGCCTTGTCGAATCGGCTATGGTCCCCAAGCCAAGGGTGGCTCTATAGTTGCTATTCGGAGGGCTCACGGATGTCGAGGTCCCTTCCCACATCCTTTTCCTTTCTTCCTGACTTGTGCAACTCTACAACATAGCATTCCTGGGCAATGCTTTGGTCTCCTTTCACTATTCTGATTCCATGCTTGGTAGGGAAATTCATTATAAGGCACCATTGAACAAATGTTATTATTAAGTCGGCTAATGTGCGCCATCCCAAGAATGCATTATATGCTGACATTTCATCCATGATCACAAAAGTATGAAAAAGTACGACTCATCGCTCACCCTCTCCAAGCTCCATAGGTAGGTCAATTGCACCCACCGGTTGTTTGGATTCTCCGGTAAACCCTTGAATCTTAGTCTGGCACATAGATACGCTTTTCTTGCCAATCTTTGTTTGGTTGAAAAACTCACTTGAAAAGTATGTTAACTAAACTGCCACTATCAATCAGCACTCGTCGATCTACGGCGGGACTGATTCCTACTGTCACCACCATTGGGTCAAGAGTTGGAGCTTCAACCCCTTCGGTTTCCCGATTACAGAAGACAATGTCATTGCTCAAAACCTTTTGCTACTTGGCTGGAGTTTCATCATCTACTGCTAAACATGATTCTTTTGGAGCATGCTTCAATGAACTCGCATATCGCTCCGTTTCTCCCCAACTTATTTGCATGGGGTGTGGTTCCCCAGGTATTGTCCTGATAACAAGTCTTTAGTCAGTTTGTTTCGACCCTTCTTCGCTGGTTCCATCTTGATTTCTTTGTTCTCGTGGAGGTTGATGGACCATAGGTTGATTGGGTTTTTGCGGCTTCTTCACTTATTGTTGAAGTTTGTTGTCTCAGATTAACCCTTCAATGAGGTCCTTAAGGTGGCGACATTTGTTTGTATTGTGCTCATGTGTCTCGTGGAAGTGGCAGAATTTCCCCAAGCACTTTTGCTATGCCACTACCTCCTTTCTAAGAGGTTTCGTATAGTCTTCGGTTTCTTGTATTGCAAGATAAATATTCTCCGAAGTGTCATTCAGGGGAGTATAGTCTCCTTATCTAAATCTTTTGTTGCTGCCACCACTATTTCTCTTGTCATAATTCTAATTTCTTCTCTTATGGTTCCCGCTCTTTCCTGCAACTCCCTGATTATTTCCAAGATGGTGTGTGCGTTGATTTTCCATCGTGCCATTCTGTTCAGTATTCATCTGTTGTTCTTCAACAGCCTTTATTTCTAGCTCTTATGCTTTTTCAAGCCTCAAGTACTGGCTTGCTTTGCGATTGAAGTCTTTCTTATTGGTTGGTTGCTTCATCTTGATCCATTTCCCGAACTCTGTTTTCGGCTGAATAGCGCGGACTAGTGCCATAAAAACCATATCCTCATTGGGGTTGCTCACTTCTGTTACCACGGTGTTAAACCTACCCATGAATGATTTAATGACTCGTTGTGCCCTTGGACTAACCCGGATAGGGACATAAAGTCCTTTGGTTGTGTGGTATGAAGCCTGGACTGGTTAAGGAATTTCATTGCAAGTTGGTCAAAAGTAGAAATGGATCTCGAAGGGTGCCTGGTGAACCACATAGACACGAATCCTTCTAGAAAAATAGGGAAACATTAGTAGCGGACGACCTTTGGAGCATTGGCTCCGTCCATGTACCATCTGTATTTGTAAAAATGGGTTTTGGGTTCTTTATTCCATCATCGGAGGCGATAGATGGCATAGTGAATTTGTTCGAGTACCTTACATTCAAGATCTCGTCGGTAAAAGGGGTTCGACTCAGGGCAGATCCCCATTCATTGATCTTTCGGTCCTTACTCTCGTCCATCAGTTGTTTGACCATGTCATCTATGTATGTCTCTGATGTCCGGTAGCTCTGGAGGCGGCAATCAGTCACTATGTCAAGTGTTTGGTTCTGCAAACAGTCTTGGCATGTGGGGTTTGAAACATTAGCCACTCCCACGGGACCTCGTTGGCTCGCAGTTGGCCTAACTGGTGCCGTTTGGACATTTCTAGCATCATCGATTGCATTGACATTCTCTTCCATCTGATTACCTTTCTCTCCATCTTCTGAATCAGGGAGATTGACCACTATATCATCCTGTGGGGTTTTTACGCCCTGATTCAAGTTCAAAATTGGTTGCCTTGCATCGGGCGGTGTATTCTCATTCTCCTCCATGCAGTGTCCGGTTGTTACCCTTCTTTGTCACTACTTCCCATTCCTTCTATGCAGGACGAAAACAGGGAATTCTCTTATTCTATAGTAGTCACTGATTTGATAGGAGGGTCAACAAAGCGTTAAGCTTATTCATCAGAGCCTTTTGAACTATTTTCCATTTTCTGGTTGATCTCTTCAGCCATCTTATTCATCTCATCTCTGGTGACAACTTCATGCTGACTGGAGGATGCCGGCACCTGGTTTCCTAAATTAGCACCATTTACTTAAGCTTGTTGGAGACTAGCTCCTTCTCTAGCTAATACTGCCCCTATGGATCTTCTAGAGGTAGTTCTTCTTCTCCTAAGAGCCATTGGTTCTAAAACAGCAAGTTTTTCAAACAAAGATTGAGGATCTAACTTTTGGACCTATGAGATCGAAAGTAGATAGCTAGATTTGGATCCTGGGTTGGAGTTCTCATTGAAAGCACCAAAATGTTGACCCAAAAAATGGACTAACACCCTGGATAGAGTTTGAAAGCACCAGCATGCTTTAACAGACCAATATAACAGATCACAGATATAAAGAAAGAACAATAAAAGAAAGTAGATAGAGAATATTTATAGTGGTTCGGCTATTAATAAAGCCTAGGACCACTTTATAGTTTTATTATAGACTGATTGCTATTACAATTGGATATTTGATTACAGGGCTTTGATTATTTTCTATTTATATTAAATCTCCAGAGTTGGAATCCACTATAAAATCACATTGTTTTCCTTTGGAGATCATTATGATAGAGGTAGGGAGTGAAGAATAATTGCAGCAGAGCTTCAACAACCAGTCCAGAAAAGAGGAAGTGTTGCAGATGGGATGGTATTTATAGAGGTCGGAAGGCTTCTTTGTTAGGCCTGTCTTCATCAGCTCATAGGTAGGTTACAGGCGACCTAAGGGGTTTTGGCTTGCAAAACGAGCCAAAACCATGGGTCGCCGACGACCCATAGACTTGATCTTTTCGCAGACCAAATCTAGCCTCTTTTTGGTAGTGTTCCATATCTGGTTTGTTTGATGGTTTGAGCAGAGACATGAGTCCCCGATGAGCTAAGCGCTTAGGATTTTTTGGAGTGTGGACTCGTAGATGTTCCCATGGCCATTTTTCGGTGCTCTTACGTTTTGATGGAAATTCACTAGCTATTTACGTTTAGCTACTGATTAGATTATAGGAATGCTGATCTCTCAGCTCCGTTGATCCCAGTCGTTGTCTTAGTCGTGTCGCTTAGCCCTTGCTGATCCCTTGTATTGGCTTTTCTGGTTAAGTCCTGAACCATCAAGTCCTCGCAAGATTGTTCTGTTCTCTATTGGTTTCTGTTGGGTTAAAAACCCGGATAACAGGATCATATTTGACCTATGAATTCTAACGGTTGAATTAGATGCAATCAAATTAATTTAATAAAAACATATTTCATTTATTTTTCTAAATTTAGTTAGTTAATGAATTAGAATAAAGAGAGATTTATATGGTTTACGAGTATATCATTATATACTCATATGTGTATAATGTGCACATGCAACATGGTATATGGTGTACAAGTATATGCATAAGTATATGTTGGGATCTATATCTACAATGTATATGCTTGGCTTTTATATATACGTTAATTGCCTAAATAAAATATTTCATAATATATAGATATATTATTTTTCAAAAATTTAATAAAATTATTTATTAATAGATATAAAACAAAATTGTTTAAGCTTTAATTTCAAAATTTAAAAATTTAACTTTCTAGTTTAACTTAGTAAAGAAAGTTTCAAATTCAAAGTTAGGCTGAAAATTTAAAATTCAAATTTTAAAACATCATAATTTGAATTTACAAAATTTGAATTAATATACACACACACGTGTATATATATTAAATAAACTAATATTAAAAATAAATATAAATATAAGTATAAACATATGTATATATTTAAGAATATTCATATAAATATTTATATTGAATTAATGATATATATATATACAAGAGTGTGGTGTGTGTGTATATGTTTAGTTACCTAAATACACATACATATAATACTATGTGCTTATATGCTTTGAAAAAATATTTATTTAAAACCCGAAACTTATATTTATTATTATAAAATAAATAATCAAACTAAGTTGTTAATTATTTATATAATATACGTGTGTGCGCGACTATATGTTAATTTTAAAAAATTCGGCCACAAGTTTTTATTATTATTTCTGGAAACATTTTACAAATAAAATATTTACACAATATTTTTCTTAATTTAAGTTGTAAATAAAAAATTCAAATTACTAAATAATCTTTTAAAATTATATAACCTCTATTGTGTACATGTATGTGTAAATTTAAACAATTTTTTTATTATTATGGTCGAATCATATTATACACATACATATATAATTTATCGATTGCAGATTATAATAATAAGCTAATGCACATAATCAAAAGTTATATATATTAAATTAATATAAGATAGTAGGTAATAACTTTTATGAATAAGGTGATATAACATATGCAACATGTAACGACCCAGAATTTTTGTCATTTGAAATTCAGATATTTAATTTATTTTAAATATCAACAAGTAAAATTTATAAGTCGAGTAATTTATTTTTCGAATATTTAGATTTAATTGGATAATTAAATCGATAATTTAATATTTGAAATTGCATAAATAATTGGAAATTGGGTTTAATGTGATTAAAAATGATTTATAAAGTTATATTAAATCATATTGAAGTTAGAACAATGTTTGTGAACTTTTGAAATTGAATTAAAAGTTAAATTGCAGAAATTGAATATTTTAATATTTAATCGACTAGTGAAAATAGTCATTTTTCAAATAACCTTGGATTTCGATGAAACTAGTTTCATCGGATCCGTAATGTTAAATTATTGCATGGTTTTAAATTTCGTGTCAATCGGATTTTCGGTTTGTCCGGGGCAAGCCAAAACGCATAGAAATTGGTTTAAATCGATTTGATTTAAATTTGATCGTTTATTTCTGTAACTCGCACATAAAATCGAATTAGCCTCCGAAACCTATTCCATTATGTCCGGAACGTGGGGTAAACCCTAGAAACGCCAGTCACCGTGCGAGATTTGGAGTTCGGAAAATTTCGGATGAATAGTGTTTTTGGAAATTTTCTATATAAGCACCACATATTCACAATTTGCAAAAAGAAAACCCTAACCCTAATTGCAAACGTTCAGCGGCCACTTACATCCTTTAATGGCTGAAATTCAATTTCGTTCTTCCCTCATTTTCTCCAAATCCAAGGACATTTATGAAAAACTTTCAACATGGAAAACGTAGAGCTTTGAGTGATCTCGAGATCCATACGGCTGTGATCGAATATAGGCGTATGGATCGATGGAAATTGGCACTCGAAGTGGGCGCGTTCGTTCATGATTTCCATGCTCTCTGGGCGAACGAGCTTCATCAATTTTTGGCCGTTGGTGGCTCGTGTAGCGAGCTTCGTCGTAGTGTGTCTTGATCGTTGTAGAAGTGCTTGTATGGAATTGGTATTATATATGTACTTGGAGTTGATTTCCGCATTATATAAAGGATGAGACCCTATTGCACCGCATAATAGCGAATAATATTTTATAAATCCCATATACCGTGATATTCCGTCTCGAAGCGGAATTGGTATTGTGCTAACATCTTTGGATGCAAGAAAACAGGTTGGAGGGATCCAACTGAATTCCTCAAACATTTGAATTTGTTTCAATGTTGTGCGTTGACCTATTTATTGATCTATTTATAATCTGCGTGATTATCTTTGTGATTTAAATAGTTAGGGGCTAAATTTTAGCCGAATATATTTTTGGTATCATTAGATGCCGAAAATAAATAAAATTTCATTTTTGGAAATTTAAGTTGCGAATTCATAATAAAATTTAAATTTGGAATTGATTCGTTTTAAATGAATAAACGTTGTAATTTTTATGTTATAAAAATTATGATTTTCGTGAAATATAACCGAAATGTGATTTTTGAAATAAGTAGTTGATTAATTTGTAAAGTGGTTTAAATTGGGATTTTTGAACTATTTTAAATGATTTATATAAAAGATTTATAAAATTGATATATATAAATTAAAATGTTGGAATTATAAAACGAGTTTTTATAAGCATTAAAATGAAGTATAAATGGATTTCATAAGTGGATGAAATCTATAGATTTATAATTGTGAAGTTATAAAATGAATAGATTTTTGGTTAAATAAAAGATTTATAAGTAATTAACTTATAAATTAGATTTTTGGTATAAAATTGAGTTATAAATTGGGTTGGTTAATAAAGGAGATTTATAAATCGAAGTTTTTATAAATAGAAATGGAATTTATAAACGTTGTTTTATAAATCCAAAATCGACTTATTTTAATAAGTTTAATTATTATAGCTTATTAAAGGAGATATATCCAAGATTTTGGGGCAGTGGATAATCCTTTAAATAAAATATGTAGAAATTGAATTTGGTTAAGGAAGTATATTCACGATTTTGGACAGTGAATATATATTAAAGAAATATTTTGGAAAAGTGATATTTTAAATAGAATTAAAACGATTCAAAAATGTTTTAAAATGTATTAACTATCGAAACCATAGATTTCAACATTTATTGTTGAAATAGACGTTTTCGAGAAATAGAAGGAAATGGTGGACTATAACACTGTCGTTATAGTAAATGATTTCCGAAAGGAAAAGTTTTGTATAGTATTGGGGTTTATATATCTATCTTAATTTTCAAATCCCTATACTAGTGAATTTGGGTTGTCGTAACGATGTTTTACGCAACATTCGTTTTGACCCAAATAAATGTGTTTAAGAGAATATTTTCCTTAAAGAATAAAATATATACTTAATTTGGATTTAAGTATATTGAAAATTTCCAAATGTTGAAAATAAATGGATTGGTGAATTACTTATTATTAAATAAGTATGGAAATGCTTTCCAATGTGAAGTGAATGTTTTGAGATTATATCTTTTAAAGATAAATTGAAAGTGAATAATTGAAATCGATTTGAAAAATCGTATAAAAGGTGAATATTTGGAAATGTAAATTCACAATGGAAATTTATAAGGGAAATTTGTTTTAAAAATAAACATTGATTTATTTTAAAGGTGTGGAAATAAATTTATGAATTTGGAACGTAAATTTAATAAATCGGTAAGGATTTATTTAATTGGTTTAAATGAACCATTTTGAAATGAAAGTTGTAAAGGTGAAAAGTGATTTGAAATCTGTTTTCAAATGGTTGAAGTGTGGAAAATATATCTTATAAAGATATTTTGAAAATAAATAATTTGGGAAATTATTTGAAATCGGGTTATGTTGTGAAGATTGACTGATAGTTAAATAACCAACTATCAATATTGACCCTTAAATGGCTATTTGTTGTAAATTGGTTGAAATTGAATGCTACACATATTTTTAAATTATTGCGCTCGTTATTCGGATTACCCATTCCGAATAGTGATACGACGTAATGGATAGCATTGAAGACCGGTGGTGAAGACCGGGTATTTGTGAAAACGATAGGATGACCTATCGATTATCTCTGCACCGTTAGCTACGGTATGGAGATTTCCTTTGTGATGGGAAATTCGATCGGGATTGTGAATACCCGGATTGCAAGGACTTCTTTTGAAGTGCCTTCAGTTCTGTTCGAACCCGGAACAGACTTGTATGGTTACATGTCTGACATTACATTTTGAGATATAAAGCAGATTTCTTTCAAATACATTCTTATTGGTGTCGGGGAATTTATTCTCTTAGCTTAACACCCTTCTCTGAGACATACGAGCTCAGAGGTTATGTAGTTGAAGGTTTTCAGCGATATATTCCCAATTTGGTAATGTGACATGCTGAGTGTTGTTGTGTGATGGTTATTTATTGATCATTGGTTGATCAAAGCGTAGCTTTGTGAAAAAGCGTGGCTTTGTGGACGAGACTTCGTCAAACCTCACACCTCTGAAATGGTCAAAACAGGAATATGCGGCAAGGTTATGAGGGTCGCTCCCTCTAGGGTATGTCATTTCCTTTTGGAAAAGGGTGGTGTCAGGTATGGAGCCCTGATGCTTAACCTATGTGGTTGTTCCAATCTCATTTTTCTATGTGGTTGTTGCTTGGTGATCGAGGGCCCTCGGATAAAGGACCGGGGGGTGGCATATTTAAGTAGTAGTTACCTAGTTACAGAGGTAACCCGGCCTTGTGTTGGCAGAGATCCGGTTAGGTTCTCGGGACGTCCCGCCAGAGGCGATCCCATGTGGCAGTAGGAAGTTCCTTAGCCTGACCATTTGTTGGAAAATCCAAAGAAACAATACGAGCCTTGTACGGTTTTAGTTGTATTACCTGCCATTCACTTATGGTGGCGCCCCACTGTTTGGATGGTAGCTATAGTATGCATGGTTTGGAATGTCTATGCTGGCTAAGATTTATATTTTATTTTCGAAATGCTTTCATCACTATGCACTAATAATAATATCAAAAATGATTTGTTTTGCGTAGTAAGCATCTTTGACTATCATAAGGAGAAATCTCCTCCAATTCTGAGTTTGCATTGTGTGTGTGCGGGGAGGCCTTATGGTAGTTTCATTTTCCAAAGGCTTTGCGGATATTTTTCACTTCTCTTATTGTTGCTGTTTTTAAAAGATAAATAGCTGTTTTGAGTTCTCACACCAGTCCCGTGACTGACCTGGAGTTTATTGTTCTCTTCCTAAACTCTGGGTGCCCATAATTTTCCATACCGGTAGTCTAGAGTCAGGTTATCAGGTCATTCTGGATTCAGAAGTGCTTTGGAGCTCAAGTGGCGAGCTGGATGGCGAGACGTATTACTTGTATTTGATATTATCTTTCCGCTATAAATTCACTTGTAAGGATATAATAATATAACCGTCCATGATTGTTGTTGTGTTGTATATTGTTGTTGTACACTCTGATAATGTAATGTAATGTAACAACTGATATAGTTCTTTGTTTTAAAGATTATTCATTTATCTATTATATGTTGTTCCGCTGCGACATGTGAGATTCTGATATTGTTTCTGTTCTATTTCCTTACTTCTTCTATCTTTTTCTTCTACCTCTTCTTTTAACCCTAACAATTCGGTTTTTCGGCATTCGATTATGCGGCATTTGATACGGTGGACGTATGAATGCCGACCTTCGGATCCCGACAAAACCGCGTCTGTTACAATGTGGTATCAGAGCATATGGTTAAGTGACAACCTTGGCTCTGTTGGGGATTACTCATTAGAGATAGAGTCAGCAGTACTCTAGAATGAGTTGAGTGTAATAATAGATATGAGCGCGTATTTGTTAGTGAATATGAAATTGTTTTGTATTGTGTTGACTTATCAGTTGATTGTTTATAGATTCTGCTCGGTGCAGTCTAGCTAACTGTCGTCGGTAGGGGTTTCTAAACTCTTAAATGAGATAACCGACATAGTATTGTTTTAAATTGGGTAAATGAAATAATTTTACCGCGATTATATTTTATATATAAAAGAATAATTTTTTAGAATTATCAAAGTGTATATATAAAATTGAATTGTTTAATTGTTGAAAATATAAGAAAATATATAAGTGAATCAAAGTTGTTTGAATAATCTGAATAGAAACAACAATTGTGAAAGAATGAATTATATAAGGGCAACAATTGTATAAGTATAGAATTTTAATTGAAATGATTTACAATTGTGAAATAATCTTGTATAAGTAAAGGGAAATGGTGAAATTATATAAGCAAGATTTATAAATGAGATTTATAAATAAAGAAAATTTTGAAAGAAATTAAAGCACTGAGTTCACTACTGTTGCTGCGAATAATAAGGGTGATGACAGCATCATCGGTATCATTTTCGAGTTTCTGTGTGATGGATTTGCTACCATAATAAATTGAAATTGGAATTTTGTTGTGGTAAACAAATTTGAAATTAAAATCCAAGTTGAAATTGATGAATGCAATTTATCAAGTTTTGAATTTATAATATGAGATAATAAATTTTAGCTTTGGTAAAGTTGAAATAAATTTGAATTAGTATGATAAAATATATGATGTGAAATTTAACTAAAGAAAGTTAAATAAATTAAATCAGATTTGAAAGTTGAATAATAAGTTGTATAACTTATTAAATGTGAACAAGTAAGTAAAACCAATTATTAAAATGGTTAAATAACATTAAGCAAAACGGGTATGAATCTGAATAAGTGATAAAATTGACTTTGGTAAAAGTTAAATAGAATTTACTTTGGAGTTGGAATTTGAATTGGATTTTAACTGGATTAGATATGTTGTTGAAATGGAATTTATGTTAGATTAAACAAATGATGTTGAAATGGAATATAACTTAAGTGATGCAGAATGAAGTTGATTTTGGTATCGAGATAAAATAATGAAGTGAATTAAATGGACGTGAACTTGAGTTATATAAAGAAGATTCAACTTTATTTGTAAAATAAATTAGTAATTGAACTAATGAATTGAATATTAATCAATCGAATGTAATGAATTGATATGGAATAATGGATATAAGTGTAAATTTGTAACAACCCTGAATTTTGAACGATTTAAAAATGAAAATATTTAATTAATTTTAAATATTTGAATGATGCTTTAGTTTGAATTCCCAATATAACTATGCATTTGACGATTAAATTTTAGAATTTAATCTATTGAAAGTTGAATAAAAATTTGAATTAACTTTGAAGTTTGAAATTGAATATTGAATTTGTATTTTTAATTCAAACTAATGACTTAGAAAAATAATTTGGATTTAAGAATTATTATTTATGTAAATTTATAAATGGATGGTTAGTTTTAAATAACAATTTTCTTTTCTTTAAATAAAAAGGAATAAAACTTTAATCAATACAAAATAAATAAATAAATAAATAAATAAATACACTTAGTTAAAGTTTTAACAACAAAATTAAACAAAGCAAAGTAAAGAAAATAAATATACAAAACAAATTGAAAAAAAAATATTAATAATATAATACATAAAAAGAGTACCATTGCTTTACCTTCATCAGCTACAAACACGCCTAAAATTTTGCCTTAACCTACGCCTTCAACCACGCTAAAATCACGTCTCCTTTTCCTTTTATATTCGAAACCCATTCCTCTTCAAATCATACGGAAAAAAAATAAACGAAGAAAATAATGGCGGCCTAAAATCGTTCGTCCCCCTCTTCAACAATTAGGGCTTCTCGAAATAGTGGGTTTCGGCTTCAATTTTTCCTCGACACCTCCTTCGCCTCGCCACGGCTACTTCAATTCAAGCTAAGGTGAGTGATCCCCCTCACTCACATCTAATTCAATACCCGTTGTCGATAGTTGATTTTGGATTCGATGTTGATTTTGAACTATTCAATATTCTCTGTCATCTCTATTTCGAGTTTGTTTTTCTCTGATTTTTGTTGGGCTTCGTCTCAGCCATTCGATTTGTTTCGATGTTGATGTTTTTGGTGATTTAATTAAATTTGCATTCATCTTTTCCACTGTTTTACTCAAGTCTGCATTATATTGTACCTGTACTTGTAGTTGCATCTCTGTTCATCAAGTTTTGCAAGCGAGTACCTTTTAAAACTTAAGTAAATTTGGTTGCATGCTACCTTATTGAAATGAATAAGTATTGTATGTATATATATAAGTGAAATCTGATGTGGTTGTTTATAGTATGTATGCTGTGCATATTCATATAAACATATGTGAGTATATCTGGATCAGGAGACATTCCCTGTTCCTATTAAATAGGTTTTCAAACCCTTCAGAAAACAAGATCTCAACTTCTAATTCCCCTTAAGCTTTGCTGTTCAAACAAAAATTATTTATAATGGGAAGATCTTTAATTTAAAAATAGTTATAAGAATGATATGTGTCATATATTATCTGAAAATCAAAAAGAATAGGAAAAAAATTAAAACAAAACAGGCTTCTCTATTTTATAACTGAGTAAATTTCAGTTTTGAATCAAAATTTTATATAAGTCTGTGAGCAAACTTCACCTTCTTTTTTTTGGGATGCCTATGAGTAAAACTCACCTCTGGTACTCATATTAAGTGCTGTTTGAATCTTAGCTATGGGTGATTATTGATGTTCTGTTGTTGTTGCTGTTTAAACACACCCAATTCTCACTGTAAATTAACCTGTTGTCTTGAATTCAGTCACGAAATGTCATTTGCCTTGAAAATCTTACATTTTCCCCCTGTTGTTCATTAATGGTCACATGCTTCCTAAGCGTGGCCCTCATTTTGCCCACTGCCTTGACTTTGTACGCCCCGTATTTATCACATTACCTTGAATTTGGTCATGCATCCATGCTTGTAGTTTGTCCCTGCCATGTTGTTATGAAAATTGGCCGTACATATTGCCTTTATGTTGCGTAAAAAAAAATGGACAAGCACCCATGTTGTTGCCTAGTTTTCACACGTCCCTACCTTGTTGACTTGAATTTATATACACCGTTTAGAGTTTTCCCTTTGCCTCTGTCTTGTTTTTAGCACGTCCTAGCCTGTAGTTTTTAATTTGTCCATGCTCTCTATTACCTTGCTAGCTCCTTTTGGCTCAAGTCTGGTTCATTTGCATTGTATGTTTCTCTTGTTGCTCGTTACTTGAACCCAGTTACTTTTGTCTTGTGTTATGATGTTGGGTTCATGTTTAAATACCTGTTTGAGTGTTGCTATGTTTCTGTGTACATGTACAGTTTCATTGTTGCAGTGATATTTTGAATTTTGGTCGAGGCCATTTGTACTTGTGTTGAATCTGATTTTGATTTGACCTTGTGCACTCGAGTTGGCGAGGCAGTGCACATGTATGTATGTGTGTACTGCAGCCACACCGCCTTGATTTTATTGGTATTTCTTTTGCTTTGATGCATTGATCTTTTGTGCATTTTATACTAGTGGCGAGGCAGTGCACGCAAGCGTGAACTGCAGCCACACGAAGTTAACATTTTAAAAATGTGGCGAGGCCGTATACGCGTGTGTGTACTGCAGCCCTACCAAATCTAATGTTTTAATTGATGTTTTCTATTGATGGGAATTTATTTTGTTTATGTTGCCAATTCAATATATTTTGAATCGATTTTGATGATTTTGTTGTAAATTGCCATTTAGGCAATTCTGATGTTTTTTTCTAAATTATCTTTATAAAAAAAATCCCTTCATCTATCTTCATTGATAATTTGAATCTACTGATTTGTTGTTTAACACTGTTAAGTGTTATATTTACCGTTATCCGATTTCTTGTTGAAGGATCGGATAGGTGAATTTATCTTTGACTGTCGTCTAATTGTTGTTTGATTATTATTGCCTCTATGCACTAATAACTGAGTTTGAATTAGACTGACCTGTGTATTATTTTCTTTTGCATATAATACTCGGGTCAGACCGAGTATTTTACAGCTTGAAGATTTTCAGGCCACGAAGTTAGAGAGAGTTGGGGAAATTGCTTCACTTTAGCTTTTCGAGAAATTTTTGTACTTAAAAGAAATATTCCGCTGTATAAAATTTAATTCATTGTACAAACTCTGATATATGTACAAAAAATTCATTATGTGAAATATAATTATCCTGTGTTTCTGTGGCCGATTCTGTTTAAACTCTATAAACTGAATAACAATCCGTCTTTTTGAACGTTCCAAGTTGGTTTAATTACCGACTGGGGGCTGTCAGAACGGCGGGTCGTTACAAAATTCATTTACGGCTAATTGAATGTTAAACCAAATTGAAGGTAAACAAAGTGAATATGAATGTTGAATGTAAAGTGAATAAATTCGGTTGTATTGGATATACATTGGTTGTTAGATTATTGTTAATTGATTGAATAGAAATTCATATGCAATTGAATGAATAAAATTGAAAGCTAAAGCAATTGAATTCAAATTGGAAGTTAAGTAAGTTTAATTGAATGGAAATTGATTGAATTGGAAGTGGACCAACTTAAATGTAAATTAGTGAATGTAAACTAATTGAAAATGAATAATTGAATGTCATTGTATATGAATTGGTTGTAAACAATTACAAGTAATGTCGAAATCATGTAAGTTGCTTATAAACCTTGTTTAGTATGCATTTCTTTTAATATGCATGAGTTGTAGTTGTCTAAAAGAGTAAAATGTTAATAACTTCTTATATATGTCACTTACGTGTTTATATTGGGTAAGTATAGGTACCGGGGCTACTGTTAGCGAAAGTTGGGTTGCGCAAAATGCTAAATTAATAACTGCTTTGCTTAAAAATCCTAAAAATGTATGCCTACGCAATAAAAATAGGAAATATGAAATGTTTTTCTGTTTTTCCGACCGTGTGGGTCGATGTATATATATTTATATCTATTGTGATATTGTAAAAGCTCCTCCGTACAAATGAGGTTATGGCAAAAAAATTTGAAAATTTAAGGCGTTAGAAAATTTTCGAGAAATTTTGGAAAAGTTTTGTGAACACTAAGTTTTGATTTGAAGTTAAAGGTTAAATCATATAGTTGATTTTGGAAAAGATAACTATATATGGATTTGAAAACTTAGTAAATATTTTACAAGAAGTTTAACTATTGGGTTTTGAAAAAGTTAAACGCTTAAGAGATTTGTGAATCAAATTTGAATGGGTTGTTTTGAAAAGTTAATGAATTTGGGGCATTTTTCTTACTTGGCAACTTCGAGGACGAAATTCTTTTAAGGGGGAAAGTTTGTAACGACCCAGAATTTCTGTCATTTGAAATTCAGATATTTAATTGATTTTAAATATCAACAAGTAAAATTTATAAGTCGAGTAATTTATTTTTCGAATATTTAGATTTAATTGGATAATTAAATCGATAATTTAATATTTGAAATTGCGTAAATAACTGGAAATTGGGTTTAGTGTGATTAAAAATGATTTATAAAGTTATATTAAGTCATATTGAAGTTAGAACAATGTTTGTGAACTTTTAAAATTGAATTAAAAGTTAAATTGCAGAAATTGAATATTTTAATATTTAATTGAATAGTGAAAATTGTCATTTTTCAAACAGTCTTGGATTTCGATGTAACTAGTTTCATCGGATCCGTAATGTTAAATTATTGCATGGTTTCAAATTTCGTGTCAATCGGATTTACGGTTTGTCCGGGGCAAGCCAAAACACATGGAAATTGGTTTAAATCGATTTGATTTAAATTTGATCGTTTATTTCCGTAACTCGCAGATATGATCGAATTAGCCTCCGAAACCTATTCCATTGTGTCCGAAACGTGGGGTAAACCCTAGAAACGCCAGTCACCGTGCGAGATTTGGAGTTCGGAAAATTTCGGATGAATAGTGTTTTTGGAAATTTTCTATATAAGCACCTCATATTCACAATTTGCAAAAAGAAAACCCTAACCCTAATTGCAAACTTTCAGCCGCCACTTACATCCTTTAATGGCCGAAATTCAATTTCGATCTTCCCTCATTTTCTCCAAATCCAACGACATTTATGAAAACTTTCAACATGGAAAACGTAGAGATTTGAGTGATCTCGAGATCCATACGGCTATGATCGAATGTAGGCGTATGGATCGATGGAAATTGGCACTCGAAGTGGGCGCATTCGTTCACGATTTCCATGGCCTCTGGGCAAATGAGCTTCATCAATTTTTGGTCGTTGGTGGCTCGTGTAGCGTGCTTCGTCGTAGTGTATCTTGATCGTTGTAGAAGTGCTCGATTTGGTCGCGCAAATTGAAGGGAAAATGGCGGCTGTGGGTTTCGAACATGCGTGAATAACCTGGAGATGAAGCGCATGAGAGAAGAGAAGAGAAAGGGCAGCCCTGATGCAGTCTAACAAAATCGAACAGTCCAGATGTAAATGGGTATAAGAATTATAAAGAAATTGTAAATTGATTTATAATTTAAATTGTATAAACTTTGTAGCAACATAATTTGTTTACACGAGGTCGAAAACGCGTGAAACGAATTACGTTGGCTTCGTTATGTCGAGCACTACGCAATGGAGCTAGTTTGGAGCTAATGAAAATTTTGGGTAAAACTAAACGCATGTTTAATTTTGTTCGAAATGAAAAGCTACAACTGTTATCGGAAACTCAAGGTGAGAACTTCTCACTCAACCGAATTGTTTTGATTTAAATTTTAAATAGTTAGATTTAAAATTGATTGATTGTGTGATTGGATGATAATTATTATCTTTTGTATTGAAATAGACCCTATACGCCGCATATTAAGTGGATGTTATTAATTAAAAACATATACTGCGATAATTCCAACTTGTATGGAATTGGTATTATATATGTACATGGAGTTGATTTCCCGCATTATATAGCGGATGAGACCATATTGCGCCACATAATAGCGGATAATATTTTATAAATCCCATATACCGCGATATTCCATCTCGAAGCGGAATTAGTATTGTGCTAACACCTTTGGATGCAGGAAACAGGTTGGAGGGATCAACTGGATTCCTCAAACATTTGTATTTGTTTCAGTGTTGTGTGTTGATCTATTTATTGATCTATTTATAATCTGCGTGATTATCTTTGTGATTGAAATCGTTAAAGGCTAAATTTTAGCCGAATATATTTTTGGCATCGTTAGATGCCGAAAATAAATAAAAATTGTTTTTGGAAATTTAAGTTGCAAATTCATAATAAAATTTAAATTTGGAATTGATTCATTTTAAAAGAATAAACGTTGTAATTTTTATGTTATAAAAATTATGATTTTCGGGAAATATAACCAAAATGTGATTTTTGAAATAAGTAGTTGATTAATTTGTAAAGTGGTGTAAATTGGGATTTTTGAACTATTATAAATGATTTATATAAAAGATTTATAAAATTGGTATTTATAAATTAAAATGTTGGAATTACAAAATGAGTTTTTATAAGCATTAAAATGAAGTATAAATGGATTTCATAAGTGGATGAAATCTATAGATTTACAATTGTGAAGTTATAAAATGAATAGATTTTTGGTAAAATAAAAGATTTATAAGTAATTAACTTATAAATTAGATTTTTTGTATAAAATTGAGTTATAAATTGGGTTGGTTAATAAAGGAGATTTATAAATCAAAATTTTTATAAATAGAAATGGAATTTATAAACGTTGTTTTATAAATCCGAAATCGACTTATTTTAATAGTTTAATTATTATAGCTTATTAAAGGACATATATCCACGATTTTGGGACAGTGGATAATCCTTTAAATAAAATATGTAGAAATTGAATTTGGTTAAGGAAGTATATTCACGATTTTGGACAGTGAATATATATTAAAGAAATATTTTGGAAAAGTGATATTTTAAATAGAATTAAAACGATTCAAAAATGTTTTAAAATGTATCAAGTATCGAAACCATAGATTTCAACATTTATTGTTGAAATAGACGTTTTCGAGAAATAGAAGGAAATGGTGGACTATAACACTGTCGTTGCAGTAAATGATTTTCGAAAGGAAAAGTTTTGTATAGTATTGGGGTTTATATATCTATCTTAATTTTCAAATCTCTATACTAGTGATTTTGGGTTGTCGTAACGATGTTTTACGCAACATTCGTTTTGACCCAAATAAATGTGTTTAAGAGAATATTTTCCTTAAAGAATAAAATATATACTTAATTTGGATTTAAGTATATTGAAAAATTTTCAAATGTTGAAAATAAATGGATTGGTGAATTACTTTTTATTAAATAAGTTTGGAAATGCTTTCCAATGTGAAGTGAATGTTTTGAGACTATATCTTTTAAAGATAAATTGAAAGCGAATAATATAAATCGATTTGAAAAATCGTATAAAATGTGAATATTTGGAAATGTAAATTCACAATGGAAATTTATAAGGGAAATTTGTTTTAAAAATAAACATTGATTTATTTTTAAAAAAGCGTGGAAATAAATTTATGAATTTGGAACGTAAATTTAATAAATCGGTAAGGATTTATTTAATTGGTTTAAATGAACCATTTTGAAATGAAAGTTGTAAAGGTGAAAAGTGATTTGAAATCTATTTTCAAATGGTTGAAGTGTGGAAAATATATCGTATAAAGATATTTTGAAAATAAATAATTTGGGAAATTATTTGAAATCGGGTTATGTTGTGAATATTGATTGATATTTAAATAACCGACTATCAATATTGACCCTTAAATGGCTATTTGTTGTAAATTGGTTGAAATTGAATGCTACACTTATTTTTAAATTATTGCGCTCGTTATTTGGATTACCCATTCCGAGTAGTGATACGACGTAATGGATAGCATTGAAGACCGGTGGTGAAGACCGAATATTTGTGAAAACGATAGGATGACCTATCGATTGTCCCTACACGGTTAGCTACAGTATGGAGATTTCCTTTGTGATGGGAAATTCGATCGGGATTGTGAATACCCGGATTGCAAGGGCTTCTTTTGAAGTGCCTTCGGTTCTGTTCGAACCCGGAACAGGCTTGTATGATTACATGTCTGACATTACATTTTGAGATGTAAAGCAGATTTCTTTCAAATACATTTCTGTTAGTGTCGGAAAATTTATTTTCTTAGCTTAACACCCTTCTCTGAGACATACGAGCTCAGAGGTTATGTAGTTGAAGGTTATCAGCGATATATTCCTAATTTGGTAATGTGGCATGCTGAGTGTTGCTGTGTGATGGTTATTTATTGATCATTGGTTGATCAAAGCGTGGCTTTGTGAAAAAGCGTAGCTTTGTGGACGAGACTTCGTCAGACCTCACACCTTGGAAATGGTCAAAACAGGAATATGCGGCAAGGTTATGAGGGTCGTTCCCTTCAGGGTATGTCATTTCCTTTTGGAAAAGGATGGTGTCAAGTATGGAGCCCTGATGCTTAACCTATGTGGTTGCTCCAATCTCAATTTTCCGTGTGGTTGTTGCTTGGTGATCGAGGGCCCTCGAATAAAGGTCCCAAAGGACCGGGGGGTGGCATACACGAGTAGTAGTTACCTAGTTACAGAGGTAACCCGGCCTTATGTTGGCAGAGATCCAGTTAGCTTCTCGAGACGTCCCACCAGAGGCGATCCCTTGTGGCAGTAGGAAGTTCTTAGCCTGATCAGTTGTTGGAAAATCCAAAGAAACAGTACGAGCCTTGTACGGTTTTAGTTGTATAACCTGCCATTCACTTATGGTGGCGCCCCACTGTTTGGATGGTAGCTATAGTAGGCATAGTTCGGAATGTCTATGCTGGCTAAGATTTATATTCTATTTTCGAAATGCTTTCATCACTATGCACTAATAATAATATCAAAAATGACTTTTTTTGCGTAGTAAGCATCTTTGACTATCATAAGGAGAAATCTCCTCCAATTCTGCGTTTGCACTGTGTGTGTGCGAGGAGGCCTTATGGTAGTTTCATTTTTTAAAAGCATTGCGGATATTTTTCACTTCTCTTGTTGTTGTTGTTTTTAAAAGATAAGTAACTGTATTGAATTCTCACACCAGTCCCATGACTGACCTGGAGTTTATTGTTCTCTTCCTAAACTCTGGCTGCCCATTATTTTCCACATGGGCAGTCTAGAGTCAGGTTATCAGGTCATTCTGGATTAAAAAGTGATTCGGAGCTCAAGTGGTGAGCTGGATGGTGAGACGTATTACTTGTATTTGATATTATCTTTCCGCTGTAAATTCACTTGTAAGGATATATTGGTATAGTTGTCCATTCTTGTTGTTGTGTTGTATATTATTGTTGTACACTCTGATAATGTAATAACTGATATAGTTCTTTGTTTTAAAGATTATTCATTTATCTATTTTATGTTGTTCTGCTGTGATATGTGAGATTCTGATATTGTTTCTGTTATGTTTCCTTACTTCTTCTATCTTCTTCTTCTACCTCTTCTTTAAACCCTAACAATTCGGTTTTTCGGCATTCGATTATGCGGCATTTGATACAGTGGACGTATGAATGCCGACCTTCTGATCCCGACAAAACTGCGTCTGTTACACAGCACATATATATCATTATATAAATAATAAAATGAACTATAACTTAAAAGCTTTGCATTTAATTCACACATTGATCTAGTTAGCCTCCTTGATCTCTCAGATCCACCATCTTTGCTACAAATAGACAATGTATTAATACTATGTCTATGTTGTATTATTTGATTAGGGATAAGTAGAGTTAGATAATGAGTGGGATTGAGGGGGAAACTTGTGGCCTTAAGAGGGAGAAGAGAGGAGGAAAAAAATCAAATCAGAAAATGAAGGAAAAGGTTTGAATATAAGTGTAGTTCGAAGAGAATATCTTACATAATTCTCTCTTACCAATTCAAAAATAAAGCCACCCTTTTGCCATCATGTATTGCTGCTTGGAGTGTCCATAATGGACCTAAACAACCACTCAAACCTTAATAATTTATTTAGTTTAAATTATTATCGTTGTTGTATATCGATACCCATGTATATAACTTTAACATAAGTACCTAATAAATTACTAATAGCACCCCAATAATTCTTGAGGCAACACTATTTTACTGAAGAGATTCGGTTGTGCGACTCACATGTGTGAATTTAGTCGACGATTAATATTTAAACAATTTAAATAGTAATGTTCACACGTCACCTTAGCTAGTGGTGTAATAGTTTGACTTTATTCACCGCTTAAAAATCTCATCGGTAAAATTCAATATTACAATTCAAGTGGTACCTTTTAGTAACGATTATTTACATCAATTCTCTTTGTTAACATCGTATCACTTTAGAACTGTTAGAACTTGGTTTTGGTTAAAACACAAATATCATCCACATTAAATTCATTTAGTTCATAAACAAATTCGTTGGTTTAATAATAACATTTATTATTAATCGTGTTATTCTAGCCACAGATTTTGACATTAAATTGATTACAATTGACCGTGATACTAACCTCATACAATTAAGAAGATGAATTCTCTATTGAATAGTGTTTCACTTCCAGTGCTCAACTCGGACCCAACTACAGTCGTTCAATGGACCTCATACAACAATTTAACTATAATCAAAGTGGAGTTTCCATACTGAAGTTTAACAGTATTCTCAAGTCGAAAGATTTATGTAATACTCTTACTTAAAGATTTTCCATTTGACCTAGTTGTTATTAGCTAGTAGGAATCTCTCGGATGAGTCATTCCCAAGTTATCTAATAACTATCAGTACGTAACCTCTTGGTGCCCCATCAACCATGAGTAATACAATATCCAACATTTGGAGAGCATTACGTACACCGGTCTTCATGGATGTATTGATATCCTTTCTTGAAACATCTTAAATAGGAACTGTTGGAACTGAACTAACCCACAACTGAGTAATTAGGTAAATTTCAAATAAATCTCCCTATTTGGATCTTTAATGGGCTTATGTAGTCTAGTTCATTTATAACTTTTCTAAATTTTCAGTTGGATAAAATCAATATTTTATTAAAATTATAAACAAAATTTTAATTTTTATAATTTACTTTGTGTCATATATATATTTGTGTGTGTGTGTGTATCGTATACACATGTGTGTGCGCTCCTATGCAATAGAATACCCTGTACATGGTTTGACATGCCCGTGTATAGATATTGGATTTACACAGCAATGGATATGTTAGTACCTCGTGTATACAATTGGATTGTCTATATACATATGCATAATATTTTATATATATATACATATGAAAATATTATTATATAATATTAGTTGTAAATTATTTAGATAAAACATTAATTAAAATACATATACATATTTATATAAATATATAAATAAATATAATTAAGTTATAAAACTATATCAATATTAATTTGCCAAAGTACTATGAATATTTATAATATAAAATCCAAACTGAAATTTTATTAATATATACATATTGAAAATATTAAATATAATATATATAAAAACATATAACTAGTTATAATTATATAATTTACATATATATATATATGTACGTATGCAATTTAAAATTAACATTATATTTTGCTACTGCTTTTGGCCTGATAATAAAAATAAATTAATATTATATTTTGCTACTGCTTTTGGAACTATAAAGTATATTTTATTTTATATAAAAAAATTCCATAATTTTAGTGTTATATATATATGCAAACATTCTATTTATATGAACAATTTTTGAATTGAATAAAATTATATATATGTGTGTGTATGTATGTAATATCGAAAAAAATTATTTTTTTAATAGCTAAATGTCATACTAACCAAACTAAATTTTATAAAGATTTAATATATATTATATAGGATTGAACTTTTAAATTATATGTAATATTAAATTTATGTAATATTTTATTATTTGAATTTCGAAATTAATTTTATTTAAATTCCAGGCTGAGAGCATCTATAAACAATATGCATAAAAAGAAACATATATACACACACATACATACAACCATCAATATGTGACAATCCATCAATATACCGATTTGTGATATTATAACAAACAATATATACAAAACAATGATTATATGTTAATACAATATTAAACCGGTAGAACACCTTTCACTAAAGCCCAAAGCTCATACCTTGAAATGAAGAAGTTAACTCCTTGAATTGAATTATTTATCCAGAAGATGTTACCTTCCCAAATGCGGCTACCACCAACAACTGTACTTTACTTGATTTATTTATTTGAAATGCCTGAATCACTAAAGAAAAGGGTGGATATTTTCTACCACCCATGTCCTGAAGAGGGAAACGAAAGGAAAGCTCCAAAATGTGAGGATTATATTCATTTGAATAAGGAGAAACCAAGGAGTAAAATTAGTACCTAGATCCTTATTTTTCTCATACACATTCTTCTCTCTTTCATTCAAAATCTAAGCTCCCTTAGCCATCATATGGTCATCCCATCTTTTCCTCTACATGGCCAAAAATAACAAGGCTTTATATGGGCCTTAATACCACTTCAAGCGCGGTCTATATTTAACACACTTAAATGTGTATGATATCGTATATCAATAAGTGTATTTATAATTATTATATGTGCATTATTTAATATTGATCAACACATATCAAGTAAAAAAAATTATAATTTATACTACATAAATATTAATTGATTTAGTTAATTTATAGTGATTATAAATTAATTAAATTGGTTGGTTATAGTAGTATTTAATGTTTCGGTAGTGTGACTCTTAAATATAAATTTGATCAGCGATTACTATCAACAATTTCAGTATTAACGTTCACACTTCACTTAGCAAGTAGTGTGACATTATGATTAAATTTATCACTTACTTGGTATTAGTGAAATCCAATTTTACTTTATTAAATACTATCCAATAGTGATAATTATTTACACCAATTCTTTTCATCAAAACTGTATCACTTTGGACTTATGGTAATGGTAAAAATTCCAATGTCATCCATATTTAGCTTTATAATTCAAATATAAAGCCCTTGGTTCAATAATAATAATTATTACTAACTAAAATGTTCTAGCCAGAGACTTTGACTTTGAGTTGACTGTAGTTGACCGTGATACTCACCTCATATAATTGAGAAGACAAATTTTCTCTTGAATAGTGTTTCACTTCCAATACTTCCATATGACCCAACTATTTTCATTGAATAGACGTTGTGCCTCGATTTATTATAATCAAAACGGAGTTTCCACATTGAAGATCAATAGTACTCTCAAGTCTAGAGAATTGTGTAATTTTATCACATATAAATTTTCTGTTTGACCCTAGTTATGTTAACCAACAAAAAACTATCGAGCGAGTTATTCCATAGTTATCCAATAATTATCAGTACATAACTCCTTACTTCACCTAGTAGTTATGAGAAAACACTGCCTAACATTTAGAAAGCAATACATACTTTAGTCTCAATGGATGTATCGATATCCAACCTTGATACATCTTGACTAGGAATATTTTAAACGATATGTTTAATTTCATTCTAATAAATTATTCATGGTAACAACACTTTGTAACTACTATCATAAAACAGACCATTTATGGATTTTGTATTAGTTATACTTTTAATAAAATCAATTAATATAACACGTTATATCAAGTATATAACAGAAATAAAACATCTTTTGTTTCAAACAAGATTGGTTATCGAGTTAGACGTATGAAATAAATTATATAATTACCCTAAGGCATGCCTCTAACTCTATCGAGAATATTTAAAACAAAGTTATGATGCCCCGACTCTAGGGATCAAATTATCAAAGGGATTTTACCGCCCAATAGCTCGGATCAAAGGGCTCGGAAGGAGAAATATCTTGTATACACTATTTTGAGTCAACATGGATACGTTTCATTGCCTGAACACATTTGAGTTATACATATCTCATCTTGAGATAAAGCAACATATACGAGTTGCTAATATTAGGGCACTGTATACATCACATATTAAAAACATATATATATATATATATGTGTGTGTGTGTGTGTATGACACATGTATCTATATCACAACAGAAATGGCACTTGACATATGTCCAATAATAGTCTACTCAAAATACAATACTCTGAGCTTGGTTGACAATGTACAATCCAAAATACTTTCCATTTCTAATGTCCATGTAACAATTCTTTCTGCAACCAAACTTAGAACATGTCCGCAGCTTCTAGAATCATCTCAACTCTTTTATCCCTCTGAATTAAATAAACAGTGCTATGGAGCTTGACTACCATGTAATGGTTGCTAAACTTAAACATAGTAGTACTCCAAAATATATATATGTATGACACTCCTCATAAACTGCTCGACAAACAAAACCGACTGACGTCCGTATATAATCATATGAAATTACAACACCTCAGTATGACCATAATGTAGTCATATGCATAAACGAAAGTCAAGTCGGGCTAGAAATCTTGTTGTGAGTGTAACAAAATCATAAACAATAAATGGGCAACGCCATGTTTAAAGGTGACACTTTCACGAACACATATGTCACTCACACCATAAAAAATACCACCCAAAATTCATTTTCACAAATCAATGATAACACACATGTCATGGCTATATTCATCGTGACTCAGAGCTACAACTCTATTCAACTAGGGTAACACATCTCATCCATTTTATATGAGTTGCCATTTCAGATCACTCATTTTATGAGGCCGATATTTTTCTAATTTTTCTTTTCAGATGCTATATCATCCGCTTTACTGTGAATCCCAACGGGATTTCACATTGGTAAATCTGCCCAGTGGGTTTACCTCTGCATAGACTATATGCCTCATCAACTTGACATGGTCTTTTTCACCCATATACATCACATGATCTCTTGGTTGCACGTGCCCTCTAGCAACTAAAAGCATGATAAGTCTTACCTATACTATATCCCACTTCAAGTTTTCATCTATGGTGCTACTTCTCTTTGTTTGCACTATGCATCTGAAAATCTTTAAATTTAAGCAAATGTCCATGCAAGTGACCATTTGGAATATTGAAGAGGGACAAGGTTGTCACAATTCAGGTTGTGATCCTCGAAGCAGTCCACTAGGATGGATTCTAATAGTCTAGTAGTCAATACTTCATACCATTCTTGTTAGATATAAAATTTATTGCTTTTCAAAGAATTTGACTTTCATTAACGTCAATATTTCCAACTGACGTTATATCCCAAAATAGATGTCATGTACATACATATCATCATAACAAAATATCAATGTCTAAATCTTGGCAATTGAACACAACAAAACACACATTTTCTTTATAGCAAAAGGTGGATACTTAAAGATAACATAACTCGTAATCAAATTCAAATAAGCATGCACTTCATAACAAGCTTCATTCATATAGCTAAATCCTTAATCAAGTAGGGTTTAGATTCAATTTCAACATAAATACCTTAATTAATTTTATTCAAAAAAACTCAAATTCAAACGTTAAAATTTATTTAGACATCCAAAAGTTCATTCATATGCCTAAACTATTATTCAGATGTCTGACCTGAACAGCCAGACATCTGATTGGAAATTCAAATGTTTAGTTGAAGTTTCAGACATCTAACTTCCTACTACCTTTTCCATCTTATCCTTCATTAAAATTAAAAATAATTTTGAACTAACTAAAATTACTTTCAAAATAATTTCATATCAATGGGGATATGATTATAACCGATGATCAACCGTACCAAGATGATCCGTAGGATAATGAATTACTCCAAATAATAGAAGGTACCGATGATATAGGACCACTTAACGATGAAGTACTTGACGAAGTTGAATTAGATGAAGACTTCGAGGTTGATGATGATGCTAATGATGTTGTCAAAGTTAGTGAACAGGCATATGATAATTATATCATAAATGATTGTATTAATAATGATATTGACAATTGGTAGCTTACGTATAATTTGTTGATAGACTGTTTTTACATATGTACGTTATTTTCATTTTTCTCTATTTGCTGTGACAACTAAATGTGCACTTTTTTATTCTAGGCTTTTATGCATTGAAATCAAATATATTCCCTTTTTTTATAATTGAAGTTATTAATCTCATTGTTATATTCACTCATTTATGATGTAACATAATCTAAACTTGTCCAAATTTATACTCTGGTTGCAATATCATTGTGAAACATAAGTTACATATCCACAAATATATCGCATATATCTGTATATTTATTATAATAACAAATTTGTCTAGTCGATGTCATAAAGTACATAGCTATGGTGGCATCCAACAACTCGCCCCGAAACGGGCATAATTTTTGACCTAGTGAAGGCCCATCGAACCTTAGACCTAGTCCAAAGATGGTCATTGGTTGATAAAATTGGTACAATGAAAAATGCACAGAGCTACCTATCTATGCTATCATAATCTCACAGCGAAAAGTATAAAAAATAGTATCAGAAATAGCATCCATTTGATAGAAATTCAAATCTTGGAAACATAACATAATATCTCAATATCTGAGATACAATATCTCAACATAACAACTTCATGTCTAAAATGGGTATGTCAAAATAAAAAACATAAATAGATAGATAACCTCCACAACATTCCACCTCTTCCTTCATCTCCTAAATCACCATCGTCTTCTCTAACCTGTATTGTAATGAGAAGGGAGTCAGAACAATAATTTCCGGTGAATAAAAAAGTCGAGTCTTTCCATAATAGTATTTAAGAGGTATAATTTAGATAAGAAAATGTCTTATGCATCCAAACTATATCCTAATTGAAATACCTCTAACTATGAGCCCTATGGCTCTTTCAGTCCAATTCTATAACCTACACTTTTTCGATCCTAATCTATAACTCATCTTTAGCTATAGGCCAAAGGCCCTTCCCAGCCTCATGCATCAACTGTCAATCAAGTCCTAACAATGTGATAGAAAGTACCTAGGTCACTTAATACCTTCTCAATGGAAACTAGACATGATTTGACCATTCAATACCTATATCTTAGGCAGGTCCCCATCATTTAATACATAACCCATGGCGGATCACTCTCTAGTACTCTTTAGTTGACATTGCATGTTATCTCATTAGGCTACTTAATACTTCTTCTTAGGGAGAGGCGGACCCTACAATAGTCATTTAATACCTCAAACCCGAAGCATACCCTTCACAAGATTTTCCACTACCGTGCCTAGACAATAGCCTTGACCATTTAATACTTCATAAAAAGGAAGCGGACCCCACAACAGCAATTAAATACCCTTTACCCAAACGCAGGTCCTACGCATTATGACGCTTAACCTAAACTGTGACGTCTTACATTAGTCCGTCTAGTCGTAGGTGCCAGTAGCCATATTAACTTGGAAGACCTACCCTGCAGAATTGGGACTAACCTTGTGTCCTCCATGGGCACTTATTATAGACGATGTCTCACATCAGTCCTTAAATCGCACTGCTGGTAGCCAGAATAGCAAGATAGACTCTGATGTGCATTTGACTGACCTCACATCCCTATAACATTGTCATAATTTACACTCTCCTAACATACTACCATACATACCTCATCACATTTAGCATTAAGGCCTTATAAGGAGATCTCCTTATTCCGCATTTAATTATAAATTATTTCCCATAGTTACCTCAACTTCTTTCCTAAGGGGTTTAACCTATTTATATTACATGATTAATACGTTATTAATTATATGTTATTTATAAGCTAATACACACACATGTAACTAAATACTTCTAAGCGTGCAAAGATTTTGCGACCTATACTAATCATTTTAAATGTCAAAACTTCCAATTTACACAAATCTAACTCAATACAATAACTTTACAAATTATCTAATATCCTTGGCCTTACAATAGACTTGCATAAAAAAGGGAATTAGTTACCAACTTATTCTATATCAAAATAGTAGAATCGACATCAATGGAAGTTATAATTCAACCCCTTTTACACTCTATTCAACTTTTACATATAAAATGAAAAAGGTATTCATATTCAAATTACAGAAATAGATAGTGCAAATTATGAATAGGGGATTCTGTACTTTACACACCATTTCCTAACTTATTTTCCCTTTAGAACTCCTAATCGCATCAAAAGAGAATAGCCATAAGTAGAATATAATGTAAAATATTCAAACTACGATATCTACACAAATTCAGCTATTTTAATGTAAAATAACTGAGAATCTAATAACATAAGAATTGATATTGCTTTTTGGAAAAAATTTAGGGTTTCGGTTTGATCTTTTCGTGAGCGAAATTCCCCAAGGCATACATCAAATCCAACTTATACTATACAATTTCTAAAAATGAGAAAAACTAAGATTTCCACTCATAGATGTTTTCCAGCTCTCTATTGGAATTAATTACGCCTTCTTCTAATTTGTTTTCAGACTTCCTTTTGAAATATTCAAAAATTGGATTGTATATGAATTTGATTTAGAATTTCAGGGATTGAAGAAGAATAGAATTAGAAATTTAATTTTAAATATCTAAAATCCCTTACTTGAAAATCCGAAAAGAAATCTAAATCCTATAGAAGGAACTTGCAAAGCTTCATTATTGTTTCGAATAATTTGTGAAATGAAAATGAGTGGGCTAGCCTCTTATTTATAGTGGTTAGAAAACACCAGAACCGTCAAATTTAAGTTGGTTGGAAATAGTAAAATCCGGGTCATTCGTGCCTTGCAAATACCTAGCCACCGCTCTATTCAGCGGTCAATCATCCTTCCTCAAGCGGTCGATCGCCCCAAGGATAGCAGTCGACCAGTCCTAGCATTTTTGAAATGTATTAGATGTTTTCATTTTAATTTTATTTAATTCCTCATTTATTTTTAACATGAACATTTATTTTAACATTTCCTTAAAACTCATTTTATAATCAACATTAACTAATTTATTAATATTTTAAGTTCAAATGTTAGAATTAATTTAAAATTTTAATTTAAATTCCATTCAAATTATTTAAATTGAAAAACTTCAAACATCAATAAGTTTTCCATTTACGCTTCGATTACAATACTTTATATAAAAAAAATTGATCATAAAATTGCCACGAATGCAATGGTGCAACTTCCGTTGTCAATTCTGACATTTATAAAAATTTCATTTTTAATTTTATTTTTAATTAATTGGTTCATTATTAATATTTACATGGTTTTACATTCTCCCCTCTTAAAAAGGATTTCGTCCTCGAACTTGCTGAGGGATTGATAGTATAACCACACTTAATATCCATGTTATACAACCAATTTATCTACACAAAAATCTACTTAATCGAAAATGCAATGTGATTATGTATACAACATATTATAGGTGAGCTTAGTCCTAGCGTGAATGCAAGATCATGAAACATAGGCATGTGTGCAAGCATCCTAAATATGGATAAAATTCCATACGGTGCAAAAATGAAAGTAAAAGTGTGGAAACCATCCCTACCATCCAATTAAGCAATCATGATGCAAACAACAACCTAAATTTTGAAGAGAGAGTTTTACCAGAGAAATTCTCAAGATGAGAAGTATTAATCTTCTCTTAAGTTTCCCATGTGCTTTTCGCCAGATTATCTCCCTACTATATCATACCAGCCTAAATTTTTTTATTGCCGAGCATCTTAGTTCCATGCTCCACTATATAAGCGCTAGCATGGGTGTTAATGGCTCCTTCTCGATGTCTTCTAACTGATCAGGCTTTACTATGGCGGCAGTGCTATGAAGGCATTCCTCAAGTGCGACACAGGAAAGACGTCATGGATTCCTACCAATTTATCCAGTAACTCTACTTGATATGCAAGCTTCCCTATTGTTTCTAAGATCGGTAATGGCTCAACAAACCTTGGCACCACTTCTTTGGCATACAAAACCTCATAACCTTCCTAACAAGGAAAACTTTAATAAACACCATGTCTCCTACCTCAAACTCCAATTCCTCCCTTCACCCGTTAGCATATGACTTCTAACGAACGTGTGCGCCGGCCATTCGCTGCCTAATCATCTCTATCTTTTTTGAGGTTTCACGAATCAAATTTGGTCCAAGTAGAATTTTATCAACCATTTCCCATCAATAATCTAGCAATTTGCATGGACTCTCGTAAAATGCTTCGAAAGGTGTCATGCCAATCGTCGCTTGGTGACTATTATTGTACGCGAATTCTACTAAGGTTAAGTGTTGCTCCTAATGTTCTTCGAAATCCATGATGCAAGCTCTTAACAGGTCTTTCAAAATCATATTCACCCTTTCAGTCCGACCATCGGTCTATGGGTGGTAAACAGTGCATTGATTCAATGTGGTTCATAATGCAGACTGGGGACTCCTCCAAAACTCGCTAGTGAATAGTGAGTCCCTATCGCTAACAATGCTAACTAAGATTCTATGTAGTCGCATCACTTACTTAATATAAATTTTGCGATAAATACCATAGTCCTCTTGTTTCTATAATAAATAAAATGGGGATTTTAGTGAGCTTATCTACCATAACCCAAATAGCTTCATTGCCACTTTGACTTCCAAGCAACCTATTTATGAAGTCCATCGATATATGCTTCCACTTCCAAGTCAGCACCTCCAATGACAGTAACAACCCTTCGGGCTTTCCTCGTTCTTCCTTTTCCATTTGGCATGTCAAAGACCTAGAGACAAATTCTACTACCATCTTCTTCATCTTCGACCAGTAGAAAATTTGCTTTATATGCTTATACATCTTATCTCCTCTAGGGTGAATAATCATCCTAGAATGGTGACACTTCGCTAGCACTTCCTCCAAAAAATTCCTCAACCATAGAAACACAAAGGCGTCCATCTCTCCTCAAACATCCTGCATCATAAATTGCATAACTATTACTATGGGGAAAGTGTTTTTCTCCCCTTAACTTGCCAAAATATCTACAACCGCCGCATCCTTCTTCTGTTCTTACCGAATGTGGTCCATCGGTGCCAGCCTAACCTCCATCACTGCAAAATAGTCTAGAGTCGATTTATTTGGCGGTTTGAAATTTGAAATGTGGGAGGAACCCCAATTGCCTTCACTCATACAAAGCACCTAGAGTAGCATGTCTTAGGCTAAGGGCACTGGAGATAATATTTCCATTTCCAAGGGAATACTTTATCTCAAAGTCATATGATGCTAAAAACTCCATCCACCTCTACTGCCTAAGATTCAAATATATTTTTTAGAAAATGTATATTTAAGTGATTTGTGGTTAGTGAACAACTCAAACCTGTAACACCTCTTAAAATTTAATAAGAAATTAAATAATTAAAAAAAGGTTAAAAATGAAAACAAATTGATGTCGTTATTTGACCATGGGAGTTACACTGTTGCGTCCGTTAATTTTCTGATCAATTTTCATATGTAATTTGTTGAAATTGGAATTCAAACGGAGAAGTTATAGATGTTTGAATTTTTCGAATTTAAATAATTCAAATGACCTTAAATCTAAAATTTAAATATTTGAAAAGTTTAAAATTTGAAATTTAATATTTAATGTTAAGGGTTACTTAATGTTTAAGTTAATGTTAGAATTAAAGATATAGTGAAGCAAATTGGCAATAAATAAATAAAAAAGGGAAAACATATGATCTTTATAGGGGACTGGCTGACTGCCCTTAGGCAGCGGTTGATTGTTGGTAGTCGACCGCCCAAGGGCAGTGGTCAACTGATGAGGGCTTCGAGGCAATGAAAACCCTAGGCCTATATGGCCCTAATTTGTTTATTTTAAATCCAACTGTTGTCATTCCTTCTTACTTCTATAAATAGACCACTAGACTCTCTGCTTTTCCTCAAATAATTCTGTAGCAACAAGAAACTTGGTCAAATTCTTTCCTGATTTCAGAACTAGTAAAATTTTTGGTAAATAATTCTAATATCTAATCTCTAATTTATTTTGGATTCCCAATCTTTCTCCTTTTTATCTTCTAATTTCTAAAATCCAATCTGTATATACAATCTGTATATACAATCTACTACAGAGAATTAGGAGCGATATAAATCAGATCCCATCTTCTTCTTTAGATTTCAGAATCAGTTAGGATTTTCAGATAAGAAGTTTAGATGTTTAATTCTTTTGGTTTCTGATTCTATTCCTCTCTAATTTCTAATCTAAATCTAATTTCAATATACAATTCACTTTGTTGTATATTCCACTAAAGTGAGATCTGAAAGGAAATTAAGCATGGTCCATCAAATCCAGTTAGGAAGCAAACAATTCCCTATGAGAAATATCAAGTTTTCCACATTTTCTAATCTAATAGTATATATTTTAATTTGATGTATGCCTTGGGAAATTTTGGGAAACGAAAATAAAACATCTAAAACTCTCAAAATTTCTCTTTTTAAATGTCAATCTTTAAATATGTTGGAATTTTAATTGTTTTTATTAACATAATAGGATCAGATCTGTAATTGACATTTAGATAATTTATAATTTATTCCACTTTATTTCTTTTGATTTTAATTATAGCAGTGAAAGGGTACTAAAAGAAAATAAAGTCAGAAAGGGTGTGCAAAGTGTGAATTTGGTAATATTGTAGTCTGGACCGCCTATTTCTGTAAATTAAACATATATGGACCCTTCTTCCACTTCAAGGTGCTATGTATAAAATTTGAATAGAATATAAAAGATCTAAATTATAAGGATTATTTTCCTTGAACTAAAAGAGGTAAATTGTAACGACCCGTAAATTTCGACAATTTAATTTGTTAATTTAATAGGATTTTTAATTAAATTTTAGTAGAAATAATAAAGGTGATAAATTAATATTGGAATGAACGCTAAATTAAAATATAGCAATGGTAATTAAAACCTATTTATAGTAATTTGAATAAATTCAAATGAATTAAGTAGTGAAAGGAGTTTTACCTGGATATAAATTTAAGGAAAGTATTAAATTGATTTAATGTAATAAATGATTGTTGACAGTTGGAACAAATTAGTGAATTAGGTAAATGCAAGTTGATAATTTATAAAATTGAATGAACATTTCAATTTAATAAATTTATTCAAATGTAGGACTTAGTTATAAGTGTAGATTTATGGGTATGATAATAAATCAGTATAAATTGCCTAATTAAGTGGTCAATAATTGGAAATCAAACTCATTTAAATGGTAAGAAATTATAATGTGTTATTGATATAAATGGAACTTTAATGATTATTAATATAGTAACGGAAGTGGAAATGTAAATTAATAGGAACGTATTTTAAGGTAGAAATTGCATGTGGATTTATGAAATGGAGTTAATGCAAATAAGTGGAACTGAATTTTACGTTACTATGAATTTAAAGGAATATGTGGTAATTGGATAGAATCAACATAAGACAATAAATGCAATAATTGTGGGTTAATACGTAAAGTATGTAAAGTAATTAATAGAATGAAAATTTAATGTTGTAAATTTTATAGAATGTAAAGTATTTAAAACCTTTAATTTATGTGGTCAATTTATAGAAGAACACATTTGAAAACGAAATATACACTCAAATTAAAGAGTGAATAGGCGTATATTAATTGCAATGAAATAAAGTAGCGTTGAATATGGAATTGTAAATCTGGGTTAATAAGTAACGAACTTAAATGCGACTAATATAGGTGGCTTGTTATATAAGGAGTTAAATAAACTATGGAAATAATCAGTAACTATATCTAAATTTAATGTTTTATTAACGTAAATTAAAGTAACGATTGACGTAATAAAGGATGGCACCAAGGTAAATTAGCTAATTGGTTTTAAAATCCAAGTTTATGAGTAAAATTGACAAATTTCAATATAGTAGTTATTACACAATAAATGAAAATAAAATAGTTAATACGAATAAAGGTGAAATTGGAATTATCAAGATAGTGAAACGTAAACAAATGTTCAATATGTTTAGCGGATAATGTTTGTTTGAATATTAAGAATGTGAATCAACATTTTTTCCATTTATCTGAATTTAAATTTCGATAATATGATTTATTGCAATTAAATGGAAACTTAATATTTGAATTATTGCATAAATGGAAAGGTAGATGAAATCAAAGAAAATAAATATAAACAATAGTGAACCAATGTAAATTGCATCCTTTTTTATAACGATGGATTAAATAGAATGAATAGTGAATTTAATAGAATTAGTGGAAATTAAATTCATAATTTAATAAAATTGAGGATTAATATTGATGTAACAACCCTGTATTTTCTGATCAGTGCAATTATATATTTTAATTATTTTAATTTAAATTCCTAATTTAAATACTTTATTTTATTTATTAAATGAACATATTTTGTTATTTGAAATATAAATGTTGATTTTGATGTTGATTAGAATTTCAAACATGCATATATTGAATATTTTCCAAAAAAGTGAATTTTGGTCAAAATGGTCAAAGTTTGACTTTTAAATTTAAAATTTGAAAGTTTGAAAATTTGAATTTTATATTTTATTATGAAAGTAAATAAAATTTTAAGAACACTGCTTTTAGTTTTGTTGAAATCTGATTTATAATGTGAAAGTTATGCCTTTTTAACTGTTGTGTGAAATTTGCTGTATTTAACAAAAAAAAATTTTTTATAATCTTTTTAATTGTCATATCTTATTCTAAATTATATTATATGCTATGTTACATATATTTTTACCTTTTAAATATTTTTAAAGTGATGTTTGAATTTTTCCAAAGCTCATTGAATTTATTTTCTATTTTTAAAGGTTAGTTTCCATTTTTCTGTTATTTTCTTTATTTAAATTATATTTAATTAAAATTTATTTATTCATTTTATGTATGCATTTTATTTTTATGTTTTTATCTTTATTTATAAATATGTTTCATGTACATACAATTTTTCCAAAGTTCATTTCATTTATTTTCAAATTTTCAAGCCTAGTTTGCATTTTCTTTGCAATTTTCTTAATTTAAATATATTTAATTAATATTTATTTATTTATTTTTGTTTATTTACTATATTTTCGTGTTTTATCTGTATTTATACATATTTTACATGTATTTAAAATTTAAAAAGAAATGGTGAAAATTTGAAAGGTTTGTGACTCTTTATTTGCTTAAGCCTCTTTGTATTCTCACCTTTTCATTATCAACCATTACCTTTTCATTTTTGCTGCCTTAACTCCATTGCTTCAGCCGTATCTTTTTCCTCATAATTTTCACGAAAATTTAAGCTTCTCAACTCCAAAAAGATCGGCCATCAACCTGAGAAAAAGTTTTGGTAAAATTTCTATTTCTTTTTTCATGTTTTCCTCCTTGTTTCTTATGTTATTTACATTGCTTTCTTCACCTTCTAGGCTTGGCACCTCTCCACTCCATCAGCTCCACCATCACCTCCTCCATCTACAACAGCCATTAGCCCCTCCTTTGACCAAAAATTCAGGCCATGACCCTTCACATGAAGCATCACCACAAAAACATTGCAAAGCTTTGCCAAACTTCACCAAAACAATGCTAGCCAAGCCTATACTCCACTATTACCTTCATAGTTGCCTTTGGCCACTGCTTAGCCACCACCACCATCATCTACATCACTTTTGGCTACCACGTGACCACTAACCAGATCTGAAACCCCCTATGGCGGAGCTCCAATTGACCTAAGCCGAGCCAAAAGTTGAACAACTTACCTCTTTTGCATTGTCTTTGGTATGCTTCATGTTAGCACCACTACACCTTCATCTCCACTTGTTTTGATGCCATACCTGACCCAAACCTGACCTATATGATGCCAATCCTGAGCTTAACACATCATTGGCTAAGCTCATGATCCACCTTGGTCGAGCATTCGAATGGTAAAGACAAGGTCTTGTCTTTATTGCCTTGTATTTCAACTTTTTCTAAATAATTTTGTGTTGAATATTCATATGTTATATTGTCTTGTTTTAGGTTGTTTACAAGATGATATATTGGCTCTCTCCACTCATTTGAATCACTAGTCGTGCTGTATCGTGCTTGTCGTGCCTTTGGAATCGTTTGTGTGTCCTGGTGGTCTTCAGCTTGAAAAGGTGAGTCCATCTCACTCTGACATTCATACTTATGAAACAGTGAATTGATGACAAGTGTTTAGTAATATAAAATGTTTATGCAAGTTAATGATGATCATATGATATATTATGTCATGTTATTACCATGTTAAACTGTTAATTATCACCTGACATCTGATATATGATATTATATTGTGACATTGACATTGTTTATATTGTTTATGCATACATTCACACTGCAAGTTCCCTGTTAGAATAGAATCACTATGGGTTGAAATGATACATACCCGAACGGAATTTAGAATAGGGAAAAATCGTTATGGGCTGAAATGATAGGCCTGAGCGATTTTTATTGTATTTTATTTGACTTGGGATTGCGGGTTTGAAATGATAGAACCCGGGTTTTCTTTGTAAACTGCGGATTGAAATGATATATATCTGTATCACTTGACCTAGGTTAGAAAATTATATACAGACCCCGTGGTATATTTTAAATGATTTTTTTTTTAAATATGTATTTTCAAAAGTATGAAATTTTGATTTAAAATATATATATTATGGTTTTAAGAAAGTTAAATATTAAATCTTGAAATTGTGAATTTAAGTGAATTCAAGTATGTAAATTTGGAGTAAATGTGACGTTTGACTTTAAATTTTATTTTAAGATGTAAATAAATAATAGAAATTAAATTTAAAGTTTTGAAATTGTATATGAAGTAAAATTTTAAGTTTATTAAATTTATAAATTAATAAACAGTGAAATTTGACTTAATAAATGAATGGAGTTTGCAAAATTGAATATTTGATCTTAAAATTTTATTGTGTTAAATCATATGTTAAAATGATTTTAAATGTGAAATTTTGAAGTCTAGAAATATGATTTTTAAGTTGTAATAATAAAAATTTGGAGTTTTATTATTATTTTTGAAAAGCTAAAATGAAACCTTGAATTTTATAGCATTTTCAAAATGCTTTAGTCTTTTGACAGCATTTTAATGTTATTGTTTTGAATCTAACAATGTTTGAAATAACTAAATATCTATTATGACATTTTATAAATGTCGCTATTCTTGAAATAAACCATTTTGGAAAATATAAGCTACGATAGCACTTTATAAATGTTGTCGTTGCTATAATTTGACAATGTTTTGAAATGTTATAGATTTTAACACTGTTTGGGCTATATTTTAAATTGTTAAATGATTTAACTTTTGAAATGGATTATCTGTGAAATTTTAGAAATTTTGAATATTTAAATTTGAATTTTTAAGGAATTTAAATTGAATTTGAATTTTTAAGGAATTTAAATTGAATTTGAATTTAAATAAAGTTTACTTGGTTATGTGTTAAACGGAATGAAATGTAATATAATAAATGAATTTTTTTGAATGGAATTTTGGAATGTATTTTGGTAATTATGTTTGAAATAATAAATGAATGACATATTTGATTTTTAAATGATATTTGACTTTGAATATTTGGATTTGAATTCAAATAATGATTTGATTATGAAGTTTTGAAAGGATGTAATATTTTAATGATTTTGAAATGGCTTGGAAATAATTTGATCTTTATTTTAATAAAGAATGTGAATGTTGAATGATATTTGATTTTTCTTTATTTGATAAAGGAATATTTGAAGTTTATATTTGTATGAAAAGATATTTGGTTTAATTGTAATTTAAGTTTATTTTAATAATATTGGATTTATGAAATGAATATTTCAAAACTACATAATAATGAAATTAGATTTGAGATATGAATATATGGAATTATAAAGTTTAGTTTTGAAATGTGGGATATTAAAGTTTGGAAACACATTAAAATTGGATAGCTTATTTTGTAGATTAAATCTATATTTGAAATTTATAAGATTTGAAATGTTTTGTTAGAAAACTGAATTGAATTGAAATTGATGGTTTGATCTGAATTAAAATTGGAAATTTGAAATTTTGAATTAAATTGGAAATAAATTTGTAAAATGTAAAGAATTAAATGAATGTGTCATGATTTCAAATGCATGATTTTAGAATGTTATGATTTTCAAAGTGTAATGATTTCAAGTATTTTGGTTTCGAAAGAGTTATAACTTTGAAAGTATTATGATTTTTGGAAGTGAATATGTGTTTGAAATGGAAATGATAAACTATTTGATTTGAATATAGTTTTGAAATAAAAATGGTTTTGGTTTCGAAGTGTAAACTATTTTGAAAGGAATATAGTTTTGAAATGAAATGATTTGATCCTTTTGAAGTATAAACTATTTTGAAATGACCACGGCGTTATAATAATGTTTGGTTGTTAAAGAGACCGAGATCGGAAGTTGTCATACTCTCTGCCAACTCCGAAAACCACTTTAACAACCGTGTACGCGGTGGAGATTCCAGAATGAAGTAGGATGGTGGCGACGTTCTTGAGGTATATTACGTGGACCCAACTCCCGTGAGTTGGCATAAGGTGGCTAAAACAGGAGCGATCTCGGGCCAAAGGAGGTAGCACCTCTGGTCGGACACATTCCTTCGATACTATACTCTTACTGGTGATTGATTAGATGGCCATCCTCCGATTTTGATTGGGAGTGTGTTCCGAGGTGGGCGTATGTGGCTGCTGCGTTACCACCAGCCCGTGTGCGTAATTGGTATATCTACCCTGGCACTGCCTTGTGTGCCATGTCACCTACCATACCGTGCCTTTACTACGAGTTTTTTTTTCTCCTGTAGCCCGTGTGGTATCCTCTGACAGTCACACGAGTGGAGATGGCATGATATTGGATGGACTACTGGGACTATTATGTGTGAAGGGTGATATGGGTAGCCCGGAACGCTATTTAAAAGTATGTTTATTTTACTGTAGACATTATTATAGTAGCGCAATATTACTACATAGTAAATAGTTTAACGGATCCTTAAAGGATGGGGGATCCCAAGCATCCTTTAAGTTACTGATGCATTTTTGTTACTATTCACTTGAGTTTATTTACAGTTCATAAGTATTTATGTCCTGACTCGAGTGTTTTGTATTTTGCTTTACGCTCGAGTCAGATTGAGTGAGTTAGCATTCAAGATTCACCTTCGGAGTTGGAGCTTTCCTTGAAGATCCAGCCATCTATTTTGCTTTCTGTATCCAGTGATTTCAGTGATGTATTCTGATTTGTACCTGATGTATCTTGTTACTTTTTGTTGTATCATGTTTAACTCTGATGTATCTTATTTTTATATAGTAGCTTCATGAACTACTATTTCTTTTAAATTCCGCTGCATTATTAAATACTCTGTGTCTGTGATCTGTGATTAATTATTTACTGTATATCCTGAGATTTGCCAATTTTTATTTACAACGCGGTATTTTGAGCAATTCAAGTCCGACATGTGCGGATGCGAATGGTGAAAATATCGGGTCGTTACAGTTGGTATCAGGGCTTTGGTAGCTCTAGGAAAAACTCAGTATATAGGGTAAATGTATTTACAGAATCATTTTCATTCGAGTTTAAACCTCTTCCTTTTTGACTCGATTCCTTGGAATTTTGGAACGTTCGCTGCGGTTCCAACATCCATTCTTATTCCCCACTATTCATCTTCATTTGATTTCGTAGTATCCCATAACTCCACTTTGAATGATCTTTGTAGTGAATTGGCGGTCTTACCAGTGTTCTAATTTTCTTGTAAAAGGGGTGAAACTCCTTTACAATTAGCATCGATTCACCAGAGATTTATATTTATCCTCGGTTTAGATGCTAGTATCTTCTATTATCCCAAACTTTATCTCTTGAGGTCGAATGTAGATTTACCCAGAAAATCCACATCGATCTTATTCTTTAAGTCACGGTTGACCCAGTTAAGGTTGCCCGCGATTTATTTCAGCTTATCCACCTCCCTACTCTGTATTTTATCATCCTGTCTTTTGTTTCCAATCTATTCTTCCAAACATTTTGAATTGTACTTGTAAATCTATATTTTGTTTTATATATTGTGTTGTTTGAGTTGTTGATGTTGGATTGGGTTTATGGTCGATTCGTCTGATCAACGCTATCGATAAGATTTCCAAAACACTTGAACAGAGCAAACTGACACAATATGTTTTAAAAAAATTTAGTAATGAAATAAATTTTGTAATTATATTATAAATCTTTATCTGGATTTTATTTGAATTGGTTGTTAAGAAATAATATTTGATTTTATATATCATTTTCTATTATTTCATATATCTAATTGAACTATAAAACATGGTTATAAATTTATTTGGAAATTTAAAATGAATGTAAAAAAAAAGAATTTGAGAATTTAATTTCGGATGGATTTCAAACTTTGTGTTTAAAGTTTTAAAGGATATATTATTTCAAGTATTTTCGAATAGAAATTTATTTCCAAAGAATTTTAAATTTAAATTTTGTGCTCTTCTCTTTGTCGCTGGAAAATAATTTCGGTGATGACTGCAGCATCATCGACATTCATTTTCGAGTTTCGAAGTGAAGAGACCATTCTGTAGTCTTGCTACAATTTTTTTTTGGAAAATTTAATTGATTTTAATTTCTAAAATAATAATGGATTTATAACATATGCTGATATATGGTTTAAATTTAAATGGATATATATATATAGTATATGAGCATTTATTTATCTCTAAATAATTTGGAATTCATCGAAAATTTAATTCCTAAATTTTATCTTCAAAGATAATTTCTAAGTATAATTTCAAGATTTGGTTAAATATTCAAGCTTGAAATAATTTAATTAGAAAGTTTTATTTGTATAATACACAATTTCATTCCAATATAACTTACCTTAATTTTCAAAAGTTGAATATGTAATTGGATAATGTACAATATAAAAAAAAGATTTTATAAATAAAATTTGAGTGATTATAATAAATGTTATACACTTAAATTTTAGTTATAAAAAGATTAACAGAGGTAAATAGAAAAAGGGGTAATGGAATAATTTACAATATAAAATGATGATAAAAGAACTAAGAATAAGATAAAGCAGTTATAATAAGTATAAATATATGTAACATAGGTGATAAAATATATTGAGAGGAATAAATTAAATTTTTTAATTAGTAATAAGGAAGAATTAAATTTTGTTAAGTACATTTTGAATATAATAAATGATTTTTTTTCAAATCCATGATTTTTGAAATTGTTAATTTAAGATAATTGGATGATAAGATAATGAAATTAGAGATAGTTTAGATTTATTTAACTTATGTAAGATTTATAATCAAATTTTCATGGTTTCAAATTTATTATCTTATTTTGTTTTTCAAACTATCTTTTGGTTGTCCTAATTTCCCTTATCTTGCTACAGAATGAGAGGCTATTGCCTATACCAGTCTGTTTAGAAATCTTTCTATAATCTTTAATAATCTTTGGTACTCATCTTTGAATCTGAGCACTGCTTACCATCCATAGACCGTCGGTTAAGAGGGAAGGGTGAATCAGGTTGTAAAAGATTTTTTTTGTGCTTGTGTTCTTGATTCTGGAGGATCTTGAGAAGATCATCTCCACATTGTTAAACTTACCTATAGCAACAGTTATCAAGTATAATTTTAATCTTCTTGTCATCTTTCCTTAATACTACTTCATTCTATCTTTTCCATGCTTTCCCATACCTCATTCCTTTTCGGGGACGAAAAGTTTTGAGTGGGGGAGAGTGTAACAACCCTGTATTTTCTGATCAGTGCAATTATATATTTTAATTATTTTAATTTAAATTCCTAATTTAAATACTTTATTTTATTTATTAAATGAACATATTTTGTCATTTGAAATTTAAATGTTGATTTTGATGTTGATTAGAATTTCAAACATGCATATATTGAATATTTTCCAAAAAAGTGAATTTTGGTCAAAATGGTCAAAGTTTGACTTTTAAATTTAAAATTTGAAAGTTTGAAAATTTGAATTTTATATTTTATTATGAAAGTAAATAAAATTTTAAGAACACTGCTTTTCGTTTTGTTGAAATCTGATTTATAATGTGAAAGTTATGCCTTTTTAACTATTGTGTGAAATTTGCTGTATTTAACAATTTTTTTTTATAATCTTTTTAATTGTCATATCTTATTATAAATTGTATTATATGCTATGTTACATATATTTTTACCTTTTAAATATTTTTAAAGTGATGTTTGAATTTTTCCAAAGCTCATTGAATTTATTTTCTATTTTTAAAGGTTAGTTTCCATTTTTCTGTTATTTTCTTTATTTAAATTATATTTAATTAAAATTTATTTATTCATTTTATGTATGCATTTTATTTTTAAGTTTTTATCTTTATTTATAAATATGTTTCATTTACATACAATTTTTCCAAAGTTCATTTCATTTATTTTCAAATTTTCAAGCCTAGTTTACATTTTCTTTGCAATTTTCTTAATTTAAATATATTTAATTAATATTTATTTATTTATTTTTGTTTATTTACTATATTTTCGTGTTTTATCTGTATTTATACATATTTTACATGTATTTAAAATTTAAAAAGAAATGGTGAAAATTTGAAAGGTTTGTGACTCTTTATTTGCTTAAGCCTCTTTGTATTCTCACCTTTTCATTATCAACCATTACCTTTTCATTTTTGCTGCCTTAACTCCATTGCTTCAGCCGTATCTTTTTCCTCATAATTTTCACGAAAATTTAAGCTTCTCAACTCCAAAAAGATCGGCCATCAACCAGAGAAAAAGTTTTGGTAAAATTTCTATTTCTTTTTTCATGTTTTCCTTCTTGTTTCTTATGTTATTTACATTGCTTTCTTCACCTTCTAGGCTTGGCACCTCTCCACTCCATCAGCTCCACCATCACCTCCTCCATCTACAGCAGCCATTAGCCCCTCCTTTGACCAAAAATTCAGGCCATGACCCTTCACATGAAGCATCACCACAAAAACATTGCAAAGCTTTGCCAAACTTCACCAAAACAATGCTAGCCAAGCCTATGCTCCACTATTACCTTCATAGTTGCCTTTGGTCACTCCTTAGCCCCTACCACCATCATCTACATCACTTTTGGCTGCCACGTGACCACTGACCAGATCTGAAACCCCCTATGGCGGAGCTCCAATTGACCTAAGCCGAGCCAAAAAGTTGAACAACTTACCTCTTTTGCATTGTCTTTGGTATGCTTCATGTTAGCACCACTACACCTTCATCTCCACTTGTTTTGATGCCATACCTGACCCAAAACTGACCTATATGATGCCAATCCTGAGCTTAACACATCATTGGCTAAGCTCATGATCCACCTTGGTCGAGCATTCGAATGGTAAAGACAAGGTCTTGTCTTTATTGCCTTGTATTTCAACTTTTTCTAAATAATTTTGTGTTGAATATTCATATGTTATATTGTCTTGTTTTGGGTTGTGTACAAGATGATATATTGGCTCTCTCCACTCATTTGAATCACTAGTCGTGCTGTATCGTGCTTTTCGTGCCTTTGGAATCGTTTGTGTGTCCTGGTGGTCTTCAGCTTGAAAAGGTGAGTCCATCTCACTCTGACATTCATACTTATGAAACAGTGAATTGATGACAAGTGTTTAGTAATATAAAATGTTTATGCAAGTTAATGATGATCATATGATATATTATGTCATGCTATTACCATGTTAAACTGTTAATTATCACCTGACATCTGATATATGATATTATATTGTGACATTGACATTGTTTATATTGTCTATGCATAGATTCACACTGCAAGTTCCCTGTTAGAATAGAATCACTATGGGTTGAAATGATACATACCCGAACGGAATTTAGAATAGGGAAAAATCGTTATGGGCTGAAATGATAGGCCTGAGCGATTTTTATTGTATTTTATTTGACTTGGGATCGCGGGTTTGAAATGATAGAACCCGGGTTTTCTTTGTAAACTGCGGATTGAAATGATATATATCCGTATCACTTGACCTAGGTTAGAAAATTATATACAGACCCCGTGGTATATTTTAAATGATTTTTTTTTTAAATATTTATTTTCAAAAGTATGAAATTTTGATTTAAAATATATATATTATGGTTTTAAGAAAGTTAAATATTAAATCTTGAAATTGTGAATTTAAGTGAATTCAAGTATGTAAATTTGGAGTAAATGTGATGTTTGACTTTAAATTTTATTTTAAGATATAAATAAATAATGGAAATTAAATTTAAAGTTTTGAAATTGTATTTGAAGTAAAATTTTAAGTTTATTAAATTTATAAATTAATAAACAGTGAAATTTGACTTAATAAATGAATGGAGTTTGCAAAATTGAATATTTGATCTTAAAATTTTATTGTGTTAAATCATATGTTAAAATGATTTTAAATGTGAAATTTTGAAGTCTAGAAATATGATTTTTAAGTTGTAATAATAAAAATTTGGAGTTTTATTATTATTTTTGAAAAGCTAAAATGAAACCTGGAATTTTATAGCATTTTCAAAATGCTTTAGTCTTTTGACAGCATTTTAATGTTATTGTTTTGAATCTAACAATGTTTGAAATAACTAAATATCTATTATGACATTTTATAAATGTCGCTATTCTTGAAATAAACCATTTTGGAAAATATAAGCTATGATAGCACTTTATAAATGCTGTCGTTGCTATAATTTGACAATGTTTTGAAATGTTATAGATTTTAACACTGTTTGGGCTATATTTTAAATTGTTAAATAATTTTACTTTTGAAATGGATTATCTGTGAAATTTTAGAAGTTTTGAATATTTAAATTTGAATTTTTAAGGAATTTAAATTGAATTTGAATTTAAATAAAGTTTACTTGGTTATGTGTTAAACGGAATGAAATGTAATATAATAAATGAATTTTTTTGAATGGAACTTTGGAATGTATTTTGGTAATGATGTTTGAAATAATAAATGAATGACATATTTAATTTTTAAATGATATTTGACTTTGAATATTTGGATTTGAATTGAATTCAAATAATGATTTGATTATGAAGTTTTGAAAGGATGTAATATTTTAATGATTTTGAAATGGCTTGGAAATGATTTGATCTTTATTTTAATAAAGAATGTGAATGTTGAATGATATTTGATTTTTCTTTATTTGATAAAGGAATATTTGAAGTTTATATTTGTATGAAAAGATATTTGGTTTAATTGTAATTTAAGTTTACTTTAATAATATTGGATTTATGAAATGAATATTTCAAAACTACATAATAATGAAATTAGATTTGAGATATGAATATATGGAATTATAAAGTTTAGTTTTGAAATGTGGGATATTAAAGTTTGGAAACATATTAAAATTGGATAGCTTATTTTGTAGATTAAATCTATATTTGAAATTTATAAGATTTGAAATGTTTTGTTAGAAAACTGAATTGAATTGAAATTGATGGTTTGATCTGAATTAAAATTGGAAATTTGAAATTTTGAATTAAATTGGAAATAAATTTGTAAAATGTAAAGAATTAAATGAATGTGTCATGATTTCAAATGTATGATTTTAGAATGTTATGATTTTCAAAGTGTAATGATTTCAAGTATTTTGGTTTCGAAAGAGTTATAACTTTGAAAGTATTATGATTTTTGGAAGTGAATATATGTTTGAAATGGAAATGATAAACTATTTGATTTGAATATAGTTTTGAAATAAAAATGGTTTTGGTTTCGAAGTGTAAACTATTTTGAAAGGAATATGGTTTTGAAATGAAATGATTTGATCCTTTTGAAGTATAAACTATTTTGAAATGACCACGGCGTTATAATAACGTTTGGTTGTTAAAGAGACCGGGATCGGAAGTTGTCATACTCTCTGCCAACTCCGAAAACCACTTTAACAACCGTGTACGCGGTGGACATTCCAGAATGAAGTAGGATGGTGGCGACGTTCTTGAGGTATATTACGTGGACCCAACTCCCGTGAGTTGGCATAAGGTGGCTAAAACAGGAGCGATCTCGGGCCAAAGGAGGTAGCACCTCCAGTCGGACACATTCCTTCGATACTATACTCTTACTGGTGATTGATTAGATAGCCATCCTCCGATTTTGATTGGGAGTGTGTTCCGAGGTGGGCGTATGTGGCTGCTGCGTTACCACCAGCCCGTGTGCGTAATTGGTATATCTAACCTGGCATTGCCTTGTGTGCCGTGTCACCTACCATACCGTGCCTTTACTACGAGTTTTTTTTTCTCCCGTAGCCCGTGTGGTATCCTCTGACAGTCACCCGGAGTGGAGATGGCATGATATTGGATGGACTACTGGGACTATTATGTGTGAAGGGTGATATGGGTAGCCCGGAACGCTATTTGAAAGTATGTTTATTTTATTGTAGACATTATTATAGTAGCGCAATATTACTACATAGTAAATAGTTTAACGAATCCTTAAAGGATGGGGGATCCCAAGCATCCTTTAAGTTACTGATGCATTTTTGTTACTGTTCACTTGAGTTTATTTACAGTTCATAAGTATTTATGTCCTGACTCGAGTGTTTTGTATTTTGCTTTACGCTCGAGTCAGATTGAGTGAGTTAGCATTCAAGATTCACCTTCGGAGTTGGAGCTTTCCTTGAAGATCCAGCCATCTATTTTGCTTTCTGTATCCAGTGATTTCAGTGATGTATTCTGATTTGTACCTGATGTATCTTGTTACTTTTTGTTGTATCATGTTTAACTCTGATGTATCTTATTTTTATATAGTAGCTTCATGAACTACTATTTCTTTTAAATTCCGCTGCATTATTAAATACTCTGTGTCTATGATCTGTGATTAATTATTTACTGTATATTCCGAGATTTGCCAATTTTTATTTACAACGCGGTATTTTGAGCAATTCAAGTCCGGCATGTGCGGATGCGAATGGTTGAAAATATCGGGTCGTTACAATTGAAATGTATAAATTATTCGAAACAAAAATGTTGTAAATCATTGTAAATGATTGAGAAGTTAAAATTGTTGAAATTGTCAATTTTCGAAACAAAAATTGAAAATTTGATTTAATTAATTTATTTAATAAATGGAAAAATAGCCATTTTGGCGACTGACTCGGATTTCGATGAAACAAGTTTCATCGGATCCAAAACAGTGAATTATTGTATGGTTTCAAGTTTCGTAGCGATCGGACTTGTCGTTTGGTCGTACGGGCTCGAAACGCTTTGAAATTGATAAATTGAAATCAATTTGAAAATATTGATTTCAGCATAACTTCTTCATACAATGAAATTTGGACGTGAAACTTTTTCCATCGCGTTTAGAATATTTTAAAACATCTATTTTAATATATGGATTTACCCAATTTCGTTCCGGGGTCAGAACGGGCTTTTTGGGCCACGTTAGCGTTAGCGCGTATATCTATCAACCCGATCCATACATTTATTTCAATTTGCCTATAAATACCCCGCTAAACCCTAGCCTCTGCCTATTCTCATTCATCTCCACGTTAATTTTCATCAGCTCCTCTTTTTCTTCAATGGATGCAAACCCTAGATCCAATTTCAATCCAAAAATCAAAGTCAAAAAATTCGAAGTCCTAAGAAAAATTCAAAAAAAAATATGTTGATGCTCTCGAAGAGTGAAATTCAATGGTGAAATTCTTTTTTCGATTCGGGTTGTGGTTTGATTGGAAATTGGGCGTTTAGTTTCGACCGTTCGTGTGTTGGTTTTGGTTTTTTCGGTGGATCTTCCACTAGGGGACGATCAGGTGGTGGCAGCGCGTAGAGGACGTCGAGGAGGACCTGGGGATGTAATCATTTGCCGAATGGAGGTTGACATCGCCTCGTTTTCACGTTGGAAGTCGCGGCGTCGGCTTGCTTGGGGGGAGGGTCGAGTGCCTCGTGGTCGGCAATGAGTGGTCGGCTTTGGGAGGCGAAGATGGTGGTGATGTTTGATCGACTTGCAGGGGCTTGGCGACGCGGCAGATCAAATTCGTTCGATGGCGGCTCAGTTGAGCTAGGTCTTCGAAACCCTCTAGAAGCTAATCGTGTAAGGGACGCACGCTTAGTTGGCAAGTTTGGGAAGAAATGTTTCTTTTGTTTTATTTTATTTAAATTAAATTTGCAATCGATCTAACTAGCGTAACTCTAACATACGAACTCCATTTCACGCATGATTTTTTTTTTGTTAGGATCGTAATAAAACTTCGGACATTTTGGCTCTAGTTTGGATGGATTTAAAGACCGTCAAATTTTTGGGTTTAAATTGGATTCAAATTCAATTTAAATTCAAAAGGTGAGTGTTTTAACCCACTCACAACTTCTAAAATTTCTTATGTTTGTTAAATTAATTTGTGATATGAGTAGAAATTTATTTATGACTGTTTGGCCTACATTTATTTCATCATCTCAGTTCAATCGCATTTATTTAATCAAATTGTTATTTAATTATTCATTGCATATAAACTACCAGTAAAATTTGTTATTTTATTGCATATAAACTACCAGTAAAATTTGTTATTTTATTGCATATAAATTCCCGGTTAAACAGTTATTAAATTTATTATTCAATATAAACTGTTAGTTAATACATGTTATTTATTACCTGTTATATTTTATATGCTCTATATTGATGTTGTTTAAATTGGATGATGATTGTAATAAATGTTTGATGATTGATATGACGGATGAATGGATGTTGTATTTAAATTGTATAAACTGCAAGTTATTATGCATTTTCATTTCATTTGGGATTGCGGTTTGACATGATATACAATCGCATTTTTATTTTTAAATTGTGGATTGAAATGATAAATATCTGTATCACTTGACCATAGGATAGAAAATTAGATACAGGCACCACGGTATATATATATATATATATATAATTATTTTTGAAATGGTTTTCTATGGTTTTGGAAAGAATACGGTTTAATAAATATTAAATTTTGATATATATAAAATAAAATTCTTGAGTTTAGCTATGTATAAATTTGTTTCAAATTTTAAAAAAATAAGCTAAATAATGAAGTTGATTTCATTTATATAATCTGGTTAAGTATCTATTTAAAATTCTATTGTATATAGAGTTTATAATAATTCAAATAAAGGTAAGGTTGAGGAAAATGTGAATATAATTTGAATTAAAGTATTTAAGAATTTTCCTCGAAAAATTTGTTTGAAATGTAAATAAATTAAGATTTAAAAAGGTATGATTTTATAACCTGATTTTGATTAGAGGTTTTAAATGAATATCAAATTAATTATCAAATAATTCAATTTAAAGAAATATCTTGTTATTTAAGTTTAAGGGTTTTACTTAAATAATATTTGTTTAATAAGTAAATATTTCAAATTTAAATAATAGGAATTGGATTTGATATATATTGAATTATCAAAGAATTCATTTTGAAATAGTGGAATATTTAAAGATTAAAATATATGAACTATAAATTTTTGAAATATAGAATATATAAGCTTTGAAATATATGGGAATTAAAATGGTTTACTCGGAGGTTCAAATTATATTGGGAATTTATTGTGAAATTTAAAGAAGTTGTTTATTTTATAAAATAATATAGTATTTGAACCATTAAGCATTAAAAGTTATGTTTCAAAGCTATGGTTTCAAGGTATATATATTTGAAATATTATGATTTTGGGAAAGAGATATTTATAAAATAAAAATGATATCATATTGATTTAGGTTTTAAAAATATGAATGATATCATATTTATATGGTTTGAAAGGGATATTATATTCTAGTTTTGAAGTATAAATTATTTTGAAATAACCGCGGTGTTATAATAACGTTTGGTTGTTGAAGATACCGGGATCGGAAGTTGTCATACTCTCTGCCAACTCCGAAAACCACTTTAACAACCGTGTACGCGGTGGAGATTCCAGAATGAAGTAGGATGGGGGCAGCGCCTTTGAGGTAAATACGTGGACCCAACTCCCGTGAGTTGGCATAAGGTGGGTAAAACATGAGCGGGGGTTAATTGAGGTAGCACTTTTGATCGAACGCATCCCTTCGATATTCTACTTTGACTTTTGGATTGATTCGGTGGCCACTTTGATTTCTTTGATTTGGGGGTGTTGTTCGAGGTGGGCGGTTGCTGCATGCTACAGTTACCACTGACCCGGAAGCGTAATTGGTATATCTACCATGGCATTGCCTAGTTGTGTCGTGTCACCTACCTATCGCGCCTTGTACGAGTTTGGTTTTCTCCCGTACCCCGTGGAGTATTTAGGGTAGTCTTCCGATCTGGAGATGCACTGATACTAGATGAACTACTGGGACTATTACGTGTTAAGGTGGAAAATGTAAAGCCTTACCGCTATTTAAAAGTAGGTTTATTTTATAAATAGACGCTATTATAATAGCGAAATATACTACATAGTAAATAGTTTAACGGATCCTTAAGAGATGTAAATCTCGAGCATCTTTTAACTTACTGCACTCATATTTATTCCCGTTGATTTAACTTACATAAGATCTTTTAGTTCTGACTCGGGTGTTTTGTCTTTTCAATTCGCTCAGGTCAGTCCGAGCGTTTCAGGATTTGAAGATTTAGCTCTGGAGGATGAAGACGAAGATTTGTATTGTTATTATTATTATTTATATTATTGCACTACACTCATACTGTTCCGCTGCATTATTATTCGTAGTGTAACTCTGATATGTATTATATAAATATAATCAAATGTTTTGTAAACAGCTTTATAAAATGTATATTTGATTATTATATTTATCCTTCCGTTGTGAGATTCTATTTTGTTTTATTTCTTTCATGTTTTTTCTTATTTACCCCATAACAATCCGCCCTTCCGTAATGTTTGAATTGGCACGAGTATCGATTTAAAGCGTGCGAAAAGGCGGGATGTTACAGTTCGTATCAGAGCCGGGATTAGCGATAAAACCTTAGCTTTGTGGGGTCTGACTCTTTATTAATAGGGTGGAAATACCCTATGGGAGTCGCTGAGTGTATATATATGAGAGTGCATACTTGTTAGTGTTATAAAAAGGTTTTAATATTATGTTAATTTATTCCGTTTTGTATTTATAAACTTTGGTTGGTGCATGGGACGCTGTGACATCAACAGGGGTTTCTAAACACTTAATAGGACAGACCGACAAAATATTTGGTTTTATTATAGGTGAATGAAATAATTTTTCCTATTATATTTTCTATATATAAAATCAATTTTAAAAAGGATATATATATATATATACTTGGTTGTAATATATTGGTTGTTAGGTAATGAAATTTTAAATAACAGTGAAATAAGATTGGAAATAAAATAAATCAAATTGGAAATTTTAGAACTTAAGTTTTGGGGTTTTGAAAAATTTCTTTCAAATGATTTTGGAATATAATAATAATATTATTAAAAGAAGTATTTTCTGATATAAGTATTTCAATATAATTTGAAAGAAATGTCTTTTAAAAGAAATTTTGAAAGGATAAAGTTGTACTCCCCTCTCTGTCGCTGGAAAATAATTTCGGTGATGAGTGCACGCATCATCGACTTTCATTTTCGAGTTTCGAAGTGGGAAGGCCACTGTGGTAGTTTTACTACAGATTTATTTTTGATAAACAGAAGTAAATTTTTAGTTTGTTTTAAATATACTTAGATATAGATAAGTTGTAAGTATATTTATCTATTATTTTAAAATAATTTGAAATTAAACCCGGTATTTAATTCTTAAGTTTCCATTTATTAATAGTTTAATTAAATGTAGTGAAACGGAATTTAACTAATAATTGAAACCCTAAATTAAAATAAGGAATTTAATGTTAGGTTATGAATGAAATAAACGGTAATTTGAACTGTACCCTATGACACAAAGAGTAATATTATTGAACATTAAATTTAGTTAAAGGATGAGATAAAATTTGTATAAGTTCATTTGCATTTTCTTTAACATATATAATTACCAAATATAAAAAGTTGAAATGTTTAATAAGAAATATAATGGAAATTGTACAAGTAAAAGTATGTAATGAAAGTGTTCAATAAATTGCTGTTATTAATAAGAATCTAATGATATAATTGTTATAAATCTAAATTATAACTGAAAGGCCACTTATTAAATATAATAGAACAGTTATAAAGAAATGAAAATAAGTTTAAGAAGGATTGAAGTTATTTATAATAAAATAAATGGAAAGATGAATACGATAAATAATATTAAGAGTGGAAAAAAAAAGTTAGAATGTTAAAAGAAATTATAATGGATATTATGCAAGTAATTAATGAAATTCTTTAATGAATAAGAATTTGTTGTTCTGGTGGTATAAAATTAGGTATAATTGAAATTACTTCTAATAAAATATAATCGAAAGATAAGTAATATAAAAAGATTATAAACTTAAGAACATAAAATTAAGCAGTAAATAAATGAATGTAATAAAATCAAATAAAATTTTCACGAAATGAATAAGTGAAAATGAGACTTTGTTAGAAATGAATAAAAATAAATGAAATAAATAATAAATAAAATTAATATGTTGTTTGAAATTGTTGGTTGTTTGTTGATTTATGGTTGTTTGAGTAAGGATACTTTAAGATTTTTTGAATGTATAAATAATATATTTAGTTTCATTTAAGACTGTTGAGTAATTGATGCGCTTGGTAGTTTATTTTTCATTCTATACAATTTGAAGTTGAACCCGAACAACTATTTGTTTTGTTTGATATGAATGAATGATTGCTTTGGGTTGATGTTTGTGTGATGGTTGTATGCTGTTTGTTGCAATTGATTGTTGTTGTACTAATTTGGTTATTTATAATTGAAACCACTTTAAATATTTCACTCTATATAATTGTTAACCCTTTTTAGATTATATGAGTGAAATGTAGGTTATGGAAGAAATTGCTACCGCATTTGGTTTCATAATTAAGCGTAAATTGCCCGACGAATATGGACGTTTCGGATTACGAGTTATAGCGTTATTATATTTTTCCCATGTTGGGATTTATATTATTTTGGAAAATATATGTTGTATATTGTTTTATTTTGATATTCTATTTTCTCCCGAGCCTCCTCATACAAAAGAGACTCTGCCGAAATTTTCCGTAAATTTTGGACTTAGAAAATATTTTGAAAATGTTTCCAAACCGTATAAATTTGAATATAAAAAAAATTAATTATTTTTTTTGGAAATTGGTAAGATCTTTATTTAAGGCAATTTCAGCCTAAGATTGTGGTCCAATATCGGCCCACGAATACATACAAGTTAGTCTAATATATTTGGTTAACTACATTCGAACTCATTATTTCCAAAAATAGAAAACAAAATCGACAGCTATCTCGTTCTTCATCTTCTTCATGGCGGCCAGCAGCGAGAGTAGCTTGTACTTGGGTTTCCTACCAATAGACAGTTCAGATCCCTTACTTCAGTTCGTATTGCGTCTCGTCCCCGAAAGGTGAAATTTTGAATACGATTTTGGACCAATTTCATGTCGTTTACAGCAATCTTACTAACTTCTCGAATTGTTCTTTGTTTGTGTTGAAATATTCTTCGATTTCTCTCCTTCCATACACTCCAAACCGCCACAGTAATGGCAATGCTACTCAATTTGGTTCCATGTCTTCATTGCTCCATTTGTGAATCAGGTGATTTATTTCATCAGCTAGTGTTTTGCCTTGCGTTGTTAAATTTGTTGCTAGTATACATGCTTTCAAGATCTCAGCCGAGTATTTACAGGTAAAAAAAAGATGTTCATGGGTTTCTTCATCTCATTCACATAAGACACATTTCTTTTCGTCTGTAATCCCCCATTTTGAGAGTCGGTCTCTTGTGGGTAATCTTTTGAGCACCGCTTTATACGTAGCAAAGGCCGTTTTCGGGTAGTTAGCCCGATTCCAAATGATATTGCACCAGTCCACTTTATTATCTCTGTGTCTGATCTCATTCCAAGCTGACTTAGTGTTGAATTCATTTCCAGTATGTTTCCATTCCCATAGGTCGTGTTCTCGTCCACTAAGATCGGCATATATTGTATTTTTTCCTTAATCCCTTGATTCACTTGTATCACCGAGCAGTTCCATTCATTATTATTGATTGCATCTGCCACTTTCTTATCTGGACATCCATAATATGAGTATGTGTTAAGCCCTAGGATGTCAATCAAGGATTCACCCAAGATCCAAGGGTCTTTCCAGAGATTCGTATCTCTTCCTGTGGCAATCTCCTTTATACAGCACGAAGCTAGTGTTTTTCGAACTTTCATAATTGCTTTCCAAACAGAGGAGGCATTGTTATCAATTTGCATACTCCAGAAATTTCCTCTGATGCATCTTTTCCTCATCCAATTTCCCCACAATCCTTCTCCTTTAATAACTCGCCATGCATGTTTCAAGGTGTAGACCAGTCTCATGTCTTTCAGTCTTCTAAGTCCTGCTCCCCCTTCTTCCTTAGGTCTACACAGGTTCTCATATTTGATCTTGTGTAATCCTCCTTTCCATATGAAGTCTGCACAGACTTTTTCTATTTTCTGTATTGATAATTGAAATGTTTGTAGCCAGAAGTTAACTTTGGAGTGGATAACTATGTGTACTAATTCTATTCTACCTGCTAGTGATAGGAGTCTGGAGCTCCATCCTTGTAGCGTATCTCCTATCGAAGTGATCAAGACTACACATTCTCTATCAGTTATCTTATTGGATGATAGAGGGACACCTAGGTATTTTACAGGGAGTGTACCTTCTTTCACATTCAAATACTCCAAGACTTCATATCTGCTTTTGCATGTTTTATTAAGAAAAAATTAATTGTTTATAAAGCTATATATTTTATTTAATTTATCCAATCCTGTAAACTTATGGTTATGAATATAATGTTTTGAACAATATATATTGATTTATAAGTTTCTTTTTTCCCTTCTTTTCCTTTTCGGGGACGAAAAGTTTTGAGTGGGGGAGAGTGTACCGAACCGTAAATTTCAACAATTTAATTTGTTAATTTAATAGGATTTTTAATTAAATTTTAGTAGAAATAATAGAGGTGATAAATTAATATTGGAATGAACGCTAATTAAAATATAGCAATAGTAATTAATACATATTTATAGTAATTTGAATAAATTCAAATGAATTAAGTAGTGAAAGGACTTTTACCTGGATATAAAATTCAAGGAAAGTATTAAATTGATTTAATGTAATAAAAGATTGTTGACAGTAATTGGAACAAATTAGGGAATTAGATTAATGCAAGTTGATAATTTGTAAACTTGAATGAACATTTCAATTTAATAAATTTATTCAAATATAGGACTTAGTTATAAGTGTAGATTTATGGGTATGATAACAAATTAGTATAAATTGCCTAATTAAGTGGTCAATAAATTTATTTGGAAATCAAACTCATTTACATGGTAAGAAATTATAGTGTGTTATTGATATAAACGGAACTTTAATGATTATTAATATAGTAACGGAAGTGGAAATGGAAATTAATAGGAACGTATTTTAAGGTAGAAATTGCATGTAGATTTATGAAATGGAGTTAATGCAAATAAGTGGAATTGAATTTTACGTTACTATGAATTTAAAGGAATATGTGGTAATTGGATAGAATCAATATAAGACAATAAATGCAATAATTGTGGGTTAATACGTAAAGTATGTAAAGTAATTAATAGAATGAAAATTTAATATTGCAAATTTTATAGAATGTAAAGTATTTAAAACCCTTAATTTATGTGGTCAATTTATATAAGAACACATTTGAAAACGTAATATACACTCAAATTAAAGAGTAAATAGGCGTATATTAATTGCAATGAAATAAAGTAGCGTTGAATATGGAATTATAAATCTGGGTTGATAAGTAACGAACTTAAATGCGACTAATATAGGTGGCTTGTTATATAAGGAGTTAAATAAACTATGGAAATAATTAGTAACTATATCTAAATTTAATGTTTTATTAACGTAAATTAAAGTAACGATTGACGTAATAAAGGATGGCACCAAGGTAAATTAGCTAATTGGTTTTAAAATCCAAGTTTATGAGTAAAATTGACAAATTTCAATATAGTAGTTATTACACAATAAATGGAAATAAAATAGTTAATACGAATAAAGGTGAAACTGGAATTATCAAGATAGTGAAACGTAAACAAATGTTCAATATGTTTAGCGGATAATGTTTGTTTGAATAATAAGAATGTGAATCAACATTTTTCCCATTTATTTGAATTTCAATTTCGATAATATGATTTATTGCAATTAAATGGAAACTTAATATTTGAAATATTGCATAAATGGAAAGGTAGATGAAATCAAAGAAAATAAATATAAACGATAGTAAACCAATGTAAATTGCATCCTTTTTGATAACGATGAATTAGATAATAGAATGAATAGTGAATTTAATAGAATTAGTGGAAATTAAATTCATAATTTAATAAAATTGAGGATCAATATTGAAATGTATAAATTATTCGCCTCTAAATTGACGATTATATTTGTTAAATCATTGTAAATGATTGAGAAGTTAAAAATGTTGAAATTGTCGATCTTCAAAACTAAAATTAAAATTTTGATTTAATTAATTTATTTTAATTTAATAGATGGAAAAATAGCCATTTTGGCCACTGACTCGGATTTCGACGAAACAAGTTTCATCGGATCTGTAACAGTGAATTATTATAGGGTTTCAAGTTTCGTAGCGATCGGACTTGTCGTTTGATCGTACGGCTCGAAACGCCTTGAAATCGATAAATTGAAATCAATTTGAAAATATTGATTTCATCATAACTTCTTCATACAATGAAATTTGGACGTGAAACTTTTTCCATCGCGTTCATAATATTTTAAAATAGCTATTTGGATATATGGGTTTACCCAATTTCGTTCCGGGGTCAGAACGGGCTTTCTGGGCCACGTTAGCGTTAGCACGAATATCTATCAACCCGATCCATATATTTATTTCAATTTGTCTATAAATACCCCGCTAAACCCTAGCCTCCGCCTATTCTCATTTATCTGCGTGTAAATTTTCATCAGCTCCTCTTCTTCTTCAATGGATGCAAACCCTAGATCCAATTTCAATCCAAAAATCAAAGTCAAAAAATTCAAAGTCCTCAGAAAAATTCAAAAAAAAAATATTTATGCTGTCGACGAGCGAAATTCAATGGTGAAATTTGTTTTTCCATTCGGGTTGTGGTTTGAGCAGAAATTGGGCGTTTAGTTTCAGTTGTCCGTATGTTGTTTTTGGTTTTTGCGGTGGATCTTCCACTAGGGGACGATCAGGTGGTGGCAACGCGTAGAGGACGTCGGGGAGGTCCTGGGGATGTAATCATTCACCGAATGGAGGTTGACATCGCCTCGTTTTCACATTGGAAGTCGCGGCGGCGGCTTGCTTGGGGGGTCGAGTGCCTCGTGATCGGCAGGGAGTGGTTGACTTTGGGAGGCGGAGATGGTGGTGATGTTTGGTCGACTTACAGGGGCTTGGCGACGTGGCAGATCAAATTCGTTCGGTGGCAGCTCAGTTGAGCTAGGGTTTCGAAACCCTGTAGAAGCTAATCGCGTAAGGGACGCACGCTTACGTGGACAAGCTTGGGAAGAAAGGTTTCTTTTGTTTTATTTTATTTAAATTAAATTTGCAATCGATCTAACCAGCGTAACTCTTACATACGAACTCCGTTTCATGCACGATTTTTTTTGTTAGGATCGTAATAAAATTTCGGACATTTTGGCGCTTGTTTGGACGGATTTGAATACTGCCAAATTTTTGGGTTTAAATTGGATTCAAATTCAATTTAAATTCAAAAGGTGAGTGTTTTAACCCATTCACAACTTCTAAAATTTCTTATGTTTGTTAAATTGATTTGTGATATGAGTAGAAATTTATTTATGACTGTTTGGCCTACTTTTATTTCATCATCTCGGTTAAATCGCATTTTACCTAACTAAATTATTGTTTAATTATTCATTGCATATAAACTACCAGTAAAATTTGTTATTTTACTGCATATAAACTAGCAGTAAAAAAATTTATTTTATTGCATATAAACTCCCTGCTAAACAGTTATTAAATTTATTATTGAATATAAACTGTTAGTTAATACCTGTTATTTATTACCTATTATATTTTATATGCGCTATACTGATGTTGTTTAAATTGGATGATGATTGTAATAAATGTTTGATGATTGATATGATGGATGAATGGATGCTGTAATTATATTGTATAAACTGCAAGTTATTATGCATTTTCATTTCGTTCGGGATTGCGGTTTGAAATGATATACAATCGCATTTTATTTATAAATTGCGGATTGAAATGATAAATATCTGTATCACTTGACCATAGGATAGAAAATTATATACAGGCACCGCGGTATATATATATATATATATATATATATATATATATATATATATATATATATATATATAATTATTTTGAAACGATTTTCTATGGTTTTGGAAAGAATACGGTTTAATAAATATTAAATTTTGATATATATAAAATAAAATTCTTGAATTTAGATATGTATAAATTTGTTTCAAATTTTTAAAAAATAAGCTAAATAATGAAGTTGATTTCGTTTATATAATATGGCTAAGTATCTATTTAAAATTCTATTGTATATAGAGTTTATAATAATTCGAATAAAGGTAAGGTTGAAGATAAACATAAATATAATTTGAATTAAAGTATTTAAGAAATTTCCTCAAAAAATTTGTTTGAAATGTAAATAAATTAAGATTTAAAAAGGTATGATTTTATAACCTGATTTTGATTAGAGGTTTTAAATGAATATCAAATTGATTTAAAGGATATTATCAAATAATTTAATTTAAAGGAATATCCTGTTATTTAAGTTTAAGGGTTTTACTTAAATAATATTGGTTTAGTAAGTAAATATTTCAAATTTAAATAATAGGAATTGGATTTGATATATATTGAATTATCAAAGAATCTATTTTGAAATAGCGGAATACTTAAAGATTAAAATATATGAACTATATAGTTTTGAAATATAGAATATATAAGCTTTGAAATATATGCGAATTAAAATGGTTTACTCGGTTGTTCAAATTATGTTGGGAATTTATTGTGAAATTTAAAGAAGCTGTTTATTTTATAAAGTAATATAGTATTTGAACCATTAAGCACTAAAAGTTATGTTTCAAAGCTATGGTTTCAAGGTATATATATCTGAAATATTATGATTTTGGGAAAGGGATATTTATAAAGTAATATCATATTTATATGGTTTGAAAGGGATATTATATTCTAGTTTTAAGGTATAAATTATTTTGAAATAACCGCGGTGTTATAATAACGTTTGGTTGTTGAAGAGACCGGGATCGGAAGTTGTCATGCCTCTGCCAACTCCGAAAACCACTTTAACAACCGTGTACGCGATGGAGATTCCAGAATGAAGTAGGATGGTGGTGGCGTTTCCTTTGAGGTAAATACGTGGACCCAACTCCCGTGAGTTGGCATAAGGTGGCTAAAACAGGAGCGATTGATGGGTTAATTGAGGTAGCACATTTGATCGAACACATCCCCTTGATATTCTACTTTGACTTTTGGATTGATTCGGTGGCCACTTTTGATTTCTATGATTTGGGGGTGTTGTTCGAGGTGGGCGGTAGCTGCGCGCTACGCGTTACCACCGACATGGAAGTGTAATTGGTATATCTACCCTGGGATTGCCTAGTTGTGTCGTGTCACCTACCCTATCTCGCCTTGTACGAGTTTGGTTTTCTCCCGTAGCCCGTGAAGTATTTAGGGTAGCCTCCAGATTTGGAGATGCGCTAATACTGGATGGACTACTGGGATTATTACATGTTAAGGTGGAAAATGTAAAGCTTACGCTATTTAAAAGTAAGTTTATTTTATAAATAGACACCAATATAATAGCAAAATATACTACATAGTAAATAGTTTAACGGATCCTTAAGAGATGTAAATCCCGAGCATCTTTTAAGTTACTGCACTCATATTTATTCCTGTTGATTTAACTTACACAAGATCTTTTAGTTCTGACTCGAGTGTTTTGTATTTTCAATTCGCTCGGGTCAGTCCGAGCATTTCAGGATTTGAAGATTTAGCTCTGGAGGACGAAGACAAAGATTTGTATTATTATTATTTATATTATTGCACTACACTCATACTGTTCCGCTGCATTATTATTGGTATGTGTAACTCTGATATGTATTATATAAATATAATCAAATGTTTTGTAAACAGCTTTATAAACTGTATATTTGATTATTATATTTTATCCTTCCGTTGTGAGATTCTGTTTTGTTTTAATTCTTTCTTGTTTTTCTTATTTACACCATAATAATCTGCCCTTCCGTAATGTTTGAATTGGCACGAGTGTTGATTTAAAGCGTGCGAAAAGGCGGGATGTTACATAAATTCTACTATGTTAATATGAGATGATTTTGGTATTACTTCTTTTTGCATACAAGCCAGTTGTTGGCTAAGGATATTAGCTATAATTTTATTTGGAATTTGGAACTTATATGAGTTTGACATTTAAATTAATTAGCATTTCATCACCTGATATTAGAGTTATTTTATTCGAACCTCATGCGTGTATGTGTGTGTATATATCTATATAATATTAACATGTCGATTATTAAAATTAATAATGTATCAATTATAACATGTTGAGCGTAATGATTAGTATTATTAGAATAATTAGGCAACATTAATTTGTAGAAATATAGTTAATGTAAATTAGATAATTAATCCCTAACTAGATCGTAATAAAGGGTTACCTTATATGACCTAAACTATTAATTTTGTAGGATGGGTTATGTGTAAATTTTATATACTTGACTAAGTTATAAGAATGTGAGATCGGTCCAAAGTTACATTGAAGTTTGCACTGATGTGGGACATCACCTATAAAGTAACCACGTTGGACGTGAGGTTGGTCCCAATTCTTCAGGGTAAATCTGCCCAGTTAATTGACTACCAATACCTATCAATGGTCGGATTAATTTGAGATGTCACAATTGGGTTAGGGGTCATAAGTTTCGCTATTGATACGATAAGTGAAATCTTTAGAAGGGTTCCTCTATGGGTTGGAGGTATTAAGTGACTATGGTACGGGCTGCCACTTTCCACTAGGAGAAGTATTAAGTGATCCAATGTGATTTTTTGTGTTGTCAATTAGCGTGAACCACGTAGGGGCCTGCTTTGGGTTCGGTCGAAAATGATAGGGACTTGCTTATATTTTGGGTCTTAAATGGTCACAGTCTACCTAATTCCTATTAAAAGGTATAAGTGGTCTGGAGGTTCTCCCCTTCGCATCGTTAATGACAGTTGCGTTAAAATTTGGAAATAGGTTATGTATTAAATGATGGACCTGCCTATTTTATAGGTATTAAATTGTTAGAGTCTACCTAATTTTCAATAAAAGGCATTAAGTGATTTGGCTCTTGCATCGTAAATAGTAGTATCGTTAATTTTGGATTGGACCGGAAGGACCTTTGGGCTTACAGTTAAAGGTATTAGTATGGTATACTTAAATATATAAGACATATTTTTTATCTAAATAATACTGCCCAAGTACAATTACGGTAAAACCTGATATTGTCATTCACTAGACATTTGTTGTAATGACTGACTCATCACAACACACAAATTAGAGGAGGTAATGCTGATTTAGGTGATGAAGGTGGAGATGCAAACTTGTGGCAACTGTTTATCTATTTACGCTGTTTTCATATTTTTAATGTACCCGGTTTAGATAATTATGTTATTTTTAAATATTATACTGTAGAGATTTTATGTAGACATGTTTTGAGATTTGGTAATAATATGCATATTTTTGAAATCGTTTTCTTTTATTAAAATGGGTACTTGTTTCTGATATTATATTTTATCCATTCCATTGTGAGATTCGAAAAGTATAGATAGCTTTGTGTACTATATATTGTTTAAAATTTATCAACTTAACAGCTCGCTTTGAGATGGGACTAAGGTTCGATAGGCTTTTATTGAGTCGAAATTAGGATGTTTCACTGTGGGTTGTTACGCTTGGTATTAAAGATTAGGTTATCCGATCAATGGTGATAAGTATATGATGAGTGGCGTACTTATTATTTTTGAAAGTATTTTTCAAAATCTCTACTATATATGTGTGTGTACTTAATTTGAATTTACTTTATAAATTCCGGCTATAGAAGTAGTCATGACCATATTTCGAAAGGATAGGAGAGATAACTATAGGCTGGAAGAATAAATTGAGTAAGGAATGTGTGATGGATGTCGTATCGTAAGGAATGTAAATAGGAAAGATAGTAACTCTAAAATTATAAGATAATAAATGTGAAATAATAGGAGTTACAAGAATTTAATAAGGGTATAATGGACTTATTAAGATGATTATTAGGGTAATTATGGAGAGGTAAAGAAGTTTCAATAGGTAAGTAGAACTAATAAATTAGTGTCTTAAGAAATTATTCGATTAGAATAATAATCATTTATTACGAACAATCAACATTTATAGAAATAGCGGATAAACATGTTGGACAATAATTAAATATTATGAGGCAGTGTAGTTGTAAACATCCAAAAGTAAGGGATGACAAGGAAGAAAATTCAATAGAAAGGACAATTAAAGTCAATTTCTAAAAATCCAACCCCATGTAAAAGAAATTGATAAAAATGATTTTTGGAAACTTCCTTGAAATATTTTGAATGAGTTTTTCAAAGGTTTTATTGAGAAGTTATTATTTTGAAAGAAAAATGGGAAACTTAAAATTTTATAATTTAGAAATTTTGTTGTGGCAAATGTTTGCGAATAAAAAGTTTTAAATAAAATGGGTTTTTCATTTTTAAAACTCTTAATTTAAAACTTTGGTTGAAAAATTTTTAGTTTAAAGATTTTCGTTAAATGGATTTTTCTTTTTGAAATAAATTTAAAATAGAGTGTTAGTTGGACTTGATGATTTTTCCTATTTATAAATTTGGAAGTTCATTAAAATTCTTCTTTTTAAAATAGAAATGAAACTTGACTAAAATGATGTAGAAGCCATTTAAATCGGTGAAATATATAACAGAGGCAATATTGGGAGATTTAAATAGGAATAGTGTTAGAAATTTATAAATTGGTACTAGTAATTTAATTAGAGATAATGTAGGGGAGAAGTGACGAGATTGAGATAGGAAAATGATGGGATAAGAGTTTACCTTGTCTACTCCAGTTTTCATTATTTAAAGTTGTAGAAAATGTTTTTCAATGTTTGGATTAAAAGACCAACTTTAAAAGGAATAAACCTTTGATTTAGAAAGCTTTTGAAAAAGAAAAAATTATTTCGCTCCTTTTTTGAACTAAGCGATCCTTTTTAAAATTTTGACAGTTTGGTTTAATAATTGATTTTTAAAATTTTTGGGTTAAATCCCCACTTTTAAAAGAAGTAAGCTTTTGATGTAAAAGTATTTGAGAAGGATAATTAATTTACTAAGAAATTTTAGAACCTTTAAATTTGGGATTAAGAATAAAACGGTAAATATTTTGAAAATTGTGGAAAGTTGGGTTCAAATATTTTTGGAAGGTTTTATCCAAATGTTTAACAAAAATGGAATAGATATATAGAATAAAATAAAATATAATGTTTAGATGCTTTTGGGAATTCAATTTCCTAAACTATTTTTACAAGTTGCAAAATTCTTTTGGAAAGTATGCTTAAAGGTTTTCTTTCGAGATGTAGAAATTCATTTGCAAGTTTGAATTTCACACGTCGCCTACTAGCATAATATGGGTTTCCAAATTTAAAATTTATGGAGTAGATAGGGATCATTATCTAAATAAGAAAAGATTAAAGGTTTTGGATATGAAGTAAATAAAAATGGTATGTACAACGTGATTAGGAAATTTTAAATCAATCCCAAGCATTTATTTGTAGAATATTGGTAAAGTTGTAAGGATATTCCTGATTTATAATTAAGTTGTAAGTTTAGGTTGCCCTAGTTGACTTGGATTGTGAATCTCTATGTTTTAATATATTTGGAGCATATTCCATGTAATTTCCATAAATTATCCAATCTCAAAATGTATATAAGAATGTGTCGTTTGAATTGACAAAGGATGTACCAGAAAGGAAAGAGATGTGTAAGATATGAATACTCTTTTCCATAGTTTACACTTTCAATTTCAATAAAAGAGATAGAAATAATTCCTTGTAATCTCAAGCAAAGAAAAAATCTCACTTATGGTTAATTCATGAGAAATTATAATGGTAATCCTTTTTGGAAGAATAGCTTTGATAAAACAAAATATGAAAAGGAATGTTATAGTATAGAAATTAATAATTAGAAATAAGAAACATATAAATAACGTAATTTACAACGATATTCGTATTAATTATAAATAGCATGGTATTTGTAGGACTAGAATTTATGGACAATAATTATAGATTTAATGGACAATAAATTTGTAATAAATAAAGAATAAAAAAGAATTAAATGGGGGACTGAGTAAGGAATCTAATATAGTGATAATAGAACTAAGAAGGAAAATAAAGAAAGGTGGGAAATAGATATTTATTATAGGTAACATAAATTAATTAGAACTAAAATGGAAAATAAAGAAAGGTGGGAAATGGTGGAGTGACACTCTAGGAATCCATCTTAAATTGGTAAGAAGCATTAGTACCTCAACATCATTAACACTACTTAATGATTAAGGGCAATTTCTACCAAATTTTCTTCTAGATTTTCTAGGTTGAAATCGCTAGTTGTCTCCTTTAGGAAAAGTGTTTGATATGGTATAAGGCAAGTCATTATTTTAACAGAAATTTTTTCAAAGACTCTTAACTAGTGATAAACTGTAGATAAGACCAGAAGTTAGTGAGGAAATTAGGTTAGAATGCTTCAAATCCAAAGTTTGCAGAGCATCAACATTGACCATGAATGAGTTAAGCTGTATAAGGTTATAAAGAGAATTTTCTATTCGGTCAAGGATGAAGGAAGAGTCGCTGAATAAGTTTCTAGATGTTTGATGTGCCAAAGTATAAGGCTAAGAAAGGCAAGCCTAGAGGATTGTTATTACCGTTGGAGATTCCAAATTGAGTATAGGAGTATATATCGACGGACTTTATAGACAGGTTGCCTAGGAGTCAAAAGGGCAATAATTCTACTTAATTCTTATCACATCATGAATTTAATTCAACTACAATAAGAGGTTTATTATTGCGTGAGTGGGTTAAATCATTCACCTTTGATTTTAGCGCATAAAAATTCAAATAGAAGTGCAAAATCTCAACAGACTTCAAATTCAACCAAATCAATTTCATGTTGTTTGGAATTTAAATATGAATCCAGCAAAAGAAATCGCACGTGAATCGTAATTTATATACAAAAGATATTCATGTTATAAGAAATATTATTAAAATGATAATTGGTATACATTTAATAAAAAAATAAACAAAGTTCAATACTTCCGTTTTTCTCAAGATGAGGCTTCAAGCAAAGATGGAAGAACAAACTAAGATAAGGGCAGGATGTGAAGGAAAATTGAAAAATGAAAAAAAATGAAACTCGTGTTTCATAAAAGAAAGCTTTTGAATTTGCAAAAATGAGAACTTTTGAGATTGCTCACATAAAAACGATACGAGGAAAGAAAGAGTTGAAATCGAGATCCAAACTTAGGAAATGAGGTGGTGGCAAAAAAAAGAAGGGACAAGTTTAAAACGTAAACAATTTTATGATAAGAATATACCTTCAGCAAAGAACAATTTGAACAAAATGAATATGAGGTGTCAGGTGAAACAAAACGCAAATGAAGAAATAAAGTTGCAGGTTATTTGATAATAAGGTAATCAAGGTAGAGGGACAAAAATGGATGTTACGTTTTGTTTTGAAAGCTTCAAGCATTAATAATGCATAAGGAAATGTACGTAGGAATGGGAAAGTTTGCAAACCAAAGGAAAATGAAATTTTATACACATTTATTTTTTTATCAACACACAATAAATAATATTATACTTACTTTAAAAATGAAAACGTTCAATTTGGTTTTCCCAAAATAATCTTATATTTGCATTGAAACGCCCATTTTATTTAACGCGAAACTTGCATTTCTTTTGTTAAATCTATTAATTGCATGCAGTGTTTTCCTTCTTTTAATGAATATTTCAATTGCATTTGTAACATCCCAAAATTTATCAAATTCAATTAATAATATATTTAAAATCTTGGGACTAATTTGAAAATAAATTGGGAAAAATCTTAAAAACAAATAAAGATAGGTGATAATAATATATAAATAAATTCCAATTTTATTTTGAGTTGAAGATATTGAAATAATGAATGTTTTAAAAGTCGTTTAAATTTAAAATCTTATATATATGTATATTACATATATGAGTAAAATAGAATACACATTGAAATTTAATTTAAATTTATTCAAGGTAAGTGTGAATGTACAAATGGACATAAATGTCTATATTTCATGTTTAAAAATTGAAATTTGAATTTAAATTTAAAATAAATGCTTTAAAAATAAGTAGCATTTAAAATCATTGAGGAATAAAGTATACAATGGTTAAAAAAACTTTTCTTTTAAACATTGTATATATGTGTATACAAAAATGAATAAAGGAATACATTTACTTATTAAGTGTATAATATATAAAATATAGTTTATAAAATTCTTTTGCCTTGTAACAAAATCACAAATGTGAATATACGTTCACATGGAAGATAGAGTAGAATGATTAACGAAAATCTAGAGCTTATGATATCTTTTTACAAATGGCACAAACCATCATTACTTTAATAAAATAATCAAATAAAAAATTTCAAAAAAACCTTTCAGCTTCCCAATTCAAATTTTTAAACCTCCAAATCTCTGAAGTTCAGTAACCAAAAGATTTTGCAATCTTATCTCCAACACTCAAGCAAGAAAGAAAAATTCAGAAAAAAAGAAAACTGTCAAACCCTTCTTCAATTCAAAACTAAAATTTGAGAATCACCATAAAGCTTCAAAACTGTAGTGTGTTACATCTCTCAGTTAAGTTTTTAAAACTTTATAGTTAATAAAATTATGATTTTTAAAACCAAGTTTTAACACAAGCAAAGTTTAAACTGCAGATTAGCTTGAACAGGGGAAGCTTCAGGTTTTAGGCAGTGCAGTTTTTTTTTGGAAATGAAGTAAAAGGGCAAGTAACTTTCTTTTTAAAATCTGAACTTGAAGTTATAATTTCTAATGAAGAAAGAATTTAATACAATAAATCAATCAATTACTTGCAGAAAAAATCAAGTCCAAGACTTAAGCTATTTCTGTTTTCAAGTTGCAGAGGAAAAAAAAGAAAACTTCTCTGTTATATATACATTCAACTGTAAGTAAAATAAAACTATTATTATTAATGAAATAAGTGAATGAACATAACAAGAATAATCATAGATCTGTAACTATAATTTGCAGATCTAAAACCCCAAATTTTAAAGTAGGAAAGGAAGAATAGTTGCCAAGCTTCATCTCTATTTTGAAACTGTCAGGAAACTCTCTAGAAAAGGTGAGTAAACTTTTGTTTTTTCCAATTTTTTGTTGCTGTGTGGATGCTTGAATTATATAGGAAAGTTAAACTTTGGTTTGCATGCAAGAATCTTGAATATATGAATGAATTTTTTTGCTGTGCATGTTGATTGTACAAAAAAATGCAAATCCCTGTTTAACTTCAGGAAAACAAAACCTGACAAACCCCAAGTTTGCTTTGTCGCTAGCTTTGTATAGATTAAAGTGTTAAAATGAAAATGGTTCAGATCCATCTAAATTGAATTTTAAAAATATGTGTATGGATCAAAATTAGAATGCGTGCCTAGGAATGTCATTTCTTTTCCCTATTTTCCTTAGCTCTCTGATTTACAGTAAAAAAAACTATGGCCAATCCAAAATCTTACTATCTTTCATTTCTGTTGAAAATGGATTGTAACAAGTTGGAGTTTTGTGTTTAAATTTGCACCATGTTTCAGAAACAAAGCAAAGCAAGTTTGTAGTTTTTACTGGAAACTAAAAAAGAAACAAAAACAGTAACATCTGAACTTTGGTTTACAAGGTAACCCACATCAAAATCTAATCTCTCTCCCTCTTTACTCCTGAAAATGATTATAAACAAGCTAAAAATATTGTTTAACCCTGCACTGTGTGTCAGTGATGAATTAAAACAAGTATATATAGTTCTTTCTTCCTGGAAACGCAGTCACGATTCAAACTTTACAGAATTTCGAACTTCACGAATTTTAATTTCAGTAATATCATTTGAATCCCCTCTAAAAATAATGATTTTTGAAACAAAAATCCAAATTTTTCATTAGCTTTTCACTGGAATATTCGGGATAATCTGGAAAATGAAGTTTTATCAAATTCTGGTGATCTAAGACGTTATAGGCCTCGAGTTCGTTGTGGCAACAAGATTTAATGTTCAAAATCATTAGAAAAATACTAGATAAATTTATTAATCAATTGATCTTGGATTCGTGATCAAAGTAGGGTTTAAGAACTCTTTTCTTTTCATGATGGAAATGATGGTGTTGCGCCATAAATACGTGATCGGCTTGCGTGCCTCCGATGCCAATCGAGGCATCGTGCATTGATGGAGATTTGGTCCAAATATGGTGACCGCTGATGGTCAGAGGAGGTGGTGCGAGACGATTTACTGATGAGGTCCTGATGGGTTGTTTTGGGTCGAAGTGTTGCGATCCTCGTTTTCAAATCTTTTTCAAATTCTGGTGTTTGTTGCGTCTCGGGGGATGGTAGTCGACTCGCTGGTGGTCACAGCTCTAACAACGGTGGCGAATTTGGCCGTGCACGTGCACGTGGGGAGTTGTGGTGTCAGTGTGATGGTTTGGGGAAGAAGGGTGGCAGCTCGAAGCAGTACGCGGGGGATTGAGGAGAAAATTCGAAGTCAAGCCCGTGTCGTTTTAGCGTTGTATCGGGTTGTTTAAAAACTTGACAAATTTTTTTTGCAAAAAAATGTCACTCGGGTAGGTTTTGGTTAAAACCCAAAGTAGGGGGGTTTTATCCTCAGGGACAACTCGAAGCAAGCCTCGGGTTGGTCAATAAAAACAGAAAATCCAGTTTTTACTAAATCTTGAAATACAAGTTAAATTAATTTTTTTTCTAAATCCACTCTTTTTAAATTAATGATAATTGTAAATGGAATTTCAAGTAAATGGTATTGGATCAATTATTTAAAAATTTATGAAATTCAAAGATATTTTAAATCTCATATTTTCTTTTAAACAAAAGTTGTTTTAAAAAATTTAACTTAATAAAAATTTAAAAGTAAAGCAAATACCCAAGTGTTAACTTAAAATCCAAATTTATTTATAATGGTGAAATAGTATTAACAATTAATGTTTTGTAATGATTTTATGATTAATAATTAATTAATTTAAAGAATTGTTAATGAATAAAAGTAATTTAACTTAATTAGTTAACAATTAAGAATTATTGAATTAAAAGAATTAATTAAAGAAAAATTAATTAATTAAGCCAATTAAGATTAAACTGATTCATAATTAGTAAAAATTAAACATTGATTTAAAATAATGAATAAGGATAATTATACGGTTAATTCACTTTGATCACAATCAACTTAATCAAAGATGAATGACCACCATCAAATATTCTGTACTGGACTGGTATTTCTGTTGTGATACTGTGATTGCTTTGTGATGAACTGCGATTTGTGATTTGTTCCTATATGTATGTGAAATCCCTTTTTCCCGTAAAACGGCATTTAAACTTCGATGCGACAGGGAGTCGGATTTCAGTTTGTTATCTGAAACCCACATCGAACCTCGAATGTGAATCCTTGTAATTGATACACCCACATGTTTTAAAATTGAGCGCTCACTGTTCGGATTAGCCAGGAGATGACCTTTGTGTCATATTTCTGAATAGTGATTTGACGAAATGGATAGCATTCGAAGATGGTGGTGAAGACCGGGTGTCTTCAAAAACATTAGGATAACCTATCGATTGTCTCTGCACCGAGTTGCTCCGGTATAAGGATTCCCTAAGTGATAGGAAGTCCGATCGGGAATGTGGATACCTGGATTTGCAAGGGCTTCTTCCTTTATTGGATGAAGTGCCTTCGGTTCTTTTCGAACTTGGAACAGACTTGTATGGTCGTGTGTCTGACACTACACTTTGAGATATAATGCCGATTTCTTTCAAATATATATCTGTTGGTGGCGGAGAATTTATTCTCTTAGCTTAACACCCTTCTCTGAGACGTACGAACTCAGAGGTTATGTAGTTGAAGGTTATCAGCGATATACTCCCAATTTGGTAGTGTGGCATGCTAAGTGTTGTTGTATATTGATGATCATTTGTGATCGAAGCATGGCTTTCGTGTAAAGTGCGGCTTTATGGACGAGACCTCATCGGACCTCACACACCAGAAATGGTCGAAATCGGAAAGATGCGGCAAGGTTATAAGGGGTCGCGCACTTTAGGGTATGTCATTTTCTTTTGAAAAAAGGTAGTATCATGGTCTGGAGCCCAGATACTTACCTATGTGGTTGCTTCAATCTCATTCACTATGTGGTTGTTGCTTTGTGATGGAGGGCCCTCGGATAAAAGTCCCAAAGGACTAGGGAATGGCATACTCGAGTGGTAGTTACCTAGTTACAGAGGTAACTCGGCCTTGTGTTGGCAGAAAGCCGAGTAGGTTCTCGGGACGTCCCGCCGGAGGCATACCCATGTGGCATAGGAAGTTCATTAGCCTGACCATTTGTTGGAAATCCAATTCCCAGTACGAACCCAGTACGGTTTTAGTTGCAGAACCTGCCATTTAACATGGCAGCTATAGTAGGTGTAGTATCATGGTACCTATGATGGCTAGGATTAATATTCTACTTTAGAAATGTTTTCACACTATGCATTAGTAATAATATCAAAGAACTTCCCTCGTATTAAGCATATTTGACTATCATAAGGGGAAATCTCCCCCAAGTGTGCGATTGCATTGTGTGTGTGCCGGGAGGTCTTATGGTAGTTTCATTTTCCAAAACATTAACGGTTTTTCTTGTACAAATTTGTTCTATTTAAAAACAACTTTTTTGTTTACTTATACCAGTCCCATGACCGACCCGGAGTTTATTTTTTCCTTTCTAAACTCTGGGTGCCCACTATTTCCATACGGGCAGCCTAATAGCAGGTTTTCCGTATTTTGGCATTAGCTGTATTTTGATTTGGAGATTATCGGGTTTTTGGAAGATTTTACCTTAGAGACATTTTGGATGCTTTTGGATCTCAAGGTGCTTAGTTTGGAGTTTACTATCACTCTATCTTCTTGGAGAATTTTGGCATTATCTTTTGTTGTTCTATTATGACATTCTATTTGGAGTTGTGATTCATGTTTTATGATACCCTGATGTTGTAACAGATATTATTATGATGTTGTATCTGTGATGTAATGCATGATATTCATTTTATTTCCACTGTTTTATATTCATCTAATGTTGTTATAAGCTCCATCCGACTGGAGTTCGATGTTTGAATCTTTGGCAGTCGAATACAAGTGAGGTATTTGATGTCAATTTTCGAACGTTGGATTTCGGTTCGTAACAGCATTAGTTGCAATTAATTACATAAGAAGAAATACAAAACAATTATTTCCTTTAGTCATTTAGACACGTTTATAAATTTGTTATCTATACAATGTAATAAATAACTTACTTAAATAAATGATTCTCCTATTCTTGTAACAATCAGCATGCTAAAACACAGTTCAAATAGAATATATTTTTCCTTTGAATCAATCATTCTATTCTTTATTTTAATGAAATTAAACTTATATTCACAAATCAAACATTCATATTATTTAATAAAATTGTTCTTTTTCATTAAAACAAACTTTCCTTACATTTTCACAAAACATAAGCTACTTTAATTGCACTTATAAATTTACAATTTAGTGTCTGCTTTCCTATTAATTGAAATTATTCAATTACATTAATTTCAATTGATTGTAAACGTGAATTTCAACATGGAATAAATAAATATAATGAGAAATAGAACAATTATTTCCCAACTAATAATAATTTAAACATATTTAATAAACTATTGGATACAAACAAGAATTACACATTTCTTACTTAATAATAGTTTCTCATCTCCGCAGTCAATTTTCAGCTAACAACCATTTCAAATAAATAAACATAGGGTTTCTTCTTTAGTAAAGAAACATTTATTATTCCATTCAATTGGAAATTTACATACAGACAGTTATTAATTTCATTCAAACCAATGTCATTAAAATAAACACTAACCTATGTTATCATTCTTAGCTTATTGAAAACTTTTGTCAATAATAGAAATTTTAATTAAGCTCATAACCTGTATTATAATTTAATTTTTATCAATAAAATCTTAATTTTTTTATTCCTAACAAATTTATTCAAAAATTTTATTTAATTGAATATTTTTAGTTATCAAAATTACGAGTCGTTACACTTAAACACTATCCCCTTGGTGTTAAGTATGGAATGGATGTTCCGTACCACCATTTTTAAAAGGCCAGTTTAGAGAAAGCCAAATCTCAAATTCTTTTTATATTTCTTTCGATAAACTTTTTTAAACAATTCTATTTGATTAATGAAATCTCTTTTTATTTTTTGAAACCAAAACCATTTCAAAATTCTTTCCAAAACTTCCAAATTCATTTATAAAACCCTTTTATAAATATTCAAAATCATTTATATAAATTCCTTTATAAATATCCAAACATTTTATATAAATTTCTTATAAATATTCAAACTTTTTTATGAACTCCATCTATCAATATCCAAATCATTTTCTAAAACTTCTTTTATAAATACCCAAAAATCATTTATAAACTTCTTTATAAACCTTTTATGTTTAAAGAACTTCTTAAATAACCTTAAATCCGTCTACTTTCCTTTAATAAGTAAATCCATTTTATAAATCTCCATTATTTATGAAATCTTCTGCTTAAAAATTCAAATCCATTTACCCAAAACACCCTATAAATTTCCATATTCATTTATAAAACTGTTTATATAAACTTCCTTTTATAACATGGAAAACCATTTCCATTAGTTAAAACATCTTTAGTAAAACCATTTATCAAATCATTCTTTAAATATCTTATCCAAATGCACTAACTTTGAAACTTTTTCAAAAAGGAGGTGAAATATTTACCATTACAAAATCAAACGAAGGCTTAATGACCACGATGACGCTTTTAATTTGGTTTTACTTATCTAGTTTAACATGGCATCATATACCAACACGTATATAAGGGATCAACACATAACCATCAATCAACTTAAGTAAATGTCAAAGCTAATTGTAATAGCAGAATGGTGTTTCGTTCTACTAATAGATGTCATTTAGTTTTCCTAATCATATAGGGTTACTTAAGGGTAAGTGATACAGAAATCCCTTGATTTAAAACAAATTTGAAACAAAAAACAGTTTAAAAAAATTGATTACTCAAACTCAAAGCGATTTAAAATAAATTAAAACCCTTATAATTGAGAATCAAATTCTTGTCTAAAATATTAATTAAACTCTAATTAAAAGTAATTAAACTTTAATCAAACCTTATTAAAACAAAATTAACTTTAATCAAAGATTAATTAAATACACTTTTAAAATAATAATTAATTAACAATCATCTCAAATAAATACCTAAATAATAATTAATTAATTCTTAATTAATAACTAAATAACAATGAACTTTAATTAAGTAACAATTCATGATTAACTTAATTGATTGACACTTAAGTTTAAGAACCATTATTAACAATAATTAAGTACTAATTACCTTTATTAATTAATTAACATATTAAAAATGATAAATAAATAATAAATAATTGTTCTCTAATTACTAAACTAAAGTTAGAAAAGATCTCCTAAAGTGATTTTACGTTAAAACAAGTTTAGATTAGATATTTAGATTATTCCAAACTGCGCATATAGCGACTATCGTTATACGGATTCGTAATTTTCAAAACTTGAAAATTTGATTTTCTAACTTTTAAAGCTTCAAATTTGAACTATTGTCTTCTTTAAAACATGAAAACAAAATTTTGAAACCAAAATCGAAGTTTTAAACTCGAAAACTTTTCTCTTTGAAATAAAAATCAAATTTTCGACAAAAAGCGGATTTCTACGTCGCTTTTGATTAGCGAATTGCCACCTTAGTGTCATGAACCCACATACAACATTCAAACATAATACCATGTCATAACATTATATCACTATCATAAACAAATTAATACTTCACAATACTAACGAAATTTTCCAATATTCAATGTATATTCTTTATCGCCAAATCAAACTTCGGAATAAGCAATCATCACCTAATCAACATACTTAAGCAACATTTTAACTCATAAATTTTACAACTTTGGAAAGTTAATAACTTGAATTTTATAAACACGAACTTTACTCACCAAACTTTCATTAAATCAAACTAAACTTGCAATCGACTTAGCTCACTTACTCCTAGCTCAACAAAGTGTAGACGTGGACCCTTGGAGGCTAAATGGGCTCGCCATGCATGTGTTTGGGCTCAGCCATGGCTAGAACAAGGCCCATCCTTGGTGGTTTTTGGTGGGTATGGGTTTTGTTTAGTAGAGCATGGATTTGGAAGCAAAATGGAGGAGTTTGCTTATATTTTTACACTAATTTTCTATCTTTTCTATTAGGAATTTGGAGATGGAAGCCATTGAAATACATGAAGATAAGAAGAGGTTTTTCACAGGAGAATGTGAATGAAAAAAAGAAGACAACATAGGAATGAAAGGGGTACTTATAGACTTAGGAATTTATTAAAATATGTAAAGTGACTTAATAAAATAATACACACATGCATGCATGCATCCATACCTCCCTTTCCCCTCACATATACACGTTAACCCCTTCCTAGGCTATGTTGTAGGGTACTTAAGATGTGGCAAAGGATTTGTATTTATATAAGTGTTCTTATGTGTATATATATATATATGTCTTTTATGACAAAATTTGTCACATCCATTGTTAAGCTAAATTAAATATGTGTTAGTATGTAAATAAGAGTGTTTTATTATTATTAACCCTAACATATATATGTGTGCGCATAATGCACCAAGTGTGCGCAATGTTCCCGACGACTTTTGGGTGTCAAAAAGTCGAAATTTCAAAAAAAACATTCTTCAGTTACATTTTTTATTTTTATTTGAACTATCGATATTGGTATATAAATTTTTAAAAATATTTTATCATCGTTATTAAATAATTAAAATTGATTTATTTACTAATAAAACTTCCATTTATTTGTTATATAAAATACATTTAAATAGCCTATTTTAAAGTGGAAAAATTCTAGGTCGTTACAAACATGTTTTACCATCATTTATTATTATTTAAAAGAGTTATATTTTAATTATAAAACATATTATTTTAATATTTAAGATTTATAAATATTCGAAAATCAAGGCGGTAAAATTCCAGATCGTTACAGAGAGAGTGCGGGAAACTAGCTTATTAGGTGGAGCTTTTGGACTAATTAGAGGGAGTCTGTGACTTGAGGAAATATGTATATGACATTGCCCCTGTAGTAGAGCCTGATTAGTTAATTATTGTTGAAACGAAGCCTACCACCGCACCCCTTCGTTCCACCATATGCATTGTGGAGAACATTATTAGATGGCTTCGTAATAATAAAATTTGGGTTGGTTCGAGTAGAATGGGGAGATAACCCAGCGAAAAGCACATGAGGAACCGAAGAAAAGATGAAGGTTTCTCATCCTGAGCTTTTCGCGGGTAAACTTTTCCCTCCAAATATGGTTATTTTGTTCCCTCATGGTTGCTAGATTGGATGGTAAGGAATGGTTGCCCCCACCTTTTACCATTATTTTTGAACTCATATAGAATTTTATATTCATATTTATGGTGCTTGCATACATGCACATATGTCACAATCTTGCATTCATGCAAGAATTGAGCCCACCTATAATATATTGCATACATAACCATATTGCATTTTTTGGTTAAATGGCTGGTTGTATAGATTACTGCAAATAAATTGGTTGTATAACATGGTTGTTGAGTGCATGTTACAATATCCAACCTTGGTGATTTGGGGAGCGAAATCCCTTTAAAGGGGGGAGCATGCAACACCCTATAGAATTTAAAAAGAAATTAAATAAATAGAATAAGGTTATAATGGAAATTTTGTAACTGTCAAAATTTAACCATGGGAGTGGCAATATTGCATCCGTGGTGATTTTCTGATCAATTTCCATATATAATTTATTGAAATCGGAGTTCAAACAGAGAAGTTATAGACACTTGAAGTTTTCGAATTTAAAATAATTCAAATGAGTTTAAATCTAAAATTTAAATATTTGAATTTTGAAAATTTTAAATTTTGAAATTTAACATTTAACATTAAGGGTAACTTAAAGTTCAAGTTAACGTTAGAATTAAAGATACGGTGAAGCAAATAGGGTAATAAATAAAAATAAAAATGGAAGGAAAAATATATGGTTATTATAGGGGATCGATCAACCACCCTTAGGTAGCAGTCGACTTCCCAAGGGTAGCGGTTAACCGGTTAACCGATGATGGCTTTCAAGGCAATGGAAAACTTAGGCTTATACGCCCCGGATTTGTTTATTTTAAATCAAACAGTTGAGGTTCATTCTCACCTCTATAAATAGACCCCTAGGCCGTACACTGTTCCTCATAAAATTCTGTAGCAATAGCGAAGTTCTATCACATTCATTCCTCTTCGGATTATAGAAACATTAAACTTTCTGGCAAATAATTCTAATCTCTAATTTAAATTAGCTTTTCAATTATTCTCTCTATCTTCCAATTTCTAAAATCTAATATACGCACACAAAATCTATTTTTTTATGTATTAAAAAAAAGGAAAGATCTAATATAAAATTAGGAGCGGAATAAATCAGAAGTCATCTTCTTCATATTTAGTGTCCAGAATCAGTTCGAATTTTTAGGTAAGAGGTTTAGATGTTTAATTCTTTTGGTTTCTGGTTATATTCCTCTCTAGTTTCTGATTCTAAATCTAATATGTATATAGATATATAATTCACTTTGTTATATTCTCCAAAAGAGGGAAATCTGAAAGGAAATTAGACTAGGTGGAATCAAATCCAGTTAGGAAGCAAAAAATTCTCTGTCTATGGAAATGTCAAGTTTTTCCCACTTTTGTAATGAAATTTTATTTATTTGGATTTCATGTATGCCTTGGGAAATTCTGGTAAACGAAAACAAAACATCTAAAACCCTAAAATTTACTTTGTTAAATGTCAATTTTTGGATATGTTGTAATTTCAATTGTTTGTATTAACATCATAGGATCAGATCTGTAATTGAGTTTTGGATAATTTATAATCCGTTCCACTTTATTTCTTTTGACTTCACTTGTGGTAGTAAAAGGTTTCTAAAAGCAAATAAAGTTATAAACCGTATGTAAAATATAAATTTGATTGTATTGTAGTTTGCACCGCCTATTTTTGTAAATTAAAAATGTACGGACCTTTTTTCCACTTCAAGGTGCTATGTGTAAAAGTTGAACAGAATATAAAAGATCTAAATTATAAGGATTATTTTCCTTGAATAAAAGAGGCAAATTCTACTATGCTAATATGAGATGAGTTTGGTGTTATTCCATTTTGTATACAAGTCAGTTGTTGGCTAAGGATATTAGCTATATTTTTTTGGAGTTCGGCACTTGTATGAGTTTGATATTTAGATTAGTTAGCAGTATTTTTGTATGTGATTAGAGATATTTTATTCGAACTTTGTGTGTATATGTGTGTATGAATGTGTGTGTGTATTTACAGATAATAGTAACCTATTGATTATTAAAATTAATAACGTATTGAGCGTAATGGTTAGTATTATTAGAATAATTAGGTAACATAGTATGACTAAGTTATAGGGATGCGAGTTCAGTCCAAAGTTACGTAGAAGTCTACCCAATTAAATATGTCTACCAGCATTATGGCTTTCAGATTGATGTAGGATAACGTATATAATAAATATCCCTAGTGCATGCAAGGTTAGTCCCAATTCTATTAGTTAAATCCACCCAGTCAATCTGGCTATCAGAACCTACGAATAGTTAGATTAATCTGATATGTCACGGTTGGGTTATAGGCCATAAGTTAAGCTATTGATATGACAGATGAAATCTTTAGAAGGGGTCCACTTCGGGTTGGAGGTATTAAGTGTCTATGGTATGTCCACCTCTTTACTTCGGGAGAAGTATTAACTAATCCAGTGGGATTTCTTACGATGTCAGTTAGTGAGAACCACTTAGGGACCTGCCTTGAGTTTCGTCAGAAATGACGAGGATCTGCCAATGTTATAGGTTCTAAATGGTTAGAGTCTACCAAATTCCCATTAAAAAGTTATAAAGTGGTTTGGAGGTTCTCTTTTTCGCATCGTTAACGACAGTTGCGTTAGAATTTGAAAATGGATTAGGTATTAAATGACGGGGAGCTGCCTATTTTATAGGTATTAAATGGTTAGAGTCTGCCTAATTTTTAGTAAATGGCATTAAGTGATTTGGATGATTTCCCTTGCATCGTAAATGGTAGTTTCAGTAATTTGGAATTGGACTGTAATGGCCTTTGGGCTTACCGTTAAAGTTATTGATATGGTATAGTTTAAATATGTAAGACATATTTCTTATCTAAATAATACTACCCAAGTATAATTATGGTAAAGGCTAATATTCTCATTCACCAGACATTTGTTGTTCCAACCCACTCCTTATTACGATGTACAAGTTAGAGGAGGCAATGCTGATGTAGGAGACGAAGGTAGAAATGAAGAATGTGGCAGTTATCCATCTATGTGACAATCATGATTTTTCAGTGTTGTTTAAATAGAAAAAATAAAGATTTAAATTGGATAAATTAGAATTTAGTATTTTTATTTGAATAATAATTGAAATTAGATTTTAAATTGATTTTAGAAGGATAATTTAGATTAGAAATTTGGGATAATGTTTTAAAGTCTGTATAATACTGGAAAGGAATATAAGCAATTTATTAATACAAAATTATAGTTTTAAAACTAACTAAATAATGAGTTAGACTTCTCTAAATATTCTATAAATTTATTTCAAATAAAAATAAGTCAGTTGTGTTCAAACAATAAAAAGTTTTAAATTTGGCCTTCCGTTAAAATGATGTATTGTAATATTTAAATATTAAAAGATATTATAATTATTATTTAAAATATATTTCCCTTCTTGTACATGGGATGTTGAGATGTAGAAATAAATTTATGTTTTGTATACATTTCAGAAGTAAAATCAATGGGTAAAAATATGGTTATAAGTGAGAGAATGAGTGTAATATGCTTTAATTCTTTTATTTGATTGGGTTTGGGCTTAAATTATGTTTTCAACCCATTAGCATATTAGAGATATGTTTTGTCTCTTTTGTACTTGACAAAATTAACAAGTATGTTCATTTTCTAATTTATAGTAAAAAAAAAGCTTCCTCTTTCTTGTTCCCAAAACCTAGAAGCTATTTCTCAAAAACCAATTCAACTCCTTAATAAATTTGATCACTTTTGAAGTTAATAATTTCAGGTAATGGAATATAGAACCCATTCTCCTCTTATTAGAGATTTGTTTCATATTTCAGTAATTTAAATTAGTTTCTTTGCTATTTTGAATTAAATCAACTTTTGGGTTTTCTAGTGAAGCAATTGCAAGTTGCTATTGTAATTTTCTATTAATGCAAGGAGAAAGGCGAGTTTAGAACCCACACCTATCTCTATTTCGAATTTATTTACTGAATTGGGTGTTGGATGAATTTTTTTGAATTAATCATAATGTGGTTGTGATATTTGCATATTTTTTGCCATAACCTCTAATAGTTGAAACCTTTTTTCAATTTACTAAAACTCACCTCTTATGACCATGATTTGCATTAAATTGTTGAAGTTTGTATGCTTGCATGGTGATAAATCAGAACCCAAAAATTCAAGATGATCAACGGGAAAAAAATGGGGACAAATGGAACAATTAGAGGCCACCTCCACAACCTAGAGATAAACCCAGGCGCTTCGACAGATGGACAGGTCCACACGACTAATGCACCAGTCGTGCCTTGGGCTGACCCCCAGGTCACACCATTTTGGCCCCGTGAATGCTTTGGTTTGCTTGTTTGGTTACTCGTTTGACTATTAGATGTTAATTGCTTGTTCACCTTGATGTTTTGCTATAATTTTAGCATCGTTTGAAGCTTGGTTGTGGTGAATTGCTTATGCATTTTTGGGTGTTTGAATTCCACTTTGATGATCTTGTTTGCAAGAAATTCTTGCTCTATGTTTTGTTCCCAAACACATAATTTAATTGCACAGGTTCGTGAAGTTATTTATAAAGGAATTAATTTTTGGAAATAAATTGATTTTTATTATTATATAAATAAGGGAAATATATGTAGTATGGATAAAAAGGATTTTAGAGGATATATATTTTTAAATACTTTAAATTTTAAAGTGATTTCAAAGCAAATTCTCTACAAGTATAAATATGAATTAAATCGTAGTTTCTACTATACATATACTATAAATCTTTTTAAATCAATATTTCAAAGTAGCTTTTGAAGCAAATTAATTTTATTATAAAAAACACTATCTCACTTGGATGGGAAATTGAATTAAACGGTCTAATAAAATAAGTGGTATGAATCGCTTTTGTTTATTTCACCGGTTAAATCTTGGGCTTGCTCAAATGAATATTTATGTGCATGAGTGGTGCTCACTAGCATTTAGTAATCATTTGAGCATCGTCAAGTTGTTATGGAACATTACTCAACGCTCTTATGATTACTGATCGAAAGTAGATAACACTTTATTGATGGGTTTTAGACTCGTTCTTAGGTGATCCGTTTAGGCGGATTAAATGGGTTTTCAGGCCCATCTTGTGATACTCGTTTTCTAATGAGTTATAATTTGCAAAGTGCAACCTCTTGTATTGGCACGTGAAGTGCATGTATATGATGACTTGCGGAGTACAAGTCTATTATTTACACATATGGATGAGATTATCTATGCTCTTATTGTAGTGGTTGTTTGACTTTGATGATATTGTAAATGAGCATAAAACTTAACTATAAAACAGTGAATCTTTAAATTAAGTATTTTATGTTAGTGGAGTACATTTAAGGATATTATCCACAACATTAATACAACTTTATTATTATCAATATCTCATCTTTTGAGGTAATTAGAGACAGTCTGACCCGAGTGTTATTTTAATGCTCAGGTCAGACCGCGACTTGACATATATAAGGACTCAGCAACCTTGGATGTGAGTTAGCTTAAGAAGTCTATTTTGACGTACCATTTGAGTCTCGTATAGATTCTAGTTTACGTTGTAGACTTTTGTGTTTAGGTATGTATTTAAGACCTGTCAGTGTTATAGATGTATATGTATATAACTATGAGTCTAGTGTTTTCTTTTGTAGACTCATATTTTTGCAAAAAAATTAATGTACATCATTTTCATTGTGACATTTGATTCTATGTTGTATATTATGTTATGTATTGTTCTGAATTAGATCAAATCGTTTAGTTATTATTTTCACCTAGATCGTATACATCGAATTACCATATGTAAGAAAAGGAAAGAACAAATATATAGTTACATTATTCAACGCATTCGACACTCGCGCAAAGCAATTTTACAGATGGTCGCTCATAACCTGCCCTTTTCTCTGCACTAACGGACAGTGTTAACCAATAATACCCTTTGCTAGTGTGGGTCTCGGGGTAAGACGTTACAATCTATTTATGTTATTTTTAAATATATTTAATGTACCTAGTCTAAACAACTATGTTACTTTGAAATATTGTACTATAAAGATTTTATATAGACATGTTGTGAGATTTGATAACATGTATGTTTCTGAAATGGTTTTCTTTTATGAAATGGGTACTTGTTTCTGATCTTATATTTTATCAATTTCGTTGTGAGTTTCTAAAAATATTGATAGATAACTCTATGTACTTGTGTATTGTTTGAATTTTATGAAATGGGCCTAAATCTCAATGAGCTTTTATTGGGTCGAAATTAGGTCCGTTTCGGGATGGCTTGTTACAAAACCTTTCTCCCAAAAGATATTGTATCCACATTTTTAAGGAAAAAACGATTGCTGCTAACTCTAAGGCATGAGTTAGTTACCTCTTTGCATGGTCCTTCAACTATCTATTAGCGTAGGCTATCATCATTCCTTGGATAAGAATAGTTCCTAATCCTATACTATATGCATTAGTGCATACGGTTAAAGGCTTCATCCCATCGGGAATAGTCAGTACTGACGCACTAATCGATAGCTCCTTCGGCTTCTCAAATGCTTCCTTGCAATTCTCATCCCATGCAAAAACTAGATTCTTTATGTTTAAGTGGACTAGTGAGACTGCTATCTTTGCAAAGTCCTCGATGAATTTCGTATAATGATCCGCCAGCATAAGAAAACTATTAACCTCCGGGGCATTCTTTAGAATCTTCCAATCATGAATATCTTTCACCTTTTCAGGGTCTACAGACAATCCCTTCTCAAAAACAATATGTTCAAGAAATCTCAGCTCCTTCTTCCAAAAGTGACACTTCGAGAATTTGGCTTTAAGTTGGTTCCTTCTAAAAGTCCCTAATACCTCGCTTAAGTGATTATCATGCATGCCTTCACTTTTAAAGAATACTAAAATATCATCCACAAACACTATGAAAAAATTATTCAGTTGCCCCTTAAAGACTCTACTCATCAAATCTATAAAGTACATAGGGGCATTCGTCAATCCAAAAGGCATCACTTCCCATTCATCAGTCCACCCAACGTGCGAAATGCAATCTTCTGCTTGCTATCCTCAATTGATGAAACCCAGTGGCTAAGTCCAACTAGAAAAAGATTTTGGCTCCAATAAGCCGATCGAACAAATCATTTATTCTAGGTAAGGGGTGCCTCGTTTTCTTAGTCATCCTTTTGAGTTCTCTACAGTCGATGCATAACCTTAAAGAACCATCTGCCTTAGTGGTAAAGAAAACAGGTGCTCCCCATTTAGAAGTACTTCGACGAATAAATCCTTTCCGCAATAGGTTAGAAATCTACTTATCCGACTCTCGTCTTTCTTTGGGAGCCATATGCCATAAGGGCATAGCGATAGGTCTGGCTTCCTTCAAGTCGATCTTAAACTCGATCTCCCTTTGGAGGAGACTCGAGGCTTCATTTAGAACGTTAGGAAATTCTTGAACTGTGGCATAAATGCCTAAGCCATCTTGTGATAGGCTAAAAGAATATAAATAGCTGAGCTCGACTGAATTTTAGGGTATGCAACGAACATCTATATCTCCCTCCTTATAACTTCTTAACTAGATGGTTCTCTTATCATAATCTAAGAAAACCCGTAGTAAGATAACCAATCGACCCTAAGGAAAAGTCCATACACCACAAAGCTAAGAACATACGCCTTAAATGTAAAATCAATGTTACATATATCCACAACTATATCTCTACAAAAAGAAGAAAGGCGTGTCGGCCCTCGAATGATATTTGATACAACTATTGTGTTGGTGATAGCTTGGGTTTTTAGACTCAAGGAGTTAACTGTATTTCTGGTCATGAATGAATGTGACGTGTTAATGAATTTCTTCATTAATCCCAAAGTATATGGAAAATGGATTTGGCTAGGCTAAAATAATCCTAGACTAAGTTGCTAAGATGAAGTATGCAACATATCGAATCCAAGAAAGTCTTATGCATGTTCAATATCAAAGCTAAAGCCATATCGCATGTCATATAAGAGTCAATAGTTTAAATCATGCAGAGCAATCCAACTCAAAATTATGAGTTCTTTTGGAATTCGAAGCACGTTAAGATGTAAAAATCACAAATGCTTTGGAACATAAATGCAAGCCATAATTCAAGTAATCTTCTTTTTATTCCATATTGCAACGACACATAATTCAGCCATTTAAATTTGGAATATTTAATTGATTTTAAATATTGAAAAGTTAATTTTATAAGAAAAATAACTTGAATTTCAAATATAACGATTTATTGGATAATTAAATAGTTAAATTAAATATTTGGAATAGTTCAAATAATTGAATCTTGGATTTAATATGAATGAAAGTGATTTCGAAAGTTGATTTTATATCTATTTGAATAAGAAGGAAGATAGTACACATTTAAATTTGATTTAAAAGTGTTAAAATGATTTTTGGAATTACTCGTGTAAAAATTGTCTTTTGGTGCACGGTCTTGAATATTGACGAAACCAATTTCATTGGATCAGAGTAGTGAATTATTATATGCCGTCGAATTTTGAGGCGATTGGACGTATCATTGGGTCATGTGAGTTCGAAACACGTAGAAATTAATTAAAGGAATTTAAATTAATATAACTTAATTTGAAAAGTTAACTTCAGTATATATGATAGAATTGGATTATGTTCGGTATAGGGGTATAACATATAGAAGGCAAGGTGGCAACGGAGTTTGAAATTTTTACGGATGAATACTGCCGTGAAATTTTTCCATATAAGGTCATCAACTATCTTTAATTGCAAACCGTAACTTCAAACTCAGCTGCTATTAAAAAATTAAAACACTCCATCGAACGGCCATGGTTGATCAGAGCCCCTAGAGGCCGAATTGGCCAACGACTTCAGCTGGGAAAATGTTGACTACGATGATACGAAGCTAATCAATAGTCGGATCATCATCATTTATCACGTGGTGGCCGAGGGAGGCTACGTTTGCAGCAGAAGTTTTGGGATCCGTTCGATTTTCGACCATTCATGTGCACGCATGGGGGGCTGTGGTGTGGCAGAGCGGAGGGGGAGCGGCGGTGGGTGGTCGGCACGACAGGTGGTCGATGGCGGTCGTGGGTGAGGCGCGTTCGATGTTCAATAATAAAGAAGAAGAATGGCAGCCTGGATAATTCATGAACGACGGTGAGAAAGTTTTTAATTTAATTTTTATAAAAATTAAGTTAATTATTAAATTTAATTATCTCAAATGTTAATAGATCCATAACTTCATTGTTCGAGGTCCAAATCGAGCGTGGTGAGTCACGTTGCGATCGTATCAATGAAGGCTACGCTATGGAGTTAGTGTTAGGAACTAAGACGTTGGTTTTGATGACAACAACCTTTTTAACTTATCTTGTTATAAATATATACTAACATTGTTGTCTAGATAGATTTCTATATGTAGGATATATATATATATATGCAGATATTTATCACTGAAGACTAATCAGTATAAAGACTCAAGGCTCAAGATTGTAGACTCTAGATTATCGAGAACAAGATTTCATGATATGTGTCGAGTTTTTGTTAAAACTTCATAATAGCATAGAAATCTTCATTCCGAATTTCATTTGGGATGGAACTCATTTCTACCTTCTTAGTGGCTTACAAACCCACGACAAGTAGCTTACAAACCTACGACAAGTGGATTACAAACCCACGAACATCCTAGTTTTGTACAAGTTCTCGAGTCATGATGTGATGAGATATTATACAGGAAGGGGCTTGCAAAACTACTTCAAAATGTTTTTTCAAAATGATTTTCAAAATTGCTTTTCTAAATATTTTAGTCTTAAAATTATCTTTTCAAATGATTTTTCAAAAAGATGTTTTAGCCTTAAAATATTATTTATTTTTGTTTTAAAACAAACTCTTGTTTTAAACTTCATTTTCAAAAACAAATTTTATATTTTGTTTTTCACATAGGGATGTCGACATCATGGGATACCCCATTTCGACATGGTGGTCGTTGAATTTAGAAGTTTTAGTTTTCAAAAGAAGCGTTTATTCATTTAAATCTCTTCATTTTGAATGGTCATGACTGTTGTTGCTTTATAAATAGGATTCACAAACGAATTTTTTAATCATCAATTTTCATATTTTCTTCACTTCTTCTTCTCCATAAATCAATATTCTATCATTTTCATATTTTTAAGATCGTGCCAAAATTCTGCCGAATTTTTAAGTGAATCAAATTAGAATCTCATTCTTGTTTGATTCCCTGCCCTCTCTCGAAGATCAAAGTGCTATTCAGAGTTATATGATCAATTTGAAATCAAAATTTTATCGAGTCTCTCTACAAGGTGTGGTTGTGCCTAGAAATCAATTGGGTAATCTTGTGGCCTATATATCAAGAGATTTTGCCACGGACTCGTGAGACAGGAGTGTACATCAAGGCCTTTAGAAATGAGGAATGTAATCTCGACACTGGTATAATAAAAATCTATATGAGGTGGTTTGCCTTGGTAGAGGACTAGATGTAGGGTAACTCCAAACCAGTATAAAATCCGGTGTGTTCTTTCCTATTGCCGTTTTTTATTTACTTTCTGCATTTGTGGTTGATTCTGTAATTGTTCTGTGGTTAAATTTTGCATTTGTTTATGTTATAATTTTAAGTTAGTTCATTTAAGTCTTAGAATCCATTAAACACAATTCACCCCCCCCCCCTCCTCTAGTGTTAAATTAGCCTTAAGATTCTTAATCCGCACTCCCTTTCAATTGGAATCGGAGCATAGATTTTCATAGTTTTCATAATCTGAAACTTGAAAATTATTTTATTAGCAACCAACGCTGGTAGTGTCAACTCTGGCACTAGTTCTGTAATTACTAACACTAGTTCATTTGTAGAAGGTCAGTCTACTGTCGGGCCACCATTTTTCAATGGCAATAATTATGCATATTGGGCTTGTAGAATGAAAATTTATTTACATTCTGCAGGATAAGACACTTGGAATATCACACAAACTGAGTATATTGAACCAACTACCATTTTTGCCCAGTGGACTACTGAGCAAAAGGGTGTTGCACAAAATAACTCAAAGACCATGAATATATTATTTTGTTCACTAGATAAGAATGATTTTAATAGAGTATATGTCTATAAGTCTGCATTTGAAATCTGAAAAACTTTGCAAGTTACTCATGAAGGAATAAGCAAAGTTAAACATACTAAAATTTCCATATTAACTAATCAGTTTCAACTGTTTAAAACGCATGCAAATGAGTCCGTTTCTGACATGTAATGTCGATTTCAAGATATTGTTCATTCACTAATTGCACTGGGAAAAAGCTTTTCGGGGGAAGATCAAGTCAGAAAAATTCTAAATTCACTCACTCAGGAGTGGGATCGAAAGACACTTGCAATCGAAGAAGCAAATGATATCATTATCATAAAAATAGAAGAATCGATTGGAATCTGATGTCTTATGTAGTTCAACTGTAAGGAAGAAGAGAAAAAAAGGCTACAGAAAAGAATTCACTAGCATTCAATGCAACAACCGAAGATTCAAAACCAGACAGTGATGAGGAGATTGCCTTCATGACAAGAAACTTCTGGAAATTCCTAAAATATAGAAAAATGAATAATTAGAAAAGAAATGATCAAAGGAATTCTAGAAATAATGCGAAGAACGTCAACAATGATAGATGCTACAATTGCAATAAGGTCGGGCATTATAGAAAAGATTGTCCATATCTAGATAAACAGTTATTCCCTCCAAACAATGACTCGTCAAGAAAAGAAAGGAAGCATGCACAGCAACTCTTGATGACTCAGACTCATCATCCAGTGATGATGAAAAGAAGACAGATAATTCAAATCTGTGTTTCACTGTTTTCATGAATCAGATGACGATAAGAGTATGGATCTAAAAATAGGTATGCATTTACATTATTTTTTATTTTTTTTTGTTTGAATGGATGCTGGTTCATTTGCTTGATTGTTTTAAAATTCCTTGAATTTTTAGTTTCAAATTTATCACTTGAAATTTGAATTTGAAATTCAAAAATAATATTATTTTAATAATAATTTTAAATATTAAATTATTAATATTTAAATATTATTTTAATAATAATTTTAAATATTAAATTATTAATATTTAAATATTATTATATCTAATGTTATCATAGGAATTATATAATTAGACTATAGGATATAATATATATATATATATATATATATATATATAGATATATATTTGTTAGGAATTAGGAATAGAAACTTGTCCTTTGATTCAATAGGCACGTGTCGACATACCTAGATACCCCATGTCGACATGCCCCTTAGAATTTGGTTTCAAAATTTAAATTCAAACTTTTGAATTTCCCTCCACATTTTCACCAACTTTAATGCTCTCGAAAGATGTCTCTTGACCAGAGAGAACATGTCTATATAATCTCAATATATCTCACTCTCTTTATCATCACTTTTCACTTTTATTTCAAATTTCAAACTTATCTTCATTATCTTCAACTCCTCTCAAACTTCTTCAATGGCCTCTTCAAGCACTCCTAACACCATTAGGCTTCCAAAATCAATAAAAAACATTCTTTTTAATGACCTGGAAGCTATCAAAGCTTACATCAACTATGTGAACTATGGAAAAATTCATACAGGAAAATTTGCAATTTTTGAAGATTTTCCTTCTTATGAAATTGAAAATCTTTTTCAATAATGTTCTATTCTTAGTTTAGTTGATAACAACAAAATGATTTTGTATGTTATCCAAATTTTGTTAAGATGTTTTATGTGAATTTGAATCATGGTTTCTATGATGGGAAGAAGGACAGATTTGGAGCAGCGTTAAAGGAACACAAATTGTTTTTTATTGTGAAATTTTGGAAAGTATTTTGGGATGTAAGTATACCGGAATGAATCTCTTCGAATTTCAAATCAATGAAAATGATCGAGAGACATTTCATCACATCTTTGAAGGGATGATAATTTCAAATTCAAAAATCATTATTTTTTCCAAAAGCAAGAATTGTTAATCTTCTTATCAAACACACTCTTATACCAAGATCGGGAAACTACAACAACCTGACTTTAAAAGTTTGCAAAGCTCTTTTAGCAATTTTTGAAAATTAGGATGTTAATTGGGCTCAAGTAATTTTGAATGAGCTAAGGCCCAAGAATTTTACTATGGGTGAAAATACATTATATCATGGAATTTATCTCACCCGGATTTTTAATTACTTTGGAGTTGATTTCAAAAGGGCAGAATTTATAACTAGAAAAGTGTCCAACCATGGAAACATTTTCTTTATGCAAATTCCATTAGTGTTTCAACCATATGAAACACTTACGGAAAAGTAAGAAAGACTTGCTCGTGAAGAAATGAAAGAAATGGAGGAGGAAGAAGAAGAAGAGGAAGAGGAAGGAATGGAAATTGAAGAGGAGGAAGAGGAAGATCAAGAAACCTCCTTAGAAAGTATTAAATATCCTACTAATCCCACTAATCCATCCAACAAGACCATTCTCAATAATGAATTATAGTGGAAAATCAGAAGACATTTAAAAGATCAATGAGTAAGAAAATGGATAAGATTTTCACTAAAATCGACAAGTTCTTCGGGAAAATTAGTAGACAGCTTGGACAGTCATCTTCTTCGTCTTCATCTAACTAGTTTTAGTTCATGATATCTTAAGTTCTATCATTGTATTTACTTTATTTTAGTTAATATTATATTATCTTATGTAATGTTGACTAGAATTATTAATGGAATCTTTCATTTTCTATTATTCAACTTCACTTATCTCTGTAATTGCTTGTTTTTACATTATGCAAGTTTTAGTTTAATAGATTTGTTCATAATATTCAAAACAAAGAAAAATGTCATTTTAAGCAAAGGCATGTCGACATACACCATCCCCCCTGTCGACATCCAACGGGCAGAAAATAGTTACACTTTCAAATTTTATTTTCATGTAACTAACTGTGTCTATTTATTTCAAACGAATTTCTACCCCTATTTATATCTGTTTCTTCCAGAATAAATTGTAAAACTTCACCTCTAGTCACTCTCTTTCATAGTTCTGTCATAGTTCTTCCTATTTCTTGAATTATGGTTTCTCCAATTAAGAATCTAAGTGATAATCTTGAAGAAACTCTCACTTTCTTTAAGAATATTGTTACATTCATACTTCGTAATCAGTTTTCACTTAGAATCGAGTCAAATACAGATGATTAAAGAGAAAAAGAGACATTTTGACGCCCTTCGTTGGATGATCTCAGCCCTTAACAAGGACGATCTCGAAGGAAATCCAACATTCACTCTCGACAAAGATAAAGAAGAATAGGATGCCATCAAAGCAGAACCTATCTTTGGAGAAGATGGATGGGTGGAAATACCAAGGAATGTCTAGTCATTCTGTATGTTATTTGTTTGATTTGATTGATGTGTTTTAAACTTGATTGACTTAACTTATTTGGTATAGTCTGTATATATGTTTGGATTGAATAATTACTGTAATTATGATTGGTTGATGATTGGTTTAATTTATGGATTACACTTATGATCACACTTAGCACTTATTACACTTATATGGTTTACCCTATTTTATTATGGTTAATTATCTTATAACAAGTTCAGGGATTTTTAAGAAGTTTTTGTTGATGACCAAGGGGGAGAATTCATAAAATAATAGTTGGCTTGGAGTAAGGGGGAGTTATGGAGTAAGGGGGAGTTATGATAGGAGTTATGGTATGATAAGTATATTTTGCAAATACAGGTTGTCATCATCAAAAAGAGGGAGATTGTTAGGAACTGAGATGTTGGTATTAATGACAACAACCTTTTTAACTTATCTTATTATAAAATATATACTAAAATTGTTGTCTAGATAGATATGTATATGCAAGATATATAGATATATTTATATGAAGATATTGATTATTGAAGACAGATCAGTATAAATACTCAAGACTCAAGATTAAAGACTCTACAGTATCGAGATCGATATTTTAAGATATGTTCCTAGTTTTTGTTAAAACTTCATAATAGCATGTTAATCTTCATTGTGAATTTCATTTGGGATGGAACCTATTTCTACCTTCTTAGTGGCTTACAAACACACGACAAATAGCTTACAAACCTATAACAAGTAGCTTACAAACCTACGACAAGTGGCTTACAAACCCACGAACATCCTGGTTTTGTACAAATTTTTGAGTCCTGATGTGATGAGATATTCTGCAGGAAGAAGATTGCAAAACTACTTCAAAATGGTTTTTCAAAATGATTTTCAAAACTGCTTTTCAAAAGATTTTAGCCTTAAAATTATCTTTTCAAATGATTTCTCAAAAAGATGTTTTAGCCTTAAAATATTATTTGTTTTTGTTTTAAAATAAACTCTTGTTTTAAACTTCATTTTTAAAAACAAATTTTACATTGTTTTTTACATAGGGACGTCGACATCATGGGATACCCCATGTCGACAGGGTGGCCGTTGAATTCAAAAGTTTCAATTTTCAAAAGAGGTGTCTATTCGTTTAAATCTCTTCATGAATGGTTATGACTGTTGGTGATTTATAAATTGGCTTCACAAAAGAATTTTTTAATCATCTATTTTCATATTTTCTTCACTTCTTCTCCACAAATCCATATTCTATAATTTTCATAATTTTAAGATCATGCCGAAATTTTTCCGAATTCTTAAGTAATCAAATTAGAATCTCATTCTTGTTTGATTCTCTGCCCTCTCTCGAAGATCAAAGTGCTATTCTGAGTTATAGGACCAATTTGTAATAAAAAGTTTATCGAGTCTCTCTATAAGGTGTAGTTGTGCCTGGAAATCAATTGGGTAATCTTATGGCCCGTAAATCAAGAGAGTTTTCCCCGTACTCGTGAGACAGGAGGGTGCCTCAAGGCCTTTAGAAATTGAGGAATGTAATCTTGACATTGGTATAATAAAATCTGTATGAGGTGGTTTGCCTTGGTACAGGACTGGAGGTAGGGTAACTCTGAACCAGCATAAAATCCGGTGTGTTCTTTTCAGTTACTGTTTTTTATTTACTTTCTACATCTGTGTTTGATTCTATAATTATTCTATGATTAAGTTTTGCGTTTGTTTGTATCATAATTTTAAGTTAGTTCATATAAGTCTTAGAATCCATTAAACACTATTCACCCCCCTTATAGTGTTAAATTAGCCTTAAGATCCTTAATCCGCACTCCCTTTCAGTTAGATGGGATGGATTTGGAGCTAGTAGAAAATTTGGGTTCAAATTGAACATTCATTCAATTTTAATTCAAAACGGAACGTTTTGACGATACTAAAATCAATGTGAGTTAATCTAACTTTTATGGTTAATCAAAAAATGTTATATAGTCAATAACATATTGATTGGATGTGTGAATATTTTATTGTTGACTGTTATTGCCTGTTTGGATAATTCACTAGTTTATATTATTGTTATGGATATATTCCCGTGCCTGGACCGAATGAGACCCAATTACGTTCCTGTGTAAGAGCGGACGACCCTTATATATGAATCTCGCCTCGAAGCGGTTGATTTATATTTTTATGATTAAATATTGTATGTGATGTAAGGGGACAAGTTGGAGGGAACCAACAGAATTCCTTTCACTATTGATTTTACTTTTCATATATATTGTGACATATAACTTGTTAAATGTCATATTGATGACATGGATAAGATTTTGCATAATTAGTGCTTTAGTAGCACCGAGCCTCATTTTTGGTATTTTAAATTACTATAAAATAATGATTCGATTTAAAGGGGATTTCAAAGTGATTTTGGAAATTTTATATGTTTTAATAATTTTTCTAAAACGAAAGTATGATTTTTAGATATTATAAATCGATGGCTTTATAAAATATTTTAAATAGATATTTTCAAATTGTAAATTAAAGAATTTTAAAATCTTTAAATAAGTATGTCTTTGATAATAAAGAGATATGTTTTTAAAGGAAAATAGAAATATTCAATATAAATATTTATTAACTGTTTTACATAAATTCATATATATATATATATATATATATATATATATATATATATGTACATATATTAAGACTATTTATAAATGCAGGGATTTATAAATGTGATAAATTTATAAAAGTGATATTTTACAAATGAAGGGAAGATTTGTAAAATTGTATTTCGTTAATAAAAATATGGATTTATAAACGGTGTTTATGAATTAAAGGAAACTATTATCATTAAAAAAAATTGATGAAATAAATCAAACAGTGGATTTATTATAAGATGCGGAATAATGTTTTAGGAAATAGTTAATTCAATTTTGGAAATCGAAGATGAGGGTAAATTTGGGGACGTTAGACGATACTTTATAAATACAAAAGGATTTATAAAAATAATTTATCCATATGGAAGAAACGTTAAAACGGATAGTTATTGATGTTTTTAAATGAGATTTATGAATGAGTGAGATTCTGAAGGAATAGAGTTATAAATGAAGTTCACAAGTAACTGGCTTTAATCAAAGGAAGTTTTATAAGTTAGAAAGAGATTCTTAAATATAGTTTTATAAATATAGGAATGAATGTGTTGAAGATTTAAGAACGGATTTTTATCAAGGAAATATATTATGTTTCAAAAGTTGGTTATTTACGTTAATATTGTTTTAAGTTGTTATTGATATTTAAATATTTTGAAAAGTTAATTATTTAAATCATTAATATGGTTCGAAATTAATATTAATGATTATTAATAATATTTGGTAATTTATTGTTACTATTTATAATAATGGTAAAGATTAATGATCGTGTTATTTACAATTTTTGAATTATTAATTATTATTTTTAAGATGTTAGAAGTTAATAAATATTATTTATTTACGATGTTTGTTATTAATAATTACTATTATATAATGTGTTTCTAAGAAAGTGAATTTGATTTATTTATGATGTTTTCGAGAATCAAAAATAGATTTTATAAATGAATTTGGATTCCATAAGAGGAGCTTATAAAATGGTTTAAAGACCTAAATGAAGATTATTTACAACGTAAAGAAGTTTATAAATAGATAGATGTTTATAAATGAAATTTTGGAATGGGTTTATAGAATTATAATAGGAGTTTTATAAAGCATTTCGGAGACTCAAAAGGAATTATTTACAATGTAATAAGTGGGCTTTGTAAATGGTTTTAGAGATTTGTAAAGGGGTTTTTATAAGTGGGTGTATAGATTTATAAAAAAAAGAGTTCATAAATAATTGCATAGTTTTCTAAAGGGTTTATAAATGACTTAAGAAATAATCTATAAAAGGGTTTTAGAAATTTATAACGGAGTTTATTAATGATTTTGAAATTCGGCAAAAAAGAGATCTTCCTCGGTGTTTGGTAAATATACTTATACCGTTGAGATAAGTATATGAATATTTTCTAAGTATTGAAAATATAAGGGTTGTGAATATATCTTTGTATAAGTATTTTGATCCAAGCATTTATAAGTCAACTTTAATTAATAGAAAGATTAATTAAACAAGCTAGTGGTTGCTTATGTGCTTAAACAATGTTGGTTTTTCCTTGGAAATAAATCCTAATTTGGAGTGTGTTTGTTGGCAGTTATATAATCGACTATCAAATGTGGACCCAAACATAACTTTGGAAATATCTAGGAAAAATACGTGAGTTATGTGGAACAGTCATCTCTGATGATGCTATACCATGCATGTAAATCTCGTTTCGTTCTTCTAGGACGAATGATAAAGAAATCTGTCCACTAACGGTTAGGACGTGATCTCCATTCTTATCATTAACTTTTTATTTTCTAAAGAACCGGGGTTGAGTTTACTGATATTGTCGAATGTTGTTTCAAAGAGACCGAGATCAGATATGCTATCTGAAAACCACTTCGATCCAACTCAAGCATTCGAAGTAAAGACATCTTGAAGATGATGGAATTGGAGACGGTGCTTTCAGTCATTTCGTTCGATTGTAGAACAAACTTGTATGGATGAATGTTGGTATTGCATTGCTGCTTGGAGGGCAGTGTTAGCATTCCAAGAAGGAAGTGCTATATAAAAGGCAGAACCTAACTTCGAGCCTCACACCCAAGAAATGAATAAAGTAGGGACATATGGCAGGGCTAAGTAGGTCGCACCCAAGTATAGTATGATCATTCCAAATCTAATGCCATATTCATGTATGCTTCGGGATCCTATTGTGTGGTTGTTGAATGCAACAAAGGGGTGATCATATTTGGTGCTACCCGAGAAAGGGGTAGTGTTGGTCCTGAGTAGCAGAGATGCAACGTGTTGTAGCCTCTTGTAAACTTTATCTAGAGATGCACGGATTTGGTGGGTAGACCCTTACCCTTTCATAGTTGGAATCCATTCTCCAATACGAGCCTTCACGGTTTTGATTGTAGAACCTAGTATACTGGAATTTAATTATGTTAAATTTTTGGCTATGATTAATAAGTACTTGTATATTAGACACTATTATAATATCAGAGGATTTCATATGAAATGTTCAGGTTATCGTAAGGTTAAGAAAACTCGTCCGTGTTTATGTGCGGCATGATCTTACGAGATACTTTTGATTTTTAAAGGTTTCTATAAATTTAAAATCCAGTTGGGTGGGTTCATAGTGGTCTTCCAGACCGACTCATATATTATTTTATTATAATGCTCGAGTTAGACCGAGCATATTTACAGATTGCTTTACATGCATTGGGCTCAAGAGGCCAGTTGGAGGTCTTCAAGTTGTATTCTCGTATATGTCTATTTTTTGTTGCTTTTTTATATAAATTAGCAGAAATTGTGACGACAAGATGCTATAACTGTCCAGGCTGATGATTGTGATTGTTGTTGTATTCTGATTAATGTATGTATATAACAGTTTCTCTTTTGTAAAGATCATTGATATTATATCATAAATTGCTATGCTACGATTGTGAGATTCTGTGTTGTTTTTAATTTCTCTTATTCTTCTCTTCTCTTCTTCTTTCTTCTTTCTTCTTTCTTTCCCTTAACTATCCCTGTTTCCGTTCCATTTGGGTTGGACATCTATGGTTTATTGTCAGATTGAACTGTACGGAAAAGCAGGTTTTTACACATATAATGTTGAATGTATAATGTGTTATGCGTAATAGTTCGAGTGCTACAATCGGCTCTAAATCCCCAAATCAATTTAGGGTTACAAGGTTTAAAATGTAAAAAAAAAGACAAAAATGATTCGCCCCTTTTTCACGCCCCTTGATCCGTATTTGTAGCAGGTGAGGGATGCGGGATGGTTTCCATGTATCCATGTAGCATGCTTGACCTCCAGCATTATTTATGTCGATGGTGCATGGCGTCATACTTCAGCGTCCATGAAACACCTCCACACCGCTTAGTATACCCAAAAAGGACACACTAAAGGACATGGTGCATTATAAGTATAGTTAAAACATCACAGACACTAAGATTCACAAGACAAATAAATAATAATAGCGAAAACATTTAAATAATAACTTGATATTCGAAATTAAACTTCATTTCAAAACAGAACATGTCTCAAAACCTAATACTCATGTCTTATGAAAAATAGATCTCAGTCTTACATTATCGGAGTACATAAGTAATAAGAGTCATCCCTCTCATAAGTAACAGTACATCAAAAGCCAAATGAAGAGAAACTGAAAATAAGAGGAATACATGAAGAAAAACTGTGCAACCAAATCTCCAAGAAATCTGAATGTACTGCCCTTGCCTCTGCTGGCCTATAGGGGAAAGGGGAAATAGAGGAGTGGGTCAGACTCTAAGTCTGGTGAGTGAAAGTAACTGCTAGTAATTTTAAGCAAGATAAAAATAATAGACTTAGCAATAGTTCTAGTATAAAAGGAAATAGAGAAAGGATAAAATGGGATAAACACTGTTTAACTGTTTGCTTTGGTTCTTTTGATTCTTTGGATTGTTTGCACTTGTCTTAAATTAGGCTGAATCCTAATTCTACCCGTTGATCGGCCTTCTATATCTGTTGTACCACTGTGAGCTAGTCCCATCTTGTGGGTCCCACGGCAAAAGACACATGTTTAGCGCTTGGCAAACATTTGCGATTTACTTACCCTAATTAATGTCGCACGCTCGGTCATCGTTGGTAAACGTTAACTGTCGCCCCCTCTTGTGACCTCTTACCTAGCCTATCAGCATAAGCGTGCCCGGCCTTACCTGATACGTTGTAAGACCATTTGTCCTAGTCTGAAAGGGTCCTGCCTCACCTCACTTAAGTGTTTTGTGAGACCATCAGTCCTTGTCTGAAAGGGAATGTTGTTGGTGCGGGTCCTATCGAAAAAAATTCTACTTACGCCCCTTGCCTAAATCCCTCGATTTGAGCTTCTATAAATTGACCACTTATTTACCCTGTGTCCCAGCCTCACCTAACTATTGTGAGATTATCACTCCTAGTCTGAAAGGGACCTACCTAGCCTCACATAAACTGTTGTGAGATCATCAGTCCTAGTCTAAAAGGGAATGCTATTGGTATGGGCCCTCTATCTATTCTTGCGTATTAACTTAGTGTAAGTTCTTAAAATAAGCCTCTTCTATTATTTCTGCTCTATTTTCTTATTAACTTAATCTAAGTCTTTAAAATAAGCCTTTTCTATTATCTTTGCTATATTTGCTGATTAACTTAATTATAAGTCTTAAAATAAGCCTTTGTTGAATATGCGAGTACAGGATTTTTGTTTGATGATAATAAACACATATCTATATATATATATATTCATTTAAATGTATTTGATAATGTACTATTTTATTTTTTACATAATTAAATAAAAATTTGCTGAATAAAATAAATAACGAAGAATTTAAATTCAAATGGATATTTTATTCAAAAAAATATTTATTATAATTTTGAATAGTACAAATTTGAGCTCTCACTATATATACACAATTTCGGTTACAGTATAAATTTGATTGCATACAATTTTCATTTACAAATGCTCCTCACTACAAATCACTCGTTCAGTCATATTACTCTTCAACTCTATTCCAGATTGAATCCAGCATCTGAGTTATCTGCAAAGAAAACACCGACGTAGTAAAATTGAAAAAGAAATATTTTTGCAGCGTAAAAGTAAAATGATTTTTGAAAATATTGTTTGCCTTGGTTTTTTTGGTTGTTCATCATCACTTAAATTTGAATTCATCGTGCACGAAAAGCTTGTGACATGCACAGTGTATCACCGTACATGCCACAAGTTCGTGCACATCGATATACACTTGACGAAATTGTAGGGATAGGTGAGCAGAAGTTCAACCCAATTAAAAGCCGGGTTCAAATCAAATGCTATACAAATAAAGTCACGACACGAGCACAAGGTCAAACCCGAGCTATAAGATGGATTCAACTCAGGTGCATGCAATACAAATCAATGTATCAAGACTCCAAGTATACTGCACAAACCAGTTCAAACCAGTAAGTGGATAAACATCTCATATACAAAGCAGGATACAGCAATGTAATATACATGCATGAATAATACATCTGGCTCAATACAACTCAAAAGTTCAACAGTGTGTGTGTGTGTGTGTGTGTGTAATGTCGACATGTTTACACCAGTATGGAAGCAAAGCTACTACATGGTGCAGCAGCCTCAACATCAAAAACCAGACCCAAAGAAATAATGAAGCCAACACATCATTCGGTGAAACTTAGTGCAGAAAAGCTATATGAAGACCAACATCGGTGCACATGAGTTCAAATGGAATGCAACAAAACAGTGAACAATGGAATACAACCAGAGATGTGTATATACATAGGCAGTGCACATATGAACAAAACACGGTGACTTCAACCAGAATAGTGAATGAAACAGCAACTCAACAATACAAGTGCTCGACAAATTACAAACTGCACAAAAGACTAAAGTCACAAGAATCATACACATATATACATACATATATATGTGTGTGTGTATACATGTGTGTATGTGCAATGTTTCTAACGGCTAGCTCAATGAACAATACAAATGATCATGTGACAGCAACGCAGACCTGGCAACAATGATGAACCAACAAAGTATGCAGTAAGCAGCATGTATCGATATACAGTGATATGTATGAAACAAGTCAAAGACTGCAACACTACAGGTATGAACACACAAAGTTGAAACAATGACACAACAGTTTTGAACAAAGACAGAGAAGCCGGAAAAAGGTAGCAGTTTCAAATCGAGTCAATGCATCAGGAATTTCAAATTAAACAAGTCGATGCCAAAGTCAAACATTATCACAATATCAAGCCGAAAGTCAATCAAGATTATCAGTAAATTCACAAAGCCATGATGACCAAGAAAACATCGTTAAAGCAATTCGAAGTCGTGTTAAACAAGCAACGAAACTATACGAAATTGAAGAAGTCAGAAATCATCTCTAGCATTCAAGCATAATCAAGTGGCCGAGATAAATCAATTGATGAATTCAAGTAAATTAATTCGAATGAAACTTAAGGGATTCGAACCCTATTTAAACCCATCTCATCATCGGCTACAAATTTATTCGAGTTCGAGCAAAATAAAAAATAAAAAATCAACAACTCGAATCGAGTTCGAATCAAAGCAAAACAACAGTGCATTTAATCGACATAATTTAGATACCAGATTCATTGATTCGAACTCAATACTGGGAGCAGCCGCAAGCGCCAAAGAACTGAGCAAATCATAGCCATCAATTCATTACACGAAGGAACCAGAGGGAAATTCAATTCGAACATCAATTTCAAGCGACGCCTCAGTTATCAGCAAAGCCCTAACTTTTCAGAACAAAGAGGAACGAAGAAAGACACCAGCCAAAGGAATAAAAGAAAAGGGATTTTCATCACACGGTTATTTGGGCCGATTCATAATTTATTTTGGGCTTTCATTTTTATTTAAGGGCTTTGTGTTTAATTGTTTTTAAGTGCTTTTAAATTTTTAATTTTCTTTTAATATTTTGTAATTTCTAGTCGTGTGACTAGGGGACGAACTACGATGGTGTAGTTCGAGAATTCGCAACTCAATGGCTAAGTTATAGCAGGATTTTGAGCATAGAGTTAGGTTAGTGGATAGAGGATGTCATGAATTTATGTATGTAAGCGTCCGACTACATAATTTCTAGTAGAAACCTTGGGGGTAGCACATATACGGGGTCTTGCCGAAGCTGAGTAAATTTGTGTGTTCTATTTTCTACATTTATTATTCTACTATTACCTGTGTTGTTATAATTCTGCTTTATCTATGTTGCAATTATTTTATATAAACTTCCACAATAATTTTTATAATTAATAGTGTCACCCTATTCACCCCCTCTCTATGGTGAAATCGATCCTACATCCTTTTCTGTTATCTCTGCTATATTTGCTTATTAACTTAATTATAGTCTTAAAATGAGCCTTTATGTTCTTTCTGCTTAATTATAACCTACGTTATAATTGTTTTTTCTGAAGAAACGGGTGTGTAGCGCATTGCCACATAGTCGATTAGTTAAAATATATTGTAAATAATAGGAGTCGGGGTCGACCGACAAGCCTGGTCAGTAGCTAATAGAAGTATTCGCAAATAGAGCAAAACCCAAAAAGGACAAATGTAGCCAGTTGTGTATACAATAGTGGAAGTAAATTTATAATGTAAACGGTCAAAATGAGGGCATTGCTAAGTGTGAGCCGGGCTGAAGGTCCCATGAATGCAGCAAAAGAGATCCACATAATAGGCTCGATCATGAGCAATCAATCTGAAGCGTCGTTGTTGTTGGGAGGAAGGCGCCAATTGAAGGGACGCTTATGCACTGAGCATGTCCATAGAGAAAACAAATAGGAGATTTTGTTACAAATTCTATCAATGCTGCTTTTAGGTTTATTGAAAACATAAGCATTTCTTTCTTTCCAGATGTGCCATCTATAGATGCCAATGAAGGAATCAAGAATTTCATCTGGATTGGTATATTTCCAATGATCAAAGAATGAGTGTATGGTCGGGATATAGCCAATAAGGTTGGCACTGGCCGAGGCTAAAATGTAGTAGGAGAAGTCACATTCGAAAAAAAGGTGAACAATGGTTTCTTCATGCATAGAGCACAAGACACAACGAGGATCTAGCTGAGTGTTCTAACGTCTGAGTCTATCTTTAGTATTAATATGGGCATGGATGAGGCACCATTGGAAAAAAAGGATGCGGGGAGGGAGTCTGCATTTCCAAAGTCTTGCAAAAGAGAATGACCTACCAGGATGGTTGAGGAATGAATAGCAAGCGGCGACCGAAAAGACTTTCTTTAGAGCCAGAGGCCAAGTATAGTGATCCGATGAGTCCGTGAGTTGAATGGAAAGGAGTAGGTTAGAGGCTGAGTTTAGGTCTATCAGCGTGTTAAGGTCAAAGAGAGCAGGAGGGCAAATGCTGGTTGGACCGAAGGAGGTTAAATCAGCAACAGATCTGTAGTGGTGGGAGATATGGGGAAATAAATTAGCGAGAGAGAGGGCGAGGGAGGCTGATTTTGCCAGATATCAAGCCATAAAAGGCATTTGTGGTTGTTACCTATGGATACATGGAATAGAGATTTGACTCGGGGTATGAGTTTTGTAATACCTGCCCAGAATGGAGAGGATGAAAGGCGTGGAGAAGTATGGAGGACCAAATAAGGGTTGGATTGGTAATGATACTAAAGGATCCAATCTTTCCAGATAAAGTAACCTGGAGTGATGATACGCCATAGCCATTTGGATAAGAGAGCGAAGTTGAAGGAGCGAAGATTAACTAGCCCTAAACCACCGTGGTCCTCGTGCAGGTAGACTGACTTCCAATTGATTAAAAAATTTCCTTTAGAGCCATTCCAGAGGAAAGAATGCCTACTAGAATCAGTTTTATTTATAACCCATTTCGGCGGTATATGAAATGGCATCCAGTACGTGGGGTGGGCGGATAGCACTGATTTGACAAGGACGAGGCGGCCTGCGGTAGATAGGGAATTGGTTTTCCATGTTGATAATCGAGATTTGATCTTTGAGGTTAGTGGGTGCCAGTCTTGTCGGGAAAGTTTGGTGGGGTGAAGAGGGATACCAAGGTAGGTGATGGAAAAATGGTCAAGTTTACAGTTGAGTAAAGAGGCAGAAAAGGGGCCGAGGTGAGGGGCGTCGCCGAGCATAAGGATGGAACTCTTATAAAAGTTGATGGATAGACCAGAGATGAGTTCGAAGATACATAATAGGACTTTGAGACAGTGAAGGTGGTCTGGATTTGGGGAGATCAATAATATGGTGTCATCAACAAATTGTAAGTTGGAGACTAATAGCTCAGAATTGGGGAGGTTGATGCCGGCAAGGAGGTTATTGGATATGGCGAGTTTGACCATGCCATTGAAGACATCCGAGATGAGCACAAAAAGAAGTGGCGAGAGAAGGTCGCCTTGTCTAAGACCTCTGGCCGATTTTATATGTCCGCCTTAGGAACCATTGATAGAGATAGTTGAAAAACTTGTATCTAGAATATATTTGATCCAGTTTCACCAAGTATCTGAGAAACCTCTGTATTTCATAAGGTCAAGCAAAAAATACCAATTAATAGAATCGAAAGCTTTGGAGAAGTCTAATTTGAGGAGGGCTCCTGGGGTGGAGGAGTGATGACAGAATGAGATAACCTACGTTATAATTGTTACTCTTCTGTTTTATCTTTTTAGTTATAACCACTAGTTATAAACATGCTTGCAAATGTCTCAAATCTGCCTATTTCGGTCTATCTCAAATTTGCCTATTTCGGTCTATCTTCTTTTTATTACAGTTTTTCTTATTTTACATCTAATTTCTGTAAATTTAATGTTTTCTACTTTAATACATATTTGTGAATTATTATTTTTTTAATATTCTTATATTTTATTCATGCAAAAAGGAATAAAAGAAAAATTAAATTTACACGCTAAATTCTAATGTAAAACGAATGTAAACAAATCCAAATAACAGTAAATAACTATAAATAACTGAATAAAATGGCTGCATAAAAATAATTGAATAAAATAGATAGAAAAGAACTTTAAAAACTAGCTATAAATAACTTATATAGAAAGTGTCTCAAAAATTGCAGAAAAACTACGACTATTGAGAACCCTATTATTTTAAATTAGTTAAAAATCTAAAATAATTACTAAACACACACTGTGGTCCTTAGCTCTAGTCCATGGTATTCCTTGATCCACTTCTAGAGCATAGAATATTTTTATCAAAAATATTTCCTCCTCGGAAAAAATTTCTATTTAGGGTCCAGCCTCTAGCAATGAACCCAAATAGGAGAAAATCTGAATGAGAAAAATAGCCTAGGGTCTTTATTATAGTGTAGCCTAGGGAACCCAGACCGCTGGATTTAAAGATTAGATCTGGTGCAACCACGTCATAGGCTCATCGGGAACCGTCGAATGGAAGCACGAACACACATGATTGAAAGAAATTGGAAAAACACGTCATCGTTTAACCTGGATGAATTCACGCTCAAATACAAAGGCGGGTCAACCTGGGTGTCAACCCATATATGTGGAAGGTCGACCTTTGCACATTAGGGGTCGGCCTGACCTATATATATATATATATATATATATATATATATATATATATATATATATATATATATATTCCTTTTGTTTTCTTGTTTATTTTGTAACTTCTTCGTTTTAACTTGAATTTTGACAAACTACATATGGAAATTGATCAAAAAGTTACCACGGGAACAATGGTGAGACTTCTGTGGCTCAATTCTGAAAATTTCCAAGACTTATTTTATTATTTAATTAATTCGTTCATTGATTATTATAGTTTAATTTTTGGGTTGTTACATTCTCCCCTCCTTAAAGAATTTTGTCCCCGAAATCTACAATGACGGAAGAATGAAATAAATATTTTCATCTAAATTCTACAACCAAATATTGAACCACCATCCATTACATCAATTTTCCTTAAGATTCCTAATGCAGTTTATGTTATATGAAAAAGTGTAGTGTCAATGTGCCTAATTAATGCAAAAATTAGGCAGTCTACTGATTCAGTCAACCTTCTTTTTATGCAATCATGTGTCGTGCCATGTATCCAAATGTATGGATATTCCCTAATGACAACTGATAGTTCTACATGCATGCTACAATCATCATCCAAATGCAAAAATCATATGATAATCTTCCATTTATATCAACCATGGAAATAAAATAAAAATGCAAATGAGCACACATCCATTTGCATATGCTTTAGTGATCTAGTTAGGACGATCCCTAAGAGATAATAGTACCTAGTTTATATATATATATGTATATATATATGCGTCCATTAGCATCCACTAGCAAACACTTGCAACCATTAGCGTCTATAACATGTGCTGGTAACATGTTTACATTCAGTCCTACCATCTATAGGTTAAATCCTAAGCTCCACCCACCCAAAGGATACTAAAGGAAAGAACCTATTCAAAACTAAAGATGGAAATAGGAATTTCAATACGTACTATCGAAAAGATGCGGATAAGAGGTACGTATTTTCTCCTCAGACTCTCACGTAGCTTCCTCAATATTGTCTCCCCACTGCCCCTTAACCAATTGGACTTCCTTATTCTTAAGCTTCTTGATATCATCCCAATGATCTTGGTAGGAATGCGGTGAACTGTTGCTTCTCTCTCCACTTCAACTTCCTCGAGTTGACTAGGTTCCACTACCTCTGCTAAGTCATGTAAGCACTTTCTCAAGTGCGAAACATGGAAAACATCATGAACTCCTGTGAGCCTCTCCAGTAGCTTTATCTGATACGCCATCTTCCCTACCCTTTCTATAATGGGGAACGGTCCTACGAATCTAAGAGCTAATTTCTCACTTGATCCAAACCTTACTACCTTTCTTAGCGGAGATGCCTTAATGAAAACCAAGTCTCCTACCACAAACTCAATATCCCTTTCCACTTACTTGCATAGGATTTCTATCTATCTTTGGCCGTCTTCATTCTCCTTCAAGTCAAATCTATCTTTTCTGAAGTCTCTCTAACAATGTCCAAGCAGCAATCCCTTTGTAAACTCCAACCAACACGAAGGCGACTTGCACGGTCCTCCATAAAGAGCTTCGAAAGATTCCATTCTAATGCTAGCTTAAAAAAATTTATTATATGCGAATTCCACTAAAGGATAATGCAACGCCCAAATTTGTCCAAAATCAAAAATGCACAACCTCAACAGATCCTTAAGAACTCTATTAACTCTCTCCGTTTGGCCATCCGTGTGGGGGTGATATGTTGTACTCAATCTAAGTTGTGTTTCTGAAGCCTCTTGCAAGCTTCTCCAAAACTTTCTAGTAAAGATAGGGTCTCTATCACTCACTATGCTAGAGAGAACTTCATGAAGTCGGGCTATATCATGAACATATAAGAATGCCAAATAAGGTGCTGTCCTCTTCCTCCTGACCGGAATGAAGTGGGCGCTCTTAGTCAAACAATCTACAATCAGCCAAACACTAGTATTCATCTTCCTAGATTGGGATAAACATTCTATGAAGTCCATCGAAACAATATCCCACTTCCATTTGGGTACATCCAATGGTTGAAGATACCCATCGGGCTACTTTTGCTCCACCTTAACTCTTCGGCATACAAGACACTTAGCCACAAACTCTGCTACATCCTTCTTCATGTCGCTCCAATAAAACACACTCTTCATGTCCCTATACATTTTATTACCACCCGGATGAATAGTCATTCAGGCATGGTGTACTTCTTTTAGAACAACTCTCATCAAATCATTAGTGCGAGGGACACAAAGTCTTCCATTCTGCCTAACCACCCTTTAATATCAGTAGAATAGCGTTGGAGATGTCTACAGACCTCTCGCTTGCTAATCCTCTCTAGAATATCCAAAATCTCTCTATGAGGGTAGGATTAACCTTAAGTGCTGCTAATAATCCAGGGGTAATGTCCATAGATGGCTTAAAATTAAAGGTGGAAATAAACTCTAGGCTTTTCCACTCCATGAACATTGGACCAAGGGTTGCTCTCTTCCTACTTAACGCATCTGCAACCACGTTCCCTTTACCAAGGGTGTAAGCTGCCTCAAAGTCATATGATGCTAAAAACTCCATCCATCGCCGCTGCGCCAAGTTTAAATCCTTTTGTGAGAATAGGCACTTCAATGATTTATGGCCAGTGAAAAGCTCAAACCTTTCTCCTAGCACGTAATGCCTCCAAGATTTAAATGCAAAAACATTAGCAGCTAACTCCAAATTATGGATAGGGTAGTTCTTCTCATGAATTCTCAACTGTCTACTACCGTAGTATACTACCCTCCATTCTTGGATCAATACTGCTCCAAGACCAATACCACATGCATCAATGTATGCTGTAAAAGGCTTGGCTCCATCAGGTAAAACTAGCACCGGTGCGCTAGTAAGGGCCCTCTTGAGCATCGTGAAGGAATTCTCACAATCCACGTATCACATGAATGTCGCATTCTTCTTAATGAGGCGAGTAAGTGGTGCTAAAGTCTTAGCGAAATCTCTAATAAACTTTCTATAATAGCCAGCCAACCAAGGAAGCTTCTAACTTCGGTAGCGTTCTTGGGGGCCTCTCAATCTTGTACCGTTACCACCTTAGCAGGATCAACTGCTGGAACCTCTCTTGAGACTACATTCCCCAAAAGACGCACCTCCTTACATCAAAAGTGATACTTTGAGAATTTTACCTTCAACTGATGAACACAAAGTGTACAAGCAACCTACTCTAGATGAACAGCATGCTCTTCCATACTCTACGAAAATACCAGAATGTCTTTTATGAATACTACTACGAACTTATTTAGGGCATCTCGAAAAATGTGGCTTATTAGATCTATAAAATAGGCTGGGGCATTGGTCAGCCCAAACGACATAACTAGCAACTGAAAGAATCCATCGGGTGTCCTAAATGCTATCTTATTGATGCTATCATCAGCGACACAAAGCTGATGAAATCCAGTAGCCAAATCAAGTTGAGAAAATATTGAAGAGTTAACTAACTGATCAAAAAGATCATATATCCTAGGAAGTGGGTAAATGTTCTTCTTCGTAAGCTTATTCAATTCTCTATAGTCTACGCAAAGTCGAAGGGAATCATCCGCCTTTTTAGCGAAGACGACTGACGCTCCCCACTCAAATATGCTCCGTCTGATGAAGCCTTTTTCCAATAGCTCACCATCTGTTTAATAACTCTTTCCTCTCCCTAGGAGCCTTATGTCTCATGGGAAATGCCACTGGCTTAGCAATGTCATTCAGAAAGATCCTAAAGTCAATCTCTCTCTTAGGGATAGTCCCCTAACCTCCTCAAAAAACATCTGGGGAATCTGTAACGACTGAAACGGAATCTAACTCACCTAGTGATGAATCAAGAAAACAAAGAAAGCTCAACATGACTGACCCCTATGGGTCGCAAGAAACCTCGAGAGTCATACCGCTGCGTATCTCTAATCTGACGACTCTCCTCTCGCAGTCCAATACACTCCATAAGTAGCCAATCCATTCCCAAAATCATCCCATATCCCGAAAATCCCAGTATATAGGCGTCATAATCAAACTCTACGCCTAGTATAAAGATTTTCAAACCCCTACAAATCATGGATAAATGTGTCGATCCTCCTATGGAGTTTGAAACAACTATATGGTCTACTATTAGAGAAATATCTAAGTGCAAAAAATCAACTAAGGAACTGGAAATGAAAGAATACGATGCTTTGGAGTCAAAAAGAGATCGAATAGGAAAATCCAAACTAGAGATTAAACCTTCTACGGAGACTTTCCTACTTCGATCTGGTCCACTACTAGAAGGTGCTGCATCCAAAGCCTGTACTTGCGTTGTAGATGTGCCTGCTCTCTGCCCTATCTTCTGCGGACAAGCTCTACTAAGATGGCCAGGCTGCCCACAGTTATGACACCTCCCCTTCATCGTGTCCTTATTACAGTCCTTTGTGAAGTGACCAACCAATCCGCAACCATGATACTTCTCGCCCTTCTTGATCTGCTTTTGAGGTTCTCCTCCTTTCTTCTTATCCTTATCCTTTTTATTCTTCCACCACTGCTTCTTAGAGTTTTCAAATTTAGTGACCTCCTTAACCTCTTCTTTCAGCTGTCCAGATGCAAGATGAACTCTCTGTCGGTCCTCCAACCCTAACGGCCCAAATATCCGCTCCGTACCCCTTAACCAGGATCGTGCGTCCACGAAATCCTCCGTTTCAGAAAACATCTTGCCTCCTAGACTAGCGAAGTCCTTGCATAGTTTAGAAAAATTGGCTATTGCAGGTGGATTAATTGAATCTCCACCTACTGGTGCTGTATTGGACGATTTCCCTTGCACCTCTGGTACCGTAGCTCTATGGAACCAGTCAGCCATACTATGTAAAGAAAAGAAAATTTAGGCTCGAAAGAATCGAAAGAAGGTTGAACTAGACTTTGAGGGGATTTTTATAAAAATTCTCTTTTATACTTGAAAACTATTTCTATAATAAGAGTTTATTTCTGAAAAATAATTTTAAAGATAGGTTACTTTTTTAAAATACTTTATTTTTAAAATAATTTTTTAGGAATCCTGTAAACTTAGGCTCTGATACCAAGTGAAACACCCCACATCCCTTAATATACTAAAAAAGGACATACTAAAGGATATGGTACGTTATAGGTATAGCTAAAATATCACAGAGACTAAGATTCACAAGATAAATAAATAATAATAGCAGAAACATTTAAATAGTAACTTGATATTGAAATTAAACTTCATTTCAAAACAGAATATGTCTCGAAACCAAATACTCATGTCTTATGAAAAATAGATCTTAGTCTTACGTCATCAAAGTACATAAATAATAAGAGTCATCCCTCTCAAAAATACCTGTACATCAAAAGCTAAATGGAAAGAAAACTGAAAAAAGAAGAAGAATGCAAGAAGAAAAATTCCGCAACCGAATCTCCAAGAAATCTGAATCTATTGTCCTTGCCTTTGTTGGCCTATGGGGGAAAGGGGAAATAGAGGAGTGGATCGGACTATAAGTCTGGTGAGTGAAAGTAACTACTAATATTTTTAAGCAAGATAAAGATAATAGACTTAGCAACAGTTCTAGTATAAAAGGAAATAGAGAAAGGATAAAACCAGGATAAACACTTTTTAATTGTTTGCTTTGGTTGTTTTGATTCTTCGTTTTATTTTCAATTGTCATAGATTACTTCTTTGATTAGGCTAAAACCCTAATCCTATTTAATTAGGCAGAGTCCTAATTCTACCCATTGATTGACCTTCTATCTCTGTCGTGCCACTGTGAGCCGGTCCTATCCTGTGGATCCCACAACAAAAGACACATGTTTAGCGCTTAGAAAGTAGTAGCGATTTACTTAGCCTAACCAATGCTGCACGCTCGATCATCATTGATAAACATTAACTATCGCCCCCTCTTGTGATCTCTTACCTACCCTATCAGCATAAACGTGTCCAGCCTCACCTGATCTGTTATGAGACCATCAGTCCTAGTCCAAAAGGGTCCTTCCCAACCTCACCTAATTGTTTTGTGAGGCCATCAGTCCTAGTCTGAAAAGGAATGTTGTTGGTGCGGGTCCTATCAAACAAAACCTAGTTACGCCCCTTGCCCAAATCCCCTGATTTGAGCTTCTATCTGTTGGCTACTTATTTACCATGTGTCACAGCCTCACCTAACTATTATGAGACCCTTTATCTTAGTATGAAAAAGTCCTGCCCAGTCTCACCTAATCTATTGTGAGACCATCAGTCCTAGTCAGAAAAGGGAATGTTGTTGGTACGGGCCTTCTATCTGTTCTTGCTTATTAACTTAGTATAAGTTCTTAAAATAAGCCTCTTTTGTTATTTCCGCTCTATTTGCTTATTAACTTAATCTAAGTCTCTAAAATAACTCTTTTCTGTTATCTCTGCTACATTTGCTTATTAACTTAATTATTAGTCTTAAAATAAGCCTTTTCTGTTATCTCTTCTGTATTTGCTTTTTAACTTAATTATAAGTCTTAAAATAAGTCTTTCTGTTCTTTCTGCTTAATTATAACCAACGTTATAATTGTTACTCTTTTGTTATATCTTTTTAGTCATAACCACTAGTTATAAACATGCTTGCAAACATTTCAAATTTGCCTATTTAAGTCTATCTTCTTTTTTATTACAGCTTTTCTTATTTTACATCTAATTTCTGTAAATGTAATGTTTTCTATTTTAATCCATATTTGCGAATTATTCTTTTTTCAATATTCTTATATTTTATTCATGCAAAAAGGGATACAAGAAACTAAAATTTACATGTTAAATTCTAACGTAAAACAGATGTAAATAAATGCAAATAACAGTCAGTAACTGTAAATAACTGAATAAAATAGCTAAATAAAAATAATTGAATAAAATAGACTAAACAGAACTTTAAAAACTAGTTGTAAATAACTTGTATAGAAATTGTCCCAAAAATTGTAGAAAAACTACAACTATTGAGTACCCTATTATTTTAAATTACTTAAAATATAAAATAATTACTAGACACTCATCTGTGGTCCTTAACTCTAGTCCTTGGTCTTCCTTGATCCACTTCTAGAGCGTAGAATATTTTTATCAAAAATATTTCCTCCTTAGAAAAAATTTCTATTTAGGATCCAGCCTCTGGAAATGAACCCAAATAGGAGAAAATCTGAATAAGAAAAATAGCTAGGCCTAGGGTCTTATTTATAGTGTAGTTTAGGGATCTCGGATCGTTGAATTTGAAAATTAAATCTGGTGCAACTACGCCATAGGCTCACAGGGAACCGTCGGATGGAAGCAAGAACGCACAGGATAGAAAGAAATTGGAAAAACACGTCGTTTAACCTGGATGAATCATGCTCAAATACAAAGGTGGGTTGACCTAGGTGTCGACACATATATGTGGAAGGTCGACCAATGCACATTAGGGGTCGACTTGACCTGTATGTATGCATGCATGCATGCATGCATGCATGCATGTATGTAAATGAAAATTGACCAGAAAATTACCACGGACACAATGGTACAACTTTCATGGCTCAACTTTGTCAATTTTCCAAACTTATTTTATTATTTAATCAATTCGTTAATTAATTATTACAGTTTAATTTTTGGGTTGTTACAATCCACTCGCTTAATGATGAACTTCGATGCTTAGCATCCATCCCGCCTTGATAGTCTTTATTGATGATGTTCAATATCAATATTGTATTAAGGATATAGGGCCTCCTCTGAAGATGGATGAAGTGCGTCATTACTATGCTATGACATCAATAAGTGATGACATTGTAAGTGGCGATATTGGCAATGATTGGCACTAATAACAAGCGCCTTTGATAGCAGGCGGTGTTGATAACAGGCGGCATTGATAATAAGCGGTGTTGATGAAAATCAGTATTAATAATAAGTAGCACTGATAATAGGTAGTACCGATGATAAGCGAAATTAATAAGAGACGACATTGGTGACAAGTGGTAACGATAGGAGATGACATTTCTTTGAAGAGTGACATTAGAATAAGGCGACATTAGAGAAATGCGGTATTAATCTGGAGCAGCATTGATTCTTCTGGCTATATGGAAGAAGTGCTCCTTTGATGGAATACGACATCAATATCATGCGACATCAATGCTATATCATGCTATTATTACATTGATGGCTTTTGGCATAAAGCTTTCTAATGTCGTCATTCCCTTACTAACATACAGCATTGTTTCCAGTTTCTTTAGCACTGTATCATTCATCCAACCTTATAAACGATATGCGGCATTGATGGCATTCAATATTATTGGCATCATTGATGACCAGCGACGTTACCTATTATTCTTTATTGATGAAGGGCGGCATTGTATGCTTTTGCTATTGATTTTTCTTAATACTTTTGAAGCTACTTAAATTTAAAATCATGGCTATTATACCTTCGGGATTAATAATGTAGTGATATTTTCCCCCTTCGTATGAAGGAAACATTGACTTTTAAAGTCAATACCTTCGGCATTGGCTCTTTACCGCCTATTGATATTCTTTGCAGATCCAATCAAACATTTAAAGTCGATCCGATGGCAGTTGCATGTCTTCTTTTTCACCAAAAATAGTCAAATCTTCTCCTTCTTCCTCTTTTACCTGCGTTTCAGTCTCAAGCAAAATAAATTCCTAGATTATCATAACCATTAAAAATCTCATATTTTTTAGATCCAAGCCATTATTAAGGTTCGATTTCTGATTTTATTTGCATCATTTAACTTGAGTTTAGATGAAAATCATTATTATAGTTTCGTTTGGGTTTTATCAATTCTGAATTAACATTCAGGTTTAATTGCACGATTTGATTTTCATATTATCGTTTAATGATTAATTGTGTTTTTATAATGAATTGGCAAAGAATTTCTACGTCGTTTAGATGATTTATTGGATTAGTTAAGGTCAGACAATATTAATTTGAAAACCTAGGCGTTTTTAGCTTAATGATGAAAAGAATAGTTTATTAAACCTAAAACCTGGTATCATTTTTCTTAATTTCCAAAATTGTCGCTTTATAGCGTCACTTAGTAATTGGTAACTATTATGGTGCGAGATACTTATGCCATCAATAATTAAATAAAAGGTGTGACATTAGCTTACATAGATATCACATATTATTCATGCCGCACATTTTATATCACATCGCATATTTTATATCGTATTTTATTAATGCCGCATTGTCTTCATAACGCGTTGGTTCCATATCATATGCCATATTGACTTTATTCTACATCTAATCAATGTTGCATTGACTTCATGCCGCACTAACTCTATGGTGTGTTTAATTAATAACGCATAAATTTTATGCTGCATTAGTTCTATGTTATATTTAATTAATGTTATTCATATTGCACTTTATCAATGTTACATTCATATAACAATGCAATTACTGCAACAAACTCATGGGTTATTTATACTCTACAAAATATACCATTTGTTTATATAAAATATCACGGCATTGATTTATCAACTATTTCGGCACTTATTGATGTCGGCTAACTCTTATTTCGATATTAAGTACTATTGCACAATGCATTATAGCTTTCAATAGCGCTACCGATACGTCGTTCGACATTAATTTATAAATTCATTGATTTAATCAAGAAACTTAAGATATATTTAAGATGATTATATTTTACACCATTACGAATTTACATTCTTACTATAACTTCGACATTTTACTCGTACACTTTTCATTTGACCAAAAGCTTAAGTACTCTATGAAGTTAACATTGACTATCCAATGGTCATCGACTTGTCGTAAGTATTACGTTGGTATCTAGTCCTCTATTGCTTTAGTATTACGATTATAAATATCATATGAATCAATTTATTACACTTTGTTTTAGCGGTGAAACTGTAACATTCCTGAAAATTTACCAAGTTAATTTGGCAATTAAATTAATTTTTGAAGATAAATTGCTAATTTATTTATGAATTAATTATATAATTTCTAGAATAAATAAAAAAATTAGATTATAAAGTGGAATTGGTTTAAAATTTAGGGATAAGTATTTTATAAACGAATATTGAATTTAAAAATAAGATGTAAAGTTGAATTCAAAAAAAATTTTAGAAAGCCAATGATAGTTTGTTTTCTAAAATATGAAATATATTTGGAGATGTATTAATTTTCAAAGAATTAATGTACTAATTTTCAAATTATTATTTTTAAGTTAAATTTCCTTATATAAATAAAAGTGATTAATTGTTAATATGTAAGCAAAATTTTTAAAATCATTCTTTTCTTTTTAAAAAAAAAGTTGTACGAAAACAAATGATAAAAAATACATGAATGAAAGATGTATAAAATATATGTATATATATATGTGAACTAAATTAAAGATTTAAAAACAAAATCTATAAAATAATTTAAACTAAGGAGTTAAATATGATTTGTATATTAAACATTAAAAATAGGATTCATAAATCAATTAAAAAAATAAGATTTGTACAATGACTTGAATTTAGAATTTAAAACAAGGATGAATGTAAAACATTTACCTTTTGAAAATTTAATAGATGTATTGTAAATAAAATTGATTTAATAAATAAATTTATAAAAAGCTTTACAAACTAAGAAATGTACATGTGTATGATTTATATGTTGAGTATACAAGTTGTTTTTAATTCATTTCTCTTTAAAAGTTGAAAAAGTAAAATAAATATAAATGTATGTAAATAGTTTGTAAATAAATTAATAAAAAGGTTAAAAATATACGCATGTTTTCATAAAATTCAAATAAGGTAAGAATTCAAAACAAAGTTACAAATAAATTTAAAACAAGGTTTTAAAACAAAGCTTTGAAACTAATTTAAACTAAGGGGTTTCAACATAAAAAATACAAGCTTGGGCAAATGTTAAACATGCAAGAAGAAAGTAGACAAGTGGCAGCTGTTTTTCATTTTCAAAAAATTTCCCAAATCTGAGAAAAACTGTTCAATAATTTTCTGTCCAAAACATTTCAAACCCTTCATCTCCCAATGCCTTCATTTCTAAAACAGGCTACCCATTTCATATATCATTCCTCAAAACTTTTCTCATCTTCACTCAAAAAAAAATCTCAAAACTGAAATCAAAAGCCTGAAACAAAGTGCTCAAATCAACATGATCAAGCAAGTTTCAACCTGTTTCAAAAATCAAAAAAAAATGGAGACCAGAATGAAAACAAAAAGGGAAGGCAACAGAAGCTATGGAGCAGATTCAAAATAAAATAGTGCAAAAGCAAATTGAAAATCTGGAGCACTTCAGATCTGAAACAAATCAAGTTCAAGCTTGAAGTTTGAATCAGTAGGATAGTTCAAACAAATGGATTCAGCAATTCAAAGCAAACTGGAAACTGAAAACAAGTTAAAGCAATTCAAAACTCAATATATAGGCTCTGCTTCACCCCTCAGGTAATTTAAGTAAAACCCCTAATTAAAATTTAAAATTTAAAAAGTTGAAGCAATTACAACATAATTAACCCTATTATTTTTGTCCTGAGGGAATAAATGATCAAAAACAAAGATAAAAAAAGAGGCAGAGCAGTTGAAACGAATTGCTTGTTCCAGATTCACAAACAAATCATCTCCAGGAAAAGATCTTTGTCACTTCCCCGAACCAATGTGAGCAAACCCTTGAACCCATTTTTTTTTATCTTAGTGATTAAATTATTATTCGAAGTTATGATGTGAATATGATAGTATACTTGTGTAAAAATGCCTGCATGTCGTATATATATGTGATTTGTCTGTATTCATGTCTGTTGCCTCTGTTCTAAACATATAGGGATTAAAAAAAATTAAGCTAACTGGAATCCATAATTATAAATATAATAAGCAGAATATACACACAATGTTATAAACTTAATAATATACGAATATTATTACTTTGTTATGTGTATATTGTTACTTAGTTTTAATGGGTTTGAGTTCATTAAACTTATTAAGGTTTGAGAGTGATTTGCGAGCAAACTTGCCTTAAAAACTGTTATGTATTAATGCCTGAATTGATTTTCTTCTCTGATATATGTCATTCTAGTTTGCACGGATAAATTAGTGTGCTGTATGTATATATATGTATGCATAGGAAAGTTGGTGCATGAAAAGGAAAATAAAAAAAGGGAAAAAACATGTCCCTAAACCTGTCTCTGTTTAGTAGCAGGTTAACAAAGATCAAGAAAAATCATATCTCGAATTTTAAAAAAAGATTTAGGTGCTGATCTTTGAATAAAAATTTATTATAGCAATGAAATACAAATTTTAAAAATAAAAACCAGTGACATTGTCAAGTAAATTATCTGAGACAGGGTCTTATGGTAAAAATTCAAGAATTGTTAAGATTTCGATTTCCTTAAATAACTGTTTCATTCACATAATCGGATACGTTTTTTGAAAAATATGAATTTTGGAAGTAAAACTATGATTTTTAAGGTTTTGAATCAAGAGAACTCGGAAGTTGAAAGGAAATTAGAAACGTGGAAAATTCTGGTGATCTCGAAGTTGTAAAATCTCGAGTATGATGTCAGCTGTAGATTGAGGACTGATGATCACTAGAAAAATGGTAAATGAATTTTCAGATACTCGGTGAAGTTAGTTGATGTGAATTCAGGGTTTTTTGTGAGTTTTTGGTCATCATTGAATCTCGAATTCGTGTTTCTCCCATGGTGGATCTGAATGCATGAGACCGGTGGCGATCGAAGCCTAGGAGACAGGCGATGCTTTGAATGAAGTATCAACGTCGTTGGTGGCCTGAGGTGATCTTGCGATGGGAATCGCTCAAGCGTTCTGGTTCCAGGAAGTTGATCGATTAGCACATTTTTGTTTACTGACGAAGTTGGTCGATTTGGGTGGTCTGGTGAGTCGAAGAAATTGCCGGCGATGTGTTGATGACCATGGCGTCGGTCAGAAGTCGATTTGATGATCGAGCACGTGCATGTGGGGATGGCGTATCTGTTGTGTTCGAAAATTTAGGGAAGACGAAGTTTTCTGGGGAGTAACTCGAAGCGTTTCACGAAATGACTCGAAGCAGAGGGTAGCGAAGGGAGGACCCGAAGTAGAACTCGAGTAAAGTAAAGAATGGCTCGAGAAAAACTGAGAAATTGTTGGGTAGAACGGGTTTTTGGGTTATCCGTTGTAATACCAAAACAGTTTTGAACTTTAAAGAAGAATCGAGTTTTTTTTAAATAAATTTTCGATTAAAATCAATTTCATGTTAGATTAGAAGTTGTCGAAGTCCTAAAAAAATTATTAAGAAGGTTTTTAATTAAATTGTCTTAATTAACTAAGTCTTAAAATGATTTAAAGATATACATAAACCTTTATTTTGGGAGTTTAACTCAATAATATTAAAGATTTGTTAAAGAATCTTGAAATGGTTAATTAACTTTAAAAGTTTAAGTTAAATTTATTTGTTAAACGAAATTAATTACTTGAAGTTAATGGCTTAATAAAAGTGATTAAGATAAATTAATTAATGAATTTAAGTTTGATTAATCAAGAAATATCTAAAGGGTAACTAATCAGTTAAGATTAATCAAATTAAGGTAATTAATTACTTAATTAAAAGGAATTAACTAAGGATTTAAGTTAAGTAACCAAGTGATTAAGATTAATTGTTGATTAAGAATGATAATTTATTAATTAAGAATAATTAATTAAAATGATGATCAATTATAGGGTTAATTAATTAATAAATAAAATTTATTAAGGATTAATGAAGTAATTAATTGAAGATAATTAATTAAAGGATAATGGGATAATTTAAGGTTAATTATATAAAATAAAGAGTTAATTAAATTTGATTTAAATAAATTAGTAAAGGTTAATTTATTTATTAATTAAGGTTGATTAACTAATAGTTAAAGGATTAATTAATTTATATATTGAGGTTAAATAATAAATAATATAGGATAATTAATTAACATAAACTGTAATTAATTAATGTTAATCTACCAGAATTAGGGACTTATCTGGTTTTAAATTAATCAAATGATCAATTAACCTAATTTATGGATGGTTGTATTCTATTGAATGCGGTGAATTGTTTTGTCATCTCTGTTGTATGATGCTTTATGATTTGAATTGTTTTAATTCAAGATGTGATGAATGTAATTTATTTATTTATAATGCATTCATATTTTCTATCTGTGATCCTATGTATATAGATAAACGTTATAGGATGTACTGCTTATCGATATTGTTATGATTGAATCTGTGGTGTGATTGATGTTGTTGCACCATTGGGTAAAACCCCTAGACTACACCTTACACACACAAATATGGATCGCACGAGGAAATTAGTTAAGTCATAGATTTTTAACGATTTTCTAAAAATTGAATTTTTGAATCCAAAATATTTTTGGAATTGGAATTGGAATTGAATTTTTTTGAAAATGAGTTTCAAAAATAAAAGTTATTTTGAATAACTTAATAAAGTTTTGGAAATTTAAATAATCTGATTTAAATTTGAATTCAATATTTGAAATTGAATTCCATAATTCGGAAATTATGGTTTAAAAAGATTATACAAGTTATAAAGATGTTTATATGGGTTTTTAAACCATTTAAAAAAAAGCATTGTTTTGGGAACTTAAATTCAAACCCAAGTTTTTACTTGAATAGCTTTAACTTATGTGAAAGATTATTAACCCTTGTTTTGAAGTCGAAGAAAATTTTAAATGGTATATCTTTCATATACAAGATTTGAATTGGAAATGGTTTGAAAATTATGAATTAAATCTTTAATTTAAAGATTGGGTAAGTTAATCCAATTTTATTTTGAAAAGCCGTGAATGAACCTTTGTGGAAAATTGGTGAACTTTGTGAATCTTTTTGTTTAAGACATTTAGGATGGTAATTTGTTTAAACCATTTGAAAAGAAGCTTTTGGGTTTTAAGTTGTGACTTAACTGAAAACGCATATCCGTGTGTTTTTAAATATTGCGCTCACTATTCGGTCCAACCGGGAGAGGACCTTGTGTCATATAACCCATTTCGAATGATGATACGTCGTTATGGATGGCATTTGAAGACCGGTGATGACGACCGGGTATTTTCGAGAACGAAAGGATAACCCATCGATTGTCTCTGCATTGAGTCGTGCCGGTATAGAGATTTCCTAAGTGATGGGAAGTCTGATCGGGATTGTGGTTACCCGAATTTGCAAGGGCTTCTTCGGAAGTGCCTTCAGTTCTGTTCGAACCTGGAACAGACTTGTATGGTCGTGTGTCTGACACTACACTTTGAGATATAAAGCCAATTTCTTTCAAATACATATCTATTGGTGGCGAGAATTTATTCTCTTAGCTTAACACCCTTCTCTGAGACGTACGAGCTCAGAGGTTATGCAGTTGAAGGTTATTAGCTATATACTCCTAATTTGGTAGTATGGCATGCTAAGTGCTGCTGTGTGTTGATGATCATTTGTTTATCATTTATGATCAAAGCATGGCTTTCGTATAAAGCGTAGCTTTGTGGGTAAGACCTCATCGAGCCTCACAACCCGGTAATTGTAACGACCCGTTAAATTAATAATATTAAATGAATTGAATTAATATAATTTCTAATCTAATTTAGAATAAATGTAGAAATTTGGTATAGTAGTTGTAATTTAGTGTAACAATAAAATTTTATGACAATAGATTTGGATAATGTAGATTGTCACAATTTGATTTAAAGTTAAATATAAGAAACTGATATAAGGGTTGAATTAGTGAATATCAATAAAAAGATTAAGTAGAATGGAATTCATTTAATATAAAATAAATAGTGGAAGACTTACATTGGATTGTAAAATGGATAGTAACTAAATAAAAGGTGACCGCTGAATAAATCAATGCAATAAGTGTTGATAAGGAAATTTAATGAATGTTGTCAATAATAAATGGACTTAAGATAGTAATAAAATTTGTTTTGCCTATGTAAATTTTATGTATTGATAAGCTATAATTAAATTTGAAATTTGGTAGTAAATAGGGGATAAGTTGACTAAGGCAATTAGTAATTTAATAAATGAATGCATAGTAAGTAAGTGGAAATGTATGCATAAAAATATTTTCATATATGGGATAATTACAAAAGTTTACCCATTTATCTAATGTATATAATTGAATCTAAATTTAGGGCAACATTTTGTTATTGATGGTATAAGTGAATTTGAATAAAAGGGTAAAAATTATGTAGATTTAACATGTATTGAGTATATAGCTAAGAAGGGCATTCGATGTAAATGAATCTAAATTAATGTGTCTAGTCAATAAAGGAGAACTTTAAGGGAATAAATATAAATGAATGTATTTGGGAAATGGAGTCCTTTTATATGTTGAATAGTATAACGTTGTTATTAAGAATGAACGTTACTTTAGTAATTATTAATATGGTAACGGAAGAGTGTATAAATTTTATAGTAACGTAAAACGTATTGTAATGTAATAATTATGTGTAGACTTATAAAAAAGATTTATGACAATAATTATTGTACGTATTTATTCTATTTGTTTGTTAAGTTTATTTTAATCAATTTCAATTTATGCACTAAATTATTTCAGTTAGTGTGGAATTTTTGTAAGTGGATAAATAAGATGTAACCAAGGGAAAATTTCATTTTTATAATATAATAATTAGTGTAATATTAAGAATGAAACCGAAGTGGAATGAATTAATTGAGGTTTTAAGTTTTATTCAAGTGTTAAGTTAACAAAATTTCCAATAAGATTGAAATACAGTAATTTATGCAAATAAAAGATGGAAATTGGGTAAATATTAATGTATTGGAATATAAAAGAAACGTTAACTATGTAGGGAGTAATAATTGATTTATTTGTGAGTTGTAATCAAATAGAGTCAAATTTATTAGAATTTATTGCAATTAATGGGATTAATTGCAGTAACCTTTGAAGATTTATTCACTAAAATAATTGACGATGGAAATTATATGTAAATTTGCTTTTAGTTAATATTAAATATCCAGAGGGCTAGAAATGACACAAATCTACTAGTTTAGAAATTTACAATAAAAAGTGGTAAGTAATTTTTCTAAATATTTAGATAGTAGGAAGATGTAGATTTAGATGGAATTTATTATTTAACTATTTCATAAGTTGAGATCTAAGTTTAGAATTGAGATTTTTAATGTATAGATATTGAGCCAATGTTAGTTTCATTAAATTGACATCAATAACTTTGAATAATAGAAAGAAAGTGAATTTAATAAATTTAATCAAACGTATAATGTTGAATTTATTAAAAATTGGAATTTAACATTTAAGTAAGGATTAACATCTAAATTGATGAATAGAACAACTATGTATTGACACTTGAATTGTTTAGAATTGGAGTAAATAATTAAGAAAATTTAAAGGAAGAAATTTGGTCAATTTTTGAATTTAGATGTAAAAATTGGATTTTTATAATTTATTTAATGAATATTGAAAATAGCCATTTTGGTCACGGACTCGGATTTCGATGAAACCAGTTTCATCGGATCCGTATCGGTGAATTATTATAGGGTTTCAAGTTTCGTATCGATCGGACCTGTCGTTTGATCGTACGGACGCGAAACGCCTTGAAAATCAATTTTATTAAAATCAATTTGAAATCAATTTGGAAATCTTGTTTTCAGCATAACTTCTTCATACGATCAAATTTGGACGTGAAACTTTTTCCATCGCGTTCAGAATATTTTAAAATACCTATCTGGATATATGGGTTTGACAAATTTCGTTTCGGGGTCAGAACGGGCTTTTTGGGCCTCAGTTTGTTTCGTACGTTCATCTATCTAGTCTATCTACTCTAATCCAACCCTACCTATAAATATACAGTTATAAACCCTAGCTCCATTCTATTGTCTATTTGCTGTACGTTCATCTTCTTCAAGCTTCTCTTCTTCTTCAATGGGGGCTAACCCTAGATCCAGTCAGTTCAAAAAAAAAATTCAAATTAAAAAAAAAAAAAAAAAAAATCGGATCTGCAGCAGCTTCTGGTCGCGCTTCGGGTTTCACGGGAGAAAACCCTAGAGCAACTTCGGGTCAGGAAGAAAATGACTCGGGTCGCTCCGGGTCGTTTTGGCGAAAACTCCAAGCAGGCACCGGGGAATTTAGGCGGCGCACCGAAGTCGAACCCGAAGTCGACCCAGGACCAGAATTTTCCATTTTTCAAATTTTCATAACTTTTGCATACGAGCTCGGATTCACGCGCGGTTTGTTTTGCTGGGATCGTATCAGAATTTCTGACGTTTTGACGCTGGTTTGGACGAATTCTGAGAAGGGCGAATTTTTGGGTTTAAATCGAATTTAAATTCGATTTAAATTCAAAAGGTGAGTGTTTTAACCCACTCACAACTACTAGAAGCTTTTATGTTTGTTAAATTAAATTTAGAAATGAATAGAAATTTATTTATGGGTATTTGGCATGTTTATTTTATTCATATCTGTTGAATTGCATTTATTAAATTTAACTGTTAATTTAATTAATTTATTGCGTATAAATTTACATTTAAAATTTATTTGTTTGTATATGAACTGCTAGTTAATAGTTATATAAATTATTACTGAATATAGACTGTAGATTAATAGCTGTTAAATTTAATCTGAATAAAATTGCCAGTTATTACCTGTTATATATTATCAAATATAAATTGTTATTGATTGATATTGCTTGATGATTGTGATTGGATGATGGGTGATGTGATGGATGTTTTATTGTATATCATTAAATTGCAAATTATCATGCATATTTCATTTCATTCGGGATTGTGGTTTGAAATGATATATAACCGCAAAATTTTATATTTTTAAATTGCGGATTGAAATGATAAATATCCGTATCACTTGACCATAGGATAGAAAATTTTATACAGGCACCGCGGTCTATATATAACTATTTTATGTGATTTCTATGGTTTGGATGGAATACGGTTTATAATAATCCTAAATTTTATATTGTATAAATATTTTTCTTCCATATATATATACATATGAAGTTGAAAATTTTGAAATTAAAAGGTGTATAAAAATCTTTATTAAAAATGGAAGAAAATTAAGAAAATGGAGTTTAATAATTTATATCATATGTTTAAATGTTAAGTTTGGAAATTTTAAGATATGATATTTATAATTGGATTTTTCCCAAAATAAATTGAAATGAATATTCTAGTATAATTTGAATTGGGAAAAATATATATATATTTTATTACCAGAAATTGAAGTCTTATTATTTATGGATTTTATGTGAATATTCAAGACTAATTAATAGAACAATTGATTTGTTGAAAGCATAAAATCCAACTTTAGTTTGAAATATTGATACTCAAAATGGATATACGTATATATAAATAAATTGAAGTGGTTTTGGAACTTGAGAGAGATAATATAAATTTTGGTTTAGACTTTAATAAAGAAATGTATTTGTAAAGCCATGAGAACTATTTTCTTTACAAAGTAACATTTAAGTTAAACCATTTAATTCATATACCGTTGAATGTCCAAACCATTCAAGTTTTTAGAAGTTATGGTTTTAAATTATGATTTTCAAAATATTATGCTTTGAAAATATTTGATTTTCAGACGTTATGAAGTTAAAGCATTATGATTTTGGAAAAAAATTATGTTTGGGATAAGTGATAAAATATGGTTTTGGGTTTTGAAATGATATCGTATTCATGGTTATGAAATGGAATGTTTATTCTGATTTTTAAAGTATAACCTATTTTTAAATGACCGCGGTATTATAATAACGATGGGTTGGCAAAGAGACCGGGATCGGATATGGACATACTCTCTGTCGATACCGAAAACCACTTTGACTAACCGTGTACGCGGTGGAGATTCCAGAATGAAGTAGGTGGTGGCGACGTTTCCTGTAAGGTAAATACGTGGACCCGACTCCCGTGAGTTGGCATAAGGTGGCTAAAACAGGAGCGATTCTCAGGCCAATGAGGTCATTCCTCTGATCGGACCCTCCTCTTCGATATTATACTTTGACTTGGATTGATTCAGTGGCCACTTCTATATTTTGATTTTGGGGAGTTAGTCCAAGGTGGGCGGTAACTGCGGCTACGCGTTTCCACCAGCCTGGATAGCAATTGGTATATCTACCCTGGCATTGCCTAGTTGTGCCGTGTCACCTACCATACCGAGCCTTTACTACGAGTTTCTATTCGTGTCGTACCTATGGAGTATCCTCTGGTAGCTTCCCGATCAGGAGGTATTACGGTACTGTATAGACTATTGGCATTATTTGTGTTAAGGGCTATATGGGTAACCCCTTAACGCTATTAAAAAGTAAGTTTATTTTATAAATAGACACTATTATAATAGCGCAATATACTACATAGTAAATAGTTTAACGGATCCTTAGGAGATGTAAATCCCGAACATCTCTTGAGTTACTGTACTCATATTTATTTCTGTTAATTTAACTCACATAAGATCTTTTAGTCTGACTCGAGTGTTTTTGTCTTTTCAAATTCGCTCGGGTCAGTCCGAGCGTTTCAGGATCGAAGACGTTAGCTTTGGAGGACGAAGACGAAGGAGTCGTATTATTTTATTTATAGTATGGCACCACACTCATACTGTTCCGCTGCATTGTTTGTATTGGTATGTGTAACTCTGATATTCATTGTATAAGTAAAATAACTATTTTGTAAACAGTTATCATGAACTGTATATTGATTATTATATTTTATCCTTCCGCTGTGAGATTCTGTTTTGTTTTTATTTCTTCTCTGTTTTTCTTATTTACCCCATAACAATCCGCCCTTCCGTATGGTTTGAACTGGCACGTGTGTCGGTTTAAAGTGTGCGAAAAGGCGGGATGTTACAGTTTGGTATCAGAGCTTTGGTTTAGCGATAAACTTGGCTTTGTGGGGTTTGACTCTTTGTTAATAGGGTAGTAATACCCTATGGGAGTCGCTGAGTGTATATATATGAGAGAGCGTACTTGTTAGTGTTAATAAAAGATTTTGATATTGTGTTAATCTGTCCCGTTTTGTATTTATAAATTCTGGTTGATGCATGGGACGCTATGTCATCAATAGGGATTTCTAAACACTTAATAGGACAGACCGACATAATATTTGTTTTTATATAGGTGAATGAAATAATTTTGCCTATAATATTTTCTATATATAAAAATATTTTTATAAGGATATATATTTGGTTGCTATAGATTGGGTGTTAGGTAATAAAAATATTTATATTAAATTAAAGCTAAGTTGAATTTTAATAAATCAAATTGGAGATTTTAGAACTTAAGTCCGGGATTTTTGAAATCTTCTTTCAAAGGATTTATGAAATATAATGATTTGGTTTATAAATATTTTCTTATATAAATATTTAGTATAATTCGAAAGAATTGGTTTAAAGAGGATTTTGAAGAAGATAAGTTTGTACTTTCCTCTCTGTCGCTGGAAAATAATTTCGGTGATGACGGCCGCATCATCGACTTTCATTTTCGAGTTTCGAAGGGAAAGGCCACTGTAGTAAATTCTACTGCAGATTTGTTTTGAAATTATTTAAAAAATTTAATTGTTTAAAGGTAATTAGAGATATAAAAGTTGTAAGAAATTAATTATCTATTATTTTAAAGAAATTTTGGAATTTGACCCGGTATTAATTCTTGAATTTCCATTAATTAGTTGTAAAAAATTTAGGTTAGTGAAATAAAAGAAGTAATCAATGAATTAAAAGAGTTGAGATTAAACTTGCATAAGTTCTTTTGCTTTTTCTTTAACATAAACAACTTACCAAGTATAAAAAGTTGAAATGTAAATTAAGAGTGGAATAGAATATTATACAAGTAGAATTTTGGAAAAAAATGAAGTATTCAATAAATTACTGTTATAAATAAGAATTTAATGGTATTAACTTAAGTGATGATTGGAATTTTACTAAAATTAAAGGTTGTATTATTAATAGGTGATTTTAACCTTAAGAAAGTAAAAATGAAATTCCTTAATTTATAAAGTTTGATTGTAGGGTTATTAACTTAAGTATGCTTTAATTCCCCCTATTCTAATATAATAGAAAGTAAGTAATATATAAATGACTGTAAACCCTAAGTAATTAATTAATAAAATTCCTTATTTTTAAGAATGAAGGTTAAAGGGTTAATAATTTAAGTGTAATTAAAAAGGGTTACTGTAATTAAATATTATAGAAAGTGGGTAATTAAACTGTTGCTACTATTAAATATAATGGAAACTTCCACATTAAATAAATAAATGAGATTAAAGGTAAGTTGAAATTGTAGGTTATAGAACAAATATATATTAATTAAAGGAATGAAAAGAAACTTGTAAATTTTCACTTACATTCTTAAAACATACATAACTTACCATATAATAAAAAGTTGCAATGTTAGTAGGAAAATGTAAGAGGAAATCTTACAAGTGAAGAGTAAGGTAATAAAGGTATTCTATTACTTTGCTATTATTAATGAGAATTAATTGTATAGACTTAAGTTAAATTGGAAATTTTACTATAAGTAAAGGTAAGTAGTATAAATAGATGATAGAAACTTTAGTAAATAAATTGGAATACAAATATAACGAATTTTGTGATAAATGGAAAATGAAAATTTGTAAGAAATAAAGAAATCACTCCATAAATGAAAGAAAGAAAATCAAACCATTGAAGCATGAGATAAATGTATAATAAATAAATTTGGGTGTTGGTTTGAATTGTGTTGTTTGATTTATGTTGTTGGGTAAGAAATTTGAAGTGGTTAAATGAATAAGTATCTATCTTTGTTCCATCTAAGACTGTTGAGTAAAGGATGCACTTGATAGCTAATTTCATTTCATACAAATTTCAAGTTTGAACCCAAACAACTATTTGTTTGATGGATTAAATGGTTGCTTTGTTTGTGTATGTATGTTGTTTGTAAGGTTGTTGGTTGTTGAATTGTTTGGTTGATTAATGATTAAATCCACTTGAATAGTTCACTTTAAAATAAATATTTAACCTTTTAGATTATATAAGTGAATACAGGTGATGGAAGCAACTACTACTGCTTTTGGTTCCAAAATAATAAGCGTATATTGCCCGACAAATAGGTACGTTTTCGGATTACGTTTAAAGCGCTATTTTTCCTTATTGGGATATAATATTTTGATAATATATGTAATATATTTGTATATTTTGATATTATATTTTCTCCCGAGCCTCACCGTACAAAGGAGACTCTGCCAAAAAAATTCGTAAATTTGGACTTAGAATTTTGTTGAATATTTTCCAAACTTTAATGATTTAAGTATAAAAGGTTGTAATGATTATAAACGGGTATATTTCATTAAAGGAAATTAATCCAGTAAATTATTGTTTATAAGTTAGTATTTGAAATAAGATGTACTGTTTATTCTTCCTTCTCCCTTCTTTTTTCTTTTCGGGGACGAAAAGTTTTGAGTGGGGGAGATTGTAACGACCCGTTAAATTAATAATATTAAATGAATTGAATTAATATAATTTCTAATCTAATTTAGAATAAATGTAGAAATTTGGTATAGTAGTTGTAATTTAGTGTAACAATAAAATTTTATGACAATAGATTTGGATAATGTAGATTGTCACAATTTGATTTAAAGTTAAATATAAGAAACTGATATAAGGGTTGAATTAGTGAATATCAATAAAAAGATTAAGTAGAATGGAATTCATTTAATATAAAATAAATAGTGGAAGACTTACATTGGATTGTAAAATGGATAGTAACTAAATAAAAGGTGACCGCTGAATAAATCAATGCAATAAGTGTTGATAAGGAAATTTAATGAATGTTGTCAATAATAAATGGACTTAAGATAGTAATAAAATTTGTTTTGCCTATGTAAATTTTATGTATTGATAAGCTATAATTAAATTTGAAATTTGGTAGTAAATAGGGGATAAGTTGACTAAGGCAATTAGTAATTTAATAAATGAATGCATAGTAAGTAAGTGGAAATGTATGCATAAAAATATTTTCATATATGGGATAATTACAAAAGTTTACCCATTTATCTAATGTATATAATTGAATCTAAATTTAGGGCAACATTTTGTTATTGATGGTATAAGTGAATTTGAATAAAAGGGTAAAAATTATGTAGATTTAACATGTATTGAGTATATAGCTAAGAAGGGCATTCGATGTAAATGAATCTAAATTAATGTGTCTAGTCAATAAAGGAGAACTTTAAGGGAATAAATATAAATGAATGTATTTGGGGAATGGAGTCCTTTTATATGTTGAATAGTATAACGTTGTTATTAAGAATGAACGTTACTTTAGTAATTATTAATATGGTAACGGAAGAGTGTATAAATTTTATAGTAACGTAAAACGTATTGTAAGGTAATAATTATGTGTAGACTTATAAAAAAGATTTATGAAAATAATTATTGTACGTATTTATTCTATTTGTTTGTTAAGTTTATTTTAATCAATTTCAATTTATGCACTAAATTATTTCAGTTAGTGTGGAATTTTTGTAAGTGGATAAATAAGATGTAACCAAGGGAAAATTTCATTTTTATAATATAATAATTAGTGTAATATTAAAAATGAAACCGAAGTGGAATGAATTAATTGAGGTTTTAAGTTTTATTCAAGTGTTAAGTTAACAAAATTTCCAATAAGATTGAAATACAGTAATTTATGCAAATAAAAGATGGAAATTGGGTAAATATTAATGTATTGGAATATAAAAGAAACGTTAACTATGTAGGGAGTAATAATTGATTTATTTGTGAGTTGTTAACAAATAGAGTCAAATTTATTAGAATTTATTGCAATTAATGGGATTAATTGCAGTAACCTTTGAAGATTTATTCACTAAAATAATTGACGATGGAAATTATATGTAAATTTGCTTTTAGTTAATATTAAATATCCAGAGGGCTAGAAATGACACAAATCTACTAGTTTAGAAATTTACAATAAAAAGTGGTAAGTAATTTTTCTAAATATTTAGATAGTAGGAAGATGTAGATTTAGATGGAATTTATTATTTAACTATTTCATAAGTTGAGATCTAAGTTTAGAATTGGGATTTTTAATGTATAGATATTGAGCCAATGTTAGTTTCATTAAATTGACATCAATAACTTTGAATAATAGAAAGAAAGTGAATTTAATAAATTTAATCAAACGTATAATGTTGAATTTATTAAAAATTGGAATTTAACATTTAAGTAAGGATTAACATCTAAATTGATGAATAGAACAACTATGTATTGACACTTGAATTGTTTAGAATTGGAGTAAATAATTAAGAAAATTTAAAGGAAGAAATTTGGTCAATTTTTGAATTTAGATGTAAAAATTGGATTTTTATAATTTATTTAATGAATATTGAAAATAGCCATTTTGGTCACGGACTCGGATTTCGATGAAACCAGTTTCATCGGATCCGTATCGGTGAATTATTATAGGGTTTCAAGTTTCGTATCGATCGGACCTGTCGTTTGATCGTACGGACGCGAAACGCCTTGAAAATCAATTTTATTAAAATCAATTTGAAATCAATTTGGAAATCTTGTTTTCAGCATAACTTCTTCATACGATCAAATTTGGACGTGAAACTTTTTCCATCGCGTTCAGAATATTTTAAAATACCTATCTGGATATATGGGTTTGACAAATTTCGTTTCGGGGTCAGAACGGGCTTTTTGGGCCTCAGTTTGTTTCGTACGTTCATCTATCTAGTCTATCTACTCTAATCCAACCCTACCTATAAATATACAGTTATAAACCCTAGCTCCATTCTATTGTCTATTTGCTGTACGTTCATCTTCTTCAAGCTTCTCTTCTTCTTCAATGGGGGCTAACCCTAGATCCAGTCAGTTCAAAAAAAAAATTCAAATTTAAAAAAAAAAAAAAAAAAATTCGGATCTGCAGCAGCTTCTGGTCGCGCTTCGGGTTTCACGGGAGAAAACCCTAGAGCAACTTCGGGTCAGGAAGAAAATGACTCGGGTCGCTCCGGGTCGTTTTGGCGAAAACTCCAAGCAGGCACCGGGGAATTTAGGCGGCGCACCGAAGTCGAACCCGAAGTCGACCCAGGACCAGAATTTTCCATTTTTCAAATTTTCATAACTTTTGCATACGAGCTCGGATTCACGCGCGGTTTGTTTTGCTGGGATCGTATCAGAATTTCTGACGTTTTGACGCTGGTTTGGACGAATTCTGAGAAGGGCGAATTTTTGGGTTTAAATCGAATTTAAATTCGATTTAAATTCAAAAGGTGAGTGTTTTAACCCACTCACAACTACTAGAAGCTTTTATGTTTGTTAAATTAAATTTAGAAATGAATAGAAATTTATTTATGGGTATTTGGCATGTTTATTTTATTCATATCTGTTGAATTGCATTTATTAAATTTAACTGTTAATTTAATTAATTTATTGCGTATAAATTTACATTTAAAATTTATTTGTTTGTATATGAACTGCTAGTTAATAGTTATATAAATTATTACTGAATATAGACTGTAGATTAATAGCTGTTAAATTTAATCTGAATAAAATTGCCAGTTATTACCTGTTATATATTATCAAATATAAATTGTTATTGATTGATATTGCTTGATGATTGTGATTGGATGATGGGTGATGTGATGGATGTTTTATTGTATATCATTAAATTGCAAATTATCATGCATATTTCATTTCATTCGGGATTGTGGTTTGAAATGATATATAACCGCAAAATTTTATATTTTTAAATTGCGGATTGAAATGATAAATATCCGTATCACTTGACCATAGGATAGAAAATTTTATACAGGCACCGCGGTCTATATATAACTATTTTATGTGATTTCTATGGTTTGGATGGAATACGGTTTATAATAATCCTAAATTTTATATTGTATAAATATTTTTCTTCCATATATATATACATATGAAGTTGAAAATTTTGAAATTAAAAGGTGTATAAAAATCTTTATTAAAAATGGAAGAAAATTAAGAAAATGGAGTTTAATAATTTATATCATATGTTTAAATGTTAAGTTTGGAAATTTTAAGATATGATATTTATAATTGGATTTTTCCCAAAATAAATTGAAATGAATATTCTAGTATAATTTGAATTGGGAAAAATATATATATATTTTATTACCAGAAATTGAAGTCTTATTATTTATGGATTTTATGTGAATATTCAAGACTAATTAATAGAACAATTGATTTGTTGAAAGCATAAAATCCAACTTTAGTTTGAAATATTGATACTCAAAATGGATATACGTATATATAAATAAATTGAAGTGGTTTTGGAACTTGAGAGAGATAATATAAATTTTGGTTTAGACTTTAATAAAGAAATATATTTGTAAAGCCATGAGAACTATTTTCTTTACAAAGTAACATTTAAGTTAAACCATTTAATTCATATACCGTTGAATGTCCAAACCATTCAAGTTTTTAGAAGTTATGGTTTTAAATTATGATTTTCAAAATATTATGCTTTGAAAATATTTGATTTTCAGACGTTATGAAGTTAAAGCATTATGATTTTGGAAAAAAATTATATTTGGGATAAGTGATAAAATATGGTTTTGGGTTTTGAAATGATATCGTATTCATGGTTATGAAATGGAATGTTTATTCTGATTTTTAAAGTATAACCTATTTTTAAATGACCGCGGTGTTATAATAACGATGGGTTGGCAAAGAGACCGGGATCGGATATGGACATACTCTCTGTCGATACCGAAAACCACTTTGACTAACCGTGCACGCGGTGGAGATTCCAGAATGAAGTAGGTGGTGGCGACGTTTCCTGTAAGGTAAATACGTGGACCCGACTCCCGTGAGTTGGCATAAGGTGGCTAAAACAGGAGCGATTCTCAGGCCAATGAGGTCATTCCTCTGATCGGACCCTCCTCTTCGATATTATACTTTGACTTGGATTGATTCAGTGGCCACTTCTATATTTTGATTTTGGGGAGTTAGTCCGAGGTGGGCGGTAACTGCGGCTACGCGTTTCCACCAGCCTGGATAGCAATTGGTATATCTACCCTGGCATTGCCTAGTTGTGCCGTGTCACCTACCATACCGAGCCTTTACTACGAGTTTCTATTTGTGTCGTACCTATGGAGTATCCTCTGGTAGCTTCCCGATCAGGAGGTATTACGGTACTGTATAGACTATTGGCATTATTTGTGTTAAGGGCTATATGGGTAACCCCTTAACGCTATTAAAAAGTAAGTTTATTTTATAAATAGACACTATTATAATAGCGCAATATACTACATAGTAAATAGTTTAACGGATCCTTAGGAGATGTAAATCCCGAACATCTCTTGGGTTACTGTACTCATATTTATTTCTGTTAATTTAACTCACATAAGATCTTTTAGTCTGACTCGAGTGTTTTTGTCTTTTCAAATTCGCTCGGGTCAGTCCGAGCGTTTCAGGATCGAAGACTTTATCTTTGGAGGACGAAGACGAAGGAGTCGTATTATTTTATTTATAGTATGGCACCACACTCATACTGTTCCGCTGCATTGTTTGTATTGGTATGTGTAACTCTGATATTCATTGTATAAGTAAAATAACTATTTTGTAAACAGTTATCATGAACTGTATATTGATTATTATATTTTATCCTTCCGCTGTGAGATTCTGTTTTGTTTTTATTTCTTCTCTGTTTTTCTTATTTACCCCATAACAATCCGCCCTTCCGTATGGTTTGAACTGGCACGTGTGTCGGTTTAAAGTGTGCGAAAAGGCGGGATGTTACAGTAATGGTCGAAACAGGAAAGATGCGGCAAGGTTTCAGGGGCAGCTCCCCAAGGGTATGACCATTCCTTCTGGAAAAGAGTGGTATCATGGTATGGAGCCTCGATACTTACTCGGTGGACACTGTAGTATATTTATTACTGTGTGATGTTGTTGGAGGGCCCTCGGATAAAGGTCCCAAAGGACCGGGGGTGGCATATCTTAGGTTTTATTCCCCGAGAAGGGGGTAGCCGGCCTTGTGTTAGCAGAGAGCCGGGTAGGTTCTCGGGGCGTCCCTCTGGAGGTGTTCCCATGTGGCAATAGAAAGTTCCTTAGCCTGACCATTTGTTGGAAATCCATTCATCCAATACGCGCCTTGTACGGTTTTAGCTGTATTACCGCCATCTACTTATGTTGGCTCCCCACTGTTTTGATGGTAGCTATAGTAGGCATAGTTCGGAATGTCTATGCTGGCTAGGATTTATATTATACTTTCGAAATGGTTTTTATGCACTTTGCACTTATAGTAATAATATGAAAGAATTTTTCTCGTATCAAGCATATTTGACTATCATAAGGAGAAATCTCATCCAATTCTGCGTTTGCATTATGTGTGTGACAGGAGGCCTTATGGTAGTTTCATTTTCCAAAAAGCATTGCAGATTTGAACTTTAAATTCTTTTGTTGTTTATTTTAAAAGATAAAATTGTTTTATTTGCTCACACCAGTCCCACGGCTGACCTGAAGTTTAATATTCCTTTCCTAAACTTGGGTGCCCACTATTTCCACACGAGAGAGTTGGGTTTTTCAGATAATCGAATAGTAGGAATTGTTTTGATAGCCTTCGAAGTCTTTTGGATTTGTGGATCGTATTTTCCACAGTTCAGCATTCACAGCTGAACTTGCTTAGCTTCGTGCAACTTGATGAGGGTTTGAGCTAGCTTGGGATTGAAGATGGAATTCTTAGGGTTTGGCATTGAAGACGTTATCTTTCTGCTGCTATTTCTTGTATCTCTAATAGTATTGATATCTAGTGTACCATTCTATTGTATTCTGTTGTATCAGATATTGTATCAAATGTTGTACATCAAATGTATTATTTCAATTCTTCCGCTATGTTGTACTTAATGTGTTATAAGCTCCGACGAACCAGATTCGACGTTTGGATCTGCGGCATTTGAATACGAGTGTCGTATTCGGTGCCGATTTTCGAAGGTCGAGTCAGGATCGTTACAGTGGTATCAGAGCTGAAGGTTAAAACTTTAGCTCAGGAGTATAACACATTAAGTGACTCATTAGAGATAGGGTGAATTATAACCTAGAATGAGAAATCCCAAGATATCTGTTCGAATGCCTCAGTAAATTCTCTTACTATCCACTGATAGTAAGTATGAGTGCGAGAAGGGGACGAGATAAGGGACAGGGAAATACCATTAAATGGTCAATACCCTGCGATAGTGCAAATATCCTTCTCTATCAATCTCCTTTGATTCGTCTTTTCAATTCTTTGATTGCTTCGTGGCAGCTCGAGGAATAGCTTCGAAGTGATGGTGGCCCTATGAATCATGTAGATAAGTCTCTATTTTGTATTCTCTTCGTCTAATTTCTATCAGCTTTTCGTTTATAACTCTGATAAATTTGATTTGAAATAAATTGGTTAACTAACATATAAAGTTAAATAAATTGTATCGATAAAACAATTTCGATTAAACCAAAATTTGAAAATTCTATTGTAATTTCTTGTGAATATCAAAGTCCAAAGAGGGACAAGTTATATATAATTTGGGTGTTCCGACTTAAGTTTGGAATCCATATCTGGTGTTGGAGAGTTGTGGAAGATTAAATCCATTTATCTATAGTTGGGTCTCGATAAATTCTACGTGTGGTTAGTTATTCCTTCGAACTAACCAGTTCCCCTGCATATTTCGTAGATTTGGTGACCCGAGTATCTTGCATAGCATTGAATGAGTTTGTTCTCATATCTATTAGTGATATTCTGATTTGGTAAGCCAAATACAGAATAGATGATCGGCTTGATTTGGAGGTCGATTCTCTATCATTGTGTATTTATCCATTCTTTGTTGTCTCCCTAGCAAATTTCACGGACGACAGTTTTTTAAGGGGGAAATCGTAACATTCCTGAAAATTTACCAAGTTAATTTGGCAATTAAATTAATTTTAGAAGATAAATTGCTAATTTATTTATGAATTAATTAGATAATTTCTAGAATAAATAGAAATTTTAGATTATAAAGTAGAATTGGTTTAAATTTAGGGATAAGTATTTTATAAACAAATATTGAATTTAAAAATAAGATGTAAAGTAGAATTTAAAAAAACTTTAAAAAGCCAATGATAGTTTGTTTTCTAAAATATGAAATATATTTGGAAGATGTATTAATTTTCAAAGAATCAATGTATTAATTTTCAAATTATTATTTTTAAGTTAAATTTTCTTATATAAATAAAAGTGATTAATTGTTAATATGTAACCAAAAATTTTAAAATCATTCTTTTCTTTTTAAAAAAAAGTTGTACAAAAATAAATGATAAAAAAATGCATGAATGAAAGATGTATAAAATATATTTATATAAATATGTGAGCTAAATTAAAGATTTAAAAACAAAATCTACAAAATAATTTAAACTAAGGAGTTAAATATGATTTGTATATTAAACATTAAAAATAGGATTCATAAATCAATTAAAAAAATAAGATTTGTACAATGACTTGAATTTAGAATTTAAAACAAGGATGAATGTAAAACATTTACCTTTTGAAAATTTAATAGATGTATTGTAAATAAAATTGATTTAATAAATAAATTTATAAAAAGCTTTACAAACAAAGAAATGTACATGTATATGATTTATATGTTGAGTATACAAATTGTTTTAAATCCATTTCTCTTTAAAAGTTGTAAAAGTAAAATAAATATAAGTGTATGTAAATATTTGTAAATAAATTAATAAAAAGGGTTAAAAACATAAAGCATGTTTTCATAAATTTCAAACAAGGTAAGAATTCAAAACAAAATTACAAATAAATTAAAACAAGGGTTTAAAACAAAGCTTTGAAACTAATTTAAACTAAGGGGTTTCAACATAAAAAATACAAGCTTGGACAAATGTTAAACATGCAAGAAGAAAGTAGACAAGTGGCAGCTGTTTTTCATTTTCAAAAAATTTCCCAAATTTGAGAAAAACTGTTCAATAATTTTCAGTCCAAAACATTTCAAACCCTTCATCTCCTAATGCCTTCATTTCTAAAATAGGCTACCCATTTCATATCTCATTCCTCAAAACTTTTCTCATCTTCATTCAGAAAAAAGAAATCTCAAAACCGAAATCAAAAGCCTGAAACAAAGTGCTCAAGTCAACATGATCAAGCAAGTTTCAACCTGTTTCAAAAATCAAAAGAAAATGGAGACCAGAATGAAAACAGAAAGGGAAGGCAACAAAAGCTATGGAGCAGATTCAAAATAAAATAGTGCAAAAGAAAATTAAAAATCTGAAGCACTTCAAATCTGAAACAAATCAAGTTCAAGTTTGAAGTTTGAATCGGTAGGATATTCAAACAAATGGATTCAGCAATTCAAATCAAACTGGAAATTGAAAACAAGTTAAAGCCGTTCAAAACTCAATATACAGGCTCTGCTTCACCCCTCAGGTAATTTAAGTAAAACCCCTAATTAAAATTTAAAAGTTGAAGCAGTTAAAACATAATTACCCTATTATTTTTGTCCTAAGGGAACAAATGATCAAAAACAAAGATTAAAAAAAAAGAAGCAGTGCAATTGAAAAGAATTGCTTGTTCCAGATTCACAAACAAATCATCTCCAGGAAAAGATATCTGTCTCTTCCCCGAACCAATGTGAGCAGACCCTTGATCCGAATTTTTTTTTATCTTGGTGATTGAATTATTACTCGAACTTATGATGTGAATATGATAGTATACTTGTGTAAAAATGCCTGCATGTCGTATATGTATGTGATTTGTGTGCATTCATGTCTGCTGCCTCTGTTCTAAACATATAGGGATAAAAAATATTAAGCTAACTGGAATCTATAATTATAAATATAATAAATAGAATATACACACACTGTTATAAACTTAATAATATACGAATATTATTACTATGTTATGTGTATATTATTACTTAGTTTTAATGGGTTTGAGTTCATTAAACTTATTAAGGTTTGAGAGTAATTTGCGAGCAAACTTGCCTTAAAAACTGTTATGGTATTAATGCCTGAATTGATTTTCTTCTCTGATATATGTCATTCTAGTTTGCATGGATAAATTAGTGTGATGTATGTATATATGTATGCATAGGAAAGTTGGAGCATGAAAAGGAAAAGAAAAAAAAGGGAAAAAAACCTGTCTATGTTTAGTAGCAGGTTAACAAAGATCAAGAAAAATCATATCTCGAATTTTTAAAAAAAGATTTAGGTGTTGATCTTTGAATAAAAATTTATTATAGCAATGAAATACAAATTTTAAAAACAAAAACCAGTGAAATTGTCAAGTAAATTATCTGGGACTGGGTCTTACAGTAAAAATTCAAGAATTGTTAAGATTTCGATTTCCTTAGATTACTGTTTCATTCACATAATCGGATACGTTTTTTGAAACTATGAATTTTGGAAGTAAAACTATGATTTTTAAGGTTTTGAATCAAGAGAACTGGAAAGTTGAACAGAAATTAGAAACGTGGCAAATTATGGTGATCTCGAAGTTGTAAAATCTCAATTTTGATGTCAGCGGTAGCTTGAGGACTGATGATCACTAGAAAAATGGTAAATGAATTTTCAGATACTCGGTGAAGTTAGTTGATGTGAATTTAGGGTTTTTTGTGTGTTTTTGGTCATCACTGAATCTCGAATTTGTGTTTCGCCCATGGTGGATCGGAATGCATGAGACCGGTGGCGATCGAAGCCTAGGAGACAGGCGATGCTTTGAATGAAGTATCAACGTCGTTGGTGGCCTGAGGTGATCTTGCGATGGGATTCGCTCAACGTTCTGGTTCTAGGAAGTTGATCGATTAGCACATTTTTGTTTGCTGACGAAGTTGGTCGATTTGGGTGGTCTGGTGAGTCGAAGAAATTGTCGGCAATGTGTTGATGACCACGGCGTCGGTCAGAAGTCGATTTGGTGATCGTGCACGTGCACGTAGGGGGTGGCGTATCTGTTGTGTTCGAAAATTTGAGGAAGATGAAGTTTTCTCGGGAGTAACTCGAAGCGTTTCATGAAATGACTCGAAGCAGAGGGTAGCGAAGGGAGGACTCGAAGTCGAACTCGAGTAAAGTAAAGAATGGCTCGAGAAAAACTGAGAAATTGTTGGGTAGAACGGGTTTTTGGGTTATCCATTGTAATACCAAAACAGTTTTGAACTTTAAAGAAGAATCAAGTTTTTTTTCTAAATAAATTTTCGATTAAAATCAATTTCCTGTTAGATTAGAAGTTGTCTAAGTCCTAAAAAAATTATTAAGAAGGTTTTTAATTAAATTGTCTTAATTAACTAAGTTTTAAAATGATTTAAAGATATACATAAACCTTTATTTTGGGAGTTTAACTCAATAATATTAAAGATTTGTTAAAGAATCTTGAAATGGTTAATTAACTTTTAAAAGTTTAAGTTAAATTTATTTGTTAAACGAAATTAATTACTTGAAGTTAATGGCTTAATAAAAGTGATTAAGATAAATTAATTAATGAATTTAAGTTTGATTAATCAAGAAATAATTAAAGGGTAACTAATCAGTTAAGATTAATTAAATTAAGGTAATTAATTACTTAATTAAAAGGAATTAACTAAGGATTTAAGTTAAGTAACCAAGTGATTAAGATTAATTGTTCATTAAGAATGATCTTTTATTAATTAAGAATAATTAATTAAAATGATGATCAATTATAGGGTTAATTAATTAATTAACAAAATTTATTAAGGATTAATGAAGTAATTAATTAAAGTTAATTAATTAAAGGATAGTGGGATAATTTAAGGCTAATTATCTAAAATAAAGAGTTAATTGTCTAATGATTACAGATTGATTAATTTGTTAGTCAAATTTGATTTAAATTAATTAGTAAAGGTTAATTAATTTATTAATTAAGGTTTATTAATTAATAGTTAAAGGATTAATTAATTTATATATTGAGGTTAATTAATAAATAATTATAGGACAATTAATTAACATAAACTGTAATTAATTAATGTTAATCAACCAGAATTAGGGATTTATCTGGTTTTAAATTAATCAAATGATCAATTAACCTAATTTATGGATGATTGTATTCTATTGAATGCGGTGAATTGTTTTGTCATCTCTGCTGTATGATGCTTTGTGATTTGAATTGTTTTAATTCAAGATGTGATGAATGTAATTTTTTTATTTATAATGCATTCATATTTTCTATCTGTGATCCTATGTATATAGATAAGCGTTATAGGATATACTGCTAATCGATATTGTTATGATTGAATCTGTGGTGTGATTGATGTTGTTGCACCATTGGGTAAAACCCCTAGACTACACCTTACACACATAAATATGGATCGCACGAAGAAATCGGTTAAGTCACAGATTTTTAATGATTTTCTAAAAATTGAATTTTTGAATCCAAAATAGTTTTCGAATTATAATTGAAAATTTTTGAAAATGAGTTTCAAAAATAAAAGTTATTTTGAATAACTTAATAAAATTTTGGAAATTTAAATAATCTGATTTAAATTTGAGTTTAATATTTGAAATTGAATTCAATAATTCGGAAATTATGGTTTAAAAAGATTGTACAAGTTATAAAGATGTTTATATGGGTTTTTAAACCATTTAAAAAAAGCATTGTTTTGGGAACTTAAATTCAAACCCAAGTTTTTACTTAAATGGCTTTAACTTTTGTGAAATATTATTAACCATTGTTTTGAAGTTGAAGAAAGTTTTAAATGGTATATCTTTCATATACAAGATTTGAATTGGAAATTGTTTGAAAATTATGAAATAAATCTTTAATTTAAAGATTGGGTAAAGTTAATCTAATTTGAAGTGAAATTGTTTTGAAAGCCGTGAATGAACCTTTGTGGAAAATTGGTGAACTTTGTGAATCTTTTTGTTTAAAAGATTTAGGATGGTAATTTGTTTAAACCATTTGAAAAGAAAGTTTTGGGTTTTAAGTTGTGACTAAACTGAAAACCCATATCCATATGTTTTTAAATATTGCGCTCATTATTCGGTCTAGCCGGGAGAGGATCTTGTGTCATATAACCCATTCCGAATAATGATACGTCGTTATGGATAGCATTTGAAGACCGGGTATTTTCGAGAACGGAGGGATAACTCGTAGATTGTCTCTGCACTGTTTCGTGTCGGTATAGAGATTTCCTAAGTGATGGGAAGTCCGATCGAGATTGTGGATACCCGGATTTGCAAGGGCTTCTTTAGAAGTGCCTTCGGTTCTGTTCAAACGTAAAACAAACTTGTATGGTAGTGTGTCTGACACTACACTTTGAGATATAAAGCCGATTTCTTTCAAATACATATATGTTGGCGGCGGAGAATTTATTCTCTTAGCTTAACACCCTTCTCTGAGACGTACGAGCTCAGAGGTTATGTAGTTGAAGGTTATCAGCGATATACTCCAATTTGGTAGTGTGACATGCTAAGTGTTGCTGTGTGTTGATGATCGTTTGTTGATCGTTTGTGATCAAAGCATGGCTTTCGTGTAAAGCGTAGCTTTGTGGGCGAGATCATCGAGCCTCACAACCCGGTAATGGTCGAAACAGGAAAGATGCGGCAAGGTTTTAGGGGTAGCTCCCCTAGGGTATAACCATTCCTTCTGGAAAAGGGTGGTATCATGGTATCAAGCCTAGATACTTACTCATATGGACACTGTAGTATATTTATTACCGTGTGATGTTGTTGGAGGGCCCTCGGATAAAGGTCCCAAAGGACCGAGGGTGGCATATCTTAGGTTTTATTCCCCGGAAAGGGGGTAGCCGGCCTTGTGTTAGTAGAGAGCCGGATAGGTTCTCGGGGCGTCCCTCCAGAGGCGTTCCCATTTGGCAATAGGAAGTTTCTTAGCCTGACCATTTGTTGCAAATCCATTCATCCAATACGCGCCTTGTACGGTTTTAGTTGTATTACCTGCCATCTACTTATGGTAGCGCCCCACTGTTTGGATGGTAGCTATAGTAGGCATAGTTCGGAATGTCTATGCTGGCTAGGATTTATATTATACTTTTGAAATGGTTTTTATGCGCTTTGCACTTATAGTAACAATATCAAAGAATTTTTCTCGTATCAAGCATATTTGACTATCATAAGGAGAAATCTCCTCCAATTCTGCGTTTGTATTGTGTGTGTGGCGGGAGGCCTTATGGTAGTTTCATTTTCCAAAAAGCATCGCGGATTTGAACTTTGAATTCTTTTGTTGTTTGTTTTAAGAGACAAAACTGTTTTGTTTGCTCACACCAGTCCCACGACTGACCTGGAGTTTATTGTTCCTTTCTTAAACTCTGGGTGCTCATTCCACACGAGCAGTCTGGAGTTGGGTTTTTCAGATAATCGAATAGTAGGAATTGTTTTGATAGCCTTCGAAGCCTTTTGGATTTGTGATTCACATTTGCCACACTTCAGCATTAACAGCTGAACTTGCTTAGCTTCGTGCAACTTGATGAGGGTTCGAGCTAGCTTGGGATTGAAGATAGAATTCTTAGAGTTTGGCATTGAAGACATTATCTTTCCGCTGCTATTTCTTGTATCTCTGATAGTATTGATATCTATGTACCATTCTATTGTATTCTGTTGTATCAGATATTGTATCAAATGGTGTACATCAAATGTATTATTTCATTTCTTCTACTGTGTTGTACTTAATGTGTTATAAACTCTGGCGAACCACATTCGACGTTTGGATCTGCGGCATTTGAATACGAGTGTTGTATTCGGTGCCGATTTTTGAAGGTCGAGTCGGGATCATTACAAAAAATTATTATGATTTTTTTTTTAACTGTCGTCTTTCTGATTTGGTGTCATACACATGGTAGGCAAATGAAAGGCAAGAAACCAATCACAAAAGTAGTTAAGAAGGCTGCTAAAAGCTTTAAAATTTCTCCTTCTACTAAGAAAATGGATAATCTTCTTAACCAGTCATTCATTACCACCCAAGAAGAGGTAGATTCCATTCTTAAGCAATTTGGAATTATAGCATAGAAGTTATTCTTGCCGGTCCTTCCAGTAGAATCAATAACCCTCCAAAAGGGTTTTTCACCTTCACTCCAACCCACATATGGCATTCAACGTATCTTTATTTTCCAAGCTTTATCTTAAGATTTTTGTAACGCCTGAATATTGCTCGAATCCAGTTATATCCACATACACGTACTTAGCTTGCTTGGAGCTTCTTTCCAGGGTGGCTAAGTTTCTCTCCTTAAATGTTGAAGTTCTTCATTACATGGTTTTCCCTACAAAACTCAGTGAGCAATTGGGTAACCTATTGTATCGCATTCGTCCTCTCTCGAAGAGATTAACTGCCAATGTTTCAACAAAACCATGGATTGGTAGAATCAATTCTTCTACATCAAATGCTACTCTGCAATTAGGGAAACTTTTTATGTTGCGAGTAAGTCTATATTTCCCGTTACCTATGTCATATTCATCACTTTCTTACAATAGGTATTTCCTTTTTGATCTGGCTCCTAAACAATTAAGACCCATTGATGGTGAAACTGTTCAATCCTTGATTGTGACATCTGAGAGTAGGGACGATAGACATATGTTTTTGACAAAAGTGAATCTTCATCAATACTAATTGATCAAAGATAATCATATAATACTCGGAGAACCCCTACCGATGAAAGGAAACGCTCAAGGGAAACTGTCGTTGGTTACAAAAACAGAAATGTTTTCTCCACCTCTTCTCCAATTCAACTTGAGCCTACCGGTAAATTTTAATATAGCTTAAATTAAATTCCTAATGTTATTGTTTTATTAACTTCTATTTTCTTTTTTGGTTCGTATGCCCTTGTCTTTACTTCTAAAGAGGCAAGGATTAAAGATGAAGCATCCACTTCGTCTCAGTTGAGAAAACTCATTTTTATTAAGGACTCCATTGCCAGGGCCTTGGTACTCCTTCTCAAAGTAAAAGGCCCAAACTTGTGGGTGAATTCACTTCCGTTGCTGCGGACGAGGAGGAACATATAAACATCGATTCGAGTCCTGAAGCGGTGAATTTGGGTAAAGCTCCATAGCAATCAAAGGAGGCTCAGACTCCCAAGCCCCTTATAAATATTACTTTTCCCACTTATTCAACGACCATCAATTGCATGTGCATTAGTTTTGATCCATTTCTTTCTCCATATGACCATCTCCTTTCAAAGGATCAAGCTCGGCCTCTTATGACAAATTTTGATGAACTTGTTCAATTAACTGTTCAATCTCCTTTCACTACTTCTCTTGGTTCATTATGGCCACCAACTTATTCTAAAGATCACCTTTTCATCATTGTTAAATAACTTATATTGGTATGTATTTCTGTTTACTTGGTTAATTTCAACTTTATAGACCTGGTTATAACTTAGACTTGTTATATATTCTAGGTAGGAATGCAATTTTTCTTCTCCGAAAAGCTTCTCAAGAGCGTTCCAATGAAGTGGCTGAGCTTAAAGGAAAAATCTCTTTCTTAAAAATGGTACGATTGATGTCGCTGCGGAAAGAATGAGGCTGTTCTTGAAAACAATAAATTTGCTTCCTCTCTTGATGAGGAAAATAAAGCTAGGAAATTATTAGAAGAAGAAGTGAAAAACTTGAAGGCTAACCTTAAGAAGGCTAATAAATTCAAAGTAGATCTCAAGAAGATGATCGAAGAAAAGTCTGAGTTAGCTAAAAAAATCGCTAGAAGATAGGCTACAAAGGAAGATCAACATCCTAGCTTATTAAATAACATTATTAGTGACGCTAAGAAGAAAGTCACTTTCTTTCTTAATAATGCTCTTCCTAAAATCACTGAAAAGTGTTTTGAAGATGCTTTGTCTGTGGCGTATGCTAATAGTATCCAAAAATGCCCAACATAGACTTTCCATCCCTTCTAGATTGGAATGAGAAGATTAAAATAAAGTTCACTCTTAAGATAAAGAAGGACAAGAAGACTATTGAAGAAGAATTTCCTACTGAAAGGGAAATTGATGCTGAAAATGGCTAACATTTGACGATCCTCAAATTGATGAAGAAACAAAGTCTGATGAGGAAGAAGATGATGATGATAAAAAAGGTGATGATGATCATGATAATGACGGTGATGACGATGATGACAACAACAATGACAACAACGGTGGTGGTCATGGGAAGGGTCATTCTAGATCATTAGACAAAAAGGATGGATCGGGAGATGTTAACCTGGACTCAACGGTCCAAGACACAGAGATCGCTGATATCCCTGATCCTTTAAGGAAGGATTCTCCTCAGAAGGACAGTGCTCCCCAAAAACACAAATTTAAAGGGAAGGAGCAGATTTCCTCATCTCAAATTCCATTTTCTCAGGTATGAAATTCCTTATTTAAATGTTTTAATTATCAAATAGTTCTTAGTTAATACATTAATCATTTTAGTCAAGGAAGAAGTCGAAATATTATTATGTAGTAATGCTCGAAAAGAAACAATTGGAAAAGGTTCAACTGAATAGGGAGTTGGATAGACAATTCAAAGAGTATAATGATTTGTTCAAGAAATATAAGAGTCTAACTGCTAGTGCATCAAAATTATGATTTTTTAAAAGAAAGGCAAGTTGCTCCATGGATAAAGAAAGCATGCCTTCATCGAGAGAGACTTTTAATAGAGAATTAAAGCTCATGACCCTCTTTTGGATATTGATTGATGATAGGAATTCCCTAAAGGAGTTTCTCTATAGAGTTTACTCCAAGAGTAAGTTCGTCGATTTCTCCTATTTAGGCGTCAATTGCGGGGATTTACATAGGCGCCTTCGTCGAAGATACTTAGATGAACATGAGTCTGATCCTCAGCTCGAGGCATGTTGGAATCTCCCGAGAGTTTCTTCTATCCCTCTTTCTTCTCGTTCTCATCCTCTCGAAAAACTTAAATACGATAGGAAGAGAATTATTTCTGAACTATATAAGAAATCAACTTTATATGAACTCGAATGATTGTATACTTGTACTATGTAATTAGTGATTGTATAATTGAAATCTTACCATTTTTGTTTTTCTATTATTAGTCTAATTTACCATATCGTATAGATTAAATAAACCTCAAGCAGACATATTCCTATGGAACACTTGAGTAAATTTGTCGAGTTAAAGAAGGATTTTAAAGAAAAATCTTTAACTCGTCAAAACGTTACATCTAGCAAGACACTACTTTCTTAGAGATCTACAAGAAGTTTACTTGTGATTTCCTCATTTTCGGCCTGATTTCTTAGGTGATGAGAAGGTAAATTACTGAGTGAAATTCGAACCTATCACGCCAAACTTATATGTGATCATGTCAGCTCTACGGTCAGGAAATGGGGCTATCATTGATTCCCTCCTATTAACACTCCCGACGGAATCAAAGCTTCTTTTGATTCTACTCTACCCTGTCCGTTGTGCCATTTAAAAGGGCCAAAATTGTTGTTTCAAAACTTTGAGGATTAGCTGAATGTTCTAAAACAGAACTATGATGTAATTTAAATTTCCTTATCATTTGTGATTTTTGTTGTGATCAATGAAAGAGAACATTTTTAATGTATTAACTTTTCTTTTATTTATTTTAATTAGGAAAACCAACTAGCACTTGCATCCCATTCTCTATATGTTTTCTCATGAATGGTCGAGATTAAAGATAGACTAATACCTAATATTGAAAAGAGGTGGTCCTCCTAAGATGCTTCAGCTTTACGATTTCCAAATAATTCAAAGGCACAACAATGGCACAGGAAATACTTCCAATTGAGATTGATTTTTATAAGTTTGAAAGAACGAACTTCTAGCTTAGAAAGGGAAATTGAAGAGAAAGACAAAAGAGTCCAACTGTTGAAAGAAAAGATTGACTCAGTCTTAGAATCTAGACCTTCTGTTGAGATTGATGCCAAAATAGCTAGATTGCATTAACAAATAAATGATCTTGAAGTGGAGCAAATGAAATTCAACTCGACTACCAGTAGTTAGAGCTTATCGCAAGTGGAGGCGAGTCCGGCCTTCGTACTCTTACTCCCATTTGAACAACTAGATCTCGATCTTTCGCTAGTCGAGAATTCCCACTTTGCCAAATCCTCCTCCGGGCCTAAGTAATGATGTGATCTTCAAATATAACAGACAAGTTAAGTTTGAGTGGGTCAACTGCTTCAAATATACAACATGGATTCTGGCAATGCAATGGAGTTGGACCCTCATGTCGATCCGAATGAATCAGTCTTTCCATGCAATATTTCAGTAAGAAACGGAATGAAAAAATATCTCAATGTCTCAATGGATATGAAAGCCAGGTTGAACAGCTTGGGCATGAGAAGTTTATTCTTAAACAGGAAACTGAAAACTGAATAGCATGGTTCAAAGCCAATAAGACTCTGCAACAAACTTTAAAAATTCAAATTGATTCAGTTGATGAAGTAGATACTATTCGAAGAAAGGAAAAGAAAATCAAAGAACTTTTGAGCAGGCCATTCACTACATTACTAATCCTTTAATCGCTAAAGATTTGATTAGGATAGCACAGAGATTTGAGCTTTAGCAACAAATTTCTTTAAACATGGTCGTCTTTTGTCTAATTTATGAACCTACGACTTTGCACATAATGTATTACATTGTAAATAAATCTACGTTTGATTATATGTTACATCGAATGTATCGTATGCACTTTTCTCCATTTGAGTTTGTTGAATTATATGAGATGCATTGTCTTATTTCCAGTATTTCGAGTTTTTTGCAATATAGACAAACAACTTGCTTGTTGAAAGGACCTTAGTTTGACTAACTAAGCATTCGTCATTTCAATAAACCATGAGTTTTTATCCTGATGTAAGAGTTTGCTTCTTCATTTATAGATACTCCACGACTTGTTAAGTAATGGAGATTCCCGTTTGATAAGAAAGTTGAATTTCAATCTAAATTTAAAAGATTGAAAGCTAATTTAAGCAAGCTTCGCCATCAAAATATCCTTTTGCTCACGACTTCAATAGAAGTCCAGAGAAACATTCTGGTTATAGTGTGAATAGAAGACCAAAAACTCATCTGACAATAGGAACAGAAGGCCAGAAAACTCATCTGGTAGTAGAAGATCAAAAAACTCATCTGGTAACAATGAACGAAGAGCACAAAACCTATTTGGTAATAAAGAAGGAAGACTAGAAAACCCATTTGGAATCTGAAAATTTCTTTTGCTTTGGAGCATAAACGGCTCAAATTTGACAGATCTTCCTCTAGAAGACTGCTTTTTTGCTTTGGAGCACTAATCGACTCATTTTTGGTAGATCTTCCTCTAGAAGATAGATTGATTTTGTTTCCGAGAAAAAATGGCTTATTTTTTACATGTCTCCCTCTAGAAGATTGTTTTTTATCCATTTTTTAGGATAGAGTTAGGTTTGCTTTTGAATTTGATTACACCACCTTAGCTGATATTTGTTGTTTAGGCGTTTAGTTTGCTATCTAGAGTGAAACCAAAGACTTACCCAACCTCACTCTAGAAGGCGCTTTAGCAAGGCCTTGGATATGGTACTAAAGGCTTGTTTGGTGCTTTTGTTTAGCTTTTCTTAAGCAGAAGCAATGACTTACCCTCTCCGTCTAGGAGGCACTTTAGTGAGGCCTTTGATGACGGCACTGAAAGCTGGTTCGGTGCTTTAGTTAGGCCATCTTAGATGGGACCAATGTCATATTAGATGTGGCCAAAGGCTTACTCCGTCCTCACTCTAGGAGGCACTCCAGCCAGGCCACGTAGGCAGGGGCTAAAGGTTTATAAAAACTTTGGACAAGCCATTTTCAAGCGGGACTAACAGATTGCTCTTACCTCCCTCTAGGAGGCGCCTTAATCGGGCATGGAGATGGGATTAAGGGTCTAAACTCCGGCCAGGCCACGTGGGTGGGACCGAAGGCTTAGTCGGTGCTTTAGGCAGGCCATCGGGCGGGATCAAAGGCTTACTCCGTCTTTCCTCTAGGAGATGCTTTGAGCAAGCCGTCTTGGTGGGGTCATAGGCTTTCTTCATTTATTTTAGGATGCATTTCCTCCCTAAACACATAGACGCACTTATTTCATGTAGAAAATCTTATATTATTGACGACTTATCTAACATCTTACAAATTCATCAAGCTTCCCTTACCCTAGAAAATGGTTAATCGAGCCTTCCAAGCTTCGACGGTGGTTTGTGTTATGTCCATTAGCCCAGCGATATTAATAATATAACCCTCCGAGATTCCTTTCATTCTTTGGATGCTTCATTTGAGAAAGCCAATAGTTGAGTTTTTCCTTGGTCAAAAGATAGATGTTTTCATATGAAGTAGTAAGAGAATAATACTTTGACAGTCGCAGCCTCTTGGGAAACAATCATCTCAACTGGCATTTGATTCTGTTATTACTTGAAATAGACTCCTCATCGTTGATATCTAGTTTCCTTTTTGAGGATTTTTTTCCTTCATTTATTTTATAAGATCGATTAAGTGCATTCCTCCATTTTCTGGTAAACTGTTCGATGTCCCTTTCTATCTCTTTTTCGAAAATGTTCCCTCTGGATATGAGCTGAATTTCCTTTCTCATTGTTAGGAAGATGCTATCCTTTTTGTATTTCCTTCCTAGGGCAAAGATTAGTGTTAGTCCAACATGGAATTGATTCAAACTCCATTTTTTGGGTTGTTAGGGGCTACTTGTCTCTTATAATGCCCAAACCTTAATACTTGCTCCTCACGAAGCTAGGGACCACTAATGATTTGATAAGTTGGCCTGGTCATTTGAGACTTGAGGGATCCTTATTTGGAGATTATAACACAATTAATTGGCAAGACTGAGTAAAACTTAATTGATGTGATTAATTAGCGTTAAAGATTAATGGTAGGTTAGCTTGGAATAGGATATACTTAGTAGGGGAAAGTCCTTTAAGCTCTATATATGCAAGCTAGGGTAGTACTACTTAAGGTTTTAACGGAGTTAGAGGTTTGAGCCAACCTAGTGCCAAAATGTTAATGAATTTCTTCGTTAACCTCAAAAGTATAAGGAAAGTAGGTTTGGCAAGGCTAAAGTAATCCTAGTTAAGTTGCTATGATGGAGTATACACTATATCGAGCTTACGAAAGTCTTATGCATGTTCAATATCAAAGCTAAAGCCATACCTCATGTCATATAAGAGTTAATAGTTCAAATCATGTAGAGCAATCCAACTCAAGATTATCAGTGCTTTTGAAATTCAAAGCACGTTATGTTGTAAAAATCACAAATGCTTTGAAACTCGAAAGCAAGCCATAATTCAAATATTCTTGTTCTTATTCCATATAATGTTGAATGTACAATGTCTTATGTGCAATAAATTGAGTGCTACAATCAGCCCTAAATCCCCAAATCAATTTAGGGTTACAAGTTTTAAAATGTAAAAAAAGAAACAAAAAAGATGCGTTCCTTCTTTATGCCTCTTGATCCATATTTTTAAGAGTTGAGGGATACGGCATGGCTGCCATGTGTGGATACGGCATGGCTGCCATGTGTGGATACGGCATGGCTGCCATGTGTTAATGCGGCATGCTTTACCTCTGACATTATCCATGTTGATGGCACATGATGTCATACTTCAGCATCCACTCGCTCTATAGTGAACTTCAGCACTTAGCATTTATACCGCCTTGACAGTCTTCATAGATGACATTCAATATCAACATTGCATTGAGGATATGCAGCCTCCTTTAAAGGTTGATGAAGTGCGGCATTACTATGGCATGACATCAATAAGTGGCAACATTGATAAATGGCAGTATTGGCTATGATTGGCATTGATAACAAGCGACTTTGATAGTAGACGACATCGATAACAAGTGGCGTTGATAACAAATGGCATTGATAACATGCAGCATTGATAATAGGCATATTGATGATAAGCGGCATTAATAACATGCGGCATTGATAATAGACAACATTGACAATATGTGGAATTAATAAGAGACGACGTTGGTGATAAGCGACATTGATAGGAGATGACATTACTTTGAAGACATTAGAAAAAGGCAACATTGGAGAGATGCGGTATTAATTCGTAGCAGCATTGATTCTTCTAGCTATATGCAAGAAGTGCCCCGTTGATGGAATACGACACTAAAGTGATGCGACATTAATGTTATATCATGTTGTTATAACATTGATAGATTTTTACATAGCGCTTTCCAATGTCGTCGTTCCCTTACTAACATATGTATTGTTCCTATTTCCTTTGGCACTACAACATTCATCCAACCTTATAAGCAGTATGTGGCAGTAATGACATCCGGTCTTGTTGGCTTTATTGATGACCTGCAACATTGCCTATTATTCTTTATTGATGAAGAGCGGCATTGTATGCTTTTGGCATCGATTTTTCTTCATACTTTTGACGTTGCTTAAATTTATCATGGCTATGACGTAAACCTTTCATATTAATAATGATCGTAACATGACGCTTCTGAGCTAAATAAGGTACGAATAGTATTCCCAAAAATAATAGTTATACCTTCCATTACTACTTTTCCATGATCTCTAGAGGAGGTCTACTCGAGATAGGAACCACTTTAATGGCATAAGCTTGCCCACTCCGTGTTAATACTTCCGTTATTGATTTAGATGATAACAGCCATATACAATTGTATAAAATATAGATACTAATGTTTTATCAAGTTATATAGTGCATAGTGCGGAATATTTCACAGGTACTGAATTGAAGACTGTACATTATAAAGACTCAAAAGATAGACACAAGGTTCATGAGTTCAAAGACCACGATATAAAGATCTCAAGAGTATAATTTAGTGTAAAGAGTTATAGCTTTTATTATTAAAGTCCTTGATAACAATCTTTGATTTCTATGTTCAATTTTCTATCTTTATATTTTTAAACAAAATAAATTTTAAAATATTTTATAAAGTTTTTCAAAGTTCAAAATGTTTATAAACTATGTTCAACTATTTTACAAAGTATCAAATTATTTGAAAAAGTATAGGATTTTCAAAACATTTTAAAAGAAACAAGTTTTCAAAATATACATGCATACAGATGGTATGTCGACGTACTTGCCACCAATTGGTTTTTCAAATTTTAAAATGAAGTGTCTATTCACCGCAACTCTTCACAAATGGACATATCTGTTGATTTTCTATACAAAGGGGAGTGCAAATGAATTTTTTGACAATTAATTACTTATTTTCTTCCCTCCTCTCACTCTCTTGGAAACCTCATTGAAAATATACTATGTTCTCTTTAAAATCACCTAGAATCAGTTCATACTTCATTGTATTGATTCAATACTACTTTCTTACTGTTTTAGAAACATCTCTCTCAGTTCAAAGATCAAAGTGTTGTTCAAGAAGCTATAGGATCCATTGTATCCAAAGTTTAATAAATTTCCTTTGGAAAAACTATCAACTCTATTTGTAATAGGTTGGGTGTGCCTGTAGCCCGTTAAAATCAAGTAGGTGTGCTTAGTAGATCGAAAATCTAGTGGGTGTGCTTGCAGCTTGGTCAAATCAAGTGAGTCTATCTTGAGCTTGGAAATTCAGAAGGGTGTGTCTTATAGCCTCGAAATCGAGATTGTATTTGGATTTATCTTCTGCCCGGTTAAAGATTGACATTTGAAAAGAAATATGTACAAAGAATTGTACGGGCCTGGATGTAGGAGAAATCCGAACTAGTATTTTACTGCTTTTATTTTTATCTATGATGCATCTATAACTGTTTGGTAGTATAATTATGTGTTGTTAATCTATAATTTAATATTTAACTTGAAAGAAATTTAAAAAGATTTACATAAGTTAGAAAACACTATTCACTCCTCCTTTAATGTTAATTAGGCTTAAGATCCCCAACACTCCGCCTCCTTTGCAATCTTTGGACACTGATTCTTGTAGTATCCCTTCTCATGGCAGTGATAACACTTCCCTTTGAACTCCTCCCCCATCAAGCTCATCTTACAGTCCTTAGCAATGTGTCCATTTTTCTGGCATTTTCGACATGTTATACTCTCCTTCTTGATCTTCCCATTGGCCTTCGTGTTCACCCAAAATCCTCCCTTATTGGTTCTATCTTGGTTTTGCACCAGTCCTACCTTCTCCTTCTTCCCCAAGCCAACGGTCTGAAGCAGAGCCATCTCAACTAACATCTCATAAATGGCGCAACGGATACTTGGGAAAAAGAATCTCTCTAAGTGGGAAATTTGGGCCTTTAACAAACTCCATGCCCTTCTTAATGGGGGTGTAAACTAAATTCAACCCGAATTTAGCTAGCTCCGTGAACATATTGATATACTCCTTTAGTGTGGACTCCCCCTGTCTAAGTTGAAAAACCTTTCTAATCGCAAACTTACTTCAGCTCTGGACATGAACTGTGACTCAAAGAGAGTCCTAAATTAAGCCCAAGTAATTCCTTTCTCGGCATTCTCCTCAGCCACCATGGTTCACCAATCTAAGGCTTCTCCCCCTACCATCCTCTTATTGATCTAGTCTTCCCATCCAAGCTCCCGAAATATTCGTTCACAGTCGTTAATTCAAGTCTTTCCTCTACAAAACTTTAAACTCCTGTATACACCTCCCCCTCCATATTATAGAAGTTTTTGCACATTTTGAAAAAGTCTATAGGGTGGGGTGCTGCTCCAACAAGCTTGGTAGTGAGTGCCACTGGTGCAGCTTGTTAAAGAATGTGAACTTGCTTTACATGCCTTGGGTATTGATTAAACCATTCAGTCATCCCTCGGATAGTGGGTATCTCTTCGGTAGAAGGGTGCCCAGCCTTAGAGGAACGATTTTCAATCATAATCAACTATCTATAGGTTTAAAATTTTAGTTACAACTCCCTAAGATAGTATTATTTACTAAAGTAAAAGATTTTCCTGATGTGTTTGTGTATTTTCATATTAGATATATATGGTAAGGTTTTTGAAAAATACTTTCAAAAATAACAAATACGCACTCATATGTATATTGATACCTATTGATCGGGTAACCCAAGCTCTGATACCAAATGGAACAACATGTCCTAAAACGGGCCTAATTTTCAACCCCGTAAAGGCCCGCCGAACCTTAGAGCCATTTCAAAGCTGGCTGTTAGTTGATAAAAATGATACAATGAACAATATATAGAGCTGCCTATTTATGTTATCAGAATCTCACAACGAAAAGAATAAAATATGATATCAGAAATAGTACACATTTTATAGAAATTCAAATCTTAGAAACATAACATGATATCCCAATATCCAAAATACAGTATCTCAACGTAACAATATCATATCAAAAATAGGTAAATCAAAATATAACAAAAATATAAATAGATAGATAATTGCCACAAGCCTCCACCTTCATCTTGTAAATCGGCATTGTCTTCTCTAATCTGTGTTATAATAAGGAGGGAGTCAGAACAACAATGTCCGATGAATAAAAATCTCAAGTCTTTCAATAATAGTATTCGGATAGTATAATTTAGATAAAAATATGTCTTACGCATCATAACTATATCCTACATGAAATACCTCCAACTATAAGCCATAAGGCACTTCCATTCTAATTTTATAACCTACACTTTTCCAACCCAACTCTATAATCACCTTCAACCGTAAGCCGTAGGCCGAAGACCCTTCCCAATCCTAGGCATGTACCGCCAATCATGTCCTAATAATGTAAGATAAAGTAACCAAGCCACTTAATACCTTTCCAATGGAAATTAGGCAGATTCTAACAATTTAATATGTATATCTTAGGCAAGTTCACGTAATTTAATATCTAACCCAAGACGGACCCCACTTTGGTACTCTTTAGTTGACATCACAAGCGATCTCATAAGATCACTTAATAGTTCTTTTTGGGGAGAGGCGGACCCTACATTAGCAACTCAATACCTCAAACCCGAAGCAAGCCCTTAGCGAGATTTTCCATTACCATGCGTAGAGAATAACCCCGACCATTTAATACTTATTACGTAGGAAGGAGACGGATCCAACAATATCCACTTTATCCTCGACCCAAAAGCAGGTCCTACGCATTATGACACGCAACCCAAATGTGATGTCTCATATTAGTTCGTTTATCCATCGGCGCTGGTAGCCAGATTAACTGGAAAGACTTACCGTACAGGATTAGGACTAACCTGGTGTCCTTTGTAGGTTTTTATTATAGACGATGTCTCACATCAATCCCAAAGTCACACTGTTGGTAGCCAGATTAATTGGGCAGAGTTTTGTGTGTCTTTGACTGACCTCGCATCCCTATAACTTAGTCATAATTTCCACTCTCCTAACATACTGCCATATATACCTCACCACAATACGCATTAAGTCCTTTTAAGGAAATCTCCTTATTCTGCCTTTGATTATAAATTATTTTCCATAATTACATCAAGTTCTTTCTTAAGGGGTTTAAATGTTAATTACTAACATATTTATACTACGCGATTAATAGGTTGTTAATTATATGCTATTTATATGCTAATATATGCACATGTGCGCGCGTATAACTAAATACTAAACGTGCAAAGTTTTTGTGTCCTATACTAATCGTTTTTAAATGCCAAACTTCCAATTTATGCTAGTCTAACTCCATACAATAACTTTATAATTAGGTAGCATCCTTATCCTAACAATAAACTTGCATAAGAAAATGGAATTAATTATCAACTTATTCTATATCAATGTAGTAGAATCGGCACCAATGAAACTTACAAATCAAACCTTTTTACACTCTATTCAACTTTTACATATAAAAATAAAAAGGGATTCATGTTTAAATTACGAAAATAGACAATAAAAACCACGAATAGGGGAATCCGTACTTTATACATTTCCTAATTTTTTTAGAACCCTTAATCGCATCAAAAGAGAAAAGTCATAAGTGGAATAGAATGTGAACTATGCGAATTGCAATATCTACACAAATTCTACTATTTTAATATAGAATGATTGAGATTCCAATATCATAAAAATTGACATTTCGCTTTGAGAGAATTTTGTGGTTTTATTTGGTGTTTTCGTAAACAAAATTCCACAAGACACACATCAAATCAACTTATACTATATAATTACTAAAAATAAGAAAAACTAAGATTTTCGCTCATAGACGGATCCCGACTCTCTTTTGGATTTGATTACGTCTGCTTCTAATCTCCTTTTAAACCTCTTCTTTTTAAAATATACAACAATTGGATTGTATATGAATTAGTTTCAGAATTGCAAGGATTGAAGAAGAAAAGAATTAGAAGTCGAATATTAAATATCTAAAATCACTTACCAGAAAATCCTAAGATATTTTGAATCGTATAAAAGAAACCGACAAAGCTCCGTTGTTGTTCCAAATAATTTATGAATGAAAGCGAAGGGGTTAGCCTCTTATTTATAGTGGATAGAAAGTACAAGAACCATCAGATTTGGATTGGGTAAAAATAATAAAACATGGGTTGATCGCACCTCACAAAAACCTAACCACCACACTATTCACTGGTTGACCGTCATTCCTCAAGCGGTCGACCGGACTTGGCATTTTTGGAATGTATAAAACGTTGTCATTTTAGTTTTATTTAATTCCTTGCTTATTTTTAGCGTTAACATTTATTTTAACATTTCCTTATACCTCGATTTCTAATCAACGTTAACATATTTATTAATAGTTTAAATTTCAAATGCTAATATTAATTTAAAATTTAAATTAAATTCGAAAATTTCAAACGTCGATAACTTTTCCGTTTGAGCTACGATTACAAAACTTTATGTATGAAAATTGATTAGAAAATCGCCATGAATGTATGGTGCAACTTCCGTGGCTAAATTCCGACATGTACAAAAATTTCTTTTTTAGCCTCATTGTTAATTAATTAATTTTTTTATTAATTTTTAAGAGGTGTTGCACTCATCATCAGGTCAGGGTAGCTCCTCATCCGGTCATGGTGGCTCCCACTCATTGAAGCATGATGGAACCCACTCATCTAACGTCGATGCACATATGATGTCTCTGTTTACTTAGACTTATGTTCCTACTGATGCTACCGATCCGTCCGCTCGTGCGTACGAGATAGACCTTTCCTTTGTCCAATGAGTTGATGTCTTCATGAAAGACAAGGATCAGGGTGTGTAATTACTTATTTGAATGCAAATAAAATCATATACATGCTAACATTACACGTATACACTCACACACATACATACACATATACATATATATACAATAATTTACTAATTAAATATGAATGCATACATATAAATGTACAGTTATGATTTCACCGTCACATCTAATGTTATCCATGAAGACATGCTTACACAGATCATGACATTCTGGCCCACATTTACCGACATTCCCGATGACATGAAGAAAGTCATGTTTTAAGAAATTATGGTAAACTAATAATATTGCACAACACTTTATTTAAGTATGTATGTCATTTTATTCATAATATATAATTTTCTTGAAGAGATGTCGTTTCTGAAGAAATTGCGGGAAGGACTTGGACGGCCATGGCATCCACAAAATATCGAAAATGGATGTATGGTATGCGCAAGTTGGAAAAAAGCATCGGTCCTTGCCAGGAGATATATGAGCAGTTCTTTCGGTATTGGAAGACAAAGAAATTCAAAAAGAAAGCAGGATAGAATGCCAAAATTAGGAAAACAAATCCTAGGTAGCAGCAGCTGTAGATCATCGTAATTATCTAGCATATACGTGTATAATGTTGACATACATACATATATATATATATATATATATAATTCTAATGAATACGTAAAATGCAAAATATGTGAAATACCAAGGGAAGATTGAGGAACTTCATAGTAAAGGTGTGGAGATAACAAGAGAAGTGGATGAAGAAATATTCACCGCATTCAATAGAGCTTTTCCGGAAAGGGTTGATCGTAAGCCTGATAACAGCAATATTCCGAAGATAATAGCTCAAACATTCATTGCATACATATGTTAATTAAGTATACATGTATACAATACTACACACACATATAGACATATACATACATACAAACATATATACACATACATACATATGTGTGTGTATGTAATATATATATTAGTATATGTATGTTTATATTTGTTATAAGTCCCAACAACCATATGTATATACATATATTTTATACACATGCTTAGTATAATTGTTTTAACTTAATCATTGTTTTCTATTAGATGTTATAAATCGACGTTTAAAAATAAATTGAGTTTGAGAAATATCTAATTAAATAAATTTATAATTGAGTCAAATTATACATTTTGTTTTAATAAATTGAACGAATTTATTTGAGTTAAAATATAAATTTCGTTAAACACTCAATAAATTAAACAAGTATATAAATTAAATCATACGTCTGTTTCAATAAATTATACAAATTTTTTTGAGATATACACATTTTGTTTCAATAAATTAAACAAATTTATTTGAGTTGAAGTACAGATTTTGTTAAATCATCCAATAAATTAAACAAATATATAAGTTAAATCACTTGATAAATCAAACAAATATATGTGATTATTTTAAATCGTATATTCTGTTTCAATAAATTGAACAAATTTATTTAAGTTAAAATATAGATTTTGTTAAATCACCCAATAATTAAACAAATATGAAAATTAAATCACTTAATAAATTAAACAAATATATAACTAAGTTAAGTTATACATTTTTTTAATAAATTATACAAATTTATTTGCTTTAAAATACAGATTTTGTTAAACCACCCAATAAATTAAAGTTAAATTGGTCAATAAATTAAACAAATATATAATTAAGTTAAACTATATATTTTGTTTTAATAAATTAAACAAATTTATTAGAGTTAAAATATAAATTTTGGTAAACCATCAAATAAAGTAAACAAATATATAAGTTGAATCACTCAACAAAATTAAACAAATATATAATTAAGTTAAATTATACATTTTGTTTCAATAGTTTAAAAAAATTAGTTGAGTGAAAAATATAGATTCTATTAAATATACAAATATAATATTTGAAATAAAAATTTACTTGTTATTAATAAACAGATTTGGTTAAAATGTAAAGATCATATTAGAGAGGGGTGCCAAATTTACTAATGTAGAAGAAGAAAGCTAACGATTGAAGTCACATGCCGGTAAGTTGGAGAAGAAGCTCGACAAGCTCACCGATGCGTTTGTACAACAATTTCCATACATGGATATTTCTACTTTTGATGATGATGATGCTAGGCAATGTGTGAGGGGGTAGTTAGTATTTATATTGCTTGTATACTTGCGTTTGGATATTGTTTGGATATTTATGCAAACTTTTGTGCACGTTGGATAATTTTTTATGTTGGATGATATGGTATGTACCGACTGGTATTATATGTTGATATTTGTATGTTGGATGGTATATTTGAATCAAAGTTGTAAAAATCGCTAGGCGAACGTTGGGCAGTTCGTACAGACTAGGGATTAATCGTTTATGTAGAGATTATCAATGATTAATTAAAGGCAGAATTTTTTATGTCTCGTGTATTTTGGATAATTTTTTAGTGTTTTGCCTAGTGTCAAGTAATATAAATTAGAATTTTTGAAATTTAAATGTGCTTAGGAGTAGTCAAGGAATAAATCTTGTTTCAACGGACCCACACAATCGTTAAGCGGTAAGTCTCGCCTAACGTTTGGGTGGGGCCTGGAAGAATTTTTACGACAGTGGTTTGTATTGATGGATGTTGTGCACGTTGATTTTTGTTATGATAGATATGAATGTGAATATGTGATTGGATGTTATTTGACTATGTTTATGTGATTAATTATCGATTATACATGAATTTGTGATGTTGGATATTACTGCGTTGTATTAGTGTGTGTGCGTGCGTGCGTGCACGCGCGTGTGCATGTGCGTGTGCGTGTGAGAAATGCTGCAAAATGCTTCAACTACGGCTTTAGAAAGGCATCGAAAAATGAAACTTTAGCATTTTAATTTGACGTCGAAAAATCCTATATTAGCATTTTAACTTGGTGTCGGCATGGCATCACCAAATAAATTTTATAGATGGCGGTAGGTTGTAGACCTAAAGTCGGCAAATGAGCGTCGGCATGGCATTGGAAAATAGCATCGATATGACATTGGTAAGAACCCATGAAAAGAAAGAACGTATTGTCTTCGACATTCACATGATAAATAGTTTATCGAATGAATAACTAATTTTTAAACATTAATTTTCTGCTCATAAACAATAAATCAGAATCACTAAACCTAACTGACCATATTTCCAAAAGTTGTATGCTACATTTCTTTCGGTAGATTGGTAACCTATTATGTATTACAGCATTGTAGTCGAGATTATCACACGGGAGACAGTGCCCAAATCATTAGTCTTTTGTGCGGGTCGGAGCTTACCCCACAACAAAATTCACTTTCAAAGTTACGTGGTGATTTTTTCAGATTTATTAAAGAGAATTGTCCCGCGTCTCTAAGTATTCTACCTATCCATCAATATCGGTATCAGGCCGTAAAAACTAAGCAATAGATTACAGTAAATGCAACTCTTGAGTCGAACCACTATAAAATTTTATGTTTGGTTTTTCTATCATTTTTCTATAATTTTTTGTCCATGATTCCGCTAAGTTAGCTTTTAATACTCCTTCCTTTTTTTTTCTTTTTCCTTTGTTTTTAATTTGATTATTATATCTTTAATAATAGTTGTAATAGCTTTGGTGTCGCATTTTTTTGGTATAAACGTGAACTATCAAAAACGCCCCTCTATATATTATAAAATCTTAATTGCTTACAAATAGCATTTAATATTAAACTTGTTTTACAAATTCAAACGTTCTTAAAAGTAGCACGATCTAATAATTAAACATGCATTACAAATTCAAAAACGTTTCTAAAAATATGACCCGAAATTAAAATTTCTTTACAAATTCAAGACACTTATTGACAAATGTACAAATCTTAATATCACATGAAAAAAAATTATTTTTTTTCGACTGGTTTAAATATAGACAATTTATAATGAAAACTGCCTTAACTCTCGTATCACTAATTATCCAAGACGTGACACTGGCCAGCACAATTAAAAATCTCCTTGAACTCTAACTAATTTGTAGTATGTTTACAGTATAAGGGCTATTTAATGCATTGTTGGAACGCTTGTTATTTTATTTTTTATTTTGGTGGGAGTTACATTTTCTAACAATTCACTAGAATTAGAAACTATATTTGTTTATAAAACTCAAGCACTTATTCTATTGCAACACCTCAACCGAACTCATGTAACCTCATGACAAAAGCAAACCCTGAATTTCTACTTCAGTTCATTGGATGCTTCCATCTGTACATTTTCCCTACAGCTTCCGGATTGTGGAAAGCGTGTCCTCTGCTCCTTTACACAGTTTTATGGTCTCTTCTTTCGATATGGTCGTGCCCTTTGACCATGGATTTTCATCCCCACAACACAGTGGTATCATCATCGCTTTTTGCAAACTTTTTTATTTTTTATTTTTTTTCTTAACTCAGAAGAACCCAACAGGCCAGTAAACTCCTGAGAGATGTACAGTAAAACCGTCCGGTAATCCAAGGTCCATACATCCGAGTAAATCTATATAAGATAGAAAGGAATCGAATTTGGATCTTTTTATCAAAACTCAAGCCTCATTTCCACCTCGCTGCACCGTTGATGCAGTTTCTGATTCTTTGAAACTTCGTTGTCCGGTTTTGTCCACGGTTGCTCGACGTCAGGAATTAAGAAAGTTTGACGTGGCTGAGTTGCTTAAAAGTAGGAATGGTGAAATGAGTGAGAATTAAGAAACCTCATTTTCTTTAACTAGTTGAGTCCTGTAGCAATGTTTGACTGATAGAAATTGAGAAATGTGAGTCTGACATGGAGAAATATAACCATCTATTAACGCGGTCATAACATTTTGAAATGTCATTTTCGTCCAATAAATGGCACTGCCACCGGGTAAGCATGCAGCTACGCGCATATCGTTTATTACTCCGATACAATTTTTGAAAATGAAATAATTTTGGTTAGAACTTCTAATTTGTTTCGGTACAGTGTTAAATTTTGAAACATTTGGTTTAATATCGTCTTTTGATATTAACGTACCGGTTTTTAAAACAACATAAATATAATAAACACAAATAGCCATTTTTGAAATATTTAAAAGAGACATAGCGATGATATACAAAAATATTGCATTGCAGCTATGTCTTTAGTATAAATTTTCCTTGCGGGCTACGAATCGGAAAGTTACAAATTACAAATGATCGTACAATTAAATAAAGTACATATTTTTTATATGAAAGTTGAAGTGTGGATCAACGTATTTATGTTTTTTCAACAATTTAAAATCACAACTAACAATGTAATATAAGTTGAAGTGTGGATCAACGTATTTCTGGATTTATTAGACTACTCATGGCGGTTGATTTATCACCGGAACAATGAATGTCAATTCACAACTAAAAATTCAGATTTCATTTCATGCCTCTGTTGCGGTATGAACGAGTATCATTCATCTTCATCCATGTGTTATATGTTAAAATGAAGCTTTGTGTTTTGTAGATAAAATGCAAATATTTTCAATTCTTTCAAATTTAAAAAATTCAGATGCAACATTGCACTTGTTAGATTTACATACTTCTTTCTCTCTTTCTTCTCATATCCCACCTAAAATCTCCTAACATTAAACCCTTCTAATTCGAATTCTAGCTCAGATCTCAAATATTTTGATTGAATCGATGGATCTTGATGATTCTAGCTCAGATCTCAAATATTTTGATTGAATCGATGGATCTTGATGATGGTAATGCGAATTCATGCGGTAATTTTAGAATTTGACTTTGTTTATTTTTATTTTAAGTTTTAAATTACTCATGTCGTGGAAGATCGAGTTAGAAATTGATAGTGCAAGCGCATTAAAAACGCGCAATAAAAACGCGCATTAAAAACGCATAGTTTGTATACCGACCACAAAGGATCAATGCGAGCTGTTTATGTTACCCCACACTGCCACTACAAGGTAGAGTACACATCCACGTACATCGACTATTGAACAAGACACACATAGTCTATGGAGTAAACAATATAAATAGAGTGATAGTGTGAAAGTATTTAGTATTTCTTTCTTCTTTCATCTCTGTTCTTTTTTGCCAAACACTAAGAAATCGTTGATATATAGATCAAAATTCTGTTCTCTATTAGGTTACTGATTCTATTTTGTTTTGCTTACTTTTATTTGATGATTAATTGTAAACAAATGTTTTTGAAAATCCATATAGGTGATTGTTGAAAGGAACCTTATGTGTTGGTCCTCTTGATTCCTTTGTGTTTTAGAATTTTTGTCTTCGAATATTTTATTTATATCCAATATTATCTCTTTTGTGCGGTGATGTAAGATTCTGAAATAGACCTTGCAACAATTTTATCATCTGTTAGGTTCTGCGCAACTAAAATCCAAACAATCCGTAAAGTTTGATCCTACATTTAAGTTGTAAATATTCATAAACAGCGCTTTACATATGTGGTATTCTTGCAAATATTCACGACACACAATTTCAATGAAACGTATAATAGCGAGATCACGTTAACTTGCGAGTTAACGTTGCAGTCTGAATGTTTTAAATGAAAGATAACTTTTCTTTTTAATGTTTCAAGGGACTTTACTCCATAAATTTTGAGACTAATGGAAATTACTCCATAATCTTAAATAACAGTTATAACGTTGTGGGGCCTAAATCCTCATAATTAGGTAGCCTTTTTAATCAAATCAAAAAAAATCAACCAAAGAAATTTCTACATAATTTATCTACTTCCTTCATACGCAATATCGGCAGTTGAAACCTTCTAAACTCAATTGCTCCACGTCATTTTGTTTCACATAAAGTGAAACTTCTCTGAAGATCTTAAACTAGATATTCCAATATTTAGTACAGATACTAATCTCTACGGCTAATAAAGAGAATTCAATGAATACAATTTCCACGGTAATTTTTTTTTTTTAATTTCAAAAATATCATCATCCATCAACGGAATCCCACCATCGATTTGCATCTTCACCGCTGCTCTTTTTGACTATCCATCAATGAATTTTACTATCAATTTGCAAACGACACCACCAACAAACAAACAACTAAACATAAAAATATTGTGATTAACAAAACTTTTACATTTACAACCCATGTCTGTACACTCATTTTTCTACTAAATAAAAAATGAATATCTTTAGCAACCAGATGCATGCATGATTTATACTGGTAAACATATCAACATTATGTAAAACGTTATATAAAGAAGAAGATAACACCATTGTTAAAGCTGAGATATATGTTCAAAACAAAGGGAATGAAACCGTGCAACGTATTTAATTCATCAGTTTTACAATCTTTTGAGCACATTATCTCAACATGGCCTTTTACACATTTGTTAGAATTGATACTGCAGAACTGACAGCTTCAAATATAGCCTGGTGATTTTGACGATTCCGCATTTAAAAACACCATTTTAATGCTTCTGTCAAAATAATAATTATCGTTACAAATGCTTCATTCATACCTGATAAAGTCTAGCTGAAAGTAAATTTTTATGTAGGAAATATGATAACCATGTCCGTATGTACTTCATGTAAAATTTATGGGATGACCTGATCCAGTTGTAAAGGTCCAACTTCTGTGGATGTTGCTCTCGGTTTCACTATTGTAAGCAGTATTTTTCATTACTTTTTTTTTGGTAAATATGGTAATAAAAAAAAGGAAAACAGTGATGAGGTAAATTTGCAGTATTTACTCTGTAGTAAAAACAGATTATAATGTGCTGGCTAGACAAGCGTTGTACAATTTTTTTCCCACATTTTACCTTCCATCTTTGTTGATATCTTTTACTCCAGTGCACTTCTCAACCCTCCATTGCAGAATTTGAATTCGATCATACAGTTCCAACTCAGTTTCAAATTCAATGTTCAAAGACAAGGATTCAAGCAAATTTGATTATTGAAATTGTTTAAATTCGATTTTCGAAATCAACATAACTTAATTCGTTTGGTTTGGTCCAATTAGAACCAAATGAGTTCAACTTAGTAGCGTTACGGCACGTGCTTCACGCGTGAATTGTTTTTCAGCAAATTTTATATGTTTAAAATAGTCAAGGGGAAATGATTTGCACAAATATTTAACTATATTTTACATTGAAATTATGTGTAGTTCGATTAAATTTTTATTTCTAAGTTACAATATTTTTTTTTATTTTTTTTTATTAGTTCGAATTTTACATTATTTACCAATAAAAAACGTATTTACAAGGGAATTTTATTTGTTAGATCCTAATTTTAAGTTATAGATAAGTTATATTCATTGTTATCAAAGCGCAGGTCTAGATTCTAAAAAGGCTCGGACAGCCGTTGTACGCCTTTTTGCAGTTTGAGCGCATCTTTCTGCGGGTTGAGGTGTTTTTTTGTAAAATTCAAGTTTCGGTTTACAAAATAGTTAAATAAAAAATTTAAACAGTTAAATGAATTATAAAATATGGTTTAAAATTTTTAATTTAGTTAATAAAATAGTTAAACAGTTGAATGAATTACAAGATATGGTTTAAATTTTAATTTTTAGTTAGTATAAAAGCAGATCAAACTTGTATAAAAGGCACGCAAAAAGGACCAAGGCGCTTTTGGTAGTTTCCACTTTGGTTATATCTTGATTTAACGAAATCTGTAGAGAGACAGTTTTGGTAGTTCACGCTGATACCAAAAAAATGTTACATCAAATATACTAAAACGATTATTAAAGATTTTAATCGCTAGAAATGGTAGAATTTTTTGCTAAATTTTTACTCAAATTTTACATTTTCTCCTCCTGAATTATTTGTTGAATTTAACGCTGTTGATTTTTATTTTTATTTTAAATGTTTGGCTCCTTGTATTGCTTGGTTAATTAATACCGTTGAAGCTGTTACTCAATTTAATGCTTAAGTAGCTCAAAATGCTTGTTTTGAACCGGCTGATCGGTTTAATCAAAATCGAAGACAAAAGCAAATGCTGCTGAGCATTTGTCCAATTTTAATGCTTAACTGTCAAGTTAATGCTTAGTAGTAAATTTAATGCTTAACTGACCACTATCTTATGCTCGGTTTTTGTAACATCAGAAATTAAACCCAGTAAATGCTTAATTTTAATATTTAAAATGTTTGCTCTCAAATGTTTGATTTAATGCCTAATACTATTTGAAATTTATGTGTATAAGATTAACGCTTTGAAACGGTATGTGATCAAAACCGAAATTAAAAGCCCTAGTGCTGTTCTAATGGTTGAATGCTTAATATTTGCTTTGTTGTTAAATGGTGATCTCGCCAGCTTAATTTCAGGCCACACCACTGGGTCTACATGCTTAACTGATCACTTGCCGCTTGCTTCAAAGAAATTTCCTTGCATGATGGTTTTCAGTAACACAGTTTAAGGCTGCAATCAAATTCATCTGTGAGATATGGATGTCGTAGCCTCTCTGTGTGTTTGTTTATTTGTTTGTTTATTATTAAGAATGACGACAAAGTTGTCTTCTTCAACCTTATACCTGAACAATCTCACTATTTTAAGATCGATCAATCTTACTTAATAAACTATCTTAATCACTAATATTTTTTACTTTTCCTTTTGTTTTTCTGAAGGAGTGAGTTTGTAAGAACATTTCATGTACGGGAATTTCAGATTAAATTCCTTGAAATAGAATAGATTCAAAATCCAGAGTTTGAGTTATAAACTAAATTAAGTTTCATGCTCTAAAGTTCTGAACCATATTATACTCAAACCAGAAATTAATTCACAGTCACAGTTCATTCACACAGGAGATTAAGTTTGAGTAATACGATTTCATATTCAGCCTTTGCCTATAGAATATTTCATCTTGGTTGCTAGTTACAATTTTCCACTGTGGTCATGGTGAATGATGAATATAGTTTAAATTGATTGATTTACTGCCTTCGTAGAAGTTGAATCCATCTTGAGATCGTAGACTGAGCTAAGGTTCCACGCATTTATAACTTATAAGCTATCATGTATGTATCTGCATTTTTTTAGGATTGACGTCTAACCTATACTAGTTACTAATTAACTGAACATCTCACTTTATCGGTATATAATAAAATACTAATGTTATATATGACATAGGTTGATTTGTGAGCGCTTATTGATCAATTTTCGGAAACAGTCCCTCCAATAATGAGGTTAATACTTTGTACAACTTGTTCATCCCATAATCCACTAGAACATGATCCTTGTGCACGAGGTAGAAGATGAAGATTGACGTGAGGTGAATGGCTGTATGTCCTGAATTCAGGATAAGTGGATGATTGAACTTTCAAAAGTTGGCTATAACTACAGTATGCCTGAGAGATCTGATCTTAAATGGAATTCTACGAACTTACCACTGGTTTTAATAACAATCTAAATAACTCTTTAAAATGTTCATTTTACTTCAGAGTTAATAATCATGATTTGTGTGCAAAGAAAGATGTCATGGATCTAAATTAAAGCGGCATCATTTTGTTACCTTGTTCGATTTATTCAGAATTTAGGTTAAGAAAAACAGTTAAACTCACTCTCCTCTTGGATTGTGTTTATTTAACTTGTTCAATGCTGAGTGCTGATGCATTTTTCCGTTGGAGTTCAATAAACCAAATAATTCTAAGAACTCTTTGACATGTTTATTAGGCTACTAGCAACAGGCGTTCTGCATCCTGTAGCACATTTAAACTCTACTGGAGGTTTATTTGGTGTCTTAAGTACATGATTCAGTGTAATTATTATTATTTAAATGAAGGCTGAACGTCTTGTGTCAGTAGTGTTCTTCTTCAAGATTAATTGGAACTAACTGCTCTTTTATATCAAATGCTAATTTATCTATCTACTAGTTTGGTTATGTGTGTTAAATTTCTTTTCAGAGTATACAGTATTTTCAATCTCTGTATTTAGCAAACTGTATCTGAAACTTTAGGCCTGATGACTTATAAGTAGGAAAAAGTGATAAAGATAATAATATGTTGGAATATATATACGTCAATAAGGATAATGACTTGTAATGTAATACGAATTTGTTGTTTTCATTGTTTATAAGCAGTTCAAATATTGCATGGTAATTGTTAGCTCTAAACTGTTTCTTCACCAGTTTTTTTCTTACAATGTTTTTGGTGACTGGAGGTGAATTTGTATGCCTCTTAACAATATGCTATGCCCTATTTTCCTGTAGATGAATCCATTATGTAAAACATTTATCAAATACCAAAGCCTGATTGTGTCACATGAAATCATAATATCTGATTGTGTCACGTAGAAGGAAAAAAATACCATCTCTTTTAAAACAAAACTACACAGATTAGGCGTGTTCATCTAAGAAAGCTAGAATTAACTAAACAAATTTGGGATATCGCTGGTATCACTGTTTATTGCCCACACCAATTCGGGTACCATGCGTAGTTAAAAAATATGATCTGTCGTTTTGAGTTGTAGTTCATTCCTTTAATTTAACTTAAAACTAATATTAGTACGAAGTCATCCTTTGATTTAACATAAATTAGGGCAGAGGCAGTGACAACAATTGCATAAATCAAGTTATTACAGGTTCTTCGTTCATTTATATATTCCATCATGTAATGGAAGGCATGAATTATTCATTTTTAGGCAAGAATAAAGCATGCCGAAAGTAAAATCAGTCACGGGCAAGGAATCACGTTATCTTATGGTGAAATAAACTAAGTTCATACAGTAAAAGATTTCTCATGATTAAAGCACTTGTCTACGCGACTGAAGGGATCTTGTGTTAAATGGATGATAATTATATCGTATAAGGGAAGCCAATTAACTAGTTCTGCATTACCAAAATACGTTTTAAGGTCAACGGCTGAAAAATAAACAAGGAAAGAATATATTTTACCTAAGAAGATATATTCACTGCTTTTTTGGTTGATGAATCTGCTGAAGAAGTTGAGCTGCCAATTGCAAAGTAGCCTGAAGACGTTTCTGTGCTTCTGAGTCTTGCTCCACTGCACTGATATTCGATGCTTGCTGACTACTCACCTGTACTTGGTTACCAACCGACTGCTGTACTTGATACCCATCCGACTTTTGCACTACAGCAGCATTAGATACCTCAGAGTGTGAAAATATCGAGGAATGCGAGTTAGGGTTTTGAGGCAGAACAGACTGTGTGTTAGCTTCTGAATGTGATTGAAGGTTTGCAAATTGTTTCTGCTGCCCAAGAATACTAGCAAGTTGAGCAAGTTGATCAGGGTGAAGAGGAAGTTGTGCTGATGTAGTAGCTTGTGATTTAGCATCTTGATTTTGCTGACCAAAGTTGCTGACAAGTGAAGACATTACACTAGAAAATCCAGGTGAGCTGGCTTCTTGCTTTTGCAGAGCAAAACTGCTGACATTAGAAACCTCAGGGCTGTAATTGTTTGAGATCATTGGCTGTGATCGTGGAGTTATAGGTGGTGCATATTCTTCTGCTCTGGGGCTGCCAAATGAACGAGAGATGGATGGTAGGAAAGATGATATGCTACTGACATTAGAAACTTGCGAACACTTATCACGTCTATTCTCATTATAAAAATCACTTTCTGCACTTGGAGGGGGGAAAGAATGAAGTGGAGGAGCACGTCTGGATGATGCACCATACAAACTTTCATCCTGAGAAAACGGTTTTACAGAATCTAATAGCCTTTGCTTTGAAAATGCGGAGTCTCCGTAAACACTTATGTCATCGTAACTGGAAATAACAGAATCATGTTTTGGTTTCATTGCTTCCATTTGACTAATAGTGGAACGGGTGATGGAACTCAGATCTGGGAATTTCAAAACGACGCCAGAAATACTAACTTTGCCAGGCACCTTTAGCACTTGTTCGGAGAAATCTGATGGAGGTACAAGGAACAAGCTTACTTTTTCATCAAGTTTGACAACTGCAGCTCGCTTCTTTTCACCAAGAAGATGCATGAATTCATTGTATAAATTTATATCAGAGTCTGATCCAGGAACGAAGAAAACTACCCAAGTGCTAGCTGCTTGATAGTAGTGCTTGGAAAGCATTTCAAGGTCTGTTCTTGCAGTGCAATTTAAAACATCTGGCCTGCAGTAGGAAAAAAATTAAAATTAAAAATACACTGAAGTAAACAACAAAACTATTTCTGAATAATAAATAAGAACTAATTTAATACTATTCTCACTTACAGAAGACATTTTATGACCATCTTCTCATTTCGCTGTTACCACCATTAGGTTTGATGTTTATAGTAAATACTATAATTTACAAGGAATAACTAAGCCATTAAAGGCCAATTTTTCAATACATCAAACAAACCTTCTCTCTTTGATCTCTGATTTAGGGGACCAAAAAATTTCAAGATCAAAATCAACTGAACTGATAATAACAGATTTTGTTCGGTTGGTTTACTTGATTGGGTTTTTAATGGCATAGATCTACTTGTTTTCCAAATAATATGAGGCCAAAATCAGAAACTATATCCGTTTAGTTTATAAAGATGTGCTGATGTTTTCTTGAATAAACTCTTCCTTTTCTGAAAACAAATGCATTTTAGAAGAACAAAATGTTAAACAAAACAAAATGCATGAATATAAAGAAGAATAATATGTTAAAATAACAATATTGACATCAGTCACCATGTTCTCCTAAATAATAGTTTTAGGTTTCATATTTGGTTCAATTGGCATGAATATAAAGAAGAAGAATGATATGTTAAAATAACAATATTGACATCAGTCACCATGTTCTCCTAAATAATAGTTTTAGGTTTCATATTTGGTTCAATTGGCATGAATATAAAGAAGAATAATATGTTAAAATAACAATATTGACATCAGTAATAACAATATTTAATAACAATATTGACATCAGTCACCATGTTCTCCTAAACAATAATTTTAGGTGTTACATTTGGTACAATTGATTGTTAGGTTTTATGATATTGAAAACAAAAACCGACCAGAAAACCAAATTAGACACCGAATCAAAACAATCAATTGGTCAAACCGAACTGAATTAACCGAACTTACTCTGATTTGCATCAATAAATGTTAACCCCTACCTCTGGAGCTTAACTAGAAACACTAACAATATACTAAAATGTTAACATGAAATAAAACATAAGCATCAAACCGATTTGCGAAAATTTTAATACAAAACATATACAAACTTACAGCTCAAAATCAAGTACTTTTCCAACAGGAAAGCAACGAGCATTGCAAACTGTAGTGCCTCCTTTTGCAATTCTACCCTCCCACTTCCACTCATTACTATTCACCGGAGATTTCTGCAGTTCTGGGATGAATTTTTGTGCAGGAAAGCCTAGAGCAACACTAGGACTATCAAATCTTTCCCATTGCTCATTCCTTCTGATATTTCTTAATAGTCCTTGAGCTCCTTCTAAACCATAGGATGGAGAATCAGGACTCGTATCATAGCTAGCGCGCTCTGGTAATTCATTATATATCTTAGGAATACGGGAAGTGTATCTGTGTTTACCATGCTCTGAACTAGAGAATGGATAATCGGGAAGCTCGTTATCATGTAATGTATCTGTCCTTGTCTTCTTTACCATTGCAAATGACCCTGTTTCGGGTTCGAACAAATCATCATGTGATGGTGGCACTTTCTCACCCCGAGCCTTGCCGAAAGAGAAATCCAGCCATGGTGCAGGTCTATCAGATGCCAGTCTATCTGTCTGATAAGGTTCGTCCATCATTCTTCTTTTTGAACCTAATTCAACTCTTCTCTCCTCAAAGATACGACTAATATTTGATTCAGGTACCAAACTTGCTCGAATTGTGGTATTTCTACCATTAAAATTAGATGGCAACCCAGGGGATGACATCCGAAATTCTCCTCTAAACGGACTCTCAAAACCTTTCTCCCTTTGGAAATTTTCTAGTCCACTTAGATCACTCCTGGAAAGAGGATAACTGATTGTTGGCCCTCTTCCTTGCTCAATTAAACCCTCATTTTTGGCAAAACATATATTTACTCTAGGGCTATTAAACAGTTTTCCTTGAAGAGCTTCTTTGGCTCGGCAAGCTGATGATATTGTCTTAAATTGAACAAATGCATAGGCCCGACCAGGAAATGTAGAAACCTTAACAATTTCACCAAAGGGAGAGAAAGCTCTTCTAAGAATAGCTTCATCAACATTCAGAGAAGGAGGAAATCCTATCCATAACATTTCACTTGGATCTGTACTCTTGTTGCTAATACTACTGCTGCCCTTAGACTTCTCGTATGGTTTCTCAGGGCTTGGCCGTACAGTAGGTCTCAAGTCTCTTTGTAATAGTGGCTTTGTTCGTTCCACTGACTGTTCCGAATCACTATAACATGAAAATCCTTCTTCACGAGGTATTGTTGAACTCTTATCCTGTATTTAACGAATAAAGTGTATTTTGCTAAATAATTAATGTAGTCGTGTAGGATAGCCTAAAACACTAAACCTTGATTATCATTTTTATTTATCAGAACGAAGCATAGAAACCAGAAACAAGGCACTCGAGATATTTTCAGAATCTTATGGTACAAAATCAAATTGCCGATGGTGTTAGATATGCACTGTTAGATTTATTGGTTGCCTTTAAATCCACAAGCAAGGTTTTATCAGAAACAATATTCACCATCAGATAAAATGTTAAAACATGGTCAGATAAAGGGAAAAGAATTTATGTTCCAAGCAACATGTTATCTTCCACTGTTCCACATACAACTGTCATTGCAAAATGCATAATTGAAAATTAAACCATTCAACATTCACACCTTAAGAACGATAGCTGAAGAACAAAAAAAACACTACATCGTAGAAGGAACTAAGAGTTGGAAAGTCCAGATGAACAATTCTACACACATACCACTATATACCAATTGCTTGAGCTTGAGATAAGTGCCATGGTAACTACATCATCATGCTTTTACCATGTCCCCAAGAGAACCAGCTATAGGCAGTATGCTAGTTTAGGTGAACTGATGGGTCAATGATTCAATATTATAAGAGGATGCATTCATTTTATAATACAAGATAATACGAACCACAAAACAGATCTATTGAAGCAAGGTCTAAAATCATTTATGCGCACACTCATTGTGATGGAAAATTTTGATAGATACTTCCAAGAAAAAGCAACCAGGTAAATGCCAATTTGACCATCAGCAGTTTACTAAGAAACTTTCAGTGTAACACTTGTTGGGAATACAAAATATTTATACTACCATTTATAGCAATTTCTACTTTGTTTTGTTAAGGATAAAAATACACATAATACATGTATATTTGGCACTTTCAAATGTAATCTTAACACAATGCACCTTTTTTTTGCATCTGCTACACCAGACAAAAAATTATGTTTATCATCATGTGCTGAAAAATATTGACAAGCGGTGTTTTCTATGGAAATTTGCTTTACCAAAGATATAAATGCTGAGCAAGTAAAGAAACAAATGCTGCAAACTCTCTTTGAAACATAAATGGAAGTGTGCTTAGTATACATCAGTCAAGGCAATTGTTGCGGCATCTACCTCATGAGATGCACCAATTAATCCTATATAGGGTGTTTTCTTGGCCATAGGTTAAAGCAACCTCATTGGGGGTCATTCGCAAAAGAAAAATCATTGTTGCAGCATCTTGTTGTTCACCTGATCCCAAAGCTCGTAGATGGCTATCCATTCTTTACAGTGGTTATCCATTCTTTACTATTGTAAAACTTTGAAATGATTATGTTTACTTGGAATAATGGATGTGATATGTGAATTTTGGTTTCGCTGCAATCGCTGATTGGCAGTTTTTTGGCATTGATTATACATGTCCCAGTATATGATTTAGATAAAGTGCCCAACGAGTAACTATAAACTCACCATTCCATACAGTCAATTTAAGTGCATTAGCATTTACTGAAATTAACAATTTTAGTTTTCGAAAAATTAAACAAACACAAAACAGTTATGTGATTGTTATGTTATATTTTGTTATTTGCCTGAAAATAAACATGATATTGAATCTTTGGTTTATGATCCTGCACTCTACTGAGAGGTTAGATTCAGATTCTAGTTGGGCAACCATTGAATAGTTGATGGAAAAGGTAATAAATGAGATTGGTATAAATTAAAAATCAAATCATTGCAGATCTCTGTGTCATGATAACAAAATCTTTACTTTCCATGCAAATTTAGTCAATTGTTCCTCAGCTAAATAACTGTAAATTCACCACTCCGTACAGTCATTCAACTATTCAAGTGCATTAGTATTTACTGAATTTACTGAAACAAACAATTTCAGTTTATTGATATCAAACAAATACAAGATAGTTATATGATTCATTAATGAATCTTGGTTTTATAATCCTGCGGTCTATTGAGAGTTTAGCATCAAATTCTAGCCGGCAGCCATTGAATAGTTGAAGCAATATGAAAACTGATAAACAAGGTTGGTATAACCTAAAAATGTAGGCTTGAGAACTTCTCTTATGATACTAGAAACTAGAAATTGAATGCTAAACTATGAAATAATTGATGACTCTGCTTTAGAAATGCTAAAAGAAGTTATTTTTGAAATGGATTTAATTTTTCATATTATAAATAAGAAGCTAAAAACCATAGGACCAAACAACTCTTTATTAAACCTAGTTAACAAGCTCTTTTCAACTTCCAGATGATCCTAAATCATTTATGTCTAGATCTAACAAAGCATGCTTTGGTTTTTTCACTTAAATGAAATTTGTGCTTAACAATTAAATAATTAATAGTTAACATGTGCGCTTTAATTACCATCGTCCACACCATAATCTACAATTATATTGTTATCTTAGTTGACCAAATATTACAATATTTACAAATCAAATGAGCAGTTCCTAATTGAAGTAATTTATTAATAACAAGAACAAAAAGACAACTATTGGTGAGAACATACGCCTACGTAGCTTATGCAGTGATGGTGAGAATATTCTTCTTTGTGATCTCTTGCTTAAATTGCTTAACCTGATATATATTTTTTCAAATTAAACAATCAAATTCAAATTGAAAGCTGGACCACTGATTTGTTGGCACCATTTGGACCTAACTCTCTTTTTACTCGGTTATTAAGACATCATAAAGGTGTTGACATTATACTTCTTCACCATACCGCTTAATAGTTTTTTAGACACTTAAAACTTTTCAGTTGAAGAAAGATTCCCTATTAAAAATAAAGGTGACAACTGCTCATGGTTTTAAATCTCATATATATCGCCCGAGATCACCTTTTCACACTTAAACGAGACGAGACATCAAATCTCCTTCATATCTCCCTCGACACTCATCTCGTCTGAGATATTCAAATCTCACCCGAAACATGGATCAAAATCTCAATCTGAGATCTCACCCGAAATTATACATTTTTCTTATTTTGCGTAATATTTTTTATTTTCATATTGATTCAAAAGAAACTATTTAAGCCAATTATAATTTACCGACTTCTTGAACATATTCTTTGCTTTTTATCTTAATAGGTCATAATGAAAGGTTTCACTTCTTTATTATGTTTACCAAATCAATTAAGCTAATCAACCTACTACTCTTCTAAAATATTCCTTTTTCCATGTAAATAAATATTTACCATTTTTAATTTTACTAAGAAAGTTATAACCGTTAAATAAACTTTTGACACATAAGTACATCCGAGATATTCCTGAGATGCATTATAAGACCCGAGATGTCAATCTGAGATGTATACCCGATATATACTCATCTCGTCCGAGATCTCTCCCGATACGAGATAACTTGTGTAAAAATTTCGAGACGAAACGTGACCAAAATCCGATATTTAAAACCTTGCAACTGCTTGAGTGAATAGTGATCTATTTAACCTACACCTTAACGATGAGAATCGTTTTCCTTGTTCGCTTTCTTGAATTGCCCACAATAAAGCTTGGATTATTTTATTAGATCCCAATCACGGAACTCAAATCCAAAGTTGCATCATTGGCTTGTTGGAGTCTGCAATAGAGGTCATTACACAATGTGCCAAAGGTATCATTTAAACTTTGTTGGATTTTCCCTTGATTTTTAATTTTTATCAATGGTGTAATAATGCTATCTTACTTCTCATAGTGTTGCCTACTAATTAAAATCTTGCATTTTACTTTAAACTTCAGCGAGTGATTTACATTGGCCATGACAACAAAAGTGGCAGTACAATATTTCTTTGTTGGTCAATACTACAAATATATTTAAAACAAAACAATTTAAACATTTGAAAACAAAGATTCCTGACTAGTAAATTTAATTTGAAGGGCTTTACACATCCCTGAAAATTTAGACATCTCGTATATTTTAATATAAAACAGATACTTTAGACATATTCTTCTTTCATTACATGTAAAGACCTATAATTCATCACTGCAAGTGTAAAGACCTATGGTATTCATGCGATGGCCACAAATTAAGATTACAGAGTTCAGAATGCAAAAAAACAATGGATTGTTTTCTAAAAACCTGGGGTTGAAATGAAAATATGCATACAGAATCTGAAGTTAGAGGTTTAAATGGAGCATCTGAAGTAAAGGGGGTCAATTGTATATATCTTGCAGCTAAGCTCTTAAACAGTATCATAACATAAATATTCATTCATCTCTTGGCATAAATACTCTTATACTGTTCACTTAAACATAGCTGAAATGAGAATTTTTCATTGTAAATTATTGTTACCGGTGGTGGTGGTGGTGGTGGTGGAGATGTAATCAATGGGTCTTGGAAAAACTGTGAAAAATATTCCAATGTTGTTTTGAACATATGTGATGCACCGTTGTAATAGGTATATTTCATGGTAATCCTCCCCCATGATTTTTGTGGAGGCCTAATTAAGAATGCAGTGACCGATGAGATTGTGATTTCTGTCCATCAAATGTTTAATTATTTATTTTGATATAATAGAAGAGTTGGATCTTTTAACTATTATACAAACGGTTTCCTAATAAGTCGTTAGATAAAAAATGCAACATTTCATTATGTTTATGATGATGTCTCAAATCTTCATGTTATACAAGATGTGTATAATACCATTGTAAAATAAGTAATATTTTCTAATCATTTGGTTTAACTTACTCAAATTTAATCAACCACTTCTTTAACAAAAATTTGTGTGCATTATACGTCCATCCATGTACACAATTTAACCACTTTTAGGGAGTACACACCATAGTTCCAATCATGTAGTAAGTTTAAATATGTGGAAATTAGCCACAATGGTCTCTTTAGCAAGTGCAATTAGTTTCTAGGACACACAACTGAAATAATTACTTTTAAAGACAAAATGAAAAATAATTAGTTTGTAAGGCCTAAAAGCCTATGAAATTATGTCCTTGAAAATAATTGGACTGCTCACTTTGTCCTTAAAAATAATTATTCTGTTGATTATGGCCTTGAAATTAATTTCTGTGAATTTGTGTCCTAGAAACTAATTGGAATGCAAAGTCTAGTGAAATGCCCTTTTAAATATACGATAATGTTTTGGATCATGAAACAACCTTTTTAGTTAGTTTTATAAATTAAGAATCAAACAAATGAATAAATGTTAATTCTGCTATATGTGTATGAATTGAGCAATGGTAGGTTAAATAATGAACAAAATCATTTATGTTAACACGATATTGTTAATATAATGCTTGAAGTAATGTTAAAACTATGTTTGCACAAAGAAGCTTGATCGTTTACGGTTGATTACCTTCCAGGGAGATTGTTCATTGTTTGTTGATTGTTTTTTCCGTGATATATAAAATATTTAATGATAAGCACTAAATTTTACAAAGCACTAATTTAATCCAAAATAGTTACTAAAGTAAGTTCTATAAAAAAAATTGATTTGCCATAATGTATTCTAAGTGCAAAACAAATGCACAATTTGTTTGCCGAGCTTTTGTCTCACATTCCTACTAAATTTCAGAATAAATTAAACATTTTTTCTACCCAAAAAATAGAAGATGGATATTGGTTTTTGGTCTGCATTTATTTGTTAAATCATAAATCTTTTCCATTTTTGGTAATACAAAACCACTCCTAGCAAGGTACTTAATGTACGATCTATTTGCAATTCCTAAATAATGGTTTATTTTTTATTTTCTAAATCAGAATCATGAAGAAATCATGCATAGACCAAACGATAAAGAAAAGACTAATTTCAAATGTTTTAGATGAGAAATATCACCGTTTTTATATTTGAATTGAAATGGATGCAAGTCCTAAATGCATCCAAATAACGATCAGAATTTTATTTGCTATTATACTCTTTAAGGAATAACTTTGGTTCAAGGATATGTCACTGATACCATATAACTTTGGTTCAACGCTACATCGCCGATACCATATAACTTTGGTTCAAGGATATGTCACTGATACCCATGTTAATTCATATTTAATTAAGTCTGTTAAGCAAAAAAAAATAGTCACCATGTATAAACATGGATGTATGGGTGATGCCAATTGATCTCAACCAAATGGAGGTGTTTGTACAATGTTCAGAACACTAAAATTGACAAATTGACCAGACAAACATTTAAGGACCTAGAATTGACCTTCGACCTATTAGCTTACTATTAATTATATATCCATTACTTACAAAACAACGTGACAACTGCCTGATATAATTGCGATGATGAATTTGTTAGCACGTGTTTATTTTGTATATTTAACATCGTTTTTCTATAATTGAAAAAAAATCATATATCAAAAGGTTGACTCTACTTCCACCTACCGTGAGAATCGGTATGCAAGCTCGGCATCTGCAGCAAATTACATATCTTAATATTAAGGCACGTAATCTTACGGACTTGGTCGATCAAAAAGGCCTAACAGCTGGGCATGCATTAAATATATACCCAACATCTAGATATGCATTAAATACACGCTTGGATCCAGGCATGTATTAAATGTACGTCTGAAATTGATTACGTTGCCTTAAATCGTCATTTGGAGAGGTTGAAAGTTGAATGTTGGATATTAGGGAGTTGTTGGAGATGGCCTACATGCCCAATCATTACTTCTTTGTTACTTTCATTGTTAATATCTATTTCTTTGCTTATTCACCATTTTGAACAATTAGCTTCTATGATTATGAGATATATGGACTGTAATGATGTCTCGCCATTATGAATGCTTTGATATGTAAAAGATTACAACCAGATGTAACAATTAAGCATAGTTCAACAGTGTTTATATATATGCTTATAATTAAAAGATGTTTGCAGAACGCTAGAAGATTCCTGCTCATAATTTAATTAGAAATGGCCACATGGTTGTGTAATAATTGCTATCTACCAACATGGATGTAAGTAGCGCGAGTTGACCCAACCAAATCCAGGTGTGTCCATGTAATGTTTGCAAATGGAAGGAAGATAAAATATCTCAAATCAAAAATCAAAATCACTCGAATATATGGGTGTATATTCAGTCATAAAACACTAAACCAGTCAATTGGTTAAATAAAATATGTAGATGCTTGAACGTAGAAGAATATGTCAACTAGTGATTACATATTTTCGCAACGGTAAATTTGTTTTACTAAAGTCAGTTAGCTTGGTATCTCTGTATTGTTTCATATTTTTAGGGTTTCAGGAGATGGAATCCACTGTGCCCAAGAGCCGGTTTACAAACTACTATCGAATAAGTGTTCAGTTATTCTTTTCCCCATGAGAAATGCATAATCCCTCAGTTGTCACCAAATTTTTATGTTTCAGCCATTGTGTTTATAAGACAATCTGAAATGTAAAGATGTCTTCTGAGATTATGTATGGATTTATGATTTAGAGAAAAAACAAAAACACAACAGAAAATTTCAACCTGTAAAGATTGCAACTAAACATAACATTTAACCTTGATATGAGTTCTTGTCAAAAATCAGATGCAAATAGTATATCTCTTGTATCAATTTAGTTATTACCGTAATGTCGATGATGCAGAAAATGATGACCACAATGAGCAAACATGGATGTACAAGCAACTTTAGTTGATCCTAACCAAATTTAAGTGATTGTATGATGTTTAACAGTAAAGATGATAAAATACTGAATAAATATTCACCATTAGAGAAATTAACTTTATTGAATCAAATTAGTAACTTGTGCAACTACTTTGCTTGTGTGTAGTATGTCTGATATATATATATATATATGTGTGTGTGTGTGTGTGTGTGTGTGTGTGTGTATGTATATTCCTGCATTTTCATAATCGTATATGTTGAGACCATTGCTAATCTGCTGTACTTGAGAAATTGTTTTGTTAAATACTTTGATGTTAAACTAGTGTTGCATTGTTATTTCTTTTATTATTTATTTCTACGTTTAGTCTCCGAATTGGTATGCTTTGACCTTTGTGATTTTAAAGATATATGATTGTAAATGTATCTTAGAGTATGAATATAATGACTGAAAATATATGGAGAATAGATTAATTTTGAGATGCAAAAGATTGCTGCTAACTGTATTGGTCAGGCTTGCTCTAATCTTATTTTTTTATGATATCATAACTCATTGAATGTTGCAAATCAATGTAAGATTCCTGTTAACATTCTAAATTCCTTTGCTGACTGAATTTGAAGTTCTGTATAATGAGAGTGTCAGCTTGAAGCTTGATACCAAACGGTTTTGTGTAATCTTTGGAGTTTTGAGAACAATAAATCAACAATGAAGAACAATTTAATTCAATATTACATTGAAACCAAAGAACATTACTAACCGCCTTCGCAAACTCGATCTTTAACGCCATCCCCCCAAGATTAAATCCCTGAAGATCTTGCATGGCAATGATGGCATCTTCAACCTTCTTGAAGTTAACAAAAGCAAAGTTCCGTCCAGGAATGAAACCTATATTTTCAATTTCCCCAAACCTCATAAACTGTTCCGAGAGAAGACTCCGTGTTACATGAGAACTCAAGCTCCCTACCCATAGACTGCGTGATGGCGGGTTTGCACCAGTACCAGAACGGCGCTCTCGGCCTTCAGACCTGGGTAAGTATTCGCTTTGAGATCTTCCCCTTCCGTTACCACGGCCTAGCTGTGATTCATATTAACATTACAATATTCAATATGGTGGCAGGCGGACAGCAATCAAAACGTGGTATTTAAAAGAGCAAAGATACAGCAAGAAGTTTTGTCTAACAAAACAAGATTTGTCAGTAATTCACAGCAAAAAAACACAGGCGATTACAAGATTTGTAAAGTTCAAGTTTTATAGAACATGACTGTAAGTTGGCCAATCATTTACTGTTGTACAAATTTTAAAAAAGTGGCATGTTAATTGTCAGTATCGATGTGTGTGTGTGTGAATCCAAAAGAGATTTACTCAATCCAAAGACTATTTATTAACTTTCGTCCATAGAGCCACAATAAAATCTTCAAATTTTAAATGTTTAAATAAACAAAGAAATCATTCCATCAACTACAAAATCAATCAAACTACCATCACTCTCTGAAAAGAAAAAAGAAAATTAATATTCCCTTCTAGTGTAACAACTCTCTTTCATGTAGATCTCTTTATAACAGAAATCAAGTGTGTTACAACTTTTATTCAATCTCATTTTTTCAGTCAACAACTATCAAAATATAAGAAATGTTACTTCAAGATAGTTTGAGCATCAATATGTACTTTAAGATCCAAGATGACAATGTAAAATGTATATCCAAGGTACATTTGCCATATCCAGGTCTCTTTTAAGATTGCCAAACTTCAAAAGCAATCATCCTACCACACCCTCTTCAGGGAAAAAAGAAGATCAATCTTCTCTTCTAGTGCAACAACCCTCTTTCATGCAAATCCTTTTTAATGGAAATAAAGTATGTTACAATTCCTATTCCATCTCTATTTTATTCTTAGTTAACTATTACAAAACAAAAAAAATTCAAGTTTGTGTTTCTACAAGAGAGTCTGAGTCTCAGTATGCAGTTTAATTCCGAGATGACGATCTAAGATGAATAATCAAGTCGCACTTGTCTTACCCAATATCCCGTCAAAGATTGTTTAAGCGCTTTTAGGCTAAAAAAAGACAGAGGTGCAGACTCAATAATTCGCTACTTCAAAGACGCAGGTGTTATTAGAGATGCACGAAAGCACACTTTTTTGCAAAATTAAAAGGACGCAAATCATGTTTTTGTGTCTAAAGAATAATGTCATCATATCAACATTTTCCTATTTTCTTCTATTCTTTTCTGTTCTTTTCTATTTTTTACTGTTTTCTTCCACAAGAAGAATACGTTTTATTTTCCAACCAAGTAATATTACAATTAGGACAAACCCCACTCCTCGTTGTCATTGAACTATTCAAATTTTGCTAAAAAAAATTCAGTCCAAAGCTGAAATGGATTGAATGAATATCTTATTCTATTTTATTTCTAATTATTGGTTTTTGTGTTTATTTCTACTTTTAGTTTTTCAGTAGGACTATTATAAGAAAACTCTAGACTTCATACTGATTCAAAATGTTAATATTTACTAATTTGAATGTTACTAATATAGTATTGTATAATTAACTAGATTTGAAATCTTGAGCTGTTAATAATTACACGAAATCAGTATTAAAAAAGACACTGAAATTTGGTTATGCATAGTAATTCGCAAACAGATATAACATATTATATATATTTATTCTTTTGCTCAAGAAGTGCAAGATGCAAAACTTGTGCCTTGTACTTTTTTAAATCAACTACTTTGATCTCGTTTCATATGAGATATCATGTATTAAAATCTCAAGATGAATGGTGACCGATATCCAACATTTTAAACCTTAGGCACTTGATAAGAAGCAAATGGTACAAAGGTCGGTTGTTTATAAATGAATACGAAAATAGCTTAAGTCAACAATAAAGTGATGCTACTAATATAAATGCCAAATTTACTATTAAAAAAGATGTGTACTGGTAATACACGCTTACGTGTAAAAAGGAATGTTGGGGCACAAGATAAATAATTTACTTATCCACACTTTCTTTCTCAGTGTTTATTGCAGTAAGTAAAAGCATAGCCACACATTAAACAACCCAATGTAATAACTTATCTGATTGAAACATCATTTCTTCCAACGTAAATACAAACATGTGGGCTATAGAAAATCACTTCGGCATGGGAAAAAAAATCACGTACCCTAATCAGAAATATATGTAAATTATTCATAACAAATTCTGATTTACTGAACCAAAGCCATACACAAATCAATGACTTAATAAATATACTTAAGTAAAGGCAATAGAGTAGCAAAAGGGAGATGATGATTGATTTAGGCAGACGAAACAGAATGAGGCTAACATGAGTTTCCAAAAAAGGTATGTTACTGCTAGCACTAATTTTAATAAATAAAAAAATGATACCAGTTTAAATACATGGATAAAATTAAATGAAATTACAGATCTTCACATAATAAATCGTCTGGAATAAAAACCAAATGCTAATACATAAGAACGAAAGCAGTTATTGCAGCAACTACAAACATAAGCAAACTTTCATGTTTGATTAAAAAGCACCTATGATCTCCTTCAAGTTGAGCACTCCTAATTCATAACAATATGGCAAAGCAGCGATAACATGATCATTTCAGCAGCAAGGGAGATCGCATAACCCAAATTTAAAACGATAAGCTATTTCCTAACTCAAGGGTTTGCTAAAATCGCAAAATAACCCCGAAAACGAAACAATATACATTCGATAGCAATACAGAGAGCTTAAAAAAATTCACAGAATTATCGCAACAACAAGCACTCTACCGAACGCGAGAACTGAATACAGAATCTGCAATTTTGGAAAATAGATCAGATGAAATTACCATAATTTGTGATTAGGGTTGAGATCGGAGAGAGAAATAGGGTGGCTCAGCAACTGATTTGGTTTCGCCGCCTAAATTTAATGGACAGTTTGAAGAGAAAATGAGACGAGATATGATTGGAAGTTTAGGGCTAGTTCTATTAATGAGAATTTGATTAAACGGAGCATCTATTCTTTAAATTTTGCATATTTTGTACCATCTGTACCGTGTGTTATGATGTCAAAGCCAGTGTTTAACCTGTTGCGTACAGTAATGATACTAAAAATAATTAACTATTGTTAAAAATAGAATTATTATTCAATACTAGTTAGGAATTATATCTAATCATAATGTGCATACATTTATAGTGCTACCTATGGAAGTAGATTTGGTTGTACCATTCCAAGCATAAAATAAATCTGAAGCAATGTCCAAGAAGACCAAGACAATTGAAAAACATTCATGGAACCAATAACTTAAATTCATTCATATTTTTATCATTCATTTCTTTTATTTTAGTCTAATTTAAACTATTGAAAATGAAAATAATACTTGTACTTTTACATGCATATGTTTTTTTACTTAATTGGGCTGAGAACAAAAATGTATCTAAATACATCAGCAATTAATTGTTTCTTTACCACTTTTCTATACATTTATGTTTTTTATGCTTTCAAATTACTATTTTTACTTTTGTAAAGAGTAATTTTATTTTTACGTTTCTCAAGTTTGTACTGCTTATTTTAGTGTGGTTAATTACCAGAGCGGAATCTTTATATTTTGTTTCCATTCTAATTTTTTTTTTTTTCGTTTGTTCTGACATTCTATAAAGTAAACATGAACCTCGGAGAATAGACATAAGGAGGGTCAAAAAATGAAACTACAAAAGAATTATTGGTTTGTACATGCAAGCCTAAAATTTAGATAGGACCAAAAATTAGTCCAATCATTCTTGAGGTTATATGTACAAATCCCAGATGCATAGGGCTGTTGTTCTACCGTTACAATCAAAATTAGAAAGTCGTATTAGTATCACACGATACTTACTTTCCTATCTAATTCCCAACAAAATTTTAATAGCTAATGTCTTCCTCAACATGACATTGAATAAAATATATCTCCTGAAATTAATGCATACACAGCCTAAAAGAATGATATATCAGCCGATGGCTATCCACATCCTGATCAAAAATAGTTTTATTAGATGATAGCGTTTATTTCATACAAATTCATATGCTTCATTGTGCAAGTTATTACCTCAATTGTCATAATTTTTATAATTTTTCTCCTTGAAGCTTTATCAGTCAAGCTGTTAGAGGTGCTGTAGATGTGACATTCTGAATAGCTGTACTATGCACGGAGCAGACTGCAATTTAACGTTACACGTTAAAGGATGGAAAAACAAATAAATTTACACTGATTTTTATAGTATTAATACTACTAAATTTATATATGCATGATAGTACTATCCAATTATGTAACCTTATAAAATTAAAAATAGTCCAACATGGACAAAAAATTGAATTAGCATGTATACTTGAGGAGGTAGTTCATTATGATCAGGTAGTTTCTAGTAGGCACATCTGAAATGACTGAACCTCGGCATCGTTTGATCGTTCAATTTAATGGTGGTATTCAGTAAACAACATTATAGTTACAACTTACAATATTGAAGAAATTTTCTCTTCAAAGCAAAATTATTGCACTATTTTACTACTACCAAAGTCCTTCAATGACAATTGAACATATCAAATATTGTGCAGCATTGAACAAAGAGGAAGACTTCTCACTCCCATGGCTCATGGAATGCCTAGTACATTGATCCGACAAGGTAATTTACATGGTGTAATTTGAAATATAAGGATTAATTGATGAAAATTAACATATTTAAAATGAATGTGAGCATATGAACAAATAGAAGCTTATAAAGAGTACATCTCTAAAATTATGACATGTTTCTTTTCTCTTCTATTATTAATGAATTTCAAAAAATTTAGTCGAGTGTTAGCAGAACAAAATCTTTTTATCATACAGCTGGCTCGCTGGAGTTGATATCAATCAGATTTAAGGAAACAAATAAATAAATCAAAATCTTGGGGAATCATCATCATCGGCATAATCATGTAATGTTACCGAAAGAATGCATGAAGATTAAACAGAAAATGTGAATTGGCTAGGTAAGGTGTGGTAGCAATGAAAAAAATAAGATTAGTTGTATAATCAATTGATTAGCTAGTCCCACATCGTCCAAGATATAGATTTTCACAGCGAATATAACCTAAGAGATGAACAGTATGTTAAAAGTGGGCGTGGAATATTAACATGGCATGTATGTGTATCTCATTTACGTTCGCAAACTCGCCATATGTACATACGAAGGCCATTGTCTGAATTTCAAAAAAAAATACAGAGTAAATATGTGCTCATGCTTCGCGCTCGTGTGTGTTATTATATACGTTAATATTTTGTTTGAGTGCAAAACATGTGAAGCAAAAGCAGAACATTTTTGGAATTTAAAAAAGACACAAAGTAAATTAGTTCAATCAATTTTCTTTATTAGTAGTAGAGATTATGAATTATGAAAAATAACATATTGATCCAATCTTTGCTAACTACGTGTCTATTTGAGGATTAATTTCCTAACTCAATTATGCACATTATATATAGAGTATTTAAGCACATGAGTTGTGTGAATTTCACGAAATTCAAGACATACTATTGTATATTTGGAATTGTATATAAGTAAACGTTGAATTACAAATATAAGATAAGAAAATTGTTGCATCGCGAGAATAAAATGTTCATCTTGTATAATGCTTTCAGAAGTCACATGATGCAAGCTGTAAATATTTTCTTAAACCTTTTTAATTCAAAGTTAATTTTGTAGAAAGGGAAGTGTTTTGTAACCACTTCTGATTTGCAGCCGCTAATCCGTTTTATAGCCTTTTAAATGTTGATTTGTCAATAATTTTGCACTCCGCTTCAAATATGCTAATATATATACATTTATTGTTGTGGTAATAGATAATGACTAATAGGTATAGTAATAGCATGTACCTCTTGTTAGAACCTCAATTATTGAATTTTAATGACAACAACTATACAATTATGCCAAAGAATCTCTAAGCTAATTTGCAGGTACACGAGCATCAAAAAGAGATAATCAAATACATTCAACATGAAGATACACAATACAAAAAAGGATGAAAGTATATATATGGAGATACAAAAAGAGATATGCATGATAGAGACAAGACGAAGGTGATAAACAAAATATTATTAATCATATAGTGTCGTGTCTAGAGTTTACAAATGTTAAAATCTTCTCCAAATGGTATACACACATATACATTCATATTTTAAATGAAAAATCTAGTTTTCAAAAATTACATGGAGTAGGACTCGAACCCAGGTCACTAGTTCAAAAGCCAAGTGCTCTAACCATTTGAGCTATAATAATTTTTTATTATAAGTTAAATTCAGACTTCTGAAATACTTCATTCAGACGTCTGAATGCTGAAACAAAATCGTGATTCCATAATATTCAAACGTCTGAATGAAAATATTCAGACGTCTGAACAAGGCCAAAAATAGCCTATTTCCTTTCTGGTTTGAGCTCGTGCAATTTCAGAAGTCTGAATTACTCAATTCAGAAGTCTGAATATTGTTTAGTGCAAATTCAAAAGTCTGAATTATTCAATTCAGAAGTCTGAATATTGTTTAGTGCAATTTCAGAAGTCTGAATTACTCAATTCAGAAGTCTAAATATCTACAACGGCTATATTTTCAAATAGGCACTTCCGTTCGTGAAGAGATGCGCCCTTCATTTCAATAGATATGACCATATCTCTTCATGAAAACTCTTCGCTAACAAATGCACATATTTATAATCTATATAAACACAATAGAATCATTCTTTTATCAAAGAAATTCAACCTATTCTTACTCTACTATCATATTCTTTGATTCTAGTACTCTTGTGCATTCAATTTTATACTAATTTATTCTATTACTTCCTTATTCTTCACGTATTCATATATACATCATAAAGGAGAAGATTATAGGAAGGGTGTACTATAATTGACAAATTCGTGTTATTAAAGAGCACATAGTGTCAAGAAAACTTTATTTGTATAAGTTCTTTTCTGCTGCTCAAGCGTGTGAAGTCCTCTTTGGCTATTGAGGCAAAATCATGTTCTGTTGCTCGGGTCCCTTGTTCGGTTGTTCAAAGGTTGTATAGACATGTTCCTCCGGGTTAAGTGAGGATTGTTGTGATAGTTGAAATTCCAGAAGGAGTCTGAGACTGAACGTAGAACGAGAAGTTCGAACCAGTATAAAAATTCCTGATGTACTTGTTTTATTTTTACTTATTTACATTGCTATAGTTTTTAGTTTATTTCCTCGCTAGTATAGTATAATTCCATATAGCACGATCCGCACTGTTTTTTCATTTGGTATCAGACCATAGCGACTTTTTAATTAGTATCAAAGCCTGGGATTCTAGAGATCGTAACAACATCCTAGAATAAATGGCTACAAAGAAATCTAGTCAAGGCAATAAGAAGTGGAGGAGCAATAAAGGAAAATCAAAGAAGCCAACAAACAAATGCTTCATGACAAAAGATAATGAGGTTAGTGATCTAACTTTTGATGATATGATAGAAATAAATTTAGAACTTCTAGACACTTTAAAAAGTCTTAAAAGAATATATAAGGAAGCTCTGAAAAATAAGAAGAAAGCAGAATTCGAAAGAGATATGCTTAAAGACGAGAAGAGAATATTAGAAGAAGAACTTGAGAAAATTCAAGATTCAAACAATTCTCAACTCGCTCTATTAAGTCAAGAAATGAAGCTCAAAAAGAAAAGAATAATGCTCTACCTTCTGAGAATCATGAGTTAAAAACAAAAATTAAAATTGTTAAGTTAGATAACACTAGTCTCAAAACTAAGCTTGAGGACATTACTAAAAATGTTTCCAATTTAACAAAGGGAGAGAAAATTTATCCAGCATTATTGAAAATTCTCAACCTACTTCAAACAAGAAGGGATTAGGTTATGTTAAGAATTCAAAATCTCACAAAGATAAAAATAATTTAGGATATAATAAAACTGACCGTAGAAATAGCACTAGATATGCTTTCATGTAAAGTAAAAATGATAGTGTTAAATTTCGAGTAAAGTCTAAATCCAATTTGTATAGAAATTCAAATACTGCTATGACCAATAATGTTTATAATTTCTCTAGAAGTACAAAATCATTGAATGGAAATATGAATACAAATTATCTAAGTGTTTGGGTTCCTGTTAATTTGAAAAATAGAGAAAAATACATTAATGATTATTTTGATATGGTAGTTAATAATGAAAATTATATTTATAAAGGTTCAACTACACCCAAATGGGTATGGTTTCCTAAGACCTAACCCCTCCGGACCCTAATATAGTAAGTGGGTGCCAAAAATAATAATTATTTATTACAGGTACTCGAAGAAACAAAATGAAAAGTATAGATTTTGGAATTTTAAAGAATGTTCCACACGTTTAATAGAATTACGTGCTTACAATGAAATATGGACTTCAGCAAATATGGTAAAATCTATTTTATTTTTCCTTCATAATCAATAATGAGTTTATCTCATTATTCACAAGATATTTTATATAATTTATTATATTCCCTCATTCTTTTTTATAATAACAAAGGTGGAGAAATTCATATGCATATTGATTGAGAGAGATATTATACTTAGGGCGAGATGTTATACTTAGGGGGAGATTTAAACATATTTATATTATTTTTTATATAGAATGGATATTTTTTAAAATTGTATAGTTGTCATCATCAAAAAGAGAGAGAATATTAGAACCTCAATTACTGGATTTTAATGACAACAACTATACAATTATGCAAAAGAATCTCTAAGCTAATTTACAGATACATGAGCATCAAAAAGAGATAATCAAATACATTCAAAATGAAGATACACAATACAAAAAAGGATGAAAGTATATATACGGAGATACAACAAGAGATATGCATGATAGAGACAAGACGAAGGTGACAAACAAAATATTATTAGTCATATAGTGTTGTGTCTAGAGTTTGCAAATGTTAAAATCTTCTCCAAATGGTATACACACATATACATTCATATTTTAAATGAAAAATCTAAGTTTTCAAAAATTGCATGGAGCGGGACTCGAACTCGGGTCACTAATTCAAAATACAAGTGCTCTAACCATTTGAGTTATAGTACTTTTTTGTTACAAGCTAAATTCAGACGTCTGAAATATTTCATTTAGACGTCTGAATGCTGAAACAAAATTTTGATTCCATAATACTTAAACGTCTGAATGAAAATATTCAAACGTCTGAACAAGGCCAAAAATAGCTTAGTTTCTTTCTGGTTTGAGCTCATGCATTTTCAGAAGTCTGAATTACTCAATTCGGAAGTCTGAATATTGTTTAGTGCAAATTCAAAAGTCTGAATATTGTTTAGTGCAATTTCAGAAGTCTGAATTATTCAATTCAGAAGTCTGAATATCTACAATGGCTATATTTTCAAATAGGCACTTACATTCGTGAAGAGATGCGTCCTTCATTTTAATAGATATGACCATATCTCTTCATGATAACTCTTCACTAACAAATGCACCTATTTATAATCTATATAAACACAACAGAATCATTCTTTTATCAACGAAATTCAACCTATTCTTACTCTACTATCATATTCTTTGATTCTAGTACTCTTGTGCATTCAATTTCATACTAATTCATTCTATTACTTCCTTATTCTTCACGTATTCATATATACATCATAAAGGAGAAGATCATAGAAAGGGTGTACTATAATTGACAAATTCGTGTTATTAAAGAACACACAATGTCAAGAAAACTTTATTTGTATAAGTCCTATTCTGCTGCTCAGACGTGTGAAGTCCTCTTCGGCTGTTGAGGCATAATCATGTTCTGTTGCTCAAGTCCCTTGTTCGGCTGTTCAAGGGTTGTATAGACCTGTTCATGGTTTTAAATCTCCTATATCTCGCCCGAGATCTCGCCCGAGATCTCATTTCCGCACTTAAACGAGACGAGACATCAAATCTCCTTCATATCTTCCTCGAGATATTCAAATATCACCCGATATATAGATCAAAATCTCAATCCGAGATCTCACACAAAGTTATACATTTTTCTTATTTTCCATAATAATTTTTATTTTCATATTAATTCAAAAGAAACTACTCAATCCAATTATAATTTACCAACTTCTTGAACATATTCTTTACTTTTTATCTTAATGAGTCATAACGAAATGTTTCACCTTTTTATTACGTTCAAATAAAAGGATATTATTCAATCATTACCAAATCAATTAAGCTAATCAAGCTACTACTCTTCTAAAAATATTTCTTTTTCCATGTAAATCAAGTATGTTACCATTTTTATTTTTACTAAGAAAGTTATAATCGTTAATAAATTTTTGACACATCAATTTTAAACACATAAGTACATCCGAGATATTTCCGAAATGCATTATAAGACCCGAGATGTTAATCCGAGATGTACGCCCGATACGTACTCATCTCGTCCGAGATCTCTCCCGATACGAGATAACTTGTGTAAAAATTCTGACACGAAACGTGACCGAAATCCGATATTTAAAACCTTGGATCTGTTCCTCCTGGTTAAGTGAGAGTTGTTGTGATAATTGAAATTGCAGAAGGAGTTTGGTACTAGACGTAGAACGAAAAGTTCGAACCAGTATAAAATTTTCTAGTGTACTTGTTTTATTTTTACTTAGTTACATTGTTATAGTATTTTAGTTTATTTCTGCACTAGTATAGTATAATTCCATATAGCACGATCCACACTGTCTTTTCATTTGGTATCAGACCATAGCGACTTTTCACCTATTACCAATTAATTATTTGTTATTAACCCAACTTAGTTGGACTAAATTGAGCAGTAGTACATCAATTTGTAAAACTTACTAACAACTACTGACAAAATTTTGAAAAATACGTCATGAAGGGCTTCCTAAAAGGATGAAAGCCAATATAAAGAAACAACGACTTCTCGTGCTCACTAATAGCAATTGACAAATTCTACAAAAATACATCAAAGAAAACCTTTGTTTCATATAACGGATGAAAAACGTCAATATGGTAGGTATGATTTTCTTTAGTTGTAGAGAAACGAAATAAAATTGCATTGTAAACTTTGGAATAGAATATACCGATAATGTTAAAAGCTAAGTTAATTCTTATCCTTTACCCAGCTCACAATGTTCACCTCCTTTCCTGATAGCATATCGACGATCATTCTACCAAAAGTTGTAATGTAGTATTAAGCATGATGTATCGTTGCGCTCTCATAGGGGCTGATGATGTAGAAGTCATTTACGCGAAAACTCTAGCACTGTTGCCACATGCTCTCAAACCTAAAAAAATTCAAATAGCTATATGTGATTATGTCCATGTATACAATATGTTTTTTCTTCCAGCAATACAATACTAAGGGTGACATATTTTCCTTTTAAACTATTGAACAAACTGAACTCAATATATCTAAACTTACCATTTCCAATTATAAATCTCAATTTTAACCAAACCACATAAATATCACTCAATCAACATTCATAACATCTATGTATAAAGTTGTAAACAGTAAGAAATAATGATTATTTATGTTTCATTATATTTTTGTTACATTTAACCTTATTTCTTATTTAATTTATAGAAAATCCTCTCAATGGTAATATATAAACATCAATTTACTGATCTACAAAAAAAATACCATTAAAACTACTAAATGAATCATTAAAAGTATTAACTCCAATCTAAATAACTCCAATATAAAAGCATTATGCGTACCTTTGTTTTCTACTAGGTTCTTATGAAACAAAAAAGGAAGGCGAAAATTATGCCCCTTTGAGATTTTTTGATGTTCGAGTTGTGATATTGTTCCAGATCTCAATCATTTTTTATTCTTGTAATGTAAAAAAAAAAAAAAAAAAAGATCGACAAAAAATCAATTTATAAACTTCGAGAGGTTTGGATGTTCTGTGAAAAGGAGAAAGAGCGACTACTCGTGTTTTTCTCATAATAAAATAAACGGTTAGATGCAATAATGCCTCTATACCTTAGTTCTTACACTGATCCATCTATTAATGCTTTCAAACTAACATTACGATAATGGACAGAAAATAAAATGAATCAAGGAACCTGTAACGATTATCGAGTTACTAAAAACTTTATATAATGCATCGAAAGAGCGTGTAGAAGGAAAAACATTGTATTGTAAGGCAAGGAACTTATGTGCATCAAAAAATTATTAATATTAAGGACAATGGTGAGAAAAACTATCTAATTCATTAAGAAACGACCAACAATCTGAACAGTACAATAAACCCAAACAATAAGAAAAAATTCAGAATTTGCTTAATTTTCAACAATTTATCAACATACACGATGACCGTCAACTTGATTACTTGATTAATTTTGATTTTGCTAGTGATCTGATTCTTCCTGAATTGACAAATAATATAACCCGCACTTAATCAGAAATCAAAATCATAAATTAGATTTTCCTTTTTTATTCAGAGAACAAAAACTTCAATTTTTAAGTAATAAAATGAAATCCAAGAAAAAGAATAAATTAAATATGCTTATGAGATAAAGGGTTATAGATTTGACATTGGAATGAGTATAGAATAAATAACTAATTGATTTTAATCAAGATGAGATAAGAATATAGGACCGACTAAAAGGAGATTCATTATCATCAAGTAGACGGTGAGAATGGCAGCAAGCAGCAGAAACATCTAACACCTTATCTTCAATACCATTCAAAGTATTAAAAGGGTTATATGTGACAATACCAATATCCATAGCTCCAATAATCACCTAAGGGCAGTTATTCTTGTTAAGCAGCTCAAGTGAATTAAGATTATTGGCAGAAATCAATGAAACGGGGATACTTATCTTGGCAACAGCAATGTTAGAGTGGGCATTATTCACCGAACCAACATCTGAAGGAAGCACATCCGGATCCGATGTCATCGCATCTTTCTAGATTATTTACCACCTCAGTGGTAGGAAATATCAATTCTTCAGAACATAAAGAGTCAACTCGTAGTTTATTGTTTGGAGCACTTTTAATTGATCTTATAAAGAGTGTCGACTGCAGCTTATCCCGAGAATTAACAGCGACCTTGGCCATAGCTTCAATTTTTTTGTGATGTCATAGCAGTTTGTTGAACAAATAGGAGAGTTCTTCAATTTTTATACTTAGTTCAATAAAATCTAGGGTGAAGTGGGAGCAATGATTATTGAAACTCAGTGGATCTGGAAGTGGAGGTTTACAGGTAGAAGCTTAAGGTGAGATCTGATATCTAAGTTTTCAAACATTCTATGGTCATTTTCAATGTGTGCTTCAGAGATAACATCATAAAGCCTGATAATATATGTATCAAACAACAATTTATACAATGAAAAAAGAGAAATCGGTAACAATAAACAGTACCTTTGATAATTGATTAATACTCCCAGCACTTTCTAACTCCAACCAATGCTTTTAGTGAATAATAATAGTTACATGAATTTCAACAGTGTTTCGATTAATAGTCCTCATAACTGATATTGAAGTGAAAAATTGATGTATTTTCACTTTTCGATTTGTATCAAATTAAATTGGAAGAGGCGGAGGTGAACAAACAATTGGAATGGAGAGGAAGATTCAAATATTCTTTGGGAAAGATAACGTTGACATAAGGACTGAAACAATGGAAGTGAGAAACAAAAAGGTGAAAAGTAGAAGGAAAAGGAAACTAACGACAATTGTAGAAGACGAATGTGCAGCAGTAATGGGTAAGTGGATAAAAGTGACAAAAATAATGAATAAAAGTGACAAAAATTAGTGGGTGCCTCCAGTAATTTTTTGTTCAACGGTATCCTGCCTTCACAAATTAATGAATAAAAGTGACAAAAATAAGCCTTCACAAATTAATGAATAAAAGTGACAAAAATAACCCTACACGGAGAAGCGCTATACTATATTACAATGGCCATTTAGGCCTGTCAAAAAAGGCATCACTTTGACCGCATTGACCATACACCACATTAATTTACATCCAGAACGTCATAGCATGATGAAATATATCTAGAAGGGATGATCATACCCTAATTGGAAATGAGACACTTAGCCTTGCTGCATCTAATCCTGTTTCGGTCATTTCCAGTTTGATGAGGCTTGAGGCAACGATTACCTTTTTACATAGCACATATCACATCTTTAAATGCCACATTGCCATTTCCGTTAACTACTAATTGTCTTCCACAAAAATACAACCCTTGAGCTCGTACGTCTCAAGGAGGGTGATAAGTTAAGAGAAGTTGCTTTCTCCGCCATCACCGATGTACATTTGTAAAAACCAATGTACGTAATCTTTTGAAATGCAATGTCAGACAAACTTCCATACAAGTTGTTCAAGAATAGTACAAACCAAAGGCACTCTCCTACCACCACTGGTAGCGAATAGTCCTTGCAATCTGAAAAAATCTCGACAACGAGGAGACCGCTGCTATATATAACTCTATAATGGATGCGACCCTGAGCAAATCAATGAGCAGTCCACATGCTATGAAGATCCACGGTCTTCAATAATCATCATCTTCAACATGTCTTCACATTCGAACGTATACATTGATACGAAGTGGTTTTCGGGTAGGAATTACCCAAATCCGACCCTAGTTCTTTCGAAATCCAATTGTCGATAAAAAGTGAATATGAATATATAGGATTTATTAAGCTCTTTTCACTTTAATTCTTTTTGGATGAATTCTAAATCTCTTTCTTTTAATGTAGAATAATTCTAAGTAATTCATTCTTTTACTTTGGATAATATTTAAAATTTTCTTACTTAACTCTCGATCCAACTTCCTTAACTCGTAGGTGGGTCAAAAATAATGTTATTTAAGACATCGTTTACGATAAGTCCTAAATCAATCTTAGCAACTTTTTTGAGTAAATAGAAATCATTCATTTTGGAGATTGCTAAAATTTTGGATAATACTAATCTTCTTTTATTTTGGAAAACTTAACGGAATCTTTTTATTTAAGAGCATACGGGCTTTCCTTTCGATCTGTTTCACCCCTCGCCTAAGAAAAGAAAATATAGGCCAGGTAAGTTCAGGCCCCGGTTGCTCCATCCCTAACCTTAATTAAACACCTTGTTTTATCTTTCCAGATCTCTCAAGCAGAACAAATGTACTAGTCGTTTCCACATACTTAGTTATCAACTTTATTTTGGAACTATTGATAAATATTCCAAATTATCTTTCAAAACGCTTAATTATCATTTTTAAAATATTCACAATTAATTCTAAGAAAAGTCGTTACATTTAAACTCATATTCCAAAAGTTATAGGATTCGCAGTAGAAAAGTGATGCGGAAAGTGCTATATAAGCTTATTTGATTTAAACAACTTTTAAACATTCGATAATTCATATTTTCCAATCCAAATTTCTTTTAAAGTATTTAAATAGATTTATCAAATTTATGTCATATTTTTTCATAACTAAAAACATTCATTTAAACAGATTTTCTATTATGGTCACTTAACTAGACTAGTGTGATTTTTCTAGAAAATTGTTTTGGACTTAACTCAAAATCTACAAGACGAAATCTTGAATTTCTTTCTTCATTTCAAAGATATGGATATAATAGTCCGGAATTTTCTTATCTCGAAGAATTCCAAGCTATATTTCACCCAATCAATCATTTGAACTTTTCGGCGCTAAATCGCGAACTACCGTTGCGCGACGCACCTAGTTTTAACTTATTTTTCAATATTTAAAATAATTTATTCAAATTGGATTTTGTCACTTATAAAATCATCACAAATCATTTTAAATCAATATTTTCGCTTTTTAAAGTATTTAAAATATATTTTCACCATTACCATATTATAATATTATTTTATTCGTATTATTTTAATATTAAATTTTGAATTCCAATTTCAATTAAAATTCAATTCTAACTTCAAATTAAACTCATTTAAAACTTAGATTTCAAATCTAATTTCAATTTAAGCTTCAATTCATTCTTAATCTCAACTTTAATTTTCAAAATCGATTTCAATTTCAATTTCACTATTCATCTCAATTTCAATTTCAATTTCAATTTAACTATCCTTTTCAAACCCATTTCACTTCATATTTAAAATTCTCTTTTATTTTAATTTTAATTTCACTTCTAATTGAAAAGATACTTACTTTTCCAAAATATCTCATATCACTAAAATATGGTCTTATTAATAAAGGCGATTACTTGATCAAAATGAACATAACCAGTATCCATCTTTATCACTAACATAACATCCATTCAACCAATCAAGTAACATATGATTTCAAATTTAACATTTGCTATTAATACCATAACGGAATAAATTATACAATTCAATTATCTAACCAACCATCAAACATCCATATTAATAATCAATTTGGTATAAACATTCATATGTCATAAGGGTATAAATGTGATTGTTTTAACATAACCAAAATATAATTTCAAAAGCGATGAGGATTTCTCACCTTTATATCCACTCCGTCAAACTTTAACGTGAGATACGCGTCTCTCGCTAACGTGCTATTTTCAACGTTTCGACTTTTGCCGCTTTCCTTTCCTTCTTTCTTTTCTTTTTATTTTTATTTTTATTCTTTTCTATTTTTTAATGTCGATGTGAGATTTAGACGGAAATGGGGTGTACGGCCTTGGGTATGTGGCTTTAGGCTTGGGTATGGTGGAGTATGGGCTCGGCCTTGGGGTGTTTTAGGTAGGTGTGTGGGATATTTGGCTTGGAGTGTTAATACCCTAGGTATTGATTTTGATGACGACAACCATAAAATATTACTACTAACGTATCTTCGAGTTATGCAGTCATATCAGATACATTATGGAGATATTTGCAGAGATAAACAAGAATACAGTGGAAGCAAATGAATTATAGAAGAAGGTCAATCAGAGCAATTGAAGAACAAAACCTAATTAGAGAAGAATGCTGAAGGATAAATGTGTTTTAAGTGATGAGGAGTTGGTTGAACCTTAGAATATCTTGTTAAAGATCTCATGACAATTATACTTGAAGATCATCAACCATTGACCTCAACCGAATCACAAAAATCCACAAATATAAGATAACTTGAAATGCTGAAAATTTGCAACACTTATTAGTGTTGCTGTTCATTTTGCAACACACCCATGTCGACATGGGGTACTTGAGTATGTCGACATACTAGTAGTTTTTCAGAATTTCAAATTTTAAATGAAGGGACATTTCCCTCCACCTCTTCACCAAAAGACATGTCTCTTCAACCACTATATAAAGACCTCTGAAAACGAATTTTGACATCAAAAATTCTTATTTTCTCTTACTCCTTCTTCTCCAAACATTTGCAAAAGAAATCCATTGCATACTCTTTCAATCTCCTTGCAAATCGATACTGTTTCACTCCAATTCTTCACTGATTTGCAAACCACACAATATCAAAAAGTTGTACTTGAATTCACATCATTCTCTCTCTGATTTCATCCTATTCCTCATAGAATTCAAAGATATATTGACATTGGAGGTCTATAGGATCATTGTACCGAATCTGTAAGAATATGTATTGAAGATACAACCACTTGCCATAGTTTATTGTTGGTGATAAAGAGAAGGTGTTCTTGTAGCTTGTAAAATCAAGAGGGTGTGTCTTGTATCCCGTGAAACCAAGATTGTAAAGGTGTTCTTGCCATCCGTGGAAGGCAAGTGATTATAGTGGAATTCTGCACGATAGTGCAGGACTGGATGTAGGATTGGTTAATCTGAACCAGTATAAAAATCCGGTGTGTTCTTTCCTTTACTGCTTTTACTTTACTTCTACATCTATGTTTGATTCTGTGATCATATCTGTGTCTGAATATTGCATACATTTGTGTTCAAATTAACAAAAACTCAAAAAGATTTAATAATTCCTTAAAACACTATTCACCCTCCATCTAGTGTTTATCCTAGCCTTAAGATCCGTAATCCGCATTTCTAACATTTGGTATCAGAGCATTGGTTTGGTTTTTAAAAAGTATAAATGGCTAATGACACCAGTAACACATTTTTTAACACTTTTGTAGAAGGGAAATCTACCACCAGACCCCCTTTATTTGATAGCAGTAGTTATGCTTATTGGGCTTGTAGGATGAAATGTTATTTGCAGTCTAATGGTTTGGATATTTGGAACATTACCAAATAAAGTATATAGGGCCTCAATCTGAATATTCAAAATGGACACTAGACCAAAAGACAGAAGCACTTAATAACTCTAAGGCCATGAACATTTTATTTTGCTCCTTAGATAGAAATGAAATCGAATATCTATTTGTAATTTTGCATATGAAATTTGGAGAACTTTGCAAGTCACACATGAAGGCACCAATAAAGTAAAATAAACAAAGATATCTATGCTAACCAACCAATTTCAACTCTTTCAAATGAAACCAAATGAGCCTATTTCTGATATGTATTCTAGATTTCAAGATATAGTACATGCCTTAATATCATTAGGAAAGAAAATTACCAAAGAAGACCAAGTCAGAAAGATCTTGAATTCACTTCCTAGTGAATGGGATTAGAAGACTCTGGCAATTGAAGAAGCCAATGATATTGGTATTATGAAAATAGAAGATTTAATTGGTAACCTAATGTCTTATGAAGTAAAGTTGCAGATTAGAAAAGAGAATCTGGCAAATGAGAAGAAATCACTGGCACTCAATGCTATGATCAACAAAGATGAACCAGATGATGATGCTATTGATGATGATATCGAGTTTATGTCCAAGAAGTTCAAGAAATTCTTGAAGTATTGGATAACAAACACACTTCGAAAAACTAACAACAATAACTCTAGAAATGGAAATGTTGTCACGTGTTTTGAATGTGATAAACTCGATCATTTGAAAAGAGACCATCCCAAACTGATGAAATCAAAGTTAAACACTTTCAATAAGGAGAGGAAATATGCATTCAATGCAAAATGGGATGATTCAGATACGTCATCAAGTGATAGCGATTCAGAAATAGAAAATGCCAACATGTGCTTTATGGCAAAGGATGACCAGGTATGGAATTTTAATAAAGAAATTACTAATGTTTTGAATGATACAAATCAGGGATATAAAATACTTAGGAAAGAGTACAACAATAGTTTGGCAGAGATAGATAAATTAAAAATATTTAATAAAAGGTTAACTGAAGAAAAACAATGTCTAAAAGATGAATTGAAAGACTTAATGGGTATAATGATGAAAAGATCTGACACTTGGAAGTTTTGAAAAACTAAAAAGTGAAGATGAATCCTTAAAATCAGAAAATCTTTCAATGAAGTCACAGATCACTGATCTGAATGACAAAATAACATTTCTAGACAATGTTATTTTTAACCGTAATAAGGATTTTGACAAAACGAAAACTGATATTGATAAATTCAACAAAGGGAAGGATAATCTAGAAAAATTATTATCTGCATCTAAACACACTAGGAATAAACATGGACTTGGATACACCCCTAAGGCTAAATCAAAGAAAAATAGTGTTCAAAATACTAAGTTTGTTAAGACTACCAAGTTCAAACCAAAACCTAGGAAATTAAAGTTAAAACCTCCAAATAGGTTCATTAATTTATGCGTTCCAAAAAGTTTGGATGATACTGAAAAAGAAAAATATATTGATAATTTTATTAATAAGGTTCATTCATCTAGTGATTATATTTTAAAAGGACATTCAAACTCTTTATGGGTTTGGCATCCCAAAACCTAACCCCATGGACCCCAAAATAAAAAGGGTACCAGTGTTCATATTTTATAATTTTTCACGTACCAAACAATGTATATCAGATAGCAGGTGCTTAAAGCATATGACAAGAAATCTATTGAACATTGGAAAATATGAAAAGGATTTGTTATTGGCATCACCAATGTCGGTAACTCTAAAACTCATATTATTATCAGATAAGTTTATTTCATGTTTTGAATTGATTTGGTTTCCCTTCATGTGTTTTATTTATAAGCATTTATCTCTATATACAAACTCTACATATTGTCTAGCAGTGATTTAAGCGACTCTTTTTTGCCCTTTTTTGTTGATGACAAAGGGGGAGAAAATGTATAAATATACTATGCAAAATGATAGGGGGAGTGCATAGAGTTAGGGGGAGTCAAATATAAAAGTATTATATTTTATCTCTCAAATATTTATATGGTTGTCATCATCAAAAGGGGGGGATTGTTAATATCTTAGGTATTGATTTTGATGAAAACAACCACATAAATATTACTGCTAACGCATCTTCGAGTTATGTCGTCATATCAGATATATTATGGAGACATTTACAGAGATAAACAAGAAAATAATGAAGCAAATGAATTATAGAAGAAGGTCAATTAGAGAAATTGAAGAACAAAACCCAACTAGAGAAGAATGCTGAAGGATAAAGGTGTTTGAAGTGATGAGGAGTTGGTTGAACCTTAGAATATCTTGTTAAAGATCTCATGACAATTATACTTGAAGATCATCAACCATTGACCTCAACCGATTCACAAAATTCCACACATATAAGGTAATTTGAAATGTTGAAAATTTGCAATAGTGTTGTTGTTCATTTTGCAGCACACCCATGTCGGCATGGGGTACTTGAGTATGTCGGCATACTAGCAGTTTTTTAGAATTCCAAATTTTAAATGAAGGGACATTTCCCTCCACCTCTTCACCAAAAGGCATGTCTCTTCAACCACTATATAAAGGCCTCTAAAATGAATTTTTACATCAAGAATTCTTATTTTTCTCTTACTCCTTCTTCTCCAAACATTTGCAAAAGAAATCCATTGCATACTCTTTCAATCTCCTTGCAAATCGATATTGTTTCATTCCAATTCTTCACTGATTTGCAAACCACACAATATCAGAGAGTTTTACTTGAATTCACATCATTCCCTCTTTGATTTCATCATATTCCTCAAAAAATTCAAAGATATATTGCCATCGGAGGTCTATAGGATCATTGTACCGAATCTATAAGAATTTGTATTGAAGATACAACCACTTTCCATAGTTTATTGTTGGCGATAAAGAGAAGGTGTTCTTGTAGCCTGTAAAATCAAGAGGGTGTGTCTTGTAGCCCGTGAAATCAAGATTGTAAAGGTGTTCTTGACACCCGTGGAAAGCAAGTGATTATAGTGGAATTCTGCACGATAGAGTGCAGGACTGGATGTAGGATTGGTTAATCCGAACCAGTATAAAAATTCGACATGTTCTTTTCTTTACTGCTTTTACTTTATTTTTGCATCTGTGTTTGATTCTTTGATTCTATCTGTGTTTGAATATTGCATACATTTGTGTTCAAATTAACAAAAGCTCAAAAAGATTTAATAATTCCTTAAAACACTATTCACCCCCTCTAGTGTTTATCCTAGCCTTTAGATCCATAATCCGCATTTCTAACATGGAGGAGGTGGGTAGGTGGTGTAGGAGGTGGGTACGGCTTAGGGAAGGGGTATTAGGCCGAGGTGGACCTTTGGTGGAAGAGAATGGAGAGGTGAAAAGCCATGAAAATGGAGGTGAAGAAGAAGGAGAAAGTGAAAAAGAAGAAAGGAATGAAATGTGAAAAATGAAACGTATGGATGCATATTTATACTTGAGCTTTGGATGGCAAATGGCTAAAATACCCTCCACTACTTTTTGACTTTTCATTTACTTTTTTACCATTGATTTGACCTTTGCTTAATGGAGAAGAAATGGTTTGATTTGAATTTGTACTTAAGAAATGATGTTTGCCTTATTTTCTTAAAATTTAAAATGTTGAAACAACATTTGTTCCTTTTCCATGTAAATTAGTAATCTCATTACTGGGACAAGATGTAAAGTAATGACGTTGTTTAGTATAGCTTGCTTATAGGTTTACGTCAAATCATGTTACTTTTTGAATTATTTGTAAACATTGACTTTTGAAAGTGCATTTGTTAAATGTAACACGTAAAATAGTTTGTTAACTTGTATTTATAAGTTAGAAAATGTATCAAGTTGCAACAACTTGATGACAACTTATTTTTGTTGAAAACGGTGTTTTTGTTGATAAATTTTACAGTCAAATTTTGATGTTTTTGTTAAGCTATATATTAAAGTAAACCAAACTTTAAAATGAATTTTTTACATCTTTAAAAAAATTAAAACATGCCTCTTTATATTTTAAAAATCATATTTAATTACTATCAAAATCTCTAATTTTATACTGCATGTAGTTTGGATTGACCAACACCCATGCATTCTTCGTTGATCTTATAAACCGAATCTTTTGCAATCAGTTGGACAAGTCCGTGTTAATATTCATTGACGATATTCTGGTATACTCTCAGGATGAGAGAGATCATAAAGTCCGTTTGAGATTGATGTTGGAGACATTGAGACAATACAATTTAAAGGCAAAATTTTCAAAATGCCACTTTTAGAAATGGGAAGTGAAGTTTTTTGGGCATATTGTTTCGGAGAATGGATTTGCTATGGACCCATCAAAGATACAGACTGTTAACGATTGAAAAAGGCTAGAGAAAGTTACAGAAATGAGATGCTTTTTAGGATTGGCTGGCTATTACTGCAGATTCATGAGATGCTTTTTAGGATTGACTGGCTATTACTGCAGATTCATCAAAGATTTCTCACGTATAGCAATACGCTGGACTATGTTGATAGGAAGAATTAGAAGTTCGTGTGGCCTAATAAGTGTGAATGGTCATTTCAGGAGTTGAAGAAGTTATCGACGAGTGCTCTTCTTTTGATCGTGCTTGAAGTGAAATAGGCTCTAGTAGTGTATACCGACTCTTATGGAAAAGGCTTAGAGCAGTGTTGATGCAAAGAGGGTGAGTGATAGCCTATGCATCAAAGATTAGGAGACACTACTTATTGGGAGAATGATTCGAGTCATATACATACCACTAATGCCTTAATTATCTATTCTCATAGTAGAAGTTGAATATGAGGCAGCGGAGATAGTTGGAGTTCTTGACGTCGTATTATTTTAGCTAGAATATACATCAGGAAAGAGGGACAAAGTTGCAACTGCTTTGAGTAGGAATCATTAGAATGTCGTGTTGGCTATGATGGATGAATGGAAGACATTGGAGTCGTTAGGCTTTTGTGGAGTACATTATAGGTAGAATATTGGATCAAGTAGAGATCCAACCGTGCAGTGAGTTTGGAGGTATATCAACACTTATAGAAAGAATAACTGTAAGGCAAAGGGAAGATCCATTGATTGCTGAAAGGATTAGGTGATTGGAGATGGGTTTTAACATTGAAGGCTTGAAAAGATTTAAGATAGACTTGAAGGGATGATTTAGGAAGAAAGGAAGACCATGTGTTCCAAATATAGGAGATCTTCGGAAGGAAGTCTTGAAAGAAAGTCTTTGGTCAAAATTTACTATACATCCTAGAGGTACAAAGATGAATCGTGATATGAAGAGAGTCTTCTTTGGAAAGGAATTAAGAGAGATATAGAAGAATATGTTATGGGATGTTTCACCTATCAATAAGTGATAGCCGAGCATTAGAAGTTGAGCATTTTACTTCAACCCTTAGTAGTACCGACTTAGAAGTAGGATTCGATGTCCATAGATTTTATTGATGGACTGCTTAGGCCGAGAACGGAAAGAGATAGCATTTGGGTGATAGTGACTACTTTATCCCAGTGAAGTCAACGAGGACGACAGCTAGCTTAGTGAAGCTATATAAGAAGAGTGTAATGAGACCACATGGGATACCGAGTAGTATCGTTAGTGATGGAGACCCAATGTTTACCAATGAGTTTTGGAGAAGTTTGCAGAGTTCATTGGGTATAGAGTTGAACTTGAGCACGACTTACCACCTATGGATTGATGTTCAGATCGAGAGGGTAAACTGTATACTCAAGGATTTGCTGAGGATGTGTCTTAGACTTTGGAGGATCTAGGGAGGATCGCCTGCATCTGGAGTTTGCTTATAATAACAGTTACCATATGAGTATTGAGATGGCATCATTTGAGGCATTACATGGTAGACCGTGTAAGTTGCCAGTTTGTTGGTTGGAAATGAGGGATAGACTCATGTTGGGATCTGATTTGGTAGGAGACGCTACTGAGAATGTAGAGCTGATTCACACCGGAATGAAGGCAGTGCAATCAAGGTAGACGAGTTATGTTGATAAGCAAAGAAAAAGGCTTGAGTTCATAATAGATGATCACATATTCATGAAGGCTTCTCCAATGGAAGGAGTTATGCGCTTTGGGAAAGCTAGGAAGTTGGCACGTAGATACGTAAGACCATTTCCAATGAGTGAGAGGATTGTAAATTTGCATAATAGATTCAAGTTGCTAAGTAGATTGGCAGGTGCTCATAATGTTGTTCATATATTGCATTTGAGGAAATGTATGCATGATCCAAGTTCGTTAATGGAACCAAGGGCGATGAAGCGTTTATCTATAGAGCCAAATTTGAAATATGTGAGACGACCCAAAAGAATAGTAGGTCATGATATGAAAGCCCCGAGGAACAAAGTTATTAGGCTTGTTCGCATCTAATGGAGCGACGATAAGGATGATTATAACGGGAGGTAAGATTAGGAATATCTATCCTCAGTTGTTTTAGACATTCGTGTAGATAAGAGTGTGCTTGTTTGTCTAATGTATAGACTAGTATGGCACTAGTATATTCATGCGTGATATGATTGTGTGTTAGTAGTTGCACTAATACATTTATGCTTAATGATTGATGCTTTACATTAGTAGAGTGCTGGTGTAATATTTTGTACTTATGTGTACTTATACGATGATGGCTGTACACTTTAGGAGAGTTAGTGTAAATTTTGTTTTCCTTATCGAAATTTTGAGCACGAAATTTTTATAAGGAGGGGATACTGTAACACCCCATATTTTGGAGAGTTCATAATATGAGAAATTAATTTAATTTAAACTAAATTAAATTAATAGTATGAAGACATCATTAGTTAAATTATTAAAGTGATTTAATTGCAAGAATTGCTTAAGAAAAAATTAAATAATTAAGTGTGGGCACTTTAAAAAATTAATTGAATAGACCAAAGGCAATTAGAGCAATTTTGGTTGGTCTTGATTAATGAAATAAAATTATTTAACCTTAATGGAAATGATTGCTTAAAGGGGAATAAGTTAGTATATCCCAAACTCATTAACCCATATTCCTAACCCCTCTTCCAATCCCACTTCACTTTCATTCATTTACATTAAGAAAAATTCTAAGAACTCTAAGCAAGGCTAACATTTTCTATAGAAGGAAGAGACGATTTTAAGCTAGAAGAAATCAAGCTTTCGAATTTATGAAGGAAAGAACATTAAATCAAGTTTTGTTAATCAATGTGGTAAAATCTTTCTCTAAAACTATCCTAACCTATTGGGTTCATATTTGACTTTCTTATGACTGTTTTGATGATGTAAATCATGTTTGTATTTCAACTACGGTTTGAAATTTAATTAAAGTGATTTAATTCATACTTTAGGGCAAAATATGATCTACTTACATCCAAATGCCATGAAATTTTTATATGACATAATTAATGATGAAATAGAGATAAATTTTTAATGTCATAATTTTTGGAGTTAATATGAATATTTTATGAATTTCCTAAGTTTGGAAAAATGTTTAATTTCGGGTCAATTGATTATTAAAAATAATAGAATTAAGTAATTTAGCTTAAATTTTTTACACAAGGTAAAATATGGTAAAAGAGATTTTTGGTGAATTTTTGGCAATTTCCCCCATTAATTTTCTATTTTATATAAATTATTTAGTGAAAAAGCATTAATTAATTAATATGGGTGGATAAAATTTTCTAGAAAGAAAATGCAACATTAGGTATATTAACTAATAAAAAATTGACAACAAATTTGATTGGGTAAAAAGATGTTGCTTAAGGATGTAATAAATCAAAATTTGATTTAATTAGTGTTAACTTCGCTTTGAAAATAACCCCACGACCTAACGACTTAAGAAGTGGACGACCTAATGACTTAAGAAGTGGACGACCTAACGACTTAAGAAGTGGACGACTTAACTGCTTAGAGAAGTAAGCGACCTAACACATGAAGCGACTTATAGGAAGCCACGGCCTAACGACTTAAGAAGTGGACGACCTAACGACTTAAGAAGTGGACTACTTAACGACCTAAGTACTTCACGACCTAAAGAGATGAAGCGGCAGCGGCCTAAGTACTTCGCGACCTACTTTAAGTCGTTCATGACTTAGCACTTAGTGATTAAACCATGCCGCTTTCCGTTAGGTCGCTAGAACCTACTAGTTAGTTCAGATGGCCAGGTGCGAACCAGTTAGGTCGTAACCCATATCCCCTTAACTTGCTGACGACTTATGACCTATCTTAGGTCATAACCTATGACCTACGACTTACTTTAAGTCGCTCACGACTTAAGGCCTGTCCAGAATTTCCTATAAATACGGCCTAAGCTCCAACATAGGGGGACTTTTGATCATTCTTCAAGGCACGGGCACTCTGCCATTTTCTCAACTCGAATAGTAGTTCAAGCACTCCAAACACCAAGGACATTACGACAAACTTGAAGAGGAAATCTACATCATTCGACATGAATTCAAAAGATCATTCTTCATCGAAGTTTGAGCTACTAGTCTAAAGTGTGTTGTAATTGAAGAAAGTTGTATAAGTTGTACTTGAATCAGCAATAAAGAGATATAAAGTGGACGTAGGCTTGACAATAAGCTGAACCACTATAAAAACTGTGTCTTTTATCGCTTTACTGTTAATTTCTGCTTATTTCTAATTCCCGTATTGACGGATGGTGCTTTCACACTTACACTACTTGCATCGGAATGTTAGCGTCTGATTTTTTACGTTAACAATTAGAAAACCGCCATTGGACCATTGTTGACCGAGTAAAACTTAACCTTCAAGGATAAACTATGTATTGAGCCAAAAATTCTATGTGCAGATGCTAGAATAGAAAATTGGGCACCACACGGATCCAGCATTTTAATTCTAAACTAAAAGAGATAACCAGTGAAGGCTTATATACTAATAGCGATGACCTCTGCATATATTGTATACGATGACCTATGATGTTTCGCCGTGACTTATAGAAGGCGACATCATGCTAACACAACATGCGATGACTTAATATGAACCAAATTTGTACAAGTTAAAAGGACGTGAAGGCTTGTCATGAAACACGGTGACAATAGACAAAAGGGTGTATAAATATAGGGATAGTTTGGCGAAAGCCCCTATTATGTTTCAAAATACACCAAATGTCTTTGCGAAAAAGTATGTAAATTAGGTTCCTAGAATTAAGCTACCGAATAATTACATACATTAATGCAATTATATCCAAAAATTGTGGGAATTTCCACAATTATTCACCGAAAAATTGCAGACATTTCCACAATTTTTTTAGAAAAAAATTAAAATTTCCAAAATTATTCAACGAAAAAATTGCAAAAATTTGCACAATTATTTGCTGAATAATTGCAGACATTTATGCAATTTTTGGATATAATTGCATAAATGTCTGGAACTATTCACTGAGTAGTTTCATAAATGTATGCAATTTTTCGGTAACTTATTTATAGGGACCTAATTTACATTTTTTTGGAAGGAGTTTTCGTATATTAAGTTTGATTTTAAGGACCTGAGCCTAATATTCACATAAATATATATCAAGCGACATATATCACGACAACATAACACAAGGCGACAACATGAAATATAAATGTTCATGATGACTCATGCAGCATGCACACATGAATAAAGACTTGAACATGAAATATGGAATATACATGTTAACTCGCATGTCATATATATTTAGCAGCAAATTTATATATAAAATACAAGAAGATATGCAGTGCAAGAAGCCAAAGCCAAGCAAATATATTATAATGCGAAGACCTCAAACATTATTATTCACGAAGGTGGTACAATCATAGGTTGAATATATCACAACGGCACTAGTAGCAATGATAGTTATACGAAAGCTCTTTAAATACACAATGTTAATAATATTGGTCGTTAAACTTTTATTATACAAAGAAGATGCAGGCAAAATGAGACCTGATGATGGCTAAATATAACAGCCTCAAACTCAATCTCTTGTAAAAGTAAATTGAGTTTAGACTAAATTTTTATAACGAGGGGAGATTGTCACACCCCATATTTTGGAGAGTTCAAAATATGAGAAATTAATTTAATCTGAACTAAATTAAATCAATAATATGAAGGCGTCGTTGGTTAAAATATTAAAGTGATTTAATTGCAAGAATTGCATATGAAGATTTTAATCAATCAAGTATGGAAACTTTAAAAAGTTAATTGAATGGACCAAAGATAATTAGAGCAATTTTGTTTGGTCTTGATCAATGAAAGAAAATTATTTAAATTTAATGGAAATGATTGCTTAAAGAGGAATAAGTTAGTATGTCCCAAACTCGTTAACCAATATTCATAGTCCCTCTTTCCATCCCACTTCACTTTCATTCATTTAAACTAAGAAAAATTATAAGAACTCTAAGCAAGGCCAACATTTTCTATAGAAGGAAGAGATGATTTCAAGCTAAAAGAAATCAAGCTTTCAAATTTATGAAGGAAAGAAGATTAAATCAAGTTTTGTTAATCACCGTGAGTAAAAAATTAATTAAAGTGGGTTCATATTTGACTTTCTTATGACTGTTTTGATGATGTAAACCATGTTTGTATTTCAACTATGGCTTGAAATTTAATTAAAGTGATTTAGTTCATTTTTAGAGCAAAACACGATCTACTTACATCCAAATGCCATAATTTTTTTATATGATATGCTTAATGATGAAATAGAGATATATTTTTAATGTCATAATTTTTGGAGTTGATATGAATATTTTATGAATTTTCTAAGTTTGGAAAAATGGTTAATTTTGGGTCAATTGATTATTAAAAATAATAAATTAAGTATTTAAGCCTAAAATTTTTACACAAGGTAAAATATGATGAAAGAGATTTTTGGGATTTTTCCCCATTAATTTTCTATTTTATATAAATTATTTAGTCAAAAAAGCATTAACTAATTAAGGGAAATTAATTAATTAATTAATTAATATGGGTGGTTAACACTTGCTAGAAAGAAACTGTAGTATTAGGTAAATTAACCAATAAAAAATTGATAGCAAATTTGATTAGGTAAAAAGATGTTGCTTAAGGATGTAATAAATCAAATTTTGATTTAATTACAAAACCGACATTGGACCATTGTTGATTGAATAAAACTTAACCTTCAAGGCTAAACTATGTATTGAGCCAAAAAATCTATGTATAGAAGCTAGAACAAAAAATTAGGCACCATACGGGATCCAACATTAATTTAATTCTAAACTAAAAGAAATAGCTAGTGAAGGCTTATATACTAATAGCGATGACCTCTGTATATATTATTTGCGATGACCTATGATGTTTCTCCATGATTTATAGAAGGCGACATCATGCTAAAACAACATGTGGTGACTTAGTATGAACCAAATTTGTAACAGTTGAAAAGACGTGAAGACTTGTTATGAAACACGATGACAACAGACAAAAGGGTATATAAATATAGGGAGGGTTTGGCTAAAGTCCCTATTAAGTTTCAAAATATACCAAACATCCTTTCCAAAAAAGTATGTAAATTAGCTTCCTATAATTAAGCTACTGAATAATTGCATGCGTTTATGCAATTATTCAGTGAATAATTGCATGCATTAATGCAATTATATCCAACAATTGCGGAAATTTTTGCAGTTATTCATCGAAAAGTTACGAACATTTCCGCAATTTTTTTGAAAAAATTGAAATTTCCACAATTATTCAACAAAAAAATTGCAGAAATTTCTGCAATTATTCAGTGAATAACTGCAGACATTTTTGTAGTTTTTGGATATAATTGCATAAATGTCTGCAACTATTCACTGAATAGTTTCATAAAGGTATGCAATTCTTTAGTAACTTAATTCTAGGCACCTAATTTATAATTTTTTTGGGGAGGAGTTTTCGTGTATTAAATTTGATTTTAAGGGCCCGAGCCTAATATTCACACAAAATATATGTCAAGCGATATATATTGCGACAGCATAACTCAAGGCGACATCATGGAATATAAATTTTCATGATGACTCACGCATCATAAACACGTGAATAAAGACTTGAAAATGAAATATGAAATATACATATAACTCGCGTATCATATATATTTAGCAGCAAATTTATATATAAAATAAACGAAGATATGCAGTGCAAGAAGTCAAAGCCAGGCAAATATATTATAACACGAAGACCTCAAACATTATTATTCACGAAAGCAGTACAACCGTAAGTTGAATATGTCACAATGGCACTTGTAGCGATGACAGTCATATGAAAGCTTTAAATACACAATGTTAATAATATTAGTCACTAAACTTTTATTATACAAAGAAAATGCAGGCAAAATGAGAACTAATGATGGCTAAATATAATGGCCCCAAATTCAATCTCATGCAAAAGTAAATTGAATGGAGTTATATCATGCGAAGCTATATTTGCATGTGCAAAAAAAAAAAAGAATTAATTAAGAAAACATGCATATATATCTTACATATATAGAAAATACTTGAGTAAATGAAGTCTTTTTGGGTCTTCCGAAAATAACCTTGCTGATAGTCGCTTCGAATTAACTAACACAAAAAATCGAGGATCATTTGTCGCTTTATTGTATTCTCCCTCACGTTCAATACCACGTCGCATGAAAATACTCCACTTTCATTATTCTTTTCCTACCTTATATCAAAATTTCAAACAATTTCACTTCAGGAAAAACTGAGAATTTTTATATAGAAATTTAAGAGAAAAAGTTTTGCGATGGTAAGGGTTATTGAAGCGCTTCTTCCTTAAACTGCATACTATCGGTAAACCTAATTTTTATATCATTTACCAGTTTATACTTTCTAACTTTGATCTGAGTTTTAATGTTTTCTGCATGTGTGGCGAAAAATCAGAGTTTTGGGCAGCGGATGTAGAACATCCAATGATCCAGTCTGTCAACAATCTCAACAATTCCAATCTAACAAACAGAATAAAAGAAAAAAAAAATCAAAGATCACAAAATATAGATAAATGACAGAAAAGGAAAGAACACACCGGTGTAACGAGGTTCAGATATGCCTATGTCCTCGGATCCAACAACCTTGATTACTTCTTCGCTTCGAGGTGGAGTACAATATGAGAAGAAAACAAATCACTCAATATAAATTTCTTACCCTACAATAGATACAGAAATAGGGATCTTATTGAAGATATTTGTAGAGAACTCTCCTTTTGTCTTATGAGCGTAAAAATGAGCAAAGGTCTTCATATTTATATAAGCAAGAATGAAGATTGCCTAGAAGATAAGGATGAAATGTTTTCAGATTTGCTTGATTTGATTTTAACACAAATCAAGCATAATTGTGTTTGTTTTTACATATATCTTTATCTGATTGATTCCTTAAATCAATTAATATCTATTATGATATTAATCAATTGATTCTCTTTCCAATTTGTTTTCCATATTTGATTGATTATGGGAATCAATTAATATCTTCTCCTTAATAAATTTGAAATAGATTTAAATAGTCTAAATTTAACACTCCATCATATATTCATCAGTCAACAAAAATGGGTTGTTGGGTCAGTGCCCCATGGTGCTAAGTATCTCGTACCACACTAATCAAGTTTAAGCAATGCTCAAACTTGTCCTTTGGAACCGACTTTGTCAAGAGATCAGTTGGATTGTCTTTCATGTGTATCTTTGATAGCTTTATCTTATTTCTTTCTTCTTCAAGCATAAAAAAGAAACTCCTAACATCAATGTGCTTTTTCCGTAAGCTACAGACTTGATTCTCAACAAGATGAATGATGCTTTGACTATCCGAAAACAACTCCATCGTCTTTTGCATCATTAACAAATCCTCCAAAAGCTGCAACAAATAATATCCTTCCTTGGTCGCTTCCACAATAGAAATAAGCTCTGCCTCGGTAGTTGATAATGCTACAAGGACTGTAGCTGGATCTCCAAGAAGTTGGGCCTATTCCAAGTGTATAAACATAGCCCAAAATCGATACCTTACCATTTCTTTCCCCAGCATAATCTGAATCATAATAACCCCCTAGAGTTATGTTTCTACCTTCAAATAACAAGCCAATATCAGAAGTGCCTTTCAAATATCGTAGAATCCACTTTACTGCTTGCCAATGAGTCTTGCCCGAGTTAGACATGTATCTGCTAACAACACCAACTGCATGAGCAAAATCCGGCCTTGTCATTACCATAGCATACATAAGGCTTCCAACTGAACTAGAATAAGGAATGTTAGCCATATCCTTTTTGTCTTCATCCAATATGGGACATAAATCTCTGGATAGTTGAAATTTAGAGCCTAATCAAGTAGCCACTGGTTAGCTTTCTCCATGCCAAATCGAGATAGGACTTTCTCGATATACTGAGTTTGAGTAAGCCTTAAAACTCTTTGCTTTCATATCGAACTCCTTGCCGAGCTTCATCTTCAACTTTGAAATCTTAGTCATGCTCTTAGAAGCTATCAAAATATCATCAACATAAAGCAACAAATAGATGATTTCTTCATTACACTTCTTAAAATAGACACATTGGTCCTTAAAGCTTCTAAAGTAACCATGTGAGATTATAAACTTATCAAATTTCTTATACCACTATCTAGGAGACTGTTTTAAACCATAAAGAGATTTTTTAAGCTTACAAACATGAATGGGCCTGCTGCTGTCAATGAACCCTTCTAGTTGCTGTAGGTAAATGTCGTGCTTGAGGCCACCATGCAAGAGTGTTGTCTTGACATTTATTTTAAGCTGAATATGAATTGAAATGAATTTTAAAGTGAATATAAATTCTATTTGAATTAGAATTGAGTTAGTAAGTTTTGAAAACTAAAATTCCAAGTGATTTCGTCAATTTTTGAAATCATCGATTTAATCGACGCGTTAAAATAGCAATTCGGGGAGTAATCCCGAGTTCGCTGATGCCAGTTCCATTGATCTGTAATAGTGTATTATAATCGACTTTCAAATTTCATAGACTATGGAGTTACAGTTCGGTCGTACGGGTTAGAAATGCGTTGAAATTAATATCAAAATTTTAATATTATAATTGGATTCAAAAAGCTCTCTATATGGTCGAATTGGGGCTCGGGACTTTTTCCATTGCATTCGGAAGAGGCATAACATTAGGAACGCCAGACGGCATGCCTCGATCGGGGTGTGGATAAAAATATCAAGATATTTTGGAATTATACACACACACACACACACATATATATAATTTTCATTTCACATCAGCCCTCAAAACTTACACTTGGCCACCCTACCGTGAGAGTTCAGCCACCCTATCACATACGAACCTATACCATTTCGTTTAAATCGCATTCTTGCAGAGAAAAAGGCTCGTTCTCTTTTGAATTCAAAACCCCACATTCAATGATCCACGTCGATCGTAACCAATTCTTGCACTTTTAGGCATCGTCGCCAAATGGAGTTTTGTTTGCATCATCAAGTTAAACGTGTTCAACAGTGGAGATTGGCTAATTCGACTTGAGGTGACGGTAGTTTCATGATGATTGAAGTTTAGGTTTTGGCGATTCCCGACATCGTGGGTCGATGTTTGCCGATGGTCCTTGAAGGAAAGTTATAGAGGATGCTAAGGAGAGGGTGTGGCCGGAGTTTGGTGGTGAATGGGGTAGCATGGTGGCTGCTAAGGGTGATTGAAAAAAAATTGGTTTATGGAATTTTAGGGGACGATGACATCGAATTGGGTGGTCACGATGGTGACTTCGAGTCAGGCGAAGTCAGAGGGATGTCAGGTTGGGTCGCGGCGAAGGTTGTTAGCCTAAGGTGGCATAAGGAAGGCTGGATTCATCGGTGGCCTGAAGGGTTCGAACGCGAGAGAAGAAGGGAAGGGAAAGCAAGTCGGGTGTGTTAGTTTTGGGTCAGGCTTATTATTATTTGGGTAAAAAGGATTTGTTAATTTATATGATTTGTTGTTAAAAATTTAATCTTAACTTATAAATTTAATAAATTGTTCGTATTAGGTCCGACTGAGACACGGTCAGTCGTAGTGCATTCGTATCAATGATATCTACATTTCAAAATCTGTTTGGTTGAATTAGCGTTGTTGGAATTTTACACTAAAATCAAACGCTATTCGATTTTAGACGAAACCAGAATGCTTCAGCGACATAGGAAATTTCTTTGAGTTAATATCACTTTTTTGGATAACTAGTTTGGTTTATAGTTGAGAAAATTTTGTTGAATGATTGTTTGGATGAATTACAATATTTATTATCAATTGGATGTTATATTATATATGTTAGTGGTTGGATTGAATATTCCCACCGATTTAAGCAGATGAGACACTATGCTCCCCGCATAATAGCAGATGACCCTTTTTATTGTGATATCCTACCTCGGAGCAATGATTATATTTTTGTGATTATATAACAATGGTAGTTGCAGGGAAACAGGCTAGAGGGATCCAACTAGATTCCTTTAAAATGTTGATTTTTATTTCATATATAGTGATATATGATGTGTTTGAATAATGTGCAATAGATTATGATATGATTTGATTTATTGGATGCTATAGTATCGCTCGCCTTGATTTTGGTATTATAATACCATAAATACTATTTTTGATTTTAAAAAGGAAATTCGAAGGCGATTTTGAAAATGAAAATAATTATATTAAATTTTAGGATTATTTAAAAGGAAATTGATTTGGATAAAATAAAAGATTAAATTTTGGATATTTATTTAGCTATTTCACAAATGATTTCAAATAGAGAATTTTAAATTGGGAATTTTTAAAATTAAGGATTTTTAAATGAGATTCTTAGAATATGGAATGGGAGTTGAAATCGAGATTTGAATAGTTTTGGAATATAGTTTTGGATTACTTAAGAAATAGATTTGTAAACGGTATTTTGATTAGAAATCGATTTATAAATCGATTTTAGTAATGTGAACCTATTATAAACTAGAAAAGAGTTTATAAAATTTATAAACAATGAAGTGAAATGATTATCATTTGATAAATTAGAAATATAAATTCATAATGTGAATTTAAAATGGCATATGGCAATCGATTTAGAAAGAAATAGTAAATTCTATTTTGGAATTAGGGAATAGTTATGCAATTGGAAATATGAATCGATTTGTGATAAATCGGGAGAGATTATAAGTATAAATTGGATATGTTGAATTTTAAAAATGGTTTTTCAAAAGAAGTTAAGGTTTGTTTTATAGAAAAGGATTTTTATTAAACTATGTAGTTTTAAAAACTATTACTTGAATTGAAATATTTTAGAAATTTAGTTATTTAAACATTGAAATTTGTTGAAATGAATTCTAAGTTTTATAAACTGATTAGAAATTTTATAAAAGCATTGGAATTAGTTATTGATATTTATTTTAAAAGTTCTTTGATATTTTAAATAATTATTTAACCGTGTTTTTTTGAAATTTATTGTTATTATATATATAGTTTAAAAGTAAGTGATTCTAATTCATTTATAATTCTCTCGAGATTTGTGAACCGGGTTTTATTTAATGGATGTGATTTTATAAGAGAAAATCTTATAATGAAATTCAGGAACTTAAGAAAATTTGAGGAAAAAAAGAAATTGATACGGGAACTTCGAAAATGAATCTGAATTCATTTAAGGAGTTATAAATTGCTAGCTGGATTATAAATAAGTATAAGCGATAATTCTTCGAAATTTGTAAGGGAATTAATAAAATTCCTAAGATTATGAGATAAGCACATAATATTTCCTAACTATGGATATTAGAAATGATTTTGGGAAATAGACTTATAATATTTTCCTAACTATTGGAATTAAAGGTTTTTGGAAATATTTTAGCAACGAAATGATTTATATAGAAATATTTTTCTAGGTAATGCATTAAGTTGGACTTGAAAATATTTCTAAGTGTTGTTATGCGTTGAAATATCCTGTTATGGATTTAAGTATTTGAAATCGTTTTCAAATATTGAAATATTGGAAGAGATTAAATATATATCTTTGTAAATATATTATGAAATGAATGTTTTAAAAGATTTATAAAATTGGGCCTAATGGCTGCATATGTGTGTAATTTGATAGTTAAATAACCGACTATCAAAATCTGGCCAAATTCTTTGATCGTTTCGAAGAGACCAGAATCAAATTTAATTATCCGAAAACCACTTCAATTCTGATTTGAGCGTTGTGAATTGTGATATCATGAAGATATTGAAGAAGGTTATTTTAGAGATTAGGTTGTTTAGACCCAGAACTGCTTGTATGGATGAATGCTATCAGCACATTGTCATTGAAGGGCAATGAGCATTCTAAGTGTAAATTTCTTAAAAGGTAATCGTAGCCTCAAGCCTCATCAATCGAGAATGACTAAAAATCAGCGGAGATGCAGCAAGGCTAAGTGGATCGCACCCATTAGGGTATGTTGTCACCTTTCTAGATTATCCTACATCTACATATTTATGGATTCGTTGTGCATGAGATCTCAAAAGGGTTGCAATGCAACCGGAGTGATGACATATTCGGTACTATCGAAGTCAGGGCTAGGCCGATCTTATGTTGGCAGGGGATCTTGATGAGGTCCTCCGTACATTTTCTAGACGTGTACTATGATAGATGGTGCCCCAGTGCCTAGTCATTGTATGAAATCCATTCTTTAATACATGCCTTTACAGTTTTGATTGTAGAGCCTAGTATGATGGAATTTAGTTAATGTAACAATTTAGACTATTTTAGTAAGTATTTGTACTTAGACACTATTATAATATCACAGGTAAAAACCCATCAGTGTTTATATGCGGCGAGGTCTTACGAGGTACCTTTGATTATCAAAGATTTTCTTATAACTTTAAATCCAGTTGGGTGTGTTTTCACACGTTGGTTTTCTAGACTAACTCGAGTGTTATTTTATTGTAATGCTCGGGTCGGACCGAGTATATTACGTATTAGATTGGATGCTTAAAGCTTCAAGAGATGAGTTGGAGGCCCGAGACATATTCATATAGATGGTTATACTTTCTGCTGTATTCATTGGTACGTTATTAGCAATGGTGAGGACAAGCTGTTACAACTATCCAGACTGAAATAGGTTAGTATATTCTGACTGATGTTTGTGTATATACATATTACTGTTTTGCTTTTGTGTAAAGTCTTGTGATATATTATAGATTATTCATTCCGCTATGAGATTCTATGTTGTTTAGTTTTCTTCTTATCTTCTTTCTTCTTCTTTTCCCTTAACAATCGGGTTTTCTGACATTTAATTTCTCGGCATGTGCTAAAGTGAACGTATTAGTGTCAATTTTCAAGGGTCGAAGATCTCGATCGTTACATTTGGTATCAGAGCCGAAGATTAAGCGAGAACCTTGGCTTTGGTGGTGTAACTCATTAGAGATAGGAACAGTAGCACCCTAGAATGAGTTTGAATGTATTAATAGATATGAGCACGTATTTGTTAATGAATATAAAATGTTTTATATTGTGTTAATTGGTCAGTTGGTTGGATTACAGATTCTGGTCAATGCGAGTAATTAACGCCATTGATAGGGATCTCTAAACGCTTGAATAGAGCAATTCGACATGGCATTGTTTTAAAATTGGGTAAATGAAACAATTTTACTTTGATTATATTTTATATATAAAGGAATAATTTTCCAAAAATTATTATGGTATATATGGTGTGCTTGGTTGTTAGAGAATGATAATATTTGATTATTATCATTTATTAATTGTTGTTTTTGATCAAATAAAGGTTGATATGATAATACAAGTAAGAATAACAATCAAGGAATGATTGTGTATAACCAAGTGAGATTATATAAATATATGACTTATAAATGTGATTTTAAAAAGGAAATTCAGAAGTATATTTTAAATATGATTTATAAAAAGGATTTAAAAGCTGGGAATTTGGGAATTTAATTTCATTGGTTTTGGAAATGATTTTTCAAGGTTTTGCAAAAATAATAATGGTATTATTTGAAAAATGTTTTTGAGTGGAAATAATTTTAAAAGGATTTTAAAAGAAATAAATGCATTGAACTCACTTCGGTCAATGGAAATAATTTCGGTGATGACTGCAGCATCATCGACATTCAATTATGAGTTTCCCAGAGTGGAATTGCTACCAATGGAGTTTCATTTTAGTAAAGCTTGTTTTAATTTTGAAAATCCAAAAGAATGATTTGACATGCCAAGGGATTGAGTGTATATATACATAAATATGATTTCAAAAATGATTTGAAATACTTTATAACAAGGTGTTTTAACTCTGGTATTTTCGTTTAAAATGTTTTATTGAAAATATAAGAAAATAAGTTTGATAACTTAAAAATTTGAAAATTTGCGAGTTAAAGCAACGTTTTAAAATTTTGAATATGAATGCAAGGAAAGTAAATTTGGATTTGAATTATGGAACTAAACTTAACTTAAGTCTAATTATAAAATAAATTATGAAAAGGAATTTGGCCTAAGTTAGGTTAAATAGAATAATTTTTGGAAATGAATTAAGGAATAAACTAACTAAATAAATTAATGAGTTGAATATGACTTTGGAATATGGTTGAATATTGAAATTTAACAATGGAATTAAGTGAAATAAAATTGGATTTGATATAAAATGGATTTGGACTTAAGTTGTATAAATTATTTTAAAATGAACTTAAGTAAACAAATTCTATGGAAAGATGTCTAAGTGATAATAGTATTAAGGAATATACTATGTAAAGAAGTGAATGTGAGTAAATAAGGGAATGTGAATTAAGCAATGTGAATAATGATTGTAAATAAGTGAATGGATATGAAATGAATGTGAATAAAAAGAATTTGGGATAGCTAAGAAGCAATTGTAATAAATATGTAAATTGTACGTATATTATTTTATTCACATAACGGTTTGATCCAGATTCGAGCACATAATTTCAAGATGATTTATATCGATCCGAATTAGGATTTTTCACTCGATTTTTCAACGGCGAACACTGATATGGATTACTGATTTATTCTGAAGTTCTTTATCATAGTATATGGATATGCAAGAAGATTAACAGTTTCTAATCAAGAAACCAGATCTGAGTCCATACTAGAGTGGTCGCTTTAACGATACTAGTTCGGAAGTGAAATTGTGTGATCAAGCGAGCGATCAGATGGAGATGTGCGTACGGATGATATATTTACATCGTATGGTTTTAGTAAAGTAGATATTGAAAATTGAAAATGTAGAATAATAAGACTACGAACTATATGATTCGATATCATTGGTAAATAAGATGCAGGTATTTAAAAGCAAGAGCTAATTTGATGTCTTTGATGTCATAAGAAAATTGGGTTGCACAACCAAAAAGTACATATGTAAATCATTGTTGATTGATGGTTTTATGATTGAGCCACTTGGATTTTGTTTTCTTTTGTTGGTCTGGGTTCGTAGTGGCGATTTGTAGTTGTTCTGATCTAGCTGTGCAAAGGAGACGCTAGAAAATTTTTTCAAAAAATTAAAGAGTTAGAAATTTTGAATAAAATTTTGAATAACTAAAAAATTGATTTTTGAGTTATAACCTGAAATGAGAATGTGGTTAATATTAGTGGAAGTCTATGGATGAATCCGGGGACTTGGTAAAAGTAATAAAAGGTTTCAACAAATTGATTTTAGGGAACTAAAGACTTAAATGGATTTGGAAAGTTATGTCAACTAATTTGTTTTAGAAAAAGAAATTGGTTTGGGCATTTTTTATACCTTAAAAATTTCAAGGAAGAAATTCTTTTAAGAGAGGAAGAATGTAATGGCCCAGAATTTTAGTTATTTGAACTAGAATATTTAATTGATTTTAAATATTTAAAAGTTAATTTTGTAGATTTAATAACTTGAATTTCAATTATAGCGATTATTGTAATACAAATAGCGCAAATAATTGGAATTTTAGCTGATTATGAATCAAAATGAATTTTAAAGTGAATATAAATTCTATTTGAATTAGAATTGAGTTAGTAAGTTTTTAAAACTAAAATTCCAAGTGATTTCGTCAATTTTTGAAATCGTCGATCTAATCGACACGTTAAATAGCAATCTAGGGCATAGTCTCGGAATTCGGCGAAACTAATTCCATTGGGTCCGTAACAGTGTATTATTATCAGATTTCTAATTTCGTAGCGTTTGGATTTACCGTTTGGTTGTATGGGTTAGAAACGCATTGAAATTAATAATGGATATTTAATATTATAATTGGATTCAAAAAGTTATCTTCTCCATACAATCGAAATGGGGATCAAAACTTGTTCCTTTCCGTTTGGAATGAGGGTATAACATTTGGAATGCCAAACGACACACCACGATCGGGGTTCGGGATAAAATATCTAGATATTATGGAATTTTAAATATATATTATTTTTCATTTCACATCAGCCCTCAAAACTTACACTCAGCCACCCTACCCTGAGTGTTCATCCACCCTATCACATATGATCCTATACCATTTCATTTAAACCGCGTTCTTACAGAGAAAAAGGCCTCGTTCTCTTTTGAATTCAAAACCCCACATCCAACGATCCACGTCGATCGTAAGCAATTCTAGCGCTTTTATGCATTGTCCTCAATGGGAGTTTTGTTTGCATCATCGAGTTAAACGTGTTTAATGATGGAGTGACAGGAGGTGGCAGCAGTTTCGTGATGATCGAAATTTTGGTTTTGGCAATTCATGGTGATGTTGGTTGATGTTTGCTGATGGGCCCTGATGGAAAGTTGTAGAGGAGGCCAAGGAGAGTATGTGGCCAGAGTTTGGTGGAGAATGGGGGTAGCATAGTGGCCGCTAGTGGTAGTTGAATAGAATTTGGTTTGTGGGGTTTTAGGGGATGACGATGTCGAACTGGGTGGTCGCGATGGTGACTTTGAGTCAGGCTAAGTCATGGGGATTTCAGGTGGGGTCGTAGCGAGGGCTGTTAGCCTGAGGTGCATGGGGAAGGCTGGAGTTGGGTGTGTTTTCTCATGTTGTTTTTCCAGACTGACCCGGGTGTTATTTTATTATAATGCTCGGGTCAGACCGAGTATATTACAGATTAAATTGGATGCTTAGAGCTTCAAGAGCGAGTTGGAGTCTCGAGATGTATTAACGTAGATGGTAATATTTTCTGCTGTATTCATTGACGTGTTATCTGCAATGGTGAGGAAAGGTTATTATAACTGCCAAGGCTGAAATTGGTTAGTATACTCCGATTGGTGCTTGTTTATATACATATTATACTTTTGCTCTTGTGTAAAGACTTGTGATACATTATAGATTATCCGTTCCGCTGTGAGATCTATGTTGTTTAGTTTTCTTCTTATCTTCTTTCTTCTTCTTTTCCCCTAACAATCGGGATTTTTAACATTCGATTACTCGGCATGTGATACAGTGAACGTATTATTGTCTATTTTCAAGGGTCGAAAATCTCGATCGTTACACCACTAATCTTGCCTTGTACCTCAAGTCACCGTTACCACCATCTTTCACCTTATAGATCCATTTACATCCAATTTCTCTCTTGTCGGAAAGAAGTGGCACTAAATCCCAAGTGTGATTTTTTGCAAAGATTCAATTTCCTCCTCCATAGCTACTAACCAACTAGAACTATCAATCGAACTAATGGCATCTCGATATTCTTGGGGATCATCATGAAATATGCTTAGTGCATAGGCTGTCATGTCATCGAAGTCAATGTATTCAATGCTTAACCCCACGAAACATCAAGCCATCTAGGTCTTTTCCTCTTTCTGATTGGTTGAGTTTGAATTTGAGTTCCACCTTGAGATTGATCCTTTGTCCTCTCCTCATCAACCTTGGTGTCATCGAAAACACCATTTTTACTTGTATGGAAATTTGATGATCTACTTTGTGTTGGTACTCTGAATTTGTCCTTCAACATCATCATTAAGTGAAGAAGAAGGCTCCACCTTCAACATAGGCTTTTCATCAAATGTAACTTGCCTGCTACGAACTATCTTCCTGGTAGTAGGACACCATAACCTATAACTCTTAACTCCTCTCCTATAACCAAAGAAATACACATGGGCAATCTTAGATCCAACTTCCCTTTGCTCTCATGCACATAAGCTGGACAACCAAACACTCTAAGAAAGGAATATGAAACAAGCTCTCCCTTCCATACTTCTTCAGGAATTTCATATTTATGGCAGTAGAAGGTGTATGGTTGATGAGGAAAACCATCGTAGATAATGCTTCTACCTAAAATCTTTTCTTAAATCTAACAGTCAGACGTAAGCAACAAGTTCTTTCTAACAAAGTCCGATTATCCTCTCTACAACTCCATTTGACTAAGGGTCACGTAGTGTGGTGTAGTACCTTTGATTCCCTCGAACTCACAAACTTTGGTGAATTGTTGAGAAGTGAATTCACCACCATTATCTAAATGAAGAATCTTTACTTTCTTTCCCGAATGCTTCTCAACAAGAGATTTCCAACTTTGAAACATATTAAAAGTTTCATCCTTATACTTCATAAAGTAAACCCATACCTTTCTAGAAACCTTCATCTTCTTTCCAAGTACGCATCCTTCACAAAAGCCAAATTTTGAATGATGAATACCATCAATCAAACCACGCTTTCTTAATACTTCAAAACTGCGCTCTGCAATATGTTCCTTACAAAAATGCCATAATTTGGTAGAATTGGAATCAATAGAATGAACAACCAAAGAAAACTCTGCAATAACAGTGCTACCCTTCAGTAAATATAGATCTACAGCTTTTACACCCTTCATCACTATCAACGTGCCATTTTTAATTTTCAACGAATCTTTTTCTATTACACACTTCAAGTGCCCAAGATTGCACAATGCTCCAACGAAGATCAAACTATGCCTCAAATCAGGTACATGCCTGACATCACACAAGTACGAACAATACCATAAAACATCCTGTTCTTCACTGTTACAATATCAATCATGCGACAAGTAGCATTATTTTCCATGATAACCACTCCTCCATCAAACTAACGATAAGTGGAAAAAGAGCGTATGTCAGATGTCATATGATAGGATGCTCCAGAGTCAATAATCCACAAAGTACTCTTTATAGAAGAGGCAGAAGCTATAAAAATGCCAGGATCACTCCATGAATTTGATGTTTCCCCTGTAGTAGCTGAAGCCATTTAGTAATGGCTTTTTTTATTCTCCAACTTAGGGCAACTTGCAATACAATGACCAGGTCTTCTACAACAATGACAAACTCCCTTCTTAGATCTTGATTGAGATCTTAACTTGACTCTATATCCACCATATTTGGTTCTACTCTTACTTCTTCCCCTTTGCACAATAAAGCCTTTGGAATCATTCTCCATGCCCATGTTTGCTAACTTTCCCCTCAACATATTGTTATGCAAATTTGTCTTCGCATCCTCCAAGCAGATAGAAGAGCGCCCATAGATCATAGAGTTAACAAAAGTGTTATACTTCATAGGCGAAGAACATAAAAGAATGACACCTTGCGCTTCATCCTAAATTTTTACTTCAGCTGCTCGAAGATTCACAATAAGTGTGTTTAGGGCATCCACGTGAGCTGATACATCGGTTCCAGGCTTCATCTTGAAAGTGTAAAGTTGTTGTTGTAGAATGATGCGGTTGGTGAGAGACTTGTCGTAGAACTTTTTCTGAAGAGCATCCCATAATTCCTTAGCAGTTTTCACATGAGAAAACTCTCTAAGGTATTTCATCATAAACGCTAAATTGGATGGTAGTAAGAGCATCCTCTTCCAATTCCTCAATCTCTTCAGGTGCTAATTTCTTCAATTTGTTTAGATCTGAGACAACCTTAAAAGTCCTCTCTTTCTTCAACATCGCTTCCATCTTCGTCTTCCATGTGCCAAAATCCCCATTTCCTTCAAATCTAGAAACTTCATAATTGGTAAGGCATCTACCAGTGCTATTATTTATAGAGTTAGACATAGCCGAAATAGTCTTTAAACAGAATAACAAGCTATGATACCAAACTGTAATGAAAAAAATCAGAGTTTTGGGCAACGGAAGCACAACACCCAATGATCCAGTCTTTCGACAATCTCAACAATTCCAATCCAATAAAGAGAAAAAAAATAAAAATCAAAGAGCATAAAATATAGATTAATGACAGAAAAAGAAAGAACACACCGATATAACGAGGTTCGACCATGCCTACATCTTCGAACCCAACAACCTTTATTACTTCTTCACTTTAAGGGGGAGTACAATATGAGAAGAAAAAAAATCACTTAATATAAATTTCTCACTCTATAATAGATACAGAAATAGGGATCTTATTGAAGATATTTGTGAAGAACTCTCTTTTTGTCTTGTGATGATAAAAGATGAGCAAAGGTCTTCATATTTATATAAGCACGAATGAAGATTGCCTTGAAGATAAGGATGAAATGTTTCTAGATCTCTTGATTTGATTTCAACACAAATCTTGCATAATTGTGTTTGTTTCTATATATATCTTTATCTAGTTGATTCCTTAAATCAATCAATATCTATTATGATATCAATTGATTTTCTTTCCAGTTTGTTTCCCATATTTGACTGATTATGGGAATCATTAATATCTTCTCCTTAATAAATTTGGAATAGATTTAAATCATCTAAATTTAATAGTAGGTAATCCAATTAAGAAATTACAATAGATCTTATGACTCTCCACCTCACCTTCATAGGAGGCAAACTTTTCCACGTTTGATAAGTTATGTTGTTGTGATTTGTGGTTTTCAATGCTTAATTATGTTAAATATTAACAAAAGGTTTTGTTTTTTTATAGCTGCTTTTAGTCGTATTTTAGTTATATCATTTATAAGCTAATTAATAGTTGGGTGTGAAGTTTGGTTAGCTTCAGAGTGGGAAGGCAAATACAATGGCGATATTCATCCCACAAATTTGATTAGAGAATTACATATAATGGCTTCATGATGGTGCCGCCAATGGAAGCTCGACCTCCTCTTTTTCCACAATTGCTTGCTAGATCTCAAACTTCATATATTTCTTAAACCTAATTTGATAGTATTTGCAACTTAGCATTCTATATGCATTGATTTTGAGTTTCGAAGGTTTTACAGTGAATATGTTTAAATGACTATAAAGGTTCGATGGCTCTAAACCATATGATTTCTCTTTACGTCAAGATGTAAGTAGATTGATATGATTTTGATAAGATATATTATTACGAATAATAGCATTTGAAACCTAATTTCGCTAAAAATTAACACCTTTTCATTTATAGATAATTAATTATTTGCTTCTATTCAGAATTATCATGCTCGATTGTTCTCTCTATGCTTTCCATTATTTTGTGATGGTTGAAGTTATTCTATTCTGTGTGAAAAATTACAACTTCAAATCTAATTACAAAACGGTAATTACATACTTTTTATGATCTGTCGATTTAGGTAACTTTATTTATTCATTTTTTTCAGAAAAATCATGCATGATTTGTAGCTGTACATTACGGTGGCATGATTATTAAATTTTATGTCTTTTTAGTTTATCTTTTGTTTGTGCATTCATTCATTAAGTATTTTATGCAAGTTATGATAAAGTAAATCTATTTTGAGAATTCTTTCTCATCCAGTTTTCTCATTTGTTAGTTTTACAATATATGTTAGAAACTTGAAGCTTGATGCCTTTGGTATGATAATTTTGGTTGTTAAAAAACAAAAATGGATTATTAACTGAAATATATTATTCTTACAAACTAAATGATCTATTATGAATAAAAAGAAGCGACGGAGAGAATAATTACAGGTTTATGCTTCTTTTCCACTAGTTATTTCTTTTTTGATGAAAGAGTGGTCTTATATGAGAAGAGCACTAATATTTTATTTAAAAAATTAAAATTCATACAAAAGTTCTGGGAGTTAGCTATTACAAATATGGAGAATCATCACTATGCTGATCAACAAAATAGGAGAGGATAAAGTAAGAAAATAAAGTAATACGTTTATAATTAATTGAATGGAAAGAATCATCTACTTGATGCTACTACACTAACCAACAAATGAGCAATGTGGTGAATCCGAATAGTGCAATAAGTGAAGAGGCGTATGATCAAGGGGCTGGGCGATGAGTGAAACTTAAGAGCTGCTTTTGCTGCATGATTGGAAGTGAGAAGTTATTGTTGCTTGAAGACTTGCAAGGTGGTGTCGGGGAAGAAATTAACGAAGCTGCATCCTAATGTGCTGCTGTCAGTTAATATTGAAAAGCAACAGCAAGAGTGTGTTGCACTTCAGGCTTGGTGCAATCTTGAGATGCCATCATCAACTGAATATTTGAAGGTGTAGTAGCTAAAATGCATACGAGCAACTAAAAATGCCAAATAACTGAAGGTGTAATATACAAATGAGGCTGCGCATGCATGGTGTAGAATAGAGGAATTGATGCATTAAATATGCTCTACCAAGGCTGCTGATTGAGTGGCCTGAAAGGGATCAAACATTGAGCTGCAATGTGTATTTAAAGATGTTGTAGGCTGCTGGAGGGTTTGATTTGGAGGCATTCGAAGTTGCTGCAAGTTGTTGGCCTGAAAGAGATGGAAAGTTGATCTGGAGTGCGCATGCTGAAAGGTTTCAATGATGAAAGTTGATGGATATGCATTCCTTTTTAGGGGGATAGGCAAACTAAGAGTTATTGTCGGACCTTGAGCTCGATTGCCTGCTGTGATGAATGTGGTAGTACAGATTGCAGTATCTGGAGCTCTAGCCAGGTGGTAGTACGTCTTGCATTATCCAGAGCTCTGACATGGCTGCAAAAAAAGATTGTAAGGCTTTAACCTTTAATAAAACTTTTAATATATTATTATTCTCTAACCTATTTTGATTTTATTATTTGAATAGTGATAGGACAAAAAGAAGTTGAAGAAGTGTCCCTCTACAGAAGAGCAAATAAAGAAACTAAAAGCCGTAGAAAGAGATATGTGCAAACCATTGATGCAATTTTAAAAGTGGTCAATTTGCCTATTATTATTGATATGCTCTACAAGTTGGTGTGTTATCACTATGTTTAATTTAAGTTTAATTTTATGTTTATTACAAGTTCGGTTAAGGTGTAAAAGAGAGATGTGGCATGACTTATTTGCCTTAAATTGCACACGGAAGTGGTTGTTCTTATTATACAGAATTTATTCTCTTACATTAAGTGGGTATTATACAAGATTTACTAAGTCAATGTTATTCAACTATATTTACTTTGCATTGTTTAGTACAAAAATAGGTGTACCCACTCCAGTTTATGTATGTTACTTATTTATTGCAATCTTGAATTTTATTTTATTCTCTATGAAAGTTTTGTTTTTTATCTCTGTAAAAATATTTAGTTCCAAGATTGAAGAAATTGACAACAGAGAATAGTGATATTGAATTTTTAATTGATTTTAATTTGAATAGATATATAAGAAACCATGATATGTCTTTTGAGCTTTCCGTTAATAATAGGGTTGAAATTTATGTTTTAATATGACAATGATATTGCATTGATAATGTCTTATTGATCTACCATATGTTTTTCTCATCAAACAGCGAGGTTGAAAAATTAAGAGAGAGGACAAGTTAAGTAAAATAGTTATAGTACCAACAGTATCATTTTTAACTTTGCAATGTAAGAGTATCCTAGGTTGGCTGATTTGATTCTATATTTTTTCAGTTCTACATGGATTCATTTTATTTTGCAACAAAGACAATTTAACATACATTTTCAATCATGCATGACCATCGGATGTGCCTTAATACTCGTATATATGTATATGTATCTATGTGTATGTGTGTGTGTATATATAGAGTTCACGGAAGCATATATTACAAGCATGAATATAATAAGCTAAACTAAACTAAGGTTGGTATAAAAACATGCATGCGATGTTTGTAAATATAACATGGTACCAGAAGACGTACAGAAGTAAATAAAAGGGAAATGGATGCGATGGCACATGAAGGAAAATGGTGTGCAAAGGATCAGGCTAATAAAAGGAAATTTTTTGAAACATTTGAACAAAATAAAATGTAAGTTCACAAGGAGTCCACTGAGATTGAACACTATGACCATGTAGGAATTAAACATGATAGTTGTACGTGATAGCTTGAGATCTATGCACGACTGTTAACAACGCTTTAATTAAGTGTGACATCTGTAGAAAGATGATATGTGATGACTCGATAGAAATAGCATACGATAGCTAATGAAGATTCTCCACGACCACTCTTTGGAGTATAATACCATATAGCTTGGGAAGCTATTAACCCATGATAACTATATAGTTATGCTATAAGGTGGCCTAGGATAAAGCAACCCACAATGACTATGGGATATTCGTTCCACAATAGTTAGCCTTAAATGTTCGAAGACTACGGGATAACCAATATACAATATGTGTTATACAATCTGTAATAGTTTGGGAGGCTATATTTTCTAAGTAAATATAAAATACTTAAGCTATTTTGGAAGATAGTTTCCAAGGGTTATTGAATTATTGCATGGTAGTGGAATAAAAGAAAATATTTTAAAAGTTAAAATTGTATTAACTTATTTTAGAAATGAAGAAAGCTTAGAGAAGCCAGTAAATGATGGGGTATCATTTAAATAAAGAATAAAAATGTTTAATCTAAAGAATGTGTAGTGTATACAATTAATAAATATAAGAAAAAAGGATGGGATGAACCATAATCGTAAATATATACCGACTAATGGAGTCATTGGATGGCAAAGAGCTTTATCCAATAGTTTAAAATCTAATGGTATATGACAACGAGCCATGGTAGAGTTCAACCTAAGAGTAATATAAAACTGTATATAGGAGTTAAAGTAGACTGCCAAAACATCCAGGGAGGATGTAAATAAATTGGCAACGTAAATGATAGCGATTCAAGAACTAGGAGGGGATATTGATGCCTAGTAAGAATGCTTACTAGAATTTTTTCAGAGTTCTTACATTCTTAGGAGAGTCTGAAGGACTCTAGTCATTGTGTCTCTCATGAGGAATCGTGGCTACGTTTTCACCCGGTGACATTGTTTGAACCAAAGATTAAATTAGTGATAGGAAGGCCTAGGGAGGTAATCACTAAAGTAAGTTAATAATAACTTAATGAAGAAAGCCTAAAATAAGAGATTAGGTGATGGATGAACGAATGATGAATAATAAGTTATTGATAACTTAACGAAGAAAGCCTAAAACAAGATATTAGGTGATGGGTGATTAAATAATGAACGATTGTATGACTTGGTTTATATTTGGATGATAAGTATAAGGAATACTTAACTTGAATTAGTGTGTGTATGTATGTGCGCGTGTGTCTGATATGGTTCACAATTGGATGACAAGTATTTGAAACTTATTGACTGAATATATGCACTTGGTTGCTTTTTGTGATATATGCATATATATATATATATATATATATAATGTTGTTGTTATATATACGGATGTATAATTATGGTGCGATGATGAATTGAGGGGAAAACTCGTTTCATGTTAGCAACGTAGTCTCACTATGGATGTTTAAGGTAAAGGTTTTACTCATACTAGACTTATTATCTGACTTGTATTTTTATCATTTTTCATAAACCCTTGGTACTCATTCGAGTAGGTTGAGTTTGTGAATTAGATAGGTGTTATCCCAACTTTTGGCAAAGTTGAGATATCCAAAATTTACTGGAAATCAATAATTGCTATTCATGAATATCAGCCATGCATTGCAGGATAACCATGGATATCGATGAATTTTGTCCGAGTCCGGAACGGGCCACAATTGATAGGACACGACAAGAAAGATCATAGAAGTCTGCATCTCAAATTTCAGGTCAATCCGAGGTCGTATGCTCAAGTTATGATGGATTCAAGATAAGAGGAATTGACATTGCTCGGTTCGAACCCATTATGTTCAAAACCATCATATTCGAAACCATCAGTTTCGAACCCATCGTGTTCGAACCCAACTAGTTCGAATCTATGCGAAGAAGTGGCGTTCGAATCCATCAGCCGACATCATCCTTCGACTCCATCGGCCTCGACTCCACTCCGAATCCATCCACGACCTGACTTCGAACCCGTGAACTGAGCCTTACTTCGAAACCATCCAAGCCGCCTCGCCCCATGCTGTCTTCGAACCTAACATGATAAGTCAACTTCGAATCGATCCAAGGTGACGCATTTGGATCGATTCGAACGGACACCCTTCCAACGATTCGAAGACGACCTTCGAACCCAGTGCACGAAGCCACCCAGTAAACACGGCAAAGAACTCGGACTCGACTCGTTCAACTCGGCGCAAAGCTTGGATCGAACCGAAGAAGGCGCTCCACGTCACCACGAAGTTGCGTGCTATGAAGGATTCGAAGCCATCGGTTCGAACACATGGGTTCGAACCAAACAGCTATCCCATAAACCCAAATTCGAATCCACCATATCTCCCAACCTGCTGATCCAAATGCCATGAAATTTTCACAGATGCTTCCATACATGTTGACGAATGTCCACGCCAAATTTCACCTCGATTGGATGAATTCTTGATCGGTTCGAATGGAGTTCGAACCGATGCCAAAGTGGGCCCAAACTTCCCGAGACCGTACGTATGGGCCCCCTCACGTGCCAGAAGAGGTCTCCCAAGTTTTCAGCAAGAGAGCAACAGCCTACGCCTATAAATAGACTCCCAGGTCATTCAGAAAAAGGACCGGATTCTCTTTGGCAAGATCAAGACTCTGAAGCATCAAGACTCCACCAAGGCTCTACTTTGCACTCAACAACCACCGTTGTACTTGAATTTCAGAACTATAATTCATTGTAATCCGCTGTAATCGATTGTAATCAGCGAAGAACATCAATAAAAGGAAAAACCTTTGAAGTGGACGTAGGCCGGAGATAGCCGAACCACTATAAATCGTGTGTTCTTGTTTGAATTTATTACTTTGCTACTTAGATCTGTGATTTGTGTTTGGATATTGTTGATTTATATTCCAACACTGGTGCTTTCACATTCATCGGGGTTTGTGACAAATTTTGGTGCAAACACTTTGGTGCTTTCACTGAGAAGAACTAGCACCCGCTACATTAGATTCGGAATTCAGATTCAAAAGTTTGAAGAACTCCAATCCGGAAACAATGACTCGACAAACGAGACAAAGAATTGATAGAAGCCAACAGGGAGGAAGCCAAGAGGCATCCTCAGGATTAGGAGAAGGACAAGCTTCCGTCTACATCACCAGAGACGAGATGGAGGCTATGGCTAATTCGTTGCGCGAAAGCATAATGAAGAGTCAACAGGAGATGCTGCAGAATTTCCTCGAGCAGATGAGAGCGGCGAATATGCAAAACCTTGGACCAACTACAACAGCTACGAGTACGGGGCAAGGAATCAGGATTGCAGAAGCAAATGAAGGACAGGCTCAAGGCCAGAATACAGGAGTTGAAGGCGGTCAGCGAGACCTTGGGGGCAGACCCTCAGGGTCCGATACCGGAAGACCAACAGACGAAGCTCAACAGACTGGAGCCAATGCCTATACTAATGAGCCACCAGAAGAATACGTGCCAGAATTCCCTTCAAGGCTCGGGGGGCAGGACAGGAATCTGTCAAGGGGCCAACCCCTAGACGGAGATGAGAGAATGATAGGCCTAATGCGACGAATCATGAGAGGAGGATTGCCTAGCGGAGGCCTAGAAGAAGTTAGTCGGAGTCCGTTCACTCCAAACATCCGAAACGCAAGGAACCCTCCAAAGTTCAAATTACCTGCGCTAGATCCCTATGACGGAAGGTCAGACCCGACCATGCACATCACAAGATATATCAGGCACATGGAAGTGCTGGGGGCATCCGAGGAAGTGATGGCACGATGCTTCCCTCTATATTTGACAGATTTAGCTTCACTATGGTTCAGACAACTAGAGACGGGATCAATCGGAGCATGGAGCGAGCTCGTTGATTGCTTCATGAGACAGTTCAGGGTCCATGTAACGCGACCCAAGAGCGTGATGACCTTAGCATCAATCAAGCAAAGGACCGGAGAGTCCATAAAAGATTTTCTACTAAGATTCAACGTGACAGTGACTTCTGTAGATCGCTCGGATCCATCAATGATTTTAATGGCGGCGGTGGCAGGAGTCGCGGAAGGCACCAAATTTAAGGATTCTCTAACTAAAGATCCACCGCAAGATCTTGGAGAGTTCTTTCATAAAGCTGAAAAGTTCATTCGGTTAGAAGAATCACGAGCCGAGAGTCGTGAAATAAATATCACACAAAGCGTAGGAACCTCCAGAGAACAGTCCGGAGCGGACAAGGGAAAGAGGAAACAGGATGACAGACACGATGGTCCTGATAAACGGAAGAAATTCCGAGAACCAAGATTCAGGCAGTACACCGATCTGACTGCAGGCCTAGAAAGAATCTACACTGAAACTAGGGGGCAACTCCCCTATCGAAAGCCACCTATAAGGGATCCCACCGAGCGGGAGCGCAGGACTGGAAAATACTGCCTATTCCATGAGCTGGATGGGCACACTACAGATGAATGCCGCCACCTAAAGGATGAGGTGGAAGAACATGCTAGGGGTGGTAGACTGCCACAATTTGTCAGAGAACGGACAACGGCAGCAAGACCTGAACGACTACCGCCTCCACCTAACAGGAACGATCCTGGATCGGGATCACGACTCGTCATCGACTGATTAAAGATGGCAAGGGCCAAGTCCAGGATTTGGACTTCGGTCGAATAATTTTATTTAGATTTATTTTCAGAATAAACGGTTGCTCCACTTACACATGTACAGGAACCGGAGAGATCCCTAGGCATGCTCTGAGATGGAGATAAACCGATATGCCCGGAGAGGCAATGTTTAGCTTTTTTTCTGATGTTTGAGATAGAACATCTAGAACTCGAATTTTAATAAATAAATTAGAATATCTTGCAATAAACCTTTTGACCGGAGAGTCAAAGGATGAACATTAAATTTCAATATAAACATGATCGCTTTATGACCCTACCCGGAGAGACGGGGTTCGGAGTGCAAGAAGTGAGTTGCTTTGCCGGAGAGCGACAGGATCAACTCACTTGAGCGCTGTTTCCCCTTCACCGGAGAGTGACAAGATGGGATCCAGCAAGAGCCCGGAGAGGCTATGATCGGTCTCGAACGACCAAGACATCGCTTAATGTTCAGATACACTGAACCGGAGTGCAAGAAGTGAGTTGCTTCGCCGGAGAGGGACAGGATCGACTCACTTAAGCGCTGTTTCCCCTTCACCGGAGAGTGACAGGATGGGATCCAGCAAGAGCCCGGAGAGGCTATGATCGGTCCCGAACGACCATGATATCGCTATACGTCCTAACTGGGACCAGAGTGCAAGGGATAGAAGGCAACGCCAGAGAGCAATAGGATCTTTCTATTCAATCACTAAGTCTAGAATGGGCTTAGTAAGGGTTCAGAGCAGCCAATAATAGCCCGGAGAGACAATGAAACTTCATTCTCAACTTCTACGAAAAACAAACAAATGCTGATTTGGCTTCGAACAGCCACAAACTTGATTGTTAACACCACAACTATGGATGAAACATGAATTTATTGCACTTGATTTAAGACCGTTCAAAACATACCTTTTACAAAAAGGCATGTTTTGGGGGGCAAAATGTTATCCCAACTTTTGGCAAAGTTGAGATATCCAAAATTTACTGGAAATCAATAATTGCTATTCATGAATATCAGCCATGCATTGCAGGATAACCATGGATATCGATGAATTTTGTCCGAGTCCGGAACGGGCCACAATTGATAGGACACGACAAGAAAGATCATAGAAGTCTGCATCTCAAATTTCAGGTCAATCCGAGGTCGTATGCTCAAGTTATGATGGATTCAAGATAAGAGGAATTGACATTGCTCGGTTCGAACCCATTATGTTCGAAACCATCATATTCGAAACCATCAGTTTCGAACCCATCGTGTTCGAACCCAACTAGTTCGAATCCATGCGAAGAAGTGGCGTTCGAATCCATCAGCCGACATCATCCTTCGACTCCATCGGCCTCGACTCCACTCCGAATCCATCCACGACCTGACTTCGAACCCGTGAACTGAGCCTTACTTCGAAACCATCCAAGCCGCCTCGCCCCATGCTGTCTTCGAACCCAACATGATAAGTCAACTTCGAATCGATCCAAGGTGACGCATTTGGATCGATTCGAACGGACACCCTTCCAACGATTCGAAGACGACCTTCGAACCCAGTGCACGAAGCCACCCAGTAAACACGGCAAAGAACTCGGACTCGACTCGTTCAACTCGGCGCAAAGCTTGGATCGAACCGAAGAAGGCACTCCACGTCACCACGAAGTTGCGTGCTATGAAGGATTCGAAGCCATCGGTTCGAACACATGGGTTCGAACCAAACAGCTATCCCATAAACCCAAATTCGAATCCACCATATCTCCCAACCTGCTGATCCAAATGCCATGAAATTTTCACAGATGCTTCCATACATGTTGACGAATGTCCACGCCAAATTTCACCTCGATTGGATGAATTCTTGATCGGTTCGAATGGAGTTCGAACCGATGCCAAAGTGGGCCCAAACTTCCCGAGACCGTACGTATGGGCCCCCTCACGTGCCAGAAGAGGTCTCCCGAGTTTTCAGCAAGAGAGCAACAGCCTACGCCTATAAATAAACTCCCAGGTCATTCAGAAAAAGGACCGGATTCTCTTTGGCAAGATCAAGACTCTGAAGCATCAAGACTCCACCAAGGCTCTACTTTGCACTCAACAACCACCGTTGTACTTGAATTTCAGAACTATAATTCATTGTAATCCGCTGTAATCGATTGTAATCAGCGAAGAACATCAATAAAAGGAAAAACCTTTGAAGTGGACGTAGGCCGGAGATAGCCGAACCACTATAAATCGTGTGTTCTTGTTTGAATTTATTACTTTGCTACTTAGATCTGTGATTTGTGTTTGGATATTGTTGATTTATATTCCAACACTGGTGCTTTCACATTCATCGGGGTTTGTGACCAATTTTGGTGCAAACAATAGGTATCTCTTTTAAAGATGAATAAAGATTTCAAAGATGAAATGGGAGGCTTGCTATGTAAATAGAAGTATTTTGAAATTTCCACTATGTAAAACCAAGATTTATAACTGGTTAAGTATGGTGTTGGCATCTTTATATGTCGGACACACACTGCTTTGATTTTCTTATTATATTTACCCCTACTTGGGATTGATTTAGGTTTAATAATGTAATCAGTCTTGTAATTCAGATTGATGAAATGAAAAGATATTTAGCTGGTCAGTTTATTTATGTTGTGGAAAATGATTCTAGTAATGACTATAGTATCATCGATGTCTATTTCGAGTCTTGAAGTAAGGGATGTTACAGTTGATTGACAAAGTAGATAATTAAAACAAAATAGCATATTCCTTCACTAAGGGGCTGAACTAATTATTTTTTGGAAAACCCGATCGATGAAGTTGGAATAAGATTCCATAATTGGCCCTAAGTGTAAGCGGGAGATTGATATAATTTGCGTATGTCATAGGAGCAATTATATAATTTACTACATATACTTAACTTTATGACCAAGCCTGTTCAATCAGTTTCTCTCTATTATATACTTGTTATATGGTGATATAAATAATTAAGAAATTAACTTAAAATATATAAATGGAAATCCTTAAATAATAAGTATGTGTTAGTAATTAAAAAGTGTTGTAGTGATGAGAATTTTATCACATTGAAAATAACATATTGTTTTAAATATTCCTAGTTAAGATATTTCGAGAAATGATATCAATTCATCCATTGAGAATAGAGTACGCAATACTCTCTAAATTTTAGGCAGTGTATTTATTATGGCTGTTAGAGGTACCAAAGGGTTAAGTACTAATAGGTATTGGACAACTATAAAATGATTGACTCGAGAGTTCTCTGTTGGCTAATATAACCAAGGTCAAACAGACGATCTAGTAACGGTGTTACATAGTTCACAGGGGTTGAGAATATCATGGAACTTCAATGTGGATACTTCACTTAGATTATAGTTTGACATAATGTTCGTTGAACGGCTATATTTATGCTTGAGTTGAAGCATTGGAAGTGAAACACTATTTAGTAGGGAGTTCATCTCCTTAGTTATATGGAGTTAGTATCACAGTCAATTATAGTCAACTCAAAATCGAAGTCTGGCCAGAGCAATATGGTTGATAATAATTGTTACTATTGAACCAATTTTTTTTTTTTTGAAATTACAATGTTGAAAGTGGACGATGTTGGAGTTTTGACCAAAACCAAATTCAACAAATCTTGATGTGATATAATTTTAATGAAGAGAATTGATGTAAAAAAATCGTTATTACGACATACCACTTATAACAAGTAAAATTGGATTTTACAAAGACGTGTAAGCGATAAATTCAACCAAAATATCACACCACCAGCGAAGTGATGTGTGAATGTTAATATTCGAATTATTTGATATTAATCACTGACATAATTTACACTTTTGAGTCGTACAACTAGTCCTGTCAATTGATAGTTTTGGATGCTAATAGTGCCAGATCCGTATCCATATCCAAAATCATTTTCAGATATCGGATATCTGCATCCGTGGATAATGATGGATATCAGATAATTATCCTACACGCTAACGACCGATAAACCAAGAAACGTAAATGGAAAATTTTAATTCAAAATAAACTTTTTCAATTCCATTAATTATTAAAGTGTTAATAATTATCCTATGAGCGAGAATATTACCCATGCTGTTTCCATCTTTTCGATGCACAGATGGTGCAGAATTTCGATGATGGGAACAACTACATTGAGTCCGAGATGAAAGAAGCTTGGATTGAGATGTTAGATGATGATCTTGCTGGGGTCTTGGAGACATCTATAGTAAGTGCATGTTTGGACGATATAGAGATGTATGATCCTAATATTTTATCGTGGATCTTTTTTGGAAATGTCGGTGAATGAAGGACCGACAATTTGCGACCAGTGGCCCATCTCGTCATGCGCATCATTCAACATAACATCATTCCATAGACAGGAAGCCATGACCAGATCTACACCTGAGTGCAGAAGGCCTCTTATGTTATAATTGGTAGCGTAGCTGTCAATTTAACTCGTGTCTTGATGCTCCATATGGTCGACCAGGGAGTTAGCACCCCGAGGACTCACTTTCCATATTATCACTTGCTCACGCGAATGTTTAGGCATTACAGGGTAAATTCGAGCGGAGAGCCAGTAGTGAGGAAAGTCCCTCCCACCATCAACCAGACTACTATGAAGATAATGAATATTCCCTTGCTACCTGCCGCACCATTTGTGCCACCACCACAGCCGCAGCTCCAACAGTAAGGGATAGCATAAGGCACTGAGGGATACATGAGTCTTGGGCTTGCTGCTATCCATCAAGTTTTGGAAGAGCTCCGAGGGATTAGGATGAAGCAGCAGAGCCAAGGGAGTAAGATTGGATGCATAACCTCCATGCTATGATCATTCCGCGATTGCAGCAATGGCTCGAGCTCGAACGTCGGAGCGATACATTCTCACAGTTCTTAGGCGGTGTTTTATTTAGAATTATTTTATCTTTTTATTTTCAATATTTGTTCTTTTCTTTTTGGATTATTGGTTTGTAAAAATGTTAGTTGTCCCTTATAAAAGACGTGTACGATATTATGTGTTTCTATTCATTTTGTGTGTTATTATTTCTGAATGTGCAAACCGCTCTTATGTATATATGCATAGTAAAGAAACAATATGTTAGCACCAGAATTGATCAGTAACACCCTTGATAAAGATTACGTGGAGAGATAAATGAAGAAAGTAAATTAAAACAGAGAATTGTATGCTAAATTAAATGCAAAAACAAGAACACCGAATTTATAGTGGTTTAGCATAACTGCCTACGTCCACTTTGAGTCTTGATCTTTATTGCTTTCACAAATGATTGAACACAGATACAATCCGTTCTATATTGACTTGAATACAAGTGATAAGTAAAATAGAATAAGTCTTGAATGCAGCAGAGTCTTCCTAGTGTTCCCGAAAAAAGTTCCCTTTCACTGTGCCCCTGCCCTCCTATTTATAGATGAAGATGGGTTGGACTTCCCTCATGGGCCTAGAAACAAAGTACCTCGGCCTGTGGTAAGTAACTCCTGCACGCCGAGCCATAGATGTCGAACGGCAATTGTCGAGCGAGGTTGGCCGAAGCGAAGAATGTTGAGTGAGGCCTATGTGCCGAACAGTACTCGTATGCCGAACGAGGTGACATGTCGAACGACCCCTCAATGCCAAACGTGGTGCTATGCCGAAAGACCCCTTAGTGCCGAACGAGGCAACTGTGCTGAGTGACTTCTCTATGCCGGAGGAGGCAAGATGCCGAGCGACCTCTCTATGCCGAACGAGGCAAGATGCCAAGCGAGCTTTTCATGCCGAATGAGGCAAGAGACCGAGCGACCTCTCTATGCCGAACGAGGCAACATGCCGAGTGAGCTTTCCATGCGAACGAGGCAAGAGGCCGACTGAGCTTTCCATGCCGAACGAGGAAAGAGGCCGAGCGAGCTTTCCATGCCGAACGAGGAAAGAGGCCGAGCGAGGGGAGGTGCATCGAATAAAACCTGTGCCGACCGAGGTATCCATGCCGAGCGAGCTTTCCATGCCGAATGAGGCAAGAGGCTGAGCGAAGGGCGGGGCTCTGAATAAAACCTGTGCCGACCAAGGTATCCATGCCGAGCCTCTTGTTACATGTCCAAAAAATCGGGTAAAACTTGCCCCCCAAAGTTTATCGTGTGGAACAACACGGTGCGCTTTGAATCATCAACACTGTGCGCTTTTCTTTGAACCCTTGTTCTCTCCTCTCGATAGTGATCTCCTGAATGCTGAACGAGGCATTGAATGCCGAACGACATATTGATGCCGAACGACACTGAATGCCGAATGACATATTGATGCCGAGCGACACACTGAATGCCAAACGACATTGAAGCCGAACGACACTGAATGCCGAATGACATATTGATGCCGAGCGACACACTGAATGCCAAACGACATTGATGCCGAACAACACATTGAACGCCGAAGGACATATAGATGTCGAACGACATTGATGCCGAACGACACTGATGCCGAACGACACTGATGCCGGACGAGGGAGGTGCATTGATTGGTTCTGCCGTTCACTGTCTATTCACCTTTCCTCTTTCCTATAAACCCAAAACTTCTCTTCTTTCCCCCTTTTACTTCCACCTCCACTCTAACACCCTTACAAACTCGTCTTCTTCTAGATTTCTGCCAATATCTCAACTTCCCTCAAGACTACGGAGTCCTACACATTAACTCCCGACTACTCTCAACAAAAAATCTGAGTGGATTCCGCTTCTAAATCGAGCACCTCGCTGAACCTCGAACCTTACTTCTAGGTATGAACCTTTTACCTGCTCGACTTTCCCCAATTAGGGATTTTGGACAAGACATGAACTCACGACCTTCCTCTAGCCCACAAATAATGATAGTCGCGTAGATAAGGAAGGTTTAATTGAGGTTTAAACAAGCCTTATGATTAAATGGAGTGGAGGGTGGAAGAGGGTGTCGGGGGCTATTCTGAAGTAGGTTCTTGTCTGGCTGCCGAACGAGGTGATAGGAGGTGTAGTCGGCTTAGTAGGAAGTAGCAAGGTTAAGAAGTGTTGGTTGAGTGTAGTGTGAAAGTTGGAGAAAAATGTATGGTTATGGCTCAGCATGACTTTCGTATGCCGAGCGTCGGAATAAGAGTGGAGGAGCAAAGCTAAAGTTGGTTTTAACACGCCGAGCGATGCGGCTCGGTGTGACCACGACTCGGTGTGACCAAGGCTCGGCATGACTCCCTTATGCCGGATGAGGTAATAGGGAGTGTAGGAGAGAAGTAAGGGCGGTGGGCAAAGTGCCGAACGATGCGGCTCGGCAGGACTTGCCAAATGACTCATCTGTGCCGAGCGGTGGAGAGGGAGTGTAGGAAGGAAGTTGGCGTTGAGAGCAAAGTGCCAAGCGATGCTGCTCGGCATGGCTATGGATCGGCATGACTTGCCACATCATGCCGAACGGTGGAGAGGGAATATAGGAGAGTGAAGTAGGCAATAAATAGTTGAGCCTTTCCTATGCCTGAACATATGACAGAAAACAGGGATAAGGACTTAAAAAATCAAACATATCGAACAATCCAGATTGATAACTTCTCTGTCTTGATAGCCATAAACCTGAATTAAGCTTGATTAATACAGATAATAACCTTCCATATACAGTGTAGATTTCGAGCTTAAAACAGAAACCATCATACGACAAGCTCTCGGAGACGGTCAACGATGACGGTCTTGGAAGATGAAAGTCCAAAGCTTAACTTTATTTCATCAACTTTACGACTTGTAGCTCTTTGTCACTTATATTTGAACGGTTGCACTAGTTCACACACCACACGGAAGGAGTATTTTGTTGTTACGTCTAACGTCGATTGTTTTTCAAGTATAATTTAAACAGGTGTTTCATCAGATTCTACACTCATTAGAGATGTCTAAGAAATCCAGTTCTGCCACGATCTCGGACAGACCCGTGCTATCTTCTCAACAAGAAGTAGTTGGAACTTCGAATCTGTCAACTACTCCTGTACAAGACATTCTGTGCCCCACGATCGCATCCGTCGACTTGGCTCCATTGCCCTGGGTGCAGCGATCTTTTTTGACGATCTGATCGATTCTCAAGCCTCGAGAATTAGCAAAGCGCTCTTCGTCGCATATGCTTGGTACATGGGAATCCTTTCGATGATGTGTTGGTTCCATTAGGACAAGATCGTCCTCACCTGCCCCCAGTTGGATAAACGGCCTGCAACAAATTTATGTGCTAGGTTGGTAGCGTGCCGCCATTCAACTCCTTCCTTTGTGACCTGCTATAGTATATTGAGATCTCCATCGCAATTACATCCAAATAGTCATGCGTTCGTGTACGGCACATGCATTCTCTTCATGAGCATCCTTTTCAGGCTCTCGACTCTTGGCAATATCCGCTACATTTATCATTTCAAGAGACTATCAGACAACCCATCTTTTGTATTCCTCGAACCACACAACAAGTGTCAAATTTTGACCGGGGCATGGAGCAAATTCGCCCAGTATAAGCAGGAGTAGTACTACATGCACTGTCCCCTGGCTTTGCAATGGGATGGGTGGAAGGGAGTAAGTCTTTTTTCTGGATCAATACTTACATTCGGCGAAAATTGCACCTTTTCTAACTCTTTTTCTACTTTTACAGGCATTTGCCCACGTCTCGAAGGCTCCAGATATTCTGAAGCCATTGAAGCTATCCGAGCTATCCCTATAGGAGACCGGGACATTAGGTCTCTTATTTCAAACGAATCGCTCTCGAAGTTTGGGCTGTTGGTGGCAGGCCGCCAGATAAGCCTTCCTCAAGGTGTACTATAACAACATCTGCCTTGGGCAAAGGTAAAAAGAAAGCTGGGCCTTCAGCACATAACGCTCCTGACACACTTGAAGAGGGAGAGATTAAAGAAGTTAAAATGCCCGAAGTACCGGGTGAGAATGTTATCTCTGTCTGGAGCCCTTAGTCGAGGTGCATGATATTGAAGTTATGCCTCCCTCTGCGAAGAGAAAGAAAAAATTGACTTACAAACCGAGGAAGAAGAGAATGGGTGAAACCTCTAAAGTCGCAATCACCCCAGTGGAGAGAGAGCCTTCTCCTCAATGCTTAGAGAGTTCATTGAAAGGCCTGTCGGACCTTACTATTCCCGACGATTTGCTTAACTATGGCTTCAATGATTTGAAAACGCTTAAACTTCATTCGCCCGCAAGAGGCGATGCAGGCGTTCAAGCCCATGTTCAGGGAGAAAAAAACTTCTATAAGTAGAGATAAAGAAACTGGTCTGTTGGGGGAAACATTTGGACACACACGGACACATGCACTTCAATTTTAGCCATCACTCTATTTTTTGCTAACTTGTCATTATTCACATTCCATGCAGGCTACATGGGACTCACTCACGGACTCAACCGTCTTCGTGGGTCATCTATTTTTCATCATTCTGGCCGGGATTCGGGTTTCGACAAACGTCGAAACAGAGATGACACTGGCGATCGAGACTACCGCCACCGAGAATCATCCTACCAAAGAAAAACCTATAGTCAGTCCTCCTACTCTCGCGATCCTCCTTCACAATCGGACCAAAGCAAGGAGAAGTCCGTGCATAAGGGGTCCCAGCCTGAGGCCCATCGAGATCAACACACCAGTTCAACCAGTACCACGCAATCCTGGGATTCCCACAAAACACCTGTAGTCTCCAGGCAGACTTCTCTCGCTCCTGTATCTGATCCATCAATAGAAGAATGATTTGCTAAGCTTAAAGCCATGTTCCTAAAAATATGCTTTGATGGCTTGAAATTTCTCCCGACGATTCATCACTTTCAAGGACATGTCAAACAAAGCGCTATTGCTTGTACTAACGACGTCTACGTTCAACATGACGCGTTTGTCCACTTAGCTGAAAAAGTCTCAGAAGTCTCTATTGAGCGTCAATGTGAAATTGATCGCCTGAAGCTCGATGCTATTCATGATAAAGATATTATTAAAGCTCAGGACGAAGAGCTCTCTTCATACAAGTCTTAGCTCGAAGCTGCCCAAAAAAGCGTTGAAGATACAGCGGAGGCCGTTAATCGTCTGGAGTCATCACATAAGAAAGAAATTGACGAGGCGGTCCAACGTTGTGCGACCTTAGCTTTAGAGAAAGATTCCATTCAAAAGGAGAGGGATGCATTCCCCTACAAGTCAAAGAGTTGGAAGATCTACTCCACAAAGAGAGAGAGGAAAAAACTACTGCTCAGGAAGAGTCGCAATGATATTGCGATGAGATTGTTGATACGCGACTCCTGAAGGCAAAGCTCGACGACGAGCTGTCTAAGGTCGGGATGCTAAAGGATGAAGCCCATGAAGAGGGTAAAAGAATTGCATCGGTGGAGATTAACTCTTGCCTCGAGGCAGCTATAGAGGCCCGCAGGGAGGAGATCAAGTGCTTGTTCGACCCGCATATAGCAGAATACAACGCTCGTATCCTCATGCATCGAGACTTAACTTTTCTTGGCAAGGGCTACCTCGAATCTCTAGCCGAGGCATGGAAAACTTTGATAAAGATCAGAAAAGTCAAGCTGGGCACCGAGGAGGTTGACGAGGAGGCTTTGGTAAAAGAATTTCTCAGGGGAAACGAGCCTTCTGACTTGTCTGCAGTGAAGGCCCTCTACAACAAATGTTCGTCCTCATCAAAAGGAAAATATGAGATCGCCGGTCCTTCTGGAACCGAGTCTCTAGCTCCTCCCCTTACTCAATCGATTGATCGGCCGGTACTTGATCCATTCGAACAACACGTTGGTTATGACTCGGAAGCCCTTGGCCTTGACATTCACGTACTATCTCCCATTCCAGAGGGCGAGACTCCGAGGATAGTTGAGAGCCAGCAAGAAATAGGTAAATAACTCTTCTTCTTAAAGTTCAAAGAGCCGTTGTTTTTGGCGTGAGTTCATTATATTCTAACGTTTCTCTCTTGTGGTTTTGCGTAGGCTGCTCTGACCCCGAGCCCACTCTAAGGAGCGATGACGCCAAGGAGAAGAAGGAGAAGGCGACCAAGGCAATTCAAGCAGGAGAGACTCCCGACCTTGATGCTCAAGTGATTGAGGCGCTTAACGAGGACAAGTCCGAGACTTCATCTCCCGTCGAAGAAAGTTATGAAATTGAGATTACAAGCGCCTCTGAAGACACTTCAAAAATGAGCATGAAGGAGCAACTCGCGTAGGAGAAGAAAAAGAAAGCTGAAATCAAAGTCGAGCCCCGAGTTATGGATCTAGATGATCCTTTGAACAGGCCTTTGAAGGTCATCCTTCCCGGTGGGTCCAGGCCATTAGAAGTCCCTCGTTCCTCCTCGGATGTTACTTCCCAATCAAGCAAAGCGTCCAAGCGGAAACACGTGAGGGAGGAGTCATCTGAGAAATTGAATGAGGAAAAAATAAAAGAAATCGAAGAAGTAGCTGTTACACTCGTTCAATGAGAGTTAGCTTAGATTATGTAATTATTTTTATTTATTTTCGTAGTCAGTGTAGATAGACTTTTGACTCCGAGTTTTGGAGGAGTTCTAGTAGAACCTCATTTTGGACTAATATATAAAACTTAGTTCTTTTGTCTTTCAAACGACTTTTATTGTTCAGCTTTCTATATAATTGTGGTTGAAACTCAAGCTATTGTGAGTTACATAAACCCCCAATTCATCTTCATATAACTCGGAAATTCTTTGGAATTTTACATCCTTTATTCCATGCTTCGGGTACTTATAATATTTTTCAGTCTGTATGCTGGGGACTTGATGACTTCAAGTCATTTGTACTCTAGTCCGCACTCTGGGACTTACAGATTTTTTAGCCGTTTATGCTCTAATCCCACACTAGGGACTCAAAGTACTCCAATCTGCGCTCTGGGGACTTGGAGATTTTGAGTCATTTATACCCTAGTCCGCATTCTGGGGACTCAGAGTAGTCCAATACGCACTCCGGAGACTTAGAGATTTTAAGCCGTTTATACTCTAGTCCGCACTCTGGGGACTCAGAGTACTCCAGTCCGCACTCTGGGGACTTGGGGATTTTGAGTCATTTATACTCTAGTCTGCACTCTAGGGACTCAGAGTACTCCAGTCCACACTCTAGAGACTTGGTGATTTTGAGTCTTTTATACTCTAGTCCACACTCTGGTGACTCAAAGTACTCCATTCCACACTCTGGGGACTTGGAGATTTTGAGTCGTTTAGACTCAAATCCGCACTCCAGGGACTCAAAGTACTCCAGTCCGCACTGTGGGGACTAGGCGATTTTGAGTCGTTTATACTCTAGTTCGCACTCTGGGGGCTCAGAGTAATCCAGTCCGCACTCTGAGGACTTGGAGATTTTGAGTCGTTTATACTCTAATCCGCACTCTAGGGATTCAAAGTACTCTAGTCCGCACTCTGGGGACTTGGAGATTTTGAGTCGTTTATACTCTAGTCCGCACTCAAGGGACTCAGAGTACTCCCGTCCGCACTCTGGGAACTTGGATATTTTGAGCCATTTATAGTCTATTCCGCACTCTAGAGACTCAGAGTACTCCAGTCCATACTCTAGGGACTTGGAGATTTTGAGTAGTTTATACTCTAGTCCGCACTTTGGGGACTCAGAGTACTCCACTCCGCACTCTGGGGACTTGGAGATTTTGAGTCGTTTATGCTAGTTCATACATCAGATAGAATAATGTAACTCTAGTTTTTTGCTATAGGGTTGTCATACACGGAAACATCAATAATTCATGGAAAAGATGGCTTCAAGCCTTTATTAATGAAAATAAGCTAAATTGTCTTATTACATGCTGAATATTAAGAATCAATGAAATAAAAACATACTAAAAATAATCGCAACAAAGATAGAAAGTACAATAACGCCGCAGATGCTCGCTATTCCATGCTCGGGGTAGTGTCACGCCATCAACGGTCGCTAACTTGAAAGTTCCTTCTCCAAGCCTCCATTCAATGCGACGGGATCGGAAAAACTCGTTTCAAAACGAGGTCACCTACTCTTGGCCGAACCTTTTCATGTTAATATCGAGCGACTCGGTGTCTATATGCGAACGCTCATAAATCAGCTTCTTCATGTTTTTCATCAATGAAGTCCAGTGATTTCAACAAAAGATCCCGATTCGTCTTGGGGTCATAATAAGTTACCCGATGTGTCTGAACTTCAAGTTCCACGGGTATAACAGCTTCCGTGCCATATGCCAATGCGAATGGAGTGTGGCCAGTCGTGGACTTGTGGGTGGTTCAATAACCCAAAGTGCTGCTGGAAGTTCATCCACCCACTTGCCTCTAGCCTTTCCCAAACGCTTTTTCAATACGGACTTGATTATTTCGTTCACGGCTTCTACTTGTCCATTGGCTTTTGGATGAGCAACTGTTGCAAACCTTTTTTTAATGCCATGCTTTTGACAAAATTATTTGAACTCTTTGCTTTCGAATTGAGTTCCGTTGTCCGTAGCGATTGTCCGTGGGAGGCCAAAATGGCATATAATATTTCGTACAACGAAATTAATGACCTTCTCGGTGGTGATCATGGCTAAAGGCTCTACTTCTGCCTACTTTGTAAAATAATCGACCGCAACTATCACGTATTTCGCACCACATTTAGATATGGGTATAGAACCGATTATATCGATCCCCCACATTGCAAATGGCCAGGGACTAACCACTTGCGTCAGTTCCGTTGGCGGAGCTCTTGGGATTTTTGCATACGTCTAGCATTTGTAACATCTCCTTACGTGGTCTGCAGCATCCCGATTTACAGTTGGCCAATAGTATCCATAGCGGAGGATTTTCTTTGCTAATGTCTACCCCCTAATATGGTCACCACTGTGACGACCCGACTTTCTCACCACAGAAAATTGCATCATCTTGAAGAAAGAAAGTGATAGAAAAGAGAAAAGAAAGAGAAGAAAGAAGAAACAACATCAGAATATCAACAGCGGGACGAATAAATTATATTAATAACATAAGTATTACATAGTATACAACACTAATCAGAGTTATACAGAATTTACATCACATACTAGACAGTTATAAACACTGTATAGTTATACAACTCAATACAACTCAAACAAGAGATACCAACACAGAGAACACACAGCGGAAACTATATATCTAGCGCTGAAGCCTCCTGCTCCATTGCTCCTCCATAATTCGTCAAAGCTAACCTGAATCCCTTGGCTACTCGAAAAAATTTGAGTATCCAAGAGTTTAAGAAAACGGAAGATAAACTGCGGTCAGACATGGGTCTGGTGTGAGTAACAGGTTAAAGTTGCTTAACTTTGAAAAACCTTTGAAAAGAAAGGTATCACGTAAGACTTCCCACACATAAACATGGAAAAGTTTTTACCTTACGCTAACCAAAACATTCAATAGGAAATCCGGTGATATTATAACAGGTCTAGGGTTTTCAAGTAAATATGAAATAGCCGAAATTGTTACATCTATTAAATTTAGCTACTAGCCATAAAAGTGGGTAATACAATCAAAACCGTTGGCACTTATTGGATTTTGGATTCCATCAATGGCAGGGCTACTGGGGTACCGCCCGTCACAGTACGTGGCCTAGATCAACGTACCGAGGATCACTCCCAATCCCCAGCAACACAAGACCGGAACCATCCCTTACTGGACAGTCCCGAACAAGACAACCCCGCAGTTGGCGTACGTTCCAACAGCCCACATAGCCGAAATAAAAAGGGACTTCTAGACATGGAAAATCTTGTCCTACTTGGGCATGACCCACTTAGCCTTGCTGCACCTCCCCTATTTTAGCCATTTCCGGTTGATGAGGATTGAGGCTACGATTACCTTTAGAGAACACATCTCTTAGAATGCTCATCATCCACCTGACGATGCTCTGAAAGCATTCAATCCATACAAGTTCGTTCCGGGTTCGAACGAAACCGAAGGCATTATCTCGTTACACTAATTTTGGAATCACCCTCCGAGTTAACGACGATAACCCTTGCACTCTGAATCTTCATCTCGAATCTGAAAGTACTATCTCGTCAAACTCATCTCGGAATCACCCTTAGAGTTATACTGACGAATAGTTTTTACACCTCGAGTCTTCACTCTTCGCTTAAGATTCACGACCTATCGTTAATTTGGATCGATGTGGTTTTCAGATATCCAAATCCGGAAACCGATCCCGGTCTCATCGAAATCCAAAGCGTATCTTTTAAGGCCAAGTTGTTTTAGAGTTTAAAACAATTCAATTATCTATATACACAGATAGATAATACACATACCACAATAGATAGTCATCACAACGGATAATCCATATTATCATTATCAAAAGATAATCCAAATCATCATCACAATGCAACCAATGCATCCATATCACTCAACATTACTTATCTCATATCTGAGATTCAAACCATTCAAGGCAAACAATATCATCCATTCATATAAGCAATGATTAATAATCACACCAAATACAATTAATTTAAAATGAATTAAATTAATTACATCATTTCTAATTAATTTAAAGTGAATTAAATTAATTACTTCATCATTACCAAACTTGCTTATATCACTATTAATTAATTAATTAATTAATCTCTAATCAATCATCTTAATTAATCATCCTTGATTAATTATTCCTTAATTACATTCAAGTAATTATCCATTAATTAATTTCTCAAATTAATTATACTTAACCAAATACAGTAATTAATCTTTAATTACTTCCTTAATTAATTAACTATAATTAATTACATTGATCCTTAATTAATTACATTAATTACTCCCTTCATTTATTAATTATTTCCAAATAATCCCTTCTTAATTACATCATTAATTATAATAATTAATGATTTCTAATTACATTTTCCATTTAAATTAATTACATTAAGTAATTAATCTTTATTAGACCATAATTGTTAATCACCCTTGATTAACTCCATTCAGTAATTAACTACCCTTAATTACTTCACCAACTAAATTAATTACTCCTTAATTAATTATCTCAAATTAATCCCTTGATTAATTTTACAAAGTAATTATACTCAAATTACATTCATCATCAATCACCTTCAATTAATTACATCCAGTAATTTACCCATTAATTACTTCCCTAAGTAATTTCTCTCCATTAAATTACATTAAGTAATTATACTTCGCAAATCATCAAATGATTATTCTAAATTAAATAAACTGAATTAATTAACTTATCTAATCAAATTAAACTCAATTAATTACAATAAGTAATTAATTCCTTAATTACTTCCATAAGTAATTATACTTAATAAATTTACACAAATGATTATCTTTAAATTAATTAATCTAATTAACTATTAAAAATTAATCACATTAATTAATTATTAAATAATCCTTAGTTAATAACCTTTATTAACTGTTAACAATTCATTAATTATTTTTCTAAAGTAATTAACTTATTTTAATCATTATTGATTATAAATTAATTAACCATTAATAGCCCATTAATTAACCCCTAATTATTTAATTAATTAAGTGTTAACTGTAACTTAATTAATCCTTTATTATTTGATTAATTAATTACTAATCATTAATTTAAAATCTAATCTTATTTAATTCATGATTCATAGTTAATCATTCTAAGAATAATTGATCTTAAACTTTTAAGTTTAAAACCCTTAATTACTTTAAGTAATCATCCATTTCATTAATTTATTAAATAAATTAATTATTCATTTAATTACCCTAATAATTAAATGAATAACAAATCATTAAATTCTAATTTGACTTTAAGATAAAACCATTTCTTATCTATGGTTAAATTATCACAAATATATTTGAAAACATTCATTTCCAAATTTAAATTCAAGTTTTAAATTGAAATTCAATTTATCTTCAACAAGTTTTAAAATCAATTTAAAAACTTTAAATTTACATGATAAAGAATACCTTTTCTTATAAAAGAAATTTTACAAGAGTTTAAAACAATTTTTTTTAAATTCAAACATTTAAAATTTTACTTTATCATTCAAAATTTTTAAAACACTTAAATTTATAAAACTTAAATTTATTTTGAAACAAAGATTCAAATTTAGATTTGAATCAGATTTAAACTTGTTTAAAACATTCCTTTACATTTCAAATTCCAATTTCAATTCAAATTCTATTAAAAACATTTTTAAACACTTAAACCAATTTTTGCTTTATGCTTTAAAATTCAGTTTTAAATTTGAAAACAGAACAAGTTTTCTAACCTGAACAAACTAGCTCGAGCAACACATAATTCACTCGAACCTAATCCTAACCTAGCCCGAGCAAAACACTAAACAACTCGAGTAACATTTTCATCTTGAATTCATTTAAAACTTTTAAAGTACTGTCAGGTTTACACAACCCTGTATTAACCATACACCCGAGCCCACAAATAAATTACTTCAAGACAAATAACGCCATACTTCGAGCAAAAACATGAAACAGCCCGAACCAAACACGAGTACCCATTCTCCCCCAAATCATAGCTGATACCCATGATCACCGTGCACCTGCACCACCACTGCCGCCAACTCCGACCTCTCGCGACCACACGCGCAAGTCGGCGATCACCTTCCAACACAATTCCGACCATCAAGCATTATGCAGAAGCCCAAAATCACAATCGAGCTTATGAGCTCAAAATTGGAAAAATGTCGAAACCGAAAATCACCTCATACACAAAATTCCAACCACCAGAGAAGCTTTACCTTCGGCCACTACTTCTTCCACACTCCATCAATCACCTACTCGAATCTGGGAAAGGTTGATCACTCATAGGGTTTGCGGCGATCAATTTTTCTGAGCAACAGAAAACTAGGGTTATAAATTTCAATCCTAAATCATTACTGCCTCAATGCTTTAACCCTCCTCCCAATATTTTTCCTTGATTCTACTATCACCATTCCATCACCAGAGAAGCCGCTGGTCACCCCGCCCACTTAGATCGATAGTTACCCACCAAAATACCATTTCTGGTTAAGCCAGAAATGCTCAATCATTTTCAAACTAAAATTTCTGATTTTAGTTTTAAAATTCAGGTTTTTGTTTATGTAATCTGTTTATACTCTTGAATCAAAGGAATCTGGATGATCAAATTCTTACTTATATACTATTTGTTCTGTTATTATTGAGTTTCCAGTGAAAATACAGAATTTTCTTATATTAAATAAAATTTAAACTTAACTTATATTGCACAACCATATTTTGATTGAATCTTAAATCTTAACACATATTAAATAAAATGAAATGGACATTTTTAAGCAATTCTTAAATCTGGAACTTAAGTACAGAAAAATAAATTCACAGCAACATGCACAACTACATACATTCAGTAATGAACTTATAAAGAGCATACACACACTTGTTTCCAGAGTAAAATAAGCAACTAAATTTATACTTAATTTTTTTAAAAAAAGAGTGAAGTTACTCACCAATAATTTATGAGCAGAGCACCTTATTTATTGAAAAGCTTGAACCTGAATGTACTTCAATTTCAAAACTACAAGTTGCAGCAGCACTTAAGATCTTAAAAATTCAGTTGCAAGTTTGCTTCTTAAAGACTTTAATCTTGATTTACTGCATTGCTTTTGCTCCCTGATTTATAATTGCATGCATGCTTCCAGAAAAGAAAATGCAAGCTTGAATGAACTGTTGTTGCATGAAGGTTTTAGAGTTTGAAGAATTGCTTTCAGGTTAATGAATTTGAAGAGGCTACAGGTTATACTTGATTTGCATTTCAGGTTTGAGGATGATTTCAGATAGTTTTGGGTTAGAGGAAATATTAGTTTTTAGATTTGGTTTTTGAGGGGATTTACAAATTTTTGCTTTGAACAAAATTTCTGTTTTGAATGAATCTTCAAATGAATTCCAGATTTTGGGTGATTTGAAGAAGATGAACAAGAATTTAGATTTTGGTTAGAATGATGATTTCAGTTTTCTTACAGCTGAAGGTTTCCTCAAGTTTTGAAAAAGAATAGAAGAAAGAATAAAAGTGAGTAGTAATGTGTTTATATAAGTAGATTTTGATTTAATTAAAATAAAAGAAAAAGAAAATTTAAATAGGACACTTGTTCTAAAATTTAACATTTGTCACAATTTTTATTTTACGCTTAACACATGTCGTTTAAGTGTCTTAAGAAACTTACACTTGTAATTTAAGTATTTTTATTTTAATTTAAATTGTTTATAAAAGCTTTAAATTTTAATTTATTCCTTTTTATGTATATATAAATAAATTTCTCCCTTTTTAATTTAAAGAGAAATGAAACAAAACAAATTATAAATATAAGCTTATTCAAATATTTTAAGTATTTATTCTTTTAAATTTCAAAACATTAAATTCAAATTTAAATTAAATTATAAAATCCAATTTAAAAATCAAGTTATATATATATGCATATATAAGTGCCATTAAATTTAAAAACAACAAATCCTATTTCTAAAAAAATCTATCTATGTTTATAAAAACTAGGTATTATAATTATCATTTGAAAATAATAAATTTAACAAATTTAAATGATTTATAAAAGAGATTATAAATCACTCCTATTACTCAATAAATTAAGATCATTTGTAAATTGTATTTTAAACTCTTATACATAATTTCAAGCAATATTTGAAAAGAAAGTAAAACTAAGCTTTTATGTTAATCTAATTTAAATTCATATTTAAGTTAATTAAATAAAATTTTAAAACTAATAAGATTTACCTTAAGTATAAACCATATAATTATTTATTAAATTTCTTTGAAAAGCTAAATGTTAAATTTAAATCAAAATTTCCAATTTACCAAAAATAAATTAGAATTAGAAAATTGATTCATTTACTAAAATCCAAATCAAAGCTCATATATTTACAATATATACAATTATATATATTATAAATATACAACAATTTATTAGCTTTAAAAAGATAAAATCTTCCAATTTAAATATTTATTAAAAGAAGATTATTAGATCAATTCAAATTTATCATCAAAAATTATCAAATCAATTTAATTTTTAACACAGATTATTAATTTATATTCCCAAAAATTCCGGGATATCACAACCACATTCTCCTTCTTGGATTTCCTTCAGGACTCGCTTTATCTCAATATGGGCAATGCACCGGAGTAAGAGGCCGAGAATCCCCTTCGATACATTATTCCGTCCTGCATTACATATCATGAATCTTTACGAATGACTTGTCGTCTTTCGCTCTTTCTTTCGGGCAAGACCCCGTGTAGCAAGTATTGCTTGAATGGAGTCATCCATGATTCCTTCTCGATTTCTGTTTCTAACACCAAATCTATCTCCATCACATTTGTACTCGGAGCATGTAAGGTTTCAACGGGAACCAATCCCAATTGCTGTGCATCACCAGTACTTGCAAATTTGGCCAATGAATCAGCTTCTCTGTTTTGTTCACTCGGGACATGCGACGTATCATAATACTCTAGATCTGCTAACAGCTCTTGAACCCATGCAAGGTATGAGGCAAGTCTCTGTTCCTTTGCTTGATAGTCCTCCCACACCTGGTACATCACCAACTGTGAGTCACAAAAGATTTCAACCAATTTTACACCCAGTTCCCCGATGAGTCTCAAGCCAACAATCAATGATTTATACTCAGCTTCGTTATTTGTAGTTGAGAAATTGAGCTTCAAAGCATAACAAATTGATCGGTTCTCGGGAGTTACAAGAACTATACCAGCCCCAGAGCAACGGTCGTTAGATGCACCATTGGTGTACAGTTTCCATCGAATGGGGGGAATAACATCGTGGCTGTTTGGTTCGTCTGACACGGTGAATTCAGCGATGAAGTCTGCTAGTGCTTGCCCTTGTATGGCCCTTCTTGGCAGGTTGGTAATATCGAACCGACTCAACTCGATATTCCATTTTAACATCCTTCCTGAAGTTTTTAGTCGTTGGAGTACCTGACGCAACAGTTGATTGGTATAAACACTGATCGAGTGTGCTTGAAAGTACAGACGAAGCTTGCGTGATGCAATCACCAAGCAGTAGGCCAGTTTTTCAATCCTAGGATAATTTCTTTCTGCCACCGTTAAATGTTTACTGACATAGTAAACCGGCTTTGAACTCGGTCCTCCTTGCGAACAAAAGGCGTACTGATGGCATGTTGGGATACAGCCAAGTACTCATACTATCCTTCATGGTCTATAGGCTTTGACAGCACCGGGGGACTTTTCAAATGTCTTACAAAGGCTCAGAATGCATCCTCACAATCGGGCGTCCATTCAAAATTTCTCTTTCCTTTCTTTATTACATCAAAAAAGGGAATACACCTATCTGTGGCTCTAGATATGAATCGACTTAGCGCAGCTACTTTTCCGTTCAGGCGTTGTACTTGCTTTATTATTTTGGGCACTTGTATTTTCCGAATAGCATGAATCTTTTTCGAGTTAGCTTCAATTCCTCGCGCGTTAACAGTGAAATCCAAAAACTTCCCTGACGCATCGCCAAAGGAACACTTCAAAGGATTGATTTTCATTCCATAATATATGAGTATATCAAACATCTCCGCTAAGTCTCAAATGTGGTCATTTGACTGCTGTGACTTCAGAGCATATCATCCATATAGACTTCCATTGTTCAACCAATCTAGCCTTTAAGCATTCAATTAACCAGACACTGATAAGTCGCTCCTTTGTTTTCAATCCGAAAGGCATCACTACATAGCAATATAACCCAACATCTGTGACAAAACTAGTGTGTTCTTGGTCTGGAATGTGCACCAGGATCTGATTATACCTGAGTACGCATCCATAAATGCAGTAACTCGTGTCTGGCCGTTCAGTCGACAAGCTGGTCTTGGGTAAAGGGAAACTATCCTTCGGGCATGCTTTGTTCAAATTAGAGTAATCAACGCAAGTTCTCCACTTCCCATTTTCTTTCCTTACTAGCACAGGATTAGACACCCATTCAAGGTAGAGGGCGTCGCGGACGAACCCATTGGCTTTGAGTTTGTCCACCTCCTCTCCGAGAGCAACGGATCTCTCTGGGTCCATGCCTCTCCTTTTCTGTTTTTTAGGAACGTACTTCGGGTCTATGTTCAACATATGACTCATTTGGGAGAAATCCCGCACATATCAGAATGCGTCCAAACAAAAACATCCAGATTCGCTAGGAGGAAATCAGTAAGATCTTCGGCCATCGAGGGGTCGAGTTGTGATCCTATCTTAAGTAGTCATGATGGGTCATCTCGGCTGACTGTGTCAATCGTCAGTTCAGCCGGTGCTGCTTTTGCTTCCCTGGGTTCCCCATCATAATCTTTCGGATCTATGTCTATAGATCCGAGAACATTGCCCGAGGCAGGGCTCGGGCACTACTTGTCAATTGTCAGTATTCTAGATGCGGATGGATCTATCCGCAACCTTTCTTTTCTCTCTCCACTGTGCCTCTCTCAGCTCAGTCACATAACATGCGTGACCAGTCGCCTGATCGCCATGCACCACACCTACTTCTTTGTCTGTCGGAAACTTCAAAGTTAAACACCAAGGGGCCAAAGCTACCCTAAACTTTGCCAGGGCCGGTCAACCTAGAAATACATTATATGGAGAATCAACATCCAAAACAATGAAAGGTAGGATTCGTACCCTCCTACATTCACCTTGCCCAAGTTCAACTGGCAATTCAACATAACCCACTGCATCGGTTGCTGCACCATTAAAGTCATGAATACAAGCTTTAAATGGCTTTAAATCCTTCGTCTCCATCTTCATTTGGTCATATGCCTTTTTGAAGGTGATGTTAATAGAACTTCCATAATCAATTAAAATTCTCTTCACATATGCTGGCCCGATTGTCGTGGATATGACCATCGGGTCAATGGTAAGAGCCTCCACCTTGTCAGCATCCCGGCTCTTGAACACTATACCGTCTGTCATCATGCGTTGCTGTTTAGTGAAGGTCCCACCCTCCACATTCGAACAACACTCATAATCTGCATGCCTTAAGGAGTTAGCATACCACTCCATTTCCTGCCAGTTCTTGTCTGCAGGATGAGGTCCACCGACTATAGTGTTTACGACCAGCCTGCCTATAGTTCGGGCAGGTTCCTCTGGATGGCGTGGGGCCTACTTGCGTCCGGGGTCCGATATTCCTTGCCTAACTTCCTGCGGGTTCTTGACAAACTTCTATAATTTTTTCTATCTAATCAGCTTTTCTATGGCATCGTGGAGGTGTCTACACTCCTCTATATTGTGTCCGTAAGTCTTATGGAAGCGGTAGTACTTCCCAGTGCATTTCTGTTCCTCTGTTAACTCCTTTGGACGTGGATTTCTGTATTAGAAAGTATTACAAGTTGATAGGTAAATATTCTCCAGAGATGCATTCAAAGGAGTATATTCGTTGTAAGTGGGAATTCTTGACTTCCATTTCCCTGTCTCCATTTTCTTTCCGGGATTTCCTCCTCCGGACCCTTTAGATTGCCCGGGCTTATTCTGGACATTGACTTGAACCTTCCCTAATTATCACCGGACTGTTTTACAATGATGTTGCTTTTCACAGTCTCTTAAATAGTCCCTGGTGCCTTTTCTCACCTCGTCTATCTGACTTCCTCTCTTCTTATGAATTGATGAGCCTTTTAATAGAAACGCTCCAGCGTAGTTGGAGGCTTTCCTGCCAACCAATCTCCAAACTCTGAATCCGGATCCACTCCTTGCATTACCGCCATCAGAATTGCATGGTCGTTAGGGTTCCTAACTACAGCATCCGCAACATGAAATCTCTGTAAATACTCTTTCATTGACTCCCCCGGAGCCTGGATTACACTAGATCGGGACGTCACATCCTTGGGACGATTGGCATGTATCTTGAACATTTCCACAAATTTCGTCGCCAATTCGTCAAAGCTGGATATAAACCGTGGTGGAAGTCGAGTGAACCACATGGTGGAGATTCTGGATAAAGTAATTGGAAAGCATCTACGCTTGGTCGCATCATTCGCTCTAGCCGAATCCATCATCCATTCATACTTCATCACATGCTGCCTGGGATCAGTCTTCCCTTCGTAGGTCGAGATAGTTGGCATGCTAAACTTCCTGGGGAACTCGACATGTAGAATAGTATCCGTGAATAGAGTATGACTCTTGGATATCCCCCAATCTCCATTGGTCAAGCCTTGATTTTCTCTTATCAACTATCTGACCATAGCCGATAAGTCCGGGGTTTGTATGGAGGATGGAAGGTTGGACTCTGTTCTACGGGACCGCTCGAGTTGGTGTCTCCTCTGTTGGCGATCTGCCAAACGTGTATCTTGGGGACCAACTTCATTAGGGTCTTGGTGAGCCGGGCGTCCAGTTTCCACACGTGCTCCTGCTCCCAAGTTTGCTGCTCTAGCTTGGGTGTGGTCTCCAAGATGCTGGTGATCCCTAGTTGATCAATCAATAACACCTACTTGTGTAGTTTCTATTTTGCAGCGTCTACGCCTAGGAGATTCTTCTGACAAGGTCGAACTATCAGATGAAGAATAAGGAATGGGGCTACCTCTAGCATTCTGATGCTGTTGCTAAGTAAGCTGAGTCATGAGGTTAACGTTAGCTTGAATCTGCTCGCTGAGTTGTCTTCTGCTTTTCATGAGTTCTCTCATCAAGTCGTTGAACTCTGTTCTGGTGAAAACTTCCATTTGATTTTGGGTGGTGGTTCCTGCACCTAGATTTGCTTGTTGATTGCTAGGTCCTATTTGTTGTACGCTAGCAGTCTCGTTGACGTCCGCGTTATGAGAGGCTGATCTGGTACATGGTCTTCCTATAGTAGAGTTATTGATAGGAACTCTGAGTAGAATCAACGGACGTCCTGTAAATGACTTGGATCTCCTTCGAGGGATTTATTCAATCCAGTAGCTATAAAGTAGATCCTAGCGGCCTGAGAATTCGATTCTCAGTGAAAGCACCAAAATGTTAGAACCAGAATTGGTCACTAACACCATTGAGAAAGATTATGTAGAGAGATTAATGAAAAAAGTAAATTAAAACAGAGAATTGTATGCTAAATTAAATGCAAAAACAAGAACATCAGATTTATAGTGGTTCAAATTAACTGCCTACGTCCACTTTGAGTCTTGATCTTTATTGCTTTCGTAAATGATTAAATACAGATACAATCCATACTATATTGACTTGAATACAAGTGACAAGTCAAACAGAATAAGTCTTGAATGCAGTAGAGTCTCCCTAGTGTTCTCGAAAAAAGGTCCATTTCATTGTGCCCCTGCCCTCCTATTTATAGATGAAGATGGGTTGGACTTCCCTTATGGGCTTAGGAACAAAGTACCTTGGCCTGTGGTAAGTAACCCCTACGCGCCGAGCCGTAGATGTCGAACGACAACTGCCGAGCGAGGTTGGCCGAAATGGAGAATGCCGAGCGAGGCCTCCATGCCGAATGGCACTCGTATGCCGAACGAGGTGATGTGTCGAACGACCCTCAATGCCGAAAGTGGTGCTGTGCCGAATGACCCCTCAATGTAGAACATGGTGCTGTGCCGAACGACCCCTCAGTGCCGAACGAGGCATCTGTGCCGTGTGACTTCTCTATGCAGGATGAGGCAAGATGCCAAGCGACCTCTCTATGCCGAACAAGGAAAGATGCCGGGCGAGCTTTCCATGCCGAACAATGCAAGAGACCGAGCGACCCCTCTATGCCGAATGAGGCAACATGCCGGGTGAGCTTTACATGCCGAACGAGGCAAGAGGCTGAGCGAGCTTTCCATGCCGAACGAGGCAAGAGGCCGAGCGAGGGGAGGTGCACTGAACAAAGCCTGTGCCGACCAAATTATCCATGCCAAGTCTCTTGTTGCATAGCCAAACAACCGGGTAACACAATATAAATATGAGAATCTCATAAAGACACTTAACTAACAGTAAATGCAATAGAAGCTTGGAAATTTAGAATAGTTGGAAATTTTAGCAAAGGAAAAAGTTGTTTTGATATGATGGTCATTGCTCATGTTCCTTAAATACTAATATTTTTAAACAGTAGACATATTGACATTTTGAAATAAAATGTCAAATTTTTGGGTAAATGTTCGTTGCAGAATTCTGAAATTTGGTTTATGCGCTTAGTGCATAACCGACTTCCGATTAAGCTGAAATTATGGCTTGATTTATCAAAAATTTTGACACGGAAAATATTTTGAAAATTTTCCCCTTGATTTGAAAAGTTCCCTTTCGAAAAAAAAATGTAGGAAATTTTGTAATGACCTAGCATTTCGAACCATTCAAATCGACAATCATCCATACATGCCAGACTTGAATTGCTCAAAACAACAGACTGTTAATTTATATTTAGCAAAACATAGCATATACAGCAAATAAATCAAACAAAGAATCACATGTACAGAGTATTACAACAATAAGTAGCAGAATAGATAACTAGTAGTTCAGGAAGCTACTTCAGGACATCAGAGTTTAAAACAAAATATAACAGGAATCTTAAATACATAGAATTCTCTAATACATGAACAAATAACAAGTCTGAACAAACAACTTGAAATAACCAGAATAACTGAAAGCTAAATAGATAACTCTAAGCATATCTCTAAGCTCCAAAGGTGAGTCTCAAAATCTAAATAGATACTTAAAGGATGTTTGGGATTCCATCCTTTAGGATCCATTAATCTAACTACAGACATAGTACACTATGCTACATAGATAATGTCTACAGTAAAGTAAAATATTAAAATAACGTTAAGGCGTTACCCATATCCCTCTTAACATATTTTTAAATAAATTTCATAGTCTATATAATACTATAAACTTAACCAAACCGGTGGGCTATCAGGGAGCACTCCATTGGTATGACACAAACCAAACTCATAGAGGGCACGATAAGGCATGTGACAAAGCACGCGAGACAATGCCCAGGGTAGAATTACCGTTTTGCACTCCCGGACTGGCAGTAGTGCATATCAACTACTACCTCCCACCTCGAGACACACTCTCAAATCAAAGGTGCACCCAATCAAATCACAAAGTAATAGATATGATATTGAAGAAATGTTCCCGGTAGGGAGAGCGACCCTACTTGGCCCGGTATAGCTCCTATTTTAGAGGCATCAAGTTAACTCAAGGGAGTCAGGGATGCGTTCATACCTCATATAGACGTCACCAAACTATCCTACTTCGTTCTGGAATCTCCACCACGTGCACAGTTGTTAAAGTGGTTTTCAATATTGGCAGATAGTATGACAATATCCATTCCAAGTCTCTCTAACAACCAAACGCTTATTTCATACCATGGCATTTTATATATCAAACAGTTTATATATCATATCAAAACATCATATTCATTTCAAAATCATATCACTTTCAAAATCATATTCACTTTCAAAATCATACTCACTTTCGAAATCATATTCACTTTATAGGTTAAATCTTCGTATTAAAGTATTCACATTTAAATCCATTAAATCTAAATCATAACAGTTCTAACTTAAACGGTTTGAATATTGAAAGTAGTTTATATGTATAGGAATAGTTATACATTAAAAATAGCTTAGCTTATATTTAAAAGTAGTTATAGATTAAAATAGTTTATATATTAAAATAGTATATATATTAAAAGTAGTTTATATATTAAAAAGAGTTTATATCGAAAATAGTTTCAAATTAGAATTGTTTCTTCCAATTGCACAAATCAATTCATATCAACTTTAATTCCAAAATTCAATTTAAATCAAATCTCAGTCCAACAATTTCAACTAAAAAGATTAAAGTTTCAATTCAAATTCTCAATAAAACCCATTTTAATTTATATCGATTTCAAATTTAGGTTTGAACTATAAATTTAAACCACATCCAATTCAGTATGTTCCAAAGTTTAAATATTCAAACAATTATAATAATTCAATTTGATAAAATTCATTTATATTTCTAAATTCAACTTTAAGCTTATTTAAATTTAAAAATATTCACTTGATCATTTAAATAAAATTTCAATTTACAAATTTTAAATCAAAATTAAATATCTAACTTCAATTTTATTTAAATTTGAAATATTAATTTAATTGCCTTTAAATCAAAATCAAGATATAAAATCATATTTTTAAAATCTAAGAATTAATAAGTTTCAAATCAATTTTCATTTAAATACAATCCTTAAACAAATAAAATTTCAATCAATTTCAATTTATCTTTCCAACCTTAATTTACTAAAGTTATTACAAAATCTACATTTAAATATTAATAAATTTTAAATAAATACTTAAACACATTATTTATATATATTAAATTAATTTATTATTAAATTAAGTTAAATTAAACCCTGTTATTAGATCTATTTTAAATCTTATTTTATGTATTTAAAAATATAAGTAAAATAAAAAACCTTTTCAAAACTTAACTTATAAAATTTTAAAATATCCAAACATGTAATTTAAAAATATAAGTTTTACGCATATAGTAAAATAAAATCTCTATATTTTATCTTAAAAACCAAACATATATAATTTATTTTCACAAAATTTTCGGAAATCATTTTAAAAGTAGACCAACTATGTCCATATATAATTTTCTAACTTATGGTCAAGTGATACATATATTTATCATTTCAGTCCGCAATAATTTAATATTTACGGGTATATATCATTTCAACCCGCAATCCTAAAATTTCAAATTCAATAAAATCGCTTGGGTCTATCATTTCAACCCATAATGATTTTCCCTAATCTATAAGATCGTTCGGTTATGTATCATTTTAACCCATAGGGATTTCCTAAACTAACAGGGAACTTGCAATGTGATTGAAAACAGATAATCAATTGCATGACATATAAGGAACTTGCAATTGTGAATCCCAAACCAACATATCATACATGTCAATGTAAGTGTTATACAAAGCAACATATCATCATGTACATCAAAATGAACATCACATCATATATATATATCAAAGTGAGCATCGTAACATATAAAACCATATATATATATATATTAACTAAACAAAATCCTAGCTGCAACAAACATTTCAATGGTCAATAAAAGTGATGCTATTTACTTAAACATAAAATTGTTAATCGTGAGTGATTTCTCACTTTCGATGCTAGAGAAATTTAACAATGAAATGGACTACGAATCCAAGCACAAATTCAAAAGCATAGCACGATGGATTGGAATCGATGAAAATAAAAAATATTTTTTTTTTAAAATCTTAAATTTGCTCACATTTTTTAAATTAATTCTTTATATTATATTTTCAAAAACCAATATTCAATTTAAATCACATATTTAAAATAAAAATCTTTATAATATTTTTAAATCAATATTTATCAAAACCCATATTTCAAAATTCTTTAAATAAATATTTAAACATAATATATATATATATATATGTGTATATAAATATTAAAGTTATTAAAAAAATCTATTTTAAAATATTAACATAAATTTAACTAAGTACTTTAAACATATTTTATATATACAGACTCAAATATATACATTCTTTAAATTTAAAATATATGATGGTAGGAGATGGGTTAAACTGGAATGCAAATATACTCTTAAATTATATACTTTTAATATGTAAGCCATGTTAAAATATATGCTATGTTAAACTGGAAGAGTGATTGGAAAGCGAGGCGGGCTCGGCCAAAGCGGAAGGGAAGAATGGCTATAGTGATTGGTCTAAGGTGGCTGCGACGATCCGCTGGAGTGGCGATGGTGGTACGCTGGACGCAGTGGCTTCGCAGGCGGTTGAGCTAGGCTGTGTTCCAGTTATGGGTTTTCAGAGATTAGTAGGGTTGTGGAAAAGGAGTGGAAATGCTTGGGTATTGGAAGGAGCTGCTCGGTGTAGTGTTTCTAGGTGTTGTTAGGTGGTTGGAAGAGCGAAGGGTTGAGCAAGGAGTGGATGTTGGAAGGTTCGGCCAGTGTGTGGCGAATGGTGGATGAACGTAGGCTGTGGGATGGCGATAGATTTTTCTGGTGGCATTTGATTCAAGCTTGGGATTGCTATCGGGATGAGGAGCGGATTGGCGAAGGAAGTGGTGAGGAAGTGGGTGGCTGTGATGTTGATAAAGCGGGGAGTGGTACAAGGAGGACCGGCATTGGAGGATGCGGTCGCGGGTGGAAGGCGGATGGGTTGGGGTGTTCGTGGGCAAAGCACATGTGCTGGAGTGGAATGGAGCGATTATGAGGCATTTAGGGTGATGGTGGGGTCAGCAAATGGGGGAGAATAAGAGGGGAGAAGGGGCGAGCTGCTCATGGATTAAGGCTATGCGTGCAACTCTTGGATTGTGGGACTATGGAGGTGTTGTTTGGTTGCAAGTTCAGGCATGGTCGAGCCGAGGAGTGGAAGGTGGAACGGGTGGAGAGGTTCGAAGGAAGAGGATGGGTCTAAGATGAGATATGTGTAGGAGATGCGGATTCCGGATGTTGAGGCAGAATTAATACTAGAGGGGTGGTGAATAGTGTTTAATTAACTTTATGAATCTTTTTGAAATTTTTTAAAATTAAACCCAAACAGATGCAATTCACAAACATAGAAACAATCACAGAACCAGACACAGATGCAAATAGTAAATAAAGTAGTAAAGGAAAGAACATACCAGAATTTTATACTGGTTCAGAGTTACTCTACATCCAGTCCTATACAAATTCTTGTGTAGATATCTTTTCAAATATAATGTCGATATTATAACCTCGATTTCAAGGCCATGAGATACACCCTCCTGTTTCCGAGTCCAGGGCAAACTCTCTTGATTTTACCAGGCTACAAGATCACCTAATTGATTTATGGGCTACAATCACATCCAATTGATTTATGAGCCACAATCACACCATTTCCAATCACACTTTGATAGAGAGACTCGATACACTTCAACCTTTTGATCTTTGATTACAAATGATCCTATAACTCTGAATAGCACCAGACCTTTGAGAGAGAGTGACAGAGAATCAATCTAGAGATGATTGAGTTTGATTCAGATAGTATTTTGGCAGAGTTTTGTTAAGAATGTTTGAAAATAAGAATGGAAGAGAAAGAGGAGAGAAAACAAAGAAATCTTAAGTGAAAATTCGTTGAAAACTATTGGTATATATAGGAGAATAACTGTCATGTTCATTCGTGAAAGGTTATGACGAATAGACACTTTTTTTGAAAATATGAATTTCAAAATCTTTGGCTACCATGTCGACATGGGTGGTATAGAGATGTCGACATGCTTATGTTATTTTGAAAATTGATTTTTCTTAAAAATGATTTCTATTGTAAAACTTGTCAAAACAGTTCCTAAACTTGTAAATCATTTTGAATATAGTTTAAACTTATAAAAGAGTTTTGGAAAGTAATCTTAAAATATATAATCTATAATATAAAAGTAATATTAGAAACTAAGTATAGACTTCTTTAAAAAAAATTTAGATTTAAAGCTAAAATATTAAAACCAGAAGATAAAAACAAGAAATGATTATGAAATTAACATGACAAAAAATAGTTTTGAAACGAAATCTAAAAATAAGTCATTCTGAAAATTTTATGGATTCCATTCCACTAAAGAAGGTCGTGGGTTCCATCCCACTAAAGAGGTCGTGGGTTTCATCCCATTATTAAAGCGAGAAGGTGGATTTCATTTCACAATTAAAATCCGAATAAAGATTTTAGTGCTATTGTGAAGTTTTAACATAAATCTAGACTATATTACTTATCTTGATATCTTAAACTCTTAAATTATTGATAATCTTGATACCCACGAGTCTTCAGTCTTGATTTCTACAATCTTGAATTCGCCAGTCTTGATTCTCTATACTATACAGTCTTCATTCTCAGTACCTGCGTATATATATCCTGCATAGACATATATCTAGACAAAGATATTAATATTTATATTTTATAACAAATCTTAAGATTGTTGTCATCAAAACCATCATCTCAAAAACTAACATTATGGACGTGAACGGTGCAACAGATGAATGCAGACTTGTATAATATAATTTTTTTCTTTTTTGAAGCAACGGAGAAACGAAAATAAAAATGAAAGGACGAACTAGTTTAAATTGAAGTGGTGGAATAGTGAAAGTCAAATAATAAATTTCTACGAATATTGAAGGTTATTGTCCATTGGTTTTACCTGATGGACAGATGAAAGGACAAAGAAAGCCCAACAGACCCAAATGCGGAACCGATACGACTAATTGTTTTCTGATTTTGCCGCATGCCGGATGCCGAGATGTACAAATGAATATACTGCGGAGATCAGCACGATGAGACGAACAGAATGATGCATAGATATAAGCAACATGACCCACCTGTCAAAACTCGATATTCGCTGTCAAAATGCTGCTAAAACGCCAAAAATAATGTAAACGGAGCTAGAGCAGTCCCAATTTGGCGAAATGAAAAATAACGTCTCACTAAGAAAATGGTAAATATCTTTATTATATAAAAATATTCAGATTTCAAAATATTTTATTTTCATCAAATTTAACTAATTTTAAATTTAAAAATTGAAATTTTACGACAGAACAAACTTTTATATTTTCTGATGAAAATTTGACACTTGCTACGTTTAAATAGACGTATTCCAAATATCAAATTTTCACTGCAAAATTATTATTATATATTTTCATGAAAAATTTAGTTTATTACGCTATTAAATTGTTAAAATTTCTAGGTCGTTTCAATTTTTTTGTGTTTTAGTTATTTTTTGTTCTTAAATTGTTTTTGAGTTTTTGTTCAAAATTTTATTTCAAGGGAAAATGTGCGTCTAAATATTTTAAAATTTTATTTTCAAATGAAGAAGTAAAAATTAAAAAAATGAGAATTTTTTTGTGAATGTTTTGATTTTGAAGGCTATATGTTAGGCGTAGAGAAGGTAGATAGAATTAGAATTTACGAATTTAGCGGTGCATTAGGGTCGACGATATGATAAATACAAACGGTAATAAGGGAAAAGCTGTTTTAGCCTTGGAATTTCTATTTCCATACCTTGTCACTGAGCGCAAGTCTATCTTTAGACTTAAATCCACTTTAGATCTAGACAATAAACATCTTTATGCGTGAAAACTTTGATGTGAATCTAAAGTAATGAATAAATTTCCACTATATTACGAGAATAGAAAGATTATAATATGGTAAGAATGTTAAATTCTCCATCTAAATACCTTTTTCTAACGTATGAGTACAGTTTAGCAAGCGATTTTTGATGCATTAGATTGTTGGATGATATGAAGTGGATGCAAAATTGGTTGCTTCATACTTTCCTATCTATTAATATTATATTTTTATGCTAGATTCTACAGGTTCCGACTATAGAAGTTGTTGTAATTCCACTCCGAAGGAATGAGAAAAGACACTATGAGTTGGGAATATCTTAGAATTAAGATTTTCACCTCGACTCCAAAGTACCCCACAGAGTGCTGGTGGTGTGTAAAATGCTGTTGATAAAGAGAATAAGTATGACATATAGCTGAATCCCGAAGATTGGAGGTGTTTGACTTAATGATTAAGATTCTAGCTACCTTGTGATTTTGGACTTTGAGTTTCAGTCGAAGACACACAATTATTCCAAGTGAACGGTAAATTATATTCTATAATGTCATAATTATTCGATAGCAAGTCTTTGCTAGGGTGCATTCATTAATCACCTCTTTGATGACAAACCAGATTTTTATTTGAGTAATTAATTCCAATTCCTTAGTCTAAAACCTATGAAAGAATTTTAAAAAAGTATATTTTGGAAATGCTTTTGATTTTTGAAAAAAATGGTTTCAAAGGATTTCTTTTGGAAATTTTGTGTTTTGTGAAAGTTTAGAAATTCTAATTTTCAAAGAAACACTTATACCACTAAATTGGTCATGTTAAGAAAATTTTGGTTCGTAAAAGATTAATTCTTTAAATCCTTAAATATTTATATGTATATATCAGTAAAGGTTTGATACTAAATTTTAGCAAAAATAATTTTCCAATTTGGAATATTTATGTTTTAAAAAGGTTTTGGAAAAAATATTTATATATATAAGTTTGACTTTTAGGGGATGTTTTGGTGTGAAATGGTTTCTGTTACTTAGAAATAAGTATAACGGAGAATATACTTAGCTCAGTGATTTTTCTGTTTATAAAACCGAGGGTTTTTATATTTTCTCTCTTTAAGGTATAGACAAAATAGAAATGACGTTCAACTTTATTGGGGTATGTAGCTTAAAATGTTTTAAACCTGCTGGCTATTGGAAGAAATATTTCTATGCAAAGTAGGCAGAAAGTAAAAGATGGAATATTTTCGGATGTTGGAAGTGTTGTTGGTCGCAACAATTTAGCTGAGGCTACTACAATCTTGCCAAGGAAGAGTCTACATGTTACAGTGAATACCGTCATGTGGAAGGTAGAATTTTTCTAGATAGGTTAAGCTTAAGATGGTGTGCGGAATGGTCATTAGATTATTAATTAATTTAACTGGCCTATTGGGTCTAAGTTCAGGCAGTGCCCAAATCCGAGCTAAGTGGTCGACTGATTGACCTAATAGCGCAAGACCGCCAGGTGGATCGGGGCCGAACCCGAACTTGAAACGTGACTGTAAGTCACATCCAAACCTTTAGCTGTCGCACCCCCTAACTCCCTTCCTCCTCTTCAATTTTTTTAGCCGAACCCAATTTCATCTCCCCTTTTCTCCGCTTAATCAAAGTCCCTCTCTTCCATTTCTCCACCAATCGATGCTAAAATCCTTGCGCATCAGATCTTGCCCCATCACTACTCCAAATCTAAACATTTTTCTCCCTTTTCCAACCGCCTCTAGCCCTTGGCATCTCCATGCGTTGACAGCTCTTCCTCTCATCATTCCGGCCTCACTTCGTAAGAAGCCACATAGCTTGATTGGAGTGGGCTGAAAATCGCCACCTATCTCAGAACGGTGGACCTTGATTTTCTTCACGAGCGACCAGTCAAGTTTGGAGATTTCCTTGCTCTTAGGCTTGATTAGATTTTCATCATGGTAGGACTTGAATCGGTCCTCCGCTTCGAGACTTATGAGTGGGAACATTACCGACTCTACTTCCATCTTTTCAATGCAGAGATGGCGCAAAATTTCGATGATCGCAACAACTACATTGTGTCCAAAGTGAAAGGAGCTCAAATTCAGATATCAGATGATGATATCGTTGGGATCCTAGAGATATCTATAGTAGGCACAGAGACGATATAAAGATGTCTGATCTTGATATTCTACAGTGGATCTTTTCTGGAAATGTCGGTGATTGAAGGACCGACAATTTGCGACCGATGGCTTGTCTCATTATGGCACCAATCAGGACAACATCATTCCGAAGACGGGGAGCCTTGACCAGATCTATACCTCCATGTGGAAGGCCGTCTATGATATAATTGGCGGTGTAGCCATCAATTGGGCTCGTGTCTTGATGCTTCATAGGGTCGACTAGGGAGTGGGTACCCCGTAGACTCACTTTCCATATTGCCACTTGCTCACTCGAGTGTTTAGGCTTTATGGGATAAATTAGAGTGGATAGCTAGTAGTGAGGAAGGTCCCTTCTACCATCGACCGGAGCACTATGAAGAGGATGAATATTCCCTTGCCACCTGCCGCACCACCTATGCCACCAACAAAGCCGTAGATCCAGCCCTAGGGGATAGCATAAGGCGTCGAGGAATACATGAGTCCTAAGCTTGTTGATATCCGTCAGGTTCAGGAAGAGCTTCGAGAGATTAGGATGGAGAAGCAGTGCTAAGAGCATGACATTAGATGTACAACCTCCATGCTATGACCATTCTGCGGTCATGACAATGGCCGAGCTTCAACCACGGAGCGAGACCTTCTCATAGTTCTTTGGCGGTGTTTTATTTGGGATTGTTGTATCATTTGTTTTTATCATTTGTTCTTTTCTTTTTGGATTGTTGGGTTTTAAAACTATTAATTGCCTTATATAAAAAGAACACATGATATTATAAGTTTCTATTCATTTTTTATGTTATTGTTTCTGGATATACGAACCGCTCTTATGTATACATGCATAGTAGAGAAACAATAAATACGAGGACCTCATAAAGACACTTAACTAACAGTAAATGCAATGTAAGACTGAAAATTTAAAATAGTTGGAAATTTTAGCGAAGGACATGACAAAGTTGTTTTGATAACGCGGGTCATTGCTCATGTTCCTCGAAAGCTAATTTTTTTTAATAATAAACGTGATGTCATTTTTAAATAAAATGTCAAATTTTTGGATAATGGTTAGTTAGAGGATTTTAGAATTTGGTTTATGTGCTTAGCGCATAACCGACTTCCGACTACGCTGAAATTGCGGCGTGATTTATCAAAAATTTTGAGAAGGAATGAAAAATTCCCCTTGATTTGAAAAGTTACTATTTGAGAAAAAAAGTTGTGTTTTAGTTATTTTTGACTCTTAAATTATTGTTAGAGTTTTTATTCTAAATTTTATTTCAAGCTAAATTGTGCATCTAAATATTTTAGGGTTTTATTTTTTAAATGACGTATAAATTTGAAAAGTGAGAAAGATTTTTGTGGAAACCTTGATTTTGAAGGCCATATGTTAGGTGTGAGGAAGTCAGATAGAGTTATAATTTATGAATTCAGCGGTGCATTAGGGTCGATGATATGATAAATGCAAGCGATAACAAGAGAAAAGCTATTTTAGCACTGGAATTTCTATTCCTATTGTTAGGAACTGAGTTGATAATGTTTTGACGACAACAACCTTATATAGTTATTATACTTTACTTTATAAAATATATACTAACATTTCCATATATATATATGTGTGTATATAGGAAGTATATGCAGGTATCATCGAAGACTGGTCAGTATAAAGACTCAAGCATCAAGATGAAGATTAGAGATTCAAGATTCAAGACTCTAGAGAATCAAGATTTCAAGATCTCAAGATAAGTGTCTAGTATTTTGTTAAAACTTCATGATAGCACTCTCATCTTTCTTCCAATTTTCTTTTGGGATGGAACCCAATTTCTATCGAAATCAGTGGCTTACAAACCCACGACAAGTAGCTTAGAAACCTACGACAAGTGGCTTACAAACCCACGAAAATCAAAATCATTTAAACTACTTTGTACAAGTTCTCGAGTCCTATGGAGGAGCTCTGTAGGAAGGTTCTTGCAATTTCAGTTTGAATAGATTTTTCAAAATGTTTTTAAATCTGTTTTCAAAATGATTTAGCTTTCAAAATCATGTTTTCAAAAATATTTTCAAACTTTGTTTTAGCCTTGAAATATTCCTCTATTCTGATTTTAAAAAAACTTCTATTTTTAAAACATCAAAACTTATTCTGATTTTAAATATTACTTATATAATTGACGGTCTATATCAATTATATATATATATATATATTTAAAATAATGTTTTATATCCATTCTCTATCTCAAAATATTGTTTAAACACTTTACTTTGCTTCAGAGAAGTTTTAACTTGTTTTAAATTCAATTGTCTTTACATAACAACATCTTTATAATTTTGAACTAAGGGATGTCGACATAAGGGGATACCTCATGTCGACATGGTGATAGTTGGATTCAAAATTTAATTTTCAAAAGAAGTGTCCATTCGTTCGAAAACCTTTCGCCAATGGTTATGACTGTTGTGCATCTATATAAAGGATTCCAAAACGATTTTTTTTAATAACTACTTTCTTATTTTCTTCACTCTTTCTTCTCCACCATTCCATATCCATAAAACTTCATATTTTCACGATCGTGCCATCATTCTGCTAAATTCTCAATAGGAAATCATTTAGATACTCTCTCTATTTGATTCTCCATCATTCTACTAAATATCAAAGTGCTATTCAGAGTTATAGGATTAATTTGTATTCAAAAAGTCCATAAAGTCTATCCATTCAAAAGGATTGTTATTAAGAAGTATTAGGGTGATCTTGTGTCCCGTAAATCAAGAGAGTTTACCCCAGACTCGGAGATAGGAGGGTTCCTTAAGGCCTTAGAAATTGAGGGTTGTAATTTGGATACTGGCTTATAAAAATCTATACAAGGATATTGCCTTGGTGCAGGACTGGATGTAGGAGGATTCCGAACCAGTATAAAGTCCAGTGTGTTCTTTCCTTTTACTTGCTTTACTTTACTATTTGCATTTGTTGTATGTTCTGTGATCATTCTGTGTTAGAATTATGTTTAGATTTGTGCTGAAAGTTTTAATTTAGTCATATAGTTCATATATTCTTTAAAACACTATTCACCCCCCCTCTAGTGTTATTTCTGCCTTAAGATCCTTAATCCGCATCCCTAACACCTATACCTTGTCAACAACGCATGCAAGTCTATTTTTAGACTTAATTCATTTTTAAAGCTTGATAATAAGCCTCCTTATGCGTTTTATGCATAAAAAATTTGGAGTGAATCCAAAACTGGGAAAAAATTTCCACTATACTACGGAAATAGGAAGATTATCGTGTGGTAAGAATTTTGAATTTTCTGCCTAAATTCTTTTTTCCAGTGTAGGTTAAAGTTTAGGAAGCGATTTTTTGATGCGTTGGATTATTGGATGATAGGAAGTGGATGCAAAATTGGTTGCTTCATACTTCTATTTACAGGAGTATAGTGGTTTTGGTTGAAATGATTTTCTGAAAAGCTGCATACATGTGGAACTGCCAGTATATATGTAGGTTATTTGTTTCAAAAATGTTTTCAAGAGAATTGATTTCATATATGAGGATCTAGTTTAGAATTATTTCGTATATATATTTTCTTTATGGTGATACAATTATACACTATGCACTTATACATGTTTGGTTGCAAAATTGATCGTACACTCATTGGTTGTGTTTAGGATAATTTGCAGCCAAAACCAAGACTTAGTCATTGGTGAAATTTCGAAGACGAAATTCATTTTAAAGGGGGAAGAATGTAACACCCCGTAATTTGGTGTTAGTTATTTAATCACTAATTAATTAATTAGGATCAAAAATAAATTTTGTGCAAATGATGAAATGTGACCATGAAACTTTCATCATTGCATTTGAGAAGGAATTCTGAGCAGCTTTCATATTTGAAGCTTTGCGATCGAAATTTAAATGAAGAATTACGGACGAAAAACGAATTCGAAACGAAAATCATTAAATAAGAAATAATTAACGTTTTTATATTAATTACTCAAGCCTATAGCCCGAACCATCATTAAGGATGGTCGAGCCCTATCGATCGACCGGTCACCCAAGGGCGGTCGATCAGTGGTTACCTGGCAGCTCCAGAAAATCTAGGCTACAACGATCCGAATTTAATATATTTCTATCTAACGGTTCTGGTTGATTCTAACGCCTATAAATTTAGGCCTAATCCCTCCTTCTCTTCTCATATCTTTATGGAGGCAGTAGCGAAACTTTGTCATTTGTTCTTCTCCGGTTCCTTTCTAGTTTATAAAAGATAAGATATTTGTATCTATGTTCATACAAATCGGAGAAGAAGAGAAGAGAATCAACCATATGCATATTTGAGGTAATTTATATTTATATATATTTGTATCTATTTTCTCTCCCAATCCCAAATCTCTTCTCACATTTATAATTTTAATGTATCAATATACACTTTTATATGTATCTCTTGGATTATAAGGATTTGGAGGTGAATCAAAGGTTCTATTTCAGATTAGGAGATTTGGATCACTTTAAAATGTGGGTGAGAAATTTTATAGATTGTTATAATATGAAAATTATCCCGTTGGTGTTTATTTGATTTTTATGCCTAATTGGATAATTATATATGAGTTATAGGCAATGAAATGAATATGATCTGAATATAATAAATATTTCCTATATATTTTTGTTTATGAAATGATTTAACATTGTATACAACCCGACTTGGAACCCGAACTTGAAATGCGACTATAAGTCGCTTTCAAACCTTTAGCCGTCGCATCCCCTAACTCTCCTCCTCCTCTTTAATTTTTTTGGCCGAACCTAATTTTATCTCCCCCTTCCTCCGCTTAATCAAAAACTCTCGCCTCCATTTCTCCACCGACCGACACCAAAATCCTTACATGTCAGATCTTGCCCCACCACTACTCCTGATCTAAACACTTTTCTCCCTTTTCCAACTGCCTCTCATCCCATGGCATCGCCACGCACTGGCAGATCTTCCTCTCATTATCCCGACCTTACTCCATAAGAAGAGACTTGGCTTAATCAGAGTGAGCAGAAAATCGCCACCTATCTCGGAACTACAGACTTTGATTTTCTTCATGGGGACCGATGAAGTTTGGAGATTTTGCAGCACTTGGGCTTGAAGAGATTTTCGTCACGACAGGACTTGCATCAATCCCACTTCGAGACTTATGAGTGAGAATGTTACCTGCACTATGTCCGTCTTTTTGATGCACGGATGGTGTAGAATTTCGATGATGGAAATAGCTACATTGAGTCCAAGGTGCAAGGAGCTCGGATTGAGATGTCAGATGATGATCTCGCTGGGATCTTGGAGATATCTGCAGTAGGCACAGATTTGGACGATATAGAGTTGTATGATCCTGAGATTCCACAACAGATCTTTTCTGGAAATTTCGGTGATTGAAGGACTGGCAGTTTAAGACCGATGTCTCATCTCGTCGTGCGTATCATTCATGACAACATCATTCCAATAACTAGGAGTCTTGACCAGATCACACCTCAGTGTCGAAGGCCGTCTATGCTATAATTGGCGGCGTAGCCATCAATTAGGCTCAAATCTTGATGCTCCATATGGTCGATCGGGAAGTTGGTATCCCGATGAATCACTTTTCAAATTACCACTTGTTCACTCGAGTGTTTAGGTGGGGTAAATTTGAGTGGAGAGCTAGTAGTGAGGAAGGTCCCTCCCACCATCGACCTAACAATTATGAAGAGGATGTATATTCGCTTCCTATCTTCCGTGCCACTTGTGCCACCACCAAAGCCACAGCTCCAGCAGCAGGAGATAGTGCAAGGCACCAAGGGATACATGAATCCCGAGCTTGTTGCCATCTGTCAGGTTCAGGCAGAGCTTCAAGAGATTAGGATGGAGCAACAACATCAAGGGCATGAGATTGGATGCATAACCTCCATGCAACGACTATTCCGTGGTCACAAAAATGGTTCGAGCTCCAGTCGCGGATCGACACCTTCTCACAGCTCTTAGGCCATGTTTTATTTATAATTGTTGTATATTTTGTTTTCCGCATTTGTTCTTTTCTTTCTGGATTGTTGGGTTGTAAAAATTGTTAGTTGCCTCATATAAAAGGCGTACACGATATTACGAGTTTCTATTCATTTTCTGTGTTATTATTTGTCGTTATGCGAACCGCTCTTATGTATACATTCATAGTAGAAAAACAATATAAATATGGGGATCTCACAAAGACACTTAATTAATAGTAAATGCAATGTAAGACCGAAAATTTAGAATAGTTGAAAATTTTAGCGAAGGATGAGATAAAGTTGTTTGTATCATAGGTCATTGCTCATGTTCCTTAAAAGCTAAATTTTTCGAATAATAAACGTGTTAGCATTTTTAAGTAAATTTCAATTTTTGGATAAAGGTTAGTTATAGAATTTTAGAATTTGGTTTGTGCACTTAGCGCATAACCGACTTCCGACTACACCGAAATTGTGGCATGATTTATCAAAATTTTTGAGAAGTAGAATATTTTGAAAAATTTCCCCTTGATTTGAAAAGATTCCTTTTGGAAAAGAAGAAGTAATAAAATGTTTTGTGTTTTTAGTTATTTTTGACTCTTCATTTATTTTTAGAATTTTTGTTCAAAATTTTATTTCGAGGGAAAATGTGCGTCTAAATATTTTGGGGTTTTATTTTTCAAATGATGTACGTATTTGAAAAGTGAGAAAGATTTTTGTGAAACTTTAATTTTTAAGGCTTCATTTTAGGCATAGGGAAGGCAAATAGAGTTAGAATTTGCGAATTTAGCAGTGCATTAAGGTCGACGATATGATAAATGCAAGCGATACCAAGAGAAAAACTTTTATAGCCGTGGAATTTCTTTTTCATACCTTTTCAATGACACATGCAAGTCTATTTTTAGACTTATTTCAGTTTTAAAGCTTGATAATAAGCCTCCTTATGCGTTTTGTGCATGAAATGTTTTGAGTGAATTGGGGCAGCGAAGAAATTTTCCACTGTACTACGGGAATAGGAAGATTATAGTGTGGTTAGAATGTTAAATTCTTCGTCTAAATTCATTTTCGGGCGTAGAGTAAAGTTGAGGAAGCGATTTTTTGATGCATTTGATTATTGGATGATAGGAAGTTGATGTAAAATTGGTTGCTTCATACTTCTATTTGCAGGAGTATGGGGTTTTTGGTTGGAACGATCTTTCAAAAAGCTGCATACATGTAGAACAAGCATTATATATGCACGTTATTTGCACATTTGGTTGCAACATTAGGTGTATACCCATTGGTTATGCAGTTTAAGATAATTAGAAGCCAAAACCATGACTTAGTCATTGATGAAATTTAGGTGACGAAATTCCATTTAGTAGGGAAAGAACGTAACAACCTATAATTTGGTGTTGGTTATTTAATTAGTAGTAGTTAATCAATTGGGCTCTGAAAATGAAATTTGTGCAAACAATGGAATTTGACCACTAAACTTACACCATTGCGTTGGTGGTGAAATTCTAAGCAACTTTCATATTTGGAGTTATGCGTTCAGAGTTCAATCGAAGAAGTTACGGACAAAAAATGAATTCGAAATGAAAATAAGTAAATAAGAAATAATAATGGTTTTATATTAATTAATCGGGCCACAGGACAACCCATCATTGGGGACGGTTGACCCTAGCGGTCGATTGGTCACCTAAGGGCGGTCGATCGGTGGTGACCTGGCGGCTCCAGTAAACCTAAGTCATAACGACCTGACTTTAATATATTTCCATCTAATGGTTCTTGTTGGTTCTAGCGCCTATAAATTCAGGCCTAACCCTCCCTTCTTTTCTCATATTTTTATGGAGGCAGTAGCGAAGCTCTATCATTTTTTCTTCTCCACTTTCTTTCTAAATTATAAAAGATAAGATATTTGTATCTATATTCATACAAATCGGAGAAGAGTAGAAATCTAATAAAAAGGAGAAAAGAAGAGAATCAACCATATGCGTATTTGAGGTAATTTATATATATATATATATATATATATATTTGTATATTTGTATATATTTTCTTTCCTAATCCTAAATCTCTTCTCGTATCTATAATTCTAAAGTATGAATATACACTTTTACACATACCTCTTGGATTAAAAAGGATTTGAAGATGAATAAAATGTTCTATTTCAGATCTGGATATTTGGATCAATTTTAAAATGTGAGTGAGAACTTTTAGATTGTTATAATATGAAAATTATCCTCCTAGTGTTTATTTGATTTTATGCCTAATTGGATAATTGTATATGAGTTGTAGGCAATGCATTGAATACGATCTTAATATAATAAGTATTGCCTATATTTTTGTTTATGAACAGATTTAGCATTGTATAACTTGATCTAGAAATCAGTCCCAAAACTATAATTTGGAATATTGATTTGAATGAAATTTATTCCAGATCTGAAATAGGTTATATAATCATATTATAAATTTGGATTATTACCCTAATCTTGTTAGAATATAAACTTTTCCAATGTTTGGAATTGTTGGAATTTAGATCCATTTAATATTTGTAAATTAGTTTGATTTCTTTCCCTTTCAAAAAGGTACAACGTTATCTAACAAGAAATATATACAAATGGAAAGAGAAGTGTAAAATATGAATTCATTTTAATTTACATTGTATTTCAATAATACAAAGAAATGATTATTCATTGTAATTTCAAACGATGCAATCTTTTATATTTTAAAGTTATATCTTCTGTTTTGGACTAATTTATGAAAATTATAACGAAGAATTTTTTCAGATATGATTCCAATAATTTAACATGGAAAAATATATTCTAGTAAAGGTATATAACTAAAACATATTTGGTAAAAGTAAATAGTTGTATATAATCATCACGCTTATAATAATTAAATAAAAGCTAATAACAACGCTCGCACGTAATATTTGCAAGGATAGTTGACTAATGATTAAAAAAATTAAAAGGTTGTAACTCCAATAAATGGTTATAAACATGGGAGTTGTAGTAATTTGATAGGGTAAATGGATTAACAGGATTGATAAATAAAGAAGTTGAATTGATAAAAATGAAATAGATATAAAATGTTACTAATTTGAAATTAGTAATCATACATAAATGTTTTAGGAAATGTTCATAAGGATTTTATGGACAAATTGACATTATGAGCATTAAGCGGGGATATATAAGTAGATAAATATTTGAACTAAATCTTATTGCCTTAAATAAAATGGGAATTAGTAAGCTAAGTCTAATGTCTACCTAAGATAATATAGACTTAGGATGGTTAATTGGACTTAGTGGGTTAGTGATGCGAGGTCAGTAAAGTCACTCGTTCGAAGATTGCCCTTCACTTTGAGGCTAACAACAGTCGGGTGTACTGACTACTAATGTGAGATATCACTAATCCAATGACCTATGACGATGCGAGAGATTGGACTTGCTTTCTTAATTGAAATGTATTAAATGGTCCAAATTTGAAATTAGGAGCGGTGAGGGATATCTCCATAGGGGTTTGCTTCTAGTTTGAGATCTTTAGTAGCTGAAGGGTTCGCCTCTCTCCTAAATGGAAGTATTAAGTAGCTAGTGAGATTCTAAATAAATAAATAAGGATATCTCTAAAAAGGGTTTACATTAGCGTTGAGGTCTTAAGTGGCTAAAGGGTTTTCCTCCCTACCGAAAGAAGTAATCTAATGAGAAGTCAAATTTATAATTAAAGAGTGAGAGTGGATATCTCGAGAAGAGTTCTCTTCAGCTTTGGGCTCTTAAGTGACTATAACGTCATCTTTCCCTGTAAAAGAAGTATTAAGTAGCCTAATGAAATTTCCAAGCAATGACATCTATATAGTACCATTGAGGAGCACGCTTGTGGAAGTAGTTCTTAAATGACGGTGTATACCTATTTTCCACTAGAAAGTATTAAGTGGCTTGGGTACAGTCTCTTACATTTCTAAAACCGTAATAATAATAGTACCATTTAGGAGCATGCCTTGGGGATAGATCTTAAATGACGGGGTCTCAGTTAAGGTCTTAAATGACCAAAGTCTGCTTATTTTCTAATAAAAGGGTATTTAGTTGCTCGTGTACTGTTTATTACATGCCTACGATTTTATCGGTGATGGTTGTGGTAATAGTTGGACATTAAATACCTAAAGCCTTAAATAGTAATTAGTGGTCTTGTAGGTAGGACCCACTGACAATTGACAACATTGATAGGAAACCACCTTGGGAATAGGTCTTAAAAGACGGGGTCTGCCTCGGTTAAGGTTGTAAATTACAGAGTTTGCCTAGTTCTCTTTTAAAAGTATTATAAAAGCCCACTTCATATTTAGAAGTATTAAGTGGCTAATGGGTTTGGAAGTATTGGATGGTTGATGTGGCCTCATTAATATTTCGTACCTTAGAAAGGGGTAAGTATGTAATTCTATGTGCAATGCAAGGTTGGATTAGAGTTGTTAACCCTAATGTACATAACAATTAAATGGAAATCTATCGGTATAAGTTTATGTTATGGATAGTTTATATTTTTTCGATCGCTAGAACGTTGTTCTGACCCCCTCCTCATTACAACCCACATGATACAATTTAGAGGAATAGATCTTGAAGCTGGATGTGCTTTGTTGGTGGAAAGTCTTCCTTCTCGCATGCTTGATGTTGATTTGACAATCTGCTGCGTAAGAAATACCATTAATTTCAAGGTAGTAGTCATAGTCAGTATTCTTATCCTATTATTGTTTCCACTGTGAGTTTTGATTTTATCAATCTCAGATAATGCTCATGCTTTTTTGCAGGTACAAAATCCAACGATCTGTACTTTGATGGACTTGAGTTTCTATCTTTGTAAAAATTTAGGCCCATTAAGGTATAGGTTATTACAGATATCTTCATATCCACATTCACATCTTTTTTTTCGATATCGAAAATATATCTGCTTTTTGAATATGGATGTGGACGGATTTTGGATTTTTAAGTATCCATTGACAATCCTACGCATAACCGTAACAATAAATTATTTAAAAAACCACATGATTTAATTAATTTATAAAATGTTGTAAATTATTTAAATTAATAAATATTTAAAGAGCATTAATGATTTCTTAGTCTAGTTGATGTTGGAGAGCGGTTAGTATTTATTTGAATATATTTACTATATGATATCGATGTAATTTTAGATGGGTTTAAGTAAAAGATAAGTGCATGAAGTGGTTTATGGAGATTTTATGCCATTTGATAGCATGTAATTTCAGTCGTACCATGAAAAGAGGGATGAGTGGAGACAGATTGATAATCAAGGAAATTAATTAGGAAAGTTTTAATTAAAGAATGAGAAATGTTTCATTCTTTCAATTAAAACAAATTGATAATTCATTTCCTATAGACAATCATTCTTTCCATCTTTCACTTTTCTCTTCTCTCCTCCTAACTTTCTATGGTTGAAAAAATGAAGATTTCCAAAGTTTTATCAATTCCAAATTAAATTCAAACTTAAAAATAATGGAATATAAGTGTTTCATCCATATGTTGAAAGGATTGGGTATATATCTTGGAGATCTGAGGAGATATCTTTATTTAGGGTCTGATGTTTTTGGCTACATCTTAAGGTAACCAACCAATCTCCTTTTTATATTTATTATAATTTATTAGAATAATTCAGATCCCATATGTATACAACTTATCTTGATAATATGTCATAACTTATCTTATCGGTATAGTTTAAATTTTATTTCTTATACAATGAATTTATGTGCATATATTGTTTATTATATCAACTACTATTGTTTAGAAATTAAAGTATGAAAAAAATTGATTTTTTTGATTTAAAGCTAATTATTGTATATATTTAAATTGAATGTATTGTTCAGATCTTAACCATACTTGAAATTACTTCACGAAATAAAGTGAAAGTTTCACATATAATTTATTTATTTTGATTATTAATTATGCTGGTTGTTATTTACATTGTTTTAATTCAGACTTAAAAAGGACTTCAGTGTAAAATCACAAATTTAAAGTCGAATCATTTCTATGTCAAAACTAGTTTTCAAGTTGTTGATTTTAAATTGCAAACCTATGAAATTGTAAGCTTTACATGTATATGTTATCTTAGATTATAATATTATTTTATTATTATGTTCATATATATATATATACATACATATATTACTACAAATATGTGTATTGAGCATCTAAAGAGAACATGTCAAGTTTTTGAGAATAAGGGATTTCGAGCCTGAAGAAAGCAAGATTGTCAAGTATCCAATATTTAATAAAGGACCTTCCAAACCTCATATTACTAAGCCAGCTTATCAAGTCATCCATAATCCTCAATTCCATGAATAACAAGTACTAAGAAATTTGGCACTAATAACTCTTGTGGAAAAGAGGAGGGTGATTCCCTACGACTAGATAATTGGAGCATAAATCCATTCCCTATGGGACTTACGTCGATTTTCGCTCTAGGAAACGAGAGCAAGATAAGGAATGACTCGTTCTTGGAAATGAGAAAAACCATATAACTTCAAGCTAAAGGAATTGTCTTTGAATATGAAATAACAAAGAACTTTAATAAATTTACTCAAAAGTGGCAAAGCGTAGTTGGTCGCTCCTCCGCTCCAAATTGGACTCAAGAATCTTCAAAAAGAAATTTTGCTGTTCTAGCTAATGAACCAATCCAATGTTACAAAAATGCCAAAAGGAGACCAAATACACAATTTTCTGTAAACTTCTAGTCTAGTAGATCCCGTTCCATTACCACCTATTATGAAAAAATCTATCTCCTAACTAAGGAAAGGTTGGACTATTGGCCTTCAAAGAAAAAGCAATCGAGAAAGGAAAGAAATCTTGATGGCGCTTATTGCCAATACCATCAAATGAATGGACATGATACTAATCAGTGCCGAGCCCATAAGGGTGTGATTGAGAATTTTCTGGGAAAACGGAAATCTAAAAGATTATCAATGAAAGTTGAGCAAAAAACCAATGTATTCTCAAAGATCAAGTGCTTAATAAAAGGAAATACTTCATGAAAAGAATTTACAAGTAATGGAAAAGCCTTTGATCCCGTCATGTAACGACCCATAAATTTTTAATAATTAAAATTGTTAAATTGATAAAATTTTGATAATTTAATATGAAGAAAAATAAACTTTGTAATAAAATAAGGAAGGAATGTTAAAGTGGAAATGCGTAATTTATTCATAAGGTAATATAAAAGAATGAAACTTATCTGAATAAATTTATTTGAGGATTCAATCATAATAAATGTACACATCTAACAAATTCAATGTAATTAAGAACAACTGTTAATACAAAGGAAAGTAATTAATTAAATCCATCAGGTCATTGCTTGATTTCTTGCCTTTTTCTACATGGCCTCTTTATTTCTTGCTTTAGCCATACAAACTCTTTTCCTAGCAGTGTATTTCTCATTTGAAAATCATGTACAAGAAGATTTATTTCTCATTTCAAAACTCCTCATTTTCATTTGCATTTAAGAATAAAACATATATACGTTTCTTTCTCCTTAACTTATGCATTTTCTGTTCCTTAGCATTTACTCTCGCTTTACATGCCATCCAAACCATCTATGTATCAACCCAAAATTTTTAATAAATATTTTATTTATTTAATTTAGATAATTTTGTTATTTAAATATAAATTTTGGTGTGGATTAGAATTCCACACACGAATTAATAGAATATTTTTCGGAAATGTGAATTTCGTCAATATGGTCAAATTTTGACTTTTAAATTTAAAATTTTAAAAGTTTGAAAATTTGAATTTTATATTTTATCTTGAAAGTAAATAAAATTTTAAGAATACCGCTTTTCGTTTTGTTAAAATCTGATTTATAATGTGAAAGTTATGCCTTTTTAATTATTGTGTGTAATTTGCTGTATTTAACAAAATTGTTTACTATTATATAAATAATATTTCATTTGGTCATATAATGTTCTAATTTATGTTTTCAAGGGAAAAATAACTTGTTTTGTATATATTTTGGTTTTAAAACATTTTTAAAAGTGTAATTGACATCTTGCAGTGTCAGTTGTATTTTGGTTACAATTTCTAATTTCCAACTTCAATTAATTTAAGAATTTTTTTATTTATTTTTATATTTTTTCTTAAGAACTTATTTTATTCTCGTTCTCACTTTACTTTGTTTCTCAAAGATTTATTTTAAACCATTTTTAAGAAGAGTTGTAATTTCCCAAAGTTAAGTGAATTGTGTTTGCAATTTTCTTAAGCTAGTTTCAATAAATTAAGCTGTTTTCTTTATTTATCTTTCTATATTCCTAACATATAATTATTTATTATCTTTTTCACTTTATTTCAGTTTGTTTTATTTTATTCACTGATTTTTATTTGTTTTAAGGTGTGGTAGAAATTTTTCCAAGCTAGGGGTATTGTGTGTAAATTTTTAACCTTGTTTCAATTTAATAAACTATTTCTTTAATTCTTTTCCAATTTTTTTCTTGAAATCATCACCTAAAATTTTATAAATATAAGAAAATTCTATAATTCTTATTTTGGTTAAAGTTTAACATTAATTGGGATTTTAAATCTTAAACTTCGACTTCTTAATCTTTGAATTTAACTGAATATATTTCATAACAACATTTTATTCCACTTTGATTCTTTTAAATTCGATTATATACCTTTTTAATTAAGAAATTAATATTCGGTAAAAGAAATATATAAGAAACGAATAGTTTTAATCACGTTACTATTGTCAATTATTTGAGCGTACGTTCAATTAAAATTTTGCATCTAGTACACGCTCATAATATTTCATAAATTAGCTAATAAAATCAAATCATTTATATAAGATATACATGTGTACAATGCTTACTTTGCGGTTATTTTACTGATGTTGGTCGTATACTTATTTAAATAAGTAATAAATATTGGGAAAGGAAATAAATTTTACGTATATACATAGTCTATTTCTTAAATGTTAAGTAAATCAAACCAATGTAAACAAATTTCAAATTCAAATTAAGTAGTAAATAGTGTATAAATAAGCTGTTTAATTTCATGTTTAAATGGCGCATTATTTGATGGAATATTGTAACGTATATTTACTACATAAGAAAACGTATAAATTTAAAAGCGTCACTTTTGTTATAAATTTGGGCCTATATTTTGATATGATTTTTGCATCTATAGTGCGCATTCTTAAAAATATTACCTTAGCTAAATAGATAAATATATATGTAGACGTTCATTTCTAAGTGGGAAAGGAATAAATTTTCTTTTGTTGCCTCCCTATATTTAGTAGGAATAAAAAACCTATTGATTTTAATAACGTTCAAACCATTAATTATTGTCGTTTTCTCCCACTCAAATCAACACAAGTTTTTCAAGCTAACGTTCATTTTTCATTTCCGTTTCGAAACAAATTTGTGGAAATTTCTGCACTTTCCTTTTGTTCTTCTGCGAAACACGTTCAACAAATTCATGAATTTCCTTTCTCTTCGCGTGTAACCATGGAATAAAATCTTCAAAATTTCTTCTGACGTTTTATAAATTATTCCTTGCTCTTACACCTAAATTCTCGCAACATATGCAAACTTCCCTATTTAAATATAAACCCGCGTACCCCTTTGATAATGAAAGAAATCATTTATTTCCTTTAACGTTCTAAATTTCAAATCCTTGCTTGCCTTAAATTACGCACCCCTTGATATGTGCTTTCCCATTTTAGCAACCTGTGTTTCACAAATAAGTACAAAACCACGCAATCTTTTCCTTGCTATTTCGAAGTTTGATCTCTTGCCGTTTATCTCTCACAATCATAACACCACGTATCAACTTCATAATTCATATGCACCTAGTTGTTTCCAGTCTTCTTCCTGTGCGTGCGTGAGCTTCAGTAGCATCAGGTAATAACTACAAACTTTATTTCCTTCTTTTGTTTTTCCTTGGTCTTCATTTTTCTGTTTCTCCTTGCTTTATTTCATATCAACTACTCGGCTGCTTTCCACATGCACGTCCCGCCTATATCCACCTCTCCTCCACCGTCAGCGCAACCCTCCCCTTGATGCACCAGTGTGCATGTGCATGCAGGCCGAGCATCAAAAAAATGCATTTGGCTAAAGCCTTGAACCAATAATTTGCGGCACCTGTACTTTAAGATAGAGTAAATATGTTTGCACCACTTTTATATATAAAAAACTGCTTTATTTAATATATTTTTTTGCTTTATTTAATTTTTTTTTGCTTTGTTCGAAATTAAATTCGAGTACTCAGTTTCATTTATTTATTTTGTTCAAGATTTGAATCGAGTCGTTGCTTCCGCTAAAATTTGATCGTGCCTTCGGTACACTTTTTTCGGGTAGACATCATTGTTTGAATAGAACCTTCAACAGCGTAAATGTGGGTATTTCTCACCCGACAAACGTACTTACAGATCTGTAAATTATTAATAAGTGAAATTGTAGAATGATTTTATTTTATATTTTAATTGCCTGTGATAAAAATTTATGAAGTTTAAAAACCCTGTTATTAAACTTACCCATCATCAGTTATATTTTATACTGTTATATTTATGCCGATTATACCATTTATTTATTTACTGTTTATCACACTACAAGTTCCCTGTAGAATATTACGGGCTGAAATGATAGGCTTGAAAGATATTTATTTATTTATTTATTTATTTTTAACTTGGGATTGCGGGCTTGAAATGATAGAACCCGGATTTTCTTTATATATTATGGATTGAAATGATATACTGTCCGTATCACTTGACCTAGGTTAGAAAATATTATACAGACCCGTGGTTATATATATATATATTCTGGAAATATTAAATATTTTTAATTTAGAATGTTATAATATTTTGTTTAAAATTGGATTAAAAATTATTCTTATAAGTATAGTGATATTATACAAGGTAAAAATGTAAATAAATAAATGGTCAAGATTTAAAGTACAAATTTATTTTTGTAAATTTTGATTTGTAAAATAAAATAGAATTCAAGTTAAGAATTAAATTATGATGTTTTGGCATAAATTTAAATAAGTAAATAAATAAAGGGTAAAGTTGTCTATGAATTAAATAGTTAAATAAAGCGAATACTTTAAAATGGAAGTTGAAATATAACCTAATTTAGAAATGTAAAGTGGTTTAGAATAAAGGTAAGTTAAGAAATTGATTAGAAATTAAGTTTATTTTTGAAGTGGTAATTGAACTTAATTATTAAGTAAAATTTATAGAGAATGTTGCACTTGATTTTAATAAGTAAAGTATAGAGAAGTTAGATATATATTTGAAAATTTTACTTTATAATAATCATAAATTATTGAGTAATTTAAATGACTATTCAAAGGTGGAAATTATGATTATATAAGCTAAATTGGTTTAATTTAAGGTTTAATTATTGTTGAAATTATATTGAAGTCTAAAATTTAATTTACTCCAATCTGTTGTAATTGATATTACCGCACTGCGCAAGTGCTGTAGTTGATACAAATGAACTAAGGCTAAACCTTTGGGATTTATATTGGATTTTGTAAGAATTATAACTTCACTTTTAAATAGTTTTAAATGTAGTATTTTGATGGAAATATAAAACTACTTTGGATTTTATAACCACGGGTAATAATAACGCTGGTTGTTAAAGAGACCGGGATCGGATATGGGCATACTCTCTGTCGATACCGAAAACCACTTTGACAATCGTGTATGCGGTGGAGATTCCAGAATGAAGTAGGTTGGTGGCGACGTTTCCTTTGAGGTATGTATGTGGACCCGACTCTCGTGAGTTGGCATAAGATGGTTAAAAATGGAGCGATCGACGGGCTAAGGAGGTAGCACCTCTTATCGGACGCACTTCTTCGTATGACATTCTATTACTTTGTGATTGTTTGGTGCGCACCTTTGGTTCGGGAGTGTTGTTCGAGGTGGGCGGTAGTAGATGCTACGTGCTACCACCGGTCCGGAAGCGTAATTGGTATATCTACCCTGGCATTGCCTAGTTGTTCCTTGTCACCTACCCTAGCGAGCCTTATACGATTTTGGTTTTGTACCATACCTATGGAGTGCCCTCTGACGATGCCCAGTATGAGGGAGATTACGGTACTGTATAGACTATGGGAATATGTTATATGTTAAGGGGAATATTGGGTCACTCCTTAACGCTATTTTAAAGTAAGTTTATTTTACTAATAGACACTATTATAATAGCGAAGTATTACTATATAGAAAATAGTTTAACGAATCCTTAGAGGATGGGCAGTCCCAAGCATCCTTTATGTTACTTGCCTTTGTATCACAGTTCACTTGAATTAGCTTACACTGTATAAGTATGTATGTCCTTACTCGAGTGTTTGTGTTTATTTCTTACGCTCGGGTCAGCCTGAGTTTTAGTTCGGACTTCACTTCTTGGAGCTAGAACTGCTGGAGATCATCTTTATCAAGCTGCTGTCTATTTTTTGCCCAGTTCTTATTTTAGCTTATGTAATCGAGGCAATTGAATATTGAGATTTCTGTGGTTGTTCCAAACTATATTTGGTTTTAAAACTATGTAATTTATACTTATTTTGAGACTTTGTGATAGTGGCTTCATGAACCATATAGTATTTTGATTCCGCTGCGAGTATTCTAATTTCTATGTCTGTGATTTTGTGATTATTTATTTACTGCATATTCTGAGATTTGTTAAATTTTATTTACAACGCGGTATTTTGAACAATTCAAGTCCGACATGTGCGGATGCGAATGGTTGAAAATACCGGGTCGTTACATTTGGTATCAGACTTTGGCTCTAGGAAAAACTTAGAATGTATGGTAAATTTGATTTACAGAATCACTTTCATTCAATCTCTTCCTTTTGATTCGATTTCCTTTGAATTTTAGAACGTTCCCTGTGGTTCCAAAGTTCATTCGTGTCCCTCACTATTCATCTTCTTTCGATTCTGGGGTATCCCATAACTCCACTTTGGATGATCTTTACAGTGAATTGGCGGTCTCGCCAATATTCTAATAATGGGGTGAAACTCCTTTACAATTAGCATTGATTCACCAAAGATTTATATTTATCCTATGTTTAGATGCTAGTATCTTTGGTTATTCCGAACTCTATCTCTTCAGATCGAATGTAGATTTACCCTAGAAAATTCATATCGATCTTATTCTTTAAGTCACGGTTGACCTGGTTAAGGTTGCCCGCGATTTATATAAACTTATCTAGTTCCTTAGTCTGTTATTTAATCATCGGATCTTCTGATTTCAACGTATCTTTAAAAAAAATTCTCTTTGATTTGAGTCCATCAAATTTGAATCTCTATCCTTGTTTTGAAAAATTTATTCCTATATTTGGAAAAAAAATCTTATATATATAAGTATAATTTTCAGAATTTTTATAATTAATTTAAGTAGTTGTCAAGAGATGATAGTCTTTGATTTTATTTATGGTTTTGTAAACCATGGGTTTTGTCTCATATAAATAATTGAACTATAAACAATGTTTATAAATTAATTTGGAAACAGAAATGAATTTAAAATAAGAATTTGAGAATTCAATTTCCGATGGTTTCAAACCTTGTGTTTAAAGTTTTAAAAGGATATATTATTTAAATTATTTTCGAATAGAAATTTGTTTCCAAAGAATTTTAAAGGTTTAAAAATCAGTGCTCTTTTCTTTGTCGCTGGGAAATAATTTTGGTGATGACTGTAGCATCATCGACATTCATTTTTGAGTTTCAAAGCGAAGAGGCCATTCTGTAGTCTGGCTACAGTGTTACCTTGAGAATTTAATTGATTTGAATCTCTAAAATATGACTTGATTTATAATATATAGATATATGATTTAAATTTGATTTACGATATTATGTACATATATTTATTTATCTCTAAATGGTTTGAAGGGAATCAAAAATTTAATTCTTAAATTTTATCTTGAAGAATAATTTCAGTTATAAAAAAGAAAATCAAAATTTTGAATAAATGATTCAAACTTGAATTTGAAAATTTTATTTGTATAATACTCAATTGCCTTTCAGTATAACTTACCTTGATTTTCAGAAGTCAACAATGTAATTGGATAATATACAATATAAAAAGATTTTATAAATAAAATTTGAGTGGTTTTGTTATACACTTAAATTCTAGTTATAAAAAGATTAACAGAGGTAAATAGAATAAAAGGGTAATGGAATAATTTACAATATAAAATGATGTTAAAGGAACTAAGAATTAATTTAAGCAGTTGTAATAAGTGTAAACATATTTAACATAGATGACAAAAATATATTGAGAGAAATAAATTTAATTATAAGTAGGAATAAAGAAGAAATTAATTTATTAAACATATTTTTGAGTATAACAAATGATTTTCAAACTTATGATTTTAGAAAATTTTATTTTAAGATAATTAGAAGATGAAGTAATGAAATTTGAAATAGTTAAATTTAACTTAGGTGAAATTAAATAGATGAAATCAATTATTAATTTAAAATTGAATTAGTATGGTTTAGAGTAATGATTCTATTTTTTGTTTCAATTTAGTTTCCTTTCAGGTTGTTTCTATTCCCCTACCTTCTTCCTTTTCGAGGATGAAAAGTTTTGAGTGGGGGAGAGTGTAACGACCCATAAATTTTTAATAATTAAAATTGTTAAATTGATAAAATTTTGGTAATTTAATATGAAGAAAAATAAACTTTGTAATAAAATAAGGAAGGAATGTTAAAGTGGAAATGAATATTTTATTCATAAGGTAATATAAAAGAATGGAACTTATCTGAATAAATTTATTTGAGGATTCAATCATAATAAATGTACACATCTAACAAATTCAATATAATTAAGAACAACTGTTAATACAAAGGAAAGTAATTAATTAAATCCATCAGGTCATTGCTTGATTTCTTGCCTTTTTCTACATGGCCTCTTTATTTCTTGCTTTAGCCATACAAACTCTTTTCCTAGCCGTGTATTTCTAATTGGCAAATCATGTACAAGAATATTTATTTCTCATTTCAAAACTCCTCATTTTCATTTGCATTTAAGAATAAAACATATATACGTTTCTTTCTCCTTAACTTATGCCTTTTCTGTTCCTTAGCATTTACTCTTGCTTTGCTTGCCATCTAAACCATCTATGTATCAACCAAAAAAATTTAATAAATTTTTTATTTATTTAATTTAGATAATTTTGTTATTTAAAATATAAATTTTGGTGTGGATTAATTAGAATTCCACACATGAATTAATAGAATATTTTCCGGAAATGTGAATTTTGTCAATATGGTCAAACTTTGACTTTTAAATTTAAAAATTTAAAAGTTTGAAAATTTGAATTTTATCTTTTATTTTGAAAGTAAATAAAATTTTAAGAATACTGTTTTTCGTTTTGTTGAAATCTGATTTATAATGTGAAAGTTATGCCTTTTTAACTATTGTGTGTAATTTGCTGTATTTAACAAAATTGTTTACTATTATATAAATAATATTTCATTTGGTCATATAATGTTCTAATTTATGTTTTCAGGGGTAAACTAACTTTTTTGTATATATTTTGGTTTTAAAACATTTTTAAAAGTCTAATCGACACCTTCCAGTGTCAGTTGTATTTTGGTTACAATTTCTAATTTCCAACTTCAATTAGTTTAAGAATTTTTTTATTTATTTTTTTATTTTTTCTTAAGAACTTATTTTATTCTCATTATCACTTTACTTTGTTTCTCAAAGATTTATTTTAAACCATTTTTAAGAAGAGTTGTAATTTCTCAAAGTTAAGTGAACTGTGTTTGCAATTTTCTTAAGCTAGTTTCAATAAATTAAGCTATTTTCTTTATTTATCTTTCTATTTTCCTAAAATATAATTATTTATTATCTTTTTCACTTTATTTCAGTTTGTTTTATTTTATTCGCTGATTTTTATTTATTTTAAAGTGTGGTAGAAATTTTTCCAAGCTAGGGGTATTGTGTGTAAATTTTTAAGCCTTGTTTCAATTTAATAAACTATTTCTTTAATTCTTTTCCAATTTTTTTCTTGAAATCATCACCCAAAAATTTACAAATATAAGAAAATTCTATAATTCTTATTTTGGTTAAAGTTTAACATTAATTGGCATTTTAAATCTTAAACTCCGACTTCTAAATCTTTGAATTTAACTGAATATATTTCGTAACAACATTTTATTCTACTTTGATTCTTTTGAATTTGGTTATAAACCCTTTTAATTAAGAAATTAATATTGGGTAAAAGAAATGTATAAGAAACAAATAGATTTAATCACGTTATTTTTGTCAATTATTTGAGCGTACGTTCAATTAAAATTTTGCATCTAGTACGCGCTCATAAAATTTCATACATTAACTAATAAAATCAAATCTTTTATATAAGGTATACATTTGTACAATGCTTATTTTGCGGTTATTTACTGATATTGGTTGTACACTTTTTAAAGTAAGTAATAAATATTGGGAAAGGAAATAAATTATATATATATACATCAGTCTATTTGTTAAATGTTAAGTAAATCAAACCAATGTAAACAAATTTCAAATTCAAATTAAGTAGTAAATAGTATATCAATAAGCTGTTTAATTTTGCGTTTAAATGGTGCGTTATTTGATGGAATATTATAACGTATATTTACTACATAAGAAAACGTATAAATTTAAAAGCGTCACTTTTGTTATAAATCTGGGCGTATATTTTGATATGAATTTTGCGTCTATAGTGCGCATTCTTAAAAATATTACCTTAGCTAAATAGATAAATATATCTGTAGACGTGCATTTCTAAGTGGGAAAGAAATAAAATTTCTTTCCGTTGCCTCCTTATATTTAGTAGGAATGAAAAACCCACTGATTTTAACAACGGTTGAACCATTAATTATTGCTGTTTTCTCCCACTCAAATCAACACAAGTTTTTCAAACTAACGTTCATTTTCGTTTCGAAACAAATTTGTGGAAATTTCTTCACTTTCCTTTTGTTCTTCTACGAAACATGTTCAACAAATTCATGAATTTCCTTTGCCTTCGCGTGTAACTATGGAATAAAATCTTCAAAATTTCTTCTAATGTTTTATAAATTATTCCTTGCTATTACACCTAAATTCTCGCAACATATGCAAACTTCCCTATTTAAATATAAACCCACGCACCCCTTTGATAATGAAAGAAATCATTTATTTCCTTTAACGTTCTAAATTTCAAATCCTTGCTTGCCTTAAATTACGCACCCCTTGATATGTGCTTTCCCATTTTAGCAACCTGTGTTTCACAAATAAATACAAAACCACGCAATCTTTTCCTTACCGTTTCAAAGTTTGATCTCTTGCCGTTTATCTCTCACAAAATTTACGCAGCTCTCCCTATATAAAATCATAACACCACGTATCAACTTCATAATTCATATGCACCTAGTTGTTTCCAATCTTCTTCCTGTGCGTGCGTGAGCTTCAGTAGTATCAGGTAATAGCTACAAACTTTATTTCCTTTTTTTTCCTTGGTCTCCATTTTTCTGTTTCTCCTTGCTTTATTTCATTTATTTCATATCAACTACTCGGCTGCTTTCCACATGCACGTCCCACCTACATCCACCTCTCCTCCACTGTTAGTGCAACCCTCCCCTTGATGCACCAGTGTGCATGTGCATGCAGGCCGAGCATCAAAAAAGGCATTTGGCTAAAGCCTTGACCAATAATTTGCGCCACCTGTACTTTTAGAGTAAATATGTTTGCACCACTTTTATAAAAAAAATTGGTTTATTTAAATTTTTTTTTGCTTTGTTCGTAATTAAATTCGAGTACTCAGTTTCATTTATTTATTTTGTTCAAGATTTGAATCGAGTCGTTGCTTCGGCTAAAATTTGATCGTGCCTTCGGTACACTTTTTTCGGTTAGATATCATTGTTTGAATAGAATCTTCAGCAGCGTAAAGGTGAGTATTCTCACCCGACAAACGTACGAGGCCTAATCAAAGCACTGTAAGCCTTCGGTCCCGCCTACGAGACCTGGTTGGAGAGCCCCATAGAGGGAGGGTGGAGTAAACCTTCAGTCCTGCCTAAGATGGCCTGGCCAAAGCATCGACCAACCTTCGTTTCCACTTATAAGGATCGATCGAAGTTCCTTTTAGAGGAAGGATGGGTAAGACATTGGTTCTACCTAAGATGGCTAGCCAAACACACCGACCAACCTAAATCATCACCCAAAAGGTAATAAGTGGCTCGATTAAAGCCTAAATCATTGCCTAAAATGTAATAAGGGGATCAATCAAAGCCTAAATCATTACCTAAAAGGTAACAAAGAGTGAAAGAGATTAATCAAAGCCTAAATCATTACCTAAAAGGTGATAAGGGGAAAGAGAGATCAATCAGGCAAGTGTAACTTTGTTTTAAGAGTGGATAAAAGCAATTTTCTAAGTGAAAATGTAATTAAACACAACCAATCTAGCTACGAACTAAAATTAAATCAGCCTTCAAAGGAAAGGTCAATAATTATCTATCACCTAGAACCAAGAGTCTTAGCGTCAAATATACATATCTGAGAACTTCTGAATCTTCTTATCCGAAATATTCTGTCGAATAACGGGAATCTCCATTATCGGTCGAATTTCCACTCTCTTATTAATTGAAATATGAATCTTACTAGATGAATTTTTGTCTTCTTATCAATTGAAGTAATGATTTATGACCTTTTTAGATGGATTTATGGCTTTCTTATAGATGAATTTCTAATTTTCTAACCAGACAGATTTCTGATCTCCTTATCAGATGGATTCCTAGTCTTCTTACTATATGAATATCTGGTTTTCTTATCGGTTAAGTTTCTAGAAGAATTTGTGTACTTCTTATTAAACGAGTTTCTAAATTAGAACATTGCCTTATAATGAAGTTTGTGGAATCCTTGCTCTTATTGAAAATTCCTCAATCTCAAGGCATGAATTTGGACCCGCCTTTATAGGCCAACGAATACTGCAAGGCCCAATAGATATCTCTCATATTAAGTCCTATTTTAAAGCATTCTTCAAAAAGAAAAGAGAAAACAAATTTATTCTTAATCAAAGATCATGGATCATATTGAATCAAATTAAAGCCCTAAACTGAATCGCAAATCTCAAAACAGCTCAACGAGTTTAAATATAAGACAAGATTAGAGAAGAGATACACAGTCTATTAAAAATAGAGAATATTCAGGCACAAAAGTTATATGCTAATTTCCATAAAAAAAGTTATAGATATCAAGCAAAGCTATCCTATTCTTCCCGAGGAGGAGGTTGAGGGAGTGGATAATGCTGGCATACATTTTCTTTCCCTTTCCACTCAACCTCTAGATGACAGGGATGACTTTCGCTTGAAGCAGGGGCATCTCCAAGCAAAAAAGGAGGGCCTCCAAAGTTCTTGAGAGGTCAACATACATATGTAAAAAGAAGCGTTGATAACATTTGTATCCTACCTCTGCTACTCTACTCAACCTCTGGTTCATTTCCGGACCTAAGGAATAGTCAATTTTTAAGCCAAAAAAAGCAATTATTATTTTAAGCAAGTAATCTACAAGGGAATCCAATTGGGAGTTATTAAGCAACATCACCTCAATTATCTTCAATTGATATTCAAGATCCTGCACTTGCCCCTTCAAGGCTTCAATGACATAGAAGCGTTCGATACGAAGAATTGCCACATCCATAAGCTCTTTACGTTTCCTCTCCTTCTTTTAGATAGTATTTGTATCATCGACGGAGCCAATTTGAATCTTTAATGCATGTTCGAGTGTCTCATTAGTCTCCTTTAAATTTTTAACCTTCTTCTTAAGAGCACAATTTTCGCATTCCAATTCCTTGATCCAATTTTGATAGTTATTAAGATAGTTCAAAACTAGTTCATCGCATTTTCCTTTCAGAAACTAGGTGCATTTATATTTATACTCTCAGCACCATCTGGAAATATTTCCATCATCCAAATCTGATTACAAGGAAGAAATTACTTTTTACCAGTTTAGGATTGGAACCTAGTTGTCCTTGTGGGAGTAGGAGTGGAAAGGATGGATTTTCCGCCACTAGTAATAAGCTCTAAAGATTGACATGATACTTGACTCTTCAATAGATCAATTTCAAGATCCTCAATTTTATGATGTAGTCAGGTAATTTTTGCATCAACCTCGATCCTTCGGTCAAAAGGTCCGGGTCGACCAACTGTGACTATGCTCATTTTCAGCTCATGGATCTCCTTGTCTTTCTCTTTGATCTTCCCCTCTAAGCTCGAGGTCATTTCACTCATACTACTTAATGTTTACCTCAACTTTTAGTACTTGTTATACCATTTACAAGCTTCTGGGTTGTTTAGAAATGTTATAACTAAAGCATCTTGAGAAGAGTGCTTCCCAATGTCTAACGTCAATCTGACCTTAAGTTTATCCAGCCTGGAAGTGAACCATTGGATGCAAGCGTTGATTGACTTTTGTAACGATCCAAGTTTTTCGACCATCAAAAAGCGACCCCTAACGATCGATAATTCTAGCGCTTAAATGTTCGACATGCAATACAGTGGACGTATTAGTGTCATTTTTCGACCATCGAAAAGCGACACTAATGCATCCATCATGTTACGTGTCGAACATTTAAGTGCTAGAAATATCGATCGTTAGGGGTGAAAGAATAGGACAAAAGAAAGGAAGAACTAAACAACATAGAATCTCACAATGTAGCGGAACAAAATATGCTATAACAATGGCCTTTACACAAAAGAGAAACTCTAATTTTAATATAAATACATTAATCAGAGTAAAACACAAACATAATCATCGGTCTAGACAGTTATAACAACCTATCCTCACAAATGCTGATGATTTCAACAATAGTGCAACGGGAAATAACATATACATGACTACAACTTGAAGACCTCCAACTCGTCTCCTAAGCTCAAATGCATCCAAGGAAATATATAAATATGCTCGATCTGACCCAAGCATTAAAATAAAATCACACCGAGTCAGTCTGGTAAACCAGAGTGAGAAAGCACACCCTGTCGAATTTTTACATTTCAATACTCGTTTGAAAATAAGGGTAACTCGTAAGACTACGCCGCACATAAAAACGGATAGGATTCTACCTAACGATAACCAAAACAATTTCGATAGAAATCCATTTATATTATAACAATTTCTAGGGATCAAAGTAAAATATGAATGTAGCTGAATTGCTTGCATCTCACGTTTCAGCATACTTGGGCACAACTAAGTCTGTACGATGCTTATTGGAGAATGGATTCCAAACAATGACTGAGCTACTGGGATATCATCCGTCATGGTGCATCTTTAGATTAAATAAAATTAAGGACCTTGTCGCGATCCCCTGCCAACACAGAACCGGCCTTCCACTTGACTAGTAGTACCGAATATGATCTCCCCTCCGTTAGAAGCGTACAAATGAGAGATAATCTCAACTCTAGACAGGGATGATCATATCCTACTTAGGAGCGACTCACTTAGCTTTGCTGCATCTACCCTATTTTAGTCATTCTCGGTTGATGAGGCTTGAGGTTATGTTTTACCTTTTATATAGCACTTCCTACATGGAATGCTAATACTGCCATCCAAATGCAATGTCAGCATTCGTCCATATAAGTTTATTCTAGGATTGAACAAAATGCCTGAGTGCTTCGTCTTCAATTCCATCATCTTCAAGATGTCTTCACTTCGAAACGTTTGAATTGGATCGAAGTGATTTTTATATAACATATCCGATCCAGGTCTCTTCGAAACAACATCCAATAGTTTTCAGTAAACTTGACTCCAATTCTTTAGGAAATAAATAATCAAAGATAAGATTGGAGATCATCTCCTAACCATTAGTGGACAGATTTCCTTATCATCTGTCTTAGGAGAATGAAACGAGATTTATATGCATAGTATGGCATCATCGGAGATAACTATGCCATATAACTCACGCATTTCTCCTATTTTCAAAGTTACCTTTTGGGTCCATATTTGATAGTCAGTTATTTAACTCCCAAATAAACAAACATTCAAATCAAGGATTTATTTCAAATGGGAAAAACCAACATTAGTTAAGCACATAAATAACCTCTAGCCTCCTTAATTAATCTTTTCATCAATTAAAATCACTTTGTGATATTTGTATCAAAATCCTTTTACAAATGTATATATCCACAAATCTCTATTTTTCAATATTTCGAAGATATCCATATACTTATCTTAACTGTATAAGCATATTCACAAAACGGAGGAAAAATATTCTATTTTTACACATTCCTAAGGCCCTTTATAAATTCCTTAATAATCTCTAAAAACCATTTACACACGTCTTTAAATCGTTTCCCAAATCATTTTTAAATTTGTTTATAATCCATAAAACTAATTATAAACTCCTCTTACTAAACTACAAACCCATTTCTAAAATTCATTTATATATATCTAATCATTTACAAAACTCTCTTTACACATTTTAAACAATTTCTCTTTAAGTCTCCCAAACATTTTGATTTCCTTTTTACCAAATTCTAAAACTATTTATAAACTTCTTTCTATACATTATAAATATTCTCCCTTTAGGCCCCCCACCCATTTTTAAAACTCTTCTTATAAACCCAAGTTTGTTAATAAAATTCTATTTATAAATCTTTAAACAATTATAAATAAATAATAATCATTTACTTCAAAACCATTATTATATAACAATATTTAAGAATAATAAATATTTTAAAATAAATAGTTATTATTAAGTTCAAAACATCTTAAATATAATAAATAATTTCAAGACATTATTAAATAATAATAATATTAAATTTTACCATTATTATAAACAGTAATAATTAATTTCCAAAACATTATAAATATCCAACTATTAATTTCAAGCCATATTTATTTTTAAAATAATTAACTCTTTAATATATTAAAATATTGATAAATAACTTTTAAACAACATTAAGTATAAATAAATAATCATTTAAAAAATATTAAAATAAAAATAATCGTAAAATAATATAAAGTATGAAATTAATAATAATAATAATAAATATAAGTAAATAATTATAAAACCATATAAAATATAAATAAATAACTTTAAAACAATACTAAATATAACCTTTAAAAACCACTTCTACCGACTTAAAAAAGCCAGACAATAAGGTTGGAGTAAAATAGAGATTTAATCCTTTTAAAACAAAATATTTTCGAACCCAAATTTAGATTTTAAAAACATCTCCTGTCTCAAAATTTATGTAACATTCCTGAAATATTAGCCAAAATAATTCAATAATTAAATTAATTTTGAATTTAAACTGTGGATTTAATTGTGAATTAATTTGAGATTTCCAAAATAAACTTAATTTTTTAGATTATAAATAGAAATTTGGTTTATGGATAATTGTATTAGAGATAAATATGCACTATAATTTGAATAAATATGTATATAGATTGAAAGTTAAAATTTTAAATAAGATTTTTGATTTTGAAAAATTCAAAATGTATATATTTATAAATTTGGATTTTAAAACCACATAATTTTATACTAGTAGAAATTTGGTAATATTTATTTTGAAAATTTATATGAATGTAAATTGTGTTAATATAAATTTTTAAATAAGTATATAAACATTATTAAAAAAAATTTAATTAAATGTAAGAGAATAATTGGAATAAAATTTTGTTTTGGAAATATAAATAAAAATTAGTTTTAAATCATTTGTTTCTTTAAATTGGTATAAGTTGAAATAACAAACAAAAAATGTATATATGTAAATATTGGCTAAGAAACAAAATTCTTTCAACATTGTATATATGTATATGCTAACGAATAAAAGGTAAATTCATTTATAAAATAAATGTGATATAAAATAAAATAAAATAAACATTCTTTTGTCTTTAAAAAATTTAAAAACAAACATATGCATACATGCACATGGGTTTGGAGTAAAGAGATTAGCAAAAATCTAGGGTTATGATGATTTCTTACAAATGGCATTCAATGTAATTGTTTAAATAAAATATTAAAATTAAAAAAATTACAACAACTCTTCATTTCCCCATATGCAATCATATTAAACATCTCAGCAAATCTGAACAAACAAGTAAAAAGAGATTTTGCATTTCAAATCTCAACAAAGAAAGTTCAGAAAAAAAAAAGGGGGGAAAACTGCAAATCTCTTCAATTCATTTCAAGCTAAAAATCTGAAGTGTTATCAAACTATAGTGATACCTTCATCTCAAGTAAGTTTTTAACATCAAAAGTAATAAATTTTTGGTTTCAAAATCAAGTTTTAACACAAACAAATTTCAAAACTGCAGTTTAAAATCAGCTACTGCATCAAAATAATCAAGAAAGAAAAAAAAATTGCTTCAGGCTGGGAAGCAAGTGCAGGGTTTCTGAAAGTAAATAAAGGCAAGTGAATTTTCTTTTTTAAGATTTGAACTTAATATTGGTAGTAATCAGTAACTAAAGCGTAAGTTTAAATCAATAAGTTTAATTGGTTGCAGGAAGAATCAAGTTCAGGGCAACAATTATATTCTGGTTTCAATTGCAGGGTTCCCTTGTTATATAACAAGAAATTCATACTGAAGGTAAGAAAATTAATAAAATTTTATAATAAAGTGAATTAGTAAATACAATAAGGAAAGAACAAAGATCTATGTTGATAATTGACAGATCCAAACTTAAAAGAATTTAAAGTGGCAAAAGGAAAAAAAAAAGCTGGTTCCAGGCAAAACATTTTCTCTGGCCTCTCTGTTTTTCTCTGTTACAAAGATCTAGGTGAGCAACTTTCCCTCCTGAAACTTATTTTCTTGTTAATGCTTGTGAGTAAATGTTTTTTTTAAAAAAAAACAGTTGAAACCTATTCTAATGTCATGCATGTGTTGTTATTTACTTTATTAAAATTTTATAGCTTAAATTTATATGGATTAGTACCTGAATGTTGTGACAGTTTGTTGATTTCATGTAGGAGTATTTACTGTAAATGATCTGTTTAAAGAAAATTTTAACCCCTCTGTTATTTCAAAGTAAAACTTCTGAGTAAACTTCAAATTGAAATACAGTAGGGTGATACTGATTTGATATTTTCAAATATAGAAATTAGATTCAATATGAGTTAGGTATCAAAGATAAATTTGCATATGAAACAGTTGAGAAAAACTGCAGGAAGTAGAATATGCAGTAAAATCAAATAATTATACCAAGTAAATCATGATCGAATTTTGATAAAAAAATTTTATATCCTAAATCTATAATGTATGATATGAATTTTAAAACAGAAATCAAAATTTTTAGCTTACAGTTGATAATGAATTTTGGATTTTTCTATAATTGGGGGTTTTGTCAAATTCATGTGACTAAGTGATTTATAAGCTTTAAAATGTGAATTGAAGCTGTGTTAATTGATGATTAACACTAGAAAAATACAGGATAATTTTTCTAATGTGTAGATTGAGCGAATTGGATTAAAGTAGGGTTTAAGATTGTATTTGGATGGTTTGACTGTGGAAGCATTTCGCGACTTGTTTATATGACCGGAGACGATCGCATGTTGGTGGATAGTAGCGTGAGGTTGTAGCAAGTTGATGAGGGTGACGGCGAGGTTCAACGGCGGCGTTGGTGATGACCGTGGAGGTGAGTTTTGTGGTAATGGGTTCTGCAGTATTTTCGACCTTTGGGTCGAATTTTGATTCGAGTGTCTTCATTGTGATCTGGGTATGGTTTGAGGATCGGGGGCGTTAGTGCGACCGTTGTCGATGGTCGCGACGACCAAGTATGGCCGGAGGGCGTTGGACACGTGCACAAGTATGGGGTGTGCACAGTTTTTGGGTCTGGGAATTTCGAGATGGGGAAGATGATAGGAACACGGAGGGAAGCTCGTGTTTGACTCGGGGAAACTGTCGTGTTTTACCCTGTATGGCTCGTAGCAGGTTAGTGTTGGGTTTGCATGGGGTAGGTTCGGGGCAACTGGGTATTTTACTCGATGCTGGGTTGTTGCTTTTACTTTAGTGTTGTTATTTTATGAAAGTACAAACTAGAACTTGCTGATGTTTAACATCGAGTTCAAATTTATAAAGAGATGAACTTTCAGGTTTATAAAAGTAAACAAGTTTATAAATTTAGAAGTCGTTGTTTTGAAATAAAGTAAAGGTTCTAAAAGGGGTGTTAATGGTATTTATTTTAAATTAAAATTTGTTTAAAAATGATTTTTTTTTTTTTTTTTTTTTTTTTTTTTTTTTTTAACTAACTTCATTTAAGATTTAAAAAGAAAATGTTTGAATTTAAAATATTAATCAAAGTTTCTAAGTAAATTGTTAAGTAATGTTTTAATAACAGAGTTTTACAAATTAGTTTGAAAATAAATAAGTTCAAGTTGGATAATTAAAGTGTTTTAAATTTCCAATTTGATTTCTAAATGTTTTATTTTCAGATAAGAGTAAGGTTAGAATTTTGTAACCGGTACTTTTAGTAATTAAATATTGATAATTGAATCATTTTTAATTATCAAGTTTTATTTGTTCATAAATGATTTAATTAAGATGATGTTTTCTTAATTAAGAATCTTTTAATATAATAAGCTAAGAATCATTTAATTAATTTTAAATGATTAAGTTAATTAGTTAATTAAGTAATTATATTATGATTAATTAAGTTAATCACTTTGGATTAATCTAATATAATACTTAGGGAAGTAATTAAGTGATTAATTGCTAAAGGTAATTAAGTAAAGGACAAATACTTTATTAAAAGTAATTAAGTAATGTGATTAAGAGTTAATCATTTGAGTTATTAATTGAAGAATTAATTAATAATTAGTTAAAGGATTAAATTATTTGATTAATGATTAATGAATAAAATAGTTAAGAATAATTAATTAAGTGATTAATTACATGTTAAAGTAATTAAGTATGGATAATTAATGATTAAAGTTTTATTAATCAAATGTTTGAAGGTTAATTAATTTAAAGAAAAATTTATTTAATTAATTAATGAAGGTGATTAAGACTAAATCAATTGTAATTAATGATAATTAATTAAAGATTACTAATGAAAGTAATTATATGGTTAATTAATTTTAAACCATACAATTTATTCATCTTAATTGTAGATGTTTGATTGTTACTGAATGATGTGTGTTGGATTGATATTTTGATATGTGATGTGATGCTATTTGATGCTTCGTGCTAAGATGTTATGTCTGTGATATATATATGATTATATGAATATGCAAATCCTTTGACCTGTAAAACGGCATTTGAATTTCGATGCGACAGGGAGTCGGATTCCAGTTGGTTATCCGAAACCCACATCGAATCGTGATGATTGAATCTGTGATGATTGATGTTGTGTACTATTGTGTTGAACCCTTGGACCACACTTATACACACACAAATATGGATTGCACGTGGAAATTAGTTAAGTCACAGATTTTTTGAAATTGTTTTAAAATTAAATTTTTAAATCCAAAATAGTTTTTGAACTAGAATTGAAGCTTTTGAAAATGGTTATTTTTAAATAACTTGATTAAGTTTTGAAAATTTAGATAATTGGATTTAAATTTGAATTCAATATTTGGAATTGAATTCTAAAATTTGGAAACTATTGTTTAAAAAGTTATCCAACTTATAAATGGATTTATATGGGTTTTTAAACCATTTTAAAAAGTGATGTTTGGAATTTAAATTTAACCCAAGATTTCAACTTGTATAAATCGGACTTTTCTGAAACGAAAACTGTTGTTTTCAAATAATAGAAGCTTTCATATAAGAAATGGTTTCCCAATGTGTGTTAAAATGATTTCGAATCTAAAATGAAATGGTTTTCCAAGTTATAGATAAATCTTTGGAAACGGGTTTTGAAAGCTATAAGTTAAATCTTTAATTTAAAGATTTAAATGAGTTAATCAAATTGAAATAGAAATTGTTTTGGAAATCTATGAATGGATCTTTGTGAACTTTGTGAAATAAATCTTTTTGTTTGAAGATTTTAAAATGGTAATTTGTTTAATCATTTAAAAGAAAAGTTTGGATTTTTAAGTTGTGACTTAACTAAAATCCCATATCCATATGTTTTAAAATATGGCGCTTACTATTCGGTTTAGCCGGGAGAGGACCTTGTGTCATATAACCCATTCCGAATAGTGATACGACGTTATGGATAGCAATTGAAGACCGGTGGTGAAGACCGGGTATTTGTGAGAACGATAGGATAACCTATCGATTGTCTCTGCACCGAGTAGCTACGGTATAGAGATTCCCTTAGTGATGGGAAGTCCGATCGGGATTGTGGATACCCGGATTTGCAAGGGCTTCTTCGGAAGTGCCTTCGGTTCTGTTCGAACCCGGAACAGACTTGTATGGTTGTATGTCCGACATTACACTTTGAGATATTAACCGATCTCTATCAAATACATTTCTGCTTGGTGGCGGGGAATTTATTCTCTTAGCTTAACACCCTTCTCTGAGACGTACGAGCTCAGAGGTTATGTAGTTGATATTTATCAGTGATATATTCCCAATTTGGTAATGTGGCATGCTGAGTGCTGCTGTTGATGATCATTGGTTGATCATTTGTGATATGATCATTTGTTTGATCATTTATCTTTGTGATCATTGCTTTGGTCATCTGTTGACCCAAAGCATGGCTTTGTGCCAAAGCGTAGCTTTGTGGACGAGACTGCATCAGGACCTCACTCCCCGGAAATGGTCGAAACAGGAAAGATGCGGCAAGGTTATGAGGGTCGCTCCCTTTAGGGTATGTCATTCCCTTCTGGTAAAGGGTGGTATCAGGTATGGAGCCCTGGTATTTAACCTATGTGGTTGCTCCAATCCCATTTACTGTGTGGTTGTTGCTTTGAGGCGCCTCGGATAAAGGTCCCAAAGGACCGGGGGATGGCATATTCGTGTAGTAGTTACCTAGTTACAGAGGTAACCCGGCCTTGTGTTGGCAGAGATCTAACCGTAACGTTAGTTCTCGGGACGTCCCGCCAGAGGCGATCCCATGTGGCAGTAGGAAGTTCCTTAGCCTGACCATTTGTTGGAAATCCATTCTTCAATTACGTGCCTTGTACGGTTTTAGTTGTAGAACCTGCCATTTAACATGGCAGCTATAGTAGGCATAGTATCATGGTACCTATGCTGGCTAGGATTTATATTATACTTTCGAAAGATTTTCCACTATGCACTAGTAATAATATCAAAGAATTTTCCTCGTAGTAAGCATGTTTGACTATCATAAGGAGAAATCTCCCCCATGTGTGCGTTTGCATTGTGTGTGTGCCGGGAGGCCTTATGGTAGTTTCATTTTCCAAAAAGCATTGCGGATTTCAAATTTAAATTTTGTTGTTTGTTTTAAAAGACCAAATGCTTTTGTTTGCTCATACCAGTCCCATGACTGACCTGGAGTTTATTGTTCCTTTCCTAAACTCTGGGTGCCCACTATTTTCCCACACGGGCAGTCTAGAGTTGGGTTTTCAGATGATCTATTGTAGATGTAGATTCGATAGCTTTCAGCCTTAGGATTTGGCAATCGCATTTGGATCGAGTTGCTTCTCTTCATCTTGATTTGGGAGTCCGAGCTATCGCTGGATTGGTGATTTGGAGATGGAGATTACCGAAGCTGGAGTTCTTTCTTGAAGCTACATTGGAGATTTTGTTCCGCTGCTAGTGTTATCTTTTCTTTCCGCTGCTGTTATCTTGTATCATATCTCTGATGTATAATAGTATCTATTGTATCGTCTGTTGTATCATTCATGTGTATCAGTTATTGTATCAAATGCTGTATATGAAGTATATTATTCATTTCTTCCGCTGTGTTATTTACTTAATGTGTTATAAGCTCCGGCGAACCAGGTTCGACGTTTGGATCTGCGGCATTTGAATACGAGTGTCGTATTCGGTGCCGATTTTCGAAGGTCGAGTCAGGGTCGTTATAATTGGTATCAGAGCTGATGGTTAAAACCTTAGCTCAGGAGTATAACACATTAAGTAACTCATTAGAGATAGGGTGAAGTAAACCCTAAAATGAGTATATCCCTGAGATATCCGTTCGAATGCCTCAGTAAATTCTCTCACTATCCACTGATAGTAAGTATGAGTGCGAGAAGTGAACGAGATAGGGACAGGGAATACCACTACTAATGGTCAATACCCTGAAATAGCGGAAACAACTTTTCTCCATCAACCTCCTTTGATTCGATTCTCAATTCTTTTGATTGCTTCGTGACAGCTCCAGAAAGAAGTTTCGGTGTGATGATGGCCATACGTATCGTTGTAGAAAATTCTTACTTTGTATCTTCATCGATTTCTTATCAGCTTTTCGATCTAAACTCTAATGAATTTGAAATTGAAAAATTAAATAAATTGGAAATTTTAAATTAAGTAAACTGGTTAACTAATATGAAGATTTAATCTATCTATTTATTCTCTGGGGTCCGATATAGTCTACGAACGATTAGTTATCCCTTCGAACTAATCAATACCCTTGCATATTCGTAGACCGGTGGACCCGAGTATCTTGTGTAATAATTGTATGAGTTCGTTCTCATATTATTGATATTCTGGTTTGGGTAGACCAAATGCAGAATAAATATTTCGATCTGATCTGATCAATCATTTCTTTATCTATCATCTATTCTTTGTCGTCTTCCTTGCAATTTCGAGGACGAAATTCTTTTAAGGGGGGGAAATCTGTAACATTCCTGAAATATTAGCCAAAATAATTCAATAATTAAATTAATTTTGAATTTAAACTGTGGATTTAATTGTGAATTAATTTGAGATTTCCAAAATAAACTTAATTTTTTAGATTATAAATAGAAATTTGGTTTATGGATAATTGTATTAGAGATAAATATGCACTATAATTTGAATAAATATGTATATAGATTGAAAGTTAAAATTTTAAATAAGATTTTTGATTTTGAAAAATTCAAAATGTATATATTTATAAATTTGGATTTTAAAACCACATAATTTTATACTAGTAGAAATTTGGTAATATTTATTTTGAAAATTTATATGAATGTAAATTGTGTTAATATAAATTTTTAAATAAGTATATAAACATTATTAAAAAAAATTTAATTAAATGTAAGAGAATAATTGGAATAAAATTTTGTTTTGGAAATATAAATAAAAATTAGTTTTAAATCATTTGTTTCTTTAAATTGGTATAAGTTGAAATAACAAACAAAAAATGTATATATGTAAATATTGGCTAAGAAACAAAATTCTTTCAACATTGTATATATGTATATGCTAACGAATAAAAGGTAAATTCATTTATAAAATAAATGTGATATAAAATAAAATAAAATAAACATTCTTTTGTCTTTAAAAAATTTAAAAACAAACATATGCATACATGCACATGGGTTTGGAGTAAAGAGATTAGCAAAAATCTAGGGTTATGATGATTTCTTACAAATGGCATTCAATGTAATTGTTTAAATAAAATATTAAAATTAAAAAAATTACAACAACTCTTCATTTCCCCATATGCAATCATATTAAACATCTCAGCAAATCTGAACAAACAAGTAAAAAGAGATTTTGCATTTCAAATCTCAACAAAGAAAGTTCAGAAAAAAAAAAGGGGGGAAAACTGCAAATCTCTTCAATTCATTTCAAGCTAAAAATCTGAAGTGTTATCAAACTATAGTGATACCTTCATCTCAAGTAAGTTTTTAACATCAAAAGTAATAAATTTTTGGTTTCAAAATCAAGTTTTAACACAAACAAATTTCAAAACTGCAGTTTAAAATCAGCTACTGCATCAAAATAATCAAGAAAGAAAAAAAAATTGCTTCAGGCTGGGAAGCAAGTGCAGGGTTTCTGAAAGTAAATAAAGGCAAGTGAATTTTCTTTTTTAAGATTTGAACTTAATATTGGTAGTAATCAGTAACTAAAGCGTAAGTTTAAATCAATAAGTTTAATTGGTTGCAGGAAGAATCAAGTTCAGGGCAACAATTATATTCTGGTTTCAATTGCAGGGTTCCCTTGTTATATAACAAGAAATTCATACTGAAGGTAAGAAAATTAATAAAATTTTATAATAAAGTGAATTAGTAAATACAATAAGGAAAGAACAAAGATCTATGTTGATAATTGACAGATCCAAACTTAAAAGAATTTAAAGTGGCAAAAGGAAAAAAAAAAGCTGGTTCCAGGCAAAACATTTTCTCTGGCCTCTCTGTTTTTCTCTGTTACAAAGATCTAGGTGAGCAACTTTCCCTCCTGAAACTTATTTTCTTGTTAATGCTTGTGAGTAAATGTTTTTTTTAAAAAAAAACAGTTGAAACCTATTCTAATGTCATGCATGTGTTGTTATTTACTTTATTAAAATTTTATAGCTTAAATTTATATGGATTAGTACCTGAATGTTGTGACAGTTTGTTGATTTCATGTAGGAGTATTTACTGTAAATGATCTGTTTAAAGAAAATTTTAACCCCTCTGTTATTTCAAAGTAAAACTTCTGAGTAAACTTCAAATTGAAATACAGTAGGGTGATACTGATTTGATATTTTCAAATATAGAAATTAGATTCAATATGAGTTAGGTATCAAAGATAAATTTGCATATGAAACAGTTGAGAAAAACTGCAGGAAGTAGAATATGCAGTAAAATCAAATAATTATACCAAGTAAATCATGATCGAATTTTGATAAAAAAATTTTATATCCTAAATCTATAATGTATGATATGAATTTTAAAACAGAAATCAAAATTTTTAGCTTACAGTTGATAATGAATTTTGGATTTTTCTATAATTGGGGGTTTTGTCAAATTCATGTGACTAAGTGATTTATAAGCTTTAAAATGTGAATTGAAGCTGTGTTAATTGATGATTAACACTAGAAAAATACAGGATAATTTTTCTAATGTGTAGATTGAGCGAATTGGATTAAAGTAGGGTTTAAGATTGTATTTGGATGGTTTGACTGTGGAAGCATTTCGCGACTTGTTTATATGACCGGAGACGATCGCATGTTGGTGGATAGTAGCGTGAGGTTGTAGCAAGTTGATGAGGGTGACGGCGAGGTTCAACGGCGGCGTTGGTGATGACCGTGGAGGTGAGTTTTGTGGTAATGGGTTCTGCAGTATTTTCGACCTTTGGGTCGAATTTTGATTCGAGTGTCTTCATTGTGATCTGGGTATGGTTTGAGGATCGGGGGCGTTAGTGCGACCGTTGTCGATGGTCGCGACGACCAAGTATGGCCGGAGGGCGTTGGACACGTGCACAAGTATGGGGTGTGCACAGTTTTTGGGTCTGGGAATTTCGAGATGGGGAAGATGATAGGAACACGGAGGGAAGCTCGTGTTTGACTCGGGGAAACTGTCGTGTTTTACCCTGTATGGCTCGTAGCAGGTTAGTGTTGGGTTTGCATGGGGTAGGTTCGGGGCAACTGGGTATTTTACTCGATGCTGGGTTGTTGCTTTTACTTTAGTGTTGTTATTTTATGAAAGTACAAACTAGAACTTGCTGATGTTTAACATCGAGTTCAAATTTATAAAGAGATGAACTTTCAGGTTTATAAAAGTAAACAAGTTTATAAATTTAGAAGTCGTTGTTTTGAAATAAAGTAAAGGTTCTAAAAGGGGTGTTAATGGTATTTATTTTAAATTAAAATTTGTTTAAAAATGATTTTTTTTTTTTTTTTTTTTTTTTTTTTTTTTTTTTTTTTAACTAACTTCATTTAAGATTTAAAAAGAAAATGTTTGAATTTAAAATATTAATCAAAGTTTCTAAGTAAATTGTTAAGTAATGTTTTAATAACAGAGTTTTACAAATTAGTTTGAAAATAAATAAGTTCAAGTTGGATAATTAAAGTGTTTTAAATTTCCAATTTGATTTCTAAATGTTTTATTTTCAGATAAGAGTAAGGTTAGAATTTTGTAACCGGTACTTTTAGTAATTAAATATTGATAATTGAATCATTTTTAATTATCAAGTTTTATTTGTTCATAAATGATTTAATTAAGATGATGTTTTCTTAATTAAGAATCTTTTAATATAATAAGCTAAGAATCATTTAATTAATTTTAAATGATTAAGTTAATTAGTTAATTAAGTAATTATATTATGATTAATTAAGTTAATCACTTTGGATTAATCTAATATAATACTTAGGGAAGTAATTAAGTGATTAATTGCTAAAGGTAATTAAGTAAAGGACAAATACTTTATTAAAAGTAATTAAGTAATGTGATTAAGAGTTAATCATTTGAGTTATTAATTGAAGAATTAATTAATAATTAGTTAAAGGATTAAATTATTTGATTAATGATTAATGAATAAAATAGTTAAGAATAATTAATTAAGTGATTAATTACATGTTAAAGTAATTAAGTATGGATAATTAATGATTAAAGTTTTATTAATCAAATGTTTGAAGGTTAATTAATTTAAAGAAAAATTTATTTAATTAATTAATGAAGGTGATTAAGACTAAATCAATTGTAATTAATGATAATTAATTAAAGATTACTAATGAAAGTAATTATATGGTTAATTAATTTTAAACCATACAATTTATTCATCTTAATTGTAGATGTTTGATTGTTACTGAATGATGTGTGTTGGATTGATATTTTGATATGTGATGTGATGCTATTTGATGCTTCGTGCTAAGATGTTATGTCTGTGATATATATATGATTATATGAATATGCAAATCCTTTGACCTGTAAAACGGCATTTGAATTTCGATGCGACAGGGAGTCGGATTCCAGTTGGTTATCCGAAACCCACATCGAATCGTGATGATTGAATCTGTGATGATTGATGTTGTGTACTATTGTGTTGAACCCTTGGACCACACTTATACACACACAAATATGGATTGCACGTGGAAATTAGTTAAGTCACAGATTTTTTGAAATTGTTTTAAAATTAAATTTTTAAATCCAAAATAGTTTTTGAACTAGAATTGAAGCTTTTGAAAATGGTTATTTTTAAATAACTTGATTAAGTTTTGAAAATTTAGATAATTGGATTTAAATTTGAATTCAATATTTGGAATTGAATTCTAAAATTTGGAAACTATTGTTTAAAAAGTTATCCAACTTATAAATGGATTTATATGGGTTTTTAAACCATTTTAAAAAGTGATGTTTGGAATTTAAATTTAACCCAAGATTTCAACTTGTATAAATCGGACTTTTCTGAAACGAAAACTGTTGTTTTCAAATAATAGAAGCTTTCATATAAGAAATGGTTTCCCAATGTGTGTTAAAATGATTTCGAATCTAAAATGAAATGGTTTTCCAAGTTATAGATAAATCTTTGGAAACGGGTTTTGAAAGCTATAAGTTAAATCTTTAATTTAAAGATTTAAATGAGTTAATCAAATTGAAATAGAAATTGTTTTGGAAATCTATGAATGGATCTTTGTGAACTTTGTGAAATAAATCTTTTTGTTTGAAGATTTTAAAATGGTAATTTGTTTAATCATTTAAAAGAAAAGTTTGGATTTTTAAGTTGTGACTTAACTAAAATCCCATATCCATATGTTTTAAAATATGGCGCTTACTATTCGGTTTAGCCGGGAGAGGACCTTGTGTCATATAACCCATTCCGAATAGTGATACGACGTTATGGATAGCAATTGAAGACCGGTGGTGAAGACCGGGTATTTGTGAGAACGATAGGATAACCTATCGATTGTCTCTGCACCGAGTAGCTACGGTATAGAGATTCCCTTAGTGATGGGAAGTCCGATCGGGATTGTGGATACCCGGATTTGCAAGGGCTTCTTCGGAAGTGCCTTCGGTTCTGTTCGAACCCGGAACAGACTTGTATGGTTGTATGTCCGACATTACACTTTGAGATATTAACCGATCTCTATCAAATACATTTCTGCTTGGTGGCGGGGAATTTATTCTCTTAGCTTAACACCCTTCTCTGAGACGTACGAGCTCAGAGGTTATGTAGTTGATATTTATCAGTGATATATTCCCAATTTGGTAATGTGGCATGCTGAGTGCTGCTGTTGATGATCATTGGTTGATCATTTGTGATATGATCATTTGTTTGATCATTTATCTTTGTGATCATTGCTTTGGTCATCTGTTGACCCAAAGCATGGCTTTGTGCCAAAGCGTAGCTTTGTGGACGAGACTGCATCAGGACCTCACTCCCCGGAAATGGTCGAAACAGGAAAGATGCGGCAAGGTTATGAGGGTCGCTCCCTTTAGGGTATGTCATTCCCTTCTGGTAAAGGGTGGTATCAGGTATGGAGCCCTGGTATTTAACCTATGTGGTTGCTCCAATCCCATTTACTGTGTGGTTGTTGCTTTGAGGCGCCTCGGATAAAGGTCCCAAAGGACCGGGGGATGGCATATTCGTGTAGTAGTTACCTAGTTACAGAGGTAACCCGGCCTTGTGTTGGCAGAGATCTAACCGTAACGTTAGTTCTCGGGACGTCCCGCCAGAGGCGATCCCATGTGGCAGTAGGAAGTTCCTTAGCCTGACCATTTGTTGGAAATCCATTCTTCAATTACGTGCCTTGTACGGTTTTAGTTGTAGAACCTGCCATTTAACATGGCAGCTATAGTAGGCATAGTATCATGGTACCTATGCTGGCTAGGATTTATATTATACTTTCGAAAGATTTTCCACTATGCACTAGTAATAATATCAAAGAATTTTCCTCGTAGTAAGCATGTTTGACTATCATAAGGAGAAATCTCCCCCATGTGTGCGTTTGCATTGTGTGTGTGCCGGGAGGCCTTATGGTAGTTTCATTTTCCAAAAAGCATTGCGGATTTCAAATTTAAATTTTGTTGTTTGTTTTAAAAGACCAAATGCTTTTGTTTGCTCATACCAGTCCCATGACTGACCTGGAGTTTATTGTTCCTTTCCTAAACTCTGGGTGCCCACTATTTTCCCACACGGGCAGTCTAGAGTTGGGTTTTCAGATGATCTATTGTAGATGTAGATTCGATAGCTTTCAGCCTTAGGATTTGGCAATCGCATTTGGATCGAGTTGCTTCTCTTCATCTTGATTTGGGAGTCCGAGCTATCGCTGGATTGGTGATTTGGAGATGGAGATTACCGAAGCTGGAGTTCTTTCTTGAAGCTACATTGGAGATTTTGTTCCGCTGCTAGTGTTATCTTATATTTCCGCTGCTATTCTTTGTATCTCTGATAATGTTGATATCTCTTGTACCATTCTGTTGTATCATTCATGTGTATCAGTTATTGTATCAAATGCTGTATATGAAGTATATTATTCATTTCTTCCGCTGTGTTATTTACTTAATGTGTTATAAGCTCCGGCGAACCAGGTTCGACGTTTGGATCTGCGGCATTTGAATACGAGTGTCGTATTCGGTGCCGATTTTCGAAGGTCGAGTCAGGGTCGTTATAATTTAACTCCAACTCTAATGAAAATTTATAGTATTTTTATAATAGTAATTCGAGGTCAACAGTTAACAAACGCTTAAGCAATATCGATATTGGTTTTGTATTACTATTGGGTTTCAATTTTAAACATAAACAGTGTTATAACGAATAGTGTCCATGAATCAGGTTTTATACCCAATAATTCATATAATAGGAATTTTATTGGAAATAAATTAATATTAGCGAGGAATCTCGTCGGATCCCTCCACTCGGTCTCCCTGCATCACAAATAATATAAAATTATATAATATGGGTCATCCACTACAAGGCGGGTTATATAAAGTGTTATCCACCCTAAGGGCGGAAATAAATCCAAACCAACTAATAAAATATTAAATCATCTAAATATCCGATCAATAAATTTTTATTGACTATATAACATTACTAGTTAACCAAAAAGGTGAGTTAACTCACCATTATTCCGTTGTCGCCGAGGTGTTCTGGTTTAGCGCAATATTCCAATGGCTTAAATTTCAACCAATTCCATTCCATAGAAGATGATGATATGATCCAAAGCGACTGATGGCGTCCGAATATACAATTGAAACTAATATTTTTTATATTTAAATCAATTAAATATTCCAAAATCAAATAATCGAAATTTCAGGTCGTTACAACTTTCTATTAAAAAATAAATAAAAGAAGATGAAATCAGTACACAGAAATGTGCTCTTTTATTAATAATGACAAGGTTTACAAACATGAACAAATTCAAATTACGTTAAAAATTCAAGTTTTATATATTCAATTCTTAAGTTGAGAACTAGTGATTTGAGCTTATTTGAGTGAACAGGTGGACATAGGGAAAATAGAGTCAATAGAGGTATTATACTCTTAAGGAGTAATAACTTGAGGAAATTGATAATAATCTCGTCTCTCAACAGGGGGATTAGATTCTTCAAAAAGAAATTTAGTGTAATTAAGCCAGATGTTTTTAAGCAAACTATCTTTTTCGTTACCTAAGAAATCAAATATAGGTGGAGGAGTTGTGTGTAAACTTCTTAGAGTTCCCTAAAAAAGCAGTATTTTGCTAGTTGAGAGGTTTTGAGAGTTAATGTTTTCCTCTTAAAATCCATTTTTAGAGTGATAAATTTACTTAAGAGTTCCTTTGAAATGGAAGTGCCCAATGGTCCCTTAATCTGGGTATTTCAAAAAAACAAATCAAGCTGTAAAAATATAAATGTTGATATTTATAAAGATTATACGAATAACATAATACAATAACAAAATCACTTAGGTTCATTCAATATGGACCCTTTGCAAAATTCGAAAATAAATTTCTCTTTGTTAACCTTAATCTTCTTAGGAGGAAGGGTGTTGGGGAAAGTGTAATGGCCGCGATCCTAGGAAGATACAAACATTCCCCAAGATAAGGATTGGTCCGTGATCGTTTAAATACCTATTATAAAGACGCCTAAGTAAATTCCTACTCTCCTTCTCTAGAAAGGAAAGTTGGTAAAAAGACTCTATAGAGGAATTCCACTAAAGTGTCCCTTTCTTCAATAAGCATCCAAAAAAGTGTGGCCAACTCCGCTTCTCCTTTAAAACTCTTTCTCAGTGAAGGCGAGATCTCTTTAAAAACAAGGCTATTTGTTTTTCTTTAGATTCTTTTAATCGTTTGGCATAAATGAGAAGGCTTCTACACTTTTTGGATAGACTGTTGTGGTCTTCAACTAATTTCTTAATTTCTTTATTTAATCGCAGCACATCCTTCTCGCTCTTCTCGTGAAAAATCTCAAAGTGATATTTGTTTCTTTTCTTTAGCTAAAATAATAAACTTATTAACCAAAGCTAATAAGTGAGTATAAGCATTCAAAGATAATAAATTTTATACCTGTACCGTGGGAGCTTGTGAGGCAAAAGCTCGAGTTTTCTCCATGCCATATTCTTTGCTATAATGGCTAGCAGCTTGAACTTCCTTTGTTGAAGTGTCTTCTTGAGAATAATTCTAGAACTTGAGGAGATAAGGAAAGCCCGCATCATGAGCAGATGGGCCCAAGTCATGGCCAAATGATCCATTACCACTGCTTCCCTGTTCATCAACATGTTTGCTACCATTTTCCCTATCCTTCCTGGCATCATTATCATCATCACCATCATCATCACCATTGTTATCATCCTTATCACCATCCTCTCTATCATCCTCACTCATGTCTTCATCGGGTAGAGGATCATCAAAATATAGTAATTCCCAAGGATTGATGGCTTCCTCTTATGGGAGTTCATCTTGCAATGACCCAAGAACTCTCCCCAAGTTATGGTCGAACTTCCTCTTGAACTTGTCTTTTAGTGTTGGAAATGAAGTGAAGTCCAACTTGGATAATTTTCTATATTCATAATACACGATGAAGAGGGCCTACTCATAACGTTACTCCTTTATTTGAGGGTGGGATTGTTCTATGAAGGAAGAGACTTTCTTTTTAGCATCCTTAATAATGTTATTTGTATAGACTAGATCAGCCTTCTTACTTCACAAACCATCCTTCAAAGTTGTAACTTATGCAGCCATTTGAGTATTTTCAATTTTGACCTGCTCATGCTCTTTTTCTAGCAATTTCACCCTCTCCTTAGCCTTTAGTCTAGCTTTTCACTCTTCATCCAAGTCATAGACAAGTTTACTCTTGTAGGTAAATTCATCTCTCTTTGTGGTAACTTCAAGAAGTTGTCCCTCGAGGGACCAAATTTTATCTATCAACAACGAAATTTGCTCCTCAGAATTTGGAATTTGATCGATAGTTTCATGAGAAGCTTATTGTAGAAAAAACATGTGCTTGGCCACCTAAAATAGACCAAAATATACAATAAGTAAAGGTATATGAAGAAAAAAATTGTATTGACCAAATATGTAAGGATACATACCACAATAAGTTGTTGAAAAAGAATGTGATGATGATCTTTGGAAAAAGCTGAAGCAATAGATGGAGACTGGATGACCCGGCAAACAAAATTTCAAGCAATAGGTTGAGCCAGAGCTTTATAAGGCAATGATTCAGGAGGACGGAAGTCAGGCCCAAGTCCTGATATAAGCATTGAAAATAGTTACAGAATAGGGATTCATAATATTTATAATATGACTTTGGGTGTGAGCAACTTCTATTAGTCCTGAGGAACTTGGTCTGGTAAGCTTAGCATTTGATTCCTCAACTATAACAACAAGTGATTGATCTTCTCCAAATTTGGCATTTTTAACCGAAGAAGGAATTGGAACACTAGGAAAATTGCTAGAATCCTTCTTTCTCTTGTGACTCTCAATAGCCTTAAGAGCGTCCGTGATAGAGTCAGCAATAGGACCCTTTGTAATCACGATCGAAGGGGAGGAAGGAATTTTAGTTTCCCTTGGTTTAGCGGCTGGGATGATAAGAGTCGAATTTAAATCAAAGAAAGAATTATAAGATGACAGTATAGGAAATTATATCAAACCATAAGAAATTACCAAAGGAATCACATTGAATGGGGAAAGGAGAAAAAGCATTTTGGTTACCAATGGCCAAGGCTTGTTTCCTATGAGCATCCTTCTTAATCATCAGAGGCTCCCCGAGCATTTTATGATTACTTTCTAAGGTTAGCCTCAGTCAAGATTCTATGAATATCTCCTAGTTTGAGATGTAAGGCTCAAGGTACCGATTGTGCTAGCAATGGAAGGATTCGTTCCGTTAGAAGCATATTCTGAAAGAGAATAACTATTATAAGACAAATATAGTATAAAAAAACCAATAAGCCTTACGGGGGTTCGAGAAAGGCCCTATAATTCTAGGGGTATCACTCTTAATATAAAAGAACTAGTTTTTCTAGTCCTTAGCTCTATTGATCAAATTAGCGATCAGGCTCTATTAAGAAAGAAGGTGATATATAGTACCCACTGGTCTTTTCCCTACTTTAATAGGAATCATCAATCAATGAAGAGTTTCAATGTCGAGTGAGGGGAGGTCAGCCTCCTTGTAATATCCCCCTACTTGGAGGCCCAAACTTATGGCTACGGATGATGCAGTCATCCATAGTTATTAATCAGCGGTGACTAAATACGGCAACACTAGATACATCGATACATAGAAACAAAAGAATATGGGAAAAAATTAAAATAACAAACAAAGTCCGTATTTCATTTTAAAATATTTCAAATTCATTACGTAATCCTAGTGCACAGACCACGTTCAAACAAAATATACTTATTACAAAATATGCCAAGAGCGACATATGAAGATGCCCCCTTGGATGATCAGTGTATATAATAAGGCAATAAAACAAGTTTGCCTTTACTATCAAACACAGCGGAAATAAAAGAAGTCTAAGTAGCTAGCATGCCTCTTGCACGTCACCGGAAGCTTTATTCGTCCAAAAGAACACCTGAAAACCCTAAACCTCAAACTACTCAAAATCAATTGAGTACCCGAGAGTTTAAGGGGAGAATAAAAACTTCGAGTCGAAAATAAAGCCTGGTATGAATAATAATCTGCCATCTCAAACCATTTAGATATAGCCACGCCACTTAACGGAACGGATTCTCCTCTCGCTAGTATCTTAAAACCTTTATAAAATCATATACTGTGCTCCTACATCTACAGTGGTTAAAACAATTCAAAATAATATGATGGTGTGCAAACAAGTAAGTTAATTCTGGATTACCCATCCCCATTCATTCTGACAATTTGTCTCAATTATAGTTTTTAGGGTTACTATTAACATGTTTAATACATATGGACTACCTATCCGATTTCATAGTTTTCATGGGATTGCTAAGAACCTAATGGTAACTCCAATATCTTTATTTCCTATCCTAGTTTTCAAGGGCTAACTAGGAACCTATTGACTAACTATCAATATCTTAATTTCTTATCCTAGTTTTCATGGGATGACTAGGAACCTATTGACTAACTGGCAATATTTAATCATAGATTTTATGGGATGACTATGAACCTATTGCCTCTTGCCAATATCCTTTGCTATACAAAGTTTTCATGGGCTTACTATGAACCTATTGGCCCCTTCCAATATCTTTAATTAAGATTTTGACATTTCTTAAGTTATATTCACTACTGGGACAACCTAGCTGGTTATTCTTCTCTTCCCCAAAGTACTGTTATGGTTTCATAACAATGTGAATAAATATATTAAGAAGCAATTACAACAATATAATAATACCAACACCCGTGGTTAAATATCCCTGAAATCATTTCATATAAAATTTGGTTAATCCCTTTAACTTGTTAATCAAGGAAAACTTCTTGTATTTCAAAACTCTTTAATTTATTTATGCCATGATTTTTCCTTAAAATTGGGTTATTTTTTTGAAAACCATAAAACATCACCTTCGAAACCCTTGGATAATTCCTTCGAAATCAAAGAAAACTCCTTTTCAAAACACTATGTATATACCTTTCGAAGCCCTTTCAAAACATCTCTTTTGAAACTAAATATACCTTTCGATTGTGTCAAAACATTACTTAATAATCTTTAGAATCTTAGATTTGAAACTAGTGAAAGTTCTCCTTTCAAAAGCATTAGGTTTTACTTTTGAAAACTTCTATTGGGTCAAAGTAGTTATATACGAAATTACCACTTTTGAAACCATTGATAAAATTGTGTCGAGAAAATTTTGATGGTGGAAGAGCCATCTAATCAAAAGCTTAAAACCATTGAGTAAAACTTTGAAGGGTAGCATTAAAACCCCCTTTGGACACCATTGCCTTCGAAACCCCTGAACCCTTTCAAAAGCTTTTGGGAAGTAACTTAGAATAAGTTTAAAACAAAGAGAATCCTTCGAAAGCATTGATGGATGCAATACATTCGAAAGGTAATAGAATAGCGATTGGGTTTCGACTAGGTCGAAACTACTACTTTCGCAAGCATTCTTTTATAAATAAAGCAACCCCTTCGAAAACCTGTACTTAAACATAACATGGCAACCACCTTTGAAAGCTATTTAGAAAAACCCCTTTCAAAAATATAAGCTTTCGACTACGTCGAAAGCTTTAAGTAAAACGAAGTAGACACTTAACATTTGAAGACAAAACTAAGGTTTCGACCCCATTGGAAGCATTGCTTTCGACACCATTGCTTCCATCTTTCCTTCAATCCACTACGTACCATCTAAGTATTACCTTGTGTATTAGTTTCGACTAGGTAGGTTTTGACTAAGTTGGAGCAGAAGCATCGGAGTCGATTGCCACTACTATATGAGGCGGAACCAACTTTTCTGAATTTAGGCCGAAATTATGCTATTTTTAGTAATTGCTTTATAACTACCTACCTATATGTAATCCTTTGATTGGTTGCCTTAAAACTTTGTAAATACTTTACAAAATAACTGCTGCATTTATCATATCTAAATCATGGGAAAAATTAATATTTCAGCTTTCCATTAAGCAAAATCAATATTGCAAATAAGTCCTTCTTTTAAAACAATTTATTTTCCATTAAGCAAAATCACATAAATTCACTTTCATCATGTTATCAAACATATTAAAATTCGGACCCAAGTTTTTCTTGAAGTAATCAAAATAAATTTTAAACCCAAACATATCATATTTTCCTTTAGAAATTCATAATAAATTTTCCATAGCTTGGAAAATTATGAAAATTGAAACTAATCTCTAAAATCATTTTTTACCTAACATATAATTTTTCCATGACATTCTAAAATCAATAACAATCAGTTTTCCTTAAAATCGTGCAAACTCATTTGTAAATGATTGATTTAAATCAAACAAATAATAATTCAAGCATATCATCATCCAAAACATCACAAAACAAATTTAATCTTAAATCCGAAAACATATGATTATAGCAATAAAATAGAGATGGAATGAATTATTATTCACCTTGAATATGATAAGGACTTTGAGATTTTCTATAGATTAAATCCTCTAGCTTTAATTCCTTAGCTGGATTGAATTTCTCCTCTTCTCCCTTGTTAATGGTTGGCCTTTCTTACGGTTCGATTTACGTTTTAGGTTTTTAGAATGATTGTGAAAAAAATGAAAAAATGAAACGTGAATGGGTATAGCCATGAATAAAAAGGTACGGCTATTTACTAATATTCCCATGTTTTTAGTTAATAACATGTAAGCCATTCTAAGCCCATTTAATTAATTACTTAAGCATGGCCTTCTTATAGTTTTATTCAAATCTCAATCCCTTTATCATTATTATTTTATTAATTTATCTAATTAAATCTTCTAAATAATGTTATCAAAAATTAGGGGTGTTACACTCCTTGACCAATATCTCAAGGCAACTTAGATATGTATAAGAGTTGGAAATCAGTTGCATTAAAGCAGTCCCTAAATGATCCACGAATCGAACGAAAGAATTCTGAGAGGGGGAGATACCCCGAATTCTAGATATGAATTAGAGTAATGGCAAAGAAACCCTCTGGAGGATTATTTATCCTTCTGAATGGGCTTGCGAGTCTAGATTCTACGTTAGTAGTCCCAAATTGATGGAGAATGGAGTTAACTTCATCCTGAGTAGTTATAGAAGATTGGATAAGTCTAAGATCTCTTTTTTCCAAACTAGGAGAGGATTCAGAGCCCTTAACAACTTTCTTACCAGCCATTTTCCTGTCAGGCAATATCATGAAAAAATCAAGGAAGTATCGTATATTTATGAAAATTTAAAGTAGTTAAGAAAATGTTAAAGAGAAATTTAATTTTAAAAATGGATGAGTGTATAACAAGATATCGAGTTCATGACTAGTTGACGATTCTCCAAATAGATATTGAATTTGTAACTAGTTATCGAGTTCATAATATGTCGAACTCATAACTAGTTATTGAGTTCATAATAAAATATCAAACTCATAAATGTTTAAGAGGTTCGTGACCAGATGGAGATCCTTTAGCCAGTTAGCGAATTCATAGTAAGGTGTCAAACTCATAAGTAGTCAATAATTTCATAACTAGTTGTAGATTCCTTAATTAGTTATCAAGTTCTTAACAAAATTCTGAACTCATAACTAGTTATCGAGGTTACAATAAGGTGCCAGGCCTATAGATAGTCGGTGAGTTCATAACTAGTTGAAGGTACGTTTTCATGGCTAGACAACGAGTGTGTAAAAGATATGTAACGACCCGAAATTTTCAAAACCGAAAATTCTAGATAGTTATGAAAAGAAGAAAGAGATAGAAGAAGAAGAAGAACAGAAACACCAAACATCTCACATTCGCAGCGGATAAAATATAATAATAAGTAATAACAGTCTACAAAAGAATATTATATCTGTCGCTTACATTCTAATACATCAGAGTTACACATTATATACGGTCACTGAATATATACAATTATCATGTCTCGGATTAACAATAATATAAATACAGCGGAAATACTCTATACGCTTTTGCCATCTAGCTCGCCTCCTGAGCTCCAGAACGTACCTACCTGAAAATCTGTAATACTCGGTCTGACCCGAGCATTACATAAAAGTAACATCCGGGTCAGACTGGAAACCAGCGTGAGTAAACCCAACTAACATGGAATACCAAAGCAAACAACTTATATAAACCCGGGGTAACCTATATCAATTTAACCAATTCACAATTTGCTATAGACGACACTTACTTCACATATCAATTTCTAAGTACCAAACTTAGATAAAATAATCCAATTCACTTAAACCATTTCATTCCAGCCTATTGATTTCACAAATCCATTTATAAAAATTCGAAGTGGTTTCGGGTATTTCCTAATACCCGACCCCGGTCTCTCCGAAAATTCATGTCATCCTAACCCAAATTATCCAAATGAAATAAACAACATCTCATATTAGAGATATCAAATCATTCAAAGCATCCAATACCATTCAATCATCCATAAGCAAAACTTAATCACATACAAACCAATCCGATTGATTCTAATTGAATTTAATTAATTTTGATTTAATTACTAACCTCAACCACTTAGATTTCTTCATTTATCATTAATTTATTCCAAATCAATTAATCAATCATTCCTTCATTATTTATCTTAATTAATCACCCTAGTTTAACTATCCTTCGATTACAATAAGTAATTAATTCTTAAATAATTACACAAATTAATTAACCTTTACCCCTCCATATTACTTACATTGATCCTTAATTGATTACTAAAATTAACTATCTTATAATCACTATTATCAATTATTCTTAAATTAATCATACTCCTTAATTAATTTCTTTAATTAACCAATCCTGAATTAATTACACTAAGTAAATAACTCTTTTATTTGTTTTTATCAAGTAATTATCCATTGGTTAATTACCCTTACTTAACATGAAATAATTACAACCCAATTAACGATCCATCTTAATTAATCCTCTTTGATTTATTATCTTATCATTACATTTAGAAAAAATTCTTTTAATTAATCACTTAGATTAAATAGCCTTAACCATTCACATTAATAAATCTTAAATTAATTGATGACATTCATTACTGATCCCCTCCTTCTGGCCTCGTGACTCAATCGTCCCCCCCTTTTTTTAAATAGCGAACGAAATAGATCTCATTCGAATTTGAAGAGAAGGGAAAGGAGAGGAATTATTCGAACGAAAAGGATTTTCAATTTTATTAGTTCGGCCATTAATCTTTCATTTTGATTTCCATTTTCTTTTTTTATGTAGTCGATTCGATTCTGTTGTAAGATTAGAGGAGGAACGGTGATAAATATTGATTTGGGTAGCTTCCTGCATATGAGTGTTGATAAAATATCTCTGACTAAATGTACTTCAAAATTTATTATGATATTAAAAATACCTCGAGTTGTTAAAAATATCTTTGCTAAGTTATTTTAAACTTTTATTATCTTATATAAAACTTCCAAAATGCCTCATTGATTGCTACTTAAAATTTTGAACTCCTCTTAAGGAATGCCGCGAGGCGATTATAAAGCATTACCGTATTCCGAACATGATGGAACGTGTTTCGGAAGCTAATTTAATCGTATGTGGAAGTTACGGAAATAAACGATCAATTTGAAATTAAATCGATTAAATAGTTCTAAGCATTTTGAGCTTCCAGGGTCAACCGACGACTCCGATTGCCACGAAAATTGATATCCGATAATAACTAACTATTACGGATCCAATGGAACTAGTTTCGTCGAATTCTGAGACTGTGCCTCGAAAGGCTATTTTTAAATATCGAGTTAAACAATAAAATTTCAAAACTTAATAAAACATTTCCAAATTCAATTTCAACACTTTCACTACCCTCAGTGCTATTGATAGTAATTTTATAAGCCTTCAAATTATTTGTAACAGACTTAAAACTGAAGATTCAACATTTTACCCAATTTCGAATTATATAATTCAGTAATTTAATTATCAATTAAAAATTAATATTTGGAATTCAAGTTAAAATTAACCTTTAAATATTTTAAAATTAATTAACTATTCCAATTTAATTTGTTAAGAATTTCGGGTCGTCACATTCCCCCTATAAGAATTTCGTCCTCGAAATTACTAGTTAGGAAGAATGGTACTATACCCGTTTACTTTTCCTCTAAAACCAACGGTTTTATCAACATCCTACCAACTATCTTTTATAAAAGACCCCTTATCATTCTTTATTAACTTCCCAAATTCTCCTACAGTTTTCAACAACATTCTTACTCCACTTATTCAAATTTCAATTTAAAACTAAATTTCGAATTATCAAAATTTTCTCAAAAATTTTCTAACTCTCTAAATTTCCGAAAATTTTTGCCAGCGTCTCCTTTGCGCGGCTAGCTCAGTACTACGACAAGGCTCCCAAATTCCAAAAAGAAAACAGAAAGCCAAGTGGCTAGATCAAAAACCCAATCCAATTTCATACAAAAATTTAAATACATACCTTTTTTTTGTCGGGCAATTCACATTATCTCCTGAAATTAGATCCAATTTTACCTGCATATCCCACTTAGCAACAATATCCAATCGTAGCCTTTCAAATCATTGTATACATTTTCCTACATAAGTATCATACCCACTTCTATTCAAATTGGCTTTCCCATTTCCATATGGATTCAGTTTGTCTTCAATTCTGAATATTGAATTTATCTTCCATTTACAACTAATTCGTATCATTATTTTAAATTAGTTTTATTCGTTGATTTATTTCAGTTTCATATTAAAATCGTTTTGTTGCAAACAATTTTTTTTTTTTAAATTTTTTCTAGCTCCCAAAATTTTCAAAATTTTTTGGCAGAGTCTACTTTGTTCGGAGGAGCTTTTGCAATTTGACATGAGATATAAATATATATACATCGACTTACACGGTCGGAAAAAGCAAAAACAGTTCATATATCCTATTTTTATAGCATAGGCGTACCTTTATTTAGAATTTTAAGCAAGCGGCTTATTTATTTTAGCAAATAGCGCAACCACATCCAGCCAAACGGCCTCCCGGTACCTATACTTACTCAATTTAAATATGTAAGTGCCATATATAGAGAATTTATTAGCATTTCACTTACTTTTAATGGCTAAACACAAGCATTACATACAAAACTAGTGCCAAACACTTCCCATAAGCGATTCATATGATTTTAAAGCTTATTCAATTGCTTTCAACCAAATTTATATGTCATTTCATTCAATTTTAATGGCTTGCAACTCAATTTCCTACATTCAAATTATTTTTAATCCAAACAAACTCATATCCACTTCAAATAATTCAAAATCAATTTTATTTAATCTCTATCAACTCATAGAATTTTAATTATATTTGTTCATGCCAAACGACAATTATTATTATTATTTTATTTTATGCAATTTCGACGATATTCGCTTAGTAGATTATTTATTTTAGTTTATAACTACTTCAAATTGATTTCAACTCATTTTATATTTAATTCCATTTCATTTCTAATTTATTTACCAACCATACATTGCATTTCATTTCACCTCCGCATTGGATTCATTCAGAACAATTTATTAAGCTTGGCACATTCGAACTTATAAATTAATAACCATTTCCAAATTAATTTAACCCAGACTTTTATAATCTTTTACTTTTGCTCGAAGCCAAACTTCTATTAATTTTAGACTTAAGTTAATTTACTTTCTTCAAATTATTTCAACTTCATAACTTAAGCTCACATCATTTGCAAATAAATTTTCTTTTCACCTTAACTTGATTTTATTTCAAACAAATCTCATTTCAATCTACAAATCTATTTGATTAATTATTATAAATTTAATTCCAAATTTAATTCATTCACTGCTCAATTAACTAATTACAAGGTCATTTTCAATTTATTTCAACCTACCTGGGTTTTGTTTGCAATTCAAACCATGTCTAATATAACTGAATTTCATTTCATTCGACAACACTTCCCTTATTCTAATTTACTTGCAAATTTCGTTAAATATTATTCATATCACACTTGAATTTTATTTGTAATTCAAACCATCACTATTTTGGTCCAGCTCTATTTTTATAGCATCTCCACTTATTTAATTCATTATTAAATCCAAGTCGGATTCTATTTACAATTCGAATTCATTTCCAAACTCCATTATTAATTCACAATCCATTTTATTTATCCGAGTTAAACTTTATTAATGTACTCTATCGAATAATAATTATTTATTAGCTTACTTCCAACTTTTATTATAAAGAAAATAACTTCATTAAATTTTCATGAGTTCAAATTTGTTTTTATAATTCCAGTTTGGATCTTCTTTTCATTTTCCAACATTCCAACACTTTTATCTTAAATTTTTAGAAATGCCTTTAAATCCATAAAATACTACTAAAATAGCTCTTTATATAAAAAAATATTTCTTATAACTCGATGTCTCAACCAATCCATCATTGTTCTCACAGAAATTCAGTCATACATTGATCAGGCGTAGGACTGAAAATCTATAAGTACGTGGTAAACCCGTTTTCAACACCCAGTGAAAATACTTGGAAAATAATTTTATTGAAAATATAGAAATATCTTTATGAGAATGCTCTGGAGATCATCACTCCCATCCATGGTCGCAGTTAACCCGTTGGTTACGTTGTCATCCTGACAAAATCCATAGATAACTGTAGGCCTCCGCACCACTCGATTACACCATGGAACCCGCTACAGATCGCAGCTACAACTGTGGTTACGTAGCTATCACAGCATAAACCCATATAACTGTAGGCATCGGCGCCCTTGAATTTCGCTGCCAAAAGAATGAAACTTCTCCACTCCAATCGACCATAGATCGCAGTCTACCGACGTTGCGTTGCCTTCCCGGAAAAATCAAGTGTAGACCGTTGGCACTCATCCTCCACACGATTTTCGCTATGGTCCCCACAGTAGATCGCAGTGACATCGAGTTACACTGTCGTCACAGCATAACCCAAATGCCCATGTAGGCAAGTGCCCTCGACTTTAACTACCCAATAATCCTCAGGAACTAGTTTGTCCGGACTCCTCATAGGATCAACTTTAGAACCCCCCATTGGGGCTCAAGGCAGCACCACCCGGTGGCACTCCTGAGAAGTTCATTTCAAGGGAGCGCCTTTTTCCCCAGAGCCATCATCAAAACACTTTATACTATACAAATATAGTATCTTTCAAATCATACACCTAGTATGATCTCATACAAAACTCCTTTACACAAAATCGATTATCCCAAAATCGATAATTCTCAAACTAGGCTTTTCAAATTTTTTAATATTGATTTTACCCAAAAATCAAAAAGCCTTTCCAAATCCAAAGGTTCCCAAAACTTTTTCCAAAATCCTCATAGATCCTTTTTATATATATATATATTCAGATATATATAATTTTTAAAAACTTTGGATCCTTTCAAACTTGTATAAAACTCCTTTTATACTTCAAACACCTTCAAAATCCTTTTCTTCTGGCAATAGCTTTAACAAGTGGAGATTTATCTTATATAACAAAGATATATAACTTTGTTTATTCAAAATCAAACATTCAAATTTGATTACTCTTTCCAATATCAATTTCATTCAAATCTGTACAATGTACACTTATCATCCATACGCTATACCAATCTGATCGCTCATTCGATCACACAATTTCACTTCCGAACTAGTATCGTCCACCCGACTTCCTAGTGCGGACACAGATCTGATTTCTTGATCAGAAACCGCCATTCTCCTTGCATAGGCATAACTATGATAGAGAACATCCATGACTAATCAACAATCCATATCCAAGTTCGCCGTCGAAAATCGAGTGAAAAACCCCAACTCGGATCGATAAACTATCTCGAAATTCTGTGCTCGAATCTGGATCAAATCATTATGCGAATAGAATAATATATGTACATCCTTCGTATTTATTTTCATTGATTATCAGCAAAATCAATTTCTCTTTCTATTCACATTTCCTTTAATTCACTTTCACTTATTTGCAATTGCCTTAATTCTCATTGAATTATCACTTCAATCCTTATCTCAGTTGGGTATTTAAATCAATAACAGTTTGAAATCCGACCAGTTTATATCTAGAAAATAGCTTGAAAATTTTAAAAATAGATAAGTAGTTGAAAGATAGTAATTAGTTTATAAAACAATTGGAAAATAGTTAAATAGCTACAAAAATAATTGTAAAACAAGTATAAAATAAATTGGCTTTAAGAAAGAAAGGTTGTATATATTAAATAGCTTAGAAAAATAAGTTTGTATTAAAACAATTTATATTGAAAATAGTCAAGCGTCAAACTGCTCACTTTCCCAATAATTCAATTTAAATTTCCACTTCCATTTAAATTGACCCAATTCCAATTTGAATAACTCCAATTCCATTGGACTTGATTTATTCCCAATTCAAGTTGAATTAATTCTCAATTTCTTTCCAACTTCAAATTTCATTTGATTCTTACTTATTCAGCTTTATTTACAGTTCCAAATTATTCAAATAAATTTGGACTAATTTCAAATTGAATCCACTTCAATTACGATAAGTAATTAATTCTTAAATAATTACACAAATTAATTAACCTTTACCCCTCCATATTACTTACATTGATCCTTAATTGATTACTGAAATTAACTATCTTATAATCACTATTGATCAATTATTCTTAAATTAATCATACTCCTTAATTAATTTCTTTAATTAACCAATATTGAATTAATTACACTAAGTAAATAACTCTTTAATTTTTTATCAAGTAATTATCCATTGGTTAATTACCCTTACTTAACAAGAAATAATTACAACCCTATTAACGATCCATCTTAATTAATCCTCCTTATTCTTTATCTTATAATTACATTTAGCAAAATTTCTTTTAATTAATCACTTAGATTAAAAAGCCTTAACCATTCACATTAATAAATCTTAAATTAATTGATAACATTCATTAATGATCCTCTAATCGCTTCCAATAATTAATTTTTTTTTAATTACATTTATAAATCTCTTAAATTAATTTCATTATGTGATTATTCTTTGATTCTTTCCTTAATGCATTTTTCCATAATTGCTTAAATTAATTAATTAATCCTTAAATCAATCATATTGATTAATCATTCATTTATCAATCAAGACCTTAATTAATTTAAGATAAGTCATTATCTTAATTACTTACTTGACTATCATTATTAAATTCCGTTTGATCCACTTAAGAAGTAAATGATTATCCTATTATATGATTATATTAAATCAAACAATTTAAAACATAAGACCTATAATTTAGAATTTAAAAATAAAAACTTCCAAAAACTCAACATGCCAGACTTTCGAAATTTGACATACCAGGCTACTGACTCTTCTAGATTTGCAAAATTTCAATATCTCAACACGCTCTCTTCAACACACAAAACATGCTACACTACTAACTATTCCAGATTTTCAGAATTTTCAAACTTACGTGCCAGGTTACTAACAATGTCAGGTTATAAAATTCCCAAACTATCTGTACATTTCACATGTACATTCAGTGAAACAAAATGAACAATGTTACCATTTGCATATATATACATGTACACTAGGAAACGCAAGCACTAACATAAGTATCATGTTAATATTCTTAACACAGGTCTCTGCACAAATCAGACAAAGACAGAGGCCAAATTGAAAGCAAGTCTTGCTAGTGAAATCATATTCCCATTCAAGGGCCAGGGTACTTGTAAATATATAAGAGTAAACTCACCTAAAAGTCAAAATCACCTAAATCCCCGATTATCTCGACGAGCGCTACCACACCCACCACCAGCATCGACTTCGACGCTCCTCCAGCGACCTCGCGACTGAGCTACATCGAGTAGCCTCTATCTACTTATCCTTGCCCACGATAAAGTTGTCACATGCGACCCCCAAAAGATCGATTGCGCCCTAGATCGCCGCCCACTCCTTCTGGCCTCGCGACTCAATCGTCCCCCATTTTTTTTAAATAGCGAACGAAATAGATCTCGTTCGAATTTAAAGAGAATGGAAAGGAGAGGAATTATTCGAACGAAAAGGATTTTCAATTTTATTAGTTCGGCCATTAATCTTTCATTTTGATTTCCATTTTCTTTTTTTATGAGGTCGATGTCGATTCTATTGTAAGATTGGAGGAGGAATGGTGATAAATATTGATTTGGGTAGCTTCCTGCGTACGAGTGTTGATAAAATATCTCTGACTAAATGTACTTCAAAATTTATTATATAGTTAAATATTAAAAATACCTCGAGTTGTTAAAAGTATCTTTGCTAAGTTATTTTCAACTTTTATTATCATATATAAAACTTCCAAAATGCCTCATCGATTGCTACTTAAAATTTTGAACTCCTCTTAAGGAATGCCGCGAGGCGATTATAAAACATTACCCGTATTCCGAACATGATGGAACGTGTTTCGAAAGCTAATTTAATCGTATGTGGAAGTTACGGAAATAAATGATCAATTTGAAATTAAATCGATTAAATAGTTCTAAGCGTTTTGAGCTGCCGGGGTCAACCGACAACTCCGATTGCCACGAAAACTGAAATCCGAAAATAACTAATTATTACGGATCCAATGAACTGGTTTCGTCGAATTCCGAGACTGTGCCTCGGAAGGCTATTTTTTAAATATCGAGTTATAGAATAAAATTTCAAAACTTAATAAAACATTTCCAAATTCAATTTCAACACTTTCACTACCCTTAGTGCTATCGATAGTAATTTTATAAGCCTTCAAATTATTTTTAACAGGCTTAAAACTGAAGGTTCAATATTTTACCCAATTTCGAATTATATAATTCAATAATTTAATTATTAAGCAAATATTAACATTCGGAATTCAAGTTAAAATTAACCTTTAAATATTTTAAAATTAATTAACTATTCCAATTTAATTTGTTAAAAATTTTGGGTCGTCACAAGATATCGAATTCATAGCTAGCTAACAACTCTCCAGAGGGTTTTCAAGTTTGTAACTAGTTAATGATTTAATAAATAATTGTCGAATTCATAACTAGTTATCAAGTCACTAGCTAGATATCGAATTTACAACTAGTTAGCAAGCCTCTAATAGGGTATCGGGTCTCTAAGTAGTGTTGATTTTTTTTACGATTATCAAAAATCTATTAAATTGTCGAGTTTCTAGAAGGTTATCAAGTCTGTGATAATTATCAAAAAATAAAATATTATCAAGTTTCTGTTAATCATTAAGATTATGCATTATAAACAACATCTGAGACCAAACATCAAATTCTAAAATTCATGAGTATGCTTGGATCCAATCGCTAATCAAACACAAATGGTTTATAGAAACCTGATTATCAAGCCAAAAAACCCCTCTTTCATACTTAAATAGATTAAAAAGTGAAATTGTACCTTAAACCAAGTTTGAATACTGTAGGAATCAAAAGCCTTTACTTGAAAGTTCAAGATTGAAATGAGGAAAATTATAATTGCAGTTTTGAGTTTTAGTTGCAAGCAGGGCTTTTAGAAGAAGGGAAGATGGATATTTATAGGAGAAGAGAGAAATAATAGGAAACATTGATCCTATTCAAATGAATGAAAAGGATTGAAATGGAATACTAATAGGCGGCGATGTGAAAAGTGAAATTATACTGAAGTATGATATGCTTCTTCCATATAGAGGGTGAATATTACTACAAATATGTATATCAAGCATCTAAAGAGAACATGTTGAGTTTCTGAGAAAATGAGATGTGGAGCCTGAAGAAAGCAAGGTTATCAAGTATTCAACATTTAACAAAGGACAGTGAGCCTCAAGCATTCACAAAAAGGTATCGAACATCTACAAGGAAATGGAATGTTGAATACTCAAGTTGTCAAAAGGAATAAAAGAGGCGTCGAGCCTCTAAGGATATCGAACTCCAAGCGGTTAGCAAATATAAGGGGTGTGGAGCTTAAATACAGAAAGGAGGTGCTGTCGAGCATATAATAAGTAGAGGGTGATGTTGAACATTAACAACGAATTAGGATACCGAGCCTATAAGGCGATGAAGGTGCCAAATCAACAAGTACTCATAGATATTAAGCTTCAATAATACAAGAGCTATCAAGCCCAAATATAGTAGGATTGACAAAGGTGTAGGAAGAGATATCAAACCTCTACAACACAAAGTGCTGTAAAACATATAATAAAGGGAGGATGTCGCACTACTAAAAGACATTAAGCATCTAGTAACAAACTAGGGACATCAAGCTTCGAAGGGACGATGAGCATATGATGTATCAACTATCATTGAGCTGCTACCATAATAACGGATATCAAGAATCTACTATCATGAAGGTTATCGAGTTGCTATCATAATGCAGATTGTCGAGTTTTAGCAAGGGAGATTGAGTTGCTGAACTTATAAAAGCAAGTAATGTCAAGTCTTAACAAAGAGATGTTGAGATTTATCAAGGAAGTGCTATCTAATCCCTTGGACTATGAGTCCTGACTCATGTCAATCATCCTGCATGGTTGCAACCCTATAAGTAGACCCTATCAACATCGAAGAAGAGGCGATTAGTTCTTTCTTGTTTCTCAAATTTTAAAGTTGTAAACCTTTGTAAACCCTAAACTGATTTGGGGATTTTATAGCCGATTGTAATTTTTTAGACTTTTTGCATATAAGGGCTAGGATAATCAACTTCGCATAACATACTTCTATCGAATGAAAATATTTGACTATAATTGAACTTTTGGCGTGCATATGACTCATTTTTGTACTTGGAATTGGGCTATGGACATGCGCATGGTTCTTCCCTAGAATTTGATTGGAACATGAACTGTCTTATTCTTTTGGACTTGCATAAGGACACTTAAGCCCTTATTTAGACTAGCCTTACTTGTCTTGCATAATAGGTTAGCGAATAAATTTGCTAACAATATATAGTTTCAGTTCAAATTTTATGAGAGGACTTTTATGTAAAGTTACAAAACTAATGTTGACCATTTCCTACGTTAAAATTTGATTTGAAATTGTTAGCATTAGATTTCAAAACATGTAAGCAATTTAAAACAATTTTTAATGTGTGCGTGTGCATATATATATATATATATATAAATATATATATATATATGCATGCATGTATGTATGTATGTATATATGTATATATATTATGTGTGCGCACGTGCGCGTGTGTTTTATGTGTGTAAATGTATATATACAAATGTATAAGTTTAATTGTTATTTTGTATAATATATAGTAAAAATGTACATGCATATATTTTCTTATAATTTAAAACGTTTGGAAATAAGCTAAAAATATATTAAAAGAATGCCAAAAGATTTCCTTCTTCACCTCTGATTAATTGTTTCATAAATTCCTTTTAATCATCCTTCTAATGTCACTTAAATGCACTATTACCTATTAATTATTTGATTCCCTTTAGTCAAATCTATTTATTTATGTAATTTATTTCATTTAATGTATAAGTAGACTTTGAAAAACACACACACACACTTTCATATTCAAGTTAAAATGCTATATAACAACCATTGCACATATATATTGACTATGTATGTGTTGTAGATATGAATTCTAACATCAATATACATATACATTAACTGCATACACCTTATGCTACATTACACTTGCACCATTTGCACATGGGTGTATTTGATACGCTCATTATAATTTGTATAGTTTTAGTTAAATTAAAACTTTTTTTTGAACAATTGTAATCAAATGAAGATTTTATTTGAAAGAAAATTTAGGAAAGTTCTAAATGATTTTAAACTACATAGGCTCAATATAGATCCAAATAGGGAATTTTTTTTAAATATACATATTTCACCCGCTTCCGACTGACCCAGTTCTAACAATATATTCATATTTCTAAAGGGTGTATAATTGAGGATGAACATATTATTATTAGATCCAAATGTAACCACATCAAGATTTAAAAAGGGAGAGAAAATGGTAATAACAACAATTGATTACACCTTCCTCTTCTGAAAACATTGTAGTAAAACTATACTTAATCATTATTCAAAATGACATGAAATAATAAAGTGTTTAACACGACAAAAATAACAAAACAACTACAAAGTCAATATATATATGTTTGTGTGATTGGAATTTATATCTACAACGTATATATTCAAAATTTATATGTATATATCAATTCAATTTAATTTTGTGAATTGTATGTTTAGTTATAGAATATTATAAGATCTTAAATATTAATAACAAAGATTAATTAGAAAAAACTTAATGTAAATGACAATAAAAATTTCAGACTTCAAATTTAAAGTAAGAAATCAAAATTCGGATTGGTAAGTTTTATTCATAATTAAGATCTAGGTTGCATTTGACTAATGAAATAACCTCAATAAGTTAAGTGCTAATATTAGATTATGTATATATATTTATGTAATTATAAAGGTGAAAATAATTTCAATTATTTAAAGTATATGTATACGCGCATGCGCATACACACACATATACGTATTTAAATTTAAGTTGTTTTAATATCTGACATAAGGTTCACATATTTATAAATGCTTTTGTATGTAAATCTGTAATAAATGTGTGTGAGTGTTTAGATACATAAAATGTTTAACTTTGTCACTCAAAATTAATGTAGTTTAAAACAATACAATGAAAAAGAAATTATACAATCAAAACATAAACATAAGTTTAGAGCAAGATGTTGATGTACATAAACAATTTCATTTTAAAAAAATGAACTAGATTAGATCATATCATTCAATTAATTGTTTAAAATATAATGTCAATTACAAATCATAGTGAGGCAATGAAATATTTGTCTATGTATACATATGATACATACATACATACATACATACATACATACATACATACATACATACATATATAATCATTATAAAGAGATACAATGAAATGTAAATACAAAAAGAAATTTTATCTTTACATATCTGGCCAATAAATTGCATCTTGATTTGAGATTTCTCCTCAGATTACTAAGTAGATCCACAACCAGCTTTGCAAGAGAAAGACGAACCACTTATATTTATTTTTATTTGATGTTTTCATTTAATTTGGAGTTGATTTTGTTTTTGAATGAAATTTTTTATTTTCGGCCATGGCAATGGAGAAGAGGAGAGAAAAAGTGAATGATTGGAAGAATGAATAAAAATGCATTATTGAAAGAATGAAAATTTTCCCTTTCTTTTAGTTGAAACTTCCTTGATCAATTCCGTAAATTCTCCCTCTCTCCCCACGCTCTCTTTTCTCATGACTTTTTTGGCCATATATGCTATCGGATGGAATAAACAGTTTTCATAAATTTCTTCATGCAATTATTTGTTATTTAAACTCATTTAAAGTTGCAGCGATATCTTACATCGATGCTCATAAATATAACTTTTATATATGCATTCATATAATTCCATATAACTTCAAAAAAACAACAAATATTTCTCAAATGTTGATTAATTTAAATAATTTACAATTTTTTTTTAAAATTAATTGGATCATGTTGTTTTCTGAAGAATTCCCAAATACAGTTATGAAACTTAGAGGTCCATATTCATTCAATGGTTAATTTTGAACAAGTCAAATATTAACATTCACATGTCACCTTATTTGGTGATGTAGTAGTTTGGTTGAATACATCGCTTATAGATCTTTTCGATAAAAATCTAATTTTATATTTTCTAAAGCGATACCTTTTAAAATGATTATTTACACACATTCTCTTCATCAACACTATACCACTTTAGGATTTATGTAATTTGATTTTGGTAAAAATTCTAATATCATCCTTATTCAACTTACTTATTTTATAAACAAAGTCCTTGGTATAATAATAATATTTATCATTAATCATACTACCATAGCCATAGAATTTGACTTTGAGTTGACTACAGTTGACCGTGATGCTAACCCCATACAATTGAAGAGAAGAATTCTTTATTAAATAATATTTCACTTTTAGTGCTTGAACTTAGACCCAACTATTATCGCTCAATGGATTATCATGTCATGATTTAACTATAATTAAAGTGGAGTATTCACATTGAAATTCCCTAATATTCTCAAATTAAGGGAACTACATCGTAACCCCAAGATTTCTTGTTTGTCTTAGTTGTTATTAACCAATAGGAAACTCTCGAACTCCATAGTTATGCGATAACAATATGCACATAATGCTTAGGGCCCCCAATAGCTATGAGCAATATACTTTCCAACATTTGGAGAGCGCTATGTACTCTGTTCTCATTAGAAGTATCGATATTCTTTCTTGAAACATCATGACTATGAATATTAAAACAAAATTTCATTTTATCTTGTGTTTATTTACTCATGAATGTAGCTATTTGCAACTATAATCACATAAAATTTTATTTAAGGATTTTCTTATTATATACTTAAAATTAATTTTTAATTAATTATATGACAATATAACAAAGTATATGAAGAAAAATAGAGATAGATAGATATATGTAAAAAATTACATAATTGTCCGTAAGGCATACCCCAAGTGTTGCCCAACCTTTAACATAACCATATTATTGTTTGGACGTCTCTTTTCTATAGTTTTACGATGAAATATGATTTTAACATCTAAATTAAGTATAAATGATAAGTTCGTTGAATATGAACTGAAGTACAAAAAAAATTAAAAAGTACCAAAATAGTATGATTCGGTCCAAAAGGTGAGTATCATGGATATAAGTTACAAAATATTCCAAAAGGAATATGATATACTCTAAATGTCACTCCTCCATATGCTACATAACGATGTATCGATAAGGAGTAATTGAGCCTTTGCTGGAAAACAATACGATTCACAATGAGTAAAGTTAAGTTATCTTTTCTTTTAACAAGATATGCGCTTAAGTATAAGACCATATATTGAATTTGATTCCATCTATATGTTAGACCTATTTTGTGCAAGTCTATGGGCAATTTATACAATTTTATGAACACTTATTCCATCGCTTTGAGAGAAAAATTATTGCAAGACGTGCTATCTTTTTACTAGTGGAATTTATTTCTAGTGAAACTAGTGGTAGTGTGACGAGCTAGGAAGGAAAATAAGATTCTAACTTGGAAACCAATATTAGATGATACAAATTTAATCAACCCTAAAAGGACATAACTTACCAGAACGTCTAATAGAAAATTTCATACATTAAAGAACTATGATTTTTTTGCCAATGTCGGAAAATGGATTGTTCATAATAACAAACCCCTTAGTTTTCGACAAGTCGTAGATAGTATATGCTCCATAACATGCTGTGATTCTTTAAATCTAAAATCTATCCCACGCACACTAACAAAATTTATGCAACACCCCACGTTAAATTACAATTATATATGAAAATAATTTAATTAGGTTATATACGTTTGAAATTTTAAAACAAAGCAATGTTTGTAAATGGGGCAACTAATTAATACTATTTGGCATACATATATATTGTGTAACAAATAAATTAGAGAGAGAAATTGCATAAAATCAATTAATAGGGAAGGTTAATTGATGATGTTTGTTTAAAATAGAAATTATTATTCAATTGATTAGAAGAGGTGATTAATTGACAGGAACTGACAAAAAAGGGAACATATATTGTAACAACTAATTGATATGATTAGAAACTTATATGTTAGTGCAAGAGAATAAAATGGAGGAAGAGTAGTTTATGCAAGTACCAATTGTCAATTAATAAACACATAGACTTATGGTAACATATATAATTAAGATTGTGATTCAAAATTCAATTGTAGAATATATGGATGCAATAATTATGGGAATAAAAGAAATTAATATGCATGCATGTGACGAATTAATATGGTGTTCATTAGCATATTAATTTGGTAAGAAATCATGGTGCAAGCCGAGATTAATTGGATAGTAAATTAATTCTTGGTATATATAAACTCTATTAATTTGGTGATTAATGGGGAAATCTTATTTAAAAAAACATCATATTTAAAAATATATGTTTCCAAGATTACCAGAGGACGGGAAAGTGATTAATAAAAAGATTGTTGTAGAATCAATTTGAAATAAAAACAAACGTAAAAGAAAACATATTAATTTAATATCCATAGACTGAGTGTACGCTTTAGATTTTAAGATTTTATATCCAATGGTTAGCACTGATTTGAACTGCTATAAATATAGGTGCAGAGCCTCATTTTTATTCTCATTATTTTTCTCTTGGCTATAGATGCTCTGCTATTTTTCTATCTCTTCTACACTTTCTTAATAACAAAATTTTAGATCTAATTCACACAAATTTAGATTTAAGTAGAAAGAGAATAGAACTAATTAGGGAATTACGAATTGGTTCAAATAAGAAGGCTATGTCAAAGGTAAAACCCTAGATCTGAGTTTTATTTGTTATTTCTAATCCAAATCTCTTCCTTTTCTCTTTTAAATATATAGATCCGTTAATATATCATTTGTAATTTCAAATAAGGATTACAAGGGTTGTGAATATAGATGTTAAGGACAGACCTGAAATAAAAATAGGGAGATTTGGAAAGCTAGTAATGTGAGTGGATTTAATTGTATCTTTTACGTTTATGATATATTATCGTCAAATTCTCATTGGATAATTTTATTCAGTATTTTAGTAATTAATTCTGCCAAATAGTTATATTGAACTATAAGAAATTTACAGTTATTTACATCTAATTTGAAGTTATAGTTTAGACTAAATGCTAGTTTCTTTTTATTCTCTTTGTACGTGAATAATAAAGCTAAAAAGAAAATTCATGATTACGGATTAAAAAGGGAAAATACTAGATTAGATGTAAAATAAGAAAAGTTTGAATAAAGCTAGTAAATGGAATTCTGCAATAAATTACGCTAAAACGGAAATAATAAATTAATCTAGTAACTTGATTTGGAAGTAAGTAATAGATTAATTGGATGTTTAGAAAATATAATACATTTCTATAATTTAATATTTAATAAATAACGATAAACGTAACTGCAAGAATAAAAGAAAGAAAAAGGGAACTATTATAAAATAGAGAAACCACTGTATTTTACACTATTCCAAAATAATAAAAGAAATACCTTGCAGTTACAAATTATTGTTTATAGTATTATTTAGTATCAAAATATAGAACTGGATTTTTAGTACAGTTTTCATACCCAACCAAATGAAATAAAATTACTTCCTAAAGTAGAAGAAAATAAAGTGAAGTATGAAAGGAATCAAGTATATTATTATAAAAGAATTTGAAGCTATAAACGATAATGAACCTAGATCTGCATTTACTGTGCAGACTATACAATAAGACAGTTATTATGATAAGTGAACTATATAATATAAGAGAATTAAAGAGAATTCTGTATCATAATTAAAGAAGACAGCCTAGAGCAGAAGAGTGACACTTGTAATCATATACAGATTATAAAAGAAGATAAAAGTGACAATTTGAAGTAAAGTTATAACCTAGGTTATAATTAAAGTAGAAAGAACAGAAAGTCTTATTTAAGATTTAAATTAAGTTAAAAAGAAAATAAAACAGAGATAATAGAAGATGCTTATTTAATAAACTTAAGACTTAAATTGAGTTAAATAAGCAAGGTAATAGAAGTGGCAGTGCCAACAGCATTCCTTATTAGATCAATGGTGGTCTCACAATAGTCAGAAGTGAGATGAAGGCAAGAATTTGCTAATTAAGGTAAATAAGTGTGAGAAATGAGGATTACGGATCTTAAGGCTAAGATAAACACTAGAGGGGGGTGAATAGTGTTTTTAGGAATTACTAAATCTTTTTGAGTTTATGTTAATTTGAAAACAAATGTATGCAATATTCAGACACAGATATGATCACAGAAACAAACACAGATGTAGAAATAAAGTAAAAGCAGTAAAGGAAGGAATACACTGGATTTTATACTGGTTTAGAGTTGCCCTACATCCAGTCTCGCACACAAGTAAAGATTTCCTTTCAAAAGCAATTGTACAATTACACCCTCGATTTCAAGGCTACGAGGTGCACCCTCCAGATTCACAATCCTCTGGGTAGAAATACTTGATTTCAGGGGCAACAAGTTCACCCAATTGATTTCCAAGGCTACAATCATACCTTTACTTGATTGATTTCCAAGGATACAATCACACCTTTACTTGATTGATTTCCAAGGCAACAATCACACATTTTCTCGCTAAATTGATTACAAAGAAGTCTATAACTCTGAATAGCACTGAGATCTTGTTGAGATAGTAATAGAGAATGAAACCAGAAATGATCTAGTTAGATTCGATGTTGATTTCGACAGAGTAATGGTAATAATGTGTATAAAGAAATGTGGAAGAAGAAGAGGAGTGAAAACCAGAAAAATATGATTAGAAATTCATTCAAAACAGCCCCTATTTATAGAAGAACAACAGCCATGTCCATTCGTGAAGGGATATGACGAATATACACTTCTTTTGAAATTCAAATTTTTGAAACCAATTGCCACTATGTCGACATGGGTATCTTGGGCATGTCGACATGCCAAAGGAAATTTTGGTGGTTTTTTCTTTGAAAATAACTTTTATCTTATATTAAAACTATTTTAAACTTTTATAAATATACTTAACTATGGTTAAAATACATAAATAAATATAGAGAATAATATTATGGTATATATAAAATTTTACTATAATTTTATTATTTAAATCTAAGTATAAATATTAAAAGTTAAATACATTATTATTAAATATAATTTAAAACCAAGGATAATTTGATTTTGAAACTAAAGGTTATTTTGGGGCAAAAAGTATTTAAAATCAAGATAGATGTTTTTGATTCTTTTAAAGGGAAGGCTTTGAAAACATTTTGAAAACAAGTTATAATTTTGTAAAATCATTTTGAATAAAAGTTAGCGTATACAAAACAATGTTCCACTAGATGTTTCGTAGGTTCCATCCTACTTAGGGTTCCATCCCTTTAACAGGCTTGAAGTGGATTCCATTCCACGAATAAATTGGATTTTAAGATGCCAGTGTTTTTCTAGGAGTTTTAACAAAATTCCTAATTAAATTACTTATTATTGAAATCTTAAGCTCTTGATAATCTTGAAACTCATAAGACTTCAATCTTGTTATCTTAAATCTCTATACTATACAGTCTTCATTCTTGGTACCTGCATGGTTAAATCCTGCATATACATATATATCTAAACTATAATGTTAGTATTTATATTTTATAATCTTATTTTAAGGTTGTTGTCATCAAAACCATCATCTCAAGGACTAACAATAAGTATCCAACAAAATAAGAAAAATAAACTAGACGCAAATTAAAAGTAGACTTAGGGTCTAATAAAACAGTGAGATGCGTTTGGAGTAGCCCAATGGATGAACAGCCTAACGAAGCAGTTCATCGCAGATTTCAGCAGAGGAGAAGCATGTCCAACTTAGTTATTTTGGGATAGAAGGAAGTACGAGACTTCAACGGGGCGCGAGGATACTCTAGGATGACCCTCTGGGTAGGCCCAACGTAGCTGCATCCTCGGAGGCAGGCCTGTAGGTGTTCCATCAAGAGAGTATGCCTTGACTGCATTTGCATTGTAGGCCTAACAAAGCAGACATTTGTAGGCAGTCAAAAGGGCTTGGTGTTCGGAGTAGGGTATTCGTATGTCCAGTACTTTCAAGTAAGTTTAAGGATAGTCGCATGCGGATATCGGCCAACATCATGACCAAGAGCGATTTCGAGATAGATTAGAGTAAACCATTAGGCCAATGATTCTTTCACCATAGAGACATTGGATGAGGGGCACTACTATTTGGATGTTAGATTGTTTGCAGTAGGGCATGACCACTTAACTCTTTAGAAGTCTTTCGGTTAATTGACGGGCGGCTGTGTAGGGCCATAGCCATTATGAAAAAGAGATAGACTGACTAGAATATCTGTATTGTAGTCCTAACAAAGCAGTCCTTTATAGATATAGAAAATCCCTGACTGAATTCCGTACAAGGTAGACCTTGTTGGCGGGATTCAGATAGTAGACAAAATGATTATATAGTCCTTAATGTACGCACTGGGTGGTACATTATGGATGTCCGAGCACTGGCATAGACTAGTGCAGACGCGATTTATGTTTTCATAGTAAGTAGTGGAATATCTGTATTATAGGCATTACGAAGCAGTCCTTTATGGATATAGCTACGGAGCAAGGCAATGGAGCATCTGTATTATAGGCCTTACAAAGCAGTCCTTTACAGATGTAGTTACGGAATACTCTCGAAGCAAGATGATGGAGCCCTTTTTGAGGAGGATACGGAAGGTACCATGGGTGGTACCTAAGACCAATATGGTCATTGGGAATATAGCTACGTTTATATATATATATATATATATATATATATATATATTAGTTATTAGGTTTTAATTTACTATGGAGTAGATGGGCACGGTTCACGAAAAGAGGTGAGAGTATTGTAACCTAATGAATCTAATATAAAAGTAAATGGAAATAAAACGATATATGTAGAATTAAGCCTAGAAATATATAATTTATTCATTCACCAGAACTTTTATTCTAACCCCATCCTCATAACATCCTACATGTTAGATGGAGCAGAGACTTCTCAGCTGTATGACACTTGCTTAGAAAGTGTTATCGTTTGGGTGAGTATTTACTTACTATTATATTTTAGTTAGTCCCGTTGTGAGATAAATTATTGAGCTTTGATATATTTTTCTTTTCCTTTTTGCAGGATACCAAATACCCAACTCGGGCTTTAGTGAGCTTGGTTTTTAGCATTTTTGCGAAAAATCCAAACCATTGGAATTCGAGTTGTTACATTTGGTATCAGAGTCTAGGTTTAGGATTCCTAGGTAGATAGAGAGTGAACATATTTGTATTTTTGAATATAATATAAATATATTATGTACTAAAATCCAAATATTCCCCAACCATAGATTTTAACATATGAAAAGTTTTTAGAAGTATATTTGTGCATAGTTTGCTAGTTGGGTTTGGGATGACCCAAGTATGTAGAGCCCTATGTTATTACCGATTTATAGCATACAAATAAGCCATGTTTTGAGAGAAAATTTGTATCAATATATTTTAGGAAGTGGGGAAGTTTTTTAGGGATGGTAGGGAGAGTGTTTTTATTTTCGGGAAAAATAAGTGGTTTTAGTATGAAGAAAATTCACTTTATGTCTAACTAATAAAAATGAAACTTTTGAATTAAAAAAGCTGAAAAATATAATTGTCAATATATTTGAGGAAGCAAATATTGGGTTTTTGAAAAAAATAAGTAGTATGAAATTTAAATTGAGTTTTATGTGATGTAAATTTTGTTAAAAGAGAAATTATTTTTGAAGAATTATAGAGCATGTATAGCTCGCTTGTTTCTTTGTAGGTAAATAATGATTTTAAATTTAAAAACTTAGAGTGTGTTAAGTATCTAAAACGTAGATTGCAACATTTATTATTGTAATAAATGTTTTCGGTAAAAATAAAGCAAGCATAGACTATGACACTATTGTTATAGTATGTGACTTCCAAAGTAAATGTTTTTACATAGCATATGAGATTTATTAATATTCATTTTAATTGAATCCACATATTAGTATTTTTGGATTGTAATAACGGTATTTTACACATCTATTTTGACCCAAATGAGTTTTGAAGATAATTTCTAAAGTGGTTTGTATGTAAACTTATTATCTAAATAAGCATATGAAAATATTTTTTAGTTATAAAGAAGTTTTAAAAATGAGTTCTTTTGAAAGATAATATACGATAAATTAATGAATTTAGTAGGAAATATTTTATGAAAGTAAATTTAGAGTAAACATACCTTTATCTATTGGAATGGAATGAATAATGATATAATTTTCTATGAATCAAAATAAAGATGTTTCGTGCAAGCTATAAGAAATATGTTAAAGAGATGTACAAGTATGGAAAGCACCGTATTTTGTATAGCATATTTCGACAAAATATAAAATAAATTTCTTACAATTTCACATAAACATGAAATCCTCCTTTAAAGGATTCATGGAAGGTTTTAGTGTTAATGGTTTCTCATAAGAGAAAGTAATTCTAATACATTAAGGTATAAAACCATTAAGTGTAGTAAGTTAGTAATTCCTTCTAGGTTAAGTAATTGGAAGAGTAGGAAAGTTAAGAGACTTTTGATAAAATAATTGTTCTTATTTACTCCAGTTTTAGTAAATTTAAAAATCTATAAAAAAGGATATTTTGAAACGTGTGAGGACATTTTTTTAAAGTCAAGAAAAAAGAAAAATGTTTTAAGAACAAGCAAGAAATGTTTAAAAAAAGATGGTTTAGTGAAAAATTAATTAAGTTTTTGTAATTTTTGAAGAAAAATTGATAAATACCAAACCAAATTATACTTTTAAATATGGTGTAGATACGAATCATTTTGTAGAAATAACGGGAAAAGTACAAGGTTATAGTAGTAATTACTCTTAGTAATAATAAAAGTTCCCGTAAGGTATATAGGACACTAGTGAAAAACGTATAAATATTGCTTCATGTGTGCAGACTATAGAAGAATAGTGAAATGATATTAGTAAGATGATAAGACACACGTGGTTGGGTTAGGTAGACCTTCGTTGGGGAAAAAAGAAAGGTAAAGAGAAAGTTTCCCCAAGCTAAGTCATCTTTTTAGATAGAGACTGCGCAGATTGAAACCCTTATCCATTGCAGTAAATGAGACTTAGTTATTCCTTTTTAAGCATGGAATATAAGAGATGAATAGATCTTATTCGTCAAGAGTAATACGGCGTAAGTTGGTAATAAGTAATAGGAGGTAGGATGAGCATATGAGTTATATGGATTCCTAGAGTAGGACCTTTCTATGTCAAAGTGGACATGGTCCAAGACCTCCTTGCTCTAGATGATAGTTGTGTTTAGCTGCTCTTAAAAAAAAGAGTGAGTAAAAGCAGAATAAGGTAATTAAAAGGAAAATAATAAATTTAAAGAAAGCACCAGAAATGGTAGTGGAAAAACTTAAAAAGAGATATTTTCTAATGTAAACTATGCTTGGGGAAGTTATTTTTTTTTAAATAGTAGCCTAATTCCAAGTACGGAGGAAGATGTGCGCAAAATAAAATCAGAGAAATATGAAGTTTTTCTATTTTCCACCTTCTTTATGACATAAGAAATCGAATTTGGAAAACTATAATCTTCTAAAATTCGAAAATTAAAAGTTTTGTGGTAGGTTTGGACGTAAAAATTTGTTGAAGTATGCTCCTATTCAGTAGGAGTGAGAGAAAAATTGAATGAAAAATGTTTGAGTTTTCAAAAGATTGAATTTACATAGAAATTCCAAGTATATTAGGTTGTGTGCATCATGTTTTAAAAGGAGTTTCTAAAACAAAATGCATTCATATAGGAGGTGCCGCATAAAAAATCTTGTACATGCATATATTTTATGACGTATTGTACTATGCATGGATTGTTGCAAATTGGATGTACATAAAATGGATGTGATTAATACGAGAAATTACATAATTGAACCCTTATCAAATTTTGGGAAAGAAATTTTCTAAAGGGGGAGAAACTAACACCCCGCCTTAAATTACAATTATATATGCAAATAATTTAATTAAGTTATGTACATTTGAAATTTTAAAACAAAGAAATATTTGTAAATGGTGCAACTAAATAATATTATATAGAATACATAAATATTTGTGTAATAAATAAATTAGAGAGAGAAATTATATAAAATCAATTAATAGGGAAGATTAGTTGACGGTGTTTGTTTAAAAGGGAAATTAATAATTAGTAGAGGTGATTAATTGATAGGAACTGACAAGAAAGGAAATATATATCGTAGCAACTAATTGATATGATTAGAAACATATATGTTAGTGCAAGAGAATAAAATAAAGAAAGAGTAATTTATATAAGTAATCAATTGTCAGTTAATAAACATAGATATTTATTGTAACATATATAATTAAGATTGTGATTCAAAATTCAATTGTAGAATATATGCATGCAATAGTTGTGGGAATAAAATAAATTAACATGCATATATGTGATAAATTAATATGGTGTTGATTAGCATATTAATTTGGTAAGAAATCACAGTGCAGACATGGATTAATTGGATAGTGAATTAATTCTAGGTATATATGAAATCTATTAATTGTGTGATTAATAGGGGAATCTTATTTAAAAGAAACGTCATATTTAAAAATATATGTTTCCATAGATTGTTAGAGAGAAGGGGAAAGTGATTAATGAAAAGAATTTTGGAGAATCAATTTGAAATAAAACAAACGCAGAAGAAAATATATTAATTTAATGTCCATAGACCGAGTGCACACTTTAGATTTTAGGGTTTTATATCCAATGATTTGCATTGATTTGAACCACTATAAATATAGGTGCAGAGCCTCATTTTTATTCTCATTATTTTTCTCTTGCCTACAGAAGCTCTGCCATTTTTCTATATCTTCTACACTTTCTTAATAACAAAATTTTAGATCTACTTCACATAAATTTAGATCTAAATAGAAAGAGAATATAATTAATTAGGGAATTAGGAGTTGGTTCAAATCAGAAGGCTACGTCAAAGGTAAAACCTTAGATCTGAGTTTTATTTGCTATTTCTAATCCGAATATCTTCCTTTTCTCTTTCAAATATTATAGATCTGTAAATATATCGTTTGTAATTCCAAATGGAGATTACAAGGGAGGTGAATATAGATGTTAGGGACAGATCTGAAATAAAAACAGGGAGATTTCGAAAGCTAGCAATGTGAGTGGTTTTAATTATACCTTTTACGTTTATGATATATTATCATTAAATTCCCATTAATAATTTTATTCAGTATTTCAGTAATTAATTCTATTAATTAGTTATGATGAACTGTAAGAAATTTACAATTATTTACATCTAATTTGAAGTTATAATTTAGCCTAAATGCTAGATTTTTGCTCTTGGTATTTGAATAATATAGTTAAAAAGAAAATTCACGATTATGGATTAAAATAGGAAAATACTAGATTGGATGTAAAATAAGAAAAGTTGGAATAAAGCTTGAAAAATGGAATTCTGTAATAAAGTACGCTAAAACGGGAATAATAAATTAATCTAATAACTTGAGATTTGGAAGTAGTAATAGATTAATTGCTTGACATAGAAAATATGATACATTTCTATAATTTAATATTTAAAAGATAATGATAAACGTAACTACAAGAATAAAAGAAGGAAATAGAGAACTAGTGTAAAATAGAGAAACTACTATATTTTACACTATTCCAAAATAATAAAAGAAATATCTTGTAGTTACGAATTATTGTTTATCGTATTATTTTGTATTAAAATATGAAAATGGATTTTTAGTATAGTTTTCATACTTAACCAAATAAAATAGAATTACTTCCTAGAATAGAAGAAAATAATGTAAAGTATGAAAGAAATCAAGTAAATTATCAGAAAAGAATTTAAAGCTGTAAACGATAATGAACCTAGATCTGCATTTACAGCGCAAACTATACAACAAGATAGTTATTATGATAAGTGAATCATATAATATAAGAGAATTAAGGAGAATTCTATATCACAATAAAAGAAGACAACTTAGTATAGAAGGGAGACATTTGTAATCATACACAGATTATACAAGAAGATAAAAGTGACAATTGCATCTAAAATTATAACATAGGTTATAGTTAAAGTAAAAAGAACGGAAAGGCTTATTTAAGATTTAAATTAAGTTAATAAGCAAATAGAATAGAGATAATAGAAAATGCTTATTTAAAAAACTTAAGATTTAAATTGAGCTAAATAAACAAGGTAATAGAAGTGGCGGTACCAAAAACATTCCCTATTAGATCAATGGTGGTCTCACAATAGCCAAAAATGAGACGAGGGCAAGAATATGCTAATTAAGGTAAATAAGTAGCCAACATAATAAGAAAAGTGAACGAAACGCAACTTAAAATATTAGATTTAGGGTCTAATAAAAGAGTGAGATGCATTGGTGTAGCCGAAAGGATGAAGAGCCTAACGAAGCAGTTCATCACAGATTTCAGCAAAGGAGAAGCATGTCCAACTTAGTTATTATGGGCTAGAATGAAGTACGAGACTTCAACGGGGTGTGAGGATGCTCTAGGATGGCCCTCTAGGTAGGCCCAGCGAAGCTGCATCTCTGGAGGTATCTTTAGGTGTTCCATAAAGAGAGTATGTCTTGACTGCATTTGCATTATAGGCCTAACGAAAGAGACCTTTATAGGCAGTCAGAAGGGCTTGGTGTTTGGAGTAGGGCATTCGTATGTCCAGTACTTGCAAGTAAGTTTAAGGATAGTCGCATGCGGATACCGACCAACATCAAGACCAGGAGCGATTTCAGGAAAGACTAGAATCAAACCATCAGGCCAATGATTCTTTCACTATCGAGACATTGGATGAGGGGCACCACCATTTGGATGTTAGATTGTTTGCAGTAGGATACGACCACTTAACTCTTTAGAAGTATTTTGGTTAGTTGAGGGGTGGCTGCGTTGGGCCATAGTCATGATGAAAAAAAGACCGACCAACTAGAATATATGTATTGTAGGCCTAATGAAGTAGCCCTTTACAAATATAGAAAATCCCCGACTGAATTCCGTACAAGGTAGACTTGGTTGGCAGGATTCAGATAGTAGACATAACAATTACGTAGTCCTCAATGTTCGCACTAGGTGGTACATTATGGATGTTCGAGCACTGGCATATACTAGTGCGGACGCAATTTTCTTTTTCATAGTAAGTAGTGGAGTATGTATATTGTAGGCCTTACGAAGCAGTCCTTTATAGATATAGCTGTCGAGCAAGAGAATGGAGCATCTGTATTGTAGGCCTTATAGGTTAGGTGGATGACAGAGACTTCTCAGCTTTATGACACTTGCTTAAAAAGTGTTATCATTTGGCTGAGTATTTACTTACTTTTTAGTCAATCCCACTATGAGATAAATTATTTAGCTATGATATATTTGTCTTTGCCTATTTGCAGGATACCAGATACACAACTCAAGGCTTCAGTTGGCTTAGTTTTTAGCCTTTTTGCAAAAAATCCGGACCACTGGAATTCGGGTTGTTACAATTTGATTTTGAAAATTTACCAAAATGGTTATGATCCATCGACCGCAAGTGAGTCCTTGAGAAGAAGAAAATGTAGTTAGAAATGTGCAAATCATGATTGATCATGAATTACCCTTTTGATTTCAAATGTTGAATTTAACAAAGTAATTTCACTAGTCAAAATGCATAAGTCAATTCTAAATAATGACTACAAATTTGATTACAAATTTTGGCATATTATAATTGAAATAGACCTTCTAAATAATAATTTAAAGGAGACTTTATTGAATAACATATCATGTCTCTAAGTTAGTGGGAGTGAGAACAAAGCTTGTGGACCTTTTAAAGATCAATATACGATCTTAAACAGTCATCCAAAGGTTAAGAAAGTTTTGATAAATAAGTTAATTAGCGACATTTTAATTAAAATATAGAGGAAGCGTGTGTTTATAAGAAGGAAAATAAAAGGTACTAATACATTTCTAATACTAAAGGAAAACAACATGCTACTATGTGAAGATGTACCCATGATAAAATAAAAGGAGCCTTTGATACTCCAACTAAGTGGATGTCTGGATTGTAGCAATCAGTATACATAGAAACCATATAAATATGTTTAGTATAAAACATATAAGATGGATTCCTTATGCATCAACAATATGAATCATGATATATGTTATGTACTTGATGTTAATTGTGTATACACTTGACGCACTAAGCACATGTCAGTCAAATCAAAGTGATGATTGTTGAATGATAGTTAATAGTATTCTCATGTATTTACGAAATACTAGAGAATTGTTTATGAAACTAATGAACTCCTTACGAAGAAATGTTCAGATTCAATTTTTATAAGTAACATTGCAATTGTAAATCAATCTTAAATTAAAATGTACCCTTAATAAAGGGGCTTAAAGTTGGAAATGTTTCCAATGACGCATTGTAGTAGATTCAATTACAAAGGTTAAGTACACTGCTTTAAATAGTGTCATAACGAAAGTAGTATGTGTGCACAAATTTATAAGAATGATAGGAATGGTTCACATCATTTAGAATCCAATAATGTATTATGTTAAAAATGAGGCAATATAGGTTGCAACAAGAATTAAGCTCAACATGAGGTTGAGGTATGTTCTTTGTTGTAACAACAAGGAATTTCAAACACTTCATATGTAAATATCTGAATTATTTAATATTTGAATCTCGGATTAAATGTTACTAAAATGACTTAATAAGCTTTTTAACCCCTTTTAAATCATAACTAATGATGGTAAACTTGTTTTAGAAAAATATTTACGAAAATTAATACTTTGAAAAAGTATTTATAATGTGACCGAAAATTGTTTTATTGATAAATAAATTTTTAACTATCAGAAGTTGTTCAGGTTCTTTATATACTCTTATTTGCTTATGAAATCAATAAAATGAAATAAAAACTTTTTATTAATTTATGAAAATAAACTCTTTGGATGATAATGTATAATATAATGGAAGATTTTTAGGAAATGAGCTTTTATGGTAACTCTTAAGTGTTACGTGTCATAAAGTAGAATAGATAGGAGGTAAGCCTTACAAACATGAAAAGGGGATAGGGTGAGAATAATCTTATGCTACGCCATTTGAAGCCTATATAAGGAGGTAGGCTTTTCTATTTCTGAGAGTTAAGATTGATGTTGAGTAGGGATATAAGGAATATATCTCTAATCTACCGGGCTTCCTGCTTGGCCGAGGAATAGTTGTCGAGAATGTCAAAAATTGGTTAATCATGTTGGTTGTTACTTGTTTATGGAAAATCATTATCATGTTATATGTTATTTGTTTATGAAATCATTAATAATGCACTTAACATTAAAATCGACGTGTAAACTGGCCTATTTACGAGATGAAAGATTAAAGTGTCTAGGTAATGCTTTGATGCAACTAGTGGTCTAATTTACCCCGCTTCGCTCTTGAACGAGGAATGTTTAAGTTGAAATGTCGAAAATGAGTTAGGTATACAAACATTGGTTCATATAAGCAATTGTTTTTAATTAGATAATCGATTAGTCAACAACCAAACTTAACAGATATTACCTTAGATCTTTAACAAGAATGTTTTTAAGATGATATAAGTATGAAATAGTTTTGAGTTTGTTGTGATAATGTTTTATTAACAATAGTCTTTAAACCTTTTTTTATTAAACTTATGAATGTAAATAGATCTTTAACAGAATGTTTTAAAGATAAGTGTAAGTGAAATGGTTTTGGTTTGTTATGGCAATGTTTTATTAACATTCATCTCCCAATTTGATTAAACTTATGAATGTAAATAGATCTTTAAAAGAATGTTTTAAAGATAAGAATAAGTGAAATGGTTTTGGGTTTGTTATAGCAATAATTAAATAACATTAGTCTTAAACCTTTTTGAATGGATTTGTGAAAGTATTTAAATCCTTAAAATGGATATTTTAAAGGAAATTATAAGTAAGGAGTCTTTTGGAAAAAGATAGAAAAAACAAAGGTTTAAAGTAAGAAATCTTGCTAATGATTTATGAATATGCTTATACCATTTGAGATGAGTATATGAATACTTTTTGAAGTATTGAAAAGAGTACAAATGAATGCTATAATTGATAAAAAAAAATGTTTTATTAGATAAAGTAAGTTTTAATAATAAAAGAGGTTTTAATTAATAAAAGATTAATTATACAAAAAGGGGATTATAAGTCGCTTATGCGACTTAATCATGCTTTGTATGACTTAATCTTGCTTTGTACGTTAACTTGTTTATGGAACGCATATAGTCATATACTTAGCACTAAAAGTCAATAAAGTAGGCTTGTCTATCTGTGGGAATTGTGGTTGATGGTCATGTAAGGATTTGAGCAATAAAGCTATAACTTGCTGGCTCCACTCTTGATCGAGGGAAAGTGTGAGATGAAAATATCAGAAATGTGATAAGTACACGAGATTTTATTTCCATATAAGATGGCTCTCATTATCACCGAATGACCAAATTCGTCGATTCAGTCTTAATAAGACCGGGATTGGCAAGTGTTTACTTATCTAAAACCTCCTCAAGGTTGTAATATGTGTTCCATCCTTTGGAAGTTGATCTGTTTAAGATGCCAGAATCCATATGTGGTTACAGGATCTATTGAAGATGTGGGAATCCAATTTGGGATTCGTGTTTTATTCAAGTAATGAATACTCGTGTGAAAGATGCTGAACGTGACCTCGACATCGAAAATGGCTAAAGACAGTGTAGGATGCACAATCTAGGGTTTTGCAGTCCCATAATATGGTATTCTCAACTCCATATCTAGAGTATGCTTATCGATATTGTGCGAGGGAGTTAATGGTATTTGGTGCCACATGGTTTATGTTTATGTTTGGGCTTGGGCCTTTGTGTTTACGTTATGGTATATTTTATCTACAGATATACTCGAAAGGTGGTTTCTAATCCTTGTGCAGGGAGTTCGTATTCAGCTTTTCCGAAGAGATGTTCATGGAAAATCCGTTATGCAAACATTCCTTATCAAGTTTGATTTTACCTTCTAATATGTTGTTGAATATAACCATTGTAACTATTCCAACTATGTTATAATATTTATATTCTTCACTCTAGACATTATCTAATATAGGGCCTTATGTACTTATTAGATGGTGCTTCTTTTGAGGGGGTAACCATTATGGCATCTCATGCGGTCTCAAAAGTACTATTATATGTTGATCATATATTTCTTGAGTTTCTCATACCAGACTTTTGTCTGAAGCATCATTTTTGTTTTCCTTAAATTCATCACATACTCTTTTAAGCAGTTTGAGAAAGGTAGGTTTTCGTTGATGTTCATTGGAGCCTGAGAAGACGAGTTGGATGTTTTGCCTACCATAGTATCTTTATTTCACCTACATTACTATTGTATATATCTTCATTTGTGAAGACAGGTTGTTATAACTGTATAGGTTGATGATATACTTAGGTTTTATAACTCTAAAATTTCCATATCGGAATAACCCTTTGTGGTGTTCTGCTAGTGAGATTCTGATGTTGTATTCTCTTCTTTCTTATTCTATTTCTTTTTGTTTCACCCTAACAGTTCATCCTTTTGACATTTGGATGCTTGGCACATGAATACTGTGGATGTATTAGAGTCATCATTCGAGGGTCGAGAGGGAAGGTCAATATAGCTAGTATCAGAGCTGAAGGTTAAGTGAGAACGATTGCTTTGGTAGGGTTTGACTTATTAAGAGATAGGGTAATGGAATGCCTTAGCATGAGTCGAGTGTATTATAAATATGAAATCATATTTGTATTTGTTATAAATGCATACCTTAAATAAAATTGTAACTATAAAAATTAAATATCTTATATAAGGTAGCCTATATAAATGTGAATTGTTTAAGTGTAGTTTAATTAGTACAGGGAATAGTAATGTTCATTCATTACCCCTCATTAATTTGTTAGTCATGCTTGGAAAGTTTATGACCATTGACTATCATCTGTTGATTGTTGATTATGCTTAACTGGTTTATAAGCAATTTTACTTTTTCACTGCGTAAGTTGGATTGGCACTGTTCGTAGGTGCATTGAAGCAAATAGCTTATGAATTTAGTTTCATAGTTTGACTATAAGTCATTTGGTGGCAGTGTTAGGTTAAAAATTTAATTTGGTAAAAGATGTTTATTTTAATTTAAGGAAGATGAGATATTTTGGGAATAAATACTAATGAAAAAATCTTATATAAGAAAGTGATTTTATATAAGTATGGTATATGAAACATGATTTATAAACAACGAGGATTTAAATGTATGTTTTAAGAACATAAATCCCGATGCCTTAGAAACTATTTTGTAAGATTTTAGAGAAAATAATTATAGTATTATTTGAAAGTAAGTATTTGAGAAATTGGTTTATGAAATTCGGACCATGGTACTTAGTAATATTTACGAGGTATTTGATACCGTTTTGAAATGATTTTGGGTAAGTCCAAAAGACATGAATTAGATGTCCTACACTTCTGTCGCTTGAAAATAATTCTAGTGATGACTTCAACATAATTGACATTCATTTTCAAGTTTCTAAGTAGGGAATGTTACTGGGTTGTTTTAGTAAAACAAATTTCAATTTAATTCCGAAAGTATGATTTGTTGTACAAAAGAAATATGTATATATATTATTATTTAAAAATGATTTGAAGTAAAACCCGGTGTTTAGTTCGAAAGTTTTCTTTGGAAAGAATTTTGATATGAGCTTTTTATGAAGAAAAGTTTTATATTTATACTATGTAGGGTGCCCTAATAGTAGTGGCATAGCCTAGAATTGATGTTGGAACCTTTTCATGTTTCCCTTTTCAGGTAAAGAGTGTTTAAAAGAAATTTGTTAAGCTATTTTATGCATACATGTAGTCTATGCATTAGGATTGTATGGTATGTGCATCTTATTATGATTTGTTGTTTGGTAGTCTTCATTTGTTAAAATGAAATGGGATTTTCGACGATTTTGGATAGTTGGAAACTTCCGAATCACATAGAAACTGAAACAAAAGTGTTTTGTGAAGATATAAAAGTTGAGTTTATATAACACTTGAGTTGAGAAGATAGTCTGTCAAAATAGGTTCTGAATTTATTGAATATGCTTATTAAGTAAAATGATTTTGATGTTTTGTATATACTCTTAGGATATAGTGGAGTATTATATGAGTATGAACTTAAGTAATATAATGTTTATAAACTTGAGTTATGTTTTATGAAATGATTCGTAAATGATTTTAGTATTAAATGATATACAGTTAGGATAAAAGTGGTATGGTTAGAAAATAAATAGGACAAAATACGTAAATTATACATAGATCTTTTTGTTTGCATGACTGTTCTTGATCCAGTATTCGAGTATATGATTTCGAGGTGATTTACACCAGTCAGAAGAAGGATTTTTTACTAGATTCTTGATGATGAACACTTGATATGGATTCTTGATAAGACTCGAAAGTTTTCTATCGTAATATATGGCTATGTAAGGAGAACAGAGGTTTTTAGTCAAGGAACCTGATCAAAGTCTGTGCTAGAGAGGTCAAGTGATCTATACTAGTTGGGAAGTGAAATTTATGTGATCGAGCAAGCGATCAGATTGAATAATGCGTACGGATGGTCCATGTTCATCGTATGGGTTTAGTATATGCATACTACGTTTGGTTGGCTAGTGGAGAATTCAGGTAATGAATTTTTGATTTATTATGAAGTCGCATGAATAGTCTACTAAGTAGTAACCTAAGGCTGTCGAGCATACGGTACGCTTTGTAGGTTGTTTATCATCATTGTGCTATGAGAGGATTTTGAACTTGAGCAAACAATGAGTTTTTTTTGCTTGTGATTGAATACTCTTATGTACTGCTATGTGGTTATTTCTTTTGTTGCTAATGTTGGAATTTCGAGGACATAATATTCTAAGCGGAGGAGAATGCAACAACTCGAAATTTTGGACACTACGTATTTAAATATCTGAATTATTTAAATATTTGAATCCTAGGTTAAATGTTATTAAAATGATTTAATAAGCTTTTAAACCCCTGTTTACATCATAAGTGATGATGGTAAACTTCTTTCGAAATAATGTTTACAAAAATAAACACTTTGAAAAATATCGATAATATGACCGAAAATCGTTTTATCGATAAACAGCTTTTAACCATTAGAAGCTGTTCAAATTTCTTTTACATACATTTATTTGCTTAGGAAATCAATAAAATGAAATAAAACTTTTACCCTTTATGGAAATAAACTTTTTGGACGATGTCACGTATGATGTAACAGAAGATCTTAAGTAAATGAGCTTTTATTGTGACTCTTAAGTGTTAAAAAGGAGAAATTTGATGAGAGGTGATCCTTATATGACTTGAAAGGTGGATGAGAACAAGCATATGCTACCCCATTTGAAGCCTATATAAGGAGGGTCATACCCTGTTAAGTAATCACAAATTCACAAAGCTTGAAATGAAGTATGCGAATAAAAATGGTGCAAAGTGCTTAAGCACTAATCGTTAAACCAGAAAAGGTCTTTCGTAGCCTTGAAAAAACGCTACAAAATTTTTAGTTGCGTTTCAATAATTGCTACAATACGACATGTAGTAAAAGTCTGAAATTTTTTGTAGCCTTGTAGAAAACGCAACAAAACTTGAAATATTACAGCATTTTAGAAACACATCAAAAAGTTTATTTCTAAAGTGCTTGTCAACTGCTACTAAAGTCAATATTTTTTAGTAGCGTTTTGACTTGCACCTTCTTTGATTTTTTGTAGCTGTTTTTTTGCTACTACACATTTTTCGTTGTGTTTTTAAAACGCTACTAAAAGTTATTGACCGTTTTGCAGCATATTTTATATGTTGTCGTTTTCTGTTAATAGCTTGTACCATTTCCAACAATCACTCGCAAAATAGTCACATTAAAACCAACGGACAATCACATAATCGTCATATCCGAACCAACAATCAATCACATAATCATCATATTCAAACAACTGAAAAAACATGTTAGCCACATAATTAAATGTGACATTCATAACCATTTTGATAATCGTTTTTCGTCGAAATAAGCAAATTCACATAAAATCCATAACTATTTATAAACAAGTTTGCACAACTAGTACTAATAAAATGTTATAATATATATAAAAATCAGAGCCATGATCATTACTTGATTACCCATAATTCTTTGCTACAACTGGTCATTACTCCAAAAAAGCTAATTATGTATAAACAATTTCAACAATCAACAAATGGTTATGAAGTGTTTTGCATATTTATGGTACATCTAACATCCTTAGTTAAAATTTATTGAATTTTAATAATTTTATAAAACTTAGTTAAGTTAAATTTTGTTAAAACTTGGTTAATTTTTGTAATAAACTTATTTAATTTTTTTAAACTTAATTAACTTAGTTAAATACTAATATAAGTTAATTAATTTGTATAAGTTTATTTAATTTTTATAAAACTTAGTAAATTATATAAAATTTAGTTAATCTTAAAAAATTGGTTAATTTTTATAAAAAATTGTTAAATTTTTATAAATCTCCATTATCTTATAAGTATGTATAATAGTCTTTTATCTTTTATCACAAACAAATAACAGATCTATTAGATATAATTTATTTAAAGTCATTAAGGAAATTATTATAAAAAAGATCCGATAATCATCGATTTTAAATTTTCTAGATACATTCAATCAACTAATATCTACTAGTTCACGTGACAACCGTTCAATCTTAGAAAATGACAAGTTCAATATGTGTGTATGTGTGAATATGTATATGTGTGTGTATACATATCACATTCATATTAGCAATGTAAAAGCACAATTCAATACTAACCATAAATATGACTTTAACACCGTACCATCATAACATCAAAACCACCACTATTCATAAGGAGATATAAAATACCAAAAATAACTTTTCAGAAATTCAAATTAACTTGGACTCACTACTTCCGTGCTTTGCTGTTTGCAATTCAGCTCACCATACCCCTTTTATGAATAATCTGTACATCCCCTACATTTCAACTGTTATGTCCATATTCCGCTGCTTGCCTTTATGGATTGCTGTAAATAAGCTAGGCGTACATGGATATTAGGAATATCCATACTTACTTTGTTTTGATTTAATTTGCTGGATTGGTATACTTATGAAGTTCTCCTCTTGTTCTCTTTAGTTAGCAACAACAGTCCTTATCTTGCAATTATTCGTGCACCATCAACAATGCTATTCCACTTTCCTAAACAGCCACTTCTCAACCCAGTCTCCAAGACCTGTCGCATACTCTCTTATAGCTAAGTTAAACTAGATCACAATTTAAACCAAAAGTAACTAACATGTATATATTTGTTAATGCTTTATCAAAACTCTGTTACCTGTACCATCATCCCTTCATAAATCATCAATCACAAAATAGCAATATTTCAAGCACTGCTGTAGAGTCTGGCTCTGTGATGACCCAGAATTTCTGGATATTGAAATTGAAATAGTTAATTGATTTTAAATATTTGAAAGTTAGTTTAACTTGAATTTCAAGTATCACTATTTATTTGACAATTAAATTATTGAATTTAATTATTGGAGTTGGGTAAATTATTTGAATCTTCAGTTTATGATTGTTAACAATATCTTAAAGGCCTAGAAAATCCATATGGATAATACTGAAGGTAAGAGAACTTCAAATTTTGAATTTGGAAAGTGATTTGTTCAGTTTTGAATTTATATTGTTTAAATTGAATTTAAAAATAGCCTTCCGAGGCACAATCTCGGAATTCGACGAAATCAGTTCCATTTGATCCGTAATAGTGAATTATTATCGGGTTTCAATTTTCGTGAAGTTTGGAGTTGTCATGAGGTCGTACGGTAAGAAAACACGCTGAATTTATATCGAAAATTTAATATTATAACTATGTCCAAAAGCTATCTTCTCCATACGACCGAGTTAAGACTCAAAACCTTTTCCATTGCGTTCGAAATAGGGGTTTAACGTTATAAATGCCTAGTGGCATGCCTCAATAGATCGAGACTTTAGGCTTCGTTTTCTCAATGATTTAAATTTAAATTTTAAAAATAGTATGTATGTATATATGTATTTAATATTATAATGATTCATAAGACAAGTTGTACACGTTCTTCTCTTCAGAACACTTGGCATCTTTCTCGTGACACGCGTTGGATTTTAAAATAAAAATTAGATCAGCCGAGCTTTGTAAAAGAGAAAAATATAATCCAAATTCATTTGAAAACAAAGACCTATTTCTTTCAAGATAAAACTCATCTGAGCAATTTAATGGCTGAGACAAATCAAAGCATAGAAACAATAAATAAAAAACCATCTTTTCGTTCATAATCAAGCAAGTTCAATTTGACCGACGTCAAAAATTCTCAAACTAGCATTCATGGCTTCAAAATTCAAGGCATTAAGAAGGGGGAAGCCAGCTGATTTTATCGACATCGAAGCTCTGATGTCGCCAATTGAAGTCGCGACATTGTCGCACAATCTATCGAACTCGATGGCAAAGTACAGAAGGGATGGGCGATCTCGAACGAAGTTAAGTCGTGGAGGAAGCTACGGGCTTTTGGGTTTGGGGTCGTGCGTATCTGCTTAGAAGAAGGTCTCGACGTGCTCTGGTACACGCGACGGCGAGGCATTGGATGGCAAGGTCAGGGAGCACGTCGTCGTTCAAGGAGGTGGGTCGGTTTTTGAGGCAGACTCGCATGGAATCGCGATGCTTGGTGTTGGCATGGGCTTGCACGATGGTGAGGTCTTGTCAATTTTCTGGTAATCCCTTAACTTGAACTATTATTGCTTAGTAATAATAGTTATATTCTGCAGGACATATGTATATATTAAAAATTTTAAACAGTAAAAAAATTACTGTTCTTTATATACAGTGAAGAGAAAAGAAAACATATATAAGGATTTTAAATGCCGAAGAATTTTATAAAAGATAGATTTTTGAATCTATAAATTTTAATAAAAAATAGTATATTTTTGGACATTAATTTATTTAATTATTTGGTTGCTAAAATATTCTGTAAAAGGAAATTGGTTCGAAATTAAATTTATTTTTTTAAATGAAATCACTGGTTAATTAAATTATCAAATGAAAATTTAATTGTTCAATTGACTCGAATATTGATAAAAAAATTATTTAATGTTTATACAAGGTTATAACCCGGGAAACCAAGTCGAAATTGAAGTGGACTGCAAAACCAATTCAAAGGTGAGTTAATCTCACTCATCTGAATTGTTATTTAAATTTAAATACTTAAATTTAAATTTTGGTTGAATGATTGAATTGATTGGATGTGGTATATTATATAGTATATAACATATATTGGAGTGATCGATTTCCTGAATTATATAGCGGATGAGACCCTATGCGCCGCATAATAGCGGATGAGATAATATAACCCCATATACCGCGATATTCCACCTCGAAGTGGACTTTGTATTTTATATTGTGTTAACATCTGTGGATGTAGCGAAACAGGTTGGAGGCATCTAACTGGATTCCTCAAAATATTTAGATTTGTTTAAATATTCTGTGTTATGATTTATTGGATAATCTGTGATAGATTACAATGGTAATTGGAAATAATGGATGCTGTGGTTTGATTGAATATATTTGAGTATACTGAATTACCAAAAATATATAGATTGGATTTTTGAAAAGAAAATAAAAGGAGAGAATTTATAAGTAAATGATTATAGGGAATTTGGGAAAAATTAAAGAATGAATAGGAAAAGGATAAAAGTGGATTTTTAAATTTTAATAAATAAATTCCGAGTGTGGGAAATGATATTTTGAATAAAAGGAGAAATAATGAATTTTAAAACCTTAGTGATATTATATAAAGGAATAAAGAATTTATTTTAAAATTCAAGGTTTAAATTTATTGGAAAGGATAAAGAAGGAATTTGAAAAAATACGAAATTGGTATTTTTCAGTTAAAAAGATTTTTGGATCATAATAAAGAAGTTAAATCTGAAATTAATAAGTTTTGAAATAAAATTGGATAAGTAAAGAAAAATATTTTAAATGGAGCTAATTTTGAAAATCAATTTGAAAACTGATTTAGTGTTTGAAACTGTAATTTAAAGAAAGATGAGACTATGGGATTTATAAACTGGGTTTATAAGGTGAAACAAGATATCAGTGGATATTTGAAAATATAAATTGATGGTGGGAATTTATATAGGAATGGGTAATTTGTTTTAAAAATAAATAGTGGTTTATTTTTAAAGGCACGGATATGGGAAGTGTATTTCCCTGGAAAGCCAAATATTTTTTAAAGGAAACTTTTTATGTATAAGTTAAAGGATTTAAAAATTTGTTTTAAAGAAATATTTTAGAAAATTTATCATTTTCAAATGTTTTAATTTTTAAAGTAAATATTTTTTAAATTTATTTTAGTAGTAATTATTTAAAGGTTAATTGGTATGATGTTTTAAAAAGATAATTATTAATATTTATATTTATAAAATAGTTTTATTTTTAAAAAATATTTTGGTTAAAATTTTATAGGATTTCGTAACTCTTATTTTAAAATTTTAATCTGGCTTAACTTTTATGTTAAAAATTAGTTTTTTTATATTTTATAAAGTAGTTCTATTTTACTGTTTCTAAAGTATATATTTTTGAATAAAGTGTTTAAGTAAATTTAATTTAAATGTTTTAAAATATGTTTTAGAATAAAATGATTTAAATTATTTTTAAAATCTTAAGTATTTAGGACTTAGCTGTTTTCAGTGGAAATAAAACAATTGGGTGGAAATTTATTTCCATGAGAGAGAGAAAAGTGATTTGAAAACTATTTTCAAAGCACTGAAATGTAGGAAAATATCTTGCGAAGGTATTTAAAAATAAATAATTTGGGAGAAATTATTATGGCTTGATTATTGTTTGTGAATGTTATTTGATAGTTAAATAACCGACTATCAATATTGGTCAATGCGCCGATCGTTTCAAAGAGATCGGGATCAGAATTTATTTTTCGAAACCCACTTCGATGCGGTTTGAACGTTTTCATGTGGAAGACAAGAGCTTGGAGTCGAAGATGGAGCTATGAAGTGCAAGGGCTAATCGCTACTAATCCTGAGGGTGATTCCAAAATGGATGTAGCAGGAGTAGTGCCTTCGGTTCCGTTTGAACCCGGAACGGACTTGTATGGATGAATGCTTTCAGAACATTGTCAGGAGGACAATGAGCATTCTAAGTTAATGTGTGCTAAAAAGGTAACGTATAGCGTCGAGCCTCATCAATCGAGAATGGCTAAAACAGGGGAGGTGCACACAAGGCTAAGTGGCTAGCAACAATTAGGGTAAGGTCACCCCTGTCTAGATGTTCCTTTATATTCGGCTATCTGGGCGGTTGCTGATCCCAACCACGGGGTAAACTTATTCGGACTATCCAGTAAGGGGTAGCTCCGGTCTTGTGATGCAGAGGATCAAGGTGGATCCTCAGTACGGTGATCAAGACCACGTATTGTGACGGACGGTACTCCAGTAGCCCTGCCATTGATGGAAATTCATTCTCCCTACGTGCCTTTACGGCTTTTGTTTGTAGAACCCACATTGTGGCTAGTAGATGGAATTTAATAATGTAACAGTTTCGGCTATTTGAATAAGTATTTGTATAGACACTATTATAATATCAGAGGATTTTATAAGAAATGTTTTTGTTATCGTAAGGTAAAAATCCGACATGTATATTTGTGGTGTGGTCTTACGAGATACCTTTGATTTCAAAGGATTTTGAAAACTTTAATAATCCAATTGAGTTTATTTTCTCACGCTGGTTTTTCAGACTAACTCGGGTGTTATTTAACTATAATGCTCGGGTCAGACCGAGTATTATAGTATACATGATAGGATACCGTGGAGCTTAGGCGACGAGCTGGACAGTGAGACGTATCACCCATATTTGATATATATATCCTGTTGTGGTTTATAAGTTGTGAATTCAGTTTTGTAAGGACAAGTAAATATAACTGTCCAGTATTTGGTATTGATTTTGTTGTACTCTGGTGATGTAATGTGTAAACAGATATAATTTCTTTTGTGTAAAGATCTGTTATTATCTATTACATATTATTTCGCTGCGTTGGAAAGATTCTGTTGTTGTTTTGTTTTTCACTTCTCTACCTCCTTCTTCTTTTAACCCCAATGGTTCGATTTTTCGGACGTCGAAAAATCGGGTCGTTACTTTGGTATCAGAGCGAGGTTAAGTGAGAACCTTGGCTCTGGTGGGAATTACTTATTAAAAATAGAGTCCATCGTACTCTAGAATGAGTCTGAGTGTATTAATAGATATGAGCGCGTATATGTTAGTGAATATAAAAATTGTTTTAATATTTTGTTGACTTATCGGTTAAGTGTTTATAGATTTTGGTCGATATGTGGGACGCCATGTTTCGATAGGGATTTTAAACTCTTAAACAAGATAAACCAGTACAGTATTGTTTTAAAATAGAGTAAATGAAATAATTTTACCCAAATTATTTTTGTATATAAAAGAAGTAATTTTCTATAAATTATTATAGTTAGATATGATTGCTTGGTTGTTAGGAAGTGAAAATATTGAAATATTATCATTGATGGGTGGAAATTGAAATAAGAAAATAATATTATAACCAAAGTTAAGGAATAATTTATAAACATAATCAGATTTGTAAATGTGAATTATAAGTGTGATTCATAATTTGAAATAGAATTCTAGAGAAATATTTGAAAAAGTTTTTGACAGGAGTTGAAATTCGAAAATATGGGAAATTTAAATTCCTTTGAATTTGAAAGTGGTTTTCAAAGATTTTGGAGAAATAATAATGATATTATTTCGGAAATATTTTTGAATTGGATTTGAAATCTGGTAATATTTGGAATTTAAAAATATTTGAGGGGTTTTAAAAAGATAAAGCATCGAACTCTTTTCGGTCGTTGGGAAATAACTTCGGTTATGACTGTACATCATCGATGTTCATTTTCGAGTTTCCAAGGAAGGAATTGCTACCCGAATGATTTAAATTGGAGTTGTTTGCAAAACTGGGTTTGATTTTGAAATTTAAAGAGATAATTGAATTTATCAGAGGATTTTGGATATAATTGATTTCAAAAATGATTTTGAAATATTGAGCAATTGTTTAAAAAAAGAGACTTTGGAATCTTATTAAAATTGTAATTGGAATATAAATAAGCTAGAAAACTTATACAGGTTAAAAATTCGAATTAAAATGGAATGTAATTGAATCTAGTAAATAAAAGTAATTTTTTTATTTTATCGGAAGTAAATTTATGGGAGAACAAATTTATTTAAATTTGTGAGTAATAGAACTAGAATAAAAATTGAATAATGGAATCAGTTTAAATTGTGCCGAGAAAAGTGAATTGTAAGGAACTAAAGGAAGTAAAAGTTTAGAAATAAACTTTTATCGAAATTTGAAACTTGTGGAATAAGATTCAACTTGAAAGGGTCAAATTAAGGTAAGTGTGACCAGAGAATAAAGTTAGAAAGATAAGCCAATGAAAGAAGGTTAGTAAATGAAATGGAAATAAAATTTTGGATAGACAAATGAATTTGCATTTGCAAGAAAATAGTATTGAAACTGAATATTGGAAATAAATTTAAACTGTGTGTAATGGACGTTAGTCAAGTTTTGACTAAATAAAATAAAGGACTATAATAAAACTTAGCGAGTAAACTAATTGATTCAAGAGGGTAAGCGGACAAATTAAAATTGTATGTTGGGATGATATTTAATTTAAAATGTGTAAAATAAAGTGAATTTATAAAATTAATTCGAAGTGAACTGAAATTATAAAAGTTTGAAAATAAGAAATTGTTTGAGATTTAAAATAAGTTAATAAGTGGAACTAATTTAAATAGTGATATGAACCAGTTGTGAATGAAAGATAGTTGATAAAATTCAATGTTCAGAGTTTGAAGGTGAATTGAATTCAAGTAGAACAGAAAATGAAAATCTGGATGAAAATTTGAAAAAAAAAGTATTGAGATTTGAAATTAATTAGTAAATTGAATCTATATGGAATTGGAATCCAAATTGATTAACTGTAGTTAAAAACCAAGTGGTAAAGTGAAGTAATAATATAAGAGTATATAAAGTGTTTATATTAAACTTAACAAAAGTTAAGGGTGAAAGTTCCTAAGCAAATTTGGTATTGGAAATATACTAAATAATTTTGGAATGGAGATTAAGTAAATTTGAGAAATGGGATAATTGTGGATAAGTGAATAGAAATCAAAATATTGTGAATAAAAGAGAATTGATATAGTTAATAATCAATGGGTATAATTATGTAAGATGTATGTATATTATTCAATTCGCATAGCGATTCGATCCAGAATTCGAGCAAGAATTTCGAGATAGTTATATCGATCCGAGTTAGAATTTTTCACTCGATTTTCGACAGCGAACTCTGGATAAGGATTTTTGGTTGATTGTGGAAATTCTCTATCATACGTTATGGCTATGCAAGGAGAATGACGGTTTCTGATCGAGAAACCAGATCTGAGTCCACACTAGGAAGTCGAGTGGACGATACTAGTTCGGAAGTGAGATATTGTGATCGAGCGAGCGATCGAATTAGATATTGCGTACGGATGGTATATATGCATCGTAGGATGTGAATGAATTAGATATTGAAAACTTTTATATAGAAATGAATGAAATTATTTTGAAAGCTATGATTGGATTTGATTGCTAAGTAGAATATACAGGTATTATAAAGCAAAGGGAATTGGTGTTTTGATTTCAGAAGATAAATTGAATTGTCAACAAAAAGGTATGTATTTAAATTACTGTATGAAATTTGATGATTTTCTTGTCTAGCCGCTTGGCTTTTTGTTTTTTTTTGAAATCTAGGGGTCCTTTGTGGCATTTTGTAGTTATACCGAGCTAGCCGCGCAAAGGAGACGCTGGCAAAAATTTTCGAAAATTTAGGGAGTTAGATAATTTTTGATAATTTAAAATTGAGTTTTGAATTTAAATTTGAATGGTGTAAGAGATATGGGTTGGAACTAATGGAAGAAGTTTGGAAAGTAAGAACGGTTGATAATGTCTTTATTAAAAAGATGTTTTGGGTTTTGTTAAAAACCGTTTGGTTTTGGGAAGTTAATAAAAACTATTAGGATTTGGAAATTATTAACGGGTTAAGGATCATTCCTTTTAACTAGCAATTTATGTGACAAAATTCTTTTAAGGGGGAAGGAATGCGACGACTAAAAATTTCTGGATATTTGAAATTGAAATATTTAATTGATTTTAAATAATTGAAAGTTAGTTTAACTTGAATTTCAAATATCACAATTTATTTGACAATTAAATTATTGAATTTAATTATTGGAGTTGGGTAAATTATTTGAATCTTCAGTTTATGATTGTTAAAAATTACTTTAAAGGCCTAGAAAATTCAAATGGATAATACTGAAGGTAATAGAACTTTAAAAATTTGAATTCGAAAGTGATTTGTTCAGTTTTGAATTTATATTATTTAAATTGAATTTAAAAATAGCCTTATGATGCACAGTCTTAGAATTCAACGAAACTAGATCCATTGGATCCATAATAGTGTATTATTATCGGATTTCAATTTTCATAGTGTTTGGAGTTGTCGTGAGGTCGTACGGTAAGTAAACGCATTGAATTTATATCGACAATTTAATATTATAACTAGGTTCAAAAGCTATCTTCTCCATACGACCAAGTTAGGACTCGAAACCTTTTCTACTGCGTTTGGAATAGGGGTTTAACATTATAAACGCGTTGCGGCATGCCTCGATAGGAGATCGAGACTTTAGGCTACGTTTTCTCAACGATTTAAATTTAAATTTAAATTCTAAAAATAGAATGTATGTATTTAACATTATAATGATTCACAAGACAAGTTGTACACGTTCTTCTCTTCAGAACACTTGGCATCTTTCTCGTGACACGCTTTGGATTTTAAAATAAAAATAAGATCAAACGAGCTTTTTAAAAGAGAAAAATATAAACCAAATTCATTTGAAAACAATGACCAATTTCTTTCAAGATCAAAACTCATCTGAGCAATTTAATGGCCGAGACAAATCAAAGCATAGAAATAATAAATAAACAAAAAAACCCCTCTTTTCGTTCATATCAAGCAATTTCAATTCGACCGACATCAAAAATTCTCAAATTTATATTCGTGGTTTCGAGATTTGGGGCATCGAGAAGGGAGGGCAGCCAGCTGATTTTATCTACGTCCAAGCTCTTCACCGATTGAAGTCGCGTCATTGTCACACAATCTATCGAACCCGGTGGTGAAGTACAGAAGGGATGGGCGATCGATCACATCAAGCTCGAAGGGAGTTAAGTCGTGGAGGAAGCTACGGCCTTTTGGGTTTTGGGTGGTGCATATCTGCTTGGAAGAAGGTCTCGACGTTCTCTGGTACACGTGATAGCGAGGCATTGCGTGGCAAGGTCGGTGAGCATGTCGTTGTTCAAGGAGGTGGGTCGGATTTCAAGCCAGACTCGCATGGAATTGCGATGCTTGGTGTTGATATGGGCTTGAACGATGGTGAGGTCAAGTCGATTTTCTGGTAATCTCTTAACTTGAACTATTATTGCTTAATAATGATAGTTATATTCTGAGGGCAAATGTATATATTAAAAATTTAAAAAGTAAAAAAATTATTGTTGTTTATACACAGTGAAGAGAAAAGAAAACGTACATAAGGATTTTAGATGCCGAAGAATTTTATAAAAGCTAGATTTTTGAATCTATAAATTTTAATAAAAAATAGTATATTTTTGGAAATTTATTTATTTAATTATTTGGTTGTTAAAATATTCTGTAGAAGGAAGTTGGTTTAAAATTAAATTTATTTGTTTAAAATGAAATCGCTGGTTAATTAAATTATCAAAGAAAATTTAATTGTTCAATTGACTCGAATATTGATAAAAAAAATTATTTAATGTTTATACAAGGTTATAACCTGGGAAACCAAGTCGAAATTGAAATGGACTGCAAAATAAATTCAAAGGTGAGTTAATCTCACTCATCTGGATTGTTATTTAAATTTAAATAGTTAAATTTAAATTTTGGATGAATTATTGAATTGATTGGATGTGGTATATTATATGGTAGTATATAGTACATACTGGAGTGATTGATTTCCCGCATTATATAGCGGATGAGACCCTATGCGCCGTAAAATAGCGGATAAGATAGTATAACCCCATATACCGCGATATTCCACCTCGAAGTGGAATAGGTATTTTATGTTGTGCTAACATTTGTGGATGCAGAGAAACAAGTTGGAGGGATCCAAATGGATTCCTCAAAATATTTAGATTTTCTTAAATATTCTGTTTTATGATTTATTGGATAATCTGTGATAGATTACAATGGTAATTGGAAATAATGGATGTTATGGTTTGATTGAATATATTTGGGTATACAGAGTTACCAAAAATATATAGATTGGATTTTTGAAAAAAAATAAAAAGAGAGAATTTCTAAGTAAAATGATTATAGAGAATTTGGGGATAATTTAAAGAATGAATGGGAAAAGGATAAAGGTCGATTTTTAAATTTTAATAAATAAATTCTGATTATGGGATATGAGATTTTGATTAAAAGGGGAAATAATGAAAAAATTAAGTGATATTATTTAAAGGAATAAAGAATTTATTTTAAAATTCAAGGTTTGAATTTATTGGAAAGCATAAAGAAGGAATTTGGAAAAATATGAAATTGGTATTTTTCAGTTAAAAAGATTTTTGAATCATAATAAAGAAGTTAAATCTGAAATTAATAAGTTTTGAAATAAAATTGGATAAGTAATTTTTTTTTAATTTAAATGGAGTTAATTTTGAAAATCAATTTGAAAATTGATTTAGTGTTTGAAACTGTGATTTAAAGAAAGATGAGACCATGGGATTTATAAACTGGGTTTATAAGGTGAAACAAGATATCGGTGGATATTTGAAAACAAATTCACGGTGGGAATTTATAAAGGAATGAGTAATTTGTTTAAAAAATAAATAGCGGTTTATTTTTAAAGGTATGGAAATGGGAAGTGTATTTCCGTGGAAAGCCAAGTATATTTTAAAGGAGACATTTTATGTATAAGTTAAAGGCTTTAAAAAATTATTTTAAAGAAATATTTTAGAAAATTTATTATTTTTAAATGTTTTAATTTTAAAGTAAATATTTTCAACTTTATTTTAGTAGTAATTATTTAAAGGTTAATTGGTATTATGTTTTAAAAAGATAATTATTAATATTTATATTTTACAAAATAGTTTTATTTTAAAAAAATAGTTTGGTTAAAATTTTATAGGATTTCGTAACTCTTATTTTAAAATTTTAATTTGGCTTAACTTTTATGTTAAAAATTAGTTTTTTTATATTTTGTAAAGTAATTTTATTTTAAATGTTTTTAAAGTATATATTTTTGAATAAAGTGTTTAAGTAAATTTACTTTTAAATGTTTTAAAGTATGTTTTAGAATAAAATGATTTAAATTATTTTTAAAATCTTAAGTATTTAGGAATTGGCTGTTTTCAGTGGAAATAAAACAATTGGGTGGAAATTTATTTCCACGAGAGAGAGAAAAGTGATTTGAAAACTATTTTCAAAAGATTGAAATGTAGGAAAATAACTTGCACAGGTATTTAAAAATAAATAATTTGGGAGAAATTATTATGGCTTGATGATTGTTTGTTTATGTTATTTGATAGTTAAATAACCGACTATCAATATTGGCCAATGCGTTTATTGTTTTGAACAGACCAGATCGAAATTTTTTCAAAAACCACTTCGATCCAGTTTGAACATTTTCGTGTGGAAGACAAGTGCTGGGAGTCAATGATGGAGTTGTGAAGTGCTAGGGCTAATCGCTACTAATCCCGAGGGTGATTCCAAAATGGATGTAGTAGGAGTAGCGCCTTCGGTTCCATTCAAACCCAGAACAGACTTGTATGGACGAATGCTTTCAGAACATCGTCAGGAGGATGATGAGCATTCTAAGTGAATGTGTGCTAAAAAGGTAACGTATAGCCTTGAGCCTCATCAACCGGGAATGGCTAAAACAGGGGAGGTGCACATAAGGCTAAGTGGCTAGCAACCAATTAGGGTATGGCCACCCCTGTCTAGATGTCCCTTTATATTCGGTTATGTGGGCGGTTGTTGATCCCAACAGTGGGGTGAACTTATTTGGACTATCCAGTAAGGGGTAGCTCCGGTCTTGTGATGCAAGGGATCATGGTGGATCCTCGGTATGGTGATCTAGAACACGTACTATGACGAGCGGTACCCCAATAGCCTTGCCATTAATGGAAATTCATTCTCCCTATGTGCCTTTACGGTTTTTGTTTGTAGAACCCACTTAGTGGCTAGTAGCTGGAATTTAATAATGTAACAATTTCGGCTATTTGAATAAGTATTTGTATATAGACAGTATTATAATATCATAGGATTTATAAGAAATGTTTTGGTTACCGTAAGGTAAAAACCCGACATGTTTATTTGTGGGTGGTCTTATGAGATACCTTTGATTTCAAAGGATTTTGAAAACTTTAATAATCCAATTGAGTATATTTTCTCACGCTGGTTTTCCAGACCGACTCGGGTGTTATTTAACTATAATGCTCGTGTCAGACCGAGTATTATAGAATACAGGTGTAACAACCCGCATATTTGTCGATTTTATATTTAAATATTTTATCGTTAGTCGGATTTTAGTCCGAAAAGCTACTTTTTGCATACGGTCGAATTAGGACTCGGGACCACTCCCATTGAGTTTAAAATGCCGTTTGCGACCTTTTTGAGTATAAGCTTCGATATGTTTGGAGAAAGTTGATTTTTGCTACTTTTCACTTTGGGTTTGGGTTTGGGCTCAGCCCTATGTTTAACTTATGCTCAAATCTGAGCCACTCTTCCCCATTCACCCTCATTCTCTTCTCTTTTCAGTTTTTAAAGTATTAATGGTGGGAGAGATTGGAAATTAAAACTCCAAAACCCTAGTTCCTTTTGCAACTTCAAATTCCTAGCTCCAAATTCAAGAGAACCCATTGGTAAGCATTCTCTTCCTCTTCTCCAACTTATTCTCTTACCAATTTCAGAAATTCCTAAACCTAATTTTGGGAATGATCTTGTTTTGAGCATAGATTCAAGCTCATTTGGGTTGTGTTGAAGAGAGGTTGATTCTCCATTTGCTTTCAAGCTTCTTCTTGTTTGATTTTGTGAAAAGGTGAGATTTTTATCTCACATCTTAGTCTATAATTATCTTTGATTGTTAGGTATGAATTCCTAACATTTATTTGTGTGCAATTGATTTTGGTTTGGATCGATTTCGTGTATGTTCCAATTTTTGGTGTTTTGGTCTAATTTATGAAAATCCTTTTATGGATATTTGGACATTGATATTGGAGGCGTATCGAAGAGCCGTTTAGGCTGGGTTGTTGTTCGACGTAATTCCTTAGTCATCGCCATTTGCTCGTTCGATCGTTTCCGATATTCGTTTGGCCATTTTTGGCCTAGGTTCAGGGAATGCCCCGAACCCTTCATCCAGACGTCTGAAACGTGATATTCAGACGTTTGAATATTGTCTGAGAAGTTTTCTATTCCCACATTCAGACGTATGAATATATGGTTTCAGACGTCTGAATTGGTTCTATTTCAAACAGAAAGGAAATAGGCTAAAATATGCCTATTTCAGACGTCTGAAACACTTGATTCAGACGTCTGAATTGTGTTCTGGAAATCTTTATATTTCCAGATTCAGACGTCTGAACCACTTGTTTCAGACGTCTGAATCAGCAGTGTTTTGCCTGCTTGCCTATTCGTTTGAGAATTCCAATTTAAATCGATTCGTGATGATCCTATTTGTTGTTATCATTTATTATGCCTTTGATGACTCCTATTTAGGGATTTTTGAATATCCATTTTGATGGATTCTTTATCGGTTTCTTTGGATTTTATTCACGTCTTCGAATGTGAATTTTAGTGATTGATTGTTCTTACAATCTTCTTTGTGATTTGTCACTTTAAAAATATAAAGGTTTTCTATACTAGTAGTAAATATCAAAACTCTTTCTTCAAATGATTTCAACACTATTTTATTACAAAGATCGTTTTCTCAAACCGATTTCTAATCTATTAGTATATACAAACCTTTACCTAACTCGTATGAGAAATCTAATTAAACGGCTTAGTAAAACAAGTGGTATGAAACGCTTGCGTTTACTTCGTCGGTTAATTCTTGGACTTGTTCGATTGAACCTCTTGTGACAATTTCCTAGTGGAGATCTACAGTTTGTTCGTAAATATTTAAGTTAAGCAAGTGGTTATGAGACATGAAGCTAAACTCATATATTTACTAGCTTAGTGTAATTGACACTTCTCGTTGATCATGACGATCATCTTTGTGGTTTAGACTAGCAATGTGCGATGTCTCTTTGTCTGCGAGGGAGACTAAACCCCGTTTTGTGGAGTTTCGACTCAATTTGGTGGGGTAGCAACCCATGGTCTTCGGGCTGTTTGTGGAGCTTCGGCTCCATTTGTGATGGTTAGCTACCATGGAATTAGCATTTCGTTTGTGATACACGTGTTGGTGGGCTTTATGCTCCCGTTTGTGATAGGCCTCCCCCCCTTTGTGATTTCTGGATTTCTTGAGATGATTTCAAGAATTTGTGTTTCACCAATTTTCGTTATTTCCACTGATAAGTTTTATCAATATTTGTGCATTGGTGAATTTATGCGTCATTGACTTTTGTGATTTCTGGATTTCGCATATTGAATTCTAGAATTTGTGTGTCATTGACTTTTGTGATTGACATTGATATAATCATCAATATTTGTGGTTTGATGAACGAAATAAGGAGTATGGCATTTCTTTGATTCTTGTGTAGATTTGGTGATATTGATTAATCTCTCGTTGATTTTCAATTACTTATATATATCACAGCTTGGAATTGTGATTATTATGTGTTTAGTCATATCTCTTATTCTATATCGTTTCATCTGATATCTATAGTTAGACTGATCCGTTTATTATTTTCTTATTAAATAATACTCGGGTCAGACCGAGATGTTACAGGTGCTTCTGCTTGACTTCTCTCTTGGGATTGATTTCTCTGACTTTTGGTTAACTACTTAGATTAGTAGTTTTTGTTGTATACATTTGAGATATAGACTCCATAATGTATACTTATTCTTTTGTGTAGTTCGTGTAACTATTCTTTTGTGATATTGTGGATCTTTTTAGACCACTACTCTGATGTACACTTCCTAGTGTAATATTCATATCTATTTCCGCCTTTGTGATATGAATTGTCTGTGACTGATTTATGTTATGTTTATTTCTGTATTTGTTTCCGAAGATATTATAGCCACTGTGTAGTAGCTTTGAGTTTGTGTCGGTATGTCGGATTTCCCTCTTGAGAAATGCACGTTATACTATCTGAAATATCGATGCTCGCACAAAGCAATTACACGGATGGTCGCTCCTCAACAGCCTTATTCTTCGTGCTAGTCGACAGCATTCACCGTAATGTTCTTGTCTAGCGTGGGTATAGAGGTGGGGCGTCACAGCTTGGTATCAGAGCCAAACTTCGGAACAATATGGAATATTATAACAAGGATCATCGTCCTAAGTCTTTCTTAGGAGTCGTGCTTTAGGATTTTATTCGAGTCTTCGTACCGATTCATCCTATTTTCTTTTATGATTCCTTGTTTTATCTATCAAGATTGCTTGATATTCATTAGTGAATTATCTTCTTCTTGTTCTTCTTTCTTTCTAAAGGAAGAGGAATGTCTAGACCAGGCCGTCCCAGAGCTGGACCATCTAGTGTTCCACCCCAAGATGGAGTTTTTATGACTGCTCAACAGCTTCTTGATTTAATGACAAATGCTCAAGCAGCTGGAGCTAACCCGGAACCTACTCACCCAAAGTCGGGATTTGCACGCTTGTGTAGCGATTACACTAATTTGGGTGGGGAGCCATTCAAGGGTTCTGAAACTATTATTGAAGTACAGGCTTGGCTAAGGTCATGCGATCAAATCTTTTCTCGCGTGAATCTTATTGACCTTCACCGAGTTCAGGTGGCCTCTAGTATGCTCCGAGAAAGAGCATTGGACTGGTACGAACTTCTTATTTCTGAGATTAATGAAGCGGATCTCATCTGGGAGAAATTCCGGAAACGCTTCGAGTTGAAATTTTTACCGGAAGCAGAGAAAGTGACATTGGCTCGACGATTTATAGACCTTGTTCAAGGTGAGTCCTCCGTGACTGATTACGTCGCCTCCTTCGAGTCGCTTTCCAAATATGGGGTTGAATACATCAACACCCCTTTAAAGAAGAACCAGAGGTTCGTCTATGGCTTAAACAAAAATCTCAAGAAGCCATTACTTCTAAAATTAGAAGTTTCTTTCGACCAACTCGTTGATATCGCTCTTCGTCTTGAAGAGGCGGATAAGGAGAATGATGTTGAAGTGGTGGGTTCCAAACCAAACTTCAACAACAAGAAGAGGCCAAACAAATACAAAGGCCCCTATCCTAATAAGAAAGGGAAGCAAGCAACCTCTGTGGCAAAGACTTCTTCCTTTGGTCATGGGAAATGCTATAATTGTGGTTCGAAGGACCATTATGCGAATAAGTGCCCAAAGTCTCTCTCTTGTCACTACTGCAAAGTTCCCGGTCATGTTATATCTTCATGCCCCAAGCTTCAGGGCAGGAAGGAGGGAAAGTTAAATATTGCTCAAGCCCCTGGCAACACATCTCGTGGCCAAGGTATTTCTCATTCTATTCTGGATGGAATTATTTTATTTCGTGATCATCCTATTCGAGTTCTTTTTGATACGGGTGCGTCCCATTCTTTTATATCAAAAGAACTTGTTGATACTTTTTCTTTGGATGTTTTGTGTTTAATGACTTCTTTGAGAATTGCGAATCCGGTTGGTGGATCCGCAACAATCAGTTTATTGTGTAAAGATGTCGAGATTATTTTGTGTGATTTTCCTTTCCTAGCCGATTTGCATTTCATGCGTTACTTAGGCTTTGGAATGATTTTGGGAATGGATTGGCTTAATCGTTATGAAGCTCAAATCCTATGTCCTGAGCGGACTATTCATCTTCGACATCCTCAATCTGTTAAGCAGATTTCTATTAATCTTAAAGATTCAGATTCCAGCTTGGTTGCATCTTTATATTCTTTAAATCCTCGTGATGACGATGATGATGATGAGGGTGATATTATTTCTCTTATTCACGTCGTTTGTGAATTTTCCGACATATTCGAGCCCGTTTTAGGATTATCACCTAAGCGAGCAATTGAGTTCAGAATTAATCTTATTCCTGGAGCCCAACCTATCACTCGTCCTCCGTATCGTATGTCCAATAAAGAAAACGAGGAGATGCGTAAACAATTATCTGAATTGGAGACGAAGCAATTTATTCGCTCTAGTTTCTCGCCTTGGGGAGCTTCGGCTATTTTCGTGAAGAAATCCGATGGTACACTTAGGCTTTGCGTTGACTACCGCAAGCTTAATGATCTTACTATCAAGAATAAATATCCTTTACCTCGGATTGATGATCTATTCGATCAACTTACTGGTGCTAGAGTCTTTTCACAATTAGACTTAGCTACTGGATTTCATCAGCTTCGTATTGCAGAGGATAGTATTCCATTGACCTCGTTCTGTACTCGTTATAGATCTTAGAATGGCTTGTTATGCCATTTGGTCTAACGAATGCTCCGACGTATTTCGTTGACCTTATGAGTAGAGTTTTCAAAGACTTCCTCGACCGGTTTGTTCTCATCTTTATCGATGATATTCTTGTGTATTCTAAAACCGAGGAGGAGCATGGAAAAACATCTTCGGATTGTGTTGGAAACTCTTAGGAGTAATCAATTAAAGGCAAAATTTTCTAAATGCCACTTTTGGCAATCTCGTGTGAAGTTTCTCGGTCATATTATTTTCGAATCCGGAATTTCCGTGGATCCTTCAAAGATTGAAGCGATTCAAGATTGGAAGAGACCGGAAAGTGTGACAGAGATTCTTAGTTTTCTTGGATTGGCGGGTTATTACCGTCGTTTTATCAAAGACTTTTCTAAGATTGCCGTGCCTCTCACTAGCTTGACTAAGAAAGGTGTTAAATACATTTGGTCGGACAAATGTGAAGCTTCTTTTCAGAAATTAAAAGAACTCCTTTCTGATGCTCCTATTCTTGTTATTCCCGAGGGGAATCAAGATTTCGTTGTTTATACCGATGCTAGTCGCGTTGGTTTGGGTGCCGTTCTTATGCAAAAAGAACGTGTTATTGCTTACGCTTCTAGGCAATTGAAGCCAGCTGAGACTAGATATGCCACTCATGATTTAGAACTCGCGGCTATTGTTTTCGCTCTTCGGATTTGGCGTCATTATCTTTTAGGAGAGAAACTTGTTCTTTACACGGATCATAAGTCTTTGAAATATTTATTTTCTCAAAAGGAACTTAATTTGCATCAACAACGTTGGCTCGAGTTCCTTGCTCCTTATGATCTTGATATTCTTTATACACCCGGTAAGGGTAATCGTGTCGCCGATGCTCTTAGCCGTAAACAAACAAGCTATTGTTTCTATGATGATATCCGAATGGAACGATCTCGAGATCTTATCCACTTGTGAGATTCGAGACCGCGTACCGATTTATGTTCATCATTTGTTTTATGTATCCTTGAGGCTCATCCTTCTCTTTTGGACCGCATTCTTGAAGCTCAAAGGCTAGATCTCAAATTGGCTCTTCTTGGCCAAAATATTAAGGATAAAATTGATATTGAAGGTTTGAAAGACTTTGATATCGTTTCTCGTGGCGGCATTCGGAGATTTGGTAGACTTATCGTACCAAATATTAGTGATCTTCGTAAAGATATTTTAGAAGATTCTCGTCATTCTAAATTTACCATTCATCCCGGAAGTAGTAAAATGTACGCAGATATGAAGCGACTTTATTATTGGGAGGGAATGAAACTTGACATCGCTAACTTCGTTAAGCGTTGCATGACTTGCCAACTCGTTAAGGTCGAACATCAAAGGCCCGGTGGGTTATTGCAACCTTTAGAAATTCCAATTTGGAAGTGGGACCAAATTTCCATGGATTTTATAGATGGCCTTCCCCGTTCTCGTTCGGGTCATGATAGCTTATGGGTGATCGTTGATAGACTTACTAAATCCGCCCATTTTATTCCCGTTCGGTCTAACCGAACCGTTCCTCTTTTGGCCAAGCTCTTTATCAAAGAGATTGTTAAATTGCATGGGGTCCCTACTTCTATAGTTAGTGATCGTAATCCATTGTTTACTAGTGGATTTTGGAAGAGTCTTCGAAAAGCTTTGGGAACGAAGCTTAATTTTAGCACCGCTTATCACCCCCAATCCGATGGACAAACCGAGCGTGTGAATCAAACTCTTTAAGATCTTCTTCGTGCATGTGTTCTTGATTTTGGTGGAAGTTGGGAAGATCATATTTCACTTATTGAATTTTCCTATAATAATAGCTTCCAATCTAGTATTGGTATGGCACCTTTCGAGGCACTCTATGGAAGGCCATGCCGATCTCCTTCTTGTTGGCTTGAGGCCGGTGAGAAGCTGGTTTTAGGTCCAGATTTTATTCATGATTCCACAGAAAAGATTGATTTTATTCGTCATAGGATGAAAGAAGCCCAGAGTAGACAAAAATCCTATGCCGATAACCGGAGAAGGAAATTAGAATTTTCTGTGGGAGATCTCGTGTTTGTTCGTGTTTCGCCTATGAAGGGTGTTGTGCGATTCAGTCGATCGGGAAAACTAGCGCCTCGATATATTGGGCCATTTCCTATCACCGAACGTATTGGTTCCATGGCTTATCGCCTTTTATTACCGGCTCAATTTTCTGTTATTCATGACATGTTTCACGTTTCTCAATTACGGAAGTGCCTTCGGGATTCCGATTCTGTTCTTGAGCCCGGTGTTGTGGAAGAGATTGAAGTTTCGCCTAATTTAACTTATGAGCAACATCCTATTCGTATCATTGCTTCGGAAGTCAAACGACTTCGAAATAAAGATGTTCCGCTTGTTAAAGTTCAATGGTCTTCAAATCCTAAGGATTGTTCTTGGGAGTCTAGGGAATTCATCGAGCGATCACATCCGGACTTGCTTTCCCGTGCTCTTTAAGGTGAACCTTTTATTTCAAATTTCTTTTGTATTGAATATGCTTTTATGGTTGTTACTTTATGTTCTCTTCTTAAATATTGCGAGGACGCAATTTCTTTAAGGAGGGGAGTCTGTAACAACCCGTATATTTGTCGATTTTATATTTAAATATTTTATCGTTAGTCGGATTTTAGTCCGAAAAGCTACTTTTTGCATACGGTCGAATTAGGACTCGGGACCACTCCCATTGAGTTTAAAATGCCATTTGCGACCTTTTATGAGTATAAGCTTCGATATGTTTAGAGAAAGTTGATTTTTGCTACTTTTCACTTTGGGTTTGGGTTTGGGCTCAGCCCTATGTTTAACTTATGCTCAAATCTGAGCCATTCTTCCCCATTCACCCTCATTCTCTTCTCTTTTCAGTTTTTTAAAGTATTAATGGTGGGGGAGATTGGAAATTAAAACTCCAAAACCCTAGTTCCTTTTGCAACTTCAAATTCCTAGCTCCAAATTCAAGAGAACCCATTGGTAAGCATTCTCTTCCTCTTCTCCAACTTATTCTCTTACCAATTTCAGAAATTCCTAAACCTAATTTTGGGAATGATCTTGTTTTGAGCATAGATTCAAGCTCATTTGGGTTGTGTTGAAGAGAGGTTGATTCTCCATTTGCTTTCAAGCTTCTTCTTGTTTGATTTTGTGAAAAGGTGAGATTTTTATCTCACATCTTAGTCTATAATTATCTTCGATTGGTAGGTATGAATTCCTAACATTTATTTGTGTGCAATTGATTTTGGTTTGGATCGATTTCGTGTATATTCCAATTTTTGGTGTTTTGGTCTAATTTATGAAAATCCTTTTATGGATATTTGGACATTGATATTGGAGGCGTATCGAAGAGCCGTTTAGGCTGGATTGTCGTTCGACGTAATTCCTTAGTCATCGCCATTTGCTCGTTCGATCGTTTCCGATATTCGTTTGGCCATTTTTGGCCTAGGTTCAGGGAATGCCCTGAACCCTTCATTCAGACGTCTGAAACGTGATATTCAGACGTCTGAATATTGTCTGGGAAGTTTTCTATTCCCAGATTCAGACGTCTGAATATATGGTTTCAGACGTCTGAATTGGTTCTATTTCAAACAGAAAGGAAATAGGCTAAAATATGCCTATTTCAGACGTCTGAAACACTTGATTCAGACGTCTGAATTGTGTTCTGGAAATCTTTATATTTCCAGATTCAGACGTCTGAACCACTTGTTTCAGACGTCTGAATCAGCAGTGTTTTGCCTGCTTGCCTATTCGTTTGAGAATTCCAATTTAAATCGATTCGTGATGATCCTATTTGTTGTTATCATTTATTATGCCTTTGATGACTCCTATTTAGGGATTTTTGAATATCCATTTTGATGGATTCTTTATCGGTTTCTTTGGATTTTATTCACGTCTTCGAATGTGAATTTTAGTGATTTATTGTTCTTGCAATCTTCTTTGTGATTTGTCACTTTAAAAATATAAAGGTTTTCTATACTAGTAGTAAATATCAAAACTCTTTCTTCAAATGATTTCAACACTATTTTATTACAAAGATCGTTTTCTCAAACCGATTTCTAATCTATTAGTATATACAAACCTTTACCTCACTTGTATGAGAAATCTAATTAAACGGCTTAGTAAAACAAGTGGTATGAAACGCTTGCGTTTACTTCGTCGGTTAATTCTTGGACTTGTTCGATTGAACCTCTTGTGACAATTTCCTAGTGGAGATCTACAGTTTGTTCGTAAATATTTAAGTTAAGCAAGTGGTTATGGGACATGAAGCTAAACTCATATATTTACTAGCTTAGTGTAATTGACACTTCTCGTTGATCATGACGATCATCTTTGTGGTTTAGACTAGCAATGTGCGATGTCTCTTTGTCTGCGAGGGAGACTAAACCCCGTTTTGTGGAGTTTCGACTCAATTTGGTGGGGTAGCAACCCATGGTCTTCGGGCTGTTTGTGGAGCTTCAGCTCAATTTGTGATGGTTAGCAACCATGGAATTAGCATTCCGTTTGTGATACACGTGTTGGTGGGCTTTATGCTCCCTTTTTGATAGGCCTCCCCCCTTTGTGATTTTTGGATTTCTTGAGATGATTTCTAGAATTTGTGTTTCACCAATTTTCGTGATTTCCATTGATAAGTTTTATCAATATTTGTGCATTGGTGAATTTGTGCGTCATTGACTTTTGTGATTTCTGGATTTCGCATATTGAATTCTGGAATTTGTGTGTCATTGACTTTTGTGATTGACATTGATATAATCGTCAATATTTGTGGTTTGAAGAACGAAATAAGGAGTATGGCATTTCTTTGATTCTTTTGTAGATTTGGTGATATTGATTAATCTCTCGTTGATTTTCAATTACTTATATATATCACAGCTTGGAATTGTGATTATTATGTGTTTAGTCATATCTCTTATTCTATATTGTTTCATCTGATATCTATAGTTAGACTGATCCATTTATTATTTTCTTATTGAATAATACTCGGGTCAGACCGAGATGTTACAGGTGCTTCTGCTTGACTTCTCTCTTGGGATTGATTTCTCTGTCTTTTGGTTAACTACTTAGATTAGTAGTTTTTGTTGTATACATTTGAGATATAGACTCCATAATGTGTACTTATTCTTTTGTGTAGTTCATGTAACTATTCTTTTGTGATATTGTGGATCTTTTTAGACCACTACTCTGATGTACACTTCCTAGTGTAATATTCATATCTATTTCCGCCTTTGTGATATGAATTGTCTGTGACTGATTTATGTTATGTTTATTTCTGTATTTGTTTCCGAAGATATTATAGCCACTGTGTAGTAGCTTTGAGTTTGTGTCGGTATGTCGGATTTCCCGCTTGAGAAATGCACGTTATACTATCTGACATATCTATGCTCGCACAAAGAAATTACACGGATGGTCGCTCCTCAACAGCCTTATTCTCTGTGCTAGTCGACAGCATTCACGGTAATGTTCTTGTCTAGCGTGGGTATAGAGGTGGGGCGTCACAGCTGGATAGGATGCTATGGAGCTTAGGACACGAGCTGGAAAGCGAGACGTATCACCTGTATTATATATATATACTGTGTTGTACAAGTTGTGAATTCAGTTTTGTAAGGACAAGTAAATGTAACTGTCCAGTATTTGGTATTGATTTTGTTGTACTCGGATGATATAATGTGTACGGATATAATATCTTTTGTGTAGAGATATGTTTATCATTTATTATATATTATTTCGCTGTGATGATAAGATTCTGTTGTTGTTTAGTTTTCACTTCTCTACCTCCTTCTTCTTTTAACCCTAATGGTTAGATTTTACGGGCGTCGAAAAATCGGGTCGTTGCAGGCTTCTTACATCCTCGCAAATTTCTATCCTTCTTCAGTAATTGAAATATTGATATCTTTTGATAGAACTTCAAATAATCTTCCCTTAGCACATCAATTACATTACCATAATCTCCTTCCCTTTTATAAACACAAGCACATCCACTTACTTTTGATACAATATGCATTTTGAAACCAGTATTGGAATCACTCTAAACTTCTGCAATCTGAAATCCATAATTTTCCAATTCTCTAAGCAACCAATTATAACTCCAGTTCTTATGCATCACCCAAATGTCACAAACGCATGGATATATATCGTAGTGATTCCTTCTTCTTTGATTTACATGCATAACATAAGAAAATGCATTAGTTGAATCAAACATATTTGTGCTTCTCATAATAAAAGATGCACAACCAAACAGTAGTTTTTCTTTGAAGCAGTTTATATCTTGCTTATGTTCAAGGAATCCCTCTAGCCATGTAATATACACTTTACATTTATTCCATTCAGTTTTTCTTATTTGCCCATAATAATTAGAATTCATGTCTTCGTCACTGTAAAACTTGGTTAATTTTTATAAATTATCTAAAACTTATAAATTTTTCATAAACTTAGTTAATTTATTGCTATTATTGTAAACTTAGTTATTTATTATTATTATTATTATTATTATTATTATTATTATAAACTTATCTAATTCTTATGAAACTTAATTAAATTGCTTAATTTTTATAAATTTAGTTTTGTTATAATTGTTATTATTATTAACTATAAAACTTAGTTGACTTGGTTAATTTATTATTATTATAAAATTAGTTAAACTTTATCAAACTATAGTCTATTATTATTATTATAAACTTAGTTTAATATTATTATTATTGTTATTATAAACTTGTTAAAATTTGTAAACTATTTAATTTTTATAAGCGTATCTATTGTTTATAAAACTTAGTTAATTTATTTAGATTATTATTATTATTACAAGAAAAGAAAACATCATCAAATCATCTAAAATATCAATATCTATATTTTTAGGATTTTTTTCTTATTTGAGTTACTTTGTGAACTAATAAGAAAGGGAAAAAAGAATTCATTTAAAAATTTAAAATTTTTGGCCAAAATAAATTGTCAGGATTTCAAATGGCAAAACATACCTACAACAAGTGACCAGTTTTCCAATTCATAAATTTTAACATCCAATGCCCGAAATAACCGAAAACTAAGGCTTACCTTGTTATTTCTTAGCCTTACAGACACATGGAAAAATACATATTGCACATCAAGTGTTAGCACAACAATAGTTTTCTTCTTCTTCCTTAACACTTTTTGCTACCAAAATTGTTGGTTGCTCATAAGATTTATTTTGAACTATAAGAAATTCATCCACAACAACATCATATCCAATAACCACAACTAGACTTATGACTTGCTAGTTGTTCATTTGAAAAAACGTGAATTGAACTATGTATTGGCGAATACTAATATGATTCTCATCTGACTTCGATTTAGTCACATGAATGATATAAATGGTCACATCTAAAATCAATATTTCTTGTGGGATCATAGTATATAGCATTATTCAGAGCTGGAAATGTTTGCTTTTTCAAGATACCAAGATAATATGAAATCAATCAAAGGAACAAGTTTTAAGGGGAAAAGGCTGCAAACGATTTTTGTGTATTGCTAAGGGCACCTTGATTTGTTTTTCCTAATACCATGTCTAAAAAAAACCATGAAATTTCTCTATTATGCTTTATAATACCATAAATAATTTAGGGCTACCACTATTTATCAAAATTTATCAAAAAACATCTAAAAAATACAAAAACATAACTAATTTGTTATAAATTCGATCCGTCCACTCAAGCACTATTAACGAAACCAAATTAAGCCAACATCACGAAGTATTTCCTTTCTTCTTTTTGAATTTAAATTGTGCTTTGACCCACCCTCTGAATCAACGTATGTATTTTGTGAAAGAAAAAGTATTTCCATCCTTCCTTTTTGAATTCAAAATTATATTTTTGGAAATTCATAATTATTTTAGAAAAATAAATTTGATAGATAGCTTTTCGATTTTATTGTGTGAAATTTTTGTTGTCGTCCGATGATTAAGTGCCGAGTAGCGAGATAAATTATGGTATTACGGAGAGTAATCAAGGTGCCCTTAGGAGCATAATTTATCTATTCAAGAACAAGATATTATAGCATGAATAATATATATATATATATATATATATATATATATATCTGTGTGTGTGTGTATAACATATATTCTTTTACCTTTCACTGATTTTCTAAATACTCTATGGTATATATTCAACTTCAGCAACAAACACAGCAAATACTATTTCCACACAGCTTTAGAGAAGCCATGTTTATAGAGATTGCATATCTAATTATCTCATGTCTCTTATCATCCATTCATATTACAATAATAAACTTGATTATATAATGAATTATTTAGTTTTACATGGAATAGAGATATTCAACTGGAGGATGAGTAGAGAAAACTCATATGTTTGTGCTGATTTGATATGAATCATACAGTATCTCAGAATCAGAACATTATGTTATTTATTAAGTTGAAGAATCCAACCCAAATTTGTTTTTTGAACTATTTTTCTATAAATATGTAACAACCCTGGTATTGGTGATTACCTGTGAAATTAAATTATAACGGTGGTTATAATTTAAAAATGGAAAAATAAAATAAATTGGAAACATAAATTTGTCAAAATTGTTTATTTTAAATAAACAATGGATTTTGAATAAATAAAATAGAGTTATGATGGTAAAATGTTGATTAACTGAATTAATTAAGTGAGATAAAAGAATCTAATCCAATACCATTTGTTGAAATAAATATAAAATGTTGAAAATAAAGTTTTAAAAACTTTAATATGTTAGTTTGGGGTGAAAATGAGCATTGTATGGTTTTAATTTGATAAAATGCAACAACTTTGGAAATTATTGCCAAATGTTGGTTTCTGATGATTTTAATGAAATATTAAAATTTAATATGAAAAATATTGTAAATAAAAATGTGGAATATGGGTTAAAAATAAGGAAAAAAAATTTAAAGGACAAATTAAAGTTAATAATCACTCACAAGGACATGCAATTAAAGTTTTTACCGTAAGTTTAAAGCCTAAATACAATTTAAAACAAAACAAAGAATTTCGTTCGTCTTCCTCCTCCTTGCCTTCACTTAGAATTAAGAAAATTTTGCTCCAAAAAATTGGCACCGCAAACCAGAAACAAATCTACATCTCCAACACCACTGCAACAATCGACAGTCGAGAACAACAAGCACAACAATCGATGGTCGAAGAAAAGCTAGCTACATCGAAAGTGGAGCAACAAAGTGAAAATCGAAATGTCGAATCACTTCCGACAGTAGATATTCAAAAAAGAAACGCAGTGATAGAAGAGGAAAACCTACCTCTAGTGGAAATGATAGCAAAGACAATAAAGGCAGAAGCAATAAGTTAAAACTTAGAAAACCTACATTTGTAGAAGAGGAAAAGCAAAATAGAGAAAAAAACAAAACGAAGACATGAAAAAAATATAGCAACTGAAAGCAGATCAGAAATAAGAGAAAATATACCAAAGAAGGTAACTGATACTATAAAATCAAGTATAATAAAGTTAGAACAGTTTTATTATAGTAACATTGAATTTTTTTACACAGAACAAAGAAGAGAACATACAGCAACAAATAGCTGCAGAGAAAACAGTTGAAGAAAATATGCAAAATAGATAACAAAGAACAAAAAGAAGAAATGAAAAAACGATTTAAAAGAAAATACAAGCAGAAACTGAGGTAACTGAAATTGCAAAATTATGAAAATAATACTAATAATTTCATAGTGTTAAAATATATTATAATATTATCAAAAGTGTTAAACAGGAAAAATCACAGAAAGAAGAAGGAAAAAAGTTACAGATGAAGAATCATACGGACAACTCAGTTCGATAAAATTAGAAACATTATAAGTTTGTAACATGATAGATATTGAAAAAATAATACCTATAACTCATTTGGTAAAAGAAAAGGCTGATAATTACAACAAACTGATACTTACTTACAACAAATAATAGTCAGTATCATTTAACGTAAATCATTCGGTAAAATAATAGTCAGTATCATTTAGTTGAAATCTGATCATTACAACAAACTGATACATACTTACAAAAAACTGATACCTGTTTATAAAAAAAATGATACCTACTTACAAAAACTGATACCTACTTGAAAAAAAATGATACATACTTATAGAAAACTAATGCCTACTCAGTACAAACTGATACCTAGTTACTACAAACTGATACCTAGTTACTGCAAAATGATACCTAGTTACTGCAAACTTGAAACCGTTACATATTTGACTGAAGATATTACACTGCAGCTAATACCCAACCTATTGTTATGTTTCAACATAATTTGTTTCACAAATATCATATTTCCTTTATTTTGAAATAATAGGATAATGATGATTTTGTTAATCCACATCCAAAATAGATTAAAGGAAGATCATAAACAGAACAACAAAAAGTATCAAAACCTGAAGACGAAAAGCATGAAACTGCTTATAGATGTGGATTGCAAGTAGTATTCAAAATGGTGGTAATGATAGAAAAAATGCTCTATCCAAAAAGTAGATAGACATATTGAAGAGCGCTCCTTTCTATAATTTCTTTAGAGTTTTATGAAGAGAGAATTCTGATCAAAGAATGTAAAAAGCATCAACATAATTTGGATGCTTATACAAATGCTACTCTGTTGAGGAAGTGGCATTCTTATTTGCTAAAAAAAGAATGAAAATTGCAGCAAGAGATATAAGTTTGATTTTTGGCCTACCATTAAAAGGAATTAACATTGAGCCAACTCAGAAAATGAAAAACGGAACAATTGCAATGTAGTGCAGAGAATTTGCAAAGAGAAACTTTAGTAATTGCACTTACATAACAAGGAATGTTGTGGAAAAAAGAATAAAGCAAGAAGTGGCAAACAAGAAAAAGGAGTATGAAGAAGACTTTCCACTGTTAATAGTAATCAAAATATTATTAACATTCTTCTTCCCAAACAACCAGCAAAAGTTAAGATGCGGAATTCTACCATACTTAATTAATGTAGAGACAATCCAATTGGTTTCTTGGCCACTAATGATAGAAAAGAATTTCTGTAAATTTGTCATGAAGTTCATCCATAAGCCAAGAAATATGTTGGGATGCTCCATGCTTCCATTGGTAAGAAAGATTAATCAAAATATTATTAGTTGATTTGTTTAACAAATATATATAATCAATTCTTTTTATGTAAACAGTATTGCACTTGTGAGAAATTGCATCTCATTCAACAAAGACAAGATTATACTATGGCTTTACCCATATTTGCAAAGTAGGACTTAAGGAAACTAAAAGACAAAGTAATCAAAGAAGTTTTTGACAACGTGAAAAAGGGTGATGTAAGTTAAAATTCCATTTAAATTTTGTTAATCAATATGCTTTAACTCTTATGTAGAATAAAGTTTAATTGTATATCCTTTCTCCTATAACATAAAACTGATACTACAGTGAGCAAAAACTAATACCATATCATTACATACTAATAGTATCAAAAACAAAAACTAGAATGAAAAAAACTGATGCTGTATGTTTACTTGTTTGAAACTGATACTAATAGTATCAAAAACTGATGCTAGAATGCAAAAACTGATACCATATGATCACATGCTTGAAACTAATCAAAAATTGATGCTAGAATGCAAAAACTAATCATGTGATTACATGATTGGAATTGATACTAGAAGTACAATAAAACGATACCACATGATTTCATGATTGAAACTGACGCTAGAAGTATAATAAACTGATGCTACAATGCAAGAACTGATACCATAGTTTTACATCCTTGAAACTAAAACTAATATTATAAGAAACTGATACTAGAATTCAAAAATTGATACCATAGTTTTACATGATTGAACTTGATACTAATAGTATCAGAAATTAAAAAGCTATTTATTTTATCGCAGAGTATTTCCTCTTTTCGTTATAACAAAAATTCATTTGTCCTTGTAAATTGAAATCATAGCTAAAAAGTAAAACAAATTTTCAATACTAATTTTATAGGGGAAAGAAATTACAAATCTTAGCCCATACGGAGAATGTCTACTTTAAATAGTAACTGTAAAACAAAATTTGCCCAAAATTCAAAAGAAAAGCATGGAAAAAAAAAGAAAGTATGAAGAAACCGAAGAAAGTGCACATTTTTTTGAGAAAGACGTAAGCGTCAGGATCTTCCAAATGCATATAAAAGATTTGGAAGAAGAAGCAAAGAAAATAAAAAAGAATCAAAAGTATAAAAAAGGAGAATTAAAGCAGAGCAAGAAGTTTTGAGTTTGAAAGAAGAGTTGAGGGAAACTAAGTTGAAGTTGAAAGAAAATGAAGAGAAAAGATCGCAGGCTGAAGATAATACCATGAAATTTGAAGCTGATTTGGATGATAGTGAAGAAAAAGTGAAATGAAAAATGAAAGTTTCAATATACAAAGCGACAGTTTACAAACTGAGCTAAATGCGGATGCTTTTGCATAAATGGAAATAGGAAGAAATAAAGAAGATAAAGAAACAAAAGCTGAAGAGTGTGTACAGAAATCAATAGATAAAACAAAAGAAACGGAGAAACATATACCATCGAAATAGAAAGTGAATTGGATAAAAAAAACTGAAAAATGAAGAAATACAATGTGAACATGAAGAAAAAACAGATTCCAACTGAAGTGCATCAAAAAGAAGAGTTGGAAAAAGAAAGTCAAGCAAATAAAGACAAAATAAAAGATACTCAAAATCGTGAAGAGGATATAAATGTAAAAAACCAAAATGTACCATACAGCGTTTCAGTGCTGACTTTACCCCTCCATCTTTCAAACTTTACGACGCACAAGAGTCCTAAAGTGAAAAAACTGAAGAAGAAAAGAGATGCAGAAAAACCTATGTAACCAGCTGCTAGAAAAGGGAAAGAAACAGTGGCAAAATTAACTGGCAAAAAAATCAAAGCAACACAACATGGACAGCTTCTTATATTCAAAGATTGAAGCAAGAACAAGAGTGAAAAAAATAGTGTGACGACTTCGAATATGGGACAAAACAAAAAAAAAAGTTGCAAATAAACCAAAACCCAAAACAAGAAGATGTTGAAAACAGGAGTGCACAAGACAACTGTCCAAAGCCACATACAGTGATAGAGCCAACATTTTTAGAGATAGGGCTTGAACATTGCAAATGTTTGATCTATCTCAATGTTGAGGAACAAAACATGATTAAAACTTTCTTTTAATTGACGACATCATCACAAAAGTAAGTGTACAAATATGTATATTAATATTAAATATGAAATTAAGTTTATCTAACATATACAAATTATTTTTGTTAAAATAGTGTAGTGGAATGGGAAGATAAGGACACAATTAGAGGAGGTTGTGTCATAACAAAAAATGCCCTAAAATGTGTGATAGAAGGAAACGAGACAGGTGGGCAGGTACATAACTTTTTTCTTTACATCAAAAATGATACCAAAATAAAAGCAAAAATGATACCTAAATTCACAACATGCTTAAATTGACTTGATGCTTTATTATTTTTATACTTATAGCATACACAGCCACTATTAACATGTGATACTACTTACTATTTAATATTGCTTCACCAATAAAATACCTTATACTTTCCTGATTGAATACGGATTATAGATTTTCAAGATGTGGACTGGAAGAACACAATTTTGCTTTCACAAAAACAATGACGGTAAATAAAACTTCAATATCCAAGTGCATAACAATTGCTTCATTTATTAAATCATAACTTCCTTTCATATTAAACAGAAAGAAATTGTGTGTGATATAAAGGGTGTGAAAAAATGTCTGATCCTCCCTATGCTAGAATCCGCTGTATAAGACAAATTTGCTGAAAGTATATATTTTCCTTTGCATTGTGAAAACCACTGGACATTAGTGACTTTAACATACCCAACAATGCAATAATGCCATGTTGATTCTAACCACCCTAGAAGATCAAATGAAAGAAACAATTCCAGTTTGAAAGAAGCTATAAAATTAGTATGAGATTTCTCTTTTTTTTAAAAAAAATTACTTATTATAGATAAAAAAAGGTGAATATGACCTAAGTTTTTAACATTTTGTCTTTATTGGAGACAAGAAATAGAAGAAATGCTCAAAGAAATCTGGAAAAAACAATAACATAACAGAGATGGAGGTCAAACCACATGATATGCATCAAATAAAGTGTGCACAGCAAGCAGAAGACACGCAAGTTTTTCATGGTTAAAATTATATCTACTGAGAACAAAATGAACAATATAATTGAAACTAATCAATTGGCAATTACTCATTATTCAAACTATATGTGTTTTTGCATTATAATATTTCATACATACTTCTATACATCATTGTATGCCTTTTATGTTTAATTGAACTTGATACATAACAAAAATATTGAAAAATATCATCTCTCAATTCCATAAACATTTAGTTTAGAAATAAACAGTTACTACATGAAGAAAACTGATACCCACATAAAAGAAACAGATACCTACAGAAACAAAACTAACACCTACATAAAAGAAACTGATACTTACAAAAACAAAACTGACACCTACAAAAACAAAACTGATGCCTACATAATCGAAAATAAAACAAAATATTTAGCATAAATATCTTAAAGTAATAACCTCAAACACAAAAATTCATACAGAAATTGATAATAAGTGTGCTAGTAAATCTATTAAATATTTTAATTCAAAGCATACTACATGCTTGTACCATTATCTCTAAAATTCAATGTTTTGTATTAATTATAAACCTGATAATACAACTGATGCAAACTGATACTAACATTACATATTGGTTTCAACAGCCTTGATTGTGGAATATTTGTAATGATATTTATCATTTCACTGAATAAAAGCAGAATATCAGTAAAACTTGAAAAGAAGGAAATATTATCCACAAAAGCAAAGATTTTACATGTAGTACTGATAGATGAACACTGCTGGAGTCTGTCAAAATACATGTCAAGCTTAGAAGAAGAAAGAAAAAAACTGAACTCACATTGTGTTGTTTCACAATTAAATTTGGTACTTGCAAAGTAATGTAGTTCTGTTGAAATATGTACTTGTGAAATAATGATGTTCTATTGCAATTTGGTACTTATGAAGTAATGATGTTCTTTTCTTAAAACAATGTTGCTCTTACTTGTAAAAACAATATTGATCTCCTAGAATGATATGTTGTGGTTGGTGTTCTTTTCTTTTCCTGCTGTTTATATTATAACAAGATTATATAGTGTATGTTCTATCATGAAACCATGGATCCCACATAATATTATCATTTTTATGATGCAACTATCAGTTGTATAATGATATTATCAAATTACATATCATATTTCAATACAAAACAGTAACTGCGTATCGGTTCTTTAGACTAATAATACCATTTTTGCTAAAACTGACACTCAACATACTTTATGAAACAACAATTAGTGTTGTTGTCAGCTTTTGCTAACACCAGATATCGTTCTAATTATTTATTTAGTAGTACCGGTGTCAATTCTAGCACATACTATAATACACAAAAATGATACTAAAAACTAACCAAACCTGATACTAAAGTTGTTTATATCCAATCAAACAAACATTATCTCTACCAAGCTAACAGATACTGATACTATAAAAACCGATACCAGAACTTGTAAAAACTTAAAAAAACAGGTACTGTAAAATCGATACTGTAAAAACTAATACTATAAAAACTGATACTGATACCAAAACTTGTAAAACAAACGTCGAAACTAATACTGTAAAAACATATAACTGATAATAAAACTGATACTATCATTTATACTAAATAGTTGAAATTAAAATTAATTTGATAATATGCTATATTGAATACAAATTAATAACAAAAGGTTCAATTAAAATAAACCTCCAAAACAAGTCACACATCCACTTATTAATCTGAACAAATTCAAAAGATAAAATCAAATCATATCCTCTTTGAAGCTTGGCAATTCCGTTTATTATGACTGAACTTCTTGCACTCGCCACTTCGGTTTTGCCTATTCGAAAAATATGAAAATCCTCCTTTGCGCTTGACCGACGGTCTACCAGTGCCACGTTTCTCCTTTGGTGGCTTGATAACATCTTGAATGTTATCATCAACGATAGGCCTATCATACTTTGTGTAACGATCCCGGGTTTAAGTCAAATTTAAATTGGCAATAAAATAAAATTTTGGATTTAATTATGAATTAGCTTGAAAATTTCCGATTAAACAAGATATGTGCTTGTTTATTTATATAAATAAATTTAAATTTGAAATTTAAATTTAAATTTTCCAAAATAAATAATATATGTTGTTTATTTATATATATGTTAACAAATTGATTTATACCTTGAATTTTGAATTTTGAAACTCAAGAATAAATAAATTGAGAATAAATTGGATTTAAAATTCTATATTTAAAATTTAATAGAAATTTGTTTTCTAATTATAATATACATATGTAATGTATATTTTGAAAAATATATTTCGAATTTGATATAAATGATTTTTAAAAGTAAAAAAAATTAAATTCTATAATTAAAAACTTATATTATATATATATATATGTGTGTGTGTGTGTGTGTGTGTGTTTATTTATTAATATATAATTTGGTTTCATATTATTTTTCTTTAATTTGTATAGATATAAATAATAAGAAAATTGTATGAATAACAATCTAAACATATATAGATATATGTGATATATTATTATTTATATTATATAATTGGATTTTAAATTATTTTCTTTAAAAAGTTATGCAAATATAAATAATAAAAAATGTGTAAATATAAACATTTATACATTTAAAAGTATAATAAACTAAGTTTAAAAATAGGATTGGTTATAAAGATTAGAGCATTTTCTTTTAAAAAATATATAGTTTGTAAATATATAAAAGTTTAAACATATGTTAGTATAAAAATAGATGATCTACATAAATAAATAAAAAGTTTAAGAAAGGGTTTAAACACAAATTGTTTTCATTTTAACAAATGTAAGATTGAGATTACGCTATCAACATGTGTAAGTAAAATTTTAACATAGATGAACAAATGTAAATTAAGTAATATGCAAATGAACAAGTGGCAAGCAAATTTTTTCTTTTAATCTAAAATTTTAAGATATGAATAAGTGAGAAACCAGGCTAGAGTAAATTTTATCAATTTTCTTCCTTCATTTCAAAGCCTGGGCACAAAAACATACCTGAGAAAGGAAAATAAAAATCAAAGAAAGATCAAAAACAACAATAAAATTCAAAAAACAAGAGCCCGTGATCAAAGGCAATCAAATACAACCCAGTATTAATTCAAAGCAAACAGTCTTCAACCTGAACTAGTAAATGGAATTCAAAGATCAACTCAGCTTAAAACAACATAGCTAAAACCTGATTCAATGTCCAGAGTAAAGCAATTAAAACAAATAGATTCAATAATCAGATCCAGATCAAAGCATCTTCAGTCAAACATCAAAATATAGATGAAAGTTTGGTTCTAGATTTTAAGTCCAATGTCTATCCTCTGTCCTTCTTTCCAAGGTGAGCAGACTACCCTTTTTGAATCTGAATTTGCTATGACATCTTAATGATATATGCTTGAAGTTGTTTAAGTGTTAATATCCATGCATGTCTATGAGTATATATATGTATATATATATATATATATATATTGTTGAATGCATGCCTGTCTATGTATGTACATACTCTGTTGTATTTCCAATACCAGGAACAACCTATGAAAAAAATTCATACCTTCCCATTCAAACGATTTTAGGCTATGATTTTTAAATGAAATATGATTATAATAATGCAATACAAATTTTAAAAATAATTTCAAGAATTTTATATTTGTAATTGATTCAAAAATATGAAATAACAGTAAAAATCATATATGAGTCAAAAATCAATGTTCACGATTTTATGTTTGGATTTCGTGAATTGATTCATATTAGGAAACAACGTTTTTTTATAAACATTTCAATATTTTTATGCTCGTATATGTTGAGATATCTTTAATTGATTAGATTTTGGTTTGATGGCAAATTCCGATGAACGACGGCAAGTTGGAGGCCGATGTTGTTGTCGAAGGTAGCTTGTGTGTTGGAGATCATTGAAAAATTAGTGGTGGTATTTTTAGATGGCCGTGGCGACCAGACGGTGCCGACTTAGGGTTCGACTGTCAGATTGGGTCGATGTTGATTTTCGAAGTCGTGTGTTGACTAAGGAGCATCAGACTCGATAGCGATAGGTTGAATCAATTCTTGGGTTCGGGTCGGAGCTCTTGGGGGGGAGGGTCGGTAAGGGTGCTGGCGGTACGAGGTGATAGCTAAGGTGATTTTTTCGATGGGTTTGGTTTCATTCTTTTTGTTTGAGATGCCTGATTTTGTTCACTTGCGAGTTCATCGAAATTAGGGGGTTAGGTGCAACGGCGAGATGATCGTCGACTTGTAGGTGGCTTCGGCATGGGTCGAAGGCGATCAGGTGGTGCGTGCATGTGTAAGTGTACAATTATGTGTATTTGGACGTTGCTGTTTTGGGGAAGAATGTGTTTCTCGGGTAGATTTTGGTGATGTTGTGCGTGTGACTCGAAGCAGGAACAAAAGTGAGTGACTCGGGTCTAGGCTCGGGGTTGTTTCGGGGGTTGCTCGAGTAATTGAAATGGCAGTTTTAAAAATTTAAAACAAATTAAATTTTGAATTTTCTTAACCCATTGTTTTTAAATATTAATTGTCCTAATTAAGTTTTTGAGATTAGCAAAGGTTTTGAACAAATTAATTTAAATTTATTAAGGTTAAAGTGTTATATATATATATATATATTTATTTATCCTTTATTTTAAAGTTTATTTTTAATAAATTTAATATTGTAATTATATAATTAATTAGGGAAATGAAATGATTTCAATTTTTGATTAACTTAAATATCTTTAGTTAATCTATGTTTTAATGATAATTTGTTTAAAAGGTTTATCAAATAAACTTGAATGTAAATTGATTGAGAAAAATGGGTTATTTTAATTTGAAATTCAATTACTTAATAAAAGGGGAATTAAGTATTAATTAAGGATTAATTAATCATGAGTTAAATAATTAATGATGAGTGATTAAAGGATTATTACTTAATGAGATTAATGTAGCATAATTACTTAATATAATTAATAAAAGATTATCACTTAATGTAATTAGGAGATAATTACTTTGTGTAATTACACTAAAGGATAATTAATTGATTAAGTTTATTTAATGTAAGTAATTAAAGGTAATTAATTACTTAGAGATAATTACTTAATTAATTAATTAATTAATGATTAAAGTTGATTAATCAAGTGATAAGGATTGATTTATGGGGCATTTCACTCGAAGGATGAACTTTGCAATCCAATTAGTTTCTAGGACACACATCCATAGGAATTAATTTCAAGACCAAAGTCAGCAGAATAATTACTTTTAAGGACAAAGTCAACGGACCAATTACTTTCAAGGGCATAATTTCATAGGTTTTTAGGCATTAGAAACTAATTATTTTGTATTTTGTCCTTAAAAGTAATTATTTCAATTGTGTGTCCTAGAAATTAATTGCACTTGCTAAAGAAGCCCTTGTGGCTAATTTCCACTTGATTTATTAATTAAGGGTTAATTAATTAATATAATAATTAAAGAATAATTAAGTAATTAAGGTTAATTATTTGGTAATTAAAGGTTGATTGATTTATTAATTAAGGTTGGTTAATTAATAATTAAAGGTTAATTAATTTATTGTTAAAGGTTAATTTATAAATAATTAAAGGATGGATAAAATGGTTTGTAATTAATTAATGTTAATTAACCAGGATTATTAACTTATTCATAAGTAATTAATCTGGTTTAAGTTAATTATAATCAGATAATGAATTGATCTTGCTTATGGATGTTTAGATTGTATTGAATGCTTTGAATTATTTGATATCTCTAATGTGTGATGCTCTGTTTTGATTTGAGCCGTGATAAATGTAATTTATTTATCCGTGATGAATTTGTTTTACTTATCTATGAATCTGTGAATGAAGATAAGCGTTATAGAATTATACCGCTTATCGATATTGCTGTGCTTGGATTGTGATGATCGATGATGTTGCACTATTGTGTAAAACCCTTGGACTACACTATACACACACAAATATGGATTTCACGAGGTTTCGGTCAAGTCACAAATATTTGAACGTAATATTATTTGATTAAAGTAATGAAATGGTTTTGAAATTGAATTTGGGATCCAAAATGGATTGGAAATGGAATTGGGTTAAGTATGAAAAGATTTTGAAAGGAGTTTTGAAGATAAAATTATTCTAAATAACTTGTTAAAGTTTTGAAATTAAATAGTTTGATTTGAATTTGAATTCAAGATTTGAAGTTGAGTTACATAAATATATGTTTAGAAATTATGGTTTAACAAGTTATACAATGTATTTATATGGGTTTTAAACCATTTTAAATGTATTATTTTGGGAATTTGATTTTAACCCAAGTTTATACTGGAAGGGCTTTAACTTGAGCAAACGTAATCGGATTTTCCCAAAACAAAAAATCTTTGTTTTCAAATGATAATGGCTTTTATATAAAGGAAAGAACTTCCGGTTTTGTTGAAAAGATTTCAAGATTAAAATGGAACTTTTTTGAAAGCTATGAATGAATCTTTGTTAAAGATTGGTGAACTTTGTTTTTAAATTGAAGAGGATCTTCAAGGTGTATATTTTGTGTAAAAGATTTGAAATGGAAATTGTTTAAACCATTCAAAAGAAAGGTTTTGGGCTAAAAGTAGTGACTTAACCAATATCCCACTATATCCATATGCTTTCTAAATTAAGCGCTCATCATTCGGTTTAGCCGGGAGAGGACTTTATGTCATATAACCCATTCTGAATAATGATACGACGAAATGGATAGCATTTGAAGACCAATGGTGAAGATCGAGTATTTTCAAAAGCGAAAGGATTACCTATCGAATGCCTTTGCACCGAATAGCCTCGGGATAGATATTTGATCACCCTTTGTGATGGGGAGTCCGGACGTGATTAGGGATTATCCAGATTTGTAAGGGCTTCTTTTGAAGTGCCTTCAGTTCTGTTCGAACCCGTAACAGACATGTATGGACGTGTGTCCGACGTTACACTTTGAGATATAAAGATGATTTCTATCAAATACATCTCTGTTTGATGGCGGAGAATTTATTCTCTTAGCTTAACACCCTTCTCTGAGACGTACGAGCACAGAGGTTTTGTAGTTTATGGTTACTAGTGAAATATTCCCAATTTGGTTATGTGGCATACTAAGTGCTACTGATCATTCGTTGATCGAAGCACGGCTTTTGTGAAAAGTATAGCTTTGTGGGATGGGACTTCGTCAGAACCTCACAACCCGGTAATGGTCAAAATAGGAAGGATGCAGCAAGGTTATAGGGGGTTACGCCCTTTAGGGTATGTCCATTTCCTTCTAGGTAAAAGTGGTATCATGGTATGGAGCCCATATACTTAACTTATGTGGTCACTGCAAATTTGTGCTTTGTGGTTGTTGGTGTTGAGATCTCTCGGATAAAGGTCAGTGACGACCGAGAGATGGCATACTCGTGTCAGTAGGTACCTAGTAACAGAGGTAACCCGGCCTTATGTTAGCAGAGATCCTGTTAGTTCTCGGGGAGTCCCTCCAAAGGCGTACCCATGTGGCATAGGAAGTTCCTTAGCCTGACCATTTATTGGAAATCCAATCACCAATACATGCCTTGTACGGTTTTAATTGTATAACCTGTCATCTAACATGGTAGCTATAGTAGACATATTATAATGGTACGTATGCTGGCGAAGATTAATATTATACATGCAAATGTTTTCTGGACTATACACTAATAGTAATATCAAAAGGATTTTCGCGTATCAAGCATGTTTGACTATCATAAGGAGAAATCTCCTCCAAGTGTGCGCTTGCATTATGTGTGTGGTGGGAGGCCTTATGGCAGTTTCATTTTACAAAACATTGCGGAATTCTTTTTATTTCCTTTTGACTTGTTTTTGTTTTAAAATAAAACTGTTTTTGTTTGCTCACACCAGTCCCATGACTGACCTGAACTTTATTATTCCCTTTCTAAACTCTGGGGGCCCATAATTTTCCACATGGGCAGCCTAGAGTCATATTTTTAGATAATCAACTAGTAGGGTGTAGCCTTCGGAAAATCTTTGGAGTCTTTCTTAGGTATTGGCTATCGTATTGTGCTTCTCTTCAACATTCGAGATGACTGACCCTGCTTAATACAACGTGATAGGGGGTTCTCGCTTCACGTTTGGTGGCGAACGGGAGACTTTTACCCCTACATGTCCATGAGAAAGACTTGGTTAACCGATTAGGTGAAGAAGTCGAAAGGTTGGCCGTAAAAGCATGGTCAGAGTACCATTGTATGCCACGGCGGGGCATGGATGGTTGAAAAGCCTACCAATCAAGAGTGGCCGCTGTCGACGGTTGAAAAGCCTATACCGTCACATTTGGTATCAGAGCTGAAGGTTGAGTAAGAACTTTAGCTCAAGAGCATGACACATTAGGTAACTCATTAGAGATAGGGTTGAAAATGCCCTATAATGAGTATATCCCTAAGATATCCATCTATACGCCTAAGTAAATTCTCTTACTATCCACTGATAGTAAGTATGAGTGCAAGAAGAGGACGAGATGGGGGAACAAGGAAGTACCACTACAAATGGTCCATAATGTAATGACCTGGAATTTCCAAACCCGAAAATTCCAGATAGTTAGAGAAAAGAAAAAGAGATAGAAGAAGAAGAACAGAAAAGAAACACACAGTCTCACATTCGCAGCGGATAAAATATAATATCAATAATAATAGTTATACCAAAGGAAACTGTATCTATCAATTTACATCGTCATATCAGAGTTACAACAATTTTATGCAACATTGGACAGATACAAGTTAAACATGTCTCAGATATATATACAATATCATAGTGGAAACTCTCCATACGTCCCTGCCATCCAGCTCGCCTCCTGAGCTCCATAACGTTCTTACCTGAAAAACTGTAATACTCGGTCTGACCCGAGCATTACATCAAAGTAACACCCGGGTCAGGCTGGAAACCAGCGTGAGTAAACCCATCAAGCATGAAATACCAATGCATACAACTTATATAAACCCGGGGTAACTTATATCAATTTACAACTCCACAAGTTGTTGTAGACATCACTTAATTCACATCCCAATTTTTAAGTACCAAACTTAGATCAAAATGGTCCAACTCACTTAAATCATTTTATTACAGCTTAATGATTTCACATTTCAATCTATAATGTATCGAAGTGGTTTCGGGTATTTACTAATACCCGACTCCGATCTCTTCAAATCCAATGTCATTTAAACTCAAGTTATCCCATTTAAATACAATTCAACTTAAATTGTCGGATAACATTTTACACAGCAATTTATAATTGATAGATAATCACATTATCATCGTTCATCCAAGATATCATATCACAAAGCAATTCATATCAGAGATATCTACAAATTCAAAGCTCCATCATTATTCGATCATTAATAAACAAGATTGATCACTTTCATTAATCTCATAAATTAATGATCCTCTAATTACCTTCATTAGTTAATTATTCTTAAATAATTAACCTTTAACTTGATTATATTAATTAATCATCTTTGATTAGTCACAATCAGAAATTAACTTTTCTAAATTACTTCATCAATTAAACCAACTCCTTGATTAATTATATTAATTTATCCTTTAATTACACTGAGTAATTATCACCTAGTTTCTTCACCAATTAATTATCTTTTAATTACTTCCCATCAAGTAATTTCATTTTAATTACATCCAGTAATTATTCACTCATTACTTCACTAAGGAGTTACGCCTCTTTAATTACTTTAAGTAATTACACTTAATTAATTTTTTTTAAATTAATATATTTATTATTCACCCTTGATTAATCTTATTCTATAATTAATTACTCTTAATTAATTTCATTACTTAATTAACTTCCCATACTTAATCAGTAAATTCTTAAATTAATTACACTAAGTAATTAATTATTAATTACTTTTACTAAGTAATTATTCTTCATATTTATTACATCAGGTAATTAACTCAAAACTACTTTCAATCTTTAATTAATTACACCCTGTAATTACCATTACTAATTACTTCACTAAGTAATTATACCTTTATAAACCTCAATAAGTAATTAAACTCAATCCCATAGTCAAGTGATTATTTTAATTAATTAAACCAACTAATTAACTTAACTAATTATATTAATTAATTACATAAAGTAATTTATCCCTTTAATTCATTACTCTGAGCAATTAATCCTTAACTACTCCACTTAAGAAAATTTACCTTTCATTATTCTCATCAAGTAATGACCTCATTGGTTAATTACCCTTAATTAATTAACCTTGATCATTAATTAACTTGACCTTAAAGTACCACATAGATACATTAGCCTTAACCATTCCCATTATTAGCTTTTATTTAATCTCCTTAATTAATTAATCCGTTGATTAATTATACTAATAAATTTCCGTAATAAATTCTTTATCTAATTAAATTCTCAATTACATCATTAACTTATTAAAGATCATTAGTAAATTAATAACACAATTAATTAATTACTTTAAAGTCAAAACTAATATAATTATTACTTAATCATTTAAATATTGTAAGTTTTAAAAACATTTTCTCAAAACTTATTTACTTACTTTGAAATATACTTTAGGTTCTTAAAATTTCTCTTTCAAAACCATATTAAAAAAAAATTCATTCGAAAAAAAAAACCAAAATCTGGAAATCCTAAATTACTACACGTAACAAACCCGAGACAACGGTTTTTTCCTTCTTTTCGTCACTTCTATTCATACTTCCACAAAAAAAGAAAAAAAAACTCGAGATCGACTCGAAGGAGAACCTCAGTACACTCGAAGCTAAACACCCAATCCCAAGCGCCTGACACATAGGATACACGTGCATATGCACAGGCCAACGACGTAGCTCCGATCCTCAGAACCACCCTCGGCAAGTCGAACATGAGATCGCAAACTCTCTCGACCATCTAGATCGGCAACAATATTACAGAGGCAAAATTGAACATAATCGAGGTCACAACAACGAAATTGGATACCCAAAAACAACCTCGCACCTCCATCGCCAGTCGCTAGAATCCTCGCCATCCTGACCAGATCCTCTCCGTGGTCTAACGCTTCCATTCCAACCACCCCCACAAAGTCCGATGCTTCGTTGACATCAAATTCCCCTCAAACCCAAAGTCAACCAAAACAGGACTCTAAACCCTAATTTTCCGAAGTCTGACCACCGTGGTCGATTATAAACCACTCCACTAATTTTTCTGGGTTCGTCGACCTCTCGACCCCCTCCAGTGGCAACCACGAGGTTCCACCACCCCCCATTCGACAGAAAATGCTCACAAACTAAAAATCGTTCAACTCCAAAATGAAGTCCAAAAAAAAATAAAAAAATTGATCTTCATCTTAAAAATCATGTTTTACAATTTCGATTCAGGTTATGTGCTTGAATCGGCAATTTATAACATTCGATTCTAACATATTTTTTAAAGATTCTACTGTATTCCTATATTTATAGACAGTTTTATTCATATTAGGCTTAATTATGTTTTTAATACTTAGCTTAGATAAAAATAAACACATTTGTTCAAATGACATAATCTATAGATGAATGATTGAAGAGCACTTGATCCTAGATCAAGATTTAGGCCTGTCTGTAGAAAAATACAGGGATTTACTCAAGTTTCATGTATGCAACCATATACAGCTACCAATTTATAGCATGCAACCCAAAATTACACACATGCAAACAAATTTCACATCACCTACTTATTAAATATATCACAAACCACAAATTAAAACAAAGATTAGTTTTTTACTCACCTATTATAAACAGAGATCAACATATGAACATGCACAGACATTCCTACAGACCAGTCTTAAATGCATGCTTACATCCACATTCCTGTAACATTTAAACTAAATACTATGATATTTTATTTGGTTAACAATTCATAAGATCAGGTAAAACTATTTTTAAAAAGAAAATTTTACTCACCAGAACTATATGAAAAACAGAGCATTATTATTTAACTGAAATAGCTTCTGAACTTTGAAAACTGTAGTAGCTGAGTTTGCCTATGAAAAGATCCATGTTTTAATTTGAACAGGGTTACAAGCTTCCTTCTTAAAATTTTGATCAGCTTCCAGGTTTGAGAAAGGATTTATGATTTATGATATTTTTTTTAAAAAAAGGAAAGGTAAAGAAACAATGTTTACATAGGCTGAAAAATTTAATAAAGAAAAATAAGATTATGAGGGACACATGTTAAATTACTTACATTTGTCATAAGGAATTTAATACTAATTTACAAGTGTAATTACAATGTATTAATAGGTTATATATATATATATATATTTATATATTATCTATAACTTAGTATATATGTATACTTATGTCTTTATTTAAACTTTTCATTTCTTAAATAACTAAATTTTTACATCTACATATGTTTAAATGTTTTATATTAGAAATACCTATAAATTTCTCAAACTATTTTATTTATTTATATATATAAAGCTTAAACAGGGAATAGATAACTATTACATTTCTTAAATACTAGAAATTCATATTTTATACATTTCCTTGTGTAATTATATTAAAATTAGAAAAATAAACTTTATTAATTTCAACTATAAAGTTTTAATCCCAATTTACTCTTATGACATTTTCAATTGAATTATAAATCCAGATTCTATTTAAAAATCTATTTTTATAAATATATATCAAATTAAGACTTATTTTATTTGTTTAAATTACAAATTTTTATTTTAAAACTTTTTAATCCTGTTAATTATTCAATTTAATAGATGTTCAAAATTTTGGGTTATCACATTCCTCCCCCCTTAGAATATTTTCGTCCTCGAAAAGGAACGAAGCCAAATTTATTAAAATGCTTATTTTTAGAAAAATTATTCTTTGAAACACTTTTTAAAATACTTTTAAAATCTACATAATATTATAAAATAGTTTTTATAAAAATACTTTTTATAACTCGATGTTTCAATAAGTCCGTCCTCGTTCTCACAGAAATTCGGTCATACGTTGATCAGGCGTAAGACTGAAAATCTACAAGTGCTTGGCAGACACGTTTCCAACATCTAGTGAAAATACTTTGAAAATAATTTTATTGAAAAATATAGTAAACATTTTTGAAAATAGAGGAATATCTTTGGCGAGAATGCTCTGGAAATCATCACCCCCATCCATGGTCACAGTTACATTCCAGGGTTACGTTGCCGTCGCGGCAAAAGTCCATGTAACTGCAGGCTCTCCGCGGCCTCTCGATTACGCCATGGAACCCACAAACAGATCACAGTTACACCCAGGGTTACATTGCCGTCACCGCAAAAGTCCATGTAACTGCAGGCTCTCAACAGCCTCTGATTTTCGCCGTCGAAATGAAACCTCTCCACTCCTACATAGGTCGCAGTCTACCGATATAAAATCAAATGCAGACTATTGGCTCTCAGCGGCACACACAACTTTTGCCATGTTATACCATAGATCGCAGTTACATCCTGGGTTACGTTGCCGTCACAGCAAAAGTCCATGTAACTGTTGGCTCTCAGCGGCACACACAACTTTCGCTATGGTATATTCTACTCATAATCCTCAGGAACTAGTTTTGTCCGGACTCCTCACGGGATCAACTTTAGAACCCCCACTTGGGCTCAAGGCAGCACCATCCAGTGGTACTCCTGAGAAGTTCATTTCAAGGGAGCGCCTTTTTCCCCAAAGCCATTATCAAAACATTTTATACTATACATATATAGTATCTTTAAATCATACACCTAGTATGATCTCATACAAAGCTCCTTTACACAAAATCGATTATTCCAAAATCGATAATTCTCAAACTAGGCTTTTCCAAATTCAATATTGATTTTACCCAAAAATCAAAAGCCTTTCCAAATCCATAGGTTCCCAAAATCTTTTTCCAAAATCCTCATAAGATCCTTTATATATATATATACATATACATATATATATATAGAGATATATGTAATCTTTAAAACCTTGGATCATTTCAAACTTGTATAAAACTCCTTTTATACTTCAAAACACCTTCAAAATCCTTTTCTTCTGGCAAAAGATTCAACAAGGGGAGTTTTATTTTATAAAACAAATATATTTAACTTTGTTTACTCAAAATCAAATATTCAAATTTGATTACTTCTTTCAATGTCATTTTCGTTCAAATCCGTATGATGTACACATATCATCCGTACGCTATACCAATCTGATCGCTCACTCGATCACACAATTTCACTTCCGAACTAGTATCGTCCAACCGACTTCCTAGTGCGGACACAGACCTGGTTTCTTGATCAGAAACCGTCATTCTCCTTGCATAGTCATAACTATGATAGAGAATATCCAGAACCAATCAACAATCCATATCCAGGTTCGCCGTCGAAAATCGAGCGAAAAATCCCAACTTGGATCGTTATAACTATCTTGAAATTCTGTGCTTGAATCTGGATCACATTACTATGCGAATAGAATAACATATGTACACCCTACATATTTATCTTTATTGGTTATTAGCCAGATCAATTCTATTTCTATTCACATTCACTTTGATTTTCATTCACTAACTCACAATTGCTTCAATCCATTTGGATTATCACCTCTACTCTTATCTCGATTGGGTATTTAACCAATAACAGTTTGAACTCCGTCCAGTTTATTTAGAAAATAGCTTGAGAATTTTTTAAAAATAGATAAGTAGTTGGAAAATAATTACTACTTTGTAAAATAGGTGTAAAATAATTAGAAAATAGTTAAAATAATTATAGAAATTTTAGATAATTGCAAAATAATAGTAAGATAGTAATTAGTTTTGTAAAATAGTTGGAATATAGTAATTAGCTTATAAAACAGTTGGAAAATTGTTAAACAGTTTCAAAAATAATTGTAAACAAATATAAGATAGTTTGGCTTTTAAAAGAAAAGTTGTATATATAATAAATAGCTTTGAAAATAGGTTTATATTAAAACAATTTATATTAAAAATAGTCCAGAGTCAAAACTGTTCACTTCCCAATCTCTATTCTATTCAATTCAATTCAATTTAAATTTCCACTTCCATTTAAATTGACCTAACTCCAATTTAAATAACTTCAATTTCCATTTAAATTGATTCAATCCCAATTCAAGTTGAATTAACCTCAGTTTCTTTCCAAATTTAACTTTATTCAACTTTGATCTCAAATTTACTAATTCAAATAAATTTTAATTGAACCAGTTCTAATTTCAATTCATTTCAACCCCACGTTGAATTAATCCCAATTTCAAACTCCATTTCCAATTCAAGTTGAATTATTCTTGATTTCTTCCCAAATTCAATTCAAATTCCATTTGAATTTAAAAATTATTCAACTTTAATTACAATTTCAAATTATTCAAATCAATCCAATTCAAATTTTCCATTTGAATCTTATACTCATACATTTTCAATCACCATTTCAATTAATTCAAATCAAATTCAATTTGAACCAACTTCAAATTCCAGTTCACTATGAACCATCTCGAATTACATAAATTCGAGTTAATACTTCAATTGTTGATTTAATTCCTTTAAATCAATTTACCTTTTTATCCCAACAATGGATTACCATACTCCATTTCTCATTCATTTAAACAAATCCAATTCACATTTTAAAGATTATTAATAACAATAGGATGATATCATCCAATTATTTCAAAACATCCATCCATTTCCAATTTTTCAAATTTCAAACCCATTCCAAGATCACTCAAACTTCCTAATTCAAATCAACCATTTAACTCTCCAAGTTAAATCCCAATTTCATCCTGAAATTTCCAAATCAGATTGACCATTCCAACTTATTTAGCCTTTCCCAAGTTAAACTCAATTCACTTAATCCAGTCAACTTTATGCCGTTTGGAATTTTCATAAATAATCTTCCCACTTATTAAGTTCAAAAACTTTCACTTTGCGTATCATATCTCATTCCAAATTGAAAACCCAATATTTAGAGTTTATTTCAAACCACCTTTGATATTATGTATATCCACATATATACATATTAACTTCTTTTGAAATTTTCAAACATTTCTTATTTTTAAAATAAGATCATATTCAAAGTAGTTTGAATAATATTATTTCCTTTAACATTTTGAAACCAATTCAAATGTTTAAATTTAGAATTCAGAACTTCACAATTTGAAACTCGTTTTAAATTACATCCTTCCTAGTTTACAAATTTATTCTCCTTTTAAAATGGTTACTTCCTTAAAACATTTTATTGTTTATTGAAAAACAATCATCCCATTATTAACACAATATCCATTCTATTTTCTGGTTTGAACCAATTCTAATTCAACTTATTCTGAAATACTTCTCAAATTCAAGATTTCAATTTTAGTTTGAATCCATTTCAAACTTGTCTTTATTTAATTCCAATTTCAATTTGGTTGCATTCTATTACTTCTTAATTCAATTCTTACTATTACTTTTAATTTAATTAATACTACATCCAATTTCCTTAATATAATAGATAATCTATTTCTTATAGATTCATTTACTTTTGAAATCATTTAAAAACCTTTATATAAGAAAATAACATGTACGATCTCTCATATATATACATTCAACTAATTATAGGGTACCACTTACCCTATCCTTAATGAGTAATCCCACCAGAGCCAAGGTTCTCGCTTAACCTTCTGCTCTGATACCAAATGTAACGACCCGGAATTTCCAAACTCGAAAATTCCAGATAGTTAGAGAAAAGAAAAAGAGATAGAAGAAGAAGAACAGAAAAGAAACACACAGTCTCACATTCGCAGCGGATAAAATATAATATCAATAATAATAGTTATACCAAAGAAAACTGTATCTATCAATTTACATCGTCATATCAGAGTTACAACAATTTTATGCAACATTGGACAGATACAAGTTAAACATGTCTTAGATATATATACAATATCATAGTGGAAACTCTCCATACGTCCCTGCCATTCAGCTCGCCTCCTGAGCTCCATAACGTTCTTACCTGAAAAACTATAATACTCGGTCTGACCCGAGCATTACATCAAAGTAACACCCGGGTCAGGCTGGAACCAGCGTGAGTAAACCCATCAAGCATGAAATACCAATGCATACAACTTATATAAACCCGGGGTAACTTATATCAATTTACAACTCCACAAGTTGTTATAGACATCACTTAATTCACATCCCAATTTTTAAGTACCAAACTTAGATCAAAATGGTCCAACTCACTTAAATCATTTTATTACAACATAATGATTTCACATTTCAATCTATAATGTATCGAAGTGGTTTCGGGTATTTACTAATACCCGACTCCGGTCTCTTCGAATCCAATGTCATTTAAACTCAAGTTATCCCATTTAAATACAATTCAACTTAAATTATCGGATAACATTTTACACAGCAATTTATAATTGATAGATAATCACATTATCATCGTTCATCCAAGATATCATATTACAAAGCAATTCATATCAGAGATATCTACAAATTCAAAGCTCCATCATTATTCGATCATTAATAAACAAGATTGATCACTTTCATTAATCTCATAAATTAATGATCCTCTAATTACCTTCATTAGTTAATTATTCTTAAATAATTAACCTTTAACTTGATTATATTAATTAATCATCTTTGATTAGTCACAATCAGAAATTAACTTTTCTAAATTACTTCATCAATTAAACCAACTCCTTGATTAATTATATTAATTTATCCTTTAATTACACCGAGTAATTATCACCTAGTTCTCTTCACCAATTAATTATCTTTTAATTACTTCCCATCAAGTAATTTCCTTTTAATTACATCTAGTAATTATTCACTCATTACTTCACTAAGAAGTTACGCCTCTTTAATTACTTTAAGTAATTACACTTAATTAATTTTTTTTTAAATTAATATATTTATTAATCACCCTTGATTAATCTTATTCTATAATTAATTACTCTTAATTAATTTCATTACTTAATTAACTTCCCATACTTAATCAGTAAATTCTTAAATTAATTACACTAAGTAATTAATTATTAATTACTTTTACTAAGTAATTATTCTTCATATTTATTACATCAGGTAATTAACTCAAAACTACTTTCAATCTTTAATTAATTACACCATGTAATTATCATTACTAATTACTTCACTAAGTAATTATACCTTTATAAACCTCAATAAGTAATCAAACTCAATCCCATAGTCAAGTGATTATTTTAATTAATTAAACCAACTAATTAACTTAACTAATAATATTAATTAATTACATAAAGTAATTTATCCCTTTAATTCATTACTCTGAGCAATTAATCCTTAATTACTCCACTTAAGAAAATTTACCTTTCATTATTCTCATCAAGTAATGACCTCATTGGTTAATTACCCTTAATTAATTAACCTTGATCATTAATTAACTTGACCTTAAAGTAACACATAGATACATTAGCCTTAACCATTCCCATTATTAGCTTTTATTTAATCTCCTTAATTAATTAATCCGTTGATTAATTATACTAATAAATTTCCTTAATAAATTCTTTATCTAATTAAATTCTCAATTACATCAATAACTTATTAAAGATCATTAGTAAATTAATAACACAATTAATTAATTACTTTAAAGTCAAAACTAATATAATTATTACTTAATCATTTAAATATTGTAAGTTTTAAAAACATTTTCTCAAAACTTATTTACTTACTTTGAAATATACTTTAGGTCCTTAAAATTTCTCTTTCAAAACCAGATTAAAAAAAATTCATTCGAAAAAAAAACCAAAATCTGGAAATCCAAAATTACCACACAGAACACACCCGAGACAACTGTTTTTTTCCTTTTTTTCGTCACTTCTATTCATACTTCCATAAAAAAAGAAAAAAAAACTCGAGATCGACTCGAAGGAGAACCTCAGTACACTCGAAGCTAAACACCCAATCCCAAGCGCCTGACACATAGGATACACGTGCATATGCACAGGCCAACGACGTAGCTCCGATCCTCAGAACCACCCGGCAAGTCGAACATGAGCTCGCAAACTCTCTCGACCATCTAGATCGGCAACAATATTACAGAGGCAAAATTGAACATAATCGAGGTCACAACGACGAAATTGGATACCCAAAAACAACCTCGCACCTCCATCGCCAGTCGCTAGAATCCTCGCCATCCTGACCAGATCCTCTCCGTGGTCTAACGCTTCCATTCCAACCACCTCTACAAAGTCCGATGCTTCGTTGACATCAAATTCCCCTCAAATCCAAAGTCAACCAAAACAGGACTCTAAACCCTAATTTGCGAAAGTCTGACCACCATGGTCGATTATAAACCACTCCACTAATTTTTCTGGGTTCGTCGACCTCTCGACCCCCTCCAGTGGAAACCACGAGGTTCCACCACCCCCCATTCGACAGAAAATGCTCACAAACTAAAAATCGTTCAACTCCAAAATGAAGTCCAAAAAAAATAAAAAAAAATTGATCTTCATCTTAAAAATCATGTTTTACAATTTCGATTCAGGTTATGTGCTTGAATCGGCAATTTATAACATTCGATTCTAACATATTTTTTAAAGATTCTACTGTATTCCTATATTTACAGACAGTTTTATTCATATTAGGCTTAATTATGTTTTTAATACTTAGCTTAGATAAAAACAAACACATTTGTTCAAATGACATAATCTATAGATGAATGATTGAAGAGCACTTGATCCTAGATCAAGATTTAGGCCTGTCTGTAGAAAAATACAGGGATTTACTCAAGTTTCATGTATGCAACCATATACAGCTACCAATTTATAGCATGCGACCCAAAATTACACGCATGCAAACAAATTTCACATCTACTAAATATATCACAAACCACAAATTAAAACAAAGATTAGTTTTTTACTCACCTATTACAAACAGAGATCAACATATGAACATGCACAGACATTCCTACAGACCAATCTTAAATGCATGCTTACATCCACATTCCTGTAACATTTAAACTAAATACTATGATATTTTATTTGGTTAACAATTCATAAGATCAGGTAAAACTATTTTTAAAAAGAAAATTTTACTCACCTGAACTACTTGAAGAACAGAGCATTATTATTTAACTGAAATAGCTTCTGAACTTTGAAAATTGTAGTTGCTGAGTTTGCCTATGAAAAGATCCATGTTTTAATTTGAACAGGGTTACAAGCTTCCTTCTTAAAATTTTGATCAGCTTCCAGGTTTGAGAAAGGATTTATGATTTCTGAATTTATTTTTAAAAAAAAAGGAAAGGTAAAGAAACAATGTTTACATAGGCTGAAAAATTTGATAAAGAAAAATAAGATTATAAGGGACACATGTTAAATTACTTACATTTGTCATAAGGATGCTAATACTAATTTACAAGTGTAATTACAATGTATTAATAGGTTATATATATATTTATATATTATCTATAACTTAGTATATAAGTATACTTATGTCTTTATTTAAACTTTGAATTTCTTAAATTACTAAATTTTTACATCTACATATGTTTAAATGTTTATATTAGAAATACCTATAAAATTCTCAAACTATTTTATTTATTTATATATATAAAGCTTAAACAGGGAATAGATAACTATTGCACTTCTTAGATACTAGAAATTCATATTTTATACATTTCCTTTTGTAATTATATTAAAATTAGAAAAATAAATTTTATTCATTTCAACTATAAAGTTTTAATCCCAATTTACTCTTATGACATTTTCAATTGAATTATAAATCCAGATTCTATTTAAAAATCTATTTTTATAAATATATATCAAACTAAGACTTATGTTATTTATTTTAATTACAAATTTTTATTTTAAAACTTTTTAATCCTGTTAATTATTCAATTTAATAGATGTTCAAAAATTTGGGTTATCACACATAACCTATAACAACAAGGAAACAATCTTTCTCTATCAGTCTCTTTGATCATTGTCCGACATGAGTTCTTTGATGGCTTCGTGGTAGCTACAAGAAGAAGCTTCGGTGTGGTGGTGGCCCTGCGAATCATTGTAGATAAGATTCCTATTTCATATTCCATTCATCAGTTTTCTATCAGCTTTCCGTTTTTAACCTTAATGAATTTACAATTTTAATTGGAATAACTTGGTTAATGAAATATGAAGTTAGATTGAATTGTATCTGTTTATCTATTCTTTGGGGTCCCGATATATCCTATGAACGGTTAGTTATTCTTTCGAAATAACCAATGCCCTGCATATTTCGTAGACCAGATGACCTGAGTATATTGCATAAAGTGTTGAATAAATTTGATCCCGTATTTATTGGTAATATTCTGATTTGGTAAGCCAAATGCAGAATAGATATTCAGTTTGATCTAGCGAACCATTTCTCTATGTGTACATCTATTCTTCGTGGGTCTCCCTATCTAGCAAATTTCGAGGACGAAATTTTCTTAAGGGGGAATCTGTAACGATCCCGGTTTTAAGGTGAATTTAAATTGGCAATTAAAATAAAATTTTGGATTTAATTATGAATTAATTTGAAATTTTCCAAATTAAACAAGATATGTGCTTGTTTATTTATATAAATAAATTTTAATTTGAAATTTTAATTTAATTTTTTCCAAAATAAATAATATATGTTGTTTATTTATATATATGTTTACAAAATGATTTATACTTTGAATTTTGAATTTTGAAACTCAAGAATAAATAAATCGAGAATAAACTGGATTTAAAATTCTATATTTTAAATTTAATAGAAATTTGTTTTCTAATTATAATATACATTTGTAATATATATTTCGAAAAATATGTTTTGAATTTGTTATAAATGATTTTTAAAAGTAAAAAAATTAAATTCTATAAATAAGAACTTACATATATATGTGTGTGTGTGTGTGTGTTTATTTATTAATATACAATTTGGTGTCAAATTATTTTTCTTCAATTTGTATAGACATAAATAATAAGAAAATTGTATGAATAAGAATCTAAACATATTTATAGTATATAATTGGATTTTAAAATTATTATTTTTAAAAAGTTATGGAAATATAAATAATAGAAAATGTGTAAATATAAACATAAATATGTAAATATAAACATTCATACATTTAAAAGCATAATAAACTAAGTTCAAAAATAGGATTGGTTATAAGATTATAATATTTTCTTTTAAAAAATATATAGTTTATAAATATATAAAAGCTTAAACATATGTTAATATAAAATAGACGATCTACATAAATAAATAAAAAGTTTAACAAAGGGTTTAAACACAAGTTGTTTTCATTTTAACAAATGTAAGCTTGAGATTATGCTATCAACATGTGTAAGAATTTTTTTAACATAGATGAACAAATATAAATTAAGTAATATGCAAATGAACAAGTGGCAAGCAAATTTTTTCTTTTAATCTAAAATTTTAAGATATGAATAAGTGAGAAACCAGGCTAGAGTGAATTTTATCAATTTTCTTCTTTCATTTCAAAGCCTGGGCACAAAAACATACCTGAGAAAGGAAAATAAAAATCAAAGGAAGATAAAAAAACAACAATCAAATTCAAACCTAAGAAGATCAGCTCTATTAAACATCAGGCAATTCAAAGATTCAACTTGAATCAGATCAAAACAAAAGCCTGTGATCAAAGGCAATCAAATACAACCCAGTATTTATTCAAAGCAAACAGTCTTCAACCTGAACTAGTAAATGGAATTCAAAGATCAACTCAGCTTAAAACAACAAAGCTAAAACCTGATTCAATATCCATAGTATAGAAATTCAAACAAATAGATTCAACAATCAGATCCAGATCAAAGCATCTTCAGTCAAACGTCAAAATATAGATGAAAGTTTGGTTCTAGATTTTTAGATGGCCGTGGTGACCAGACGGTGTCGAGTTAGGGTTCGACTGTCAAATTGGGTCGACGTTGATTTTCGAAGTCGTGTGTTGACTGGGGAGCATCAGACTCGATAGCGATAGGTTGAATCAATTTTTGGGTTCGGGTCGGAGCTCTAGTGAGGTCAGCAAGGGTGCCGGTGGTCCGAGGTGATAGCTAAGGTGATTTTTCCGATGGTTTTGGTTCCAGTCTTTTTGTTCGAGATGCTTGATTTGTTCTCTCGTGAGTTCATCGAAATTAGAGGGTTAGGTGCGACGACGAGATGATCGTCGACTTATAGGTGGCTTCAGCATGGGTCGAAGGTGATCGAGTGGTGTGTGCATGTGTACGTGTACAATTATGTGTATTTGGACGTTGATGTTTTGGGGAAGAATGTGATTCTCGGGTAGATTTCGGTAATGTTGTGCATGTTACTCGAAGCAGGAACGAGAGTGAGTGACTCGGTTCTGGGGTCGGGGTTGTTTCGAGGTTGCTCGAGTAATTGAAATGGCAGTTTTAAAATTTTAATACAAATTAAAATTTGAATTTTCTTAACCCATTGTTATTAAATAATAATTGTCCTAATTAAGTTTTTGAGATTAGTAAAGGTTTTGAACAAATTACTTTAAATTTATTAAGGTTAATGTGTTTTTAATACATATACATATATTCTTTATTTTAAAGTTTATTTTTAATAAATTTAATATTGTAATTATATAATTAATTAAGGAAATGAAATAATTTCAATTTTTGATTGACTTAAATATCTTTAGTTAATCTCTGTGTTAATGATAATTTATTTAAAAGGTTTATCAAATAAACTTGAATATAAATTAATTGAGAAAAAAGGGTTATTTTAATTTGAAATTCAATGACTTAATAAAAGGGAAATTAATTATTAATTAAGGATTAATTAATTATTAATTAAGGATTAATTAATCATAATTTAAATAATTAATGATGAGTGACTAAAGGATAATTACTTAATGAGATTAATGTAGTATAATTACTTAATATAATTAATAAAAGATTATTTCTTAATGTAATTAAGAAACAATTACTTTATGTAATTACATTAAAGGATAATTAACTGAGTAATTTTAATTAATGTAAGTAATTAAAGGTAATTAATTACTTAGAGATAATTACTTAATAAAGTAATTAATTAATGATTAAAGTTGATTAATCAAGTGATTAAGGATTGATTTATTAATTAAGGGTTAATTAATTAATATAATAATTAAAGAATAATTAAATAATTAAGGTTAATTATTTGATAATTATAGGTTGATTGATTTATTAATTAAGGTTGATTAATTAATAATTAAAGCTTAATTAGTTTATTGTTAAAGGTTAAATTATAAATAATTAAAGGATAATTAATTAAATGGTTTGTAATTAATTAATGTTAATTAACTAGGATTAGTAACTTGTTCATAAGTAATTAATCTGGTTTAAGTTAATTATAATCAGATAATGAATTGAGCTTGCTTATGGATGTTTGGATTATATTAAATGCTTTGAATTGTTTGATATCTCTGATGTGTGATGCTCTGTTTTGATTTGAGCTGTGATGAATGTAATTTATTTTTCTGTGATGAATTTATATTATTTATCTGTGAATCTGTGAATGAAGATAGGCGTTATAGGATTATACCGCTTATCGATATTGTTATGCTTGGATTGTGATGATTGATGATGTTGCACTATTGTGTAAAACCCTTGGACTGCACTATACACACACAAATATGGATTTCATGAGGTTTCGGTCAAGTCATAGATATTTGAATTTAATATTATTTTATTTAAAATAATGAAATGGTTTTAGAATTGAATTTTGAATCCAAAATGGTTTGGAAATGGAATCGGGTTAAATATGAAAAGCCTGGGTTCAGACCGAAGAAGTAAGGTCACTCTCGAAATGAAATAAAGAATAAAAAAATAAGTAGAAAATAGAAGAGCCCAGATTCCAAATGAACAAATTCAAACTCGAAAAGGATCGCTTTGAGAGCAGTAAAGCCTATCTCTAATTCAAAAGGGCTTATGCACTCTTCCATTTTAGTTGGAAAATGCAGTCGGATGTCTTTCTCCGAGGAAGAAGCGAAACATAATCAACTTGAATTCGGGACAGTCTTTGCCAGTATATTAATTCGGTCCCGATTTCAGTTGGCTCCACTCTGAAAACTGACTGACAAGAATATGTCTTCATAAACCTTCGAAACTGCCCCTAATTGATCGGGGTCGTCGTCTCCCATCCCCAATTAATACTCTTCCCTTCTGAATCAGATAGATTCATATCTGAAAGAGGCCGACAATAAGTTCTTTCAAAATTGGATTTGCTGGTTGTTAAAACCTGCTCTTTCATCATGAATGAGTTGCAAACACAAACGGAGATACTAGTCTCGTACGAGACGTCTTTCATATTTTCAATTCTTTTGCCGTGATGTTATATTTCGAACCATTCAAGATCCGAACAACGCCATCAAATACATGGCACTCAAATACATGTTTCATAAGTCAAGTCGTTTTTTCTATTAGTTTAGTTGCGAACATGTGGCTTGTTGGAAACCCAGAGTCTTCACATGATCCAGGATTCGGCCCAATCCTTTCCTAACAAAAAGGATTGAGCCGAGTTTAATTGCAATCAATTAGGAGAACAAACAACAATTGTTGAATTATGGACATTAATATAAAGGGGCTATAGTAATAGGAGATTTCTCTCCCGAAAATCGGATAACTCACACCACTAACTTGTCGGCATACTAACCCAGCTATTCACAGAAAAGACAGGCGTGAATGCAAATAAAAAACATCTCCTGAACCGAAACTGGTGAGGAATGGGCACCACTATCCCAGCGCGTCTAGTGAAGACAGTTAAATTGTCTGGTCTAGTATCAATCTGCGATTGAATCATTGATTGGCTAAAAAATTGAAACTTGTTGCAAATGTATTCATTGAATTGATTTGGTTCATCAATAGTCGGTGTGGTAGCTAATCGAGTAGCTTTAGAAGCAGCACCTTTTGAGATTTTGAGAAGAGTTGCTCTTTGGAGAGCATAGTACGATGAAAGTTGTAAGCTGTGCTCGGGGGGTAGTTCCCTTCTTCAAACTCCGATTCGTATTTTTCATAGAAAAATATCTGATCAACGATTGAAACGACCCGTAAATCCGTACCCCTTGAGTCAGCACTATTCTACAACAATCAACTCAAGTTGTACAGAAATACGAACCATTGGGTTAAAGAAGAAGAGGTAGAAGAAGAAAATAGAAAACAACATCAGAATCTAACCATCGCAGCGGAATAAAATATAATAGATAATAAATGATCTTTACTCAAAAGTCAAATATCTCTGTTTACATATATTACATCATCAGAGTACATCAATCACAGCTCAACATCAATAATATACAAATGGATACTCAACAACTCAACACAGCGGAATGTGTATATATATACAAGTACGGGAGTACGTATCGCCATCCTACTCGTCTCCTGAGCTCCACAGCATCATATCCTGTATTCTATAATACTCGGTCTGACCCGAGCATTACAGTTAAATAACACCCGAGTCAGTCTGGAATACCAGCGTGAGAAAAATCACACCCAATTGATTATTAAAGTTTCAAAAACCATTTGAAAACAAAGGCATCTCGTAAGACCATGCCACAAATAAACATGTCGGGTTTTTACCTTACGATAGCTAAAACCTTTTTATTCAAATCCTCTGATATTATAATAGTGTCTATAGAAAGTAAAATAGAATCTAGCTGAAATGCTTGCATCTCACGTTCCAGCAATAGTTGGGCACAATCAAAACGGTACGGGTGCGTAGGGAAAATGGATTCCAACTAATGGCTAGGCACTGGGGTACCACCTGTCACAGTACCTGGTCTAGATCAGCATACCGAGGAGCCACCCTAACTCCCTTGCAACACAAGACAGGAACCATCCCTTACTGGACAGTCCCGAGCAAGATCACCCCGCGGTTGGGATCAGCAACCGCCCACTAAGCCGAAATAAAGGGACATCTAGACAGGGATGACCTCACCCTCCAATGGGGGCTACCCACGAAGCCTTGCTGCATAACCCCTGATTTTCAGCCATTCCCATTTGATGAGGCTTGAGGCCAAGCGTTACCATTTTAGAATATATCCCTTAGAATGCCCATCGTCCACCTGACGATGTTTCGCAAGCATTCATCCATACAAGTCCGTCCCGGGTTCGAACGGAACCGAAGGCACTATTCCTACTACATCAATTTTGGAAATATCCTCAGGATTAGTAGCGACTAGCCCTTGCACTTCACTGCTCCATCTTCGAATCCAAAATCGTTTTTCACGAAAACGTACAAACCGGATCGAAGTGGTTTTCGAAAAATAAATCTCGATCCCGGTCTCTTCGAAACGATCAACGTATTTGGTCAATATTGATAGTCGGTTATTTAACTATCAATTAATATTCACAAACAACCATCCAACAATAAATAATTTCCCAAATTATTTATTAATCCCAAAAATATCTTCACAAGATATATTCCCACTTTTCAAACCCTTATGAAAAGAGTTTTCAAAACTATCTTCCTTCCTCGGAATAAATTCCAAATATTTCTGTTTTCACTAAAATCACCAAGCACAAGATTTTTGTTTTTTAAAATAAGTTCAAAACACTTTAATTGTAAAGTATGTTTAATATTTAATTTGAAAATTTTACTTTAGTACTTAATTTAAAATAATACTTTAGAACAATCAAAATAAGTTTACTTTATAAATATAACCAGATTTTCTTCTTTAAACAAAGTACTAAATCATTCTTAAAATAATTATTACGATAATAGATTAACAAATTACTTACTTTGGAATTTACTTTATAATATTTACATTAAAACTACTTCAATAATTGATTAAAAATATATACTATAGGAATATTTGAAAATAAGGTTACTTTATAAATATAAACTAGGTTTTCACCTTTAAAACAGAATTACTAAGTCACTCTTTATAAATTATGACCACGGTAATAGATTTGAATAAATATTTACTCTAGAATTTAAACATTTAAAAATAATAAATTTCCAAGAACGCACTTGGTAAAGCAACATTAAAACCTTTATTTTATTTTAAAACTTACTTTGAAAACGTACTTGGCTATCCAGAGAAATATACTTCTCTTCACAACCTTTAAAAATAAATCACTATTTATTTTTAAACAATTTTTCTCATTCCTTTAATAAATTTCCACCTTGAATTTTATTCTTTCAAAAATCCAATTTCAAACACTTAAATTAATTTCCAAATTGATTTTCAATTTATTTCATTTACTCCAAAATCCTTTAATTTCAGATTTTATTCCTTAATTATGATTTAAAATACTTCTGATTGAAATACCAATCTAAATTTCTCAATTTACTTCTTATTCGTTTAAATAAATTTAAAGCTCTAAGTTTAAAATAATTCTTTATTCATTTAATTTAATATCACACAATTTTACAATTCGTTAATTACTGTTTATTCAAACCCCTTTCTTTTCATACTCGAAGTTATTTATTAGTATTTAACATACTTCTATTTCTTTTCCAATTCGTTCTTAATTTATTCAATTTTTCCAAGATTATTTCGTTTACAAATTTACTTCCTTTATTTTCTTTCCAAAATCCAATTTATATATTTTTGGTAATTCATTATAACCAATATATATCCAATCCAATCATATCATTCAATATTCCAATATATTCAACATAGAATATCAAGTAATCACATCGGAGAATATTAAATAATAAATATTGAGGGGTCCAGTTGGATCCCTCCAACCTGTTTTCCCTGCATCCACAGATGTTAGCACAATATAATATGCCAATTCCAAAATATACCGCACTATAGCACAACAATCAATTTCAACCATTCAAACAATTATTTAAATTTAATCATTTAAATTTAAATTTAAATTAACTTAGTGAGATTAACTCACCTTTGTTTTGCTGTTTCCAATCCATTCTAAACTGGTTTGTTCCCTTGATTTTTCTTTAAACCTTGTATAACAATTTACGACTTATTATCACTTTGAAATAACTTGAACCATTTTTTTTAATTTTGATTACAAATGATTAAATTCTAACCTTAAATTTAATTTAAGCGAAGTAGTAAAATTTAAACTAATTTTTACTTTATAAAATTTAATTCAATTTAATAATTTGTACTTAAACTAATTCCTAACATAAATTTGAACAAATTTAACTTATTAATAACTTAATTTAAATTAAGTTTAGCTTAATATTTAAGAAACCATTTACAGATAAATTTCCCTCTTTCTGTAATCCCCTATTTTTCTCTGACTTTATATATATTCAAATTCAAGCATGCAAATGTATATGTTGTTCAAGTTTAAAAGTAACCAAAAAGAAATCGAACCTCAACGCGACTCACCACTTCGGGTCATGCATGACTTCGCGGCAACCCACTCCAAATCGCGACCGACCTCACAGCGCAACCCTAGTTTTCGACATGACGAACCCCTCCTGCTGACGCGACTCACAACCCCAAAACCACAGCCTCAACTTCGGCCATCCCACCGTGAACGCCATCGCACAGATTCGAACGAATTGATTTGTAAAACTCGGCTACCATTATACTCGATCCGAGAATTTCGATTCATTTGAGTTTAAAGGAGGAAAAAGAATCTGGGTCGAACGAAAAGAAAGAGGGTTCTGACATTCGCTCGATTGATTTATGTTCGGCCATGAATGGTTTTAAAGGAGAAATCAATTTTTTTTTTCGTTAACCGGCTTTGATTATGATTTCGAAAAAAAGAAGGAAGCTTGGCTGGACATATTGAAGAGAAGTGGCGTGTAGAGGAAGGTAAACTGAAGTTGACTTGGTATAAAAATCTATATTCAAATTAAATTGATTTATTTTTTTGTTTAGCCGTTTATATTCCGTACGATCCCACGATAGCTCCGAAAGCTACGAAATTTGGAATACGATAATAATAAAATATTACGGACCCAATGACGTTGGTTTCGTCGAATTCCGAGACTGTGCCTCGGAAGGCTATTTTTAAATTCAATTTAAACCATAAAATTTTAAAACTGAACAAACCACGGTTAATTTCAATTTTACAACTTCTATTATTTTCAATGTTACCAATATAAATTTTACAAACCTTCAAATTATTTTTAACAGGCTTAAAATTCGAGATTCAACAATTTACTCAACTTCTAATAATTAAATTATATTATTTAATTATCAAACAAATAGCGATATTTGTAATTCAAGTTAATATTACTCTATTGACTACTTAAAATCAATTAAATATTCTGATTTTAAGGTGCTTGAAAATTCCGGGTCCTCACAACGATAGAAAAAGATCCATTTTGCATCATATCTAACGTCGACAAGGAGGAAGGCTTAGATCATCAGATGCAAGTTCATCTCGATTCTTATGGAAACCCACAATTCACTGATTGAATTCTTCTGTTCGGAAAGTGGGGAATAAGAATTCGGGTTTAAGGAAGCGCCAACCAGCGCCACAGCTGTTACAAAGCCAAGAATCCAAATGGAATCAATTTTGCCATTATTTTCAACGGAATACAATAAAAGTAACCTTTTCTCATACAGAATTCGCTGCAAAGATTAGGTAAATAAGTCTATTGCAATGCGATAAAGTTACATAGTGTCTATTTTTCTTGAGAAAGGGGTATTTCCATGGGTTTGCCCCATTCCGACCTCGATATGTGGAATCGTCTCACGGGATCCTCGTAGTAGGCTGGACCAAAATCTAGCCGTTATGCTTTATTAATTTATTCAGAAGGAATTCATCGAGATTGTACACTTATTTCCTATTTATCTTATTCTAAAAAAAATATGTACGCGTTTGTTTTGGGTACGAAATGTCACGGGTTCAAAACTCCGACAGCATCTAGGGTTCCTCGAACAATGTGATATCTTACACCAGGTAAATCCTTAACCCTTCCTCCTTTTATTAATACTACAGAAAAAATGTTTTGAAGAAAAACAACGTTTTCTTGCTCCGGCGTATCAGTAGTCCCGAGTGAATTGAGTGGGACAGTACGAATTGACTTGTTGGAAAGATTAAAGTTTGGGTCTTGGGTGCTTTGATCCTCTCCCTACTCTAGCTGGGCATTTCGTTAGGTGAGTGCAAGCACCTCTTGCTCCCAAACCATCCAAATGCAATACATTTATCAAATTCAAAATGAATTCGACCGCGGAAACGTTCTGATGTGATCCCGAGTTAAGTTATTGCGAAAAAAAATGAAAGCGAAGGTCTTGAACCCCTAGACCAGAGGAAGCAGGGGAATCATTCAACCACGGAGAGCCAACTAGAGAGAAAGAAAGCTTCCTCCGGCCGCAATTAATATACTGGCGATTTCATAGTTTGGACTTGGTATACTAGGCGCCAATTAATATACCGGATGTTAGTTGTCTGAGACCAATGTTTATACGACATCTCTCTTTCAAGGAGGCAGCGGGGAGGCAAGATGCCTAATATTTATAATGCTTTGGTAGTTAAAGGTCGAGATACTGCCGGTCAACAAATTAATGTGACTTGTGAGGTACAACTGGTCCAATAGGACTCATATCTTATCCTTCTGTCCTACGTGGTACCAGATGTGAGGCTTCGCCAATTGAGAATAGATTGCATTGTTCCGTATCATTCACTACCTATCTCGTGTTAGGATCCAGAAGTGGTTCAAAGGGTTCAGGCCTACTCTGGTGTGCCGGGACCGTGCATCCGATGGCCCTTGTCGTTAGATTAGCTAAAGTGAGTCGTGCTGCTGGTGATAGACCCAAACTTTGACTCGTCCTGGTTCAAGACATTCAAGCGCTCTTTCAACCTCAACTGCTAGGTCTTCGATACGCTTTGAGAGCAGTAAAAGCCTATCTCTAATTCAAAAGGGCTCCATTTCAATTTAATGGTTGTACTGCTACTGCTTCCTTTAGCACCAATTGCAGCAGAGAACGACCGCATTACACACTTCTTTTTGCTATGAGTTTTTTTTTCAATTCGTTTCATGTCTCCAAAAAAACTATTCAATGTATTTATTATAATGGTTGTACTCCTCCACCGAGGAGTCGTTCAAAGCGAGAAACAAGGGATGTCATGAACGCGAAATAAAAAAAGCATCTCAAGAAGTCAATGAGAAAAGAATGGTATTCTCCAGCCTCCAAAGACAAGTCTGCACCTTTTGAAAGGAGTTTTGAAGATTAAATTATTTTAAAGAACTTGTTAAAGTTTTGAAATTAAAATAGTTTGATTTGAATTTGAATTCAAGATTTGAAGTTGAGTTCCATAAATATATGTTTAGAAATTATGGTTCAACAAGTCATATAATGTATTTATATGGGTTTTAAACCATTTTAAATGTATTATTTTAGGAATTTAAATTTAACCCAAGTTTATACTGGAAGGGCTTTAACTTGAGCAAACGTAATGGGATTTTCCAGAAACGAAAACTATTTGTTTTCAAATGATAATGGCTTTCATATAAAGGAAAGAACTTCTGGTTTGTTGAAAAGATTTCAAGATTAAAATGGAATTGTTTTGAAAGATATGAATGAATCTTTGTTAAAGATTGGTGAACTTTGTTTTCAAATTGAAAAGGAACTTCAAGGTGTATATTTTGTGTAAAAGATTTGAAATGGAAATTGTTTAAACCATTCAAAAGAAAGGTTTTGGGCTAAAAGTTGTGACTTAACTAAGATCCCACTATATCCATATGCTTTTTAAACTAAGGGCTCATTATTTGGTTTAGTCGGGAGAGGACTTTATGTCATACAACCCATTCCGAATAATGATACGACGAAATGGATAGCATTTGAAGACCGGTGGTGAAGACCGGGTATTTTCAAAAGAGAAAGGATTACATGTCGAATGTCTCTGCACCGAATGGCCTCGGTATAGAGATTTGATCACCCTTTGTGATGGGGAGTCCGGACGTGATTTGGGATTATCCAAATTCGCAAGGGCTTCTTTTGAAGTGCTTTCAGTTCTATTCGAACCCGGAACAGACTTATATGGACGTGTGTCTGACGGTACACTTTGAGATATAAAGCCAATTTCTATCAAATACATTTCTGTTTGGTAGCAGAGAATTTATTCTCATAGCTTAACACCCTTCTCTACGACGTACGAGCTCAGAGGTTACGTAGTTGATGGTTACTAGTGATATACTCCCAATTTGGTAATGTGGCATACTAAGTACTGCTGATCATTTGTTGATCGAAGCATGGCTTTTGTGAAAAGCGTAGCTTTGTGGGACGAGACTTCATCAGAACCTCACAATCCAGTAATGGTCGAAACAGGAAGGATACGGCATGGTTATCCGGGATCGCGGCCCTTAGCGTATATCCATTTCTTTCTGGATAAAAGTGGTATCATGGTATGGAGCTCAGATACTTAACTTATGTGGTTACTGTTGAATATGCGCTTATATGTTTTTGTTTGATGATAATAAACATATATATTCATTTAAATGTATTTGGTAATGTACTATTTTGTTTTTCATAGATTAAATAAATATTTGTTGAATAAAATAAATTACACAGAATTTGAATTTGAATTCAAACAGAACAAGTTACACAGATTTTGAATTCAAACAGAAATTTTATTCAAACAAATATTTATTACAATCTTGAATAGTACAATTTCAAGCTCTCACTATACATATACATTTTTGATTACATCACGATTACATCACAAATATTTTTACATTAATAACCTCACTACATATCACTCATACTCGTATTTTGTCTTCAACTGCATTCCAGTTTGAATCCAGCATCTGAGCAATCTGCAAAAATATTCACTAACGCAGTAAAATTGAAAAAGAAATATTTTTGCAATATAAAATGAAATACGATTTTTGAAAATATGGTTTGCCTCAGTTATTTGGGTTGTTCGTCATCATTCACACTTGAATTCATCACAAAGTCGTGCACATAGATATTACAGGGGCAGGTAATCATAAGTGGCTGCAATAAACACGTGTACATTCATACACGTGTGCACTGCCTCGCCAACTCGTGTGCGCAGCCAAAAATAGCAAGTGTGCAAGCACAACTTCAACAAACAAGGCAATGCACTATGCAATGTACAACAAGTCCAGCAGCCCAAATGAACAACAAAGGGTCAAAGCTCAATGCACATGAAACCAAAGGCCGAGCAATTGATATATGGTGATGTAGTCAACAACTACACAACTGCAAGTACAGGTTTCAATATCAAAGAAACAATTCAAGCTCAAAGTCAATGCCGAGAAACAATAAATGATCAGCCATCAAAGTATAGATGCAAGTAAATGCAGCACATATATACATACATAGGTGTATGTATACACATGGCAGTCAAAGACATAATGACAGAAGTTCTGAATCGAAAAATGCACTTGCATATGAGCAACTACAAGATGAACAACAGGAATGCATGTACAGCAAAGTCAGTATCAAAGAGACAACATAAGTATACAATATAGCATGTGCAAACAGTCGAAGACATGAATGCAACAAAGTTAACAAGTGCAGACACAAGGGCAGTGGACAGTACAGGTAAACTGGCAACAAACATGAAATGAACCAAAGTAGTACATCATGCACAAAGTTGTACAAGATAACAGCAACTTCAATATGCTCAAGTGAATGCAATCCAAAGTGATATAACAGTTACAACTTCATCAACCAAAGTCAAGGCTGCAAATGAAGACTACAAGTACAAGGCATGTCAACAACAAATGAAGAATGCAACAATGTGCACAGGACAGAAAGCAACAACTCAAATGCAAGTATGCAAGTTCAGACCAAACAGCAATGGTGATATATGCAACAAGTTCAGATAAACAAGCCAGAGCCACCAAAGTGCAGAGCGACTACAAAGTGGTAGTAGTTCAGATGACATAACAGAGACCAAAGACAATCATACATGAAGGCCACATACTTGAAACAGTGGTAACTACACAGAGCTCAGTGCAACTGAATGGAATGCAATTACAAGTAAATGCAGAGACAAAGCACACAAGATATCAACATAAACAACATCAATGTCAACAGAAAACATGGCCAGAGACTATAGTTCACAGTGAAGTCGAAAAGCAGTAAACAAGCTATAGTTGAAATCATGGAAGCAATGCTCCAGAAAGTGGAAGGAGTAAAAAAAAGAGACATGACAGTGAGTCAAATTCGTATCTTTGTTTTTGAAATGGTCAGAGAATTAAAAAGGGAAAGGTTCTGCCTTTTTATTCAAGAAGAATCGAACGCATGAAAATCAAAGCCGTGAACAACAAGTTGAAATTATATCAGGAAAGCCGTGTGCATCAAGCATTAGAAAATTAGGAAAGTGATGAAGTCGTGAATTCATATAAATATCAAACCCAATTTACATCATCGGCATGAAGTTAAAAAATCGAGTTAAAGAGCGAGCAATCAAACGAGCAACAAAAGAAATTACATACCGAAATCATCAACAACTCGATCATCAGAGAACGAGTTAGCAACAAGAATCAATTATCAGAGAACAAGCGACGCAAGCCATCGGTCATCAGAGAACGAACGTGAGAAAGATCAACACAAGTCAGAGAATCGAACAAATCCCCAAATTTCACAGAAAAGGGAACAAAGCCCTAATTCAACAAAGAGGAACGGCTAGCAAGTGGATCGGGTTAAAAATAAGAGGCCGACATTTTTTTCACAAGCAAAAGAAAAAGGGACGTGGAAATTCAATTGGGCCGACATTATAAAAGGGCTTTTGGTTTTATTTAGGGTTTAATTTTTTTGAGGGTTTTTCTTAATTTTTAATTGAGAAAAAATTATGCATTCAAGTTCGTATTTTAATTTTTGCTCCTGGTTGTATTTTTGAATTTGTTTTTTTCTTTTCGAGTCAAAAGAATTTGTAAATCACCACCTAAGGTTTAGGTAGTGTCAGATTGTCTAGTTAGAATTAGTTCAGTGAGCAGGGTGTGCGAGTTTGCAAAGCTCTATAGGCGGGAGCAATGTTTGCGAGTAAGCGAAACTCTATAGGCGGGAGTAGGGTATGCGAGTCTAGTAGAGTGTTTGTGAGCGGGAGCAAAATGATCTGCGAGTCTAGTAGAGTGTTTGTAAGCGTGATACTATTTAATTCTAATAGAAATCTGGGATTGCAGCAGTAGGCAGGGGTTGCCGAAGCTGGGTAAATTTTGTGTGTGATTTACTTTTCAGCATATTTATTTCTGCAGTTTATTTCTGTGTTTAAATCAAGAAAATTTGCTATAACCCTATTCACCCCCCTCTAGGGTTAATCTAGATCCTACAAGTGGTATCGGAGCGAGGTATTTTTCTTTAACTCTAGAGTCATGAATCCGTCAAATAGTGCTTTTTTTGAGGGGCAATCTATTGTTAGGCCACCCATGTTTAACGGGAATGATTATGCTTATTGGAAAGTTAGGATGAGTATTTACCTTAGTTCCATTGATTATGATGTTTGGGATATTATTGAAACTGGCTATAAACCTCCCACTATAATCGTTGGTGATACTGAGATTCCTAAACCTAAGGATAGGTGGGATGCTAACGATAAGAGATTGAAAACGACAAATGCTAAAGCCATGAATGCTTTGATATGTGCTCTTGATAAAAATGAATTTAATAGAATTTCTCATTGTACAACAGCACAGGAAATTTGGCACACTTTGGAGGTGACACACGAAGGAACTTCTCAAGTCAAGGAGTCTCGTCTAGCCCTATTCAGCAATGAATACGAGAACTTTGTGATGGACAAAGGTGAGAGCATAAAGGACATGTTTGGAAGCTTTTCAACTTTGGTGTACAACGCTAGAGCGCTTGGGAAGGTATTCACTGAGGTAGAGCTTGTGCGGAAGATACTACGAGTCTTACCAATGAACTTTGAGGTAAAAGTCACGGCAATCCAAGAATCAAAAGATTTGAGTAAACTAAGCATGGAGGAGTTGATTGGTAACTTGATGACATATGAGCTTGAGCTAAAAGCAAAGGAAGAACGCAACAACTCCGAACCAAAGAAGAAGACGATTGCCTTAAAGAGCAAAGAAGAAAGCGATGAAGAAGGAGAAGATCCAATTGAAGAACTTGCAATGGCTGTCAATAATCTTAGAAAATGGTCGAGATTCAAGCCACGCAAGAAGAAAACAAGTCGTAATAGGCCAAAAGATTCTGACAATTCCGATAATGAACCGACGTGCTTTAACTGCAAGAAGCCCGGACACTTCATACAAAAATGCCCACTTCTCAAAAACAACAAAGGAAAGAAAAAGACAAAGAAGGTATTTGCAGCGACTTGGGATGATGAAGAAGGAGAGGAAGTTTCGGATAGCAGCTCAGAGGAGGTTAACTTGTGTCTTATGGCAAAATCAGAATCAGAAGCCAGCTCTGAGGAATCTAGTGAGGTAGGTGAGTATTCCTATAGAGATCTTGTTTTTATGTGTCTTGATCTCACTAAAGTAGTTGATGCTCTTGAATCTAAAATTGAAAAACTGAAAACTGATAGGAGAAAACTTGCTCGTAAAAATTTTAGGTTAGAAACCGAACTTGAAAATATTCAAAACCTAGAATGTAAAAGATGTAAAGTTTTAGATTCAGAATTGACAAGACTTAAGAATAACTCTGAGAATTTTGAAAAAGAAAACTTGAGTCTTAAGGAAATCATTGACACTAGGAAAAAGGATTTTATAAATCGATGCACCCAACTTGTCACTGAAAACACAACACTAAAAACCAAAGTCCAAAATCTTGAGAAATCTCTGAATAACTTTTCAAGAGGCGAAAAATCTTTCAACATGCTATTGGGAAATCAAATTTTTGCTAACAACAAAAAAGGACTAGGTTTTGGGAAAATACAAGTTGAGGATAATGCAAAAGGTAGGAGTATCTTTGCTAGAAGTGAAATAATTGGACATCATGTTGAAAATTGTAGTCATAGGAACAAGAACACAAAATTTATACAAGTTTGGGTTCCTAAGAATTCTACAAACAAATTTCATGTCTATTGGAACAAGAATAAAAGGACTAAACAAGTTTGGGTTCCAAAGGGTTTGTTTATTCATAATGCTTCTGCCACTAACAATCATGGACCTAGAAATAGGTCACAAAAATCTTTCATCGTGTAGGTGTGGTGGCAGGCTAAGGAACAACAACGGTGTTCTCTGGATTTTGGCTGTTTCAGAAACACAACGGACAACATAGCAAAGTTCCTTAGCCTAGTATAAAGGTGACAGAATCACAATGGGCAATCACGAGAAATTATCGCAAAGGTAAAACAGGTGAAGGTATATTAAATGTAATAATCTGCACCATATTTTGAATTAAATCAGCCAAAATTGCGATAATGATGTGATGTCTTTAATTCTGACTTATTGATATGATTTTTCTTTTGACTTGTTCTTATTTATGACCTTGATTTGTGCTTAAATGATAACCAATCAGATTTTCCACTTTGAACTAATCCATATAAATTTGTTCGGTCAAATGATGGTATTTTTATTGATCCTTGATTACTCATGCTACACGTAGATATATTTTGACATTTTGGTCACTGCTTGTAAATTTGCATGATTTCAAATTTCATGTGAAAGCTGTTAAAAAGAATTTTAAGAAATTGTTGAAACTTCAAGAAATTGTTTTTGAAATAATTATGATGTTGATTGACTATTGATTACTCATGAATATAATTGTTTATCCTATGGTTTCTGAAATTAACACCATGATATTTGTTTGAGTGTGAACATGGCTTCATTTCAAATTTCATTCTGAAATAGTTTATTGAAATTTCACAATCTGGTCTTTGACATCCAATGAGTGAATATTGAGTGAAATTTAAATTCAGATGCAGATTACACTGGTAATATAGTTGATAGAGAAATTACTAGTGTAACGTGATTAATTTTTGAAACATTCATTTGCTGCATCATTTTTCAAAGAAAATATCTGCATATTTTTCACTTGAAATAATTTTTCATTTAGCAGAATTTTTTTTCATATACCCCCGTCGAGAAAATTATTGTTTGACCATATTTTCAGATTAGTCGTTTGATTTTAAATGACAAATTTTGACTAATCCGACTCCCTACTAATTATCAAAAAGATAAATAGTGATTGAAAAGGTGATGAGTGTTGATATTTAACATACATTACTCAAGAGAGTATATTTGGAAAATTTCTTTAGGAATTAAAACAAGAATTATAAAACTTTTTGTTGGGTAAAGATTCCATGACCATTTCTATATCTATCATTATTTCTATCGACCATGGTTTATCAAATATTCAATATAGTTTGTCGATATGTGGTACTATAATCAAGAATCATTCGTTTTTCATGTCACATTTTTTTTTTAAAAATAAATAAATAAATATCCAGAGTATTCACTCTCATTTAAAAGTCCTCACGGTTATGCATGGGTGAATTACTTCGATTTTTGATTATGTGCTCCCATGCTCATTTAAAAGTCCTTACGGTTATGCATGTATGGAACGCATATCAAAATTAATTGCTTAAATAGACAAGTTGATTCTAATCCCATTTAAAAGTCCTCACGGTCATGCGTGGTTAGAAGATACTTGATTTCATTTTTAAAATTAAATTTGAATACTACTAATCTCATTTAAAAGTCCTAACGCTTATGCATGATTAGTAGATATTCAAATTCCTGATATAAATGTACCACAAGTAGATACAACTGAATGATTTTATATTAGAACGTAATTTCCATCATTTCTAAAAGTGGAATATGCGCCTAACAAGGGTAGTTATGGTTTTTGTTGATTCTTATTGAAGTTTAATATTTATATTCAATTTGAGATTAATGTTGGATTAATATCGATCACTTTATCTCTATTTTTCTCTCACACTATTATTCTTTTGCTGATAACAAAAGGGGGAGAGAAAAGTTAAGATTTTGTCAAATAGAATCAAGCAAAGGTCAAATAATTTTCCATTTGCATCTAGGCTCATTTGTATATATTTATATATTTCTATGCATATATGTAGGGGGAGCATTATGTAGAGAGGAAGCATTTAAATAGGGGGAGCAATTAGAGTATATCATTGATCAAATACATTTAACACATGTACAAAATCTTAAATATATGTTTGTTATCATTAAAAGGGGGAGATTGTTGAATATGCGCTTATATGTTTTTGTTTGATGATAATAAACATATATATTCATTTAAATGTATTTAGTAATGTACTATTTTGTTTTTCATAGATTAAATAAATATTTGTTGAATAAAATAAATTACACAGAATTTGAATTTGAATTCAAACAGAACAAGTTACACAGATTTTGAATTCAAACAGAAATTTTATTCAAACAAATATTTATTACAATCTTGAATAGTACAATTTCAAGCTCTCACTATACATATACATTTTTGATTACATCACGATTACATCACAAATATTTTTACATTAATAACCTCACTACATATCACTCACACTCGTATTTTGTCTTCAACTGCATTCCAGTTTGAATCCAGCATCTGAGCAATCTGCAAAAATATTCATTAACGTAGTAAAATTGAAAAAGAAATATTTTTGCAATATAAAATGAAATACGATTTTTGAAAATATGGTTTGCCTCAGTTATTTGGGTTGTTCGTCATCATTCACACTTGAATTCATCACAAAGTCGTGCACATAGATATTACAGGGGCAGGTAATCATAAGTGGCTGCAATAAACACGTGTACCTTCATACACGTGTGCACTGCCTCTCCAACTCGTGTGCGCAGCCAAAAATAGCAAGTGTGCAAGCACAACTTCAACAAACAAGGCAATGCACTATGCAATGTACAACAAGTCCAGCAGCCCAAATGAACAACAAAGGGTCAAAGCTCAATGCACATGAAACCAAAGGCCGAGCAATTGATATATGGTGATGTAGTCAACAACTACACAACTGCAAGTACAGGTTTCAATATCAAAGAAACAATTCAAGCTCAAAGTCAATGCCGAGAAACAATAAATGATCAGCCATCAAAGTATAGATGCAAGTAAATGCAGCACATATATACATACATAGGTGTGTGTATACACATGGCAGTCAAAGACATAATGCCAGAAGTTCTGAATCGAAAAATGCACTTGCAGATGAGCAACTACAAGATGAACAACAGGAATGCATGTACAGCAAAGTCAGTATCAAAGAGACAACATAAGTATACAATATAGCATGTGCAAACAGTCGAAGACATGAATGCAACAAAGTTCACAAGTGCAGACACAAGGGCAGTGGACAGTACAGGTAAACTGGCAACAAACATGAAATGAACCAAAGTAGTACAGCATGCACAAAGTTGTACAAGATAACAGCAACTTCAATATGCTCAAGTGAATGCAATCCAAAGTGATATAACAGTTACAACTTCATCAACCAAAGTCAAGGCTGCAAATGAAGACTACAAGTACAAGGCATGTCAACAACAAATGAAGAATGCAACAATGTGCACAGGACAGAAAGCAACAACTCAAATGCAAGTATGCAAGTTCAGACCAAACAGCAATGGTGATATATGCAACAAGTTCAGATAAACAAGCCAGAGCCACCAAAGTGCAGAGCGACTACAAAGTGGCAGTAGTTCAGATGACATAACAGAGACCAAAGACAATCATACATGAAGGCCACATACTTGAAACAGTGGTAACTACACAGAGCTCAGTGCAACTGAATGGAATGCAATTACAAGTAAATGCAGAGACAAAGCACACAAGATATCAACATAAACAACATCAATGTCAACAGAAAACATGGCCAGAGACTATAGTTCATAGTGAAGTCGAAAAGCAGTAAACAAGCTATAGTTGAAATCATGGAAGCAATGCTCCAGAAAGTGGAAGGAGTAAAAAAAAGAGACATGACAGTGAGTTAAATTCGTATCTTTGTTTTTGAAATGGTCAGAGAATTAAAAAGGGAAAGGTTCTGCCTTTTTATTCAAGAAGAATCGAACGCATGAAAATCAAAGCCGTGAACAACAAGTTGAAATTATATCAGGAAAGCCGTGTGCATCAAGCATTAGAAAATTAGGCAAGTGATGAAGTTGTGAATTCATATAAATATCAAACCCAATTTACATCATCGGCATGAAGTTAAAAAATCGAGTTAAAGAGCGAGCAATCAAACGAGCAACAAAAGAAATTACATACCGAAATCATCAACAACTCGATCATCAGAGAACGAGTTAGCAACAAGAATCAATTATCAGAGAACAAGCGACGCAAGCCATCGGTCATCAGAGAACGAACGTGAGAAAGATCAACACAAGTCAGAGAATCGAACAAAGCCCCAAATTTCACAGAAAAGGGAACGAAGCCCTAATTCAACAAAGAGGAACGGCTAGCAAGTGGATCGGGTTAAAAATAAGAGGCCGACATTTTTTTCACAAGCAAAAGAAAAAGGGACGTGGAAATTCAATTGGGCCGACATTATAAAAGGGCTTTTGGTTTTATTTAGGGTTTAATTTTTTTGAGGGTTTTTCTTAATTTTTAATTGAGCAAAAATTACGCATTCAAGTTCGTATTTTAATTTTTGCTCCTGGATGTATTTTTGAATTTGTTTTTTTCTTTTCGAGTCAAAAGAATTTGTAAATCACCACCTAGGATTTAGGTAGTGTCAGATTGTCTAGTTAGAATTAGTTCAGTGAGCAGGGTGTGCGAGTTTGCAAAGCTCTATAGGCGGGAGCAGTGTTTGCGAGTAAGCGAAACTCTATAGGCGGGAGCAGGGTGTGCGAGTCTAGTAGAGTGTTTGTGAGCGGTAGCAAAAGGATCTGGGAGTCTAGTAGAGTGTTTGTAAGCGTGATACTGTTTAATTCTAATAGAAATCTGGGAATGCAGCAGTAGGCCGGGGTTGCCGAAGCTGGGTAAATTTTGTTTGTGATTTACTTTTCAGCATATTTATTTCTACAGTTTATTTCTGTGTTTAAATCAAGAAAATTTGCTATAACCCTATTCACCCCCCTCTAGGGTTAATCTAGATCCTACAGTTACTGCAAATTTGTGCTTTATGGTTGTTGGTGTTGAGAGTTCTCGGATAAAGGTCGGTGACGACCGAGGGATGGCATACTCGTGTCAGTAGTTACCTAGTTATAGAGGTAACCCGGCCTTGTGTTGGCATAGATTCGGTTAGATTCTCGAGGCGTCCCTATAAAGGCATACCCATGTGGCTTAGGAAGTTCCTTAGCCTGACCATTTGTTGGAAATCCAATCACCAGTACGCGCCTTGTACGGTTTTAGTTGTAGAACCTGCCATCTAATATGATAGCTATAGTAGGTATATTATAATGGTACGTATGTTGGCTAAGATTAATATTATACTTGCAAATGTTTTCTGCACTATGCACTAATAATAATATCAAAAGGATTTTCGCGTATCAAGCATGTTTGACTATCGTAAGGAGAAATCTCCTCCAAGTGTGCGCTTGCATTGTGTGTGTGGTGGGAGGCCTTATGGTAATTACATTTTCCAAAAAGCATTGTAGGTTTCTTTTTATTTCCTTTTGACTTGTTTTTGTTTTCAAATAAAACTATTTTTGTTTGCTCACACCAGTCCCATGACTGACTAGAGTTTATTGTTCCCTTTCTAAACTCTGGAGGCCTAAAATTTTCCACACGAGCAGCGTAGAGTCATATTTTCAGATAATCAGCTGGTAGGGTGTAGCCTTTGGCAAATGTTTGGAGTCTGTCTTGAGTTTTGGCTATCATATTGTGCTTCTCTTCAACATTAGAATCTGACCTTGCTTAATACAATTTGATGGTGGTTCAAGCTTATTGGATTGGAGATCTTTGGAGCTTTGGCATTGAAGATTTTTCGATGCTATCGCTGGTGTTTGTTGCTGTTGTTTCTTTCCACTTTTATATATTGTTCCCGCTGTGTTATTTACTCAATGTGTTATAAGCTCCGGCGCGAATCGAATTTCAACGTTTGAGTCTGCGGCATTCGAATACGGGTGAAGTATGGATGTCGATTTTCGAACAGTGAAATTCGGACCGTGACACTTTGGAACAGGATTTATAACATTGGCATAAGAACATTGATAAGCATCAACAGTGAAATAATTCTCAAAATCATATACATACAACTTAGACTTGTTCATACACTTTATAGCATGAGCACAAGGAAATCCCATAATTTTCCATTGGTTGCAACTACAAACTCGTTCCTTCAAATCAACACACTGAGAGTTTGGAGATTTCACTTCAAAAGCTAAATCATAAGATTTATATACATCCCATCCAAATCCTTCTTCAACCAACTCACCTTAACGTAACTCCATAGAAGGGCAAAGACTTGTTCTCCATAAATGACAATATTCTATTCTTCTAGCTATCTGTTACATAATCTTGACACGAATATCATCTAAACACGAAGTAATAGGCAATGCTCGTTCATCTGAAATCCAACTATTAAAACTTTTCTACAACGTTCGAACTATATTCACCATAACGTTTCCTTAGAAAGAATAAATCCACCCGCTTATCAAGTGCCTTATCCTTTAAAAAATTCACACCAGCAACACCACCAATTTTGACAGAATGTAGAATGTGCTTCTTTAAATTCATATAGATTAGAAGCTCTAGAGCACGTTTTAAATAGATCAACAGTAGACACATTTGCATTTTTGGCTTTTACCGTTGAAAGAAATTTTTTTTCCGTATGAAAATAGCCATAACTATGATAAGCAGAAGGAATAACATCACGAACACCTAAAAGCAAACCTTGGTGGCGATCTGACATAAAAACCAAAGTACGATCTTCTTGAAGCATTTGTTTTAATGGTTCAAAAACCATGTCCAATTATCCACATTTTCTACAGAAACTAGAATCATAGCTAAAGGGACTAAACTTGCAAATGAAATAATAATTAGTAAAAAAACTAAAACTAATTATGACCATAAATATGAAACAATTCATGAAACTAATACTAACAGTAAAAAAAACTGATACCGAAATCCTGATACGACCATTATAAAAATATTGACAGCCACAACATTATGCACATTAATCTTCATTCTAACACAACAAAGTAATGAACATTGACATATATTATGATACAATTGAAATTTCAGCACTACACAACTATATACGATACCATATATTAACATACTTGAAACTGATATTAACATTATACACAAACTTATACCTATCTCCTGCGAAGTAATATGAAACTATGATACCAAATACAAACTTACAATTCAATACAATGCAAATTCTGATACTAGAAACTTGCTAATTGTAAACTACATATCTTAAAACTGATACCAACATAATACAAATTATGATAAGAAATTAATATTAATGTTAATGCCAACTATTATAATCTCAACACAAATAAATCAAAACTGAAAATAAAGACATTCCTTAGTCACCTTTTTTTGCAGTAGCACCCATCAACACGCCAGAACGTTCCTTCAGGTGAGTAGCATCAAAGAATATCATAGGACATAATACTTAAAACCAATTAAACAAGCGCCAAAAGCAATAATCACCCTCTCAAATTCATTAATACAAGGATAAACATCCATACCAACATAACTATCTAGAATAGACTTCTTCACTGCTTCCAAATACCAACTCGAATCATTATAAGACAAAGCATCATTACCAAGCAACTCCATTAATACAAGTTGTTTCCCATGATAAGCATAACCATAAGAAAACTGAAAATTGTATTCTCTTCTAAAATCAACTATAATATCTTTAGGCTTTTTACTAGGACAATCACGGATCTCGTCAATAATCAACGATTTAACAAACAAACTAGATATATGTGGATTATTCGCATTTCTAAGACCAACCCCACGAGAATGATCAGCAACCATATTTCTCGAAAAAAACTTCTTCAATTCTCTAGAACCACAAGAACCATGGACTTTGAAAAGACAACCATCCTTATATTAAAGAAAATTACAGTAACTCTTGTAGCACAATTCTTTAAAAATACTAATGCATGCCCCTTTTGAATTTGACATGCCATCAAAATTCTCTAAAATGTTTAGCTCGTCCAAAACAAAACCAAAAAAATCAGAAATGCATAATGTCAACCCTCTCCTCAACATATCTTCTAAATAACTTTTACTATTAACAACAACATTTGAAAAGATAGATACGGCATAAGATGAAGAAGCACGAACATTAGATGAACTTGAAATAGAAGCACCGTAACGACCCCGAATTTTTACTAAAACTAAATTGATAATTAAATTGATAATTAAATTAATTTTCGAATTAAAATCTGTAAAATTAATTGGTAAATTGATTCGAGTTTTCCTAATTCAAATAGAATATATACTAAATCATATGAGTAGAGTTTGAATTTATATATATATACATACATACATATATATACATATTGAATTAAATCTTAAAGGACTGGTTTTAAAATAAAAATAAGAATATAAATCTTTGACATAAGGAAGAAAATAAATAAACTGATTTAAAATTTATAATTGATAGAAGTAGAATAAAAACAAATATATGGATAAATACAAGATAATGAATACTAAGGTAATATAATAGTAATAAATTAAACTAGAAATAGGAATCAATATATATATGAGATAACTATAAAATATAAAGTAAACAATTAATTGGTAAAATTTTAAGAACAAAATAAAGAATGGAAATTCATCTATATTGTAAAATAAATAAATTTTATGGTTCAGACAAAATAGAGTAAATCATAATATGATAATACAAAATAATACAAATAGAATGAGACAAACAAAAACTTAAAAAAACATGTACACTTGCAAATGAAAAAATATATACGTGTATAGGAAACTTGTAAGAGAAGCCGTATCAAAACCATATCAAACTATTTCAAATTTGTGCAGCTGAAAAGAAAAAGGTATGAATTTTACAAGCTAATTAATGCTAGCACACTAAAATTCACATCAGCCAGCAAGCAAAGAAAATATCCCTGCTAAACATTGTACAAACATATTTTTTCTATCAACTTAAACAAATATATATATGCACTGTAAAGCTTCATTTCACTTGAACAACAAATTCGTTTCAGTTGCGTCCACATAAACTGAGTAAAAGAAAAACTGAGATGATATCATCATTATTCAAACAAAAAAACTTCAGATTAAAAACATCAAGTAATCCAAAAAAGTCTGAGATAAAGTAAAGATTTTCAGTTGCAAGTCAAAACCAGATTACAACTTCAACTTCAACCTGAAAGCTTTAAATCATGATCTGGAAGGTGAGTAAACATTAAAATTTGCAAGCTTAAGTTTAATTTAAAATAGTATGATAATTCATGGGGTATAAGGGATTGTATGTGTTTTATACTGATGCGAATCTGGTTTACACACATACTGTTCTCCTCTGCTATGGTCACTCTGTTGTTACAGTTGAATATTTTCGTTTAAACTTAAAGTATTTCTCATCAAACATTGATAATCTGTAAGTATTCAACTTAAACAGTATGTTTGAACTAAATTAAGATTTGTTTTTAAAAGCTAATTTAAATATGTTGAAGGAAATACTTCACTGTAACATGTTATACAGGTAATTCAAATATTCTTTGATAAATTTTAATGCCATAAATTGCTAATTCGAGTTTATATCTTGAATTTATACTAAAAGTTATGATTTTTAAAAATTGAATGAGGATTTTTAGCTCGGTATTTCAAGAGCAGTTTGCACTTGAATAAAAATTAAAATTTTACCAATCTCTCAAAATTGAATCAATAATAATTGATGAAACTTGGCCTGAAGCAAGTTTAAACCTTTGTGATTCCACGAAAATTATCAGAAATTTTTTATATTGCTTGAGATTAGAGTACGAGATCCATTTAGGGCTTGAGTTCCAGTTTTTATCCATGTCTGTAATGTGTCAAAATCGTCTTCATAACGCGATCGAGTGGCTCGAGTTTCTGGAGGTTGGGGGTTGATCGTGATGGCGTCGTGTGGACGAAAGCTTGGGCGCTGTAGGTGGATGGAGCGGCGGTGGCGAGGCGATTTGCCGAGAGTGTTTTGTTACAGTTTTTCGACCAAACGTCTAAATTTCGAATTCGGATTTATGTGGGAGATTGGAGCTTTGATTTCGAGTTTGGGGGTGGATTGTGACTTGCCGATGTTGATGGTGATCGCCGGAGTCGTGTCGTGCCGCCGTGCACGTGTACGGCACGAAGGCAGTATCAGTGACGTTGATTTGAGATTTTCGCGAGTAAATGCTCGAGTCGACCAGCTGTTTCCTTCGGGTTTGAATTCGAGTTGAGTGCGTGTGTTTGTTTACTGATGTTTTAATTTAAGACATAATTTAACTTCTTGTAGGAATGAAAAATAGAAGGGAAGAAGAAGGAGTACAGGAAGGTCTCGGGTGATATAGGAGGTTTACTCGAAGTGCCTCGCGAGTTTAATAACGGAAGCCTCGGGTTATCTTCAAATTTGCAGCGGTGTATTTTAAAAAGTAATGTTAAATAAACAATTTTTCAACAAGTTTTGTACCCCGTAAACTTTGTAACGTCTAACGGTTAGGTTAAAAAAAACCTAGATACAAGTTAGTTATTTTTGTTAACACTTTAAAATGTTTTAAGCTCTTAATTATCATTCTAATTGAATAATTAATATAAGATGAGTATAAACTTATTAACATATAAGTTTGTAATTAGTAATAGATTGATTTCATAAGTTAAAGAAGATTCCTTTTTAAATGCTTACTAAGTTGAATAATTAATATTAACTAATTATTCTAGAAAGTAATTAAGAATAATTACTTTATAATATAATTAAAGATTGCTAAACAAATGATTAAGTGAAAAGTAAATTGAAATTAACTATTTAAGTTAATTAATGAATGAGTAATAGTTATGAAATATAAGTAAATTTCTTTAGAAAGGTAATTAAAGAAATTCAATAGTTAATGAAGTCATTAACTAAGATTTTATTTGAATAATTAATCAATGTGATAAATTTTAACAATAAATAAGATTGATTAAATTAATAATAATCAATCGTGGAATTATTAAGTATAACTGCTTAATGACAGTATGGAATTAATTATTCAGTGTAATTAATTGAGTTAATTGAATTTGTTCAAGTTAATTACTTCGGTTTAAATTAATTCAAAATAATCATTTGACAATTTGGGAAATATAATCACTTAGAAAGGTAATTAATAGATAATTACCGGATGAAATTAAATGAATGATAATCAGTAATTTGGGTATAAATATTTGTTATTAAACAATGGGTTAATTAAATCTATTAATTAAAGGATTAATTAACAATTGTGATTAATTAAGATAAATTAAATAATTAAAGGTTAATGGTTCACCAATTAAATTGATTAGTTAATAATAAAAGATTAACTAATAAATGATGAAAGGGAAATTTATTTCAGATTAACTTATGATAATGAACCCATATTAATCAGTGATTAATAAAGTTACTTGTGAATGTTTGGACTTGACTGAATGATTTAACTGTCTGATATTCCTAATCTGTGATGCTGTGTGATATATTCTGATTTATATGTGTAATCTGCAATATAGTTTATTTATCTGGGATGAATGTAATTTATTATCTGTAATTGATATATCTATGGTCGGTGATCTGTGAATAAAAGATAAGCGTTATGGTTTGTACCGCTTATCAACCATGTTTCTGTATTTTGATCTATGATGATTGAATGCTGTTGCACTATTGTGTTAAACCCCTGGACTTCACCATACACACACAAATGTGGATTTCACGAGGAAATCGGTTAAGTCACAGATTTGTATCAAATTTAGAAATTGAATTCTTGAATCCAAAATAGTTTTGAATTTTGAATTTAGAACTTTTGAAATGAATTTCAAAAATAAAAGTTATTTTTAAATAACTTGATTAAAACTTGGAATTTAAATAATTTGATGTAAATTTGAATTCAATGTTCGAAATTGAATTTAGTGACTTGGAATTTTGGTCTAAAACATTATCCAAATCATAAAAGATGCTTATACGGGATCTTAACCATTTAAATAGTGTGGTTTTGGAAATGTAAATTTGAATTCAAGTTCTATACTTGAATGGCTGTAATTTGTAATCAGTTTTTCCAAAAAAAAAAACGAAACTATTTGCTTCCAAATAATAAAGCTTTCATATAAGGAATGAATTCCTAATTTGTGTTAAAACGATTTCAAGTTTGAAATGGAAATGTAAATAGTTGGAAGACTATAAATTAACCTTTGTGAAGATGATTGAACTTTGTTTTGAAATCGAAGAGAATTTTAAAGAGTGAATCTTTTATATTATAAAAGATTTAAAATTGTAAATTGTTTTGAAAGCTATCAATTAAATCTACGATTTAAAGATTGGATGAGTTAATCCAATTTTGGAATGGAATCGTTTTGAAAGCTGTGTAAATGAATCTTTATGGAACTGGGTGAAACTTTGTGAAATAAATCTTTTTGGTTTAAATCTTTGAAATGGTAAATTTGTTTAACCATTTGAAAGAAAGTTTTGGTTTTCTATTAAGTTGTGACTTAACTGAAATCCTGTATCCATATATTTTAAATATTGCATTCATTATTCGGTTTAGCTAGGAGAGGACCTTGTGTCATATAACCCATTCTGAATAATGACACATCGATATGGATAGCGTTGAAGACCAGTGGTGAAGACCGGGTATTTGTGAAAATGATAGGATGACCTATCGATTGTCTCTGCACCGAGTCGCGCCGGCATAGAGATTTCCTAAGTGATGGGAAGTCCAATCGGGATTGTGAATACCATGATTGCAAGGGCTTCTTCTGAAGTGCCTTCGGTTCTGTTCGAGCCCGGAACAGACTTGTATGGTCATGTGTCTGACACTACCTTTGAGATATAAAGCAGATTTCTTTCAAATACATTTCCGTTGGTGGCGGAGAATTCATTCTCTTAGCTTAACACCCTTCTCTAAGACGTACGAGCTCAGAGGTTATGTAATTGAAGATTATCAGCAATTTACTCCCAATTTGGTAGTGTGACATACTGAGTGCTGCTGTGTGTGTTGATCCTTTGTTGATCAATTGTGATCAAAGCATAGCTTTGTGTAAAAGCGTAGCTTTGTGTAAAAGCGTAGCTTTGCGGACGAGACTTCGTCGGACCTCACACCCCGGAAATGGTCGAAACAGGAATATGCGGCAAGGTTATGAGGGTCGCGCCCTTTAGGGTATGTCATTTCCTTCTGGAAAAGGGTGGTGTCAGGTATGGAGTCCTGATGCTTAACCTATGTGGTTGCTCCAATCTCATTTTTTGTGTGGTTGTTGCTTTATAATAGAGGGCCCTCGGATAAAGGTCCCAAAGGACCGGGAGGTGGCATATTCGTGTAGTAGTTACCTAGTTAGAAAGGTAACCCGACCTTGTGTTGGCAGAGAGCTGGTTAAGTTCTAGGGACGTCCCGCCAGAGGCGATCCCATGTGGCAGTGGGAAGTTCCTTAGCCTGACCATTTGTTGGAAATCCAAAGAAACAATACGAGCCTTGTACGGTTTTAGTTGTAGAACCTACCATTTACTTATGGTGGTGCCCCACTGTTTAGATGGTAGCTATAGTAGGCATAGTTCGGAATGTCTATGTTGGCTAAGATTAATATTCTATTTTCGAAATGCTTTCATCACTATGCACTAATAATAATATCAAAAATGATTTGTTTTGCGTAGTAAGCATCTTTGACTATCATAAGGAGAAATCTCCTCCAATTCTGCGTTTGCATTGTGTGCGTGCGGGGAGGCCTTATGGTAGTTTCATTTTCCAAAAGCATTGCGGATATTTTTCACTTCTCTTGTTGTTGTTGTTTTAAAGATAAATAACTTCTTTTGTTACTCACACCAGTCCCATGACTGACTCGGAGTTTATTGTTCCCTTCCTAAACTCTAGGTGCCCACTATTTTCCACACGGGCAGTCTAGAGTTGGGCTTCTTTTCAGATATTCAGTTTAGTTAGATTAGCTGGAGCTAGTTCGGTCAATGGAGTTCACACCAGTCTTGCTTATCTTGGTGTAACCTGATGGTGGTCCGAGCTTGATTTTGGAGCCATTTGGAGTTATCTCTGCTGTTATTTCCGCTGTAGAAGTATTATTTATCTCTGATATTCTTGGATCATATCGATATCATTGTTGTATATCGTTTTCTGGATATTGTATATAAATGTATTATTATTTTTCTTCCGCTGTGTTGTTTACTTAATTGTGTTATAAGCTCCGGCGACTCGGATTTGAACGGTCGAATCTGCGGCATTCGAGTACGATGTAAAGTATGGATGTCGATTTTCGAACGCGAAAAATCCGTATCGCCACAAGCACCATTAACATATTCCAATTTAGAACCCTTAACCTTAACAGTAAAACCAAAGAAATAACTTTTCTTGTATAACTGAAAACAAATTATACTCTGAATATCAAAATCAACATAAACCATAATAACTTTGTCCTCAAGTACATAAGAAATCTGAATAGAATAAGGAGTTAATTGAGACCAGCATTAACATATCTCATTCTTTAAATCATACAAGAGCAATCGATAGGCAATCGAGTGCTAAAGTGTTGTTATTCAATACAAATAGATAAACAAGACTGTTATCATCACTGCCAAAAAAATAACATTAGCAAAATATGTTCGATTTAGAATATGAGTTTTTTCATTTCACAAAACCAATATCTACCGTATACAAAACCAATACCTAGTTATTGATAAAAAAATGATACTAAGAAAAAATAAAAATGATACCCAAAAATTGAATCTAAAATATGATACTTTTCCACTCTATCACAACTTTATACACAACCCAAGCAATAATACTTTTCCAATCATCCCAACATTAACGCAAGATAATGCAAGATAAATTAAATGTAAAGCATATTAGAATACAACACTACATAAATAAATGAACAAAAATAAACCTACCGCTGCTTTCAAAAGTTGCTATAGAAACAAGCAATCAGAAAAACAACACTACACGTAATTTGTAACAACGAACACAATTAGAAATCACAGACAAATATCTTTCTAACTCTAATAGAAAAAGAACAAAAAATAGAATAATATAAGCATACTTAGTTAATACAATTTGAAGAAAAACGAGATCACGGTAGAAATATGAAAAGCACGAGATCGAAAAATGCGTATGAGAAAAATTTGATCGACGAACAACAATTTTCAGAAGGACGAAATTGAAATGACCGAATGAGGTTGATCGATATTTTGATTGCGAGATAGATACTGGATCGCAATATAAAAAATTGATTGAAAGGAAGAAGAAACGCGTGAGAGTGGGCTGGAAGGAAAATACGATAATTTGTCCTTCAAAGAAAATTATTAGCGGGTTGTCCTACATCCAAAAAAATCCTAAAAATTGTCCTTGAGGAAAATTTCTAGTAAAAATAATATTTGGATGTAAAAACAATGTTAAAATGGTTTGTTATATTGAATTGAACAAGAAAATAATTTTTGTGGAAATTTTGGTGTTAAAATGTTAACTTAGGTAATTAATGGTGTAACTAAAAGCAATTAAATAAAAATTAGGAACTTTAATAATGAAATTTGGTTTTAATGGCTATATTAAATTTTGTATGTTGTAAACATTTTGTTAAACATAAAATATGTTAGTGTGATTTTATAAAGTTGAAATTATGTAAATATAAGTTGTTTTGTTTAAAATGTAAGTGTTTTGGAGTATTAATGATAATTAGAGTATTATCTAATTATTTTTCTTGTTGGGTTTAAGCCTAACAACAATTTTTAACTAAGAGAAGATATCTTCTTCTCAAAACTGAACTTATAGTTAGTTTAGTAAGTTGTAAAACAAAAAGAAAGTGAGAAACCCTTTTTTTCCTCTTTGAAAACCTAGAATTCAATTTCCAATTTCTCCAATTCCTTGCAAATTAATCAATTTGGAGCTATTAAAAATAGATAATCAATTAAAAAACCAAAACCAAATTTACCTATTTCAATTTTTAGAAGTTGGATTGTTTGTAACTTGTTTTCTTCTTGTTGCATGTCCGTATGTTCTGTTCTTTTCAGGTTACTAAAGAAAAAGCAAGGAAAAAGCTCTCATCTTCCTCAAGTTTACTCAAGTTTGCTTAAAATTGGGCTAAGGTGAGTCTTAACTCACAAATTCTAGCCTAGAGTAGGTCTGTATGCTTGAAACTGTCAAATATTGCTTACTGTAAATACGAAATCTTGTTGCTTGAAAGTTAACAGGAAATATATGTTCTAGAATGCTTCTTCTTGTGTCCATATATCTCTATCCTTGTCATGAATTCAAGCCAGAATATTTTCGAATTGTTTTCTATGTGTAGTAGTTTATGCATGTCAAATTTCTTAATCACAATAAACCTGGAACTGCTAGAAATCATCGCTCAAAAGTTGGAACGAAGCAGGTAGAAACTACTAGTTGAAATCGGGACCTAGAGGCCGACTAGAAGCCATAGGGGTCGACCCTAGGGTCGAATTAGCAATGCTTAGGTCGACCCATGGGTCGAACTGGGCATGTGTTATTTCTCCAGCCCAATTTCTTTTGTACTGTGTACTATTTTGTGTTGTTTTGCTCATTCCAGTGAATACTATGATCAATTCTGGTGATATTTTAGACTGTTTTGAAGGGCTCTAACCTATCAATAGGTAAGCCAATGTTTTTTTGATCCGTACCCTAGATTGACGTGTTTTTGAGATGATTTTGTATGCAGATTTTCAGTGTTTTGATGATTTCTGCTCTTTTCGAGCACGTCTTTTCTAAAACGATTTTGAAATGATTTTTATAATTAAATAGCTTTTGAAATAAATATTTTATTATAATTATAATTATGTTTAGAGCTATAAAAATTATGTATTCTCTATAATGAAAAGAATTTCAAAGCCAAAATTTCCAAATGATTTCAAATATTGTTTTAAAAACTAGTTTACTTAAAGCAAATTATTTTTTGTATAAAAATATATGTTTTTGCACTCTTCAAGCGAATAAGGAAGCGATTTAAACTATTTAGTAAAACATATGGTATGGGACACATGTGTTTACTTCTTCTGTTAATTTCGGACTTGTTTGGTTGAGGTTATACATGAGAGTGAAATTAACTACCTTATAGTAAACAGTCTAGTGGGAATGTGTGGTATGGGATGCACTATTGTCACTGATTTGGTTACTATTTGAAAGTTGGTGACATGTCATTTTATTGATCTTCGGTTTGTTATTGCTAATACTTGGGCTGTTGGGTCCTATTTAAGGCTGTTGGGTCTACTATACATTGTACTTGGCAAGCTATTGGGCCACTTATTTGGCTGTTAGGTCCTATCTACTTATGTATATGCGTTGGGCTAATTTTTGGAATATTTAGTCCTATCCTTTACATTATTACTTTTCTAGATTTCTTTTAGTTGATTTCTAGAATTTAGATGACTTATAAATGTTTTCACCATAGTTGCTCTGTTGGTTAATTTATATATCTCGAGCACTATCATGTCATGTTGTTTATTATATGGTGATTACATTTTGGAGTTATGAACTCTTAACTGAGTTCTACATATTGTGATATATGGTTGCCATCCTTTGGCGTTTTGAGATTTATGATTTCCTATTTAGGAATTATGGTGTTGATGGACGCTATTATTTTGGTTATTGATGTCGATGATATGAGGCTATTATTTGTGATTAATTGATATTGTCGTTAAACTTGCCCCTTTCGAGATACTTCCATATGATGCATTTTAGTGATACAATCTCATATGAAGTAGTTGATATATATTTGGTGTTGCTTTTTCTCTTTCTAAGAAATATTATCCTTTATCCCTATACTTCATCTATATTATGCCAATATGTTTATTTAAGCTAGACTTACCCATGTATTTTATATACTCGTGTCAGACCGAGATATTTTAGATTAGTCACCTACTGAAGATTACTGCTTCGCTGCATCCGCTATGGACTTTCTGCTAGTTACCTTTTGTTAGCATTGTAGTGTTTTGTAAACTCTGATAGTGCCTATTCTTTTGACTCGGTGTATATTATGGTCTATATACCACCAATGTTGTATCAATATATAGTGTACTATGATGTATCTGTTTATATGTATGTATATATGTGTGTGCGTGTGCGTGTGTGTGACTGCTGTTCTGTGATATGTTATATTCATTGTTATTATATTTATTCTGATAGATCCATTAGCCACTGTAGTTTTGTGTTAAACAATTATTGAGTATGTCGATCCACTTGTGAAAGATAAAATGGAAAAAAAATTAGAGCACCCTATCGACGTATTCAATACTTGTTTAAAACAAGACTTACGGGTGGTCGCTCCTAACCATCCTTATTCTCTACATTAACAGACAGTATTGCTCCATAATGCTCTTTATTAATGTGGGTCTCAGGGTGGGGAGTCACGACTTGGTACCAGAGCTGAATTCAGAACAAAATATGATAAACACAGAATAGAACATATATTACAATATGTCAGAGTACAGTATAAGTGTTACACATTCCTTAGTCATTGTGTCCTTAATCTTTCGTGCCCTTGGAGTAGATATAAGTTGGGAATACGTCTAAGAATTCTTTTTAATTCTGCGGTATTCCATAATTGAATTAATGATATCTTATCCTACGAGTAATCCTTATTGTGATTGTTCTATTTGAATTCTCTTTGATACGGATGCTTCACACCCTTTCCTATCGAAGGAGCCTATTAATGCTATATTGTTGGATGTTTCTTGCCTTGTTACTTCATTGAGGATTACAAATCCTATTTAGGGATCCGCAGCTCTTAGTATGTTGCGTGAGAATGTTGAGACTGTTCTTTGTGGTTTTTATTTTCGTGCGAATCTGCATGTTATTCACTATCTTGGATTTGTTATGATTTTGGGGATGGATTGGCTTGCTTTTTATCAAGCCCGAAACCTATGTTCTGAAAGGATCATATATCTTAGGCATCCTGATTCACCTGATCGGTTATCTCTTGTTCTTCGGAATGTTGTTGGTGATTCTGAAGCATCTTTATCTGCTCCTGAGTCTCGAGATGATGATAATGTAACTCGAATTCCAGTTGTTTGTGATTTTTCTGATGTATTTGAGTCCGTTTCGGGTTGCCACCTAAGCGGGCAATTGAGTTCCGTATTGACCTCATTCCTGGTGCTCAGCCTGTTAGTCGTCCTCCGTGTGGATGTCCACTAAGGAAAATGAGGAACTCAAAAAGCAATTGTTGGAGCTTGAAGCCTGGTAATTCATTCAGTCCACTTCTTCACCGTGGGGTGTCGCGGTCGTCTTTGTTAAGAAATTTGATGGTACTCTTAGGCTTTGCATCAATTACCGCAAGCTTAACGAGTTAACCATTAAGAACAAGTATCTATTGCCTAGGATCGATAACATGTTCGATCAATTGAGTGTCACTAGGGTCTTCTTCAGCTTGACCTTGCACTGGTTTTCATCAGCTACGAGTTGCGAAGGATAGCATTCCTCTTACCACATTCTGCACTCATTTTGGTTCGTATGAGTGACTCGTTATGCCATTCGGTTTGACGAATGCCCTAGCTTTTTTCGTCAATCTTATGAATCGAGTATTCCAAAAATATCTCGATTAGTTCGTCCTTGTATTCATTAATGATGAGTAAAAGTAACAGTTTAAATTGCAAATCCTTCTAATAGAAGATATATTTATAGGTATAATTGGATTCTGTTTATACAGAAAAGCAAAGTATATTTTGCAAAATTATGTAAGAGGCATGTTTATGATATAGAAAATGATTTTGTGTTGGATTGCCCATTAAGTACTTTAATAATTTTGGTCGACGCGCCTGATCAACTTTATCGATAGGAATTTCCTAAACACTATGATGAGATAGTCAGACATAGTAAATTAAGTTGTAATAAGTAAAAGTTGGAAAATAATTAATATGAGTTTGAGTGTTAATTTATTTTGGATGACAAATGCAGCCATTAAACCACAGTGATTGTTGAGCAGTGGCGAGGCAGTTTTGATCATTTGGCCAACTCTGCAAATCAATGGCAAGGCAATGCCATTATATTATTTGAAATTGAATATTGATTGTGCTTTTAATTGGTTATGTAAGTATAACCTATAGGAATCTAAATAATGATATCATATGGTAATGTGAGTAAGTAGAGTAAATAATTCTAATTAAGGAGATATCTTAATTGGAAGAAAATATCATGTAATGCATTGATTAATAAAATGATGTATTCAAGGTAAGAAAATACAGTGGTTAGAAAATTAAAACAATAATAAAAAAATTTAGTACAAAGTTATAAATGATGACAATGAAAATTTGTTTTGACACTTGGTTGTTTGAATAATAATAGATGGTAAGGTATAAAACTCTATCTTAAAGAAAATAAATAAATGCTAATTTTATACTTTTAGCCTGAATTTGTGAGCAAGCTTTTGTTTTAAATTTCGATAGCGTTAAATATTTATCAGTATGAATTTGTAAAATTCATTTGAAAACAAGTTAAGTTAATTATTAACCTTAGCTAGTTTTAGGTTGATAGTAAGATGAAAATTTAATTTTGTGATAAGAGGAAATATGAATTTGAATGGTTCCTTTATTACAAAATGTTATATTAAGAAATACAAGGTATAATAAGTGGACAAGGCATGAGATACAATCATTTTAAATTGTGAGAACAATTTAAAAATTAATATGTACATCCAAAATTTATTTTGGTTGGATAATTTTCTTTTGATAATGAAAGAGATTAGTTATCTATTTCTAAATGAGTCTTTAAAGTTAATTGTTTGAAAAACTTAATTGTGTAAAATGATGAAAGTGTTTCGAATTAGTGAATTGTTTCTTTTAAAAGATGATTACGTGAAGTTAATTATAATTTTGGATACCTTAGCTTTTTAGAAAAGAGGATCATGTAATAAATGATTTAGCATAAAAAGCTTGTTTAGCAAATATAGTTTGGAATTAAAATGGTTTGGGAATTTGATTTTAAAATCTGAAATTTCATTTGAAAAAGTGCTGTACTAAAACAGCGATAACTTGAGATTTATAACTTCAAATGAGCTCAATATTTTTGTAAATAAAAGTGCTTTTAGTAAGCTATAAATCCCACTTCGGAAGATTTTGCTTTTTATTCAGTCTAAAATGGGTTTGAAAGTAGATGGACATTTCTGCCCTATCATAAAATTTCTAAGATTTAAGATGAAAGTAAATTTTGCATAACTTTCAAACCGTACGTTCGATTTTGATGATCTTTATATTGCTGGAAAGCATAGATTTAGTAGAACAACTTTTATTTTATGAGTGTTCTTAGATTTTGATGTTAGCTATGTCAAAACTTGAGTTCTTTAAAGCAGGTCTGAAGTAGAATATAATGTAGTGCTTAATAGTCAAATGTAGTGCTTTTTATCTTATAAATGCGACCTAATATGATCTATTTGGGTTAAGCACATGTGAAAGAGTATAGTTGGACTTTATTTTGACAAAAAGAATTATATATAATATTAAGCTAAATTGCTTTAAAATGCTAAAAAGAAAGGTATTTTTCAGATTAAATTTTCAAGTGTTAAATGTTGATATATATTGTGTTTCCGACCTAACGGTCGATGTATATTATAAATCATTTTTGTAAAATTGTAAACGGCCCACCATACAAAGGAGACTCTACTGATTTTTCCAGAAAATTTTAGCACTTAGAAAAAATTGAAAAAAAAAATTCTATGGGTTTTGAATAGTTTTTTTATCTCCTACATGAGTTATGGAAGACTTAAAGTTTGTAATGGTAGCAAGTGGGCGAGGGAGATAAATATGTGTAAATAGCCATCGATGAAGGGTCTAATAATAATTGTGCTTTTCAAGTCTTGAATGAAATTTTTTCGAAATTGATTATTAGTGTGGAAAAATATATTTCAAGCAACAGTACATTTATGGTAGAATTAGAGGATGAAACGATTAAAATTTTATTTACTTTAAATAAAGAGTAATGAGATTAAATTAAAGTTTAAGAAAAAAACTTTGAAAACTTTCAAGTCTTGAAATATGAGATTTGTTTATGAAGATAATGGATTTGAAAACTCTAAGAACATTTGATTGGTAAAAGAAAGTATAAATCCATTCCTTGTGTTTGACTTGCCCTAGTGCAATTATTTAGTGACTTGCATTTATGCAGTCATATGATTTAGGTGGTATTTGGAGAGACCGCCTACCTCTTGTTGAGATTTCTTACCATAATTGTTGTCCATTTAATATCGGTATGGCTCTTTTTGTAGCTTTATATGGAAGGTCAAGTCGATCACTATCTTGTTGGTTGGCAAACGGGGTAAAGTTTTGCTAAGTCCCGACTCTATTCGTGAATCTTCTGAAAGATCGATCTCAACTGATTTATCTATTGTGCAACATCATGTCCTGTTCTTGCTTTGAAGGTGAAACGCCTTCGAAATAGAGATGTACCGCTCGTAGATTCAATGCTCCGCTAATCCTAATGACTACACTTGGAAAACCATAGATTTTATTGAGCGGTCCTATCCTGGTCTTCTATCTTCTCGTGTCAAGGGTGAGAATTTTTAAACTCAAGCTTATCTATTTTCCTCTGCTAGATGAAATAAATCGTGCCGAATGCAACTCTCCTCTAGAATTTGCGAGGATGTAATTTTTATATGGAGGGAGTCTGTAACAACCCTGGTTTTGGTGAGTACCTGTGAAATTAAATTATAAGGGTGGTTATAATTTAATAATGGAAACATAAAATAAATTGGAAATATAAAATTTCCTAAAATTGTTTATTTTAAATAAACAATGGATTTTGAGTAAATAATATAGAATTATGATGGTAAAAGTTGATTTGGTGATTAATTGTATTAATTAAGTGAGATAAAAGAATTTAATTCAATATAGTTTGTTGAAATAAATATAAAATGTTGAAAATAAAGATTTAGAAACATTAACATGTAAGTCTGGGGTGAAAATGAGCATTGTATGGTTTTAATTTGATAAAATGCAATAATTTTGGAAATTATTGCCCAATGTTGATTTTTGTTAATTTTAATGAAATATTATAATTTAATATGAAAAATATTATAAATAAAAACGTGGAGTATGGGTTAAAAATAATATTTGGATGTAAAAACAATGTTCATATGGTTTGTTATATTGAATTGAACAAGAAAATAATTTTTGTGGAAATTTTGGTGCTAAAATGTTGCTTCATGTACTTAATAGTGTAACTTAAAGCAATTAAGTAAAAATTAAGAATTTTAATAATAAAATTTGATTTTAATGGCTAAATTAAATTTTATATGTTGTAAAACATTTTGTTAAACATAAAATATGTTAGTTTGATTTTATAATGTTTAAATTATGTAAATATAGGTTGTTTTGTTTAAAATGCAAGTGTTTTGGAGTATTAGTGATAATTAGAGTATTAATCTAATTATTTTTCTGAATGGGTTTAAGCCCAACAACAATTTTTCTAAGAGAAGATATCTTCTTCTCAAAACTGAACATACAGTTAGTTTATTAAGTTGTAAACAAAAACAAAGCGAGAAACCTTTTTTTCCTCTTTGAAAACCTAGAATGAAATTTCCAATTTCTCCAATTCCTTGCAAATTAATTAATATGAAGCTATTAAAAACAGGTAATCAATTCAAAAGGCAAAATCAAATTCATTTATTTCGATTTTCAGAAGTTGGGTTGTCTATAACTTGTTTTCTTCTTATTGCATATATGTATATTTTGTTCTTTTCAAGTTCCTAAAGCAAAAGCATGGCAAAAGCTCTCATCTTCTTATAGTTTACTCAAGTTTGCTCAAATTTGTACTATGGTGAGTTAAAAAATCACAAATTTTAGCTTAGAGTAGGTCTGTATGCCTGAAATTGCAAATATTGTTTACTATAAACAAAATCTCGTTGCTTGAAAATTTACGGTAAATATATGTTCTAGAGTGCTTCTTCTTGTGTCTATATATCTCTATCCTTGTCTATAAACATACTAATTTTTTGAGTTGATCTTCCAACCACATATCGGAGTGCTAAAAAGAAAAATGAAGACATCATATATCCAAATTTCCATCACACTCCCCTCCCCCGTTCTTATGCCTCATCAAAACCCTAAGCTGAGCTCTCTAACACTCCAAATTTGAACCAAGACTTCCCGTACCACTCCTCCCCTCAAAGCAACCTTTCCTACCCTTACCCAACTTGGTAAACTCCATCCCCTTGACCCCTCTCTTAATATGTGGATTCTCAACCTTCACAAGAGACATCTTCTTCATTAAAACACTAAAACCAGAAAGCTTCATGCAAACCCTCACCTCCCTCATCGCATCCGCCATCCTCATCATCCTCTACTCGTTCTCCGCCTCCTTCAACACCATAAATTTAAAAATAATTGTATTAAAGCATAGTCAATCATTAATAGACATATAAATGGATACATTAGGATGAAAATAAAGTGATATTCATATACGTATCCAATTTTTTTTTTCAAATACCCTATGTATGTATCAAAGATATATGATGGACATTGGATTGTTGTCTATTTGATAACAATTGATAAATTTAACAAATAAATTGTACTATTTCAACATTAATCCTCAAGAAAGTTATAAGAAATAAATAATGTGATAATGAAAATAATTTTTGATGGAAAATTCATGCTTAGATAACAATAAAATAGTACAATATGTGAAAGTGTGACATTTCTTTGGTAAACCTCTCTATTTCACATGCTAGTGGTATTATCTTTGCACACATGATGTCTATATACACAATACCTATATTTCTCAATATTTTTTCTATTTCAATTAACCATGAAGACATCTCCACTACTATCCGAAGAAGAGGTGGCAGTACAACCCTTAGAGTTTGAGCCAATCAATTTAGATAATATGCTTGAAAGGGTCTCTTATACGTTGGTGTTACTATAATCAACTATTTCCTAGGTATTAACTTCATTCCATTGAAATTTTGGGTTTTCCTCATTATATCCAAATCAACATTTTCAATAAACCGCCCACTCTCTGAAGTAGGAGTTTATATGGTTATTGAATCAATTTTTCTATGAGTACTTTCAACCATAACATCATCAACAAATGAAAAGGCTAAAGCTTCAAACTAAAATCTAACTATGAATATGTACTTACTCTTATACGTAGTCGATAATAAAATCTAAAATCCACTGCTTCTTCAACCGAAATGAAGATTCACTTAAGTGAAGAAATCGGAAACATATTCTTGTAGATTCTTATAAAATGAAAAAATCATAAATATCTATGAAAGGTACTTCTAATTTTGAATCTCAACAAAAGAAAATACCTAATTTTTAATTTTGATTTCGAAATGAACTGAATTCAATTCATGTAATGAAATCAACCAACAACCATCAAATACTGTTATAAAAACTCGAAATATCAAACTCAAGGTACAGTTTATTTTCGGATTACCTTTATTTGAGCTCGAGGTGAGAAGCGGTGGTGGAGACTAGAATCATTGGTTGAGGGCAAGGGTTTTGAGGCAAAGATTATATGGAATAGCACGAGCTAAGGAGAAATGAAAATGAGGAGATTTCTTTTAGGGATTTCATACTGCATGGGAGGAAGAGAAGAAAAAAGAAATATGAGCGATCGAACAAAAAAACCACCCAAATTTTAGTAATTGTCCACGAGTTAAAGTAGCAGCGTTCCTTTATTTGCTTTTAATTTTTATAAATGAGCAACAGTTGCACTTAGTATTTAAACACTACCAATAAATGCATCTAGAATCAAGTTTTGTTGTAGGGAATCCACTAATTCTTCTCTAACTTTTTCATGTCTTAATCAAATCATGTCCAATCTCTTTTAAACTTTGGATATAGGCCTAAATCATCATGGGAAGCACGATTAGAAAGTAAAAGTGGGAGAAGGTGAGAGGAAGAGGGGGATCCAAGGGAGGCCATGAGCAATGATGGAGGAGGAGAGGTGTGGCCTTCGTTTCAAAGTGCCAATGGTTGGATCTTTAGGCTTTTGATGATGGTAGGAGGTGATTCTTTTTCCTTTTCGCTTTATGATTAGGTTTGGTGTAGTTCTAAGTGAGTTATCTAGTTATCTTATAAGTATATATTGTGTACATATATGTTGTGTGCAAAGTATAAAGTTAAAGTGACGTTAATTAATTAAAATTATAAACTTTGAACCCCCTTTTTCTTTTGAAAGAAAATGATAATTTTATATTGTATAACATCACTCCTATTACCCTTTTAAAGATGTAGTGTGGCCTTAAATTGATGTCTAAATGGTTTTTCAACTTGTTTGTTAAATAGAAGTGAGTATGAAAGTGTTGAAAAGGTAATAGTCGTTACAAGTGCACTTCTGAATCCCTTGTTTTCAAGAATTTGTACAAATAAATTAGAAGATATTCTTAGGAGTTTCTTTCCATGGTTTTTAAGTACCCTAATGGCGGTATTTACTATAAAAAAATTCAAGTCTTAAATCTTTTGATAAAATGGTTAAAACCAGTCACAATTCTTTAACAAGGACTTTTAACACCATTTATAAACACTGTAGTAAGTCGCTTATGGTTTTAAGTGTTCAAAAATGATATTTAAATTTGGTATTTTCCTCTAATATTTTTAAGGATGTTTTCAACACATTTTGAAGTATTTTAAAGTTGGTTTGAAGTTTAGATATATTTTTGATAATAATATATGTATTTTTAAAGTAAAGAGGTTTTATAATATAAAACATGTTTTTAATCAAATTATAAATTAGTTATTTTCAATTAATCTTTTATGTAGACATTTAAAACCTATGTACAAGTATTTAAAAGTTTTGAAAAAGGTAATTGACTAGGCTTAGCACTAAAAGCCGACGATTAGACTTTTCTTTTTTTGAGAGTTAAGATTGACGTCAAGTAAGGATGGAGCAATAGAGCTACTTATCGGGCTTCCCTCTTAAATGAGGAATAGTTAAGATGGAATGTCGAAAACACATTAATCTTGTTATTTATTTACTTTTTCAAAAGATAATTAACTTTTCTTAATGCTAAAAGTAGACAAAGTAGGATTATCTATTTCTAAGAATTAAGATTGATGTCGAGTAGGGATATGAGGAATAGAGCTCTAACCTACCGGGTTCCCCTCTTGGTCAAGGAATAGTAAAGTTGGGAATGTTGGAAATGGGTTAACCATGTTGTTTGTTACTTGTTTGTGGAAATCATTAATAATATACTTAACACTAAAAACCGACGAGTAAACTTGTCTATTTACGAGATTCAAGAATTAAATGTCTAGGCAATGCTTTGATGCAACTAGTGGTCTAACTTACCGGGCTTCACTTTTGAATGAGGAATGTTTAAGTAGAAATGTCGGAAATGAGTTAAGTATATGAAAATTGATTTGTATAAACAATTGTTTTAACTAGATAAGCAATTGGCGACCACTGAACTTAACATATATTATCATAGATCTTTAATAAGAATGTTTTTAAGATGATATAAGTATGAATTGATTTTAGATTTATTAAGACGGTATTTTATTATCATTTGTCTTTAACACTTTTTGATTAAACTTATGAAGGTAAATTGATCTTCAAAAGATTATTTTAATGATAAGTAACATGAAATGGTTTTATGTTTGTTATGGCAATGTTTTTTGAAAATTCATCTCCAACCATTTTTGATTAAACTTATGAATGTAAATAGATCTTTAAAAGAATGTTTAAAGATAAACATAAGTGAAAAGGTTGTAGGTTTGTAGTGACGATGTTTATATAACATTAGTCTTAAACCTTTTTGAAAGGATTTGTGAAAGTACTTTAATCGTTAAAATGGATATTTTGAGGGAATTATAAGTAAGGAGTCTTTTGGAAAATGATAGAAAAAGCAAAGGTTAAACTAAGAAATCTTGTTAATGATTTATGAATATACTTATGCCATTTGAGATAAGTGCATGATTACTTTTTGAAGTCGCTTATATAACTTAATCGTGCTTTGTATGCTAGATTGTTGTTTACTCGTTTATGGAAAATATTTCTTTGTACACTTAGCACTGAAAGCCAATGAAGTAGGCATGTCTATTTGTAGGAATTAAGATTGATGTTCGTGAAGGGATATGAGCAATAGAGCTCTAACCTACCGGCTTTATTCTTGATCGAAGGATAGCATGAGATGAAAATATCAAAAACATGATAAGTATATTTGACATAGTTTCCATATGAGATCGCTCTCATTATCAATGAATGACCAAATTCGTCGATTCATTCTTGAAGAGACGAGATCGGTAAGTGTTTTACTTGTCGAAAACCACTTCAAGGTTGAGATACATGTTCTATCTCTTGGAAGTGGATCTGTTTGAGATGCTGGAGTCCATGTGTGGTTTCGAGACCTATTAAAGATGTGGGAATCCAATTGGGGATTCATGTTCTATTCGAGTGATAAAGACTCGTACGAAAGATGCTGAACGTGACATCGATATTGGAAATGGCTAAAGACAAAATATAATGCACAATCTGGGGTTTTGCATTCTCAAAAAGGTTAATATCAACTCCATATCTAGAGTATGCTTATCAATGTTGCGTGTAGAAGCTGATGGTATTAAGTGCTATGTGGTTCATGTTTATGTTCGGGCTTGGGCCTTTATGTTTACCTTATAGTATATTTTATGTAGAGATATACAATGATCGGAAGGTGGTTTCTTGTTCTAGTGTAGGAGTTCGGATTTGGCTTCTCCGAAGAGATATACATGGAAAATACATTATGTGAATGTTCCTTATCAGGTTTGATTGTACCCTCTAATATTTTGTTGAGTGTAACCAATGTAACCATTCCAGGCATGTTATAATATTTATATTCTTCACCCTCGATATTATCTAATATATCACCTTGTGTACTTATTAGATGGTGGTTCTTTTGAGGGAATAATCATTATGGCATCCCTTGCGGTCTCAAAGTATTATTATATATTGATCACATATTTCTTGAGTTTCTTATACCAGACTTATGCCTGAGCTTGGTTTTTTGTCTTTTTAAATTTTTCGCATACTCTTTCGAGTAGTTTGAGAAAGGAAGGTTTTCGTTGATATTCATTGGAGCTCTGGAAGAGGAGCTAGATGATTCACTTACTGCAGTATCCTTATTTCCACTACATTGCTATTGTATATATCAACATTTGGGAGGATAGGTTGTTATAACTGTCCAGACTGATGATAGTACTTAGGTTTTATAACTTCAAAATTGTTGTATCGGAGTAACCATTTGTACCGTTCTTTCGATATTATACATTACCGTTTCGCTAGTGAGATTTTGATGTTGTATTCTTTTATTTTTTATTCTATTTTCTTTTCTTTTTATTTTACCTTAACAATTTATCCTTCCGGCACGTGGATGCTTGGAACGCTAATACCATAGATGTATTAATGTCGACATTCAGGAGTCGAGAGGATCTTTACCTTTGTAATTACCATGGGATAAAACATTTTATCAGTGTTGGAGATGTGTAATCAAATAAGTAGATAAAATAACAATATTATAAATACACTCAATAAGACCATTTCTTAGTTTATTCTAGGAAAACTGATCAAAAGTATGGTTACGATACAACATAATTGACCCCAAGTGCAAGTGGGATATCAATAGAATTAAGAGTGCACCCTAGGGGATTATGTAATTTGATTATATAACTTAACCCTTACAGGGAATCTTGTTTGAAATAAAGTAAGCCTTTTGTTTTATTTTCTATTGTATGTATTTTTATATTAGGATATGAGTAATTATTTAAATACACTAGATATATAAAGTAGGAAATCCTTAGAAAAAAAATATTTAATGGATTGCAATTATGAATATGTTTGTAACAACCCGAAATTTAAGGAGAAAATAATAAATAATTATAAGTGAGAAGATATAATATTTATAATTAGAATTCGTTGAAATTAGTATTAAAATTAATTGGTAGTAGATTTATTGAAATGTTTCAATTAGAAAGGAAAAGATGAATTAAATTGTAATGATTAAGTTTAATATAAGAACTTGCATTTGTCTCAAAATGGAATGAACATTTTAAATAGAAATAAATGCATGTTTTGAGATAAATGAAATAAACTTTTCATTTTTGAATATATGTATGATTTTATAAACAAGAAGTTTGTTTTGTAAAAAAAGGAAAAAAATAATATATATCTAACAGTACATTTGAAAAGAAGGCATCTACTTTAATAAATTTGAAAAGTGAAGATGACAATGTTCAAATGAGATGGGTTATTGTAAATGAGAGAACATGTAACCATATATTTATAAAAAAGAAGGCATTTAGTAAAATAAACGTTATATTTCAAAAGAAAAGGCAAGAGTGTACTATGGAAGGATTGCATTTCTTACAGAAAATATAAGGTATGTTATTTCTTTGTTAGTAAGGAATAAGGGTCCGTTTGGTTTTGAATATAAAAACATTTATACCAATTAATTAATGTAATTGATTACTCAATTTAAAGGTAAAGAATAAGGTTGCTAATTAATACACAACATATATACACGCTTGTGGACATATGTTATTTATCTAATTACAACAGATGTGAATATGGAAAAAATGTAGATATAACAATTCATATGTTAATTTATTTAATTCATATCTAAATGTGGAAAGATATTGATATGTTGTTTACTTATTTATTTTAGACGTAAACATGGAGATTAAATGGGATGTTGAAACTGAAATGAAGCAGGCGAATAAATAGAGATGCATGGAAATTTAACTTGAAATAAAATGCATAAATTAAAAATTAATCGAGGAGAAGAAAGCATTATTTATAGTATTTCTATTATTGAGGGTATATAATTGAATTAAATTAAGATAAGTCACTAACAAGGTGCATTGTAAGATTTGACACAGCAATGAGTCAGTAGAAGTTTCATACACGTTGTTTTGCATTCTTTTATTCCATCTGATCCTTCCGTGCTTCCATCCGATGGCTTCTATTCAGCCTATGACGTGGTCCTATTCAATCTCCAAATCCAACGGTCTAAGATCCACTTCTACACCTATAAATAAGACCCTGGGCTTAATACTTTTTCTCATTCTAGATTTTCTTTGCTTGGGTTCACCTTTTCAAGAAGGACCTTAAAATGAATAATTTTTCAAGGAGAGAATCTTTTTAATAAAAATATTTTAACAATCCCAAGTGGATCCATGAATGCATAAAGGGAAGAGATAAGGACTAGAGGAGAGTGATTGTAATTATTTTAACATTTCTTTAAGTAATTTAAAATAATAGGTTTCCAATAGTTGTTTTTTTACTGCGATTTTTGGAATAACCTTTTCAATAGTTTATTTGCAGTCTTTAGAATTATTTTCAGTCTATTTCCTTTCAGCTATTCTTTTCAGTAATTTTAATTTATTTCTGTTAATTAGAGCTTTTCCAATTACTTACAGTATATTTACAATATTTTAGTTATTTACTGTTATTTATAAGTTATTTACATCTTCTTTATACGTTTTGGATTTTCTTCTATTTTCAGTTTTCTTTTATTCCTTCTTCTTCTTAGCGTAAGGATTAGAATAAGATTAATGCGAATACGAATTAACTGCAAGAAAACTAAAATAATGGAATATAAGATGTAAATTATAAAGACTGTAATAAAATGGATTTAAGACTGAAATTATGCCTAATTAGATACTGAATTAAAGAGATTGGCCTATTTATAATTATGAGATGTAAATTATAAAGACTGTAATATAAGTGAAATTGGACTGAAATTATGCCTAATTATGATTAGAATTGGATTAATAAATTGGCTTAGTTATAACGTAGAATTATAAATAAAAAGAGTAAAAGATGAAAGAGGTTATTTTCACACTTAGCCCTTGGGTTAAGTAATAATCATAATTATAATGTAGGTTATAATAAAAAGAATATATTGGGGCTTATTTTGAGATTTGGAATAAACTAATAAGCGTAGAAAGTAAAAATGATAATAAAGGCTTATTTGAATAATTTATCTAAGTTAATAAGCAAAAATGAAAGTAGGACCTGTACGAAATATCATTCCCTATCAGACAAAACGATGTCTCGCATTAGTCTAAAGTGAGATGAGGGCACGTTTATGCTAAGAATGGTAGTAATTGGTCAAACAGAAGACCAAATCACGGGAGATTTTGATAAAGGGCGCAACTAGATATTATTTGGATGAAGGGCTAGTACCAACAGCATTTCCTCTATATTTTCTATGGACACACAGTGATCTCACATTAGCCTGAAGTGAGATAAGGGGCACACTTTGCTGGATGTTGGAGGTAATAAGAAGATCCAGTAGGTGGAGCAAAAGGTAGCATGAGCATGGTGGTAGTTACACACGCATCTTCTATTTGCGGGTGCTCAGTAACAGCTATGAGTTCCAAGCGCTTAGTATGGGTGTCTTTAGTAGACACCATTGCCTTCTGTGTAGGTAGCTATATATGTCGTCTTGGCCATAGTAACATTTTGTGTAGAGAGTTATATAGCGGCTGGTCCACAGAAAGGTATTATAGAGTAGTAGACCGATCAAAAAGGGTAGAATTAGGGTTACATCCTAATTACAGGATTAGAAATTCAGCCTAATCAAAGAAAAAAATTAGGAACACATGCAAATAATAAAAGTTAACCTATCGTATAAGTTGAGCAATATTTAATCGTACATATTTTTAGTTTATCTCTTTCCTATTTCCTTTTGTTATCCTTCTTTATGCTAGAACTGTTGTAGAGTCTACTACTTTTATCTTGCTTAAAGACTCTAGTAATTACTATAGTTCACCAAAATTTTAGTCGGACCCACTCCTACATTTTCCCCTTCCCCTCATAGGCAATCAAGGGAGAAGTCAATAGATTGCAATTGCTTGGAGATTTCTTGGAGGAGTTTGCTACCATGTATTTCTTTTCTTTCAGCTTTTGTTCTTTCTATGTACTGGCTTATTATGAGGGATTTTATGTACTCTGACTTGAGACTATGAATTTTTTAAGACATGATGGTTTTTTAGATATGGATGTTGTATTTGGTATTAGACTTATTTATGAAGCAGTTATGAAAGTTTTATTTTAAATAAGTTATTATTCTAGTTTTCATTGTTTTTACATAGTTTTGTCTTGTGAATCTTAGTTCTATTAGTTTTTTATACCTACAATGCACCACACCATTTAATGTGTCCTTTTGAGTATATTAAGGGGTGTGAGGTGTTTCAATTGGTATTGGGGCCTAAGTTTACAGGATTCCTAAAAATTTATTTTGAAAATGAACTATTTCTCCAAAAATAACTTGTTTTAAAAGTATTTTCCAAGGAACTCCTTGAAATATCCAAGTACAAAAGAGTTTTTATAAAAATCCCCTCAAAGTACAATTCAACCTTCTTTCTATTCTTTCAAGCCTAAGTTTTCTTTTCTTTGCAAAGTATGGCTGATAGGTTCCGTAAAGTTATGGTACCAGAAGTGCAAGGGCAAATTCCCAATACAACACTGGTAGGTGGAAATCCCTTTAATCCACCTACACCAGCTGATTTTCCCAAGCTATGCAAGGACTTCGCTAGTAAAGGGGTAGAACATTTTCTAGCACGGAGGATTTCAAGGAGACACGAGCTAGGTTGGAAGATAAGGAGCAAAACTTTTGGCTGTTAGACTTGGAAGACCAATAGAGAGTTCAGATTGTATCTTCACAATCGAAGGGAGAGCTTAAAGTGGTTCCTAATTCAACAAGGGAAGGCCCTCCGAAGCAAATCAAGCGAGGAGTGAAGTGCTATAGTTGTGGGGTGACTCACAAGTATAAGCTTTGAATGCAGCCCCTTCTAGTAGTGGACCAGATAGAGGTAGGAAAGTCACCAGGGAGTTGATTTCTATTTTTGATTTTCCCATTCGGACGCATTTCGATTCTGGAGCATCACACCCTTTCATTTCGAGTTCTTTATTTGATTGTTTGCACTCAGATGTCTCTTTAAAAGTTGACCTCTTTGTTGTTTCAAACCCCATAGGAGGATCTGCACATTTACCTATGGTTTGTAGGGTTTGAAATTTTTTATCATAGGCGTAGAGCATGACTGCGACGCCTATGTGTTGGGATTTTTGGGGTATGGAATGCTTGTAGGAATGGATTGGCTATCCACTTATGAAACAATATTAGACTATGAGAGGATAGTTGTTAGACAAGAGACAAACAGTAGTTGGACTCTCGAAGATTCTTGCGACCCATAAGAGTCAGTCATGTTGAGCTTATTTTATCCCCTCGATTCATCATTAACAGAGTTACATTCAGTTCCAATCTTCAGAAATTTCCTAGACGTCTTTAAAAAGGTGCTTTCTTGGGGCATAGAGATGGTCTACACATGGTAGGAGTTTAAGAAATGGTTTTGTTTTTTAGGTTCGAATTATGAAAATCCAAAGAGAAGCAGGAAAAGGTTGGAGATGTACAATAGATTTAGTTGATAAGGAAACAAGAAAGCCCATGTGTAGATAATTGAAAAAATTATAATTGTTTCATATAAGTTTATTTAATGGTAGTGCCTTAGAGTAAAATTATAAGCATCAAAGAGAAATTGGAGTAAAAGACTTTGGTAAGGAAATGAGATTACTAAAATTTAGGAAGGATACTCCTTGGGTAATAAGTAGAAAACCCACTTTATATCTAGCCCAATAAAATTGTTAGAATTTAAAAAGTTGAAAAGTATAATTGTCAATGTTTTAAAAGTAAATATTGGGTCTTTTTGAAAAATGACCTGAAATTTAAAATTGGTTTCAATATGATATAAATTTTGTTGAAAATGTGAAATTCTTTTTGAAGAATTATAGAGCATATATAGCTCACTAGATTCTTTGTAAGTAAACGTAGATTTTAAATATAAAAACATAAAGTGTATTAAATATCGAAAACATAGGTTACAATATCTACGGTTGTAATAGATGTTTTCATGAAAAATAAAAGGAGCATGGACTATAACACTATTGTTGTAGTAGATGACTCCCAAGAGGAATGTTTTTACATAATATGTGAGGTTTATTAGTATTTATTTTTAATTAAATTCGTACACTAGTATTTTTGGGTTATAGTAACGGTGTTTTATGCAACATTCGTTTTAACCCAAATAAAGACATATTTTAAAAAGGTAATTTCTAAGAATAGAAATAAAGTAATTTGTGAATACACCTACTATTTAAATAAATATAAGAAAATGTCTATCATAGGAAAGTATAAATTAAACATGCTTTAATCAATTGGAATGAAAAGAGTAATGGTATAATTTTCTATAAAATCAATAAAAATGTTTTGTGCAAGTCACAAGGAATATATGAAAGAGATGTACAAGGTATGGGAAGCACCATATTTTGTATAGTCTATTTCAAAAATATAAAATAAATTTCTTATAACTCGTCATAAACATGAAGTCCTCTTTTAAAAGGTTCATAGAAATTTTAGTGTTAAGAATTTCTCATTAGAGAAAGTAGTTCCAATACTTTAAGGTATGAGGCTATTAGGTACATTAAGAAGATGATTTGAAAAAGGGAATTTTATAGATATTTTAAAAGAAAAATGGTTTGATGAAAAAGTAAATAATTTTTTGAAGCAAAAAGCTTAGTATCGGTTGAATTTAATAATCGCATTATTTTATAAAGGTCTTCAAAAGAAAATGTGGAATAAGTTTTGGATTTAAAAAGTTTCCCCTCTAGGTTTGGGAATTAATGTAAATTCGAAAAGCTATCCGGATGCAAGTTCAGAAAAATAAAATATTGAGTAGTCAAGTATTTTTGAATTTAATAGAAACTGAAAAGATAACGCTTTTAAAGATAGAGATTTTGGCATTAGATGTTCTAAAATTTTTATAAACCTTAGTTTTAAAACAAGGTGATACCAAACTAAACTCTTAAAAGTGGAGTGGGAAAGAATTATTTCCTAAGAGTAATGGAAAAGGTGTAAGAAGATAGCAGTAATTACTTTTAGAAGTAATAATGGAAGTTTCCATAAAGTGTATAAGACAAGTAAGAACCTAGGAGTGTTGATTCATGAAGAACAGTAAAATGAAATTAGTGGAATTCATATAGTAGTAGTTTTCAAGCTACCATTGGAGTGGCACCTTTTGAACCTCTTTATGGAAGACTGTGAAAGTCGTCTTCGCATTGGATAGAGTCAACAGAGGGATTGCCTTGACTGATATAGTTAAGGAGACTTCGAAGAAAATTCATATCTCATATCCGCGTTTCTTTGATAGTAAGTTTCAGAATTTCTTATTTCCATCCTTAATTTTGAATAGATTTTTTTCTTTATTATCCTTTTGGAGGGTAGAATTTAGGATTTAACCTATGGATGGTAGGATTTGACGTAGACATGTTAATAGAACATGTTATGAGTGATGTTTGCTAGTGGATGCTAATGGACGTATATACTTACACTAGGCACTATTATCATTTAAGGATCGGCCTAACTAGGACACTAAAGCATATGCATATGGATGTGTGCGCATTTGTATTTTAATTTTATTTTCATGGTTGCTATAAATGGATGATTATCACATGATTGTTGCATTTGGATGGTGATTATAGCATGCGTATAGAACTATCAGATACCATTAGGGAATTTGCATTCATTTGGACACATGGCACGGACATTATTGCATAAAAGGAGGTCGGCTGAATCAATGGACCGCCTAATCTTTTGCATAAGTTAGAGACACTGATACTACACTATTTGCATAAGTATCATAAATCGCATTAGAAAAACCTAAGGACAGTGGATGTAATGGGTAATGATTGAGTAGTTGGTTGTAGAACTTTGATGAAAACATTTATTTCATTCTTCTATCCTTAGAGATTTCTAGGACAAAATCCCTTAAGAAGAAGAGAATGTAACAACCCGAAATTTAAGGAAAAATTAACAAATAATTATAAGTGAAAGAAATAGTGTTTATAATTAGAATTCGTTGAAATTAGTATTGAAATCAATTAGCGGTAGATTTATTGAAATGTTTCAACTAGAAAGGAAAAGAGAAATTAAATTGTGATGATTAAGTTTAATATAAGAACTTGCATATGTGTCAAAATGGAATGAACATTTTAAATAGAAATAAATGCATGTTTTGATTGAAATAAACTTTTCATTTTTGAATATATGTATTGTTTTATAAACAGGGAGTTTGTTTTTTAAAAAAGGAAAAAAGGGAAAAAATAATATACAAATATAAATATAACAGTATATTTGAAAAGAAGGCATCCAGTTTTATAAATTTGAAAAGTGAAGATGACGATGTTCAAATGAGATGGGTTATTATGAATGAGGTAAAACGTAACCATATGTTTATAACAAAAGAAGGCATTTAATAGAACAAACGTTATATTTCAAAATGAAAAGGCAAGAATGTATTATGGAAGAACTGCATTTCTTAGTTAATAAGGAATAAGGTACTGTTTGGTTTCTGAACATAAAAACATTTATACTAATTAATTAATGTAATTGATTGCCTAATTTAAAGGTAAAGAATAAGGTTACTAATTAATACGCAACACATATACACGTTTGTGGGCATATGTTATTTATCTAATTACAACAGATGTGAATATGGAAAAAAAATGTTGATATAACAGTTCACATGTTTATATAATTCAGATGTAAATGTGGAAAGATATTGATATATTGTTTATTTATTTATTTTAGACATAAAAATGTAGTTTAAATGGGATGTTGAAACTGAAATGAAACATGCGAATAAAGAGAGACGCATGGAAATTTGACCTGAAACAAAATGCACAACTTAGAAATTAATTGAGGAGAAGAAAACATTATTTGTAGTTTGTATATTATTGAGGGTGTATTTAATTGAATTAAATATAAGATAAAGTGCTTACAAGGTGCATTGTAAGATTTGACGCAACAATGAGTCAGCAGAAGTCTCATACACATTGTTTTGCATTTTTTATTCCATCTGGTCGTTCCGTGCTTCCATCTGATGGCTCCTATTCAGCCTATGACGTGGTCGCATCATATTCAATTCCCAAGTCCCACGGTCTGAGATCCACTTCTACACTACAAATAAGACCCTAGGCTTAACACTTCTTCTCATTCTAGATTTTCTCCGCTTGGGTTCACATTTTCAGAAAGGGCCCTAAAAGGAATAATTTTTCAAGGAGAGAATCTTTTTAATAAAAAATGTTTACAATCCCAAGTGGATCCGTGAAGACCAAAAGGGAAGAGCTAAGAACAAGAGGTGAGTGATTGTAATTATTTTAAGATTTCTTTACACTACTACAAAACAGGCCATTTGCATCGGTTGTTTACCCCCCTTTTGCATCAATTCAACAACCGATGCATATGCAACCAATGCAACAGGCTTAACACTTTTGCATCAGTTCTCAAACCAATGCAAAAAGATCCTTTTTGCATCGGTTGTTACAACAACTGATGCAAAATATCATGGTTGATTGCTTAGACACGGCCCCCTGTTGCATCGGTTGTAATGAAAACCGATGCAACAAAGGAACTTGTTGCATCGGTTGTTGTTGAAAACCGATGCAAACTAATCCCTCTATTGCATCAATTTTTTATAACAACCGACGCAAACTAATCCCCCTATTGCATCAGCTATTTATACCTGATGCAAACAAGTCATTCTCAGAAATCATTATTACAGTACTCAAATAGACTATATATATATATATATTATTGATTATAACAAACAATTATTGCATGGAATATTACAATCATTCAAAATTAAATTTGATGGCAAATACATAATCAGATTTAATAAATAGCATAAGTGCACGGGTTAATACATAATCAGATTTAATAAATACAGTCACTCTTAGATTTAATAAGTAGTATATTCAGAACTCTTCTCAAAATGTCTGAAGATGGATACAACACTTACAAGAACCTTTTTTTCTTTTTCTTTCTTAATTTCAATTTTTTAAGCAAGCCATAAGCAATACTTGCCTCAACTCCAGCAGGCTTGATTTGTCCAATTGCTTTTGCAGCCCCAAGTGTTGCTGCAGAGCCACGCATATCGAATTTCATGATATCAATAGATGTTCCTGCACCAACCTTGATGTTGTAGCCACCACTGTTATAAACAAGAAGAAAAAATATAATAAAATGAATTTCACTTTATGTGTTACTATTTATCATTAATAAAAATCAAGTTAATAGAGTGGTGGTCAAACATATAGTCCAGCGAAAACATAAATGGCATATTTAAAATCCCTATGTCATTGATCCATATAATGTCTTTTGTTGTTGATTACTGAACTGTGTGTCTGAAATATTCAAGTGCCTGCACAAGTTTCTACTTCAAGTTCTTCATGTAGTTCAGTAGTCTATTTTGATTAGTACCTTGGCAAAGGCAATGCGCTTTTCAGTCTCTGTGATTTTATCAAACATGAGTGGTCTATTTTGATGTCAAGTGATTTCTGTCAAATTTCATCCCAATTTTCCATTTTTTAGTCACCATAATTCTTGAATTAAAGGTTTAAGGACCACCTTGGATTATTAAATTACAGTCGTCCTTATCATCAAATTTGATTAGAAACAAACCATTTATCTCAAATCCCTCTTTGGTTTCCAAAAACCTATTCTATATCTTTTAAAATGCAAATAATATGGCCTGGACCCGAAAACATGAATAGTTAAAGAATTACCCCCATTTAGTTTTTGATCTAGCACGTACACTTTCTGGTGGTTATGCCCTTCGTTTGTTCTTTGGTTGGTAGTAATTCAGTTGTTTATCCTCTTCTCCATTACATTTTTCCTCGGCTACCATTTCTGCCCACGTTTTTCCTTTTCTCGCATTTTTTCCATGAGAGAAATCAACCTTTGCCTGTGCATAATCAGTTGTTAATTAAGAAATTAGTTATTAAACATAACTCCAAATAGTACATTAAACAAACCACCAATCCCTAAACCTGCCTACAAAAAATACCATCATTTGCGTTGCATTCAATTTGCTAAACGAAAATGCTAAAAAAGCATAATTGATTAACCGAAGTACAACCATTTTAGTCCATCATTAGAATTTGAATATGTATTCATAAATGAAACTAAAAGAAATTAAAATCATACAACTTTTGCAATATCATGAAGTACAGGCACGATGGTCCAATCCTATAAGATAATGTTGTATTAAAGCAAACAAATATTTATTGCAACTCATTTTTTTTTTGATGTGCCAACATCACCTTAAAAACACACAATCAGTTTTCCAAGTATCAAACTAAAAAAAATACACTATTTTGGATAAGCCGTAACAGATTTAACACAAGTTTGAAATTTTGTCAATATTCTAGTTAGTAGGAAGGTCTGAAAAAAATAATCAGTTTTCCAACTATCTAATTAACAATTCGGTACAAATTCTGATTAGCAGGATGTCTGAGGAAAAAAAAAGAAAAAATCCCACCTTACCGATTAGTATCCAATTAAAAGTAGATGCAAAATAGGTGACAAGTTCCAGCTCAGATAGACTCAGATATATTCAAACATTTAACCTGAAGTAAGATATTCACCTGAAATATCGTCTGCAGAAGCAGAATGGACATGGAGAATGTGAAGAAGCAAAATGAAGAGGAACCTACAACCAATTTGCTTGAACATTTGCAGCAGCGAACTTTTCTTATAGCTACGTGAAATTAGCTTTGAATTTTGAGGCCAGAACGAAAAAGAGAGTAGCAGATAGTGCAGGCAAAATTATAATTCAAATTAGAAGATTTAAAATAAGTCTATACCAAACAGGCTCAAAATTACTCTTAACTGACATATCTGATGGTGATGTGCAAATGTAGAATTTGGGGTTACGATATCACTTTACAGGGCACCATACCTTGTAGACATAGATGTTGAAGAGAGAAGAATACTGAAACTAGATTCAATTTCGAGAAATAGCAGCAGTGAGATTAATAAAATTCATCTTTCATTTCATGGTATCAGAGCTAGTATAGCCAAAAGGCAATTATCAATCAGAAAAAAAAGGTGATTTTTATCCTTCTCCCTTCAGAGCATTATCATCACAAGGGGGTATACCGATCTTTTAATCATCTAAATATCAAATTCTTACCAATTCTTGCAAACTGTGCCATCCTAGAAGAGTATCAGATTAGAAATCTTCATCTCCTCATCTGGTTGCACTGATCTTGATAACTAGAGTCCACTTTGGCTGCAGTATTATCACTGCCTCGCCAAAAGCATCATCTTCTTGATCTAGATCTTCTCACCTGATTGCTCTGCATCCATAACTATTTGCTGCAAAATTATCATTGCCTCGCCAAGGTGCCGCTTCACCGATCAAGATTTCAGACAGCAGGGTTCTTGACCCATCATGGCGAATCAAGATGATGATGCCACCTCTGTCAATACAGTAAACAGGTCCAGAAATGGGCAGAGTACTGATCCAATCTTGATCAGACCTAAAAATCAATTCAACATGATAGCTACACTTATCCAATTATATAACATGCAATAAAGACATGAGTGCACTTAATTCATGAAATATTCTTTTAGAAGCAACTGCAGATTCTGACAACGGTTCTGGAACCATAGGTAGCAATAATGTAGTAGCATTTTAAAAAAAATAAATGATGAACTATATACATTTTAGACCTTTTGGACTTTAATCTTCTGTTACAGACATTCAAAACAGTAAGATTCATATAAGTATATGTGTGTCGGTACATTAGAAAAACTTTTGCTAATTAGATCAAACTTTTTCATGAATATCTTAAGATTCATGTATCTAGCATCGGTTATAGGACTATTTGTTTGTTGAATATATCCATTCAATTAGTAAATATGCATTCCTTCATAAGAAAAAACAAAATTTTATATATAAATCAAGAGTTCAGTTGTTGTAACAACTCATTATTCTTAGTATGGTCATATATTTTGTTATAAAAACCTTTTATTTCCATTAAATGACATTGTTGCTGATTTCAGTTAACAATGATAGTGTGGCAGCTTCTACTCATAAATAATTAAGATAGACGGTCATACTAATTGTTTGCTGATCAATATGCTTAACACACTGGACAACGACTATCTAAGTGGATCCCCTAGTTAGATAGACGGTCCACTATAGATAATCTCTTGTTCACCGTTTTATATGCACACATTGCCATTTTCTTCGCATTTAATTTGGACCAAATAACTTGATGCCAGTCCACTAAATCATCCTTTTATCTAATAGAGTTCCACACTGTAGAGAAATTAAATTGCAGTTTGTTGTTAATCTCTCAGATATCAAATTCAAGATGTATGTTAACAGTAATAGGCTCTATGTACTGTTTAGCCTCTCTAGCCTCGGGTAGAATTTTTGGACATACTGTATTATAGGTATAATTTTAGAGAAATTTTTTCCAGTTGAAAACATAGCTGCCACGTGCCATCCTAAAATATCTATCAAAGATATGTGGTTAATCCATAGGTTTCACTATTTACAATGACTCTATTAAAAAATATGGCTGCATATTCTCTATTTCTCATCATATGTTTAAATGTGACTGAGTAGTTGTTGTTGATCTGCATAGCTGATTATTTGAATGAATATATCTGTTAGTCATCCAAGTGCTCCATAAACATTTCTTTGTGAGTAGATTCTAGTTAAGTTTGATGCTTGCAGTGGTTCCAAGATCTGCTAACCTTCTTAAACCAATGCCCCCCTCACATTTAGGTCTGCAAATAGTATTCTAGGAAATTCTATGTGTCTTTCCCCCTAGAAAAAATTAGCACATAATGATTCTACTTAATTATTGTTGCTGATTTCATTCTATAATATGCAGTCTCATCAAGACGATTATTGAAAACCTGTAATGGGAAGGAGTTAACTTAGCAAATAAAACAAGTATGTATCTTTAGAATATTGTAGCTTTTGGCAGCTGGCTATGCTTTTGCCTTTTTCTCAAATGCCAAAAACCGAGCGATACAAACCTCAGTTGGAGGAAAAACTCAAATTTAAAGGTCAATTAACATAAAATTGCCATATCCCAATCATGAGACCTTTATTCCTCAAGTCATTTATTTCTTGATTTTAATCGTACCTCAATATTTTGAGAAGGGAAATATGCATACTAGGTAGTTCAGCATTCAGGTGATGTTGACTTTGATCAAATCAAAATCATACCTGCACAAACAGAGACCGCCTGAGTTGGAATATAAACTGAGGGAAGATCGATAATTTTGGTGATAAGCTGAATGAAGATGGATTATCTTCCTGATAGTCTCCAAATTTGGAGCATACTCGAATAGTGACCGATCAAGCCATCTAATGGGGTCAAAATCAGCCTACAACAATAATTATGAGAAAGGATAATTGTTTATACTGAAAATAATGGCCATGCATATGATCATTCGAGCAAACATCAATTTTTACATCATCATTTTCACAAACACTGTCAGTTAGCATCGGAAAATACTAATTTAAAATCAAAATATGAAGGTTAGTCTAGAGTTCTTCTACCGGATGCAATTGTAAAACTAAGAGAATGTTGGAAATGACAAATATTGAGGTTTACAGTTTTAATCATACAATAGTTCAAAAATAAAAAATAAAATTTGAGATATTATACAAGTCAAGAGACGCAGGAAGCAAGCATACATAAATACACTGTTGTCCATATACGTTGACATTTCAAACTGTACGTATTCTTGAATAAGCCAATGTGTGTAATCCAAATTTAATATTTGGATGGCACTAAAAACATTATAGCCATTGGATCCAAACTATGATAAGAAAAGGATACTAAACCAACCAAGTGACTCGAAACACGCACCAAAGTCTGGCATAAAAGTAGATTACTAAAAAACCAAGCTTACATTAAGACTTTGAGCTTAAATTTCTTAGCAGTACGGCACATAGTTGCTAAATGTAGTTTCATATTATTTATGCAAAGCCAATAAATTATGGAATCAGAGTAACATGCATTTCATAATCATATCGACGGTCGAGACCACATGACAATTCAAATTATATTATATACCGTAGTTTAAATTTTTGGTTAATAGAAAGTTTCATTAACAAGGTGAAGAATAACTACCTCAGATTCCATCTTAAAAGAAACCAATCGTGCCATAATAGCAGCAGCAGCTTCTTGATCAAATCCAGCCATTAGGTCCTACAAAAGATTCAGAAAGCATGAGGAACATAGAGACAATTCCAAACGAGGAAAAAAAATAGAAAAAAATAGTACATACATAAACGAAAATGGATGCATTTATTACAAATATATACAAAATTACAGAAAGACACATCAAGAAAGGAAAATCAATCCCAATCATGAAGGTACTCAGTGTTCAGTGTAGCTTGAAACATGTCAGCATGTACATATGTGAGAACACGGGTCCACTTAAGTGGTGACTATGAAAAATCAATGTAGATATGGTTGCCAGTCATTTAATTCCCTGCAATTTTAATTGTCATTTTGGATTATATTCCTTACAGATGTGGACTATTGGGTTAAGATCAAGTATGAAGTTATTTGTTGAAAAATAGGAAAAATGTTATTTAATCAGTAGCAATAAATTTCGGATCCCAATTGTTAATTACAATCTTTACCTGTCTGTTTTTATTTATTTTTTTCTCCTCCTTTGTTTCATTCATGGCTTCGGTATAACATCTAATTATTTTCAAATACAGGGAGCTGTTGCATTAAATATAATGGACTGATAATTTAAAAGAAGACCCATAAGAGCAAGGACACGCAAAGTAATAGCTAGTCGTTGTTCGTATATCTATCTCTAAACATCAATGATAAGTTCTCTAATTGCAACTAACTTCACTAAAAAGACATTAATAAAGCTATAATAACTTGAACAGTACCAGCACCAGCTACCCATAGTATTAGCCAATGAAATGAAACATATACAGCTCGGTTAGACGATCGTAACCAATCCACTTCAGCATCGCCAATATTTCGACCCCTTTCGATCAAAGATGGCAGTCGAAACCCTAACTTTAGCCTATTGGGAGAAACAGATCTTGTAAGCATCGACGCCTCCATCGTCGTCTCAAGGTTGATCGACGATCTCAAAACAGGCGTCAACGTCGAAATTCCTACACCTCTCTTTTTTGACCCCAAAACAAACGAAATTACCTGAACAAAATTAGAGGAAATTAGGGTTTGAGATGAGAGAGAGGAGAAGAAGGTGAATGAGAAAATGGGAGAGGAGTTCGGTTGATTATATCATGGATTTGGTTAAGGTTAGGGTTTTTTTGGGAAGTAGGCGAAATACTGGAAATGAATGAAAAAATAAGCGGCGAAATACTGGAATCAACGAAAGTGCTTAAAGAAAGGGAAGCAAATTAATTTAGTTGCATCTGTTCACTTTATAACCGACGCAATTTCAACTATTTGCATCGACGTATTTGCATCCGTTGTTGGTGACAACTGATGCAAAGTTGATTTTTTTTATTACCTATTGCTTTCTACGCACCAATTGCATCGGTTATTAAGACAGAACTGATGCAAATAGTTCTATTTGCATCAGTTTTTACTTCAACCGATTCAAATGAGACGATGCAAATGGCCTGTTTTGTAGTAGTGTCAAGTAATTTAAAATAATAGTGTTACCAATAGTTATAGTTTTACTACGATTTTTGTAATAGCCTTTTCAGTAGTTTATTTACAGTCTTTAGAATTATTTTCAGTCTATTTCCTTTTAGTTATTCTTTTCAGTAATTTTAATTTATTTATGTTAACTATAGTTTTTCCAATTATTTATAGTTTATTTACAGTATTTTAGTTCTTTACCATTATTTATAAGTTATTTACATCTTCTTTATATGTTTTGGATTTTCTTCTATTTTCAGTTTTCTTTTATTCCTCCTTCTTCTTCGCGTAAGGATTATAATAAGATTAACGTGAACATGGATTAAATTGTAAGAAAACTGTAATAATGGAATATAAGATGAATATTATAAAGATTGTAAAAAAACGGAATTAAGACTAAACTATGCCTAATTATGATATTAATTGCACTGAATTAAAGAGATTGGCATATTTATAATTATGAGATGTAAACTATAAAGACTGTAATATAAGTGGAACTGGACTGAAATTATGCCAAATTATGATTAGAATTGGATTAATTAATTGGCTTAGTTATAACGTAGAATTATAACTAAAAAGAGTAAAAGAAGAAAGGGCTTATTTTCACACTTAGACTTTGGTTAAGTAACAAGCTTGATTATAATGTAGGTTATAATAAAAAGAGTAGAATGGGGCTTATTTTAAGACTTGGAATAAATTAATAAACATAGAAAGCAAAAAATGATAATAAATTCTTATTTAAATAATTTATCTAAGTTAATAAGAAAAGATGAAAATATGACCAGTACCAAATAGCGTTCCCTTTTAGACATGGTGTCTCACATTAGTCTGAAGTGAGATGAGGGCTTGCTTATGCTAAGAATGGTAGTAATTGGTCAAATACTAGTCCAAATCATGAAGGATTTGGATAAGGAGGCGCAACTAGATATTGTTTGGATGAAGGGCCAGTACCAACAGCATTTCCCCTATAGTTTCTATGGACATGTGGTGATCTCACATTAGCCGGAAGTGAGATGAGTGGCATGCTATGCTGGAAGTTGGAGATAATAAGTAGACCCAATAGGTGGAGCAAAGGGTAGCATGAGCATGGTGGCAGTTATATGTGCGACTTCCATTTGCGGGTGCTCAGTAACAACTATGAGTTCCAAGCGCTTAGTAAGGGTGTCTTTAGTAGACATCATTGCCTTCTGTGTAGGGAGCTATATATGTCCTTTTGGCCGCAGTACATTTTGTGTAGAGAGTTATATAGTGGCTGGTCCACAGAAAGGTATTATAGAGTAGCAGGCCGATCAAGAAGGGTAGAATTAGGGTTACATCCTAATTACAGGATTAGGAATTCAGCCTAATCAAAGCAAAAATCAGAAACACGTGTCGTATAAATTGAGCAATATTTAATCGTGCTTATTTTCAGTTTATCTCTTTCCTATTTCCTTTTGTTATTCTTCTTTATACTGCAATTGTTGTAGAGTCTATTACTTTTATATTGCTTAAAGACTCTAGTAATTACTATCATTCACCAAACTTTTAGTCCGACCCTTTCCCCTTCCCCCATAGGCAATCAAGGGAGAAGTCACTAGATTGCAATTGCCTGGAGATTTCTTGGAGGATTTTGCTACAACGCATTTCTTTTCTTTCAACTTTTGTTCTTTCTATGTACTGGCTTATTATGAGGGATATTATATACTCTGATTTTGAGACTATGAATTTTTAAGACATGATGGTTTTTTAGAAATGGATGTTGTATTTGGTATTTGACTTATTTATGAAGCAAATATGAAATTTTTATTTCAAATAAGTTATAATTCTAGTTTTCGCTGTTTTACCTATTTTTGTCTTGTAAATCATAGTCTTTGTTTGTTTTTTATACCTAGCACCACGCCTTTTAGTGTGTCCTTTTGGGTATATTAAGGTGTGTGGGGGTGTTTCAATGTTCATAACCATGAGTATTGAATCGATACTTGCCCTTAAATGTTCCTAATAAAGCTATGGCGATAATGGGATATTGATACTTCCATTTAGACTAGTGTACGTATTGTATTATACAAGATGGACGGTAAATTAATTGCCATTAAGGATAGTAAAGGGTTACATATATGAAGTTGCTTCGAACAATTACAGAATGACGCAATAAGAGTCTTTTATAGGTTAGTTGTAAATTAAAACAGATTATCTTAGACGAAAATGTGCAGTAGTCATTTGACTTGAGAACACTATGAGTCTTAAGTGTCTAACCTCCACTTTGACTACAATCATCACATGGCAACAATGGTCATGTCAAGGTTATAGTTAGGGATAAGTTAAACCACTTGAATTGAAACAACAGTGAAGAGAGGATTTGTCTCATTCAAATAGAAAGTTAACATCATCGTAAATGGTAATCAAATGAAAGTTAAAGTCTTTGGCCAAAGAAAAGCAATAAATTTTATTAGATTGAACCATGCACTTTAATGTTGGACTTCGTAGTTAACTAAAGATATTAGTAAACTTTTTACTGTTGACCATGCTTTATATATTTAAGTGATACAATGAGGATAAAGGTTGGTAATTGGTAAACTTTTTACTATTGACCATGCTTTAACTAAAGATATTAGCAAACTTTTTACTATTGATCATGCTTTAGATATTAGGGTGTATCTTAAATGATTAGAAATTGACTTTCACCTAGATGTTTTGTAAGCAATTGACCTCGTATCTTCATCATGCTTCAACAACGTCCATGCATGCTCTAACATTCAAAATGTTTAAATATTACTGAAGGTTGAGTCCAAATTAGGAAGTCACTTAAATTTAGTTGTCAGCATATTTTTCAATTTAGCTCAATCTGATTAATTTATATTTTAATAAATTAAATAAAAGGAAATAACATTAATATTACATTAATTATTGGAGGCTTTTAATTGTTATTAGTGGGATTAAAATTAACTGAAAATTGTATATAAAGTGTTGTATACATTTTTAATTAAATGAATAATGCTAAAATAGTAATCAAATATATTGATTATTAATAATGATGGTTGAAAGGTTTATAGACTAGAAATGTATATCGATTAACCCACTTGGTCTGAAAACATACATAATTGTCATGTGTGTTATAACTGGATGATGAGTTAAAACTTTGTTGAGATAGATATTGCTAGGTATTTTGGTTATGCAGCCTTATTAGCCATACGAAAATGAATATCTATGTATATAAATATATTATTTTTGAAAATTTAATTAAAGTTTATTTATTAATAGATATAATAAAGTATTTGATAGAGTCTTTAATTTCAAATTTCAATTCAAATATCTAATTTGATTTGGTAAACTAGATTCAAATTTAAAGCTAAATCTGAAATAAAATTCAAAATAAAGTTATTTTGACTTTATTGCATTTGAATTTATATATAGGTATATATATTTATATATTTGTATATATAAAATTAAAATTTGAAATTTGAAATTAATTATGTTATATATATATACAGACACATATATTTGTATAAAATAAATTAATATATATAAGTTTATATATTTGCATATACATATATATATATATATATAATTTTATAAAATTGTAAGTTCAAAATATACGTGTGTGCTTATGTTTTGGTTATAAAAATATTTTTTTATTATAAATCGCGAATAGTTTTTTGATTGTTCATAAAATGCATTATTGAAAAATTTGTTTTTACTAATTTAATAATTAGATTATTTAAAATATAAGGCCGAAAATAATCTTTTACCTAAATTAAATTTTCAAAAACATTTTTATAAAATATTTAATTTAACTTTTTCAAATTTAAAATTGCCATACTATGTTTTAAAATAAATAAACATTATTATATACATACATACACACATACACATACACACACACAATAAACAAATATAAAAAAATTAGTTATGGCTGAAATCATTTTTTACACAATTTTTCTATACAATTTGCTAATTATAACAATACTATGATTAGTCACATAGATTAACTATTATATATTTCAAGCTGATTTAAATAAGTAAACTCAAGAATATATGAAGAAGGTAGGTTTAATTATATGGTCTAATATGTAATGAATAGACAAATAAATTATACCTTAGAGATGAGGCCATATAAAAATACGTTGATCCAAACAGACTCTTTAGATCCCTCTGATATGCATGCTTCTTTGCAAGGGACAGGCATGCAAACACTAGGTTTAATTATAACTGACTGAATGTAAGGTAACAACACTGGAGGGAAGGAGAGAAGTGCTTGCAACCAAATTGGGACGAGGATGATGCAAAAAGTCTAACCGAAAAATGGTGGCTAAAGGTTGAATTATATAGTATGGTCTAGAGAGAAGTATCCTGCATAATTCTCTCTTTCCAATTCAAACATTAAACCACCTTTGGCCCTCTCTTTCAGCCACATGGATCAAGGTCCTTAATGGACCAAAATATCCACTTAACCCATTAACAATTTATTCAATTTAAATTATTATCAATATCGTATATAGAGACACACATATATAACTTTTACACATTTACCCAATAAATTGCTAATAGTACCCCAAACATTTCTAGAAGCTACTCCATTTTACCAAACACGTCCCATACAATAAATTCAATAATAATTGATATTTCACAAATACTAATTGATTTATAACCATTATAAACCAACTAAATCAAGCAGTGTTTCCGAGACTGAACATATTCAGTAGTATGACCCATATGTGTTAATTTAGATAACGATTAATATTTAAGCATTTATAAATACCAATGTACATACCTTATCTTAACTAGTGGCATGATAGTTTGAATTAATTTATCTCTTATATACCTTATTAGTGAAATCCAATTTTACAAATTCAATCGGTGCTTTTTAGTAACAATTAGTTACACCAATTATCTTGGTCATCACTATATCACTTTAGAACTTATAGAATTTGGTTTTTGTCAAAATTCTAATATCGTCCATATTTAACTTAGTTAGTCCATAAAGTAAGTTATTGGTTCAATAATAATATTTTTTTATTAACCACTCTAGGTAGAGATTTTAACTTTGACTTCACTATAGTTGACCGTGATACTAACCTCATATAACTGAGGAGACAAATTCTCTACTAAATAGTATTTCACTTCTATTATATCAACCCGGACCCAACTATAGTCGTTCGATAGACCCACGTCATGATTTAACTATAATCAAAGTGGAGTTTCCAAGTTGAAGTTAAACAGTACTCTCAAGTCGAGAGAATCATATAACATTGTCACTTGAGATTTCTTATTTGACCTAGTCATTATAAACTAATAGGAAACTGTCGGACGAGTCATTCCATAGTTATTTAATAACCATCAGTACATAACATCTGTCCTTAGGCAGCTATGAGTGATACATTACCCAATGTTTGGAGAGTGTTACATAATCTGGACTTAAGAAAGTCTGGATATCCTTTTTCAAAATATCTTGACCAAGAATTTTTAAAATAAATATATTATTTAATATTGTCGTAATTTTCTCATGATCATTACCCCTTGTAATTATTATCACATAACATATTATTTAAGGAATTATATATGAATATGTACTTTAAATTAATTTAATTAATTATACCACTATATAATAAAGTATATTATAGAAATCAAATACCTTTACCACGAACAAGATTGGTTGTAGAGTTATATATGTGTAACAAATTACTTATTTGCCCCTAGGGCATACCCTTAACTCTTTCAGATGATACGTGGTGGAATACGACTACTATAATATAAGAGATATTCAAACAACGTTTCCCATAGAAGTTTGGGGAGATGAATTCTATTTTTGCGCCTACATGAAACAACAAGTACGTTGTACCTACATCTCTCCAAAAGGTTGAATACAAAGCTTTAGGTAAACTTCCGTACCGATTTTAAGACAAATATGAGAATTTCTAGCCCCACGTCTACTCCACCAAGATGAGTTGTTAATGATACTTCATCGTACGGGTCCCAACCAAGGTCAAAACAGGAAACATACCATTCGACCATCATCCCTATTTTGATATAAAATTCCAAAGTATAGTTGATGGGTGTATGCAACATCCAACGGCGTTTACAGTAAATGATAAATTTGGTATATTTTTGCGCACAAGGTCCAAAGTTATAAGATTGGACTATATAACATAGATAAGTTAAACGTTGCTAAAATTTTAATAACAAAGCTAAATAAAGTGACATTGTAGATTTTTCTTATTAAATATTTCTTTAAAAAACTAAAATATAGTTGTCCCTTTTAATAGATCTTTTAATTCTAACGAACATCACATTAATTATAATTTAATATAAATTTAAATCCAATTAAGAACATTAAATTTACTATCATTTGGAAAAAAGCTATAACAATAGTAATTATTAATAACAAAAGCATAAAATAGCCCTTTCAAAACACATTCCCCTTTCTCTTCAACTACCTATTTCATTTCCCTTTCTGGCACCTCTTTCATAAATATTTTTTTACTTCGTCGCAAATGCGTCCTAAATTTGAATAATATTTTTTAATGGTAAACTTAAGGAAATAATAGTAATACTTTTATAAGAAACCAAATAGATAATAAAAATAATATGAAAAAAAAGAGATGCAATTACTTTAGAGTGGTGTGATCATTTTCTTGATCTACATATACTTTTGGTATCCCTTTATTATATTATTTTTCAAGTCTTTATATACTACAATATAAAGTAAAATAAAGATACCATTTTTGTAACGACCTACTAATTTTTCACTTTCTTAAATTATATTTATTTTTAAAATATTCAAATAAAAGTTTTTTTAACATAAATTATGATGTTTTGAATAATAAATAAGAATAGTAAACTTACTTTGAACAAGTATTTACATAAATATACTGTGACGTATGCCCATTTCCTCGACCCTCGAAAACTGACACTAATACATCCATGGTATTCACATGTCGTAGTTCCAAGTGCGAGGAGGCAAAGCATCAGGGGTAAAATGAAATAAAGGTAAAAGATAGGAATACAAATTCTCACATATCATTTAACTCTATAGATAGACAATATATATAGCCACTCTTACAAGGGTACATCAGAGTTATGGTATAAACTAACCCAGCCAGGAAGAGTTATAACTGCCTATTCCCACACTTGAAGGTACAAACAAACTGGACACATTGAAAAATAAAGAGATAGATAGCTAGATATCCACATAAGATGCTCCAGCTCCATGCCCAAAAAATTGCTTCCAAAATGCTTCAGCAAAGTGCTCCTAAAATGATCCTGACTACTTGACTGCCTAGAAAAATAGGGCACCCAGAGTTTAAGAAAAAAGAAAATAAACACTGGGTCAGTCATGGGACTAGTGCGAGAAAACATAAAAGAGTGGATACTTTGAAATCAAATATATCTCATAAGACCATGCCGCTCATAAACACGAATGAAGTTTTTTCCTTATGATAACCAAAACATTTTCTACGTATTTGATATTATTTTTATTGACATTCTTTCAAAACTCTTTTCATGTAAACATATTCAAATAGCCGAAATTGTTAACATTATTAAATTCTAGCATACTAGGCTCTATAACTAGAATACCAAGCTCGTATTAGAGAATGGGTTTTCAACAAATGACTAGGTAAGGGACAACCGTCCGGCAGTACATCTCTAAAGGAATGTACCGAGGCTACAGAACATCCTTACATCTACCAACACAAGATCAGCCTACTTCTTCCAAGATAGTACCGAATACGTCATCAACCCATTCGTTACCGACCTATCTGAGATATCTCTTAGAATACACCACAATAATCAAACCTGAACGTTATAGCGGGTAGAAATATATGTAGAAGGGGATGATCATATCCTAATGGTTGCGAACCACATTGCCTTGCTGCATATATCCAATTTTGGTCATTTTCGAGTGCGAGGTCTGAGGTAACGATTACCTTTCACATAAAAAATAATTTTCCACTTTGAATGCTACATTGCCATTCCAAAATCACACAACTAATTTCTACAAACATATAACTCCTGAACTCGTATGTCTCAGCAAAGAGTGTTAAGCTAAGAGAAGATGCCTTCTCCACCACCAACAGATGATAAGTTTATAGAGATCAATCAATGTGATTTAGAAGTGCAATGTCAGACATTCGTCTATATAAGTTGTCTGGGAACAGGTCAAACCGAAGGCACTTCTCTTATCACATCCTATTTGGGAATCATCCCGAGGATCAGTAGCTACTAGTCCTTGCAATCGAAGATTTTCATAACATAGCACTACTTCCACCATAATATATGATATGGAAATTTCCCGGAGGGTCTATTAGAAAGTAGCCATATATCATGAAAATCTTCATCTTCAGTGATCTTTGCCTTCAACATGTTTTGCTTTTAAAGCATAGGTTAGTTCGAAAAGGTTTTCAAATAAGAATCACCTAAATCCAATCCTTGTCTCTTCGAATCCAATTATCGAGAAAAAAGGTGTTAAGTGTGGGTGATTACTAAACAACATTTCCATTCAGCGTTACCTTTAGAGATATACATATATATCTATAAATTTATTTCATCATACACGGATTTATTAAACCTCTCTTTAAATAATTTTCTTTTACTTCTCAAAAAATATTTCTAAAGGGTATCTTTTCTTTTTTGAAAAACTTAAATATGATCTTTCTAGGGCATCAATCCCTTCGATCTGTTCCACCCCTCGCCAAAAAGGTGAAAACAGAGGCCATGTAAGTTCAGGGCACTGGTTGCTCCATCCCTAATCTTTACGCATACTCCTTTCATCATTAAAAATTCATTTCAAAAAGAATTTGGAAAGAAAACTAAGTTTTAAAAATCATTTTTCAAAATTCGTTGATAAATAATGGAGGAATAGTGATTTTGGAGCCCTGAAGCTCAATTTTTACTTTCTGCGTCTTATAAGTCAAAATTTATAATTTAAAACTCTTTTAATATATTTAAAATAAATTTAAAGAATTTATTCCCTATTTTTAAGAATTTAAAAACAACCATTTAAAAGATTTTACCGCTTTGGTCGTTTAGCCGTCGACGTGCGATTTTTCGAAAAAATTATGTAACGTCCCGTATCTGAAGATCTAAAGCTAAGTGCTATGGATGTTTCAATCATCCACTATATTAACTTTTGGTGACGAAATATGGCAATGTTAATGGTATCCATAATATCATAAGCACTTGAATATGAACAAAATCACGGATTTCCAAAACTAATAGTTTTAGTGATTATATTTCAAAAATATCACATCCAAGTTACAAAAATCACGAACGTAATCCCACACATTGATCAAATATAATTTACAACCATACGCCAAGAGCGACATATGAAGATGCCATCTTGGATGATTAAAGCAACATAGTCATAATTGCCTTAATACACATCAGAAACAATTTAAAAGCAGAATCCCTAAATTAGCTATCCGTCAGCCTCCTACTCATCTGTGGATGCTTTATTCGCCAAAATCTGCTAACCTGAAAACCTAAACTCTCAGCCTTCTCAAATCAAATTTTGAGAACTCGAGAGTTTAAGGAGAAATAAAAACTTTGAATCAGACTTAAAGCCTGGTATGAATAATATCTGTTACATCTCAGTTTACTAATAAACAATGAGACCACGCCGCTTAGCGGAACTTGTTTCCCCTGACTAATATCTCTTTTCAAAACATATATTTTGCAAATCCTTTCCTGCAACCAAACTGGTTAATCAACTGATTATAATAATATAGCAATATCCATGACGCTAAAACAAGAAATGAAAGAGGCTATCTGTCTAAAATCTGAACTATCTGTTCTAAATTCTGAGATATTTGCTCTTTTCTAGATTGTCTGTCCCAAAATTAATTATAACAATATCTTTTATGCTAGATAATGGGCTATTTGTCCAAAAAAGGTATTAAAAAAGGTGGACTAATTGTCCTTAATAATTTAGCAAGGTCTGTTACGCTAATAAATGAACTATCTGTCTATATTAGAGCTGACTGCTCTTTCTGGACTAACTATCCTAGACTAACTGTGCTCTGGGCTGACTGCCTTGAAATGCACCGACTTTCCGAATTTAAAATGAGCTAACTGCTCGAATTTTCTTTTGGGTTAACTACCTTTCAAAATATCTGAGCTAACTGCTCTACAACTGAGCTAACTGCTCTTTAAATTTTCCTTGAAACCTATTCAAAATTATTTATTCCATTAAACAATATATATATATATATATACAAGAAAAATATATCTTTAGCTTTACTCTAAGCTATTTTTTCCATGTTATATATACTTTACTCAAAATAATGTTGATGATGTTCAATAAGGACTGGCTATCTTTTAAAATAAGTTAATGTCCGTTATAACTTAAAATACTTAGGTTATCTGCCTAGTTCTTTTATTCGAAACCTTTGTTTAAAACCCTTAAACAGCCTTTTGAAACATAGAAGGTAACTCCCTCAAAACTATTCATAAAACCCTTTGAAAGTATTAAAGGTAACTCCTTCATATCCTTTGATAAAACTTTTGAAATCATTGTAGGTAACTCCTTCTAAACCTTTTAAAAGCTTTCTTTTCATAAGCTTTAAAACATATGACATCCACCTTTTAAAGCCTTTAAATCTTAGCCTTTCGAAAACATCACACAACTATGCCTTTCGACCTTGTTGGAAGGGTTCCTTTCGACGTCGAAAGGCTTCACCTTCCGACTTCGTCGAAAGCCTAAGATACTTCCTCTATATAACAAACCTTATGAAAGAAATGTACCTCAAAACCTTTCGAAGACATAGGGTTCAATTTAAAACAGGTATAAAAACTTTCAAAACCAATCAAAGTTAACAACTTTGAAACCTTTAAAAAAATTCGACTTAAAACATTTGGATTATGCAAAGGGATCATAAAAACATTAGAGTCGGAAGCAACTGCTTCGAAACCTTTATAAAACCTTTCAAAAACATTTAAAAACAATGAAGTGTTGGTGTTGGAACCAACCCTTCGAAATTAATTGAGAGTGACGACAAATTTTAGAAACAAAAGGTAACCTTTGACTCCATCTGTGTCAAAGGTTAGGAAGCGGCAACTAAGCTTTCGGCCTTGTCGAAAGCTATACCTTTCGACCTTGTCGGAAGGTTTCATTTAAAATAAGAAAGCAAACCAATTGAAACTTTTTCTTTTAAACGTTTGACAATTTCGAAAGTTTTTTGTCGAAAGCTAGCATGCGTATTTTCTTTAAACCAAAACAAAACTTCATCTCTTTCGAAAGCTATAACCTTTCATCCCTAAGCCTTTTGACCTCTTTCAATTTACTATGTACCGGTTGCCTAATACCTTGTGCCTTGACCTAGCCGAAAGGTTTGATATCTTTCAACCTTGTCGGAAGGTCTAGAATGAAGGCGGAAGCTCAAATGAAGGGTTGAAATAGAAGAAAAACTATTTATTTGTACTTTAAAATAGTTCTTTTGTACCACACCCGCCTTGTTTGTCTAAATTTGATTAGTTGTCAGAATTTTATATTCAAAAATATTGTTGACTTTCCTTATTTGGAAATTTGAATAATTTTGAAAAAGCCCCTTTTCTACTTTATAACTATATAAAACATTTAAGTCCCATCCTTAAATATATATAACTAATAAAACACCTTCAAAAATGTTGGAAAATTCCAGAAAATCTATAATATGTTCTCTCCAACATATAAAATTTTCGAATTCAAACTATAATTATTTTTCCTGTAAATAATTTTATAATCCAAATAAACATTTTCTTCCTTAGAAAATTCATGACAATTCCACAAAAATTCAGATAATTCTGAAAATTGAAACCCATCTCTAAAATAACTTTTTAGATCATCATAAAAATTCGCAAAGCTAACGGATGTCATTTGATAGGGTTTTCCTCTTAAAATATGTCATAAAATCTATACGAACATACATAAATCATCAACGTGTGTATATATATCATTTTATCTTTCAAAACATTGCAAACCTTTGCAAATCATTCAGAATTAACCTTAAAACTGAAACCATAAAAATTTAGAGATGTAAACATTATTCACCTTTTGCTTTAACGATTAAGAAGCTTGAGATTTGAACGAGTTTGATTTGAATTTGCTTTCCTTAAGCTTCTCTTTTGTTCCCTATACTTCTTCCTTCGTTAATGGTGGCCGGCCAGGCTTTTAATTTTTGAAAGTGAGAATGAATGTGTGTTGGAACACATGGCCTAAGGAAGATGATATAGAAATGGCATCTTTCCCATAATACCCCTCCTCTATTTCATTTTTAAACTCTTCATTTAATTTATTAGTTAAAAATGCGTGGATACCTTAATTAAATCAAATCTCAAACTCCTAATCAACATTATTTTATTTAGTTTATCTAACTAAATTTTATAAACAATGTTGTCAAAAATCTGGGGTGTTACAGACTCGCCTCCTTAAAGAATTTCATCCTCGAAATGACAATAAGGCTCAAAAAAAAGAAGGTAAAACATACAATCAAAAAAAGTTAGGATAAGTATCTCTAATCCCGCTCTCAACCTTCCAAGTACAGTCTCTGTCATCGTCACTCCACTGAAATTTGACTAATCTGACCGTCTTGGTTCTAAGACTTTTCTCATCTCTCGCAACAATGCGAACTGGCTGCCTCATTATGATCAAGTCCGATTCGACCACTAAATCATCTAGCACTATCGGTGTAATAGTAGTCTCCGGGTCTCTAACACACATTTTGAGATGAGAAATGTGGAAAAACATCATGGACCCCTGCCAAACTGCTTGGTAACTCAAGTCTATACACGAGCTTCCCAATCCTCTCAAAAATAAGAAAAGGTCCTATGAACCTAGGAGATAACTTCCTCGACTTCCCAAGTCTAAGCACGCCCTTCATCGGTGATACTTTGACAATAACCTAGTCCCTAACTAAGAACTCCAAATCTTTCTGTCTCTTATCTGCATAACTTTTCTGCCTGGACTGAGCCTCCTTCATCCTACTCGAATGACCACAATCTTTTATGTTGCTTTTCTAACCAAATCTGGACCAAGAATCAACCTATCCCCGGTCTTCAACCAATAAACAGGAGATTTGCATGGCCTTCCATACAAAGCTTCAAATGGTACCATCCCAATACTAGTCAGATAACTGTTGTTATACAAAAACTCGACTAGATGCAGATGGTCCTCCCATGATCCCTTAAGTCTTCAAGATCTTGTTAACTCTTTTCATTTGCCCATCTGTCTGCAGATGGTAAGCGATACTCATCATAAGCTAGATTCCTGAAACATCCTACAGACTCTTCCAAAACTTGCTAGTGAACAAGGAATCTCTGTTAGTAACTATGCTGCTAGGAACTCCATGCAATCTAATCACATTCTTCATGAAAAACCTTGCTAAAACAAGTGTCGTCCTGGTTGACTTAACCGGAATGAAATGGGCACTCTTATCAATCTGTCCACTATAACCCATATACTTTCATTTCCTCTATTCGACCTTGGTAGCCCTTCTATAAAGTTCATAGAAATAGAATCTCACTTCCACACTGGAATATCTAACGGCTAAAGCAAACTGCTCAGTTTCTGGTGTTCGGCCTTTTCCTACTGGCAATTCAAGCACTGCCTTACGTAAACCTAATATCCTGCTTCATTCCTTCCTAAAAAAAACTCCTCTTCATATCCTGATACATCTTAGTACCCCCAGGATGTATAGCGACCTTCGAACGATGACATTCATCTAAGGCTTCCTTTCTTATGTTTCCTATACTCGGAACACATAATCTTTCTTTATTTCTCAACCACCCATTCTGGTCAAGACTGAAATCTTTCAAGTCGTCTCCCTTGGTTCCTTCCTTTAGCTTATCGATCCATTCAACTAATACTCGATCCTCTATCTGCTTAGAAGCAATCTGCTCGATCAAAACTGGTCGAAATTCTAAACAAGATAATACAACTGTATCACCACTAAACCCTGCCTCGAATCTCCACTGCACTTTTCACTCTACTAATGCTTCTAAATCTTTCCACTCATCCATCATTTCCAACATTGCATTTTAATGTTTCCTGCTAAGTGCATTTGCAACCCGGTTGCCTTTCCCTGGTGTGTACTCAATCCCAAAACCAAAAGCGGTTATGAATTCTAACCATCTCTATTGTCTCTTGTTTGGCTCCTTCTGAGAGAACAAATACTTTAGCGAGTAATGATTTATAAATAGCTCAAACATTTCTCCCAAAAGGTAATTTCTCTACACATTCAAAGCAAAAATCACAGTAGCCAACTCTAAATATTGCGTTGGATATCTGACCTCATGCGGTCTAAGCTATCTAGAAGCGTAGGCAATCACTTTACCTCTCTACATCAACATAACTCTTAATCCAGTTCCACATGCATCGGTATAGACTACCAAATTCTGATTTCCCTCTGGAACAACCAACACAGGTGCATGGGTCAATAAGTGTTTCAAACTCTGGAATGCTTCCTCACACTTATCGGTCCACACAAACTTCACATCCTTCCTCGTAAGACTGGTCATCGGTACTGCTATCTGTGAGAAATCCTTAATGAATCTCCGATAATAACTAGCCAACCCAAGAAAACTCTTAATCTCGATTACTATCTCGTGTCTCTGCCAACTGTTCACTGCTTTGATCTTAGTCGAATCCACTGATAACCCTTCCTCTAAGACTACATGACCAAGAAACTTCACCTCCTTCTTCCAGAAGTGACACTTCGAAAACTTTGCTTTTAGCTGATGCTGCCTCAACATCTTAAGAACTACTCTAAGATGAACCCCATGCTCTCTTTCATCCTTAGAGTAAATCAACATATCATCTATGAAAACAAGCACGAACTTATCCTAGTGCTCTCGGAAAATCCGACTCATCAAATCTACAAAGAAAGCTAGAGCATTCCTCAATCCGAATGGCATAACTAACCATTCATACGATCTATATCTGGTCCTGAATACTATCAAAGGTACACTATACTCTGCTATCCTGAGATGATGGAAACCCATTGCCAAATCCAATTGATAAAATACCTTTACTCCACTTAGCTAGTCGAACAAATCGTCAAACCTTGGAAATGGAAATTGATTCTTTATTGTCCTCTCATTTAACTTAAGATAATCGATACACAGCCATAACGATCTATCCAGCTTCTTAGCGAACACTGCCAGTGCACCCCACGGCGAACTGCTCGGCTTGACAAAACTCTTGCCTTCCGGATCCACTAACTGCACCTTCAACTCCCTCATCTCTAAAGGGATCATCCTGTTTGGCGGTCTACTCACTGGTTTTACTCCCGGAACCAAATCTATCAGAAACTCAATAGCTCGTTTTGGTGGCAATCCAACTACAGGCTCAAACACATCTGCATATTCTCCAACCATGAAAACTCGACTCAACTCATCATCTGCATCCAATTCACCCAACAAAGGAAACACTGCACCACTAGAACCTCCTATGGTGAAAACAATCTAATCGCTACAATCTAGGTGACTAAGAGATATCTTCCTACCTTGGCAAAATATTTTATCATCATACTCGCTTAATCAATCCACACCTAAGATGATCCCAAACCATACAAAATCAAACACATGTAAACTGCACTCAAAAGTATGACCTAACAGGTCAAACTCAAACTGGTCACACCTCAACCCTAGAGTTGCATACGCTTCTATTAGATTCATAACCCATAAGGAAGTAATTAAATATAAGGGTTCAAGGTTAAGCTTATCTATCAAACATCTAGATATAAAAGAATGCAATGCACCAGTATCAAATAAAATGCTAATAGACATACATGAATCTGAAGTGTTCCCCCAAGAACTGACTTTCCTTTCTCCTATGCTGTTGGCTTGGAAACGGCAGGCTCTAATGCATACACCTTGCCCTTACCGTCTCTAGTGGGCTCCTTGCACTGGTTCTTATAATGGCCTATCTGGTCACGGTTAAAACACTTGACATTCTTCCCCTTAGCCACATTCTTTTGCCTTCCCTAAGCTACGCTCGTTAGCAAAGTGACCTTTCTTGTTGCATTTATAGCAGACAACTTCAGACTTCGCTTTCTTGGCTGCTCCACCCTTCTGAGCACCTTTCTTGGGAAAGAACTTCCTCTTTCTGCCTAACTTGGACCCCTTTTACCTTGCTCTTCTCCAGAGACTCAAGGACTTCCACCTGCCTCAAAGCCATCTCTATAACAATATCAAAAGGATCTCTAAGATGAGACAAAGTTGCACTAGCCAATTCTTGCTTCAATCCTCCGATAAACTTCTCATTCTATTTCAACACGGTATTTACAAAAGCATACCCATACCGGGTCAATACTTTGAACTTCCTGGCATACTCAGCAACAGACATCTCTCCCTGCACCAGCTCAGCAAAGTGCCTAATCAAATCTGACTGTGCCATTACAGACATAAACCTCTCTTGAAATCTCCCTTTGAAATCCTCCCAAGTTATTGTCTCCTCATCAACTGTCGTTGTTACACTATTCCACCAGAATAATGCGGTCCCCTGAAGCTTCCTGGACGTCACCCTCCTCTTCTTCTCATCATTGAGCCCTAAATATGCAAAAATCCTTTTGCAGTGCAACAACCAATTCTCCACTTCAATGACATCCTCTGTTTCCCATAAACAGCTTCCCTCCTAGCTTCACATAATCACCGCTCATCTTAGCGACATGATTAACTACCAGAACTTCTGGAAACCATTCTCCTTTAGCATTTCCTTCTACTACTCTAGGTGCAACTTCTGCCTGCATTATATTCCTGAAAAACTGATATATGGCTTCCATTTCGACCTACGGGGCTTCAACACCAATATTCTCTACCTGACCTTGGCCACTCCCAGCATTAGCTCCGGCATTCCTTTTGGTGCTTCCCCCTCCTTTGATAACACTGCTTCTTCTACCATACATATCTGTATTCAAACCTCATGAGATACAGAGATAGATGAATGGAGATAAAATGCATACTTATATATAACAAATACAAGTACATTACTATAGCGTTAACCCAACCCCAAATCCTACTCCAATTTTCATGGATTTTTGTTTTCAAAACTAATTTTTAGTTAAATTTTTGATAAACCTATGCTCTGATACCAAGATATAACATCCCGTATCTGGAGGCCCAAAGCTAAGCGCTATCGATGATGTAGTCATCCACAGTATTAACTTATGTGACGAAATACGGCAATGCTAATGGTATCCACCATATCTGAAGCACTAGAATACGAATAAAATCACAGATTTCAAAAAACAATAATTTCAGTGATTGTTTTCAAAAATATCATATCCAATTACAAAAATCCCAAACGTAATCCTGAGCATAGATCAAATATAATTTGCAGCAATACGCCAAGAGCGACATATGAAGATGCTTCCTTGGATGATCTAAGCAATATAGATATAATTGTCTTAATAATAGTGGAAACAATTTTAAAACAGAATCCTTAAACTAACTATCCGTCAGCCTCCTGCTCGTCTTTGGATGCTTTATTCGCCAAAATCTACTAAAACCTAAACCCTTAGCCTACTCAAGTCAAATTTTGAGCACCCGATAGTTTAAGGGGAAACAAAAACTTCGAGTCAAACTTAAAGTCTGGTATGAATAATATATATTACATCTTAGTTTACTGATAAATTGTAAGACCACGCTGCTTAGGGGAACGGGTTTCCCTCACTAATATCTCTTTTCAAAACATATGTTTTGCAAATCCTTCCCTACAACCAAACTAGTTAATCATTTGATTATAATAATAACATAGCAATAACCATTATGCTAAAAAAGGAATGAAAGAGACTATCCATCTAAAATCTGAACTATCTGTTCTAAATTCTGGGCAATCTACTCTTTTCTGGACTATCTCTCCTAAAATAGATTATAGCAATATCTTTTATGCTAGATAAAGGGCTATCTGCCCAAAATAGGTAAAAAGGGTGGACAAACTGTTCTTAAAAATTTAACAAGGTCCGTTATGCTAATAAATGAACTATTTGTCCATATCAGTGCTGACTGCTCTTTCCAGACTTACTGTCCTAGACTAACTGTCCGCTAGGTTGACTGCCCTTAAAATGGACTGACTATCCGAATTAAAAATGACCTGACTGCTCGAATTTTCTTTTGGGTTAACTACCCTTCAAAATATCTAAGCTAACTTCTCAATAATATCCGAGCTAACTGCTCTTTAAATTTTCCATAAAACATTTTCAAAATAATTTAACCCGTCAAATCATATATATACAAAGAAAATATATCTTTAGCTTTACTCTAAGCTATTTTTGCCATGTTATATATACTTTACTCCAAATAATGTTGATGATGTTCAATAGGGATTGGCCATCCTTCGAAATAAGTTAATATCCTTTATAACTTAAAATACATAGTCTATCTGCCTAGTTCTTTTATTTGAAACCTTTGTTTAAAACCCTTAAATAAACTTTCGAAAACATAGAAGGTAACTCCATCAAAACCATTCATAAAACCCTTCGAAAGTATTAAAGGTAACTCCTTCATATCCTTTAATAAACCTTTCGAAACCATTAAAGGTAACTCCTTCTAAACCTTTTAAAAGCTCTCTTTAAATAAGCTTTAAAACATATAACATCCGCCTTTTAAATCCTTTAAACCTTAGCTTTCGAAAATATGGCACAACTATATCTTTCGACCTTGTCGAAAGGTCCGATCCGAAAGGTTTCTTTTCGACCAAGTTGAAAGGTCACCTTTCGACTTTGTCGAAAGCCTGGGTTACCTCCCCTATATAATAAACCTTTCGAAAGAAATATACCTCAAAAACCTTTCGAAGACATAGGATTCAACTTAAAACAGGTGGAAAACCTTTCGAAACCAATCAGAGTTCACTACTTTGAAACCTTTAAAACGTTTCGACTTAAAACAATTGGATTATGCAAAGAGATCGGAAAAACATTAGAGTCTAAAGCAACTGCTTCGAAACCTTTATAAAACCTATCGAAAACATTCAAAAACAATAAAGTGTTGGTGTTGAAACCAACCCTTCGAAATTAATGGAGAGAGGCAGCAAGTTTTAAAAAACAAAAGATAACCTTTGACTCATCTGTGTCGAAATATTAGGAAGCAGCAACTAAGCTTTCGGCCTTGTCGAAAGCTATACCTTTCGATCTTGTTGGAAGGTTTCATTTAAAACAAGAAAGCAAACCAATCAAAACCATATCTTTTAAACATTTTGACAATTTTGAAAGCTCTTTGTCGAAAGCTAGCAGGCGTATTTTCTTTAAACCGAAACAAAAATTCATCTCTTTCGAAAGCTATAACCTTTCGTCCCTACACCTTTCGACCTCTTTCAATTCACTGCGTACCAGTCGTCTGATACCTTGTGCCTTGGTGCTTGACCTAGCCAAAAGGTTTGATACCTTTCGGCCTTGTCGGTAGTTCTGGAATGACGGTGGAAACTCTAACGAAGGGTTAAAATAGAAGAAAAACTATTTATTCGTATTTTAAAATAGTTCTTTTGTACCCCACCCGTCTTGTTTGTATAAATTTGAATGGTTGTTAGAATTTTATAATCAAAAATGATTTCGACTTTCCTTATTTGGAAATTTGAATAATTTTGAAAATGCCCTTTTCTCCTTTATAATGACATAAAACATTTAAGTCCCATACCTTAAATAATTTAATATAATTATTAAAACGACTTCAAAAATTCTGGAAAAATTCTAGAAAATCAAATAATATATTCTCTTCAACATATAAAATTTTTGAATCCAAACAATAATTATTTTTCTTATAAATAATTTTATAATCCAAATAAAACTTTTCTTCCTTAGAATATTCATGGCAATTCCACAAAAATTCTACAAAATCTGAAAATCGAACTCATCTCTAAAATAACTTTTTAGATCACCACAAAAATTCACAAGCTAATAGATGTCTTTCAAATCGGTCTTCCTCTTAAAATATGTCATAAAATGTATAAGAACATACATAAATCATCAACATGTGTGTATGTGTGTATGTCATTTTATCTTTCAAAAACATGGCAAACCTTTGCAAATAATTCAGAATTAACCTTAAAACCGAAACCATAAAATTTAGAGATGTAAACGTTATTCTTAAGGAGCTTGAAATTTGAATAAGTTTGATTTGAATTTGCTTTCCTTAAGCTTCTCTTTTGTTTCCTCTTCTTCTTCCTTTGTTAATGGTGGCCGGCCAAGCTTTTAATTTTTGAAAGTGAGACTAAACGTGTGTTGAAACACACGATCTAAGGAAGATGATATAGGAATGGCCTCTTTTCCATAATACCCCTCCTCTAATTCATTTTTAAACCCTTCAATTAATTTATTAGTTAAAAAGGCGTGGCTACCTTAATTAAATGAAATCTCAATCGCCTCATCAACACATTTTTTATTTAGTTTATCTGACTAAATTTCCTAAATAGTGTTATCAGAAATCTGGGGTGTTACAAATTAATTTGAACATAATTTAAATTCTTTTAAATGAAATATTGTTTTTCATTTTAAATTTGAAAACTATAATGGAAAGAGTCTAGAATTTTCTTATTTCAAAGAATTATGATTCCAAATCCATTGTATAAATGAATTTAGCTTTTGCGATATGAAATCATGAATTACCTTTACGTGAAGCGCGTATTTTCTAGTTGATTTTCGAATCTTTTAAAATCTTTTCCAAAATCATGCTAAATACTTTTAAAACATTTCTAAGTCATTTAAAGTCATTTTCTCATATTTTTAAAAGAGGTTCACAAGTCGTATACACTTTTGAATTTAAATAAGGAAGTGATTATTTTTGTGATTTTTCGACATGTAATTTATCATGGCTTGTTATGATATAAAATCAACAATTATTCAACATCCATATAACATCCAAACATGATGTCAAGCAACAAAATAAGTAAAGAAGCATGTCATAACATCATAGAAAATAAGAGTAGAGAAGAGGTAGAGTTTTCTCACAATTTCGCTAACTTTGTCACTGTGGATTTGACTATAGCTTTGCTACTATTTTTCGAAACTTCTTGATACTCGGATATAGCTCCAATATCCTAGAAGTTGAGATCAAAAGAGGTGGAGATGGCTTCTAGGTGGGCACGGCCTTGGGTGGAGGGATGGATGGAGCTTACAACTTGAACTTGAACTTGACTTAAGTGGTAAACTTTTGTTTGTTATTTTGCCATAACTTTGTTATGCTGTTGAAATTTTTTTAAAGAGGCATGGAAGCCATTAAAACTCTAAAACGAAGGAGAAAACTTAAAGAAGAATTGAATGAAGTGTAAATAAATGAGAAGGAAGCTTGGGTATTTATAACTTTAATTCCCTTAATACTTAAGCATTGTTCTTTTACTATTTTACCCCTCCTTATCACATCATTACACATGGCCCAATGCATATCCATGTGCTCCCATCACTTCATGTCCTCTTTTCTTACTTCCTTAGCTCTTAAGGTATATATTTGGATGGAATCTTGGCTTAAGGAAAAGATTTGCATTGGTTTTGGTGAGCTTTTGCTGATTTTTACCAAAAATATCTTACTTTTCTTACTTTAAAATTTGTTAAGTAAATATTAGTTTATATATGTTATATATATGTATTACTAAGTGTGTTAGTATGTTTTAAAGTGTTTTAACTTCCAATGTTGAGATATTTGAATACAACTTTTTACTGTTAAGCCGTTTTGAATCCGATTTTCGGTCACATCTTTACATTTTTTTAAAACTATTTATACTTATAAACAAACTTGAAAATAAATTTGTATATTGTTATTTATAATGAAAAAAGCCTTATTTAAAAATTAAAATAATCTATTTAATCGTTAAAACTTAATTTTACTGAAAACTGATTTTTGTCACTTTTACCGGTATAAGCAAAAGTTCGTGTTTTTGTGTATAAATATACTTTAAAATGTTACATAATGTTATTTATGTTATAAAAACTTATATTTGGATATTAAAATTTTATTAAATTTTATATCTTGGTGTGATCGAATCTTATGTCGTTATATTCTTCCCTCCTTAAAAGAATTTCGTTCTTAAAATTTAAGAAAAGAAAAGATAACTAAAAGGGAAATATATTCGATACGAGAAAATTATACAAAAGTATAGAGAAGTGACTACAGCACAGGTGGTGAGTACACTACATCAATATGATATATACAGTCTATACATCAATTCTAAACTTAGGATATGACTTCCTCATTCTATCCTCCATTTCCTAAGTGCAATCCTCAACATCTCCACTCCATTGAACTTTGACTAACCTTACCACCTTCCTCCTTAATCGTTTCTCATCATGATCCACGATTCAAACAGGCCATCTGATAACTTCCAGATATGGTTCTACCTCCAAGTCTTCCTAAGTAGCCATCTCTATGATTTGTTCTGGGTCATGCACATGTTTTTGTAAATGGGATATGTGAAAAACATTGTGCACACCAAACAACCTTTCTACCAATTGTACTCGATAAGCTACGTTCAGGAATGTAAAAAGGCCAAATATATGGAGGTGCTAACTTTCTAGCCCTTCCAAACCTTACTTCTCCTCTCATTGGTGAAACTATCAAAGAGACAGAATCTCCAACTGAGAATTCCAGATTTCTCTATCTTTGATCTGCATAACTCTTCTACCTGCTCTGGGCATCCTTTATCTTCTTCCTAATCATATCAACATTCTCTAAGGCTTATCTTATCATTTCTGGACCAATTATTAATTGATCTCTGGTTTCTATCCAACATGCTAGTAACCTGCATGGACGACCATATAAAGCTTCATATGGTGACATGCCGATACTGGCTTGATAGCTATTATTATAGGATAACTCTACCAAATGCAAATGATTTTCCCATGAGTCTCCAAAGTTTAGAATACATGATCTTAGAAGATCTTTCAAAACGCGGTTGACTCTTTCTATTTTCCCATCAGTCTGGAGATGATATGCAATGCTTATATTCAACCTCGTTTCCAAAGCTGTCTGTAATGCTTCCCAAAACAGACTAGTAAATATTGGATCCTGATCGCTTTCTATACTGCTTGGAACTCCATGCAATCAGATAATCTCCTCATATATATCTCCATAAGGCTTGCAGCGGTCCTTGTTGACTTCAATGGAATAAAGCGTGCACACTTGGTCAATCAGTCAATGATGACCTAAACACCTGCATTTCCCTTCCTCGTTCAAAGTAAGCCATCAATGAAATCCATTGATATTTGATCACACTTCCAAGATGTAATCTCGTAACCCTGCAATCTTTTTTTGATCACTTTTAACTTGTTGACAATTGGCGCATTTGTTGACATAAACGGATATATCTCTCTTCGTGCTTTTCCACGAAAATATGCACTTCATGTCTTTGTACATTTTGTGAATTCCCAAATGAATGTTAAGTTTGGATTTGTGGCATTTAGTTAATACCTCTTGCCTAAGATTTCCAACATCTGAAACACAAATTCGTCCATTCATCTGTAATACTCCATGGTTATCTACTTTAAAGCTTGAATTTCTTTCTTCTTCAGTTGCCTTAATGAATTTCACAAGCTGTCTATCTTCACTCTGCCTGCTGGCTATTCTTTCCAGAAGAGTTAGAGTCATTACCAAATAAGCAATAACAACATACTTCCTACTTAGTGCATCGGCTACTATGTTGGCTTTCCTGGGTGTATATAGAATATCTAGATTATATGATGGGAGAAATTGCAACCAATATTGCCGCCTCATGTTTAAATCTTTCTGAGTGAAAAGGTATATCAAATATTTGTGATCCGTGAAGAGATCAAACTTTTCACCCAGTAAGTAATGCCTCCATATTTTTAATGCAAACACAACAGCTAGTAGTTCCATGTCACGTGTTGCATAATTCCGTTCATGAGGCTTTAGCTGCCTGCTTGCATAAGCGATCACCTTACCTTCCTTTATTAGAACTGCACCAACTCTTTCCTCACAAGCATCCATATAAATGGTCAACCTACTATTTCCATTTATAATTGCTAGGACCAGAGCGATCATTAACCTTTTCTTAAGTTCCTGGAATGCTTTTTCACATTTAGGAGTCCAGATAAATTTAGCATCCTTCATTATCAACTTTGTTAGGTGATAGGCAATATTTGATAAGTCTTGAATGAATCTTCTATAATATCCTACCAAACCTAAGAAGCTACGAATCTATTTAGAAGTTTGTGGTTGCTTTCAATTTTGAACAGCTGCAACCTTTATAGGATCAACTGAAATCCCTCCCTAGACACTATATGTCCAAGGAATCTTACCTTCTTCTATGAAAAATGGCATTTCGACAATTTTTTGGCTTTCATCACATTATTCTTTAATATCTCCAACACAATTTCCATATGCCTTTCGGGTTCTTCTTCTGTCTTAGAGTAGATAAGGATATCATTGAGAAAGACTAACACAAATTTATTGAGTACATCTCTAAATACTCTATTCATAAGGTCTACAAAATAATCGGGTGCATTGGTCAGCCAAAAAGGCATAACTAACTACTCAAAGAAAATATTCGGTACTTTAAATGTAGTTAAATGGATAGAATCTTCCACGATCCTTAGTTGGTGGAATCCTGTGGCTTGATCCATTTTGGATAATACCCAAGCACCATGCAACTGATCAAACAAGTCATCTGTTCAGGGGAGAGAATACTTGTACTTAATCATTTGTTTATTCAGGTCTCGATAGTCTACACTAAGCCTCAAAGATCTCCGATTTGGCAACAAAAAATATCGTCGATCCCTAACTTGAACGACAAGGTCTAATCAATCCTTTCTTTAATAGCTCCTAGGTTTGGATATTTACTGCATCCCTCTTCTTCGGAGTCGTCCTTCAATCAGATTGTTTAACCAGCCTTGCACCAGGAATCAAACCGATATGTAACTAATTTCTCAATGCAGGGGTAAACTCTTTACTTCTTCAAAAACGTCCGAAAACTCTCTAACAATAGGTATTGTTTCTAGTCCATTCTGGGATGATGCTAGTGCATAAATAAAACGGTCCCTTCTTGGAATAGGATTTTCACAAGATATTTCTATAAACTTCCCAAAGTCGGTCCATAAAGATACCGTCCTTCTATTGCAGTCAAGAATAGCTTTGTACTTAGTCAACTAATCCATACCGAGTAAAATTTCAAATCCAATAAAATCTAAGACAAATGGGTCACGGGGAATTTTATGGGAAGAATGTGAAATTTGGACCTTTTCACAATTCATACAAAGGTTAGTGGTACCACCTATAGGATTTTTTACGCGGACGGGGGTATCAACTAACTTAGGAATAAGTTTTAATTCATCTACTGATTATTTTGCAACAAAACCGTAAGAAACCCCTATATCGAATAATACTCTAACTAATACATCTTTAATAAAATATTACCTTCCAAACTCCTTTTCCCTTCACATTCTAGAGGTTGAAGGTTCATCCTTTATAGCGAAGACCCTGGCTTGTTCTTCCTTTTTCATCATTGGACAATCGTATATCATGTGCCCTGGTTAATGAAAATTATAGTAGAGACAATTTTAAACCATAAGGGAGACAGAACTCTAGACTTTGGGACACTTACAATCCTTTAAAATATGGCCCTTCCGCTTACAATTGTTACAAGTGTAATCCTTGAAGCGGTTCTCTTGGGATCCTTCCTTGGGTTTTCCTTGCCATGGCTTCTTCCATTTTTATTGAACTTCCTTTTTTTCTAGTTGTTGGTGTTGTTGTTGGCCTGAGATACTATCAAATTTTTCTTATCCAATGTTTCATAATGAAATCACATATCCATCAGGTCTACAAATAATCCTTTTACATGAGCGGTCATCCTATCCTAATACTTCTCCTTCATCTCGGCAATGAACATCTCATTTCTCTTTAGAGGCGTCCCTATCATACCCGGCTTAAAATGAGACAATTCATTGAACTTACTTGCATACTCCCCAATAGTTATTTCGCCTTGTTTAATATCCATAAAGCGTCTATAAAGACGAGATTTCCCATCTGCTGGCATGTACTATTCCTCTAAGACTTCCTTAAACCTTTCCCATGTGAAATTATCCTCTGATTCATTGAGGATAATGGACTTTTACTAAACCAGAGTCCCTTCTTGAAGTTGCCAGGAAGCCAGAAACCTTTTCTGCTCATCATTGACATTTATTCCCTTAAATATTCTTGCGTACGATCTAATCCAAGTTTGTACTTCGGTGATAATTTCTATGCCCTTGAATGGTTTTCCCCCTAAGCTGGAATAACTTTTGCACAAGATGGCAAAGATGGCAAAGATAAGTTTTGCACAAGATGGCTGGAATAATTTCTATGCCATTTCCCTATCTTCGTTCTCCACGAGTAATCATGTCTTACTACCTGAATATAGTAAGATAACTTCAGAATACAAAGATGATATAATCTTAGAGAATGGGTATTTAAGCATAGCATAACTAGAGTTCATTTAGATAAGGATTTTAAATGCGCATTTACATAGATTAAACTCATTCTAGGGTATTACTAACGCTGTTTCTAATGAGTCATGCCCCACCAAAGCTAAGGTTTTCGCTTAACCTTCAGCTCTAATGTCAAATGTGACGTACGCCCATCTGCTCGACCCTCGAAAACCGACACTAATACATCCGTTGTGTTCACCAATCGTAGTTCCGTGTGCCAGGTAGGCAGATCATTAGGGGTAAAATAAAATAAAGGCAGAAGATAGGAATACGAATTCTCACATTTCATTTAACAATATAGATGGATAGTACATACAACCACTCTCACAATGGCACATCAGAGTTATGGTGTGAACTAACCCCTCTAGGAATAGTTATAACTTCCTGCCCCCACACAGTTGGTACAAACAAACTAGATATAATGGAAAATAAAACGATAGATAGCTAGATATCCGCACAAGATGCTCTAGCTCCATGCCTAAAAAACTCCTTCCAAAATGCTTCATCAAAATGCTCCTAAAATGATCCTAACTACTTGACCGCCCGAAAAAATAGGGCACCTATAGTTTAAGGGAAAAGAACATAAACTCCGGGTCATTCATGGGACTGGTGTGAGAAAACTTAAAAGAGCAGATACTTTTAAAATCAATGGTATTTCATAATACCATGCCACACAACAACATGGACGAGGATTTTTTCTTATAATAACCAAAACATTTGCTACATAAAATCATTTGATCTTATTTTTAAAGGCATTCTTAGAAAACCCTTTTCAAGTAAACATATTCAAATAATCGAAATTGTTATCAATATTAAATTCCAACATACTAGGCTCTACAACTAAAATCTCATGCTCGCATCGGAGAATGGGTTTCCAACAAATAACTAGGTAAGGGACTACCTTTTGGTAGTATATCGCTAGAGGAATGTACCAAGGCCATATAACATTTGTACCTCTACAAACATAAGATGGGTCTCCCAATTCCTAGATAGTACTGAATATGTCATCACCTCGGTCGTTACCGACCTATCCGAGACGTCACTTAGCATACACAATAATAGTTTAAACCCAAACTGTAATGACCCAATATTTTCAACCATTCGCATCCGCACATGTCGGACTTGAATTGTTCAAAATACTGCGTTGTAGAATAAATTTGCCAAAACTCAGAATATACAGTAAATAAATCACAGAATCACATACACAGATATCAGAATCTCACAGCGGAAATTAAAAATTCAGTGGTTCATGAAGCCACTTATAAAACTTTAACAAAACAGAATTTACATAGTTTATGATCTTCAATACAATTTTTAAAAGAAACAGAGTCTTCAGAAGTCTTGATTTCAAATGAGATAAACTGAAAAGCTTCCAGCAGTACGAATGATCTACGAGTGGTCCTATCTTCGGAAAGAAAACTGAAGCTGCAACTCAGGCTGACCCGAGCGTAAAATAAAACATAAACACTCGAGTCAGGACATACATACTTATATAGTGTAAGCTAATTCAAGTGTACTGTAACATAGAGCAAGTAACTTAAAGGATGCTTGGGATCGCCCATCCTCTAAGGATCCGTTAAACTATTTACTATGTAGTATATTGCGCTATTATAATAGTGTCTATATATAAAATAAACTTACTTTTTAATAGCGTTAAGGCTTTACATTTTCCACCTTAACACGTAATAGTCCCAGTAGTCCATCCAATATCATAGCTCCTCCTGATCGGGAAGCAACTAGAGGATACCACACGGGCTACGGGAGAAATCTAAACTCGTACAAGGCGCGGTATGGTAGGTGACACGGCACAACTAGGCAATGCCAGGGTAGATATACCAATTACGCATCCGGGCCGATGGTAACGCGAAGCCGCAGCAACCGCCCACCTCGAAACAACTCCCCAAATCAAAATAGAAGTGGCCACTGAATCAATCCAAAGTCATAGTATAATATCGAAGAGGAGTGTCCGATCAGAGGAATGACCTCATTAACCCGTCGATCGCTCCTGTTTTAGCCACCTTATGCCAACTCACGGGAGTCGGGTCCACGTATTTACCTTACAGGAAACGTCGCCACCAACCTACTTCATTCTGGAATCTCCACCGCGTACACGGTTAGTCAAAGTGGTTTTCGGTATCGACAGAGAGTATGTCCATATCCGATCCCGGTCTCTTTGCCAACCCATCGTTATTATAACACCGTGGTCTTTTAAAACAGTTTATACTTTAAAACCAAAATAAACATTTCTATTTCAAACTATAAACACGATATCATTCAGAACCCAAAACAATATGATACCGTTATATTCAAGTATAATTCTTTTCCAAAAACCATACTGCTTAAATTTATAATATCTGGAAACCAAATATTTAAATTTTATCTTCAAAACATAATATTTTGGAAATTTTACTTTAAAACCATAACTCCCAAACACAATGGTTTGGACATTCAACGGTATATAGAATAAATGGTTTAACTTTATGGTTACTTTGTAAAGAAGATAATTTACATAGCTTTACAAATATATTTCTTTATTTAAAGTTTTAAACCATAATTTAAATATTACTTCATGTTCCCAAAACCATTACAATTCCTATATATATATATCCAATTGGAGTATTACTATTCAAAACTAAGGTTGGATTTTATTCTTTCAACAAATCAATGTTTTATTTTTTTAGTCTTGAATATTCCCATAAATTCCATAAATAAAACTCCAAATTAGCCATTAAATATTTTCAAATTTACTTAATACTGGAATATTCATCTTAAATTTATTAAGGAAAATCCAGTTATAAATATCATATCTTAGGATTTTCCAAAACTTAAACATAAAATAAAATTTATCAAATTCCATAAATTTTAAAACAATCAAATTCTAGACTCTGTAGCACTTAGGAAATGCTACCTAAAGTTACGGGTAAAACTAGTCCAATTTCAAAAGACGGCATTTAAAAGCTGTAGTAGATTGTTTATCCTAATAAATATTTCCAAATATAACTTATTTATTTATTTATTTATTAACTGAAATCTTATTCTTTCAAAAATCCAGAATTTCCAAAATAAGTTATATTCCAAATTTTTATTCAAATATTTATTTATTTATTTATTAACATTTATAACTCATTCAAAACAATAAAAATCCTTTAAAGATATTAAATCAAATATTTAACTTCCAAAATAATTTCAAATATTTCAGAAAATATTATAAGGACCACGGGCCTGTATATAGTTTTCTAGCCTAGGTCAAGTGATACGGATTTATATCATTTCAATCCGTAATTTACAAACCCCGGGTTCTATCATTTCAAACCCGCAATCCCAAGTTAACAGTTAAGCAGTTAACAGAATGATTGAACAATAATAATCATTTAGGCCTATCATTTCAGCCCATAACAATCTAAATTTAACAGGGAACTTGCAGTGGTGATTTAAGCAGTAAATAAACAATAATATAATATAACTGCAGAAATAATACAACAGATAAATAAGTGATGTGATGTCAATTAAAAAGGGGTTCATTATTCTACATCATACTACAGACAGATAATATTTAAATAGAATTTTACATATACACTTGCCATAATTTACAGAATATATGTACATATGTCTGGTGAGAAATACTCACCTGAAAGCTGCAGAAAATTTGAGTTTCAAAACGACAATTCACCGGAAAAGAACGACAGAGGGTAACGATCAAAATTCTTCGGATGTCGCCTAGATTCAAATCTAGAACAAGATTCAAATATTGAATACGCGACTTTTGAATTTACGGTCAAAGAAAATTAAAATAGAACGAGAATTGATTTGACTTGCTCGACCACTCCACCGTGTAATATGACCAAAATATTCCCCAAACGTGAACCGTGTTAACGCTAAAATTTACGACAAAATTTCCTAAAGACCGACTAAACAATATGGTGACGTTTCTCCTATGGGCCGTGATACACGCATGTACACGTGCACACTTCCTTTCCCACTTACTCATGTATATACATACTCACGCCAAACATTTATACAGCCTAAATTTTCACTTAGATTTTTGAACTTTTCTTCAAATCCAAGTTTTAACATCGCTTTACACTATTTTTGCCTTATAGTATTTCTCTGCTCACCTCATCATTCATTCATTTTTTTTCTGTTGCTTTGCAAAATCTTCACCTTCAATATAACTTTCAGCCTATATATATAAACTATTTAGAAACCCAGATCTTCTCTCAACTTCACCGAGTCTCAAACCTGCCTTCTTCGAGCCAACCAGGAAGTTGCTTCGAGTAATACCCTCCAAGACTTCGAGTCGAATACGCCACTGCTTCGGGTCATGTATGCGAGGCCTAGTGAAAATTCATGCGACCCCCCTTCTGCAAATAAATTTAAGAACAACTTCTACTAAGCAAACCCCTGAAGTATTCACACAACATCTACTTGCCTACCCAACTATTTCTATTATCACCCAACTCCAGTCTTCATCTACACAAACTAGGTCAAATGCAAATTTTCTCACCAAGCTCGGCCATCATATCCAATGAAAGCACATGCACACTACTACACAAGAATTTGTACATCCCACCTATCCTATGCTCCCTCTGAAACAAGCCTGTACACTAGTCCCCAAACTCACCCAAGTTTTACTTAATTTCTCTTATATATGCCTGTATGTTCTTTCTCTTCTTCCTATATTATAACAGAGTTTCCAATAATTTATATATATTTTTTTCTTAAATTGAGACTGAGTTTCTTCCCAGCTCACTATCAAAACCCACTGTATGCACGCATCACAGCACCTTCATTTTTCAAAATTCCCTCCCCTTCTATCATTCAGCAACCAAGTCAAATAACTGTAGAGATGTACATGCATTTTCACGTATGAATCATATTCATCAACTACCCCAGAACTGATCCATGCCTACCCAAAATTTAAATTCACTCTGAAGCTGTATGTCCAAACCTCCACTTCTCCTTCTCTCCTTTCCTTCTTCTCCCCTTATCTTTCTGAGTGGCATGGCCACTGCTTCAACTGCGGGCAAGTAACCCCATCCACACTGCTATAGGCTGCTACAAATGGTGAAGCGTACTCTAGTACAACTCCTATTCAGGCAAACTCTCATGCAGCCTATTTCTCACGCAAGTATTCACCTAACTCAGCATCTAAAAAGCATTATCTAAATATGCAACTTATCACCCACCAGTGTTTGATTTCTATAATTAACCAAAAGAAACAGAGTTTCACACGTAATACATGCCTCAGAGAATTTCGAAAACCCCACTCTGCCCATTTAACTACAACATGCGCACTGCACTAAAACCCTATGTTCTTTCCCTGAAGCAGACAGTCATGCATCTATCCATTTATACCCCCAAACCTAGAGTATGTGATCCAGGTAAACAAGGTGGGACTGGGCGTGGAACCGAAATTGGGTGGAATGGCCGAGCGAAAAGGAAAAGGAAGAAGAAGAAAAGAAATTAAGAGAAAACAAAGATCATACCTTTCCCAGTTTTTTTTTCCCTTTTTTTTTTCCGAAAGAGAGAAGCAAAATGAGGGGATGAAATATGAACGAGGCTAGTAAATTTATAGATACCAGCTTGCGAAATCTCAGGAATTAAATGATAGCTCGATCGGCAAGAGATACTGATTTGCGATTTCTTTCCATTTCTTGAACGTTATTTCCTCCTTTTAATAATCTCTCTCGTATATTTCAAAGGAAGCCGAGTGATCTTCATCCAGTTATAAATACGTTTGAACGAAAAATCAAATGCGTGATTGGTGTACTCCTGATACGTATATAGCATTTCAAACAGATGGATTTTAATGTTTCAATCTTAAAAGAATTGATTTGGCTAAATCAAAGGAAGAGAACAAAAACCTAGTGATTTATCAGCTTCAAAAGAAATAAATAGTTTACTGATATATGTACGCGTGATTAAATGCACAGAGAAGGAAAAGGCAAATACTAAAGGTTTGGAAACGTATATAAACGTTTTTCAGGCGAGATCAAGGGAAAAAGAAAGGAAGTAGCTGTAGAGATTTAGAGTATCAGTTTTTATTGATATAAATATGTAAATATGAATACATGATTTTGATAGTGTTGTAGGAAACTGAGAGTGAGTAGATGTGAACATTACATATGAATATTAAAACATGGATTGAATTATGGGATCTGGCTTGCATGAACGAAGCTGCCACTTGAAATTTGATGCATGCGGTTACTGAAATTTTTATGGGAAGCTTTGATTTAAATGTCTATACTTGATTTAAAGAATGTCCGGTTATAAAGATTGAACGTTACAATGTTGATTTTCATTTCATTTTATACATTTTGATTTTTAGCTTGAAAACAATAAATGAAATGGCAAGAATTTATGCAAAGCTTAAGAAAAAGAAAGGTATACAAATTTATTTAAAATCAGACTGTCAGTTAAAACAACGTAACGTTTGCTATAAATCACTGACTGATATTTTTCTTCAAAAAGGTTTGAAAATATGATTTTTACACTGCGCTCAACTGACGTAATCTAAAACATCAAAAATTTTGATAAAAATAACATTTTAAAATCACACGTTTTATTTCGTCACTTATACCCTAAAATTGACGCGTCTTTTAAACGCGAAATTTAACCGTTTAAACATAGCTTAAATTTTCACAGTTATTATCTAATTTTATTGACATACACAATTTTATAAAATATATCTCCAAATTAAATAATTAAACTATATTGGTAAACACAATTTATATAAAATATATATTTCAAAATCTAAATAATTAAAAGAAATAAATAGCTAAAAACTAGGGCTGTTACACAAACGTTATAGTAGGTAGAAATATATCTAGAAGGGGATGATCATATCCTAATGGTTGTGAACCACATAGCCTTGCCACATCAATCCTGTTTTGGCCATTTTCGGGTGCAAGGCCTAAGGTCACGATTACCTTTCGCATAAAACATCAATATACACTTTGAATGCTACATTGCCATTCCAGAATCACACAACTAAGTTCTACAAACGTATTACTCTTGAGTTCCTATGTCTCAGAAAAGAGTGTTATGCTAAGAGAAGTTACCTTCTCCACCACCAATAGATGATATGTTTATAGAGATCAATCAATGTGATTTAAAAATGCAATGTCAGACATTCTTCTATTCAAGTTGTCCAGGAATATGTCAAATCAAAGGCACTTCTCCTAGCACATCCTATTTGAGAATCACTCCTAGAATTGGTAGGGATTAGTCCTTGCAAATCGAAGATTTTCATAACAGAGCACGACTATAATATATGATATGGAAATTTCCCTGAGGATCTAGTGGCAAGTAGCCCTATATCATAAAAATCTTCGTCTTCAATGATCTTCATCTTCAACATGTTTTACTTTGAAAGCATAAATTAGTTCGAAGTGGTTTTGGGATAGGAATCACCCAAATCTGATCCGAGTCTCTTCGAATTCAATTATCGAGAAAAAGGTGTTAAGTGTGGGTGATTAGTAAACAACATTTCCATTCAGCAATATGTTTGGAGATATATATCTCTAAATTCATTTCAGCATATACGGGTTTATTAAACCTCTCTTTAAATCATTTTCTTTTGTTTCTTGAAAAATATTTCTAAAGGGTATCTTTTCTTTTTTGAAAAACTTAAATAAGATCTTTTTAAAGCATCCAGGATTTTCCTTCAATCTATTCCACCCCTCGCTTAGAAAGAGAAAATAGAGGTCATGTAAGTTCAAGGCACTAACTGCTCCATCCCTAACCTTGATTATACACCTTTTTTAACTTTACAGATCTCACGGATGGGACAAATATACTAGTTGTTTCTAAATATTCTTTTCATTATTAAAAGTAATTTCAAAATGAGTTTGGAAAGAAAACAAAGTTTTAAAAATCATTTTCCAAAATTCGTTGATAAATAGCGAAGGGACGGTGATTTTGGAGCCCTATAAATAGTGGAGGGATAAAATCTTATTATTTAAAACTCTTTTAATATATTTAAAATAAATTTTAGGAATTGATTCCATATTTTTAATAACTAAAAATAACTATTTAAAAGGTTTTACCACTTTGGTCGTTTAACTGTCGAAGTGCGATTTTTTGGAAAAATTGATTTGAACGTAGTTTAAATTCTTTTAAATGAAATCTTGATTTTTCTTCTACATTATAAAACTACAATGGAAGAGTCTAGAGATTTTTTATTTCAAAGAATTCCGATTCCAAATACATTGTATAAGTGGATTTAACTTTTGCGAGCGAAATAACAAACTACCATTACGTGACGTGCTTATTTTTTAGTTGATTTTCCACTCTTTTCAAATCCTTGCCAAAATCATGTTAAATACTTGTAAAACATTTCTAAGTCATTTAAAGTCATTTTCTCATGTTTTAAAAGAGGTTCACAAGTCATATGCACTTTTGAATTTAAATAAGAAAGTGATTCCTTTTGTGATTTTTCGACGAGTAATTTATCATGACTTGTTATGATATCAAACCAATAATTATTCAATATCCATATAAAATCCAAACATGATATCAAGCAACATAAAAAGTATAAAATCATGTCATAACATCATAGAAAATAGGTAGAGAAGAGGTAGGGTTTTACCATAATTTTGCCAACTTTGTCACTATGGATTTGACTATAGCTTCGCTACTATTTTCCGAAACTTCTTGAAATCCAGCTATAGCTCTGCTATCCTAGAAGTTGAGATGAAAAAAGATGGAGATGGCTTCTCGAGGGGCACGGCCTTGGGTGGAGGGATGGATGGAGCTTACTAACTTGGACTTGACTTAAGTGGTATACTTTTGTCAATTATTTTGCCATAACTTCGTTAAGCTTTCGGAAGTTTTTAGAGATGCATGGAAACCATTAAACTCTAAGGAAGAGAATAAAAAATCCTAGAAAATAATGGAATGAAATGTGAAGAAATGAGGAAGCTTGGGCATTTATAGCCTTAATTCTCTTAACACTTAAGCATTATTATTTTACTCTTTTACCTCTCCCCGTCACACCATTACACATGCCCCAAGGCATATCCATATGCTCCCATCACACCATGTCCTCATTTCTTACTTCCTTAGCTCTTAAGAGATGTATTTGGGTGGAATCTTGGGTTAAGGAAAAGATTTGCATTGGTTTTGGTGAGATTTTCTTACTTTAAATTTTGTTAAAGTAAATATTAGTTTGTATATTATATACATGTATTACTAAGTGTATGGGTATGTTTTAAATATTTTTAACTTCCAACGTTGCAATATTTGAATACATCTTTTGACCGTTAAACCATTTTGAATTCGAATCTGATTCCCGTTCACATCTTTATTTTTTGTTAAACTATTTATATTTGTAAACAAAACTTTAAAATAAATTTATATATCGTTATTTAATAACAAAAAGGCCTTATTTAAAAATTAAAATAATTTATTTAATCATTAAAACTTAATTTTACTGAAAACTAGCTCTTGTCACTTTATCGGTACAAGTAAAAATTCCTATTTTTGTGTATAGATATACTTTAAAATCTTACATAATATTGTTTGTGTTATAAAAACTTATATTTGGATATTAAAAATTTATTAAGTATCATATCTTGGTGTAATCGAATCTTTGGGTTGTTACATATATACTTTGGAAAAATATTGATAATCAAAAATCGTTTTATCAATAAACAACTCTATATTTATCAGAAGTCACATATGGAGCTAGAAACATATACTTATTTATACATTTAAACATGAATATGAAATAAAATTGTTTATTCTATTTTTGGGAAATAAAATGTATTTATGATATTATCAATAACAGCATCATATTTAGTAATTGATTTATTAATTTAAATCAAGATTTAATGATTTAATAATCATTATAATTATTTAAATAATTGAATGATAATAATTCATTTTAATAAATTATGAAGCGATAATAAATCATTTATAATAGTTTTATAAAGATATATATATTTGGTTTGAAATCTAAGAAAAATTAATATCTTTTTATCGATATAATAGCACTTTACGTAAACAATTGTTTACATAAATTTATATGGTTTTATAATTCAAATATAATCTTTTATTTAATTAATAATGACGTGGAGTTATTTTTCAAATTTTGTTTACATTTATGTGTAAATTAATTTATAAGTGAAAATGCGATTGGTAATAGACTTTCGGATTTTCAACGGTTTAACAAGCAGAAGTTGTTCGAAGTTGATGCAACTTTGTTTATATGTTTTATGCGCATATGTAACATACACATGCATACCCTAATATATACATGAACACACACACACACACACATATATATTATAAAAATGTCTAAGATATTTTCATACTTAAAAAGAAAACCTCACTTCACTCTTACACACATTAACTCACACACATAGAGGCACAGGGGGAGCTTAGCCCTACACCTTAAGGTGATGGGGAGAGTGTGGCCAAGGGCATTTTGGTCCATGCACATTTGGATATTTATTTTGAAAATTATCCTATAAATATCCATCTTTTCTTTCATAATTTTAACTCCATTCTTCATCCTCTTCCTCTTTCTCAAGCTATTTTAATGGCTTTTCTACATAGGAAATTTATAAAGAAAATAAGAAGAATAAAATAAAGTTATATAAGTGTATGTACATAAGTAATTAACTTTAAAATCAAGTGAAATCCACTCTTCTCCTCCTTCCAAACTCACGGCCATGACCTCCATCATCTTTAGGCGATCCCTCCTCCACTTTCAAGCTTAGTTCGTGGCTATCCAAAGGTCACGGGCTTGATTACATAAGTTTTGATTCAATAGTAGCGAAGCTATAATCCATTTTCATAAGCCCAACGTCCAAAGAAGGTAAAAAAACTCTATTTACATTATGATATTTTGGATGTTATATATGTTTGGCTATGCTTGGTTATGATGGTTATTTATCATGTTTGAATACGATAATACGTTTATTTGATTATGAGAAACAATTCACGTTTAACACATGTCGAATATCACAAAAGAAATAATTTTACTGTAATAAACGAAATGATGCATATGAGATTATTAAACCTCTTTAAAATGGTATAAAATGATTTAGAAATGTTTTATAAACGTTTTATAAACATTTAAAAGTGTTTCGAACAAAGTATGGAAAGGGTATGAAAATTGAGTTAAAATAGGCGCGTCGCACAATGGCAGTTCACGATTTTGCGTCGCAATAGTTTAAATCCATTTATTTGATGGAATCAGTCATTCTTTGGAATAAGAATTTTATGAACGTTGATAATCATAGTTAAGAAAAAGATTGAGTCATCATTTTGTAAATTTTGAAATATGAGTAAATCAAGTTTTCAAAACAATCTTGCTTTCGCAGTTCGGAAACTAAAGCGATAAATTCTTTAAAATCGATATTTTTAATTCTAAAAATATGGAAAAAATTCTGTAAGTATATTAAAATGTTTTGAAAGGGATTTGAGTAATAAAAATTAATTTCTAAATGATCAAAAAGCCATTTTGATCAAAAATCTTTTAAAGCACCATTCACAGCACTTTTTGCAATAGTTTTTCATAATATTTGAAATATGGCTTTAAACTTAAGTATTCGTTTCCAAATCTTTTATATATATTTTCATATAAATAATTAAGTATTTTAAAGGTAAAATGGAGGTTTTATAATTTATTTTAGAGAGTTTAACTAAATATTTTAAAGAAAAGCTGCTATAATTAAGAGATTAAATCCTGGCTCTAAAAGACGATGAGTAGACTGGATTTTTCTTTATGAGATCAAGATGCGAGGTGCTTAAACTAAGAAGATATTCAAGAGCAACCAGTTCCTTGGCTCACTTGGCCACTATCTTGGATGAGGGATAGACAAGGTTAAAAAGTCAAAAACGAGGCAAGTATAAAAGATTTAATTTTTTCAAATTTAATACAACTTGGATTGTATAAAAATAATCTTCTTATACTTGGTATTAAATTCCGAGGAGGGAATCCATAATATCAGTGTGAAATTAAAAGGTGATTTCATCGCTATTAGACCGACAGTAAAGGTTGAATAAGAAATTTGAGGTTGAATAGAATAAGTGTAATTTCTATTGACCCTTCTTACTCAATAAGTTTTTGCAATGTGATTTATAAGATATGATTTTGATTTGGTATTTCCAAAGTTAAAGTGAGGTTTAATGATTTTGTGTATACCGAAAATGAATGTTTTAATGATATATATCTCAGGAAGGTATTTTTTTGATAAAGAGAAAGTAATTAATCAAATGATAATCGCATATTCACTTATATCGCTTTATCGATGACTGGTTCGAAGGAACCAGGATCGGAATTGGGTGATTCCTATTTGGAAACCAGTTCGAACGAATTTACACATTCAAAGGTGAAGACATGGAATGATAATAAATTAGAAGATGGAGTGTAGGGGGTATTATCGCCGACCTCGGGGGAAATTTCAAGTATCATATATATATATATATATATATATATATATATATATATATATATATATATATATATATATATGGCAATAGTATCTCCATTAGATCTTTAATGTAAGGGTTTCTTGCAACTAATCCCAAGGGTGATTACCGATAGGATATAGCAGGAGAGTTCCTTCAGTTTGTCCTATTCGTGGATAACTTGTATAGACGAATGTCTGACATTGCATTTCTAACATACATGTACATTGTATTTTACAAACGTACATCTGTTTAAAGGTGTAGGAAGTTACGCTCTTACATTTAACACCCTTCTTTAAGATGTACGAGCATAGAGGTTGTACATTTGTGTAAGTCAATAGTGTGTGATGGAATTGGCAATATGACATTCAAAGTGGGATGTGTTATGTGAAATTTAATCGGCACCTCGGGCCTCATGACTGGGGAATGGTTTAAACATGGCATGTTGTAAGGCTATTTGGTTCGCAACCATTAGGATATGGTCATCACCTTTCTAGATTAACCTTCATATATCGGGTATGTTGGCATGCTATGAGTGCTCTCGGATAGGTCGAGAACGACCAGGGTGATTTCATATTCGGTTCTATCCACTACCAAAGTAGTCTGCGGGTAGGTCGGTGAGGAGAGGTTTCAAAGATGTTGATCCTTAGTACATCCCTCTAGAAATATACTATGCGAAAGGTAGTTCCTTACCTTTGCATTGTGTGGAATCCGTTCTCTAATAAGTGCCTTTAGATTTGATTGTAGAGCCTAGTATGTTATAATTTAATATTGCAACAATTTTGGGTAAGATTATATATATTTATCTGAAAAAAAAATTCAAAAGAATGTCATTAAAAATAATATTACCAGATTTTGTAGAGTAAAGAATTTGGTTATCATAAGGTAAAAACTCATTCCATTATTATATGTGGCGTGGTCTTATGAGATACTCTTTGTTTTCAAAAATCTATATTCTGAGTTTCTTACACCGGTCCAATGGTAGACTCAGAGTTTGTTTTCATTATCCCTTAAACTCCGAGTGTCCTTTTTTCTAATAGCCAAGTTGTTAGGTTAAACTTGGAGCTTTGCGATAGAGCTTGACATTTGGAGCTTAAGATGTTTTGTAGATAGATATCCATTTCCATTCCCGCTGCATTAGTTTACTGATTGTATTTAGCATTAATAAGAATAGAGATTTATAACTATCCAGGCTGATTTATAAGATAAACTCTGATAAATGAATTTAAAATTTTCTCTATAAAGATCATTTATAATATATATGTTATTTCATTCGTGTAAGATGCTGTTCTGTTTTTATTTTCTTTTTACCCTTTATTATCTGTTCTTCTCGCACTTGATTTTGTGGCATGTGAATATCGAGGATGTATTAGCGTCGATTTCTTAGGGTTGAAAGGGTGGGTCGTCACATTTGGTATCAGGGCTTAGGTCGAGCGAACACCTGAGCCCGATAGGGGTAAAATCTCATTAGAGATAGGATTAGTAACACCCTAGAATAAGTTGATAGTATTATATAAAAGCATGTATTTGTTAATGATATATAAAAATGATTTGTTATAAAAATATGGTAAATGAAATTATTTTACCTAAGGTCATATTTAACTATAAAGAATATATTTTGGAAAATATAGTTTGTTAAGTTATTAAAGTCCTAAATTGGATAATTATTTTAAAAACAAGTTAGTTAAATCAAGATAAACTTATTGTGATTAGACTTTCACAGTTTTACTATATGATGTTCAATAATGGCATTGCGAGGATTAAGAATAAGGAGGAAAACCTAAGATTTGGGTAATGAGAACTTTACCCAAAAGGTTTAAGGATTTTGAAAGTCGATGATAATAATGTTTGGAAAACATTTTAGCAAAAAAAATTAAAATAATTTTTGGAAAGGAATAAAACATTTTGATTAAGATCTCGATTTGCTTCCTTAGTATTGATCGAACCTTGATTTGAAAAGTAGTATACTTGTCAAGTTAGGATGAGCACTTAGTATCTGCTTCTAGTATTTTTGTTTATATTTGTGTAATCCATATGGAGGAAAGTATTAAAAAGAAGAAACCTCTAAAGCAACTTAGGATGAGAAAGATGATTTAATTATTCTTTCAAGTGATAAGGAAGAACTCATAGAAGAAGAATATGATCCACATACTCGTAGAGACAGAAATGGTTACCCAATAGCGGGATTTCCTATACCTTCCCTAACTCTAGATCTGATCATAATATCTAATGAAGCAGTGGTCGCTCCAGCTTTACATGGAAGGGTCACTTACTCTGCCAGTTTAGAATTTGAACCTGAGGAAGAACCCATGGAGGAAGAGTATGAACCAAAGGAGAATCCGAATGATATAATATCAAATGAATCGAACTACGATAGTGGGGACAACAATATCATATGGGAGATGGAGGGGGATCATGTTATTTGGTATGAGGAGTCATCAAGTTCATATATTCATTGGGATAATATGGAAGATGATGAATTGGAAGAAGCTATGGAGGAATTCGAGAATCCCGGGGAGATGGGAATGCAAGGTTGGAGGTATTAGAGGAAGGGAAAATGTTGAAGGAAATGCCTGTTGGACTTGGACATGTTCCATGGAATCAGCCTTGGCTACCATATGTGGAGGATGAGATACAACAAAATGAAGATGGAAATGAAGCTGACGATGAACAAGAAAGTGAGGATGAGGATGTTGGGGAAGTTTTATTGGAGTTTGGATATTGGAGTGCACCATCGGCAATAGAATCGGAATGATGATTGAGATTGTGATGGAAGACTACTTATATCTATCTAGTACTAGGATTAAGTATTAAGTATTAAGTAGTAGAATATATGTATGGTTGTCATAATGTGGTGTTGTGGTTAGCCATGTATTAGTATTTGTATTTATGAACTTCTATTATACACCCAAGTAAGATTGGGATGGCTTAAGGATGACCCAAGTGTGGTACAAATGATGGATGTAAGATATATTTATGACCTTTCATTTAGACTTCATTTATTTGCAATTATACAAGCCATTTAAGAAAATTTATAAGAATTCTTGATAAAGGAAATAAAGCTTAAAGGACAATTTTCTTTGTAAGATAAAATGTCGTGAAATAAATTTTGGAAATTAAAATGGGATTTATTAACAAAGAAATTTCAAAAGAAGTTTGAAATAAAATTATAATAGTATTTTCCAAGAGGATAATTGATTTCTTTTGAAAAGGGGATAGAAATATTTTAGGTAAAATATTTTGAAATGATTATCAAAGTGTTAAAATAAAAGATGAAAGTTTTATAGAATGTTTTCATAATGATTTTTGAATATTAGTAAGTATGTATGTTGTAAATAGATCATTTCATCACACGATTCTGATCTAAGATTCGAGTGCGGAACTTTGAGGTGTTTACACCAGTCCAAAAAAGGATTTATCACTCAATTATTGACGACAAACATTGATGTGGGTTTGTGGTTGGATACTTGATCTTTCTATCATAGTTAAGATCTATGCAAGGAAAACAAAAATTCTGATAGGAAAGCCTGATCGGAGTCCGCACTAGAGGATTGGGGGATCAATACTAATTCGAAGGTAAAGTTGTGGATTCAAATAGTAGATCGAATCATATATTGTGTACGGGTGATCTATATATACCGTATGAGTGTACGTTTAAAGTAAATATTTTGAGCAAAAATCTTGGGGTTTGGCATTGTAATTTCAAGGACGAAATTCTTTTAAGGGGGAAGTCTATAACGAACTACAAATTTATCACTTTGATAAATTATATTTATTTTTAAAATATTCAAATATAAGCTTCTTTAAAATAAATTATGATGTTTTGAACAATAAATAAGAATGGGAAACTTATTATGAATAAGTATTTACATAATATATACATTGGAAAAATATCAATAAAATGGTCGAAATTGTTTTATCAATAAACAGCTCTATAATTATCAAAAGTCGCACACGGAGCTGGATACATACACTTACACATCCATTAAAACATGAATATGAAATAAAATTGTTTATTTTCGGAAAATAAAATTTATTTATGGCATCATCGATAATGGCATCATATTTAATAATTGATTTATGAATTTAAATTGGGATTTAATGATTTATAATTATTATAGTTATTGAATATTGTTTTTAAATGATAATAATTCATTTTAATTAATAATTAAGTGATAATAAATTATTTATAATAGTTTTTATAAAGATATATATTTGACTTGAAATTATAAGAAAAATTTATATCGCTATATAGATATAATAGCACTTTCTGTAAATAATTGTTTAATATAAATTTATATAGTTTTATAATTCAAATGAGATCATTTTAATTAATTATTAATGATGGGAAGTTAGTTTTTGAATTTTGTTTACATTTGTATGTAAAATAATTTACAAGTGAAAATGTGTCGGGAGTCGGCTTTTGGATTTTCAATGGTTCAACGAATGGAAGTTGTTCAAAATTGTTGCAACCTTATTTATATGTCTTGTGCACATATATGACATACACATGCACACCCTAATATATATACCTAAACATATATTTACATACAATTATACGTATACAATTATATATATATATATATAATTGCATATGTATATTTGTATGTAAATATATGTTTAGGTATATATTAGGCTGTGCGTGTGTATGTCATATATGTTTACAAAAATAACTAAGATATTTTCACACTTGAAAGCAAACCTCACTTCACTCTTTCACACATCAGCTCACACACATAGAGGCACAAAGGGGAGCTTAGCTTGCACCTTGAGGTGATGGGGAGGGTGTGGGCAAGGGCATTTTAGTCCATGCACATTTGGATATTTATTTTCAAAATTTTCCTATAAATACCAATCCATTATTTCAAAATTTTAACATTATTCTTCATCTTCTTCTTCCTCTTTCTCAAGCTATTTTAATAGCTTCTCTAATTAGGAAATTTATGAAGTAAAATTAGAAAAAAGAGAATAAATTTATATAAGTATATACACATTAGCAATCCACTTTTAAATCAAATGAAATCCATTCCTCTTCTCCTTCCAAACTCATGGCCACCATCTCCATCATCTTTGGCCGGGCACACCTCAACATGCAAGCTTAGGCCGTGGCTATCCAAAGGTCCTGGGTTTGATTCCATAATCTTTCATTCGATCATAACGAAGCTATAGTCTGTTTTCATAAGCCCAATATCCAATGAAGGTGAGAAACTCTATTTACATTATGATATTTTGGGTGATATATATGTTTGGCTATGCTTGGTTATGATGGTTGTTTATCATGTTTCAATATGATAATATTTTTGTTTGGTTATGAGAAACAAGTCACGTTTAATACACGTCGAATATCACAAAAGTAATCACTTTTCTTTTAATAAATGAAATGGTGTATATGAAACTGCTATACCTCTTTAAAACGGTTTAAAATGATTTAGAAATGTTTTATAAACATTCAAAAGTGTTTTGATAAAGTTTGGTGAAAATTAAGCTAAAATAGATGTATCGCGTAACGGTAGTTCGTGATTTCGCGGCATAACAGTTTATATCCATTTATACGATGGAATCGGAGTGGGAATTCTGTAGAATAAGAATTTTTCGAACTCTCATAATCATAGTTTTCAAATGAAAGAAAAGTATCGAGATTTTGTTTAATAAATTTTGAAATATGAGCAAATTAAGTTTTCAAAATAATCTCGCTTTGGCAGTTCGAAAATCAAAGCGATAAATTCTTTAAAATTGATATTTATAATTATTTAAATATGGAATAAATTATATAAATATATTAAAAAAATTAAATGGGATTTGAGTTAGAAAAATGAATTTCTAAATGATCGAAAAGTCATTTTGATCAAATAAGTATTTAAAGCACTATTCGCAGCAGTTTTTAACAACTTTTGAAATATGGCTTTAAACTTAAGTATTCTTTCTCAAATCTTTTATAAATTATTTCAAATAAATAATTACATATTTTAAAGAAAATATGGAGGTTTTATGATTCAATTTAAAGTGTTTAAATAAGTGATTTAAAGGAAAGCTGTTATAATTAAGAGATTAAAACTTGGCTCTAAAAGCCGATGAGTAGACTGGATTTTTCTATTCGTGAGATGAGGATGTGAGGTGCTTAAACTAAGGAGATGTTTAGGAGCAACCAGTGCCCTGACTCACCTGGCCTTTTTCCTAGGTGAGGGATGGAAAGGTTGAAATGTCGGAAATAAGCCAAGTATAAAAGATTTAATTTTTTCCAAATTTAATACAACTTGGATTGTATAGAAATAATCTTCTTATACTTGGTATTAAATTCCAAGGAAGGAATTTGTACTATCCATGTGAATTTAAAAGGTGATTTCACCATTATTTGATGGATCGTAAAGGTTGAAAATACAATTTGATGTTGAGTAGAATTAGTTTTTATTGACCCATTTTACTCAATAAAGTTTTGCAATGTGATTTATAAGAGATGATTTTGATTTGGTATTTCTAAAGTTAAAGAGAGGTTTAATGATTCTGTATATACCGAAAATAAATGTTTTAAAGATATATATCTTTAGAAGCTATTTTTCTAATAAAGAGAAAGTTATTAATCAAATGATAATCACATATTTACTTAATGTCTTTTTATTGATATTGGTTCAAAGGAACTAGGATCGGATTTGGGTGATTCCTATCCGAAATCCACTTCGAATCAATTTACGCTTTCGAAGGTGAAGATATAGAATGATAATAAATTAGAAGATGGAGTGCAAGGCTGCTCATCACGGAATCTCGAGGGAAATTTCTCATATCATATATGTATGGTAGTAGTATCTTCATTAGATCTTTGATACAAGGGTTGCTCGCTACTAATCCTAGAGGTGACTCCTAATAGGATGTAGGAGGAGAGTTCCTTTGGTCTATCATGTTCCTAGACAACTTGTATGGACGAATGTCTGATATTGCATTTCTAACATGCACGTACATTGATTTTTACAAATATAAATCTATTTGGTAATGTAGGAAGTAACTCACAAGCACTTAACACACTTCTCTAAGACATACGAGCTCAAAGGTTGTATGTTTGTGGAAATCAATAGTGTGATCGAATTGGTAATGTGACATTCAAAGTGGAATGTGCTGTGTGAACGGTAGTCGTTACCTCGGGCCTTATCACCCTGGAATGGCTTAAACAGGGCATGCCATATGGCTATGTGTTTCACAACAATTAGGATATGGTCATCGCCTTTCTAAATTATCCTCTATATATCGAGTATGTTGTGTATGCAATGAGAGCTCTTGGATAGGTCGGGAACGATCGGGGTGATGTCATATTCGGTTCTATCCGTCACCAGAAGGTTCTGTGAGTAGGTTGGTCTTGCCAGGTGCAGAGGTTTCAAAGGTGTTGATCCTTGGTACATCCCTCTATAGATGTACTGTAGGGAATGTAGTTCCTTACCTTGCTATTGTATGGAATCCGTTCTCTAATAAGTGCCTTCGGGATTGACTGTAGAATCTAGGATGCTGGAATTTAATAATGTAACAATTTCGACTATGATTATATATATTTACTTGAAAGTTGTTTTCAGAAGAATGTCATTAAAAATAATAATACTAGATTTTGCGTGGTAAAGATTTAGGTTATCATAAGGTAAAAACCTATTTCGTGTTTATGTGCGGCATGGCCTTAAGAGATACCTTTTGTTTTCAAATATTTGTATTTTGAGTTTCTCACACCAGTCGCATGACTGACCTGAAGTTTATTTTCTATTTCCCTAAAACTCTGGGTACCCTATTTTTTTGAGCAACTAAGTAGTCAGGCTTAACTTAGAACATTGTGATGGAGCTTGAAATCTAAAGCTGAAGATGTTCCTGTAGATAGTTCTCCATTTCCATTCCCACTACTTTAGTTTACTGTATTCGGTATTCATAAGGATGAAGATTTATAATTATCTAGGCTAATTTATAAGATAGAATCTAATAAATGCATTTAAAATTTTCGCTGTAAAGATCATATATAATATATGTTATTCCATACTTGTAAGATTTTGTTGTCTTTATTTTTTTTACCCTTTGCTATCCACCCTTTTGGCACTTGGTTTTGCATCACGAAAATACCGAAGATGTATTATTGTCGATTTCTGACGGTCGAATGGGCAGGTCGTCATAATTTTCCATCTTGAATATGTACATCCAGACTACTTCATATGAGCTAGCAAGAGTCTAACCATAAATAACAAACATGCTAAGACTATTTCCTAGTAGGAGAAATGCCTTCGATGATGATAAGATAGTAAAACAATGATTATAAGATAGTAAAATCATATAATGTTAGAAGTGAGACCATGTTGAGAACATAAATCGAGTTTTCATCGTCACTTAATTTAAACTATACACGATCTTGCTCGTTCATAGAGTGAGAATGAGATAGAATTAAAGCGCTATGCTCGGTTAACCCTACGACATGCACAAATATTAAAATAATTAATAACATGTCATATGCCATTTGGGTATGTCGTTCTTGATCATCTTATTGGACCCTATGAAGTTAAATCTCCACTAAAGCCCCATAAAATCCCGTTTTAGCGCGTAGCGTTCTTCAACGGCTAGGCCTTTTCAATTTAGCACTATTAAATTGTAGATCTGGTTCAAGCCCCGCTATTTTTCATTGTATCCACTAAATCAATGCTTTTTATCACTTCCCTTAGCAACGTTAATATAAAAAGGTTGATTTTACTACTTCTCTTTTAAACCAAATAAATAGAGTTAGGGAAATACCTAATTTTAAGGCATAGGTGCTCAATATAAGTTAGAAATTTATTCTAATCACCGAACGCAGACTGCACAAATCGTGATATTCTTAGGTTTTCTTATATAAGTTTAACTATGTCTCTTTTTTCTACACAAATGATATTTGAATGAGAATAAATTAACTTTAAATATCTGATTTTATATGTAGTGAAGCCTTTCCCCTCCACCGTTTTTCGATATATCCTCGCTTTGTTCGCGCCATAACTTTTTATACCTCTGCCATTATAGAAATGGTATGCGCTTTAACTACACAGTTGGACCCATTGTGAAACAATCATGCAATAATATGGTATAACGTCACACACTCCCTACCTACCACTCTTAAGTATAAAACTTAAAACATCTTCAACTTGTAGGTGATCTCAAATTTCACCTACACATCATATCTAATAGTATACTCACCACGGTGCTTTATGTCTCCTTTTCTTTTCAATATTATATTAACTTATAATATGTTGGCTCAAATCCATCCCATAAGGAGAGTTTGTTGCTTGTATTAACAACCATCATAGTCTAATAATAAGAATCCTCGCCCAGTCTTCCCCTTCCTTCTGTCGTTTATCATTCATTATCGGTTGTGAATTATAGGTCTAGTACCATATGATAATTGCTAGTGATTGGTATACAAAGGCGTTATCTGGAAAAACTTATTACAATAAATCTTTAGTAAAGATTCAACTCTTTGCAACCATTACTGATGCGTTTTGAATTCAACACAATAAAATTGCATTGTTGAATATTATATCGGAATAAATGATATTCAAAATAGCGAATGCATATATTTATTATTTTAGACAGATCACTTTAAATGAATTTTAATGTAAATCAATCACATGTCTTAAGATTTAAATCATATAAATTTATATAAATGTTGTTGTAAACATAATTTTTTAGTAAATAATAAATTCATATAAATGTTGTTGTAATAACTTGCATTAAGATTTATATCAAGTTTACACAAAATAAATAAAGTAAACATAAATTTAATTTTAATTTAATAATAACAATAATCAAATTTTAAATTTTAAGTACTTAATTTTTTTTTTTGGCAAGGCCAGCCGGTTTTGTAGTGAACCTTCCACTTTTTATTACGAACGTAATAAAACTTGAAGTACAGGAGTAAGGTAAAAGCACCTTAACCACTAAGAAAAAGAAAAAATAAAGCACAGGAATGTGACAGACATACCACAACTACTATATGAATTTCATAGACTACTACTCCTCCGAAGAGGAAGAATCACCTTCATCCACAAAAACCTAGGAAGACACCAAAGAGACATTCTCCAAAACACCAAAAAGGGGCGGAAAAGAGTAGCAAGACAAGGATCATAAGCCACAGCATCAGAAGAGTATATAAAGGAATGATCCCAGGTAGAATCAGCAAGCATGACAAAATTCGAGCCCGCGAACTGACCGTCCAAATCGAGAAATAAGGAATCACCAGAAGGTCTATAATGATGGCACCTAAGGTCTAGACGATCATCGGAAACGAATCTAAAGAAAGAATCATCCAAGGAGTTAAATCTTATATCAGAATTGAGATCAACCCAACACCTCTCAGAATCAACCCAAACAACAGGCAGACGAGGCGGACCAGGATCTGGGGTAGCTACAGGAATTGTAGAAACTTCACGAGAGACCATCAAAGTAAAAGGGGAGGCAGGGCTAGCAGTAGAATCTGGAGGTGGACCCGAGACAGATAAAGGAACTGGCAGAGGAGGGTCAAAAATAGAGACAGAGGAAGAAACCTTGGGAACCCATTTCCTAAGTGGGTGGCGAGGCAGAGGGATCTTAGGAGCAGCTGCAGGGACAACAGAATGCGTGCAGGCGATAGCCAGGTGGCCAAAAGAGTGACAGGAGGTACAAATATCTGGAACCCAACCGTAGCGAACACGGACATCCACAACATGCCCAACAGCTAGCTGAACAGGAATAGAAGAAGGGAGAGGCTTATCAGGGGAAATCTCTACCATAGCCTTAGCATACACCAATTTTTCACGTGCAACTGTATTTGAATCAAAACATTTCAATTTTCCTACATTACAAGCTAGCCAGTTCAAACCAAGCAAAGGTTGTAGAGCAGAGGGGATTTGCGAAAAGTAAACCCAAACAGGGATAGAATGAACTTGCTTACGAGAACTAGCCATAGTTGGGGACCAAGGAGTAATGATAAAGGGTTGCCCATCAAAAAAAGAAGGCTCAGCCTCAAGCACTAGACGGCGTTCCTCGGGGGAGGAAAACTTAAGGAAATACATGGAGCCACCAGCTTAACACGTAAATCCCCACGAAGCTTCCAGGTCCTATAATAAACAGAAGTCGCATCATGAAGTCGCTTCCAGGTCCTACGTAATATTAACTTAAATTTAATATTAAATTAGTATTACACTAAGTATTTCTTCATCCAATACTACATTAAATGGTTTGGTGAGAATAAATTATTCGTTATAACATTATAAATGATCTAGTGCATAAGGACTTAAGAAGGAATTTTTTAAAATTTGCCCCTTTTGCCCACGACCCGATGCACCTGATCCAATATTGGTATGAGGGCACGCAATGTGTTATTATGAATAATATGTAAATTTTGAATTCAAAATCAAGTGAAATTTAAATTTTCACTTCCCTAGAGTTTACAAGCGAAGCTTGGTTCTCTAGGTAATTCAAAAAAAAAAATTCACTTCTAATGGTGATAAATAAAGTTAAATTATTTTAAAAAAATTGTTCATAAAGTTTATAAAAAATTAGTTTAAAAATATATTTATATTCATAAAAGTTATAATGACCAAATCTAAAATTGTGTAATTTTGAATCTACAATGGTTATGACCAAACAAATTTGAATTTATAAAGGTATTAACTCAAAGTATAGGCATGATCTTCCATATTGGGAGGTAAAAGTGTTTATAAATTTTGTATTATAAGGTTATTTCTTCAGAGTTAGTATATCATACTATTTACATCAATCTTTTCCTAACTACCTAGTTATATTCTCACTTTGTAGTGCAGAATAAGAGGTGAGTTTTGATAGACTATTAAATTTATTTTGTCTTACCAACTAAATACACTTAAGGTTATTGAAACAAAACAAAAATTCTTTTCCCGATTGCCTTATCAACATGATAACTACACATGTATGTATGCTAGAAATTCCTTTATTCCAAAGCTTTATATTTTTAACACATTTAGATTCTTGTCAAGGAGAGATTCCTTTTCTTATCTTCTTTGCAAAAATTGGGTATAACGAGTACTATGATATTATTATATGTAAATTATATTATTATATAATAATAATTATTTTTAAAGTGATAGTTAAATTCAATACTTAATTATCATTGATAAACCAGTCAAGTAATTTACATTAAGTGAATTCATATGAGCTATTGATGTTAATAAAACATAAATGTAAATTGTGTAACCTGACCATTTGAGTTGTGAATTTCGATTTATTTTTCAATGACTTTGAAGCATATCAGACGTAATGATATTTTATAAAGTAAATTAATGTCATAAAGTGGGCGATAATTTTTGTGTGCTACTATTAGCACCCACGAAAATGATTTTGGCTGCCATTAGTTTTTTATACTTATCATTTTTTATATGCTTATGGCCACCGAAATATATTTTCTTATTTCGCCTTAAATAACCGTAACTTATTCATCTTTCTTAGAAAAAACCATGTACACTATCTCAAAACATCATCAAGAATAAAATTTTCAAACCCTAAAGACATTAAAATTTCTTTTTTGTTTAGTAGATGAAGTCAAATGAAGATTTAGTATATTGTTTAACTTTGATGAACACAAAGATGTTAGTTTAGTTTTTATTTCTTAAAGCCTATTTTTCTTCCACATGTTAGTCTTAAGTTTGTTGCCTAGAGTTTTCTTATTGTTATTTTAGGATAATTTTAATGATCTCATGGCTAATGGAAGGTTTAAGGATATAAAGTTTAATAATTTTGTAATTGAAAATCTCAGTGTAAGTTATTAAATTATAATTTTTTATCGTATAAAGTTCATGTCATTTTTTCCTTATTTTTTGATTTTTTTTGTTAACTAGAGGATACCAATCACAATGAAATTTAAATTGCATTTGCTGTTCCGAATGAAAAAGTATTTGATATGGAAGAAGATGACCGATCAAATGCTTCAAAAGGCTTGCAAGTTGATTTGATAAACCATTTTTTAATCGATCAAGTAAATATTTGTATAAATTTCTATCAGCCTAAATACAATCGAGAAAATAAATTTTATAATTTTACTTTTGATTTCTTATGCACGTCATGCGATTTTTGTTATATTTTAAAAGAGTTGAATTTGGTTCGGTAACATGGGGGATAACTATTGTGTATTGAAATGTTTGGGTGCCTATTTACTTAAAATACAATAATAGCTAGTGTTAGAAAGCGTGGAACAAAATTTTGTATGATGGCCTATAGTTATATGAGCTAGAAGCGTTTTTTGGTGTCAATAGTAGCATATTATTATTTTTTTGTCTATCGACATGGGTTCACATGATGTATGAAATTCTATATTTTTTAGACCCAAAGCATGTACCAAAAACTATATGGACTCGATATTTTAGTTTGACTAAAGAAATCTTTTTGTTTTGTTAGCATACCTCCTTTTCTAGCTATTCAAGTCCTAAAAAGAATTGTTAGTGTTTTCTAACTTTTAAACTTTTCATTTTCACTAAATAACTGAAAAATAACATCACTTTAAAGTACAACTTATTTTAATATTTGATAAAGAAATCAAGTATTAAATTCGAGAGAGAAAGAAAATACAATGATGGCGAGAAATGATTACTGAGCATTGTGAAAGGAACTCTAATTTTGGATATGTAGGGGACATTTTTTCAATTTTCATAAAATTGTCGTAGGGTGTACCTAAATATGTCACCTCTTAACAAAAGAAATATCCATAATTGCCCACATCATTTCGATTATTCTCCACAGTTTTTATGATTTTCTTATGGTCGGACCCCATTGTTTTTCTCTTCCTTTTTTGATAGGGTTTTGTGAATTTTATTTTACAGAGAGTAAAATAGTAAATCGTTTTATTTAGTTTCATTTATCACATCCCTTATAACAATTTTTTCTGGGTGGATTTTCTAGAAAATTGCCCTTCTCCCCTTATTCAAAAATGGAGTCCCTTAAACAATGCCCTAGTTACTTTAATTGCTTTATTTATTATAATTCATATATGTATATATAAACATACACATATACAAAAAAATTATTATAATAGCCTCAAAAACAAATTAATCCAAAATCAATGCATATTCAAATTTAGTTATCAATTATATAATTAAAATTTTCCATTGATGAAATATGGGAAAAGATAAATTACAAAGTTAATGTCTATTTAACATTTCATTGAGTTAGAAGATTAAATATTATGAAAAAATTAAGAGTTTAGATGACTATTTGTAATGACGCAAAATTTCGGACACTTCTTATTTAAATATGTGAATTATTTAAATATTTGAATCTTGGATTAAATGTTATCAAAATAATTAAATAACCTTATTAATCCCCTTTTAAATCATAGCTAATGATAGTAAACTTGTTTCTTGAAAATTGTTTACAAAATTAAATATTTTGAAGAAAAATCAATAATGTGACCGAAAATCGGTTTATCGATAAATAGCTTTTTGATCAATATAAGTTGTTAGAAATCTTGCGCACTTATCTAATGATCAAAAGAACACATTAGCAACTAATTAAAACTTCTTTTCATAAAGAAAATAGAACTTTCTAGAATGTTCCAAATGGGTGGGAGATATTTTAAGAAGTAAGGGTATTTAAGTATGTTGTTAAAAGTGAAAGTGATGTAAATGAGAAGTGATGGGCATGTGGAGTGTTGAGCCTTCCATGACATGGTTTAGGGGGGGATTGAGTGAAAGATTAAGGAACACCTTATGAAACCTATGTAAGGAGGGCATACTCCTGTTAAAAAATCACAAATTTACAAAGGCAAAACTTAGCTTTTTTAATGTCTTCTTCTCTTATGTTCTAAAGAATTTTTTGCAAAACAAATCCAAATCCACTCAAAATTTTCCACAAGCCTTAGAAAAATATTAGAACACCTTCACCATGTTAGAATTTGAAGAAGCAAAGCCATGCTTCCTCTATTTGGAATGGTCGTGAGCAAATATGGGCTTTTAGCCTTGGAAAAGCAAGTTTAAAGCAAGTGGAAAGGAAGGAAGGTGATTGCAAGGTGATGGCATGAAGTATTCTTGAGTTTAGTATTAAGATTAAGTGATTTATCTCACTAATTTTTTAGCATATATTGTGTATATATGCTGTGCATTTGAAATATAAAGTTAAAGTGACATTAACTAAGTAAAGATATAAACTTTGGACCCCTCTTATTTTTGAAAGCAAATGAAGATTTTATATTGTATAACTTCACACTACACCAGAAATGGTCTTTCGTAGCGCTGTAAAAACACTTACAAAACTTTTAGCATTTCGATAAATACTGCGATACGACATGCAAACATTTTGTAGCGTTGTAGAAAACGCTACCAAAACTTGACCTATTGTAGGGTTTTAGAAAGGCTATAAAAGGATTCAGACTTTTAGTAGCATGTCATATTGTAGTGTTTATCAAAACGCTACCAAAAGTTTTGGTAGCGTTTTTCGACGCTATGAAAGTCGCTTCGCTGCTCTTTACATTTACTTCTGCAGCCTTTCTAAAATGCTACTAAAAGTTACTAACTGTTTTGTAGCATACTATCGATGTTACGATTTCCTGTTAATGGCTTATACCATTTTCCGCCATCTCTCACATAATATTCTTATTAAAATAAGCTATCAGTCACATAATCGTCGTATTCAAACCATGAATCAATCAATCACATAATCATCATATTCAACTAATTGAAAGGACATGTTAATCACATAATCAAATATAATATTCATAACCATTTCGATAATAGTTTTTTTGACAAAATAAGCAAATTCATATAAAATTCATAAAACAGTTTACACAACGAGCACTAACAAAATGTTATAGTGACAAGTACCATTGTCCCAGTGGTTAAGTGATTTGGCTTTGGTGCAAAAGGTCACAAGTTCGAAACTTGGCGTGATTCGAACGTTTATTGACATGTGACATGTTCTCACAGGGATTTGTTGTATATAAAGTACCATCTCAAAAAAAACAAAATGTTATAGTATTTATAACAATGAAAGTCATGTTTATTACTTGATTACCCATAATTCTTTGCTATAGTTGGTCTTTACTCCTAAAAAGCTAATTACCTGTAGACAAGTTCAACAATCAACAGATGATTATGAAACTATTTTGCATATTTAAAGCATATCAAACATCCTTAACTAAAACTTTTGTTAAATTTAAATAATTTTTATCAAATTTAGTTAATTTAGTTAATTTAGTTAAATTTTATAAAACTTGGTTAATTTTTATAATAAACTTGCATAATTTTTAAAAGATGCATAATTTTTAAAAACCTTTTAACTTAGTTAAATTCTAATAAAAATTAATTATTTTGTATAAAATTTATTCAACTTTTATATAACGTGGTCAAATTATACAAAAATTTGTTAACTTTTAAAATTTTGGTTATTTTTTATAAAAATTAGTTAAACTTTTATAAAGCTCGATCAACTTATTTATAATATTTGTATTAACTCAAACTTATTAATTATCTCAATTGCTAAAACTTAAATTGTCATAACTTATAACTTATATTTTAATTAACTTAGACTTATAAATTATCTCAAACTTAAACTTTATTAATCTAGATAATTTTTATAAATTATCTCAAATTTATAAATTTTTCATAAACTTAGTTAATTTATTATTATTATTGTAAACTTAGTTATAGTACTACTACTACTACTACTACTACTACTATTATAAACTTAATTAATTTTTATAAACTTACTTTTTTTATAAAACTTAGTTAACTTAGCTAGTTTTTATAAACTTAGTTTTATTTATTGTCGTTGTTGTTGTTATTATAATTAGTTATAAACTTAGTTGACTTAGTTAATTTATTATTGTTATAAATTTAGTTAACTTTTATCAAACCATAGTTTATTATTATTATAAACTTAGTTAATTTTTTATCAAACTTAGTTTATTATTATTATAATAAACCTGTTAATTTTATAATACTCAGTTAATTTTATAAACTTATTTAATTTTTATAAAATTTAGTAAATTTATTATTATTATTATAAACTTAGTTAATTTTTATGAAATTATTTAACTTTTATAAAACTTAGTTAACTTAGTTGATTTTTGTAAACTTAGTTTTTGTTATCATTGTTATTAATTATAAAACTTAATTGACTTAGTTAATTTGTTATTATTGTTATTAAATAATAGTTAATTTTTATCAAAATATAGTTTATTATTGTTATTGCTATTGTTGTATTATTATTATAAACTCGGTTATATTTTTTATCAAACTTAGTTTACTACTACTACTACTTATAAAGTTGTTAATTTTTATAAAACTTGGTTAATTTATTCAAACTATTGTTTATTATTATCATTATTATCATAAACTAATTTCTATAAACTTTGTTAATGCTTATCAAACTTGGTAAATTCATTCTACTAGAACTAATAATAGCGACATGTCGTGCACATTTCATACTTACTTATTTTATAGGCCTATGGGTGTAGTATGATAACATAATATTGGTAAAAACAATATTATATGATTTATCATCCATCCATGAACCTTTGCTTCACAGTTCCAGTTTTGGTTTCCAAAATAGCTTGATTTATCTTCTATAAAATATAACATAATTCAACATATTAAAGTTAAAGAACTTGTATATATATAAGTGTAATTTATTTTATTTAGCAAACGACATATAAAGAAGAATAAACTCAACATTTAGACTCCAAAAGATGGTACTTTAATTTGCAGCTTCAAAGTTTGATGATAAAAGGTGATTTGAATAATTAGATTCAGTGGAAATATCTAACCTGAACTGAAATTGCATTAGAAAAAAGATACAAGGTGATTCGAATAACTCGATTTTAGGTAAGCCCCTAAATAGTTGCTCTGGCATTGTTTGGTGCATTATCGCTTCTGAGTTATTTTCCAAGTGCATCCTCTACACCTGCCATTTCAAGTACGATTCTCACCATTCAAGTACTTATAATTTGACGCTCCATGAAAACTCCAGAGATGAAAAAATTTGACATCTAGATTTGTACTATATATTTAAATAACTTACTAGCGCTATTGACATTTATATTCAGCATCCAAGTTGAGAGGAAAATATTAGTGATCCTGGAATGAAGCATTCATGAGGTTTACTGCTGGATCCATGAACTGCATAAAAAATACAAATAAACTATGTCATCTACTACCATATGGAAGTTATCGAGCGTAGGCAAGCTTACAGCAAATGCCTTGAACGATAATATATTCTCTATCACATTCTACTGTTTGGTCAGAAGGTATTATTTTGGTTCAATCTGTGTCCTAAGGGGAAAAGCACCCACACATGATAAAGATTTTCTCGGTAAGTAATAATCAATAAGGAAACTTGATCATTTACCTAAAGCCGATTGTAGTAACCAATAACACTGAATATATATCATTTGCTGAAGCTTATCTACCTATAAACATAGGGATTCACAAAAACACACACAAAACTCATATTAACGCAGCACATACAACACAAATACATACACACAGCACATACACAGCACGCACACAACACAAACACATACCTCTACAGCAAATGGAAGCATGCACACAACTGATTTGTTTTAAATACCTTACAAATGATAGAAGCTCCCTTCTGAGTACCATCACCTCCAATACTGTGGACCTGAGATAGCTGAAACTCTATACCACATATGATTTCTCTAATGATAGTGTTAAGCCCAGGGCATATACCTCCGCAAGTCACAATGCATCCATGCACCTCATCTAACTCAAAATATACCTAGATTTTTTTTTAAATTGAAATCATTTAGCCTAATCAATTCAAAAAATTTATAATCATAACCAAGAACAATTTAGACAAACTCACATTTCAACTGAGGTAAAATATCATCTTACTTATAATTCTAGGAAAAAACACAGACTAATGAACTAAATTCATAAAAAGGGTTCAAAAGCCATACCCTCTGACATGGCCCAGCATGTCTAAAATGTGTTCCTTTCGGGCTCCTCTTGTTAACAAGAATCTAAAACAAGTAAATTTGATCTTTATTTTTATGTTATTAGAATATGTCATAAGTTTAATTTTGGACTTTGGACTTTGGCTAGGACTAACCTTTTGAGCCACTGTATCTTCATCATTCACAAAGTATTGTCTGTTATAAGAATTGCAAATTGAGTTTCAATTAGATGTCATATTGATATAATATTTATCATGGGAGATATGTAATAAAGAATTAGAAAGAACATGCTTTTGTGATTAAGGGAATGGCATGATTGTAGTCAATGTGGTATCATCAAATTGTGATGCCTATAATTTGATTCATAATAGCCACAGTCAGTGTTTTCCACTATCAATAAAATATATATAAAAAATAAAAATAGAAGAACACTCACTTGACCACAGAATATACAGGATTATCTTGTAGTGGATTGGTATATGACTGCAAATGAGTAAGCGTTATAAGCTATCTATTAAGAAAATGATTCATAAAATTAAGTTTTGGATTCAGCATTAGTCATCATATAGTGCATTAGAATCACATGCAACATGTAGTATAAAAATGAGTTTGTCATATCTTAGCTGAAAAAATATTCCAATGAGTTGAAGTTTGGAATTATGGGTTAATAGACTGCATAACATAGACCACCCATATTGTTAACTAAAAATTAACTAACCAGCACTCACCCATTGTACTATTATATACATATATAAATTACTTTATTTTGGTATACTGTATAATATGTTATCTGGCGGTTCTTTAAAATTATTATATGATAATAATAATAATAATAATAATAATAATAATAATAATAATAATGAAACCTAGGATGAGTTATGAACGATCATGACTTGTTCAGCAAAAGAAAATGCTTTAATATGAATATTTTTGTCGGATTCCTTCAAAAAGGAATGACAAAATGGTCAAAGATCAATTTTACAGTTGGACCATAGATATAAGTCTTGATTTCAAAGTTTTAACAAAAACAGAATAACAAAATCCCAAATACTTTTGGTTGGCATCAACAATATGATAATTGTTATATTATGAACTGCAACCAGACAAAAGCAGATACTGAATGGCATATAATTTTCATTGCACTGCAAACAGGCTAGTTTATGTGATATTCCGAAAATTTGGCAATATAAATTTAATAATCTGTGTTAGAATTTTAATTGATTTGATAAAATTTTGATAATAAATTTTGAATTGATCTAATAATCATCTTTTAATAAAAATTTAAATGGGTAGATTTTATCTTTTTAAAGCTAATAAATTGTTTTCTGTTTATAATATATATAGTTGTATATATTGTAAATTGATAAACTTAGATTTTGAATTTAGTAAATGAATTAATTTTCTAATTCTAATTTATATTTGGTAAATTGAAATTTGATTTAAATTTAACATTTAACTTTTCAAAGCAATTTAATAAATAATTTTATGGTTTATACTTAAGGTAAATCTTATTTGTTTTAAAATTTTATTTAATTAACTTAAATATGAATTTAGATCAGGTTAACATCAAAGCTTTGTTTTGTTTTATTTTTAAATATTACTTGAAATTTGTATATAAGAATTTAAAATACAAACTACAAATGATCTTAATTTGTTTATAATATCATTTATAAATTAGTTTAAAATTGTTTAATTTGATTATTTTTAAATAATAATGATAATACTTAGTTTTTCATAAACATAAATAAATTTTTAGAAATAGATTGTTATTTTTAAATTTAATAAGAATTATATATGCACACATATATAACTTGATTTTTTTTAAAATTGGATTTGGTAAATTAATTTAAATTTGAATTTAATGTTTTCAAACTTAAAGGAATAAATACTTAAAAATATTTGAATAAGCTTATATTTATAATTTGTTTGTTTCATTTATCTTTGATAAATTTAAAAGAGAAGAAATTCATTTATATATATATACATAAGAATAATCTATTAAAAGCTTTTGTAAAACTATTTAAATAACAATAATAATACTTAATTTACATGCGTAAGTTTCTTTTAACACCGTTGTTGACATGTGTTAGTCTTAAAATAAATCATAGTGACAAATGTTGGAAATTAAAACAAGTGTCCTAGCTTGTTTTTCTTTTTCTTTTATTTTTGATAAATTCAAAAACTACTTACATAAACACATCTCCTCATTTTATCTTCTTTTCTAGTCTTTTTTTTCAAAATCTTAAGAGAATCTTCAGTTAAGAAATCTGAATCAAAAATTTGTTCAAACAAAAATCTGCAAATTTTTCAAAACGGAAACTCTGTTCAACATAAATCCTGTAAATAATCTCCACAAAAACCAAATCAACATTCAAACCAATCTTCTTCAAGCTATCTGAAATTTCATTTTGCAAATCAAAGTTTAAACCTGTAGCTCTTTAATTCATTAACCTGGATAATCAATACTGCAACCTCAATTCAAATTCCTGCAAAAATCTATTCAAACAAATTCCTGCAAAATCTGTTTTTCCTCAAAATGAATCTGAGCCAATGTTCCTCTAACCCAAAACCTGAAATGCAAATCATCCTTAAAACTGAAGCTCTCTTCAAATACATCAACTTGAAATTTCAAATTGCAATTAAATCCTGCAATCTAAAACTGCATGCAACAGCACTTCATCAAGCCTGCAGTCTTCATTCTGTTTTAAATCAACCATGCCTGCAAAAAAAATTCTCTGGAAAGCATGCATGCATGAAATTGTTAGCAGGAAGCAAATCAAATTGAGTGAATCTGGAGTTAAAGTTTAAAAAACAAAATAAAAGAAGCAATTTGAAGTTGGGAATCAAAGCACCATTCAGTTTCATACTTTTCAAAGGCTCTGCTTATAAATTCTGTGAGTAACTTTATTTTTAAAAGTCAAGTATAAAATATGGTTGCATGCAAAAATTGTTGAAATAATCTGTATGGTGAAATATGTTGTGTGTGTGTCTATATATATATATATATATATATATATATATATATATATATATGAATGTAGGATGTGTGCATGCCTGTTCTTTGTTTTCAAGCTCAGATTTTTAATCAAAATTCATTATCATCTTATATGATCTCTGTTAGGACTTAGATTCTTAACAAAAGTTGTTTGTTTAATGATAGGTTAATGGTTAAAATTATAACTAAGTTAAAATTTAAATTGAATGTTTCTGGAATCCAAAAAGAACAGAGCAAGTTTAATATAAGTGAAAATTCAAACATCTAAATTTAGCAATCCAGGAATATAAACTGAAACTTTATCCAAAATGATGATTTTTAGAAGTGAAATTATAAATTTTAGTATTAGGATTTGGGTGCAGTTCGAGTTGAACTGGAATTGATGTTTTGGGTTGTCTCGGGTGATCTAGTTGTCCGGGATGGTCATGGTCTTCACTGGTGGTAGTGGAACGATCGGAGAGGTCGGGAAAAACTTCAGGATGGTGCTCAAGCAACTGTGGCGGCGGAGGATGATCGGTAAAGTTTTTAAACCTAGTTTTAGTCTCAGTCAGGATATCGTTTGCCACTGCGTCTCTCGTGGACCGAGCTCCACCAAACTCTGGGAATCAAAAGCTTGAGTATTGGCGAAGATGTGGTTGGAAGTGTAGATGCTCCGGCGATCGGAGGATCGTGTTCGATGTGGTTCCAGGCTTTGTCTTTGGTTCCAATTTTGAGCTTGGATGCTCGAATTCAAATTCGAGGAAGAATTGATGACCTGATGATCGTGATAGGGTGCGAGGGTGATCGCCGATGTGAGGAGATCGTCGTAGATGAACGGAGTTGACTGCGTTGATGGTGCATGTGCACGGTGAATTTTGGGTCATGGTGAAGTCTGGTTTGAAGAGGGGAGATACTCGAATTTTTCTCGAGTTTTTACCAGTGATTTTGGGAAGTTTGCTCGAAGTATTTGGCTGATGGACCCGAAGCAAGAAATTGGGTAGCTCGGGTTTGGTATTGTGTGACAGGTTTTAGCTGAAACCTGTATTGATTGTTTGTAATTTTTAAAACTGGAATTTAAATGTAAAGCAAGGTTTTAAATAAGTTTAAAACCTAGTTTATAAAAATATGGAATTTCAAGTTTAAGTTTGAATCTAAATTTTTAAATAAGATGAAGTTTTTAAATTTGATTTGATTTAATTACTTTAGAAATGTTAAGTAGTTTGAGTTTTAAAAATAAAGTTTTAAATTGTAAGTAGAGTTTTAAAATCTAAAGGTTTATCTAAATTCAAATTTAAATATGTATTCAAATTTTGGAAGTAAAGGAAAGTTTTTAAATTTAAATGATTTAAACAATTTGAAATGTTTAAAGTGTAACTTAAATTAATTTGAATTTAAATATGAAATTGGTTTTAAATCCTTTCAAACTTCTTTATTAATGGGTATACCTTAAACTTGTGAAATGAAAGGTTTAAAAATGTGTTTTAAAAACTTTGTTAAAGATAATTTGAATTCATTTTTAAATCTTAAATTTGAAATGAAAATTGAAGGTAAATTTAAAGTAAATTGTTTTAGTACATTGTAAATGGTAACTTGATTAGTAACAAAGTTTGATCTTTAAGTAAACTAGAATTTAAAGATTCGTATTCATTAAATTTATAAGGAAATTTAATGGGTAAATAAATTTATTTTGATTAATTAATTATTTGGATTAATTAAATAAGTAATTGAAGGTTTAAACTAATTAATTAATGGTTAAGATTTATTAATTAGGAATAATTAATTTGTAATTAAGGATTTTTAATTAGATTAAATTTAATAATTAAGAATTGATTAATCAAGTAATTTGGAATTAATTAAGTTACAACTAACACTTAATTAATTAAATAATAAAGGTTAATTAATTGGATATTAAAGATTAATTAATTTGGAATTTAATAATGATCAAGGTAAGCTAATTACTTTGGGAAAGTAATTAAAGAATTTTTAATTGTTAATGATGTTCATTAACTTGTGATTATTTAATAATTAATGTGATTAATTTTTAATAATTAATTAGATTAATTAATTTATGATAATCAATTGTGAAATTTATTTAAGTTTATTTACTTAATGGAGTTTAATGTGATGGGTTTAAATTAATTAATTAAGTTTAATTAATTTAAATATGGGATGCTTTGGTAAATAATTACTTAATGTAATTAATGGAATGTAATTACTCATTGAAGTAATTAAAGATAATTACTGGATGTAATTAATGGATAATGATGGAATTGTGGAAGTAATTTGGATAAAATTACTTTGTATAATTAATCAAAGGATTAATTAAAGAAATTAATTGAGGAGAAATGAATTCGGTAAGTAATTAAAGGTAATTAATTACAGAATGAGATTAATCAAAGGTGATTAATAATTATGGTTTAATTGAGATTAATTACTAAATGTAATTAATTTGAATAAGATAGTTAATTTAAATTTAATTAAGGATCATTAATTAATATAACTAATGATGTAATTAAGATTGATTAATTAAGATTAATTAATCAATAATAAGTAATTGAGTATAATTAATTAATTGTAATTAATTAAGGTTTAATATAATTAATTATAGTTAATTAATTAATGCAGTAATTAAAGGTTAATTACTGTATTTGGTTTAGAGTAATTAATTTTGTGAAATTAATTAAAGTACACTTAATCAAGGGTGATTAATTAAGTTGATTAACTAGAGGATAATTAATTAATTTGTAATTAATTATTGAATATGTAAGCAAGATTTATATTGAGGTAAGTAATTAATTTAATTCACTTTAAATTAATTACAGATGATGTAATAATTTAATTCATTTTAAATTAATTATAAATGGTATGGTTATAGATCATTGCTTATGAATGGATGATAATGGTTGCCTTGAATGGTTTGAATCTCCGCTATGAGATTAGTAATGTTGAGTGATATGGATGCATTGGTTGCATTGTGATAATGATATGGATTATCTTTTGATAATGATAATGTGGATTATCTGTTGTGATGATAATGATAATTATCTGTTGTGATATGTGAATTATCTATCTGTGTGTATATAGATAATTGTATTGAATTGTTTTAAACTTTAAAACAACTTGGACCTAAAAGACACGCTTTGGATTTCGATGAGACCGGGATCGGGTTTCCATATTTGGTTATCCGAAAACCACATCAATCCAAATTAACGATAGGTCGTAAATCTCATGTGAAGAGTGAAGACTCGAGGTGTAAGGACTATTCTTCAGTATAACTCCGAGGGTGATTCCGAAATGAGTTTGACGGGGTAGTACTTTCAGATTCGAGTTAAAGATTCAGAGTGCAAGGGTTATCGTCGTTAACTCTAAGGGTGATTCCAAAACGAGTGTAACGAGATAATGCCTTCGGTTTCGTTCGAACCCGGAACGAACCTGTATGGATTGAATGCTTTTAGAACATCGTCAGGTGGGCGATGAGCATTCTAAGTAATGTGTCCTATAAAGGTAATCGTAGCCTCAAGCCTCATCAACCGGGAATGGCTAAAACAGGGGAGGTGCAGCAAGGCTAAGTGGGTCATATCCAAGTAGGACGAGATTTTCCCCTGTCTAGAGGTCCCTTTTTATTCGGCTTAGTGGGCGGTTAGATATGCGCGCCAACTGCGAGGTTGTCTTGTTCGGAACTGTTCAGTAAGGAATGGTTCTGGCCTTGTGTCGCAGGGGAGCGGGCGTACTCCTCCGTAGGGTGATCTAGGCCACGTGCTGTGACGGGCGATACCCCAGTAGCCCTGCCATTGTATGGAATCCAAAATCCAATAAGTGACAACGGTTTTGATTGTATTACCCACTTTTGTGGCTAGTAGCTGGAATTTAATAAATGTAACAATTTCGGCTATTTCATATATACTTGAAAACCCTAGACCTATTATAATATCATTGGATTTCCTATCAAATGTTTTGTTTAGCGTAGGGTAAATTTTTTTCCATGTTTATGTGTAGGAAGTCTTACGTGATACCTTTCTTTTCAAAAGGTTTTTAAAATTAAGCAACTTTAACCTGTTACTCACACCAGACCCATGTCTGACCCGGAGTTTATCTTTTGTTTTCTTAAACTCTTGGGTACTCAAATTTTTAGGAGTAGCCAAGGGATTCAGGTTGGCTTTGACGAATATTGGAGGAGCAATTGAGCAAGCGGCTTCTGCGTTAGATATATAGTTTCCGCTGTGTGTTCTCTGTGTTGTGTTTATATTAAGTTGTAAATACTAGACAAGTGTTTATAACTGTCTAGTATGTGTTGTATTATCTGTGTACTCTGATAGTTATTGTAAAACTATGTAATATTTTATGTTATTAATGTAATTTATTCGTTCCGCTGTTTAGATTCTGATGTGTTGTTTCTTCTTTCTTCTCTTTCTTTCTCTTTTCTATCCATTTCTTTCTTATTAATGATGCATCATTCTGTGGAGACGGATCGCGGGTTGTTACAGTGGTATCAGAGCATTAGGTTGAGTGAATACCTAGGCTTTGAAGTGATTTCTTTCTTGAGAGAGCGTATTTGTAATTTTAAATATATATATATATATATATATATATATATATTTATACCTATCTGTTGGGTTACCCATTCAGGTTTTCCAATATAGGTTATAAAGGTAGATAAGGTGGTGATGTGTGTGTAACACGACAACTACCATTGGTTGAAGTTTGATGTTTGAGATTGGAAGTGTATCTGTTGAGACTGTAGACCTGATACTATCTTGAGTAAATTATGCAGAGTGTAGAGATTTCATCGATCTCTGAAGGAAACCTGTTAAGTTTCGGAGTCCATCTTTGATGTTGGATGAGTTGAGTTTGGATCTATCATTTGGGCAGAAGCAAGTGATGGTATCGTGATACCTCAGGAAGTGTAGTTGCGTGATGGGATGTAGTGACTATGGATGTGTCCGAAGATATTTCTTTGGAACAAGTTTTAAGAAGTGTGTCTGCTTCGGTGTTGTGGTTGGGTTCAGCGTGGTGTTTCTGTTTGCTTTGAAGTTCGAGTTTCTCGAAGGGCTGTGATTAGGAAGTTTTGCATCGGTGTCATCAATGCAGCTCGAAATGTTCTGTGTGCCGACAGGGAGGTCTTAGCTGAGTAGTTTTTCTAGAGGTGGAGTTCAGAAGCAGCAAAGCGGATCCATTTCTTCAATGGATTGGGTAGACCAGCATAAGCTGTTTTGTTGGGTAAAGAGAGGACAGTTTTCTTTGGAAATTGATCTAGGTTGATCACAAAAGTGACTTGCGATAGTTGAGTGTTCTCTTGGATTGTCAGAGGTTTGTCTGTATCTGGAGATTGAGTTTTCTTATCTAGTGGATTCCAGGAGTGGAACCGGTGGTTCTGTTTAGTTGAAGGATGAATCCTGGAGATAGAGTTTGATGAAGTAACTCAGGTTTTGGAGGAATTTCTGGGTTTCCTTTATGGACCTGTTGAACTATATTTCTGGAAGTGATGTTCAGTTTGTGCACATGTTCTTCATCAGCATTCTTATCTACTTCGAATCAGAGTTGTGCAACGGAAGCAGTTTGGAAGTGCTTCTGATTGTCTTTTCCGGATTAGGTGAAGTTTGTTGTCTTCTGCTGGTTATGGAGTAGAGTTGTGTTTTGATTTTGGTCGATCTTTAGGAGATCATTGTGTTGGGTTGTTTTTAATTCTGTTTATTCTAGGAGCATCAGCAAGGGTTGAGCTGATTAGGAAGGATGAAAGCAGCCCAGGATCGTCCGAAGACTTTTGTGGATAAGGGACGGAGGACTTTGAAATTCGAAGTTGGAGACTTCGTTGTTGTTGGAGTTTTCTCTGATTTAGGAGCTATAAGTTTTGGTAAGTCTGGGAAGCTAGCTCCGAGATGTTTTGGACCTCATCTGTGTTTTGGTTGGATTGGTGTTGGTTTTCAAGGGTTGAATTACCAGTTTGGATAATTGGATTCAATGAGTTTCACGTATCTCTGAGGGAGTACATGTATCTTTGGTTGTGGAACCAGCAGTCCAGGAGGTTTGGTTGTTGAGTCAGACTCGTTTGTAGTCTGATATCCTGTTTAGTTTTGGTAGATCTAGTTGGATAGGAGCTCTGTAGCTTAGTAGTATGGATTGTTTGGGTTCTGTAGAGCCAGTATCACGACATTTATATTTGGAAAACTCTAGGAAATCCTATCCAAAATTTTGTCTGGATTGTTAGATTTGTTTGTTTGAATGAATTGATTGCTATGGTTGTTAGCATATGTTTGATAATATATGCTTGTGTTTTAAAATAAAATCTTAAAATAGATTATTAAATTACCTTTGCTTTTAAATTTCGGGGACGAAATTCTTTTAATTGGGAAGGAATGTGATATCCCGTAAATTTGGCAATATAAATTTAATAATCTGTGTTAAAAATTTAATCGATTTGATAAAATTTTGATAATAAATTTTGAATTGATCTAATAATCATCTTTTAATAAAAATTTAAATGGGTAGATTTTATCTTTTTAAAGCTAATAAATTGCTTTCTGTTTATAATATATATAATTGTATATATTGTAAATTGATAAACTTTGATTTTGAATTTAGTAAATGAATTAATTTTCTAAATCTAATTTATATTTGATAAATTGAAATTTAATTTAAATTTAACATTTAACTTTTCAAAGCAATTTAATAAATAATTTTATGGTTTATACTTAAGGTAAATCTTATTTGTTTTAAAATTTTATTTAATTAACTTAAATATGAATTTAGATCAGGTTAACATCAAAGCTTTGTTTTGTTTTATTTTTAAATATTACTTGAAATTTATATATAAGAATTTAAAATACAAACTACAAATGATCTTAATTTGTTTATAATCTCTTTTATAAATTAGTTTCAAATTGTTTAATTTGATTATTTTTAAATAATAATGATAATACTTAGTTTTTCATAAACATAAATAAATTTGTAGAAATAGATTGTTATTTTTAAATTTAATAAGAATTATATATGCACACATATATAACTTGATTTTTAAAAAAAGGATTTGGTAAATTAATTTAAATCTGAATTTAATGTTTTGAAATTTAAAGGAATAGATACTTAAAAATATTTGAATAAGCTTATATTTATAATTTGTTTGTTTCATTTATCTTTGATAAATTTAAAAGAGAAGAAATTCATTTATATATATACATAAGAATAATAAATTTAGATTTAAAAGCTTTTGTAAAACTATTTAAATAACAATAATAATACTTAATTTACATGTGTAAGTTTCTTTTAACACCGTTGTTGACATGTGTTAGTCTTAAAATAAATCATAGTGACAAATGTTGGAAATTAAAACAAGTGTCCTAATTTGTTTTCCTTTTTCTTTTATTTTTATTAAAATAAAAAACTACTTACATAAACACATATCCTCATTTTATCTTCTTTTCTATTCTTTTTTTTTCAAAATCTTAAGAGAATCTTCAGTTAAGAAATCTGAATCAAAAATTTGTTCAAACAAAAATCTGCAAACTTTTCAAAACAGAAACTCTGTTCGACATAAATCCTGTAAATAATCTCCACAAAAACCAAATCAACATTCAAACCAATCTTCTTCAAGCTATCTGAAATTTCATTTTGCAAATCAAAGTTTAAACCTGTTGCTCTTCAGTTCATTAACCTAGATAATCAATACTGCAGCCTCAATTCAAATTCCTGCAAAATCCTATTCAAACAAATTCTTGCAAAATCTATTTTCCCCTCAAAATAAATCTGAACCAATGTTCCTCTAAACCAAAACCTGAAATGCAAATCATCCTTAAAACTGAAGCTCTCATCAAATACATCAACTTGAAATTTCAAATTGCAATTCAATCCTGCAATCTAAAACTGCATGCAACAGCATTTCATCAAGCCTGCAGTCTTCATTCTGTTTTAAATCAACCATGCCTGCAAAAAAAAATTCTCTGGAAAGCATGCATGCATGAAATGTTAGCAGGAAGCAAATCAAATTGAGTGAATCTGGAGTTAAAGTTTAAAAAGCAAAATAAAAGAAACAATTTGAAGTTGGGAATCAAAGCACCATTCAGTTTCATACTTTTCAAAGGCTCTGCTTATAAATTCTGTGAGTAACTTTATTTTTAAAAGTGAAGTATAAAATATGGTTGCATGCAAATATTGTTGAAATAATCTGTATGGTGAAATATGTTTTTTTTTTTTTGTGTGTGTGTGTGTGTGTGTGTGTGTGTGTGTATGAATGTAGGATGTGTGCATGCCTGTTCTTTGTTTTCAAGCTCAGATTTTAATCAAAATTCATTATCATCTTATTTTGTTTAATGATAGGTTAATGGTTAAAATTATAACTAAGTTAAAATTTAAATTGAATGTTTCTGGAATCCAAAAAGAACAGAGCAAGTTTAATATAAGTGAAAATTCAAACATCTAAATTTAGCAATCCAGGAATATAAACTGAAACTTTATCCAAAATGATGATTTTTAGAAGTGAAATTATAAATTTTAGTATTAGGATTTGGTGCAGTTCGAGTTGAACTGGAATTGATGTTTTGGGTTGTCTCGGGTGATCTAGTTGTCCGGGATGGTCATGGTCTTCACTGGTGGTAGTGGAACGATCGGAGAGGTTGGGATAAACGTCAGGATGGTGTTCAAGCAACTGTGGCGGCGGAGGATGATCGGTAAAGTTTTTAAACCTAGTTTTAGTCTCAGTCAGGATATCGTTTGCCACTGCGTCTCTCGTGGACCGAGCTCCACCAAACTCTGGGAATCAGAAGCTTGAGTATTGGCGAAGATGTGGTTGGAAGTGTAGATGCTCCAACGATAGGAGGATCATGTTCGATGTGGTTCCAGGCTTTGTCTTTGGTTCCTATTTTGAGCTTGGATGCTCGAATTTAAATTCGAGGAAGAATTGATGACCTGATGATCGTGATAGTGTGCGAGGTGATCGCCGATGTGAGGAGATCGTCGTAGATGAACGGAGTTGACTGCGTTGATGGTGCATGTGCACGGTGAATTTTGGGTCATGGTGAAGTCTGGTTTGAAGAGGGGAGATACTCGAATTTTTCTCGAGTTTTTACCAGTGATTTTGGGAAGTTTGCTCGAAGTATTTGGCTGATGGACCCGAAGCAGGAAATTGGGTAGCTCGGGTTTGGTATTGTGTGACAGGTTTTAGCTGAAACCTGTATTGATTGTTTTGTAATTTTTAAAATTGGAATTTAAATGTAAGGCAAGGTTTTAAATAAGTTTAAAACCTAGTTTATAAAAATATGGAATTTCAAGTTTAAGTTTGAATCTAAATTTTTAAATAAGATGAAGTTTTTAAATTTGATTTGATTTAATTACTTTAGAAATGTTAAGTAGTTTGAGTTTTAAAAACAAAGTTTTAAATTGTAAGTAGAGTTTTAAAATCTAAAGGTTTATCTAAATTCAAATTTAAATATGTATTCAAATTTTGGAAGTAAAGGAAAGTTTTTAAATTTAAATGACTTAAACAATTTGAAATGTTTAAAGTGTAATTTAAATTAATTTGAATTTCAATATGAAATTGGTTTTAAATCCTTTTAAACTTCTTTATTAATGGGTATACCTTAAACTTGTGAAATGAAAGGTTTAAAAATGTGTTTTAAAAACTTTGTTAAAGATAATTTGAATTCATTTTTAAATCTTAAATTTGAAATAAAAATTGAAGGTAAATTTAAAGTAAATTGTTTTAGTACTTTGTAAATGGTAACTTGATTAGTAACAAAGTTTGATCTTTAAGTAAACTAGAATTTAAATATTTGTATTCATTAAATTTATAAGGAAATTTAATGGGTAAATAAATTTATTTTGATTAATTAATTATTTGGATTAATTAAATAAGTAATTAAAGGTTTAAACTAATTAATTAATGGTTAAGATTTATTAATTAGGAATAATTAATTTGTAATTAAGGATTTTTAATTAGATTAAATTTAATAATTAAGAATTGATTAATCAAGTAATTTGGAATTAATTAAGTTACAACTAACACTTAATTAATTAAATAATTAAGGTTAAGTAATTGAATATTAAAGATTAATTAATTTGGAATTTAATAATGATCAAGGTAAGCTAATTACTTTGAGAAAGTAATTAAAGAAATTTTAATTGTTAATGATGTTCATTAACTTGTGATTATTTAATAATTAATGTGATTAATTTTTAATAATTAATTTGATTAATTAATTTATGATAATCAATTGTGAAATTTATTTAAGTTTATTTACTTAATGGAGTTTAATGTGATGGGTTTAAATTAATTAATTAAGTTTAATTAATTTAAACATGGGATGCTTTGGTAAATAATTACTTAATGTAATTAATGGAATGTAATTAATGGAATGTAATTACTCATTGAAGTAATTAAAGATAATTACTGGATGTAATTAATGGATAATGATGGAATTGTGGAAGTAATTTGGATTAAATTACTTTGTATAATTAATCAAAGGATGAATTAAAGAAATTAATTAAGGAGAAATGAATTCGATAAGTAATTAAAGGTAATTAATTACAGAATGAGATTAATCAAAGGTGATTAATAATTATGGTTTAATTGAGATTAATTACTGAATGTAATTAATTTGAATAAGATAATTAATTTAAATTTAATTAAGGATCATTAATTAATATAACTAATGATGTAATTAAGATTGATTAATTAAGATTAATTAATCAATAATAAGTAATTGAATATAATTAATTAATTGTAATTAATTAAGGTTTGATATAATTAATTATAGTTAATTAATTAATGCAGTAATTAAAGGTTAATTATTGTATTTGGTTTAGAGTAATTAATTTTGTGAAATTAATTAAAGTGCAATTAATCAAGGGTGATTAATTAAGTTGATTAACTAGAGGATAATTAATTAATTTGTAATTAATCATTGAATATATAAGCAAGATTTATATTGAGGTAAGTAATTAATTTAATTCACTTTAAATTAATTAGAGATGATGTAATTAATTTAATTCATTTTAAATTAATTATAGATGGTATGGTTATAGATCATTGCTTATGAATGGATAATAATGGTTGCCTTGAATGGTTTGAATCTCAACAATGAGATTAGAAATGTTGAGCGATATGAATGCATTGGTTGCATTGTGATGATGATATGGATTATCTTTTGATATTGATAATGTGGATTATCTGTTGTGATGATAATGATAATTATTTGTTGTGATATGTGAATTATCTATATGTGTGTATGTAGATAATTGTATTGAAATTTTTTTAAACTCTAAAACAACTTGGACCTAAACGACACGCTTTGGATTTCGATGAAACCGGGATCGGGTTTCCATATTTGGTTATCCGAAAACCACATCGATCCAAATTAATGATAGGTCGTAAATCTCTTGTGAAGAGTGAAGACTCGAGGTGTAAGAACTATTCGTCAGTATAACTCTGAGGGTGATTCCGAGATGAGTTTGACGGGGTAGTACTTTCAGATTCGAGATAAAGATTCAGAGTGCAAGGGTTATCGTCGTTAACTCTGAGGGTTATTCCAAAACGAGTGTAACGAGATAATACCTTCGGTTTCGTTCGAACCCGGAACGAATTTGTATGGATTGAATGCTTTTAGAACATCGTCAGGTGGGCGATGAGCACTCTAAGTAATGTGTCCTATAAAGGTAACCCTAGCCTCAAGCCTCATCAACTAGGAATGACTAAAACAGGGGAGGTGCAGCAAGGCTAAGTGGGTCATGCCCATGTAGGACGAGATTTTCCCCTGTCTAGAGGTCCCTTTTTATTCGGCTTAGTGGACGGTTGGACATGCGCACCAACTGCGGGGCTGTCTTATTCGAAACTGTTCAGTAAGGAATGGTTCCGGCCTTGTGTTGCAGGGGAGCGGGCGTACTCCTTGGTACGGTGATCTAGGTCATGTACTGTGACGGATGGTACCCCAGTAGCCCTGCCATTGTATGGAATCCAAAATCCAATAAGTGCCAACTGTTTTGATTGTATTACCCACTTTTGTGGCTAGTAGATGGAATTTAATAAATGTAACAATTTCGGCTATTTCATATTTACTTGAAAACCTTAGACCTATTATAATATCATTGGATTTCCTATCAAATGTTTTGGTTAGCTTAAGGTAAAAACTTTTCCATGTTTATGTGTGGGAAGTCTTACGTGATACCTTTCTTTTCAAAAGGTTTTTGAAATTAAGCAACTTTAACCTGTTACTCACATCAGACCCATGTCTGACCCGGAGTTTATCTTTTGTTTTCTTAAACTCTTGGGTACTCAAATTTTTACGAGTAGCCCAGGGATTCAAGTTGGCTTTGACGAATATTGGAGGAGCAATGGAACAGGCGGCTTCTGCGTTAGATATATAATTTCCGTTGTGTGTTCTCTGTGTTGTGTTTATATTAAGTTGTAAATACTAGACAGGTATTTATAACTGTCTAGTATGTGTTGTATTATCTGTGTACTCTGATAGTTGTTGTAAAACTATGTAATATTTTATGTTATTAATATAATTTATTCGTTCCGCTGTTTAGATTCTGATGTGTTGTTTCTTCTTTCTTCTCTTTCTTTCTCTTTTCTATCCCTTTCTTTCTTATTAGTGATGCGTCATTCTGTGGAGACGGATCGTGGGTCGTTACAGTTTCCTAGCAGGTTAGTCCTACGTCTAACACTAGTTTATCAAAAATAATGTGTTCTCCATTCTCTATTATCACGTACACGTTTTGTTAGTTATTTCATACATTAAACTAGTTTTTTTCATAGCTTCACTGATAAGCGTCCCTACTAACCTCATCCACGCATTCATTATGAACTTCGATTTAATGGACATTCCTATGCAACGAGATTAACAACCCTGTGGCCATTTTGCAAAGCTAGCATAACCAAGGGAGTTACCATAACGTATGTCTATCATGGTCGGTCTCTAACATCTCACCTAGTTTCTTAATGTCATATATTATCAGTATTTATATCCTATTATTTCAAATCGTACATGTCCCTTTGATGTCAATCTACTTACAGAGGATTTATTCCTAATCATAACCACTTCTTAAACAACCTTAAATTAGTTATCAGTCATAACGACTATTTGAACAACCCTAAATTTACTTAAGTGAAACAACATAAAAGAGTTCATGATGAACAAAAACATATTCAGGCAATCACCGCTCTACAATGAATGAGTTGTAATCTACAACAATAGATTTCAACATTTCACAAAAGAGAATAACAAATATATCATTTCTATATATACTTAAGAAAAATAATTGTAAGAGTAAGGAATATAACAAATTATTCTTTACGACGATACGTAAAAATAAACTTACAACCATCCATCTACACAGTAGCATGATATTCCTACTTGTCTTCTTCACAGCAAAGCTTTAACCTTAGCATGCGAGATCATCCCATACCGAGCTGCATATTTGAAATTACCAAAACATTACGATATGCAACAAGAATTTACAAATTCCTACTGAACAAAAACATTAAAAATGCATGCCTAGCTAACCCATTATTCAAAATCCCATGCTCATTAAGAAAACAAATCACAATCAATGCAGTCTTTCTAAATTTGCAAAATTCCTAACCGAAATACTGCATCTTTGTGAGTTTCCTGTGTAATATGCAGTGACATTATCTGAAAATTTTAATCGTGATAACTTACAACATACTAATATTGCTCTCTTGTAAAGTCTACCAAAAATAAATTTACTTAAAAAATTTAGTTAATGAAGTAGCATTCCTAAATAGTCTATAATTTACATAAAACCAAGTACAATGATAATTCTTAATATATAATATGTGTAACGATCCGTAATTTCGCTACTTCGAAAATGAGATATTTCGTGTGTTTTAAATTTAAAAAGGTTTAAAACCTAATAAATAAGTTATATATAATATATAATAACAAAGAAATTATTTGTTCTTATAGTTGATAATTTAGAAAGTATAAATTTGGATTTTAGAACAAATCAACAAAAGTTAAGTTTTGTTAAAAATAAATAAACGCTTAAATAAATAGGTTTAAATATTTGTTTAAAAAGATAAATCATATTGAAAACATTTAATAAAGATAATGAAAGTATATTAAAATATTTAAAGGTTTATTAATAATTGTTTTACAAAAATAGTCAAATTTTGTCGTATTTAGTCAGTTTTACATACATTGTAAAATTAGAGATTTTGATATTATTTAAATATGATTTTAAAATATAGAAAGACATATTTTAATTAATTTAAAGAAGTAAAAAATTAATTTTTAAATTTGGTTTACATAAATAAATGGTTTAACTAAAACGTTAAAATGTGACTGTAAAATATTTTGTCCAAAATCAACGTTTTGTCGATTAAAAGTCATCGCAACGTGCCGCACCTTTATTTTCTTATATGAGAGTATATTCAAAAAATATAGGTATTAATTAATTCACTAATTAAGTTTACTTTTACTAGACATACTTAGAAAAATCTTGAATATAATCAAGAAAAAGTAAGCACAAAAGATAAACATGTCATTTAAAAGCATAAAGTAATCATCAAATCAAACCAAACATAATTATTATATTCTTTAATTAATACTTAAGTGAAAATGATATAAAATAATGATTTGAAATGTGATGTTAAGTGTTGAAAAAATAAGATTGCTTAAAAATTAAGTAAAGGGTATTTTGGTCTTTTTACAAAATATTATTTTAATCCAAAACTTTTTCTATAAATAAGCATCCACTTTCTCACCTTTTTCACTTCTTCTTCTTTCTTTTTCAAGCTTTCCTTCCCCTCTTTAATGGCTTCTTCTCTTCCATTTCCTTACTAAATTTTTCAAAACCATGTCAAATAAAGTCAAAACTCCCTCAAACTTTGCCAAAGACCTTAGAATACCATTAAAACATGGTTTAGCATCTAAAAATGATAGAAATGATGGAGAAGAGGTTGGAAACCATGGGGGTCGAGCACATCAAGAAGAAGAAGTAAGTTCAAGGAGCTCTGGAGCTAGAAAAAAGAAGAAAGTGCCGCCATTTCATTCCAAGAAACTAGGAGCAAATTCAATGTGCTGTGGAAGCTCTGTCGAATTTTTCGAAGTTGGTTGAAGTTGAATACAATAGTTAAGTGTTGGATTAAATGAATGTTCGTATGAAGTGAACTATTTGGTTAACGGTGATTACTCAAATTGTAGTTTTATTTTAACAAAACTTTAGTTGATAATACATATGTTAAATTAGAAATTAATATGTTGAATATTGGTTAATATTGGATGATAACTTGGTTGATATTGTAGTCGATTATATGTTTGTGATATGGATAATAACTTGGCTTGATAGACGATAAGAGAAATGGTTAGTAAGCATAGGTAGTTAAATGAGAATTAAATTCATGCAAATGTGTGTATGGAATTATTTTTAGCCTCCTAATGATTTCAAAATATCTAAAAAGATTGAAACTGATATTATACAATATAATACTATAATATGAAACAAAATAAAAAATGAGTTTGTAATGTGAAAATATTGTTTTAAATGAGTTAAAATAGTTTAAATATGGTTTAAAATAAATTTGTAGTGTTTCGGACAAGTTCCGAAGCAATACACAAAATTGGTCAAAATAGAGCTCGTCGCGTAGTGGCAGTTCGTAAATTTCGACCCATAACTTCAAATTAACGTAGAGAATGGTTTATAAGTCGGGTTTCTTCGAAGTAAAAATTCTTTGATCCACAATTGTAATAGTTTTCCAATGAAGAAAGAAAATCAAATTTTCATTAAGTAGATTTTGAAATATGTCCCAAACAATTTTCTAAAAACATTGCGGTTTTGCAATTCCAAATCCAAAATGGATTTCTCTATAAATGATATTTTTAAATGACTAAAAATATGAAATAATTTGATAAACATATTAAAATGGTTTAAAAGATATTTGAAATGGAAAATATGAATTTTCAAATATTAAAAAGTTGTTTAAATCAAATAAGCTTATACAGCACTTTCCGGAGCACTTTTATGCTATGAATTCTATAACCTTTTGAAATGTAGTTTTAAACGTAACAATTCTTTCCAAATATTTTTTGAATGATTTTAAAAGGATAATTAAGTAATTTGAAGTTGGTTTGAAAGTTTTAATAAGAGTTTGAATAAATGGTTAAAATGAATTGTTTATACCACTTAAACAAAAAGTGAAGAATATTGAATGTAATAACAAACTGAGTATGCGAAAATGGCTAGAACATTTTTTCCTCCTGTGAGATCTGGAAAGATAAAATAAGGTGTTTAACTAAGGTTAGGGATGGAGCAACCAGTGCCCTGAGCTTACCTGACCTATGTTTTCTCCTTTTAGGCGAGGGGTGGAATAGATCGAAAGGAAAGCCCGGATGCTCTAAAAGATCATATTTAAGTTTTTACAAAATAAAAGAAAAGAAACAAATTATTTGAATGTTAATTAACCACTTAAAATCCTTTTATCAATGATTAGCACGAAGGAACCAGGAGTGGATTTGGGTGATTCCTATCTGAAAAACCGAGATCGGATTTGGAAGATTCCTATCTGAAAATCCCTTCAAACTAATTTTCGAAATAAAATATATTGAAGATAAAGATCGTTGATGACAAAGATCTTCATGATGTAGGATTACTTGCCATTAGTCCCTGGAGTTGAAGTTTATCATATTTAAAGTGGCAGTATTGTTGTATTATGGAAATCTTCGATTTGTAAGAATATGCTTTGAAGTTAAGAAGGAAATCTTTGATTAAGATTTAATAAATGATTTGGGAATATTTTCCTAAGTAAAAGAGAATGATTTGAATTATTCCAAGATTTAAGAAAGCATAAATAAACCAAATGATTTGATAAATGAAGCTTAATGATTCCATATACGTTTGAAAAGAAAATAGAATAACTTGAAAAGAATATATCTAAGAAAGATATTTTATTAAAAGATGAAGTAATTGATTGATGATTAATATCCATATATTAATTTAACATCATTTAAAGCAATGATTGGTTTCGAAGGAACCGGGGTTGGATTTGAGTGATTCCTATCCGAAAACCACTTCGAACCAATGTATACGTTCGAAAGTGTAGACATGTTGAAGACGATGATTATTGAAGACCGTGGATCTTCATAGCGTGGGGACTGCTTGTTGACATGCTCTGGGTCGCTCCCATTATTAGACTTATTTATAGCAGTGGTCTCCCTGTTGTGGAAATTTTTTCGGATTACAAGGGCTTCTCGCCTACCAATGGCCGAGGAAAGTGCCTTCGGTTTCGTTCAATCCCAAAACAAACTTGTATTATTGTTTATCTGACATTGTTTTCTAAATCACATTTGAGTGGTTTCATAAACATATAACATTTGGTGGCAGAGAAGGCAACTTCTTTTAGCTTAACACCCTTTACCGAGACATATGAGCTTAGAAAGTTATACTTTTCTAGAAATCAGTCATGTGACGTGGAATGACAATGTGGCATTCAAAGTGGAACCCGTACGATCAAAGCGTGATTTTGTATGAAAAGCGTGACTTTGAAGAAATTGATCGTAGCCACGCGAGCCTCACACCCCGGTTATGATAGGATTCTATGTGGTCAGATGTATGCTCGCGTTTCGGATAGTAGTGATTTGGGTTATCAGATGTTTTGAGCCTAGTTACTAGATGTATGGGCCTCATGGCAGGGATGCACGAAAACCAAGTCCTTAGATGTTGTTCGCGGATTGTATCCACTTTTAGCCATTTGTGTTATTGTATAACAGCTTTTGAGTCTTGGACGTAAGCCATGGATACAGATTGATCTTTCCACGAGTTTCATATCATGTTGGAAATCTAATCCTAATATGAGATTTACGGTTTTGATTGTAGTCCCAAATAGCTGCAATGACTTGCAAATATTTCAGCCACCACTTTTGGTATCATATATTCTGTTTGGTATATTCCGTTGACCCAGTCCGGATATATTCTCATAGATTTGTTCGTGGGTATTGATACCTTATTTGAATAAGTTTATTTGAAAAGTTTTTTCAAGGGAATGTCATTAAAAATAATATCAAGTGAATTTTGGTATAAAAATGTTTTGGTTATCATAAGATAAAAACCCGTCCGTGTTTATGTGTGAACGTGGTCTTATGAGATACCCTTCTTTTTAAAGGTTTTGATAATATAGTCATTTTAAATTTCGAGTATCTCATGCTGGTTTATCAAGCCTGAACTGGGTATTTTTAATACTCGGATCAGATCCTAGTACTTTCAGGTTTAGTTGAAGACTATTGGAGTTTCCAGAGGAGAGCTGGAGATCTTCATCATCATATGGACGTATTCTATTATCCGCTACGTCTATTGCATTTGTTTTGTTGTTTTCAGCATTTGTAAGGACAGAGGTTTATAACTGTCCAAGCTGAATCTAGGTTAGACTCTGATGTTGTATTTAAATTTTTTCGCTATAAAGATTATTATTGAAATGATATATGTTTTTCCATTCGTATGAGATTTTGTTTTGTCTTTATTTTCTTTTTATCCTTAATGATCCACTTGTTCGTGCAATATGGGTTGGACATGTGTAGTTTATTGTCGATTCAAAGGGCACGGAAAAAAGGGCCATTACAATATGAGATAAAATTTAGTAAAGAGGTGAACCCAACAGGAAAAATGAACAAAGCAGACCTACGTGTATTTACCACTTTCGCCATTAGATATATCGACAAGCGTGGTAATCACATCTATAAGTGGTTGTTCGTGCTTCTACAAAGCAAAATATATCATATTAGTAAATTGGATAACTGGATAATTCATTTGTGATGAACGAAGAAGTAAATGTTTACATACTTTGAGCATTTTCTACCCCAAATGGGTCTGGATGGCTTGTAGAAAAAATATTCTTCACCTGCATACAATAAACAATAAATGACAATATTCAGTTAACTTCTCACTTATTTTAAAGCGGTTAACTAGGTACCCTAGAATTGGAATCTTGATGCATACAATATCAATAAGATTAAATGATAAAGCCATGATTATAAATTACAATTACTTTGTCTTGTGATCATAGCTAATAAATGTCTATGGTAAGAAAAACGTCATTGATTGTGATTGAATGGCTTCTCTGATATGAAGTTCAAATCCATATATACTATACAATAGGGTATTTGATTTGTTGAAATAGCGAGCCTAGTATTTAAACCAGTCAGTATGAGAAACATTTCTCATTCCAAATGCACCCATGACAATCAAATTTCCAGATAGCTCATAATTAGATTATCCACATTTTTCATGACTGCATGCTGAAAATCAAATCTATTTACAAACCAATCACTTGGTCTTGCCCATATCCTGATTCTGAAGCCATTCATAGCGTTATCAAACCCAAACACTCCTTGTTGTAATATTCTGAACTCCTGCATCATGCTTTGTTTCCGCAAAACACCCAATGCTTCGTTACAAAATTCAAATACATTAGATATATGTAGCTTGTAAACTAATTAAACAGTCAATAGGTTTATTTACACATGGTGCTTTTCAACTTTGATCCTTGAGGTATAACGGTTCGTTTAATGGTTATGTCCCGATAACTATGCTTGTAACACAAGTTTGATTTTTAGATTTCAACTTTTATTGCATCTTATATTATAGTTTTATTATGTATTGCAAACATATAAAAAATGTAGGTGGTGTAAGGCAAAGATAAACATGACTTGGTTAAGGACATTAGATTTGCATTAGGCGGTTAATAATGAGTCACGATTTACTTGTCTCAACATATATACCTTGTGTTAATGTGCTAAGCAGCAATAGATCAAGTATTGACATACCATGACCAAAAGCTTTTGTCTTGACACTCAAGATGTTGCTGGTCATATGTTACTATGACCATGTTCCTATATAGCAACATCATAGTGTATATATATAGTAATCATACTATATACGTTGATGCATAATAATAATTAACATATTTTTTACTATGACGTTATATAGTAATAGTAGCTTAGAGGCCGTAGATTTCCTTGCCTCGACACACCTTATAAACTTAATGTATTGCTGATTTCCTTAACTTTACTATGACTAAAATACTATTCCATACCTATGTTAAAAAATTACTAAACTGAAATTGATTAGAATGTCAACAACAATAAGCAACAATCAAATACTAGAACTGTGTTTATCTTTAAAAAATTTGTATACAAGTAGACTGAAATATAACATACTAATCTATAAAGGTCATCAGTCATACATTTTCGAAATGAAAATTTATTACCTTCGACTTATATTTACATTGATTTTCAACTTATTATCACACAAATGTTTTATAGTTATAAATTATTTTACAGAAAGGAATTTCAAAAGGTGAGAACAATAAAAGTTTACCTGAACTGAAAGGAATATGACCAACAAGAACATCTTTCTCCAGTTCAGTATTTGCTCTACCTCTTGCGGTTCAGACAATTCTCCATCATGTACTTCTGCTACAATTTGGTTTTGAATCTTTAGTATGATTAAGATGAGCAGCGAAACCAGTTTCAATATCACAACCTAATAATATGTGCTTTCACAAACTTAATGTATAACTCATCTAGAGTATGTGTAAAAGCCATGAGAGGTGAAAAGCTACGTCAATTCAAAGCCTCGGGTTATACAAAATGAAGACTAGCTTGAAATACAAAATTCATACAAGGTTTAGGGTTTACGCAGAGATCTCTAGGAATTAGACGTGGTATCCGATTGAAATTGTCAATAACAATGGAGAGGGCTAGGGTGACGACGACAGCGGAGAGAGCTAGTGCAATGACGACGTTGGAGGAATCGTTGGACGACGTGAATTTTGCTGAAGTGAGAAGATTTTTCTGTTTAAGTAGCTAAGAGGAAAAAAGGAAAGGGTAAAAAATTTCAAAGTATACGATTAAGGAAAACGTCATAGAACATTTTTTTTTAAGCTGCCAAATTTTTAGAAGGCGGGATGGGCGGGGGAATATTTGGTTATGTTTATAATAATATAGGGAAAAATTTACTAGTTGCACTTAGCGATAAATGCTACTAGTTAATGCAATCAAAGACGGATTTTCTTATAGTGTCACTTTTATTACCCGCTTAAACATGTGGCATGACCTTGGCTTGATGTTTAAATGTTGTTCTATTTTTATGTTGAATTTAAGTATGTTTGAAGTGAAAAATAGTCGATATAAGTGCACTTCGATATCCCTTGATTTTTACTTTTGTAAATTGGATATTTATGATCTTAACTTGGGATAATTTGATTTGGTTTTTCTTTACATATATTTTGGTGTATTGCACAGTAAAGAAATCATTTGGAAAGTTATTGAAATGGTGAACCAAATTGTGAAAGTTAGCACAAATAGGTGGTTGTAAATACACTTTGTGAATATAGCTTGTTTTCGGGAATTTTATAAATTAATGAGAAGATATTCTTAGGGGTCTATTTCCATGATTTTTAAGCATCCTAGTACTTAATATAAAAATTATAGTTCTTAAATCATTGTTTAAAGTGGTTAAAATTAGCCGTAAAGACTGAACTTCTCAAATTGTTCTTTAACAAAGACTTTTAACAACATTTATAAATGCTGTAGTAAGTTGCTTATGGTTTTAAATGTTTAAAAATGATGTTTAAATTTGGTATTTTCCTCTAATATTTTCAAAGATGTTTTCTAACCTATATAAAGTATTTTAAAGTTGGTTTGAAATTTAAATATAATTTTACTAATTATAGATGTATTTTTAAAGTAAAGAGGTTTTATAATATAAAACATGTTTTTCATCAATATAAATTAGTTATTTTCAAGTAATATTTTACATGGATATTTAAAACCTATTTTCAAGTATTTTTAAAGTATATGTAAGTTTTTAAAAAGGTAATTAACTAGGCTTAACACTAAAAGCCGACGAGGTAGACTTATCTATTTATGGGAGTTAAGATTAATGTCGAGTAGGGATATGAGCCATAGAGCTCTAACTTACCGGCTTCCCGTTTGACCGAGGAATAGTTAAGTTGGAATGTCGAAATATGTTAATCTTATTGTTTACTTATTTCTTTGAAAATAAATTGACTTTGCTTAATACTAAATGTCGATGAAGTAGGCTTATCTATTTTGTGAGAGTTAAGATTGATGTTCAAGTGCGGACAAAGTAATAGTGCTCTAACCTACCAGCTTCCCTCTTGATCGAGGAATTTAAGTTGGGAATGTCGAAAATGTATTAATCAAGTTGTTTGTTACTCATTTATAAAAGTCATTAATACAATACTTAACATTAGAAGCCGATAAGGTAGGTTTAACTATTTGTGAGATTCAAGAATAAATGTTCTAGGCAAGGCTTTGATATGAACCAGTGCTTTAACTTATCTGGCTTCAGTCTTGAACGAGCAATAGTTAAGTTGGAATGTTGGAAATGAGTTGAGTATACGAATCATTATTTTTATAAGCGATCGTTTTTAACTAGATAACCGCTTAGTCGACTATCAAACTTAACCAAATATTACCTTAGATCTTTAAAAGAACATTTAAAAGAAAAATATAGGTATGAAATGGATTTTGGTTTTTTATGACAATGTGTTAATAACATTCGTCTTTAACCATTTTATTGACACTTATGAATACAAATAGAGCTTCCAAAGAATATTTTAAAGATAAGCATAAGTGAAATGGTTTTGGGTTTGTAGTAATAGCATTTAAGTAACATTAGTCTTAAACCTTTTTGAATGGATTTGTGCAAGTATTTAGATCCTTAAAATGAATATTTTGAAGGAAATTATAAATAAGGAATCATTTGGAAAAAGATAGAAAAAGCAAAGGTATAAGGTAAGATATCTTGTTAATGGTTTGTGAATAATGAATAGACTTATACCATTTGTGTAACGACCCGCCTTTTTGAAGAATCGATACTAATACAACCACGTTATTCGTGTGATGAACATCCAAGCATCGGAACGACATATTGTACGGGTGAAAGAAAAGAAAAGACAGAACAAAATCTCACATCGTAATGAGTAATGTATAATATTCAAATGATCTTTAACAGCAAAAAAAATCTAATATTCAAAAAACATCAGAGTCTAGCCTATTGTCAGCCTGGACAGTTATAACAGTCTGTCCTTACAAATGCTAATAAATACAATTAAGAAACACAGTGGAAATAAAAATATGAAAATACGCCTTGGAGGCATCCAGTTTTGTCTCCTGAAGATCCAGAGCATCCAAAGCTAACTCTGGAAAAATACTCGGGTCTGACCTGAGTATTATAAGAAAATGACAACCGGAGTATGGTAAACCAATGTGAGAACAAATCAAATGGAAAGTTATGTCCTATAAAACCTTCCAAAAATAAGGGTATCTTGTAAAATCACTCCGCACATTTCAATAGAAAATCCAGTGATATTATGATAATATCTAGGGTTTAAAATAAAATATAATATAGAAGAACTGCTTGCATCTCACATTTCAACATATTAGGGCATAACTAAGTCCGTACGGCAATTATTGGAGAATGGATTGCATATAATGACAAGGCTAACAGGGTACCACCTACCATAGTACACCTTTAGAAAAATGTACTGGGCTCACATGGACCCCCTGCAAATCAGGACTGGCCCACCCCTTAATGGATAGTACTGAATATGTTATCACCCCGATTGCTTTGCAACATTTTCTCATTAGCGCATGTGCACATACCAAATCCATAAATATCATCTAGAATTGTGATGACCTTACCCCTAATGTGTGTGACCTACATAGCTCTGAAGCATATCCCCTGTTTTAGTCATTCTCGGTTGTGAGGCTCAAGGCAATGATTTACCTTTTGTATAGCAATCTCACTTGGAATCCTAAAACTACCCTCCAGGTAGTAATGCAATGCTAGCAGTCGTTCATACAAGTTTTTCAATATATTAAACAAGCACTATCTACTATATTCTTTTTGAAATCACCCTCAGGGTTAGTAATAAGTAGCTTCAAAGAGCTCCGTGTTCAATTTCATCATCTTCAAGATGTTTCCAATTTGAACGCTTGTGTTGGTTCAGGGTAATTTTCGGATAACTCATACTTATCTGGTCTCGGTCTCTACGAACCACATTCGATAGTTTCCATAAAAATCAACTCGGGTTCTTTCAGAAATAAACAGACAATACATAAGAGCGAAGATCGCATCCCAACCATTAAGTAGATGGATTTTCTTATCATTTGTCATAGAAGAACACAACGAGTTTATACATACAGTATAACATCATCGAAGATAACTGTACCATATAATTCTCGTATTTCTCCTAGATATTTCAAGAGTTAAAAATTGGTCAATTATCGATAATGGACAAATCCACGATCATGGTGTAAGTAGTTTATATATGAAAAATACGACATTCTATACTCATCACTGCTTTTCTATTTCAAACAGTACAATCCCTTTATTAACAACGAAGTCAGAGAAGTTAGAAAACTATCATTGTCTCGACATACATTCTTACTTCTTGGGATAGGGACGAGTTTCCATACGTCAGAATTTGGTATCAAGTATATGATGATTACCTTGCATATACTTAATCAATCATGACTTATTTATCAAAATTAGTTCTCTTATATTTATCACGTTTTTGACATTTTGACTTCTCTATCCCTAGCTTGGAAAATCTAATTCTAGATCTTACAAATGGAGGAAAGTTTATTCATCGGCTTTTAGTGCTGAATACAAAATAACTTAATTTCATTAAATGTGTCAACATTTTAACACTACTTTCTTATATTTGTTTGGCTACTTAATGACATAAACAAAGAAATCTCTTGTAACTAAAACATCCGTTAAAAGATAGTTGCTTTTAAACAAAGAAAATCATGGAAATGAAGCGATTTAAAGATTAAAAGCCTTTTATTTGGATAATTAAGTAAAAAAATTAAACCCTTTTAATTAAATAATAATAGTAAACCTTTTTATTTAAACAATTAAAAAATAATATTAAACCTTTTTATTTAAATAATTAAACAACAATATTATACCGTTTATTCAAATAATAAATAATTTTTGGAAATATTTTTAAATACTTTAAAATCCCTTTTTAATACTTATAATATATTTTAAAAGAATTTTCAAAAGTAAATAAAGTAGAAACTCTTTTAGCTTTTACGAACTATATCCATAGCTACTATCGCTATATGAAACATAACTTTTAAACTTGTTTTGTTAATCAAAATAGCTTTTAAATCATTTCCTTCCACAATTAAATCATTTAATAACTTTGTATAAAAGGTTTGAAACAAACAGTAAAGTTCGAAAACCATTTAAAACATTTAGAAAACAAGGAAGTAAACTTTTTTAAAAGAATACGGGATCTCATTGTCGAAACCTAAACAAATTTGAGTGTGTTACTTTCCAGTCAACATACAACCATTCATATTCATAATCATATACACATATATACAAATGTGAATGACATCCACAAAGCAAGGAAAGATTTATCACTTGTAAAATTTTCTTAAACACTTCGACTATATTTCAAGTATAACACTAGCATTTACATTAGCAATCATATATGTAAAATAAAATCCAAAATTAACAACCGATATCTAATGCATCAATTACCCAATATAATTAACTGGCATACATAGATTTCCAAATTAATATAATAGCAGTATGGGAATTTATTCTGCTGAGTAGATTTCCCGAAATAATCTATTAAATTTTTTATACCAGAACATAATGTCAGAATTGAAATATAATTATTTAACTATGTTATTATAATTAAATTCAATACTAACATTTTATCAATATTTTTACTAACAATCTATGACATTTCATTCTATTCAATTATATAAATCAAATGTCAAATAACCAGACTTAAAATGAGTGAATAATCTCTATTTAAAGTTAACACATTTAAATTAAGTAATTTAATTAACTAAATTATTAAAACCCCACTCACTTCTAAAGCCCAAAGCTGACATAACTCCCTTCATTCTCCCCTAAACTAAATTCCCAAAATCAAATTGATTTTCCCAAACACAAAATCCTCTACATGAAACTTGCAAATGCACGCCACCAACATGCTACCCCCGACCGTCAATCGACGATCCAACCCCACCCACAAATTCCACTAGCCATGCTCGACCCACCTATGCCTTCACCTTCCACTCCAACGGCGTTAATCAAAATATGATCGATTAAACTCAATTTAAAACACATTCGGAAAGAACAAGACAAGCACAAATATCTCTCCCTTGCTGTCGCCTCACATCACTTCAGCCACCGCCACAAACTGCATCAGCTCCACCATCGACCCACTTGTCTATACTCCAACCCATGGAAAAATCGACGTCCTGCGCCGTCATGACGAGCTTCATTTTCGAATGCTAAACCCAAAACACATGAAACCTTAAACCGAGCTCACTTGAGCAAATTCGACCACCAGCGACTATACAACCACCTCCATTGCCTTCTCCATCACCCAAGCCTCCTCCAAGCTTCACAGCCCCACCCCTAAACCCCTAGATTGCCAGAATTTCAAAATGACCGAAAATTAATCATCTAACTACCATAACACAACCCCAACCCCTAAAATCATGCGACTAGCTTCCAAAATCATGATTTACATATGTGAACGCGACCTTACTCTTCTTTCATCGATTCATGCTCGTAGAAAAACTATCATCATTCGACCATTCAATGTAATTGACACATTTTTGACACCCTGCATGAGAAATAACACACGACTCTTTTATAAAAATAGGTATTAAGTTGAACAAATTTTTAGTTAATCATAATGCCTAATTTTAAATGGGGTAAGAGATGTTGATTTTTGAATGCAGGATGGTGGTGTTTGTTTCTTTTTTCCCAAAAGAATACGAAAAGGAAAGAAGAAGATATATCAATGTGTGTGTGTGTATTTCATTTACAACAAGCCTAACATTCATTTTCAAAGCAAATATATCAACATAATATGATTTGAAACAACTACATAAAACATGAGTATCATATCAAAATCAAAATACTAACAATTTACGCAACATTCATTATTTATAGAGGTATTTGGAAAAGATTAGAGATTTCACTTTCCATATGGTTGAAATGCAAATCCAAACTTCAAGTTTAAATCCTTTTAAGTAGAGTGATGATGATTAAAGTTATATGAGTTTATGCTTAAAATTTTAAGCTTAGAAGATGTGATTTTTCACTTATTTTAAATGGTAGAGAAGGTGGAAAAATGAAGTTAAGAAGTATGAAGATGAAATATAAAATGAGAAGTGATAAGTGTTTTACATTTTATAAATGCACAAACAAAAACTAAAGACCATAATGCCCGTAATCCCTTTTTTTCAACCTTCCTATCTTCTCCCAAGTCACCCAAATGGGCACTTTTGAAAAGCTTAAGTACTTTTGTTAAAATTTACACTTAAGAAATCTTGAAACTTAATTTCAAACCTCAAATCCATCATTTCAAATTTTATTTAAATATTATATATATATATATATATATTAATTCTTCTTCTTATTATTTTATCCATTTATTCGCTCATTTGAAAAGGTGTTTTTCCTAACTTACGAAATCATTTAAATGTTATTTTAAAGTGTATACAAAGGTATTATGAATTTCTACAACTTGTCGTTTGATAAAAAGTCGAAATCCGAAAAGCGGATTTCGATCACATTTTCATTTTACCATCGAACTACCCATTTGTAATCAAAATTGCAAAAGAGATTTTCTAGCGTTAGTTATAAAATAAAATAGGGTTATTAATTTATTAAGGACCATTAATTCAATATTTAAAATTAATAAAACATACAAAAATCAAAGCGATATAATTCCGGGTCGTTACATTTCTTGCCCCCTTAAAAGATTGTAGACCTCGAAATTTCACCATAAACCAAATTGCAATGAACCAAAATTTCAGTCACTCGAATTTTGAATATTTAATTGATTTAAAATACTGAGAAAATATTTTATAAGTTAATAACTTGAACTTCAAATATAATGGTTATCTTAATATTTAGAAGTGTTTAAATAATTGAATCTTGAATTTAATATGAATAAAAATGATTTTGAAAGCTGATTTAAATTCTATTTAAATAAGAATAAAGATAGTAAACGTATGAAAATAGCCTTTCATGGCACTATCATAGATTTCGACGAAAACCAGTGCCATTGGATCTATCGTAGTGAATTACTTAGTCGAATTTTGTGGCGATTGGGTGTATCATTTAGTTGTGCACGTTCGAAACGCATAGAGATTAAATATAAAAGAATTTAATTTAATTTAATTTAATTCAAATTTGAAAGCTAACTTCTGTATATGATGGAATTGGATCCTGATACTAGTTCCATTGTGTTCGAAATAGGGGTATTACATACAGAACGTTAGGCGCTACGCCCCGTTTGGAGTTCGAAAATTTATCGAATGAATAGTGCTTTAATTTTTTATATATAAGGACCTTAATTGTCTTCATTTGCAAAACCCTAATCCTAAATAAACATAGCCACCATTAAATATAGCTTTATCCTACAGTTAAGATTGCACGTGTCGATCGAGGCTGTTTAGAGAAAACTTCCTACATGAAAGTTGAAGATCTTCCTCCCACGAGTCCATCGCCACCGACCGATCATCCATCGATGGACCATGAAGGTGGCTGTGACCATTCAAAGGCGGCGAATCTTGGGTTCTTTTGCCATCGATTGGCGGTGAATTAGGAGGGTAGAGTAGTGGCATGGGATAGCTTAGATGCTGGGCTGTCTTCTTGAGGAGTGCAGCATTCTGATGTGGCTTCGCAGGCAGAGGCGAACGATAAAAGTCGCGGCCGAGGATGGGTTCGATTTTGGTAGCTTGGGTTGTGAATGTGAGTTTGGGAAGGGAATGTAATTTGTTTAAAATTTAATTAATTTAAAGTTAATTATAATTTAAATAATCTCAATGCTCATTAATTCATATCTAATTCATACGAGGTCCAAATTAAATGTGACAAGTTGCATTGCAATCGTATCAGCGAATACTATGTTATTGAGTTGGAATAGATGGATTTAGAGCTTGTAGGAATAACCCTTAAAAGTTTAACGTCTATTTGATTTTAATTCAAACCGGAATGCTTCAGCAATTACTGGAATTTATATACGTTAACTCACTTCTCCGGCCCACTTATATTTCTATACAAGTATGGATAAATTTATTGTTGATTATTTGGATGATTTACTATTTTATTAGTTGGTTTGAATATATTCTGGCCCTAGAGCAGATGAGACCCTATTTGGTTCCCGTGTATGAGAAGATGACCCTTTGTATACAATCTTACCTCGAAGCAATTGATTTATGTTATTTGATTATATACTATATGTGGTACAGAGGGACAGGTTTGAGGGATCCAACAGGATTCCTCACACCATTGATTGTACTTTTCATATATTTTGATATATGATGTTTTGGATGCCATATTTGATGACATTAATATGATTACCCTTATTTAGTGCCATATAGCACGGAACTATATTTTTAGTATTTTGAAATACTATAAATTAGTGATTTTGAATTGAAATGGTTTTTAAAGTGATTTTCGAAATTTTGTATGTTCGAAAATTATACGATTTTTTATGTTATAAAATTGATAGTTTTATGAAATATTTTAAGTAGAGATTTCTAAATAGTTTATATGAAGAATTTATAAAAATGATGTTTTAAAATGAGAAATAGATTTATAAATGGAATTTATAAATATGTATAAATAGATTTGTAATTGATATATGGTGAATGGATTTATAAATGGATTTTTATTATAAATGAGTATTAGAAAAGAACGGAGCCAACTGTATAGGCTTGATTATCATTTGGGTTGAGAACGTTATTTGAGTAGTGCAGAGTGATTATGGTACTCCTATCTATCGGGCTTCCTTCTTGGCCGAAGGATAGCATGTTGCGAGTTGGAAACATGATAAGTCTACGAGACTTGGTTTCCATGTGAGGTTGAGGGCCACTTATTGTTATTGGGTCTGGAGAGACCAGGATCAGATTTATCCGAAAACCACTACGGACCAACATATGTGCTCAAAAGTGCAGGTTTATGATGATGATTTTTTTTAAAATGGAGATCCTCATTATGCAGGGCTACTTGCCACTAGGCCCGCAATGCATATCATATATATATATATATATATATATATATATATATATATATATATATATTGTCACGACCCAAAATCCAATGTTCAAAAATTGGCATCAGATACCTCACTTGTATTCGACTGCCGAAGATTCAAACATCGAACTCCAGTCGGATGGAGCTTATAACAATATTAGATGAATATAAAACAGCGGAAACAAAATGAACATCATGCATTACATCACAGATACAACATCATCATAATATCCATTACAACATCAGAGTATCTTATACATATATCACAACTTCAAACAGAACATCACAATAGAACAACAAGTGATCATATGCCAAAAAGTCTTCAAGGAAATAGAGTGATAGTGAACCTCCAAAACTAAGCACCTTAAGATCCAAAAGCTTTCAAAATATCTCTAAGACAAAAGCCTCCAAAAATCGATAGCCTCCAAAACCAAAAAGACTTCAAAATCCAACTAACACCAATACACGGAAAACCTGCTACTAGGCTGCCCGTGTGGAAATTATGGGCACCCAGAGTTTAGAAAAGAAACAATAAACTCCGGGTTAGTCATGGGACTGGTATGAGTAAACAAAGACGGTTGCTTTTAAATAAAACAAGATTTATTAAAGAAAATCTGGTATGCTTTTTGGAAAATGAAACTACCATAAGACCTCCCTCCACACACATAATGCAATTGCAGAATTGGAGGAGATTTCTTCTTATGATAGTCAAATATGCTTAATACGAGAAAAATTCTTTGATATTATTACTAGTTCATAGTGTGAAAACATTTCAAAAATATGTTATTAATCTAAGCCAGCATTGGTACCATTATACTATGCCTACTATAGCTGCCATGTTAAATGGCAGGTTCTACAACTAAAACCGTACTGGGTTCGTATTGGGAATTGGATTTTCAAAAAATGGTCAGGCTAAGGAACTTCCTATGCCACATGGGTACGCCTCTGGAGGGATGTCCCGAGAACTTAACCAGTTCTATGCCAACACAAGGCCGGGTTACCTCTGTAACTAGGTAACTACTACATGACTATGCCATTCCTCGGTCGTTTGTGACCTATATCTGAGGGCTCTCTATCACAAAGCAACAACCACACAGTAAATGAGATTTCAGCAACCACATAGGTAAAGTATCTGGGCTCCATACCATGATACCACCTTTTCCCCAAAGGAAATGACATACCCTAAAGGGCGTGACCCTCATAACCTTGCCACATCTTTCCTGTTTCGACCATTTCCGGGGTGTGAGGTCCGATGAGGTCTCGTCCACAAAGCTACGCTTTACACGAAAGTCATGCTTTGATCATAAATGATCAACAAATGATCATCAATACACTGCAGCAGGTAGCATGCCGCACTACCAAATTGGGAGTATATCGCTGATAACCTTCAACTACATAACCTCTGAGCTCGTACGTCACAGAGAAGGGTGTTAAGCTAAGAGAATAAATTATCCGCCACCAACTGATATGTATTTGAAAGAAATATGCTTTATATCACAAGGTGTAGTGTCAGACATACAACCATACAAGTCTGTTCTGGGTTCGAACAAAACCGAAGGCACTTCGTCCAATAAAGGAAGAAGCCCTTGCAAATCCGGGTATCCACAATTCCGATTGGACTCTCCATCATATGTGGAGATCTCTATACCGGAGCAACTCAGTGCAGAGACATTTGATAGGTTATCCTATCGTTTTCGAAGACACCCGGTCTTCATCGCCGTCTACAAATGCTATTTTTCGTCATATCACTATTCGGAATGGGTTATATGACACAAAAGTCCTCTCCCGGCTAATCCGAATAGTGAGCGCTTAATTTAAAACACGCGGATGTATCAATTACAATGGTTCACATTCAGGGTTCGATATGGGTTTCGGATAACTAACTGAAATCCGACTCCCTGTCGCATCGAAGTTTAAATGCCGTTTTACGGGCAAAAGGGTTTTCACATACATACAGAAGCAAATCATGAATCACAGTTCAGCACAAATCAATTCACATCACACGGTATCACAATCACAAACAGAATATCAATCTAGTGCACAACATTTAGTGATAGTCAATCATCTGCAATTAAGATGAATGTGATTTATATGAATTAACCACATAATTATTTTTATTAATTATTTAAATCAATAATTAATTTTACTTAACTACGAATTAATTAAATCTTAATTTACTTTATTAATTAATTATTCTTTAATTAACTATCTTCATTAAATAAATTCTTAATTGTTAATTATTTAAATTTTAATTACTTTTATTAATTAATTATTAATTAATTATCAATTAAAAGTAATTACAAATCATTAATTGTTTAATCACTATTTAAAAAATAAATTTGTTTTTAAGTTAACACTTTGAATACTTGATTAACTTCTTAATTATTTACTTAAGTTAAATTTAAAACGACTTTAATAAAAAAATATAAATTTGAAATATTTTTGAACTTCATTAATTTCGAATAATTATTTCAATACCATTTATTTCATATTCCACTTAACCAAACTATCATCTTCTTATAAAGAATGCTTTAGAAATTTAATTAACTTAGATCATTAAAGTTTTAAACCAGAAATCATATTACTCGAGACACGCTTCGAGTTTTACCTGAGAAAACTTCCAGTTTGCTTCGGGTTTTCTCAAAAACTAACCATATGCTTAAAATTTTCAAAGCTTGAATTTTTCAAAATAAATTTTCTTTTACCCCGCGCATCAACATTCTACTCGACTTAAATCTCGAGTTACCACACGATTCCCCCCCGATGCTCGCTTCGAGTCAAACATCATTCCTTCCAAAAAACAAACTGCTGATACAACGAGACCGTGTGCACATTGCACACCGTCCCGGTCATCACTGGTCGAAGCTACGACCAACGTCAGGTCGACGACGAAGTTCTCGACTCATCGAGCCACCCCAAAGCACGAACCATCGCCACGATCGAAAACGAGCTCCACGACCCGTACTCCATCGAAAACCATCACCAGAAAATGGCCTCGCCCCACCTCCTCTGCCCATCAGAAGCCACAAAAACTCGACCGAAGCTTCATCAACGAACGGCGCCGCGATTGGTACTGGTGTCATGAAGTCCGATCACCTATCGACGACGCAGCATCTTCTTTTTAACTGCGAGAAGAATTGGGTTTTTAACCCTAATTCAATCTCTAATCAACAACTTAATGATTTATAAATTCAACCAATATTTTTCTAAGGATCTCAAACCCTCAAGCTAGCTGCGACGGTGATCTCGAGGCTCACAAACGCTTAGTTCATCAGAATTTGACAAAATCTTACTTTTCTGATCAGCTAAAATTTATCAGTAAAAATGTTATGAAAAATTTAGATTTTACTTTCTAAAATCATTATTTTCAAGGGTGATTCAGATAGCATTACTGAATTTAAAACTTATGATATTCGAATTCTTGCCTAATTTAGATTGTGACTGTGTTTTCACAGTTTCCAGAAGAAAAAAACATACTGCTTTGCTTTGATTTATTACTAAAACATAATGCATGTTCAAATAACACTTTAATTTGTTTAGATTTCAATTTCAGAAGAGAACAGAGAGAAAGATTTTGAATTTGGCATGGGTTCACTCTGAAAACCAGAGACTTAGAGGAACAGGATGAAAACCCTGAATAGAAACATTCTGAGGCAAAAAAATACAAGCACACAAATTTTTTCACATACAAAGGTCTTCAACATCATTCAGGCATGCATACGACAACAATAAATTGGATTAGACAGAAGTTCACTCACCTGACACAGTTTGAACAAAAAGCTCCTGACTGTTAAAAAATAAGGATGGAAGCCTAGATTTAAATCTGCAACTTGTAAATATAAATCTTTGGTTAATCTTTGTTTTATTTGTTTTCTTAATTCATCAATAACAAACAATATTCAAGCTTACTTACAGTTTGAATTTCTTATGCAACGGAACAGGGTCTGCAGCTTGAACCCAGAAATTTATTTAGCCTTTAAACTTGATTTTTTTTCCTGCAACTGATTGATATAATTGCTTAAATTCTTGCTTTATTACTGATTTACAAATTCAAATTTTTTTTAAAAGAAAAGTTCACTTGCCTTAATTTACTTCAAAGAATCCCTGCACTGTTTCTGGCTAAAACGGAAACTGTGTTTATACTCATCTGCAGTTTGAATTTGTTTGTGTTAAAACTTGATTTTGAAATTACAAATTCACTAAACTATAAAGTTTAACTGAGAGATGGAATTTAAAACTACTACTTTATGTTTAAGAAGATCTTCAGATTTTTAACTTTGAATCCAAAAAAACGTTGCAGCTTTCTGATTTTTTTTCCCTTGGGTGTTAAAGTTTGAAATGCTCAAATCTTTTTTTACTGTTCTTTCAGAAATCTGAGAAGCTAAATAATTGAAAATGGGAAGTTGAAAAGTTTTTTTGTGATTTTAAATTTTATTATTTTTTTCATCAATTATATTGAATGCCACTTGTTAAAAACAATCATGAGATCTCAACATATGTTAATTTTTACTCCATCTCCTTTATGCATGTCTAACACTTGTAATTTTACAAAGACAAAAGGATTTAAATAAATATCATATTATATTCACTTTATAAATAATTATACCCCTTATTCATTTGTTTATATATACAATGTTAAAAGAAGAAATGTTTTAACCGATCTTTACATTATATAAATTATACCTTTATGATTTCAAATGCCAAATATTTTTCTAAAACATTTATTTTAAATTTAAATTCAAATTCCAATTCAACTTGAATTAAAATCCATTTATGTTCATTTATATACCCACACATATACTTGTACAATTTAAATTCAGTTTCAACATATACATTCATTTATTATTTTAAATTTTTTTAAACTCAAAAGAAATTGGAATTTTATTCATATATAATTTATCACTCGTTTAATTTGTTTTGAAACTTTTCAATTTATTTTCAAATTAAATCCCAAAAGTTTTAAATATGTTACCAATTTAAAATGATAAATTTTAGGGTGTTACAGATATTCCCCCCTAAAGAAAATTTCGTCAATTTGAAAGAGAGAGAAAAAACAAACAAAGAATATAGGAATTCAGGAAAGGATAGAGAAATAGCTTACCAGTTTAAGCCGAGATATCCACTCTGCAATTGGGATATGATTTCTGCATATTATCTTCAGTTTCCCAAGTGCAGTCCTTTGGACCGCCACTCCACTGTACTTTAACTAGTTTCACAACTTTGTTTCTCAATTGCTTTTCTTCACGATCCACAATCTTTATCGGTTCCCTTTTAACTATTAAATTGGAAGTGATTTCGAGATCCTGTTGAGCAGCTTCTTCAATAATACTATCCGGATCGTGCATATACTTGCGAAGGTTAGAAATGTGGAACACATCATGCACGCCAGGTAACCAGTTAGGCAACTGCACTCGATAGGCTAAAGAACCGATCCTCTCCAGAATAGGAAAAGGACCAATATGCCGTGGCGCCAGCATACCGGTCATCCCAAACCTTAATACACTTCGCATTGGAGATACTTTGAGAAAGACAGAATCTCTAATCTGGAATTCCAAATCCCTTCTTCTACAATCATAATAACTCTTTTGACGACTTTGAGCCGTTCTCAATTTCTTCCGTATAAAATCAGCTTTCTCTGTGGCTTCTTTAATCATATCCGGTCCAAGGACGAGTCTGCCACCTGCTCAATCTAGCATGCCGGTGATCGACACGGACGACCATATAAAGCCTCAAAAGGAGCCATCTCGATACTGACCTGATAGCTATTGTTATAAGAGAACTCGACCAGATGTAAATGGTCCTCCCAAGAACCACCAAAATCAAGTATACAAGCATGCAATAGGCCTTCTAAGATGCGGTTAATCCTCTCGCTGCCCATCAGACTGTGGGTGATAAACAGTGCTGAAATTCAGTTTTGTTCCTAATGCGTCTTGAAATGCCTCCCAAAATCTACTGGTGAAGATCGGATCACGATCACTTACTATGCTGCTAGGAATGCCATGGAGATGGACAATTTCTTTCACATATAACTCGGCTAAACTTGTTGCCGTGCGGGTAGATTTCACTGGCAAGAAGTGGGCTTTCTTAGTCAAACGATCCACGATGACCCAAATTGCTTCATTGCCTTTCCGAGTACAAGGCAACCCGTCAATGAAATCCATCAATACTTGGTCCCATTTCCACTTGGGCACCTCTAAAGACTGAAGTAAACCCGCCATTTTATTTTGATCGTTTTTGATTTGTTGGCAAGTAGCATAGCGACTCACATATATAGATATGTCCCTTTTCATCGTCTTCTACCAGAAAGTTCTTTTGATATCATGACACATTTTATTGACTCCTGGATGGATGCAAAGTATGGACTTGTGGCATTCGTCCAAAACTTCACGTTTCAGCTCCGGAATGTTTGGGACACAGATTCTTCCTTTCAATCTTATAATCCCATTATTGTCGATTCCAAAACTGGAATCCTCACCTCGACGAATTCTCCCATATTTTTCCTAAAGAAACTTTCCCTCTCTTTTCTTGTTGGCGATTTTCTCAGGAAGAGTAGGAGCAATGACAAGGTGAGCAAGAAAAACATGCTTTCTACTCCAGGCGTCGGCAACTACATTGGCCTTTCCGGACGTATAGAATGTCTAGGTCATAAGATGCTAGAAATTCCAACCAACATTGTTGTCGCACATTTAAATCTTTCTGGGTGAAGAGATATTTCAAAGTTTGTGGTCGGTGAATAATTCGAATTTTTTACCTAAAATAAAGAGAGTTCAATAAGTATATTAGTTAAGTTAAATTAAATTCGTAAATTATTAGGAAAGCTGAAAAAAGATACCCAGAAAATAATGTCGCCATATTTTCAAAGCGAAGATAACAGCTAAAAGCTCCAAATCATGGGTTGGGTAGTTTCTTTCATGAGGACGTAATTATCTACTCACGTAGGCAATTACCTTCCCATTCTGCATTAATACCGCACCCAAACCTTCACCACGAGCATCGGTATAAACAGATAAACCCTGGTTCCCATTAATAATAGCGAGAACAGGAGCGATGGTTAATCTCTTCTTCAACTCCTAAAAAGCTTCATCATATTTCGGAGTCCAATTGAATTTTGCATTCTTCATTGTTTGCTTAGTCGACGGACTAGCTATCTTAGAAAAGTCCCGAACAAACTTCTGGTAATAACCTGCTAAACCCAAAAAGCTTTGAACATTTTTTGGGGTGGTGGGTTTACTCCAATCAAGAATAGCGGAAATTTTGCTAAGATGAATAGAAATCCCTTCTTCATTAACAATATGGCCGAGATTCTTTGACCCAAAAATTGCATTTGAAATTTTTTTCGAATAGAATATTCCTCCTCAATATCTCCAAAATGATTCTAAGATGCTCGGCATGCTCCTCTTCGGTCTTGGAATAGACCAAAATATCGTCAATAAACACGAGCATAAATTTATTCAATACTTCACGAAACACACGAGTCATAAGATCTACGAAGTATGCTGGCGCATTGATTAGCCCGAAAGGCATGACTAACCATTCGTAGAACATATTAGGACTCCTGAAAGCGGTCAAATGAACACAATCCTCGGCGATTCATAGTTGATGGAACCCCTGGGCTAGATCCATCTTCTAAAAGAAATGAGCGTCGTGCAATTGATCAAATAGATCATCAATTCTAGGTAGGGGAAATTTATTCTTGAGAGTCAGCTTATTGAGATCACGGTAATCCACACACAGTCTCAAAGATCCGTCCGATTTAGTAACAAACACAACAGCTGAACCCCATTCTGAAACACTAGGTCTAATTAACCCTTTTTCTAGTAAATCATTGGTTTTCTTGATTAATTAAACCCTTTCCCTGGGTGTCATCCTGCAACTTGCGTGAACGACAGGACGAGCATTGAGTACTAGGTCAATTCTAAATTCTATTTCTCGATGTGGAGGTAAAGGTTTCACTTCTTCAAACACATCTGGAAAATCTCTAACAATGGGTATGGACTCCAGACTGGGTTTGGGATAACCTAAATTATACATCAACCCTTCTCTTTTAGGACTAGGTCCTCATAAAAAATCCCAATGAAATCTCCAAATTTGGTTTTAATCGAAATCAATCGATTATTGCAATCCAATTTGGTTTCATATTTTGCTAGCCGATCCATTACGAGTAAGACTTAAAACTCGTTAAAATCAAGGACAAAGAGACCGATAAGGAATTGGTAACAAGAATATGAGATAGGAACGTCTCTACATCGAAGACAAAGGTTAACGGGACCTCCAACTGGATTCTTTACGCATATAGGCTCATCAACAAAATCAGGTTCAAGATTTAATTCATTAATAGCTTGCTGAGAGATAAAACCGTGTGTAGCGCCCGTGTCAAATAGAACTCTAACAATGCTATCATAAATAGCGAGATTAACTTCCAGAACTCCTTTCCCCTTTTCTGATTTAGAAGATGTAGATTTGTCTTTGACTGTGTACACTTTGGCTGTCTGAGCTTGCTTCATGGTTGGGCAGTCTTTAACTTCGTGTCCCAATTTCAGACAATAATAACATTTCCTGGGCTTTGCTTAAACGGATTGATTGACTTGTCTCTTAGGCTTCGTACATCTGCTCGAATAATGGCCCTTTTCTAAGCAATTAAAGCAAGTGACATTCTCTGTTGTGCTTCCCTAATTGCTCTTCTTTTTCTCCTTACCCTGCCATGGTTGCTTCCAAATTTCCTTTTCTTCCAATTTTTATTGCTCAATTTTCCTTCTCCACTGGGGCTTCTTGCATATCAAGTGTAGCATATCTGTACCCCGTATCAATCAAATCTGAAAAGGATTCTTTGACGTGGCCAGTCATTCTTTCGTGGAACTTCTTATTCATCCCACGAACGAACCTTTCATTCTTCTTCGTGTTCACCAATTCTGGACCGAAACGAGATAATTCATTGAATTTGTTTAGATACTCCTCAAATGACAAACTCTCTTGCTTTAAGTCCATGAATTCCTGGTACATTCGAGAAATCCCTGCGGATGGCATAGAGCGCTTCTCAAAATACTTCTTTGAATCTCTCCCAAGTAAACTCGTCTTATGGATCATCTATAGTGACTGTGTCCCACCATACCAAGGCTTCTTCTTGAAGTTGCCAAGAAGCTATGAGTCGCATCTGATCATCTTGCAGCTTTAGTCCTTTAAAGATTCTTTCACATGATCTTATCCATGCTTGGGCCTCAACAATCGACTCCTTGCCACTGAACGACATACCACCAAGCCTTGAGAAACTCTTATATAAATCAGCCAGATTCGGCTAATGCTGAGTAGGTAAAGCTGCTTCTGCTGTTGGGGGAACTTGGCTAGGTGTTGTGGCATTTCCTCGCCCCCCAGTCTTCCACTTCGTCCGCTCATCCTTACTATCTGTAATTAGTAAGAAAATTGATTTTAGATACTCGGACGAGATATCTTAAGGAATATCAGCAATTAAAAGAAATAGACTAAGAAAATTTAGGGTCTCTTCGGTCTCGGTTATACTCATTCTAGGGTGTACTTCACCCTATCTCTAATGAGCCATCTAATGTGTTATACTCGTAGCTAAAGTTCTTACTCAATCTTTTGCTCTGATACCACATGTCACGACCCAAAATCCAATTTTTAAATTGACATCAAATACCTCACTTATATTCGACTGCCGAAGATTCAAACATCGAAGTCCAGTCGGATGGAGCTTATAACAACATTAGGTGGATATAAAACAGCGGAAACAAAATGAACATCATGCATTACATCACAGATACAACATCGTCATAATATCCATTACAACATCAGTGTATCTTATACATATATCGTAACTTCAAATAGAACATCAGAATAGAACAACAAGTGATCATATGCCAAAAAGTCTTCAAGAAAATAGAGTGATAGCGAACCTCCAAAACTAAGCACCTTGAGATCCAAAAGCTTTCAAAATATCTCTAATACAAAATCCTCCAAAAACCTATAGCCTCCAAAACCAAAAATACTTCAAAATCCAGCTAACACCAAAACACGGAAAACCTGCTACCAGGTTGCCCGTTTGGAAATTATGGGCATCCAGAGTTTAGAAAGGAAGCAGTAAACTCCGGGTCAGTCATGGGACTGGTATGAGTGAACAAAGACAGTTGCTTTTAAATAAAACAAGATTTATAAAAGAAAATCCGGTATGCTTTTTGGAAAATGAAACTACCATAAGACCTCTCGCCACACACACAATGCAATCACAGAATTGGAGGAGATTTCTTCTTATGATGGTTAAATATGCTTGATACGAGAAAAATTCTTTGATATTATTACTAGTGCATAGTGTGAAAACATTTCTAAAATATGATATTAATCTTAGCCAGCATAGGTACCATTATACTATGCCTACTATAGCTGCCATGTTCAATGGCAGGTTCTACAACTAAAACCGTACTGGGTTCGTATTGGGAATTGGATTTTCAAAAAATGCTCCGGCTAAGGAACTTCCTATGCCACATGGGTACGCCTCTGGAGGGATGTCCCGAGAACTTAACCAGTTCTCTGCCAACACAAGGCCGGGTTACCTCTGTAACTAGGTAACTACTACATGACTATGCCATTCCTCGGTCGTTTGCGACCTATATCCGAGGGCCCTCTATCACAAAGCAACAACCACACAGTAAATGAGATTGCAGCAACCACATAGGTAAAGTATCTGGGCTCCATACCATGTTACCACCTTTTTTCATAAGGAAATGACATACCCTAAAGGGTGCGACCCTCATAACCTTGCCGCATCTTTCCTGTTTCGACCATTTCCGGGGGGTGAGGTCCGATGAGGTCTCGTCCACAAAGCTACGCTTTACACGAAAGCTATGCTTTGATCATAAATGATCAAAAAATGATCATCAACACACAGCAGCACTTAGCATACCACACTAACAAATTGGGAGTATATCGCTGATAACCTTCAACTACATAACCTTTGAGCTCGTACGTCACAGAGAAGGGTGTTAAGCTAAGAGAATAAATTCTTCGCCACCAACAGATATGTATTTGAAAGAAATATGCTTTATATCTCAAGGTGTAGTGTCAGACATACAACCATACAAGTCTGTTTCGGGTCCGAACGAACCGAAGGCACTTCGTCCAATAAAGGAAGAAGCCCTTGCAAATCCGGGTATCCACAATTCCGATCAGACTCCCCATCACATGTGGAGGTCTCTATACCAGAGCAACTCAGTGCAGAGACATTCGATAGGTTATCCTATCGTTTTCGAAGACACCCGGTCTTCATCACCGTCTTCAAATGCTATTTATTTCGTCGTATCACTATTCGGAATGGGTTATATGACACAAAGGTCCTCTCCCAGCTAATCCGAATAGTGAGCGCAAAATTTAAAACATGTGGATTTATCAATTACAAAGGTTCACATTCAGGGTTCGATGTGGGTTTCGGATAACTAACTGAAATCCGACTCCCTGTCGCATCGAAGTTTAAATGCCGTTTTACAGGAAAAAAGGTTTTCACATACATACAGAAGCAAATCATGAATCGCAGTTCAGCACAAAGCAATTCACATCACACAGTATCACAGTCACAAATAGAACATCAATCCAGTGCACAACATTTGATGACAGTCAATCATCTTCAATTAAGGTGAATGTGATTTATATGAATTAACCACATAATTATTTTTATTAATTATTTAAATCAATGATTAATTTTACTTAACTATGAATTAATTAAATCTTAATTAACTTTATTAATTAATTATTCTTTAACTAATTATCTTAATTAAATAAATTCTTAATTGTTAATTATTTAAATTTTAATTAATTTTATTAATTAATTATTCTTTAATTAATTAATTATCAATTAATCAAATCATTAATTGTTTAATCACTATTTAATAAATAAATTTGTTTTTAAGTTAACACTTTGAATACTAGATTAACTTCTTAATTATTTACTAAATTTAAATTAAAAACAAATCTATTAAAAAATATAAATTTGAAATATTTTTGAACTTCGTTGATTTCAAATAATTATTTCAATACCATTTACTTCACATTCCACTTAACCAAACTATCATCTTTTTATAAAGAGTGCTTTAGAAATTTAATTAACTTAGATCGTTAAAGTTTTAAACTTGAAATCATGTTACTAGAGACTCGCTTTGAGTTTTACCCTAGAAAACTTCCTGTTTGCTTCGGGTTTTCTCAAACACTTACCCGTATGCTTAAAAATTTTAAAACTTGAATTTTTCTAAGTAAATTTTCTTTTACCCTGCGCACCAACATTATACTCGAGTTAAATCTCGAGTTACCACACGATTACCCCCCCCCCCCGATGCTCGCTTCGAGTCAAACATCATCCCCTCTAAAAACGAACTGCTGATACAACGAGACCGTGTGCACGTTGCACACTGTCCCGGTCATCACTGGTTGAAGCCACGATCGTCGTCAGGTCGACGACGAAGTTCTCGACCCATCGAGCCACCCCAAAGCACGAACCATCGCCACGATCGAAAATGAGCTCCACGATCCGTACTCCATTGAAAACCATCACCAGAAAATGGCCTCGCCCCACCTCCTCTGGCCATCAGAAGCCACAAAAAATCGAACGAAGCTTCATCAACGAACGTCGCCGCAGTTGGTATTGGTGTCATGAAGTCCGATCACCCATCGACGACGCGACACCTTCTTTTCAATTGCGAGCAGAAATGGGTTTTTAACCCTAATTCGATCTCGAATCAACAACTTAATGATTTATAAATTTAACCAATATTTTTCTAAGGATCTCAAACCCTCAAGCTAGCTGCGATGGTGATCTCGGAGCTCACAAATGCTTAGTTCATCAGAATGTGACAAAATCTTACTTTTCTGATTAACTAAAATTTCTCAGTAAAAACGTTATGAAAAATTTAGATTTTAGTTTCTAAAATCATTATTTTCAAGGGTGATTCAGATAGCATTACCGAATTTAAAACTTATGATATTCAAATTCTTTCCTAATTTAGATTGTGACTGTGTTTTCACAGTTTCCAGAAAAAAACATATTGCTTTGCTTTGATTTATTACTAAAACATAATGCATGTTCAAATAACACTTTAATTTGTTTAGATTTCAATTTCAGAAGAGAACAGAGAGAAAGATTTTGAATTTGGCATGGGTTCACTCTGAAAACCAGAGACTTAGAGGAACAGGATGAAAACCCTGAATAGAAACATTCCGAGGCAAAAAAATACAAGCACACAAATTTGTTCACATACAAAGGTCTTCAACATCATTCAGGCATGCATACGACAACAATAAATTGGATTAGACAGAAGTTCACTCACCTGACACAGTTTGAACAAAAAGCTCCTGACTGTTAAAAAATAAGGATGGAAGCCTAGATTTAAATCTGCAACTTGTAAATATAAATCTTTGGTTATTCTTTGTTGTATTTGTTTTCTTAATTCATCAATAACAAACAATATTCAAGCTTACTTACAGTTTGAATTTCTTATGCAACGGAGCAGGGTCTGCAGCTTGAACCCAGAAATTTATTTAGCCTTTAAACTTGATTTTTTTTCCTGCAACTGATTGATATAATTGCTTAAATTCTTGCTTTATTACTGATTTACAAATTCAAATTCAAATTTTTTTAAAAGAAAAGTTCACTTGCCTTAAATTACTTCAGAGAATCCCTGCACTATTTCTGGCCACAACTGAAACTGTGTTTGTACTCATCTGCAGTTTGAATTTGTTTGTGTTAAAACTTGATTTTGAAATTACAAATTCATTAAACTATAAAGTTTAAAGTTTACCTGAGAGATGGAATTTAAAACTACTACTTGATGTTTAAGAAGATCTTCAGATTTTTAACTTTGAATCCAAGAAAATGTTGCAGCTTTCTGATTTTCTTTCTTTTTCTTTGGGTGCTGAAGTTTGAAATGCTCAAATCTTTTTTAATGTTCTTTTAGAAATCTGAGAAGCTAAATTTTTGAAAATGGGAAGCTGAAAAGTTTTTTTGTGATTTTAATTTTTTTCCAATCAATTATATTGAATGCCACTTGTTAAAAACAATCATGAGATCTCAACACATGTTAATTCTTACTCCATCTCCTTTATGCATGTCTAACACTTGTAATTTTACAAAGACAAAAGGATTTTTAAATAAATTTCATATCATATTCACTTTATAAATAATTATACCCCTTGTTCATTTTTGTATATATATACAATGTTAAAAGAAGAAATGTTTTAACCAATCTTTACATTATATAAATTACACCTTTATGATTTCAAATGCCAAATATTTTTCTAAAACATTTATTTTAAATTTAAATTCAAATTCCAATTCAACTTGAATTAATATCCATTTATGTTCATTTATATACCCACACATATACTTGTACCATTTAAATTCAGTTTCAACATATATACATTCAAGTCTACTCATATATGCCTTAAATATATATATATATATATATATATATAATTTAAATTCAAATGATTTTTAAAACATTTATTATTTTAATTTTTTTTAAACTCAAAAGAAATTGGAATTTTATTCATATATAATTTATCACTCGTTTATTTTGTTTTGAAACTTTTCAATTTATTTTCAAATTAAATCCCAAAAGTTTTAAATATGTTACCAATTTAAAATGATAAATTTTGGGGTGTTACATATATATATATATATATATATATATATATATATATATATATATATAGTGGCAGTAGTGCTTTGTTATGAAAATCTTTGTTATGCAAGGACTTCTCACTACCAATCCTAGGGATGGCTCCCAATAGGATGTGGTAGAAGAGTTCCTTTGGTTAGCACCCTTGTCTAATGTTACCTAGCTCATTAACCATCATGACATGAAGCTTTGAAGCAAAGAACCTAGTTTTGAAGTCTATACACAGCTTGGCCTAAGAATGAATGCTGGCCAGTTATAGATGTAGGAACCGGTCGGAGGCCAGTCCTATAAGAGTTTATGGGAGAGAAGGCATTTTACGGCGACGAAAGCTTGACCAACCCATATGATGAGTTGAAAGAAAAGACATGGTTCGATGTGTCAGCACTCCCAACGTATTTATCGATAGGCAACAAGGAATACCATCTTTGAATGTATGTGCATAGATTTTCTCAGAGAATGGCTCTTTATTCTCGTCATTAGACAATTCTTTGCCTATGACATTCTGGGTTTGTATTCTATTGAGTTGTTGGGAAGATCGCTTGTTACGGACATGTTTAACCTCCCATTGATGAAGGACTCAACCGACTTCTTTGTGGAATGGGAGAATGGTGTCGGTAGTATGATGGAGAGTGGCGATGGTGAAAAATTGTAAGGGGACCTCCCTCGATATATAAAAGGTGACTGTGAATGCATGGCTAGCCTTTCCTTTGATTTAGGCCTATCTACCCATAGGGGACTGAGAGTGTGTCGAGGGGACTCCATGATCTTCGAGATAGCATAAGCACCATGGCTTAGACAATCGTACCTCAAGTCTCGAGCTCCATCTGCCACCCATAGGCTTTTAAAGGCAGATGGTCATTCCCTTGAAGAGGAACGGTGATTCTTTAGTTCTTTGTACAAGGCCAACCCTATGTCTATAATATTAATAGCTTGACTTGGCACACGCACAATATGCATTTTTCCATTGTAAATAAGATCTACTCTGGTTAGGTTTTCAAGCACCATCCTCTCCTACCGGTATTAATTATATTGTAAGCGTTGGGATGGTAGGTTAGGCAAGAGTTAGATCAACCATAGATGGGGGTGGAGGACCAAAGCTTATAGTTGTCTAAGCATTCGACCTTGTCCTTAGCTCATTCTGTTAGTAACCAAGGTATTGATTTTGATGACAACAACTATATAAGTATCATTAGTGATGTTTTCTCGAGTTATATAGTATATTATGCAGGATGTTAGGAATATTTAACAGGTCTACACAAGCAAGGATTGAATAAAAGTTTGAAGAACTGATCAGTATAAATTAAGAGTTGAGCAAGAATATTTGAAAACTCATAAGTTTTCAAGAGTTTAAGAAGAAAAGCACGAAGAGCTCAAGGCATTTATGTTAGTATTTTATCGAGTCTTAGATTTGATGTTCAAGACCTTAGTAGTATCATATTTTTGATTATCTTCCCTTTGAAAATAATTTTTCACTCAAAACGTTTTCATAAAGGAAAGATATGTCATTTATTTACAAAATCAATTTTAACAGAGTTTATATAAAGAAATATAGTTTAAAACATTTTCAAAGTGGTTCTGAATATATACAAATAAATTTTTATATATCGGCATACAAAATATTTATATGTCGACATATAGATTGTTTAAGTTTTCTCCAAATTTTCAAAAGAAAGAACTTTTGTCGTCATCTTTTTGTGAATGGACGCAACTCTTCAACCTCTATTTAAAGGTCTCTAATTTTGAATTTTTAACAACAATTCTAACTATTATCTTTATCTCTCTCTTCTCTCTCATTCTCTTTAAAATTTCAACGACGTGTTGCTGATTTCTACATCAATACTCTTTCTCTACATTCATAAAAGATCAAAGAAGATTCACTTATGTTCTACACTATTAACTCTTTGATCTTCACTCTATTCTACTCAGAAGAAAAAATATTCAACAATTGAAGGTCTATAGAAAATTATATCGACAAACAACTAGGAATTGTGATCGAAAGATTCAATTTCTTATAGTCCACTACTACTACTAGTAAAAGGGTAATCTTAACTATTTGAGTGAAAGTTAAGACGAGATTGTAAAGGGATTTGTCTTGTCTACTGTGCAAATGATAGGATAGGTGTTCTGGCTACCTGAGTCGGATTACAAAGGATGTGTTAGTTGCTCGAGTCAAATTCCAGTATGTGTCTTTGCCGCCTAAATCAAAGTCAGGAGGTGTAAATAGCGTTCTTGCAACCTGATTTAAAGTTAAGGCGTGATTATGAAATTCTAATGGGTATAGGACTAGATGTAGGATTAGGAATCCAAATCAGTATAAAATTCTTAATACCTTCTTTAACTTTACGTTTACTTACTATTATCTAATTGTTCAAAGATTATATTATTACTTGTGTTTGAAGTTTTAGTGATAAAGCTTAAAACTTGCAAGTACATTGATAAAACGTTTAAATACACTATTCTACCCCTCTAATGTAAAATAACCTTAAGAACTATTCCATTGTAGTATAGATTATTTTATCACATCTATCATTACCCTATCCACACATTCACTTCATGGCTTAAAGTTCCTATGTTGGTTAAGTCTTGAAGCACACTTTGCCACATGCCGTTGCTCATCCCAAAGATGAGACAAGCAGCTAGTAATAATGTTACCGTTAGTGTCACAGTCATTAGAGTTGATACCGTCTTTATCACGGTTAGGATTCATGATAACAAGTAGAACAGATATGAAGAAATGTGAGAGTTTTTAGGGAAGGACCTCCTTCTAGCGCCATAATGTTGATTAAAAATTTAGCCAACCTTGGAATTATACTAATGTGTTCAAATTAAAAAAGTTACTTGCTAATACCAAGCTTTGAAAATTGAAAATGAGGAGTAAGTGAGCATTAAAGTAAATAACACAAGATGTAAAGTGGTTTAGCTAAGTTTGCCTAATCCACGGTGAAGATTACTTACTATATCGAACTTTAACAATTACAAGAAATTATATGAGAATAATAAGAAATTAAGAGAACTTAAGAGTACAATTTTTCTAAACTCAAGAGCACTTATATTATTTGTACTATAAATGAGTTCTAAACCTCAAAAATCCACCGCTATGATGATGTATGGAAATGGACAATTGTAGCAGCCGAGGTTGATCATTGGATAGCTAAAACTGCATTGTTAATAGGCGAGAATCTCTCTTCGTCTTAGTTTCGGGCACTTCAACTAACGGGGACAGCTGTAAAAATGGTGCAATTATGTGGCTAGTAAGCATGCCAATTATCGTCCTATACTAAGGTGCTCTTTACACAAGGAAAAGCGGCATTGCACAAGAGTCGGTTCCCTTTTGTCAGACATGCCATACTCGATTGTACTATTTGTTGTTTACTACGCTTTTTTAGGAAATAAAGCTGAAGTAAGCTTCTCATGCATAGTAATGGTTGGTTACTTATTATCAAAGATTACTAAGAACAAAGCTAATAATTGCTAAGGATAATGTTGAATGGGATAAGCCATTCATGTGGCGACGAGAAATGTTGTATATAATAGGTCATAGGTGGGTTGAGATAGAGCCAAGCCAAAAACTAGTCATTTTTGACTTGGGCCTAGTCCAACAAGTTGGTTGTATATCATCTTAAGCCATGACGGGCAGTTATATCTTTGGCGTGTTACTATATGGATTGACTTAGACCAAGCCGCGTCTGGATGTGTTGGCCGTTTTATCTTTTATTTGCAAGAAAATTGAGCAACAGCCTATTATGATCCAAATAAGGATTTGTTTTTGAACTTCACCCAATTTACCCACTTTAGATTGGGCTAGTTCCAACAATGGTATCGAAGCTCAAATGGTTTATGTGTTCTAATTAGCCAATATTTAGGGTCAACTAAGTAAAACTACTTAATCGATGTGTGTTTAGAAATGTAGTGTCTCAACTAGGGGTTGAATAATCAAGTATTCTTCCCTTTCTGGCTACTTGTTTGATCCAATGGGTGGAGTATGTATAAAAGGTTGGCCCAAAAATAGGGTTTAGAGTTATTTGGGCATTGGGCTAATTTTCAAATTAGGGTTGAAAATCTAAAAATATACTTTAAATTTTAATGTTAAATTTGATATAAAATGAAATTTTATAACAGTTATACTATAATATAAAATAATACAATTTTTTAAGAAATAAAATTAATGAATTTAAAATTTGAATATATATATATATATATATATATTAGTATGATTAATTAAATATTATAAAACAATTAAGTAAAAGGTTAATTAATTAAACACACACACATATATAATTATAATTGTTATAGTTGTATATCCATCTTATATTTGTTTAAAATGAATTATACATTAAGTTTCAAATTAAATAAAATTATTAAATTAAATTTTTTAATTAAGTAAAAGAATATCAAATGAAATTTTATTAACTAGTATATATATATATATATATATATCCGTGTATGTGTAAGTGTGTGGCCTATGTGCGTGTGTATGCGTATGTGTGTGTATGATAAAACAATAAAGGTTATATTTAATTAATCTCAAATAGTTTATGATAAATAAAATAAAATTTTAGAAATTTTAAATAAATTGAATTAATTAAATAGGATTTAAATAACAGGAACTGAAAGATGATTAAATTTGATTTAATTAACAAGAACAAAAAATAATTATTTAAATAATAAAAATTAAAAATAATTAAAATTGACTTAATCAATAACATACATATAAATATATTATATAGATTAATTAAATTAATTAGATACATATAAATATAAATATGTATAAATATAATATAAATGGAAGTTTACAAAACCCAAATAGTTTTGTTGGAATAAGTACATACCTATAGTAATACCATGATTTTATATGTATCCAGCACTTAAATCGCGAGGGTGTTTGTAACGACTCGTAAATTTCAATAATTTAATTTGTTTATTTAATAGGATTTCTAATTTAAATTTAGGAAGAAACAGAAATCTTATTTATTTATAGGAAAGAGAATGCTGAAATTAGATGTATCAAGGGTAATTAAAACTTGCAAATTGAATTATATATTGCAATTAATTGTAATAGTGGAAATTTTTGCAATTGGCTATAAGGTTAGAAATAAGTAAATAAAGGCAAGTACTGAATTCATCAATGAAAATAAATTTTTATTTAGTACAATCCCTTTATTAACTATTGTAAGGTGTTAATTTATTGAAAGTGGAAATTTGACAATAGATTCAATTTGTATGTTGGATAATAAATTGCAATAATTAAAGTTAGTAATTAATGGATTAAAGAGAATACCAATTTACTCATAAAGTGAATAAGTGAATGTAAATAAATAGGAAATGATAATTATTCATAAGTAATGGTTGATGTAAAAGGAATAACTAACTGGATTTAGAATCTTAATTTGTATGTGTGCATATATTTAATGGAATATGAGAAAAACAAATGTAAGGATTTGATTAATATATATTTTATTTATTCAGGGTACTGAATAAAAATTTGGAATCTAATTGTCATGAATGGTAATAATGTTGGTATTAGCTAATAAACTATATTTTAATGCAATACCGATAAATGAATGGGATGAAATGAATGTATGTAAATGTATACTGGGTTATTTATCAAATAAAAGGAAAGAAAAGTAAATATCGAATTTGATTGATGAATAAATATGCGTTGAATAATAACTAAATGTAAAGTTAATGGTAATTTTATAAAATCAAAATAAGATAATGAATTGCAATAATTGTGGGTTGATAATAAGGTGTGAATGGGAAAGTGATTGTTATATAAACTGAACGGAATTCAAATTGATGGGAAAAGTAAATGGGTACTTAGTAATAAATTTAAACGGACTTAAAAATGGAATTTATTTAATTAATAGATATAACGGATAAGGATACTTATAAATGTAGGATTAAGAGTTTTACCACAACTATTATGAGGTATATACTTAGTTCTTCAATTAAATCGAAAATCATTGCAATAATTATAAATTAAATGTTACGATAAATAAATTTAGATAATAAATGGGGAATAACGTAAATAAATTCTTTATTTAATGATGGTTAGTGTATATAAAGAATGGAGGTAAAGCTTTATAAATTGATTTGAATCCAAAATTTAATGAAAGGAGTAATTGAAATTAAATGGATTAAATGTTTGAAGTTACGAAAATTTTAATTTAGATAAAAGGGTATGCATTTATGTAATAGAGTATGAATCTATTGTTAAGTTATTTATAAAATGGCAGTTGGGTAAATGAAAGGGTGCAAAAGTAAGCCTGTCGGTACATTAAAGTAATATATGATAATAGGTTTAATCGAAATAAATGAAAATTTAACATCTAAATATTACATTAGTAGGGATATAAGTGTAATCGAAGAATAGTAGGATAATAAATTTTGAATCTAATATTAAATCCATCGATTTGAAATATGTAAATGGAATAACCATTGATTTCTTTGATTTAATATAAATTTTTAGAAAGTTAAATTTTAATTTGTGAATTTAACGAGATTAAGGATTTATATTGAAATTTATAAATTTACCTTCTATAATTTGACATCTAAACTTGTTTGAAACTTTGTAAATGATTAAGAATTTTTAAAAGTGATAAAATGGGTCAATTTTAGAATCTAAATATAAAATTGGATTTTATTTATTTATTCTGAATTTATTTAATTAATATAAAAATAGCCATTTTGGTCATGGACTCGGATTTCGACGAAACCAGTTTCATCGGATCCGTAACAGTGAATTATTGTAGGGTTTCAAGTTTCGTAGCGATCGGACTTGTCGTTTGATCGTACGAACGCGAAACACCTTGAAATCGATTTAATTGAAATCAATTTGAAATCAATTTGGAAATATTGAATTGAGCATAACTTCTTCATACGATCGAATTTGGACGTGAAACTTTTTCCATTGCATTCAGAATATTTTAAAATACCTATTTTGATATATGTGTTTACCCAATTTCGTTCCGGGGTCAGAACGGTCTTTTGGGCCACGTTAGCGTTAGCACGTTTGTTTATCGGATCCATCTATTCAAATTTCCAACCTATCTATATAAGCCTTGTTATAAACCCTAGCTTCCATCTATCTTCATTTCTTTGTGCGTTCATTTCCCTCAACTCCTCCTTTCCAATGGCTGCAAATCCCTAGATCCAACTACAGTCCAAAATCAAAAGTTAAAAATTTCAAAGGCCTCAGAAAATTCTCAAATTTATATATGTTGATGTTCTTGACAAATGTAATACAATGGTGAAATTGGTTTTCCAAAACGATTCACCGTTTACCCAAAAATGATGAATCATTACAGGCCGTTCGTAGTGGAGTTTGATCGATCCAACGGTGGATTCGCGACGATATGGCGATCGGGAAGCAGGGTTTGGGAGAGAACGACGAGCAGGCCCTAGATCTGGCCTTCGTTCGTCGTAAAGTGCCTCGGATTTGCAAGAAATTGGCATGAAGTGTGGGCGGCGGCGGTCCGGCTAGGGGTAACCGGAAGCTCGCGCAAGCACATGATAGGGGCGGCTTGACCCGAGATTTCGAATGGTGGTGTCTGATCTAAGGACGAGCAACCATGGAAGCGGCGGTGGGAGAGTAAGCGCAGGCGACTGTAGTTGAACGCGAGGCCGCGTTTTTGATTAGGGTTTCTTGCTTCTGTCGCACGCGCAAATTACGGGGTGACGTGGCTTTTAAATATTGGTTAGTTTTATTTTTATTTTATTTTGTTTTCAAACGATTCGAATTGCTATAACTTTCTCATACGAACTCCGTTTCACACGAATTTTTTTTCGTTAGGATCGTAATAAAATTCCAGATCTTTTGACGCTAGTTTGGACCGATTTGGAAACCGTCGAATTTTTGGGTTTAAATCGGATTAAATTCGATTTAAATTCAAAAGGTGAGTGTTTTAACCCACTCACAACTTCTAAAATTTCCTATGTTTGTTAAATTGACTTAAGATATGAGTAGAAATTCATTTATGACTGTTTGGCATGTTTTATTCATTATCTCTGTTAAATCGAATTTATTTAATTTAACTGTAAATTAATTTTATTTATTGCATATAATTTGACAGTTAGAATTTATTTATTTGCGTATTAACCGACTGTCATAGTTATGTTTATTTTTATTTCATATTAACTGCCAGTTAAATTTACATTTATTTTGCATATAAACTGCTAGTTTAACAGTAGTTAAATTTATTATTGAATATAAATTGTTAGTTAACACATGTTATTTATTACCTGTATAATTTATATGCTCTATATTGATGTTGTTTAAATTGGATGATGATTGTAATAAATGGTTGATGATTGATATTTGGATGAATGGATGTTGTAATTTATAATGTATAAACTGCAAGTTATCGTGCATTTCATTCATTCGGGATTGCGGTTTGAAATGATATACAACTGCATTTTTATTTTAAATTACGGATTGAAATGATAAACATCCGTATCACTTGACCATAGGGTAGAAAATTTTATACAGGCACCGCGGTAAATATATATAAAATTATTTTTGGAAATATTTTACTATGGTTTTGTAAAGCTATATATATATATATATATATATATATATATATGGTTTATGGGATATTGATTTGGTTATTTATATATATATATATATATATAGTAAATTTTCGGTTTTTAAGCTTTGTATAAATTTGATTTGAAGTATAAAATAAAGTTTGGTTTTCGAGATCAAATACGATTAAGAATTTATTTAAAATTAAATTTATGGAGTTTTAATGACAAAAAAAAAGAGTAAGGTTGGAAGATGAATATTGAGTTAAATTGAAACTAAATGAAAAGTTAGAATTTTTAAAAGGATATGATTTTTGTAACTTGATTTTTGTGTAAAGTTATTTGAATGAATATCAGGTTGATTTAAATGAATATATCAAGTTTAATAAATTGAAAGATTATCCAATTATGTGAATTTAATGGTTTTTCTTAAATTATATTGAATTCATTAAGTAAATATTTCAAGCCTAAATAATAAGTAATTGAATTTAATATATATGGGATTGTCAACTGAGTTTGTTTTGAAATGGTAAAATATTTAAAGCTTTGAAACATAAGAATTGAAATGGTATTTGGAAGTTTTGAAAATTGATTTGTGAAATCTAAAGAAGCTATTGTGTTTTGTAAAGTAATTTAATATTTAACCATTTAAGAGGTGGAAATTTGTTTCGAAGTTATGATTTTCAAGGTAGTATGATTTGAAAATATTATATTCAAGAGTTTTGATTTCTAAATATTTACTTTGAAAACCCTATGAGTTTGGAAAGAATATATATTGGAAAATAAAATGACATTATATTGGTTTGGGCCTAAATGATATCATATTGATTTGGGGTTTTAAAATATAAACGATATCATATTTATATGGGTTTAGATGGATATTTTATTCTAGTTTTAAAGTATAATTATTTTAAATGACCGCGGTGTTATAATAACGTTTGGTTGTTGAAAAGACCGGGATCGAAAATTGTCATACTCACTGCCAACTCCGAAAACCACTTTAACAACCGTGTACGCGGTGGAGATTCCAGAATGAAGTAGGTTGGTGGAGGCGTTTCCTGCAAGGTAAATACATGGACCCGACTCCCGTGAGTTGACATAAGGTGGCTAAAACAGGAGCGATTCTCGGGTCAATGAGGTCATTCCTCTGATCGGGCACTCCTCTTCGATATTATACTTTGACTTTGGATTGATTCAGTGGCCATTTTACTTTGATTTTTGGGGGAGTTTGTTCGAGGTGGGCGGTAGCTGCGGCTACGCGTTTCCATCAGCCCGGATAGCAATTGGTAGGCATTGCCTAGTTGTGCCGTGTCACCTACCCTATCGCGCCTTGTACGAGTTTGGATTTCACCCGTAGCCCGTGTGGTATCCTCTGGTGGCTTCCCGATCAGGAGGGACTATGATATTGGACGGACTACTGGGACTATTACGTGTTAAGGGCTATATGGGTAACCCCTTAATGCTAATAAAAAAGTAAGTTTATTTTACAATTAGACACTATTATAATAGCGCAATATACTACATAGTAAATAGTTTAACGGATCCTTAGGAGATGTAAATCCCGAGCACCTCTTGAGTTACTGCACTCATATTTATTTCTGTTGATTTAACTTACATAAGATCTTTTAGTTTTGACTCGAGTGTTTTATCTTTTCAATTCGCTCGAGTTAGTCCGAGCGTTTCAGGATTTGAAGTTTTTACTCTGGAGGACGAAGACGAAGATTTGTATTACTATTATCTACTATTATTCCACTACACTATTTAATTCTGCTGCATTGATATTTATTGGTATGTGAACTCTGATATTTATTGTATAAATTAGAAGCAAATGTTTGTAAACAGTTTTATGAACTATATATTGATTGTTATATTTTATCCTTCCGCTGTGAGATTCTGTTTTATTTTATTTCTTCTCTGTTTTTATTATTTTCCACATAACAATCCGCCCTTCCATATGGTTTGAATTAGCATGTGTGTCGATCTAAACCCTGCGAAAAGGCGGGACGTTACATCTGGTATCAGAGCTTTGGTTTAGCGATAAACCTTAGCTTTGTGGGGTTTGACTCTTTGTCAATAGGGTAGTAATACCCTATGGGAGTCGCTGAGTGTATATATGAGAGAGCGTATTTGTTAGTGTTATAAAAAGGTTTTAATAGTGTGTTAATCCGTTCCTTTTTGTATTTATATATTCTGGTTTGTGCATGGGACGCTATGACATCAATAGGGATTTTAAAATACTTAATAGGACAGACCGACATAATATTTGTTTTATATAGGTGAATGAAATAATTTTGCCTATTATATTTTCTATATATAAAATAAATTTTTCAGAAGATATCTATATTTGGCTGCAATAAATTGGTTGTTAGGAATAAGATATATAAATAATAGATAGAAATAAGATTTAAAAATATAAAATAAATGAAATTTGGGAAATTTAGAAATTAAGATCCGGGGTTTTGAAATTTCTTTCGAATAAATTTTGGAATATAATAATATTGTGTATAAGTATTTTCTAATATAAATATTTTAATATAATCCAGAAGAATTGTTTTAAAGAAGATTTTTGAGAAAATAAGTTTTGTACTTTCCTCTCTGTCGCTGGAAAATAATTTCGGTGATGACGGCCGCATCATCGACTTTCGTTTTCGAGTTTCGAAGGGGAAAGGCCACTGCAGTAGTTTTACTGCAGATTCATTTTGGAAAATACATAAAATTTTGAATTGTTTTAAATATAAATAGAGATATATAAGTTGTAAGAATATATTTATCTATTATTTTAAAATAATTTGAAATTTAACCTGGTATTAAATTCTTAGATTTTCATTAATTAATTGTTTCAATTATTGTAGTGAATTGAAACGTAGGTAATTAATAAATTAAAATCTCTAAAGGAAATAAGAGATTTAATGATAGGTTATAAATGGTATTAAATGTAATTTGAAATTTATAACCTACGAAATAAAGAATATTATTAGTGAACTTTAATTTAACCATAGGTAATGAGAAAACTTGTATAACTTTCAAGTACATCTTTAAAAACATATATAACTTACCAAATATTAAAAGTTGAAATGTTTAAAAGGAAATGTAATGAAAATTGTACAAGTAAAAGTAGGTAATGAAGTATTCAATGAATTTGCTATTAAATGAGAATTCAATGTTATAAACTTAAGTTATAATTTAAATTTTACCAAGTAAATATAATTAAAGGTAAATATGACAAATGGATGATTATAAACTTAAGTAATTAAAGTGTGAATAAAAAGGATCATGCAATAATAAATGAATAAATAGTTATAACGAAATAAAAAGGGAACTGAAATGACCTGAGTTAATGGGATTGAATAATTGTAAGTAATAAGAAAAATTAAATGAAGCAAACATTTAATGAGTAAATATAGATTTAAATATAAATCACCGTATAAATAAAAAGAAAATCAAACAACAAAGGTTAAGTTGATTGTTGTTTGAATTGTTGTTGTTTGGTTATGGTTGTTTGAGTAAAATACTTTGAAAATTGGATTTGGAGTGAATGAATAATCTATTTAATTTATCTTAGACTGTTGAGTAAATGATGCACTTGATGGTTTATTCTTCATTCCGTACGATTTAAAAGTTTTGAACCCGAACGACTATTTATTTGTTTGGTTGAATGGTTGCTTTGAATTTGTTGTGTACGCTGCTGTTAAAATCGATGGTTGTTGTATTGTTTTGTATTAGTGATGGAAACCACTTAAATATTTTACTTTATATAAATTGTAACCCTTTTAGATTTTATAAGTGTAATGTAGGTTATGGAAGCAATTGCTACTACTTTTGGTTTCATACATTTAGCGTAAGTTGCCCGACCAATAGGTACGTTTTCGGATTTCGGTTTATAGCGCTATTTTACATATTTTTCCCGTATAGGGATATATATTATTTTGGAAATTTTTGTGTATATCGTTATATTTATTATATTTTCTTCCGAGCCTTTCCGTACAAAGGAGACTCTGCCAAAATTTTCCATAAATTTCTAGACTTAGAAGAATTTGAAAATGTTTTACAAACTTTAATAAATTATGTATAAAAGATTTAAATGGGTATATTTTATTTAAAAAAATAAATTTAGTAAATTATTGGTTATAAGTTAAATATTTTGAATAAGATGTAGTGTTATTTAATACTTTTTTTCCCTTCTTTTCCTTTTCGGGGACGAAAAGTTTTGAGTGGGGGAGAGTGTAACGACTCGTAAATTTCGATAATTTAATTTGTTTATTTAATAGGATTTCTAATTTAAATTTAGGAAGAAACAGAAATCTTATTTATTTATAGGAAAGAGAATGTTGAAATTAGATGTATCAAGGGTAATTAAAACTTGCAAATTGAATTATATATTGCAATTAATTGTAATAGTGGAAAATTTTGCAATTGGCTATAAGGTTAGAAATAAGTAAATAAAGACAAGTACTGAATTCATCAATGAAAATAAATTTTTATTTAGTACAATCCCTTTATTAACTATTGTAAGGTGTTAATTTATTGAAAGGGGAAATTTGACAATAGATTCAATTTGTATGTTGGATAATAAATTGCAATAATTAAAGTTAGTAATTAATGGGTTAAAGGGAATACCAATTTACTCATAAAGTGAATAAGTGAATGTAACAAAATAAATAGGAAACGATAATTATTCATAAGTGATGGTTGATGTAAAAGGAATAACTAATTGGATTTAGAATCTTAATTTGTATGTGTGCATATATTTAATGGAATATGAGAAAAACAAATGTAAGGATTTGATTAATATATATGTTATTTATTCAGGGTATTGAATAAAAATTTGGAATCTAATTGTAATGAATGGTAATAATGTTGGTATTAGCTAATAAACTAAATTTTAATGCAATACCGATAAATGAATGGGATGAAATGAATGTATGTAAATGTATACTAGGTTATTTATCAAATAAAAGGAAAGAAAAGTAAATATCGAATTTGATTGATGAATAAATATGCGTTGAATAATAACTGAATGTAAAGTTAATGGTAATTGTATAAAATCAAAATAAGATAATGAATTGCAATAATTGTGGGTTGATAATAAGGTGTGAATGGGAAAGTGATTGTTATATAAATTGAACGGAATTCAAATTGATGGGAAAAGTATATGGGTACTTAGTAATAAATTTAAACGGACTTAAAAATGGAATTTATTTAATTAATAGATATAACGGATAAGGATACTTATAAATGTAGGATTAAGAGTTTTACCACAACTATTATGAGGTATATACTTAGTTCCTTTAATTAAATCGGAAATCATTGCAATAATTATAAATTAAATGTTACGATAAATAAATTTAGATAATAAATGGGGAATAACGTAAATAAATTCTTCATTTAATGATGGTTAGTGTATATAAAGAATGGAGGTAAAGCTTTATAAATTGATTTGAATCCAAAATTTAATGAAAGGAGTAATTGAAATTAAATGGATTAAATGTTTGAAGTTACGAAAATTTTAATTTAGATAAAAGGGTATGCATTTATGTAATAGAGTATGAATCTATTGTTAAGTTATTTATAAAATGGCAGTTGGGTAAATGAAAGGGTGCAAAAGTAAGCCTGTCAGTATATTAAAGTAATATATGATAATAGGTTTAATCGAAATAAATGAAAATTTAACATCTAAATATTACATTAGTAGGGATTTAAGTGTAATCGAAGAATAGTAGGATAATAAATTTTGAATCTAATATTAAATCCATCGATTTGAAATATGTAAATGGAATAACCATTGATTTCTTTGATTTAATATAAATTTTTAGAAAGTTAAATTTTAATTTGTGAATTTAATGAGATTAAGGATTTATATTGAAATTTATAAATTTACCTTCTGTAATTTAACATCTAAACTTGTTTGAAACTTTGTAAATGATTAAGAATTTTTAAAAGTGATAAAATGAGTCAATTTTAGAATCTAAATATAAAATTGGATTTTATTTATTTATTTTGAATTTATTTAGTTAATATAAAAATAGCCATTTTGGTCACGGACTCGGATTTCGACGAAACTAGTTTCATCGGATCCGTAACAGTGAATTATTGTAGGGTTTCAAGTTTCGTAGCGATCGGACTTGTCGTTTGATCGTACGAACGCGAAACGCCTTGAAATCGATTTAATTGAAATCAATTTGGAAATATTGAATTGAGCATAACTTCTTCATACGATCGAATTTGGACGTGAAACTTTTTCCATCGCGTTCAAAATATTTTAAAATACCTATTTTGATATATGGGTTTACCCAATTTCGTTCCGGGGTCAGAACGGGCTTTTTGGGCCACGTTAGCGTTAGCACGTTTGTTTATCGAATCCATCTATTCAAATTTCCAACCTATCTATATAAGCCCTGTTATAAACCCTAGCTTCCATCTATCTTCATTTTTTTGTGCGTTCATTTCCCTCAACTCCTCCTTTCCAATGGCTGCAAATCCCTGATCCAACTACAGTCCAAAATCAAAAGCTAAAAATTTCAAAGGCCTTAGAAAATTCTCAAATTTATATATGTTGATGTTCTTGAAAAACGTAATACAATGATGGAATTCGTTTTCCAAAACGATTCACCATTTACCCAGAAATCACGAATCATTACAGGCCGTTCGTAGTGGAGTTTGATCGATCCAACGGTGGATTCGCGACGATATGGCGATCGGGAAGCCGGGTTTGGGAGACGACGAGCAGGCCCTAGATCTGGCCTTCATTCGTCATCAAGTGCCTCGGATTTGCAAGAAATTGGCATGAAGTGTGGGCGGCGGCGGTCCGTCTAGGGGTAACCGGAAGCTCGCGCAAGCACATGATAGGGGCGGCTTGACCCGAGATTTCGAATGGTGGTGTCTGATCTAAGGACGAGCAACCATGGAAGCGGCGGTGGGGGAGTAAGCGCAGGCGGCTGTAGTTGAACGCGAAGCCGTGTTTTTGATTAGGGTTTCTATGCTTCTGTCGCACGCGCAAATTACGGGGTGACGTGGCTTTTAAATATTGGTTAGTTTTATTTTTATTTTATTTTGTTTTCAAACGATTCGAATTGCTATGATTTTCTCATACGAACTCCATTTCACACGAATTTTTTTCATTAGGATCGTAATAAAATTCCAAATCTTTTGACGCTAGTTTGGACAGATTTGGAGACCGTCGAATTTTTGGGTTTAAATCGGATTAAATTCGATTTAAATTCAAAAGGTGAGTGTTTTAACCCACTCACAACTTCTAAAATTTCCTATGCTTGTTAAATTGACTTAAGATATGAGTAGAAATTCATTTATGACTGTTTGGCATGTTTTATTCATTATCTCTGTTAAATCGAATTTATTTAATTTAACTGTTAATTAATTTTATTTATTGCATATAATTTGACAGTTAGAATTTATTTATTTGCGTATTAACTGACTGCCATAGTTATGTTTATTTTTATTTCATATTAACTGCCAGTTAAATTTACATTTATTTTGCATATAAACTGCTAGTTTAACAGTAGTTAAATTTATTATTGAATATAAATTGTTAGTTAACACATGTTATTTATTACCTGTATAATTTATATGCTCTATATTGATGTTGTTTAAATTGGATGATGATTGTAATAAATGGTTGATGATTGATATTTGGATGAATGGATGCTGTAATTTATATTGTATAAACTGCAAGTTATCGTGCATTTCATTCATTCGGGATTGCGGTTTGAAATGATATACAACCGCATTTTTATTTTAAATTACGGATTGAAATGATAAACATCCGTATCACTTGACCATAGGGTAGAAAATTTTACACAGGCACCGCGGTAAATATATATAAAATTATTTTTGGAAATGTTTTACTATGATTTTGTAAAGCTATATATATATATATATGGTTTATGGGATATTGATTTGGTTATTTATATATATATATAGTAAATTTTCGGTTTTTAAGCTTTGTATAAATTTGATTTGAAGTATAAAATAAAGTTTGGTTTTCGAGATCAAATACGATTAAGAATTTATTTAAAATTAAATTTCTGGAGTTTTAATGACTAAAAAAGAAAGAGTAAGGTTGGAAGATGAATATTGAGTTAAATTGAAACTAAATGAAAAGTTAGAATTTTTAAAAGGATATGATTTTTGTAACTTGATTTTTGTGTAAAATTATTTGAATGAATATCGGGTTGATTTAAATGAATATATCAAGTTTAATAAATTGAAAGATTATCCAATTATGTGAATTTAAAGGTTTTTCTTAAATTGTATTGAATTCATTAAGTAAATATTTCAAGCCTAAATAATAAGTAATTGAATTTAATATATATGAGATTGTCAACTGAGTTTGTTTTGAAATGGTAAAATATTTAAAGCTTTGAAACATAAGAATTGAAATGGTATTTGGAAGTTTTGAAAATTGATTTGTGAAATCTAAAGAAGCTATTGTGTTTTATAAAGTAATTTAATATTTAACCATTTAAGAGGTGGAAATTTGTTTCGATGTTATGATTTTCAAGGTAGTATGATTTGAAAATATTATATTCAAGAGTTTTGATTTCTAAATATTTACTTTGAAAACCCTATGAGTTTGGAAAGAATATATATTGGAAAATAAAATGACATTATATTGGTTTGGGCCTAAATGATATCATATTGATTTGGCGTTTTAAAATATAAATGATATCATATTTATATGGGTTTAAATGGATATTTTATTCTGTTTTTAAAGTATGATTATTTTAAATGACCGCGGTGTTATAATAACGTTTGGTTGTTGAAGAGACCGGGATCGGAAATTGGCATACTCTCTGCCAACTCCGAAACCACTTTAGCAACCGTGTACGCGGTGGAGATTCCAGAATGAAGTAGGTTGGTGGAGGCGTTTCTTGCAAGGTAAATACGTGGACCCGACTCCCGTGACTTGGCATAAGGTGGCTAAAATAGGAGCGATTCTCGAGTCAATGAGGTCATTCCTCTGATCGGACACTCCTCTTCGATATTATACTTTGACTTTGGATTGATTCAGTGGCCACTTTTACTTTGATTTTTGGGGGAGTTTGTTCGAGGTGGGTGGTAGCTGCGGCTACGCGTTTCCATCAGCCCGGATAGCAATTGGTATATCTACCCTGGCATTGCCTAGTTGTGCAGTGTCACCTACCCTATCGCTCCTTGTACGAGTTTGGATTTCTCCCGTAGCCCGTGTGGTATCCTCTGGTGGCTTTCCGATCAGGAGGGACTATGATATTGGATGGACTACTGGGACTATTACGTGTTAAGGGCTATATGGGTAACCCCTTAATGCTAAGAAAAAAGTAAGTTTATTTTACAATTAGACACTATTATAATAGCGCAATATACTACATAGTAAATAGTTTAACGGATCCTTAGGAGATGTAAATCCCGAGCACCTCTTGAGTTACTGCACTCATATTTATTTCTGTTGATCTAACTTACATAAGATCTTTTAGTTCTGACTCGAGTGTTTTGCCTTTTCAATTCACTCGGGTCAGTCCGAGCGTTTCAAGATTTGAAGTTTTAGCTCTGGAGGACGAAGACGAAAATTTGTATTACTATTATCTACTATTATTCCACTACACCATTTAATTCCGCTGCATTGATATTTATTGGTATGTGAACTCTGATACTTATTATATAAAGTAGAAGCAAATGTTTGTAAATAGTTTTATGAACTATATATTGACTGTTATATTTTATCCTTCCGCTGTGAGATTCTGTTTTATTTTATTTCTTCTCTGTTATTCTTATTTACCCCATAACAATCCGCCCTTCCATATGGTTTGAATTGGCACGTGTGTCGATCTAAACCGTGCGAAAAGGCGGGACGTTACAATGTTTAATAAGGATACATTATTTCTTAAATTGATATTACTCAATATTTATATATTAAATATTATGAAACCTTAATATATAGAGTTTCCTTCTACTATATTTAATGGATTACTTGCATATGCACTAGCTACCGAAGAAACTCAAGCGAATGTTGTTATGTGCAATATCATTACTATATTGCAAAGACGAGGTAAAATACATGCATGTATTTGTTGGGCAAAGATACACGCTTTACACTAAAGCCATCGTGAAATGGTACGTAATCTCCATCGATTTGTTGAGCAAACTAAACGTTGAGGTCGAGATTAAGGCAAAGGCCACAGTTGGGAGTTGTATGTAATACAATTGATAAAGAGTTATCCATCACTTCCAGGCCTATGATTTGTTGAAAAAATCAAAGTCAGAATTCCAAGACAAGCGAGTCCTAACACTCACTAGATGAATCAAAAGATTTATTTATTTCTCTTAGGGTTTAAGGAATATAAGAATATAGTGGGAACCTTATGAGGAAAATGAAATAAACACATTTAACCTTTCTAATATTGTAAGCACATGTCTGTAACGACTTGCCTTTTCGACCCCCGAATGTTGACGCTAATGCATCCACAATATTCACTTGCTGAGCACCCAAGTGCCGAAAAGATAAATTGTTAAGGTAAAATAAAAGGAAATAGAAATAAAACAAGAAAGAAGAGAACACAACACCAGAATCTCACTACCGAAACGTTAATATAATATCAAAAGAACAGTACAAAGGGTTACTCCGGTACAGAAATTTTAGAGTTACAAAACCTAAGTACTATCATTAGCTTGAACAGTTATACTGCATATCCTCACAAATGCAGATATGTATAATATAGTAGTGCAACAGCAATAAGAATACTATGGTAACTGAAATATTCAGCTCGTCTTCTCGAATTCCAAAGAACATCAACAAAATCTTGCATTTCTTAAACTACTCGAAAGAGTACACGAGGAATTTAGGGAAAATAAAAACCGAGTGTCAAACTTAAGTCTGGCATGAGAAACTCAAGAATGCCATAATGTTTATTCCTTTGAAAGAACCACCATCTAATAAGTACATAAGATGATATATTAAATAATGTCTAGCGTGAAGGATATAAATATATAACATAACTGGAATGGTTAAATTGATTACATTCAATAGGATATTATAGGGTACAATAAAAACCGATAAGGAATGTCTGCATAATGGATTTTCCACGAAGATTCCTTCGTTCAAGCCAAAATTCAATCTCCATGCATAAGGATCACAAAATACCTTTCGAGCACCATATATCTCCAGATAAAATATACCATAAGGTAAACACAAAAGGCCCATCGTCCGAACATAAACACGAACAACGTGAATTAAATATCATCAACTCCTATCGACCAACAATTGATTAACATCTCCAGATATAGAGTTGATAACACCATGATGCGGGTCATCTAAACCGTAGGTTGTGCAGCTAACTCTATCTTTATCTATTCCGGTGTCGAGGTCACGTTCGACATCTTCCACAAGAATCTTCAACACTCGAATAGAGCACGAATCCCCAATTGGATTCTCACATCTCGAATAGATCTTGAAACCACACATGGATTCCAACATCTCGAACATATCCACTTCCAAGAGATAGAACACATCTCTCAATATTGAAGTGGTATTGATAAGTAAAACACTTATCGATCTCGGTCTCTTTAAGATCGATGAATTTGATCATTAAATAATAAGGAGAACGATTGCATATGGAAACTAAGTTTCGTATACCTACCAAGTTTCTGATATATTCATCTCATACTAGCCCTCAGTCAAGAATGAAGCTGGTAGGTTAGAGCTCTATTGCTCATATCCCTACTTGAACATCAGCCTTAACTCCCATAGATAGATAAGCCTACTTCATCGGCTTTTAGTGCTAAATATTCAACTAAATGTTTTCCATAAATGAGTAAGTATACAAAATACGATTGAGTCATACAAAGCACGATTAAGTCACATAAGCGACTTCTAATCCCCTTTTTGTTTAATTAATCTTTTATTAATTAAAACCTCTTTTATATTAAAACTTCTTTTATCTAATAAAATATCGTTTATTAATTTCTACTATTCATTTGTATTCTTTCAGTACTTCAAAAGGTATTCATGTACTTATCTCAAAAGGTATAAGTATATTTACAAATCATTAACAAGATTTCTTACTTTAAATTTGTTTTTCTATCTTTTTCCAAAAGATAGAAAAACAAATTTAAAGTAAGAAATCTACTTATAATTTCCTTCAAAATATCCATTTTAAGGATCTAAGTACTTACACAAATTCATTCATAAAGGTTTAAGATAAAGGTTTAAAACTAATGCTACTTAAACAATGTCACTACAAACCCAAAACCATTTTACTTATGCTTAACTTTAAAAAATTCTTTTAAAGATCTATTTACATTCATAAGTATAATTAAAAAGGGTTAAAGACGAATGTTATTAACACATTTTCACAGTAAACCTAAAACCATTCCATACTTGTATTATCTTAAAAACATTCTTTTTAAAGATTTAAAATAATATTTGGTTAAGTTCGATAGTCGACTAAGCGACTATGTAGTTAAAAATGATCGCTTACAGAAATCATGATTTATATACTTAACTTGTTTCCGAAGTTCCAAATTAACTATTCCTTGTCCAAGAGTGAAGCTAGGCAAGTTAGCGGGCCGATTGCATATTAAAGCCTTGCCTAGACACTTCATTTTTGAATCTCACAAACAGATAAATCTATCTCATCGGGTTTTAGTGTTAAGTATAATATTAATGATTTTCATAAATGGTAAGTAAACAAAATGATGAACCCATTTTCGACATTTTCGACTTAACTATTCCTCAATCAAGTGGGAAACTGGTAGGTTAGAGCTCTGTTGCTCATATCCCTACTCGACATCAATCCTAACTCTCATAAATATAGAAGTCTACCTCATAGGCTTTTAGTGTTAAGCCTAGTCTATTGCCTTTTTCAAAACTCATATACACTTTAAAAATACTTTGAAGTAGGTTGAAAATATCTATGTAAAATATTACCTGAAAATAACAAATTTATAATTTGATGAAAATCATATTTTATATTGTAAAACCTCATTACTTTAAGAATAGATACATAATTATTAAAAATATATTTAAACTTCAAACCAACTTTAAAATACATTAAAATAGGTTAGAAAACATCTCTAAAAATATTAGAGAAAAATACCAAATTCAATTATCATTTTAAAACATTTATAAATCAATTTACTATATAAACGTCGTTAAAAGTCTTTTTAAAAAAAAACAATGAAAAGCACAATCTTTATGACTAGTTTAACTACTTAAACAAATGGTTTAAGACTTGAAATTTTAATGGTAAGTACTAACCCTTAAGGCACTTAAATACCATGGAAAGAAACCCTAGGAATATCTTTCCATTTATTTTTGAAAATTCCCGAAAACAGGTTATATTTACAAAGTGTATTTATAACCATTTTTACTTCAATTTTTACAACTTTGGTTCATAACTTCTATAACTTTCCAAACCATTTCTTTACTTTCCAATACACCAAAATATGTTTCGAGAATAACCAAATCAAATCATCCCAAGCTAAGTTCATAAATATCCAATTTACACAAGTTAAAGTTAAGGGATATCGAAGTGCACTTATAGCGACTATTCTCACTTCAAACACTTTCAAACATATTTCAATTCAACACACAATCCAAACAACCATTTAAACATCAAGTGGCCATGCCACATGGTTAAGAGGGTAATAGAAGTGATGTTATATATAAAGTTGTCATTTACTTTCAAAAGCAAGAGGGTCCAAAGTTTATAACTTTAATTAGTAATATCACTTTAAATTTATATTTCAAATACAACATATATATATACACAATAAATACAAACAAGATAGTGAGGTAACTCACATAAATCCAAGCCAAACACATGCTCAAGCACAACCAAACTCAAGAACACTTCGTGCCATCACCTTGCAACCACCTTCTCTTCCCTTTTCTTTGCTTCACTTGCTTTTCCAAGGCTATTTCCAGCCTTATTGCTCACGGCCATTCCAAATAGGGGGAGCATGGCTTTGCTTCTTCCAAATATAACAAGTTGGAAGGTGTTCTGATATTGCTCAAAGGCTTGCGGCAAAGTTTAAATGGATTTGGAGTTGTTTTGCAAAAAAAATTCTTTAGTACATATAGAGAAGAAGAAGACATTAAAAAGTTTGGTTTTACTTTATGAATTTGTGACTAACAGATTATGCCCTTCCTTATATAGGTTCCAAATGATGTTGCATAAGCTTGTTCTCACCCCTCTTCCTACCGTGCCATGGAAACCTTACCTTTATACATGCCCATTACTTCTCTTTTACATCACTTCACTTTTAACAAAATACTTAAATACCCTTAACATGTTAATATCTCTTATGCATTAGAAACTTCTAGAACATTCCAATTGCTTTATGAAGAGAAATGTGTTAATTAGTTTCTAATGTATTCATTTGATCATTAGACAATTACACAAGAGTTCGAACAACTTATATTAAAAAAAGTTATTTATTGATAAACTGATTTTTGGCTACATTATCGATTTTTCTTCGAAGAATATGTTTTTGCAAACAATTTTCAAAAACAAGTTTCACATCATTGCTTAAGATTTAATAAGGGGTTAAGAAGGTTATTAAATTATTTTAATAACATTTAATCCTAGATTCAAATATTTAAATAATTCAGATATTTAATTATGAAGTGTCTGAAATTCCGAATCGTTACAATGTCATAAAGTTAAAATAATATAATTCAATAAATCTGAGCACCTGATATAATTGATAAAATTGTCTATCAATTAAAATATATAAGTGAACTTAATCAGGATCAACAAAGAAATGTAAAATATATACTTGCCGATGAATCCTTTGTTGTGTTGTCCCTTCAATGCTCCTGCAAGAGCTAAATTATATAACTAATAAATACATTTACATCCTGACCACTTAAATGTTTATTTGCCTAAGGTCGTGTATTGTCTTATATGAATTTTGAACTCTAAAGCAATATTATAATATGGATATTTGATCCATATTAGATCACATACAACAGCTGTATGGTGAATGGTCACATTCATAATATACGAAATCCCGATGAAATTGATTCATCTGAAATGAGCAAGTAGTACGAGACTGTGTATTTAATATGATTTATTATAATAGGGATCTTGTTACGTTGGGTGTAACACTAAACCAACAACTACATGACGTGCCTTGGAATCCGATCATTGAAATGTCTCTTTGATTAATTTACGTAAAGTGCAAATTATTTGAACTTCAGAATCAAATACAAATATTATTAGATTTCTGACCATTGATCGTGCTCTATATATCTAAGTGATAAGTGATGATGAAGAGAAAATATGCATAGTATATCATCGATTAAGGGTAACGCTTTAATAATAAGAAATTAGATTTCTCCTAAATAATCTATAAGCAATTGAATTCGTGTCAAACTACCATGCTTCAGCATACATACTTTGGTATTTAAATTGTTTAAATATTACTTATGGATAAGTACGCATCTAGGAGTCACACAACCATAACTTTCAATTTTCGATCGAAAATAAATTGTTGAAATAATTTATGAAAACTATAAATTATCATTATGGACAAATGGAAGCATGGGTTAAGGGCAGATGTGCGATAATGATTTCGGTGGCTTTGGCACTCTCAAGAAGTTGAATAAATTCCAAAAAGGAGGCTACATGCGACGACTATGGTTTACGCGGAAGGACGTAAATTGTTTTTATCTCCTTGTTAATTTTTAAATTACATTCTAAAACTCAAATTTTTAGACATGAACAAGCCTTACATACAAATTACTTTTTATGCATAACTTGCATCGATGAATTCACGGCAGCATTCCGAACATTGACGTTACCAGATAGTAAATTACATGCTTATTTTAGATAGTGTAAGTTTGATCTTATAATATTGATATTACCATTAAATATTTATGTGGTAACAATAATAATTAAAATTAATATTTTGAGACATTATTCATTTCTTTCAAATATTTAATATTTGAATTAAGATGAATTATAATCATTTAACTTTATAACATTAATTTATAAAATATTGAATTGGAAAAACCGCTATTTGAATTTATATTAAAATTATTTTATTATTAGTTATTACACTTCAAATATCAATCATTTAAAACAAATATTTATTTGTGTGTATAATTTGCTTCATACTGAATTTACCATTGGGTATCTATTCTCAATTCGATAACGACTATCTTGTTGAATATTTTGATGTACGTGAAGATTTATGAAGAGCTAGTCACATGTTAAGTGATGGACATGAATCAGAGATTTATCGTTTAGATGGAGATTCATCAGAACTGCACATTTTTAATAAAATTAGCTATTTTTGATGAAATTTTAAGCATTAAATATATAAAAGTTTGTTCTCATTTAAAAGTCCTTGTATTTAATTATTGAAATTATACATTTCAGGTTTTCAGATAGACTTACAAGTGGTAATCCATTTTTCAGTAAACTTTTATGTAGCTTAGCATTTATTGTTTGCCATTATGAATGGTGAAATAAAATATCACCAGAATTTCATGATAATAACTATCACTGTACATTCATGCAAACAACTGTATATACAGTCTAAAAGCCTCAAAGAAGTGGTAAAACATTAAATTATATGTTTAAACAAAGTAATAAAAAAAATGAATAAACAAAACTTTAGAAAAAATTAGGATGATATAGGCAGACCTAGACGGACTCAGGCGAGCATAGGCGGTTCCAAGTGGGATTAGGCAGAACTTGATAGGCCTAAGCATACCTACGCCAGTCAAGCGCTTCCTCGATCGGCCTAGGCATCGAGGCAGTCTGTTCGCCTTGAACAACCACCTTAGCTCCTACGCTAGTCGTTAAGGAGTCCAGCACATAGGTGTCGCCTTGCTCGATATTTACAACAATGGTGAAGATGGAAGAAAGTGTAAATTTAATGTGATGTTTTATGTATGAGTTCGAGTAATGATAAGTGTGACTAATATTCAATGTTAAATGAATCCTGCAATGAGATCCATAACCACCTTTTCACGGTGAACTCCAACAAATATTACAATCAAAAATTTATAATATTACACCACGTGTAACATTAGATCATTTTCAACAAAGGTATACACATTACAGTATACACATTACAAAATATAATATGTAACTCCAAATTTCTCTTCAACATGAGTATAGATTTGTAATTAGTTACAAATTCAGGTCACATGCTTAAGAATTTGTAATCGATTTGAACGCTTATTTAACAAATGCTCAAATTTCAGACATTGTTAAACAAGCGTCCTAGAACGATCCAATACGGATTTCATGACATGAGCTCTTGTCAAATAAGCGTTTGTTCGGGGCCGGCCCAAAGGCAAAGCAACCGAGACATTTGTCTAGGGCAACGCCGTCGGAGGTGGCAGAGATGACAACAAAAAGTACCAGACGCTTTAAAAAATATTTATTTATGAAAGCAACAGGGCAACTAGTTAAGCAAACATCATCTAGCTCCGTGGTCTAATGTTTAACTCATATCCTGTTAACCTGGATTCAATTCGCAGAGTCACTTATTTTTTCCTTAAATTTTACGTAGGACAACAAATATAGTAGGGCCGACAGTGCGTTGACACAAATATGTTATCTCTCAAAAAATTGAAGGGCTATATTTTGTGATCCTTCAAAATGTAATATATAACAAAGAACTGTTTTCAAAGAACAACAAGCTGGGCTCCAGCTGGGCCTACAAAACAAAATTGAACTTTCCACAATTTTTGTAAATTACCAAGATTCAAAGCAATTAACCGCAGCTATTCTCTTTTCGAAATCCAGAACCTTCTATTCAGTCCAATCCGTAGGTAGAAATATTCGAGAAAACAAATCCAAAGCGTGATTTATGCAAAACGATTCCTATTTCTTCTCGGGCTTATAAATTCAGGTGTAGCATCTTTCTTCATCGTTTTCTTATTACATTTTCTCGACTATCTGACGCGAAACCCTAACCGCCAAATTAGGTTCGACTTAATGTTAATTATTTCTATTTTTTCTCAACTCTTTGTTTTGGAATCTGATTTCCGATCTATGTTTTTGATTCTTTTGATTTCAGGATGATTTTTGCAATTATTTTGTCTAATTTGATTTCAGGAATTAATTTATGGCTTCTAAAAGGATTTTGAAGGAGTTGAAGGATCTTCAGAAGGATCCGCCAACATCATGCAGTGCAGGTTTTGTTATTTTCCTTCATATATCCGTTCTTTGTTTGTTGATTGCTCTGTTGCTCTAATTGCATTAGATGATAGGAAAGTGAAAAAAATTACAGGTTGTACTGTTTGCGCGCTTGATTGCTGTTTAGCTGTAAATCTACAACTAGTGGTTAAAATGTAGTTTAGGAATTCTGCGTGTGTGACCATCTAAACATGGACAAACATATGTTAGTTTGATCCAATATTTGATCTTTAATATCACCTATAAGAATTTGATGATTTATTTATTAAAAACCTTTGGATGAACTATGCTGTTATGTTATTTACATAATTGAGTACGAATAGTCATTTTCCAAGTGCATATGTGATCTTAAGCATACATGATTTGGTTTCAGGCCCTGTTGCAGAAGATATGTTCCATTGGCAAGCGACAATCATGGGACCTGCAGATAGTCCTTACACAGGTGGTGTGTTCTTGGTGACTATTCACTTCCCTCCTGATTATCCCTTCAAGCCACCAAAGGTAAATAATCTGTTTGATCTGAGCATTACTGTTAATATAATGTATAATACAGATTAAGTCATTCTCTTTAAGGACCAAACAACCTTGCACAAATAAATTAAACGATCTCAACTCTATATTCTCACTTCGTTGCATAAATTCCAATTTCAATCCGTAGAAGCAAATGAGATTGCACCATAATACTAATCGGATTGCACTGTAATGTAAATGAGCTTTGTAAAACCTTCATGATTTAATAAATAGAAATTAAGACTTCCATTTTGACAAAAGACCATACCAAAGTTCAAATGCTTTGCCTCAGATTCTACTAGAATAAAGTTTTCATTTATTCCTTTCTGCATAGTATAGCTTAAGAATAACAGCTATTTATTTTTTCAATGATATTCTTTTTTGCACATGACATTAGAAGCTTTATGTATAAATTTGATTGTATTGCAGTATAAATTGGTTTGCACTATGTGTTAGTTCGATTGCATTGCAATAAAATTTGGATTGCTTGTAAATTGAATTGCACTGGCGTAAATTGAATTGCGATAAGTGATAGTTGGATTGCATTGTAACATAAATGAATTAACTTGTATTCTGTTCAATGCTATGCTGTAATTTTTGTTCCATAAATTTCATTTACTCAGGACTTATTAACTCTCCCACCGTTTTGTTTTGAAAATAATTGTAAGAAGCTCCAAGAGGGAAAAAAATGAATCATATGTGATTTTATATTTCATAACGTGATTTTAAAAAATCATATTACAAGCTTGCAAGTAGAGCAACATAAGCAACTTGCGAACTTTTACCTGTACAAAATTAAACCGGGAATCTATTGACCTTGAAATTAAATTTCAATCAAGCAAGTTCAAATTGTGCAAGCGGAAAAACAAATGTGTTTGTAAGGAGTCTTTACCATTAATAATCAGATTCACCCAATGTCTTTTTATTCGTAAAAATCATTTTGCTTTCCCTAGTTGTCTTTCCTTGTTCCTTGATTTTGTTTTGTTTTTTCTTTTCTTCTATGTTGTCAAGGAGCACTGTGCGATGTATTGTTCCACCTTTTTTGTTTTGTTCCTTTTTTCAAGATATAGTAGCCATTCTCTGTTGCCATTTTGGAACCTGGATCTTGAAATTGAGTATAAAATAGATGGAGTGAGAGCGAGAGAACCACAAAGGATAAAAAAGGTGGAACAATACAGAGCATGTGTCTCTCTCTCTTTTGGGCTGAGTATTTTTTGACTGTTTAAAGGACTTTACTCAACAATTTCCAGTAATAACAACCTTACCATTTTACCTTTAAGATATACTATTTCTTAAGAACAACAAAAAAAGTCTGTTTTTGGAATGATTTCTTTTTGTAATTTGTAGCTGATTTATGGTTTGTTGGTTCCTTGTATATATCTTGCAACAAAAAGGATACTTTTGAAAGTTGGTTTATTGGAGGCAAAAAAAAAAAAAAGTATGATGCATGTGCCCTTTGTTAAATAAATTTTCTTAAGAATGCCAAATGTTTAAGCTGAGCATAAGAAATGAGGATTGACAAAGGAACCTGTCTTTGGTTAGGTTCGACTTCTTTTAATAGTTTGATAAATGTTATGACTAGATAATATGCCAAATTTTATACTACAATTCGATATAAAACGAAATTCAATAACATATTTTATTTTATACTATAAAATTAAGTTAAAGCATGTGCAAACCATGCATGTGTTATTCAAGAGACATCTTTCATGGAATTTAGTAGCTGATTCCATGTTTATGTACGTTTTATGCATCATAGCCTTCTAAGACATGAAAGGATTTCGAATTCGTATTAACAATTTTTCAAAGCAAAAACATCGTCATGCATTATTATTTTTTAGTGTACGTTTTATGCATCATAGCCTTCTAAGACATGAAAGTATATAAGATTCTTTGAATTAGATGATTTTGATCTAGATCACTCTTTTTAAATTGTTTCGACGTTAGATTTGTTCTGCTCCGTTCTCAAATAAACATGTTATCAATCTAAATTCGATATTTGTGTGGTCATTAAGAAATGACGATAAGTAGAAACATGCAGTGAGTCGATTTGAGGATGTTGTTAGATGTTCATAGGTCGCGTGAATGACAAAAATACCCCTCTTTGTGTTTTGGACATTTACTCCATGGGCATTTGAGTAATTTCAAAATAGCTTTTGTTGTTTTCTTTAATCGAAATTGCTTTTAGTGGAAAAAGATGATAATTGTAGCAGCAACTGCTTAGAACTAATCTCAGTTATTAAGCTGAATGATATATTAATCTTCCTAACCGAAATTGTAATTACACACATCGTATGCATATCCAAAAGAGTAGACTGTTAGTTCATTGCCATTGCTGTTTAGAGATCACTACTCCCAAAGTCTCTATTCACATGTGTCCTCCAAATCAATATTTAAGACTAAATCATATTTTTTTCATAAATAGTTCCGTGCCATAATGAATATTGGACTTTTTTTTGCAAAAAAAATCAAGGATTGTGGTTGGTTTAGCACTGAAAACGAGACATTTTCTGGTCCAAAAGTGTTGATGTTTACATGTACAATAAATGAAGAAGCTTGAAAAGTAATTTTAGTCACTTTTGTCTGCAAGTGTGCTTGGACTTTGGCATTCTTAATTTCCCACCAACCATATATGAAACAACCGTCCTCCCCGACAACACCCTCAACTTTTTAAATGTTCCTCAAATGAAATTCCTATTTCCAACACTGCCTTATGCATAATTATAAAGTGTCATCCACAGTGAAGTTCCTACTTCCTATAATGCTGTACAATACAACAGCTGCCTCGATCCCATAATTTCTTTGATTAGGTAATGTGTTACATGTTATGTTCTTGTATATTGAATCCGTGTAAACTCTAGCCCATTTCCCTTCAAACATATTAAGTTCGTCGTTCATAATGATTTGGTGATCACATCTTGCGCTCTTCTTATCTTGGGTAATGCACGTGTTGCTTATGAAAATTTTAATTTTTTATTCCATGATTGATTAATGTAAACGAACATGGTCTTTGATCAATAACTGAATTTGATAATGTGACAGTCAAGGTCGCTTGCTTAACCGTGAAAGCATGGCATCTTATATTCTTTCAAATAAAACTAATTCATCTAAAAAGTTATTGCTTTTTCTGATTTTCTTGGTTGTCACTTACGTTGCCCATTTTCCTACAATAATGTGAATTTGCATATTTTACCTTGACGCGTCTAACATGCTAGTAATGGTAGTGAAAGTTGTAGAGAGATAAGGTATATACAGAAAAATGGGGATCAAGTTTCTATTGGTTTTGAGGAACAATAATTTTTAATTGCATGAGAAATTCATGCAACTTTTATCAGAAAATTAGCAACATAAAACTCCTTTATGAAGACAAATACATAGTTCTTACTCAATTTTGTTTACGTTTTATTTTAGTTTTTCTTTTCTGTTCTAAATACTCCTGCTGCAATTATTGAAAACATGTAATAAATTAGTAAGTCCATGTTTACATACTACTACTAAAACAATATATTAGATTCAATGAACTTTTACTGTAGATATATTCATAGAATGCAAACACTATCATATAGTCAATGCTTAGTGCTTATAATATTTAAAGAATAAGTCTATCTCCTACTAAGTGATTATTTAACATTATTTTGAACTTAACTATATACGATGTGATAGGGTTGTATATATAAACATAAGTCTAATAATAACCGATTCCAAATTGGTGAAAATAGAATAAAAATAACTACCCATAAGCATAACGATTTTGTAAAGATAAAAAAACATGTCCGTTTTGACGGCAGCTGCATTAATAATCAAAGCATCAAATCAAAATGCCATTGTTAGTCGTAAGTCAAAATGCACACGCATTAAATTTGTTCCTTTAGTAGCATTATACTACTTTCTGCAATGTATAACACAACATAATATATTATTTATCCACAAAACATTGCACACAGATATCAAAGTGCATGAAAATTAATTGGAACAAAGTATCGATGTGACATGACTCTTGCGAAAACAAATTATTATAGTGATACAACTAATCATATCCATCGATCTAAGAGCTTTTACATTCATCGTTTTGCTATATGGTAACTTGATTTTCAGATTGTTGCTTCCAGATTTTCTACTCCCGTAAATGAAAAAAAGCGACTGCCTCATTAGTATGTTTTGTACCCAAGCGGATACCATACTTCTTATGTATTGAGCGTATTGGGCTTTAAATTTTAGATCAAACTAACCATTCAAGCTTTATTTTTGGGAAATATACTCCTATATATATGTATGTATATGTATATATATATGTATGTATATGTGTATATATATATATATATGTATGTATGTATATGTATGTATATATGCTTCAATGCATAACACAATCAGTCATATCAATTATTACATATAATTTTAAATATTAAGGTAAAATACAAAAGCTATTCACCCACAAATAATTAAAAAAAAAACCAATTAGTTTATTCCACTGTTGAATGTTCTACCTTTTTCGAAGGAACTATTTAGAAAACAAGTAAATTTTGTTTTCTCATGGAGTGGTTTATCCGTGAACCAAATATGATTGAAGGGGTAGGGTAGTTCGCTAATGATTGGTCCTATTATGTAAAGCCCAAATGATGGATCCTTCACATAAAACCTCATTGAATCTACCTATGATAATTTGTGATGGTCGTTAGTCTGATGATTGAGAATCTCTGTTGTGTCATTGATGAAAACATTTGCCTTGTCGGAGAATCTCTGTTGTGTCAATGAGCTTTTGAGTTAAGAGGGAAAAAAATCCTACAACACTAAATAGAGAAGAACACGTCTTGATTGCAGTTGTAGCACAAATACCGAGGGCATTTCAAACATTTTGAAAGTTTCAAAATGTGTTTCCCACTATGTATAGATAATGAGTCGTACTTGATTTCTAATCAACAATTCAAACATGAAGCTTTTGTAAAACACCATCTTTAAATTTCAAACTGCATAATTGTCCCTTTTCAAAAACAAGTTTCAAATCCGCTTTTTAGCTTTAGCCAAAAAGTGTAAATATTTGCAGATAAAAAATGTGAATACTGCACTTTTTCAAAAAATATCCAGAAAAAGAAAATGGTTTTGTGTATGAAAAACCTGAAAATAAGGACGGATGCTTATTTCCTCGTTCAAATATTATTGTATTAATTTTGAACCTTTTTTGCAGGTGTCTTTCCGAACCAAAGTTTACCATCCAAACATCAACAGTAATGGCAGCATATGTCTTGACATTCTTAAGGAGCAATGGAGCCCTGCCCTAACAATTTCTAAGGTACTCTATACATATACAGACATCATCTTCAGGCAATAATGTTATTTTAAAATGTTTAATGCAAAAAGTATAATTCAACAGGTTTTGCTTTCGATATGCTCGCTTCTTACAGACCCCAATCCCGATGATCCTTTAGTTCCCGAAATAGCTCACATTTACAAGACTGATAAAGCCAAGTATGAACTTACTGCTCGCTCTTGGACACAGAAATATGCAATGGGATAAAATAAACAGAAAGTAAACTTATTTTTATTTTCCAGACTTCAGTAAATAATCAACTGTCAACTTGTTTATGTAGGTTTTTTCATAATTTGACTTTGATTATATTATTAGTTCTTGCATTTTTGCGTCTCTATTTGAAGGTTTTGCTGCCTGAGGCAGCAGTATATTATATTATATATTAAAAAAATTCTCCATTTTGAATGACATTATTATATCATGATAATGGTAAACTATAAAGAGCTAGCATAATAACATTTTAATATTGAATTGAAGGCAATGCAACAATGTTGCTATCACATTGTTTGCATAAAAACAAAGCAGGGCACTCTTCATCTCCAAGCCCTGCACATTTGGTATGTTTCCACACCTCACAAATATCACACAACACCATTTTCTCACCATCTTCACTTTTGGCTCCACAATGGCAATCCACAACCTTATAATTACCTTCATAAACATCATCTTCCCTAACATCACCCACAAAATCTCCGATCGCCAGTGTCATGTTACCATCAAAAACTTCATCGTCTTTAGCATCGACGCCTTCGATCGAAACAACCTTGAAATTCTTCAACCCGAAGTAAGTCTCTTTAAGCTTCCTTTCTATCTTCACCTTCAATTCGCCAATCGTCGCACCACATCGATCGAGCTTTACGATTTCGCACTCCTCTTTCAACTCGTTTGAAATTTTGATCTTGCACGCAACTTCATTTTCTCTTAACAAGGGAAGCGATCCTTCAGAGCTGTAGTACGTCTTCAACAAATGCTTCGCGTCGAGTATCACTTTAACGGCGCTCATACCATCGAGCACGCACTTGTACACGTAGTGCAAGTCCCTCATGACTTGCGCCTTGCTCATGCAAAACCTGGTTGGAACGACTGTACCGACGTCCTGTAGCGAGTACTCTAGGACCTTGGTGACTGGATTGACCAGCCTTCGAACGATGTAGTTGCCGACGACGCAGTTGCCAAGGGACTTTAGTACGTAGTCTAGGAGACCGGTGTCGCCGACATAGGCTCTGGCGGCATCCCGGACCTCCTGTCTGGTGACCCATCGAAGACCGAATTTTTTTAGGGCGGCGACGATGACTTGTGCGGCCATGTCGACGCGCTTGGCAGACCACCGGCAGGTGGGGTCGGTGGCGAAGGAGGTGGGGGAGGAGTTGGGGAGGCGGTGGGCGAGTTGGAGGATGAGGCGGATGAGGTCTGACAGGGTGAGTAGGGGTTGGATGGAGATGGACTGGTACCTGGAGACGAGGACGGGGAGCTCGGGGGACGTGGGGGTGAAGTGGGATAGGAGGAGGTGGAGCGGGATGGATTGGAGGGACGCGAGGGTGCTTTCGTAAGTCTGTGGGGTCGCACCGTAGGCCCCATGGTGAACTTTGTAGTGCCTTTGGGTGAACCATGGGTGTCCGTAGGCAATGCCGTGGATGAGCCTCAGTTCCATGTTGTATTTGACTGATTCGTCGATTATGCTTACTTGTCTGTATGTTTGAAAGAAAAAAGATCATACTTTAATCGACTAGAACACTAACGCTGAGTAGAGATTTGAATTATAGAACGACTCATTCTTACCTTACTTGCAAGGATGTGCATAACTTGTCCCACAATGTGAAAATTTGATGACCAGAAATGGAGTCGGAACCTCCTCGGCTGCCGTTGATGTCTATAAGATGGCCATAACCATTGCTGTGAATGAGTCCATGCATCAAATAGCGTGCCTGTGTTTCCTTTGTATTTAAACTAGTGCTTTTTGCTGTTTTTTCTCTTTTGACTTTGCCTTTTAAGGCAATTTCTAGTGCACTGATCTCTGGTTTGGTGCCTTTTGACGACAATACGAAGTGGAATCTCTTTTTGCATATAAGGTGTCGTCCCCAGCCTGAAAAGTATCAAGCGGACAACCATAGAATTGTGTTGTCGGCTTTTGATAATTTGCAATGTATAAATGCATACAGTAACGTAAAAATAGCTTTCGTGCTTTAAACACGATGTTAAAAGATAAAATTTTGTTATAAAATATATATGATACGTTGTTAGAGCATTCCTAACCAGGTCGTGGTTGCGGTCCAAAACGGAGGGTTGGCTGGAGGCTTCTGGATTGCTTTGGCAATCCAGTCCGAAAGGTTTCTTCTTAGCTGGCCAAAGCTGGCCTTATTTTGGTCGGGCTAAGCCATCATCATGTACTCACTTAGCCGGTCAAAATAAGACCGGCTAAATGATATGATTTCTTCCAACCGGTTGGGGGTTGATGGAATTTCGATTGCCTTGAATCAACCCCGACCAACCTCACCGTTTCGGAATGGTCTTTGGATAAAAAATTATAAATCATCACATTGTTGTTTACATGTATAAGTCATTTTTTTTTTGATTTACCTATTCTTGTGGAAATTTCATTTTGCCATTTCACTTGTATGATGTAGTATGTATACAGGCATTGTCATTTTTTTTATAGTTTGATATTTACACATGAATTAATGGACGTTAATTAATCTAAAATCTATAATTCAGTATTTATTTATTAATTTAATCTTTACGGAATTGAACTTGAAATAATAGGACGAAATTAAAGAAAACTTGTCAATAATTGTTGGTATATAAACCGTAGACGCTTGGAATGCAAAGCTGCAACTGAGTAATGTAGAATTTGTGAATAACTGTAGCAGATGATTTATGGGGATTTTGATGTAAAATAAGAGTGTTAATGAGGGAACGTAAAATTTGTTATGAAGCATAGAAAGCAAAATTAACTTCATATAATTTTAATTTTAGTGTATTAGTTTGTTTAAATTTTAATAATAAAATACTAGTTACTGCAAAAATGAAATTATATTAGTTTGAATGAATAGGATTAAATAAAATTGTTCTTAGATGATTGTATGTTTAGATTATTTACTGTCCAACACCACCGCTATGTTGTTGGTGGTTAAACACTTCGGGATTAATCCTTGTGGTTAGAAGTTCGAAACGTAACTTGATTTGAAGCACTGAGCACATGTTAATATTTAAGTCCAATTTAAAAATAACTGCAAATAAATATTTAAAACAGGAAATTATTGTCAAGGACAAAATTTCACAGCTTTTTAGCCTTAAGGACAGACCTTCAATATTTTATCCTGAAGTACAACTTTCTGTAGGTATCAGTTTTTAGTTATTGATAGCAGTTTTTAGGTATCAGTTTGTACTTATCGGTAGCAGTTTTTAGGTATCAGTTTTTAGCTAGGTATCAGTTTTGTTGTCCTTATGAATAATTTTGAAAAATGTTTGTCCTTGTGAATAATTTTTAGAAGAATGTTTGTCCTTGTGGTAAAAATATTGAGGTCATGTCCTTGAGGCAAAAAATATAGAAAATTTTGTCCTTTAAATTAATTCCCCCAAAACAAAAACTATAAATTGTTGGGATTTGAATTTAATATTGGTAGTAATTAGATGTCGATCTGTAATGAATATAAATTACACGATATAGGAAATTAAACGCAGAACATTAGAAAATAATAAAAAAGAGGTTCAAAATTTTTTAGGAAGTAAATGTAGTTGAATATTATTATTATTATTATATATAACATATATGGTGATGACTTTCTATTTTTATACGATTAATTACGATGATGACGGCTTTATATTTTTAACACTAATTCATGGTGGGGCCGCATTCTTTTAAAATTAGTATGAATCCCTTTCTTTGTTTTGCATTACATCCGTCGAAATTATTTTATTAAAATTGGATTAGGCAAAAAGTTCATAATAAATCACAAAGCATTTAATTACAATTATGTTTCTTTCAAATGTAAAAAAAAAAAAAAAAGGTAAGCGTACAAATTGTTAACTAAAATCTAAAATATTACATAAACTGCATGTTTTAATCTTCGTTGTACAAAAAGGTAAAACTTAATTTTCATTTTTTAGTGTGAAAAATTTATATGCCAGTTACGTTTTATGTTTTCTTTTCAAATTTATTCAACAAAAGTCCCTACAAGTCAAATCATCCTGTAGAAGTCTTATAATCCTTTAAGACATTAATTCACCTACCACGTAAAGTCAACACCATATTAAACTCAAAAAAGAAAAGAAAAAATGAAAGAAAAAAAGGAGAGAAAAAAAAAATCTGCAGTTTGCACATTCAATTTGGTTTTTCATTTTCAACATTTAATGACAAAGTGATACTCTTTCCAACAAGATTTATGTATTTCAATTAAATTTTGTTTTTGGGAACATTTGTAAAACTTTGACCATAAAATTTATAGCTTTTCCAAGAATATTCATATTTCATATAATTTGTTAAAATTTCTTTGGTGGGCACGTTTTACAGATTTAAGTAGAAACTACAATGTTTTCACCTGATTGTATTTACATACGATTTGAAGTAGGATAATTCAAATTCGCAATTTACCTTCAAAATACATAATCTCATTCGAACGTTTTAACACATGAATCTTGTTGAAAAAGAACATAATTTATAATATTACGATAAATATTAATTTAAGTTTACCTTAATATCGTCTTTTTTAACAAAAGTCATTTAGGATTTTGCATGTTTCTTTTTAGAATAATTAAGATTTTGTATGTTAAAAAATTGGTGTTTTTACAGGGTGATATGGCCAAAATACCGACTTAATTCAAAATCATGGATGTGGGAGATTTGAATTAAATTTGAAAGTTTTATTGACTCGAGACAAATGATACGTTATTAATTATACAAAATTATAAACCATTCATAAACAGTTGGATTATTATGTAAAAACATACTAGTATCATAAAAGATAAAAGTAAAAAATAAAAATAATAATAAATAACTCGAGTATTTGCCGTGCAGTTTCGAGATGTGAGAAAACAAATGTTGATTACTACAAAAAATGCCACTTAAGTCTTAAAGAAAATGTTAATGTATGTCTTAAAGCACATGTTAAAATTGTTGGATTAACCCACCAATCTTCTTAAATTTCACCTATTTATTGATGATGAAAGAATGAAATATGTATTTGAAATGGAGTCTTGTCATTCTTAACATGCATTTTAAAGACATATTAATAACGTCCCCGAATTTCACATATCTTCCTGGGTTGGTTGGAAGAAGAAATCAAAAAAGCAAAAAAAAATATAGTGATTGTTTTATTCCTCATCGCCGTAAATAGAAATATTGAAAATATTTTTTTTTGAATTTGAAATAATATTATGGACGAACAACGGAAAATGATCTCGCATGTGGCAAATTCTGTTGTACCTCATCCAGGGCATCTCTTTATATTGGGAATGTGTAAAGGTTAGGTAAATAAAATGTTTAAGAATAAGATTTTAAAATTTACTGTTAGCATTAACCATCAATATTAAATTATATTATCAGTATTAGAAAAATGATAATTAACTGAAACAGTTGAACTTTCCGTTCCTTTCACAATTGACTAAATCGAAAATAATAAAAATTTTCTACTTTCCTTTAGAATAAATGTGTTAACTTGAAGTTTGTTACTGTAAACTCCTTAAATCAATCTGTGTGAAGCAAAAAAAAAAAAAAAACAAAGTATGTCTTTAACATGTCTTCTTACATCTCTATAACGATATTTACTTTATTGTCTCCACCAATATCTCTTTTCGTGTTCTTTTGATGTTTGGTTAAAATAATAAAAAACCATTTAAATGTTTTCGTTTTGAAATTGTGTAATTCAATAATTTCAAATTGATTTACTTGATTAAATACTATTCCAAATAAATTCAAATTTATCTTTTCAATCTTACTTGTTTAATTTATTACAAAAAAATTTATTTGAAATATAGATTTACATAAATACTTAACCGTATTATACCAATCTAATTTAAATTAAATATTACTAGTAAATCTATATATAAAATTACCATTTATATATATTATCTTAAGAATAAATACTTATTAAATCATATATTTCTTTTCGAAAACATAGAAATTGTTTTCAAAATATTTATATATGGACCAACGGTGTCTGTATATATTTTATATCATATGGTCAAGTGATACGGATATTTATCATTTCAATCCGTACGGTAAATATATACGGGTGGATATCACGGCCAGCTTTTTACGGTTAGATGATTTGGCTAGTATTAACATGGTGAAAAAGCTTAATATAATCACATTTTTTGTTATACGGGAAATGATGTTAACCTAATAATATATATACGTTAGAAAATCGATAATTAACTAAAACGGTTGAACTTCCAGTTCCTTCCCCAATTTTCCATTCTTTTCAGTTAGCAATCAAATCATCAGTGCACTCTCTACCCAACCGTAAACCGAATACAAAACAACATTACCGATACACTGGCAATACCAGCACCGCCTAGCGCACCCCGACCGCGCCCCAACCTCCTCTTCCACCACAAACAGCCTCACGTAACCCGAAGGATACTGCCTAGTCACCTCCAGCTGAAACGACCAACACCCACCAACCACCACCACCTCCTCCTCCTCCTCCTCCTCCTTCACCCCCAAACACACAAACGAGTTCAAATTCTCCGTAAAGCTCCCGCTTATGTAGTTTATCACAGGAAAGCTGTCCACTTGGTACGTCTTCTCCCCTCTCTTCCTCTTTTTCGAACTCATCGTTAACGTAAAAGTACGCTTACATCGCACCAGTGTTGGTGTTATATATGGCTGTGTACGTGTGCGATGATCATGCGGGCTGTGCTTTGGGATTAAAATTTGAAGGGAAATTGAACGTGCATGGTACTTGTTTGTCGAAATGGGTAAGTAGGATGGACTGCTTGCTTTCCGTGTGAATTATTAGTAAAATCTGTAGTGTCCTTTTTTTTCGATCATGCGTTAGTTGTTACTTTGGAAATTGTTGTTGATACCTGTTTTACTGTATGTTATAAGCTCTGTGATGGAATATAGTATATGACGATTACGTTGAATTGACTTAATGTTTTTTGGGATAAGAACATGTTGGAGTATGGCTACTAGTATATGTTTTTCTTTCATATGTTAGGATATATTTCGTAATCAATCAATGTTGTATTTGAAAAGCATTAGAACCAGAGGATGGAACTGAAGAATACAACACTAAAAGCAATTTAGACGTACGAGTTACTGACCGTTCAATTGTAATAACAAAAAATCCAGCGTGGTTTTTCGTTAGTTTTAGGTTAACATTTTCAAAGATAGAATGTGAAAAAATCTAGAACCAAATAGTACAGTAGGCAAAACCCTTATTAGAAGAGTAGAGTAAATATTCATTGAGATTATTTAAATAATTTAAATTTATGATTTCGTAAGTAAGTAGTTTAAATATGGATTTAAATATAAATATACGGAATGAATTAAAAGAGCGTTAGCAAATAATTATGGAAATGTTAAGTAGTTATTTGAAACTAAATACATAATTTTTCACTGTAATATATGAAAAATTAATTGAAATAAATGAATAATACATTAAATTTGTTAATATTGCTTATGTATATTATTATTATTATGTAATGTGACATATAACTTCATATTTCAATGGACGATTGATTTTATTACCTTTGTTGATTGGAGTATGGCTACAAGGGTTTGGGATCACCTTAGCCCATTTTCAGTAGCCCCCTTTACCTCCTGAAATCCACCCTCCGTTCTTTTTATTTTTAATTTTTTAATAAATGAAAAAGAAGGAATGAAGGGTGTAGATTTATTTGGTCCACGAGACCAACAAAAATGAGACCAGATGACTTGTACGCATTACAAGCATATGTTTTTCTTTTATGTGAGGATAAATTTCATTTTCATAATCAATCATACGTTGGATTAAAAAATCATTAGAAGTAGAGGATGGAATTGAAGAATGCAGCACTACAAACATTTAAACCTACTAGTGCGTCATGTAAACTGATCGTTCAATTGCATACTTTATTTTTAAAAGAATTCAATTTAGTATTTCATTAATTTGAGTTAAACATCAAATGATAGCATATTGGAAAAAAAAGTAGGCAGACTTGAAGAGACTTAAAAGACATATATGAAGAAAACAAAGTAGTTAAACATAAAAGACCATTTTCCAAACTTTTTGATGAAACAACAACACCACTCTTGAACGCACGCTCACACACGCATATATTTATAGTTTTTTTTTGGCAAGGCCAGCCAGTTTTATAGTGGACCGTCCACTTTTATTACGAACGTAATAAAATTGAAGTACAAGAGTAAGGTAAAACCACCTTAACTACATAGAAAAAATGAAAAATATAGCACAGGCATGTGACAGACAAGTCACAGTAACTAAATAAATTCCAAGACTAAGTTTCCTCCAAAGAGAAAAAATCATCATCTTCCAGAGACACCTAAGAAGAATCAAAAGGAACTTTACCACAATGACCAACAAAGGGGCGAAAATAGATAGCAAGACAAGGATCGTAACCCATAGTATCAGAAGAGTATATGAAAGAACGATCCCAAGTAGTATCAGCAAACATGGCAGAATTCTTATTCGCATACAATCCATCCAAATCAAGAACTAAGAAATTACTAGACGGTTTGTAATAAAGGCATCTAAGATCCATAAGATCATCGGAAACAAATCTGAAGTAGGAGGCAGCCACTAGGCTAAATCTCATATCGGAATTGTGATCAACCCAACACCTCTCGGACTCATCCCAAACAACAGGCAAATGCAAGGGAACAGAATCTGGAGCATCAAAAGGAACTGCAGAGGCAACACAAGGGACAACAGAAACATGAGGTGAGGCAGGTCTAGGATCAGTAGAAGAATCAGGAGGAGGAACCAGAACTGATAGAGGACGCATTTCGCCATGATCTTATTAAAATCAACTTAAACTGTTTTAATATGTTTTAAAACTTAGATCTAGCATATTGAAAACTAACTTTAAAGTAAGGAGGATTCAAAGTTGATTTGTGATTTCGCTTAAAAGTTCACTTATAACTTTTAAATCAAAAAAATCTTTAAACATATGCACACAATAATAAAATAACTTAAATTCAAAACCAACAAACATATTGAACACTAAATCGACTTTCAATGTGGTTTCAATATTTATGTTTATGTATGTGACAACTACATAATTACAATAATTAATTGAAATCAGTTTTCAATCAAAAAGTTTGTTTGATTTTGTTATAAACATCAATTTTAAGACAATAAGAATAGATCAAACAACTTAGACACATACAAATTCGTTGATAAATGATAAGAATCAAAACTAAACATATAAGACGAACAAGTAATTAAAAGAGATATAACATGTATGAGATATAATTATTATCATCATCATCTATTTCATAATCAAATAAATTAGAAATTACATTATAGTTGTAGCCAAAAATCGTACCTTGAATAAATAATTAAACTCCTAGATCCGATTGAATCATCCTCATATTTTGAAACGATTTGAAGCACCGTCTTTATTTATTTTATTTTGATTTGTTTTGTAGTTTGAAAATTTTATGGTTAGGAAGGCATTAATTTTCTACCATGTGAGCAAAAAGGAGATGAAGAAAATTGAATTTGTCAGGAAAGTCAGATGAATGAATAAATGAGAAATTGTTTTAAAGGAAACAACGAAATCTTTTAAATTTCCTATTTCAAAACCTTCTTTATTTAGTATCTCATCAACTCTTAATAAAATCCTCTCCCCCACCATGCATAGATGGAGGCTATTTGGGCTCTTTAAATTACCAAAACAACTCGGTAATTAATTGATTCAAATCAGATTTAAATGTTTATCGATATCGTATATCTATACGTACATATATAACCTTTATGTATGCACTTTACTAAATACTAATGGCATTCAAACAAATTAAATAAAATTTAATAATTAACATTTCATTAATATTAATTAATTTAATTAGTTTAGTACGATTATAAATTAATTAAATCATGTAGTTCTCTAGAGTATTTATCATTATGGTTATACGACTCAAAGGTGTAAATTCAGTTAGCGATTAATATCGAACAATTCAAATATTAATGTTCACACATTATCTTAGTGGTATGACATAGTCTTTCACTTTTAATGATTTGCTCAAACCCACCTACAGTTGTTCAATGGACGTTATGTCATGATTTGACTATAATCAGGATTGTCCATATTGAAGTTCGTTGGCATTCTCAAGTCGAGATAACTGTATAATATCGTCACTTCAAGATTCTCTGTTTAACCTTAGTTATATTAATCAACATAAAGCTCTTGTGTGAGTTATTTATATTTATTCAATAACTATTAATACATAACCCCTTTGTGTCCGCATCGGTCATGAGTAATACACCGTCCAACATTTGGAGAGGGTTACGTACTCTAGTCTAACGAATGAATCGATACTTTCTCGAAACATCTGGACTAGAAATATTTAAGACAATATGTTATTTTCCATTGTGATAAAATTCCCATGATTACAACACATCGTAATTACAATCACATAACATATCATTTAAGGATTTTCTACTTAATATATATTTTAAATAATTACTTAATTAATTATATCGCTATATAACAAAATACATAATAGAAATCAAACACATTTATTATGAACTAGATTGATTATCAAGTTAGAATTATGTAACAAATTACATAGTTGCCTCTAGGCATACCCAAAACTATATGCATACATTCATTCATACATACATACATATATATCACTTGAATTTGGGGTCAATTATGGAATCATATTCCAATTCATTCGATCGGTTTTCTCAAAATTAATTGAGTCAACCCCGTAGCGAACGATATGCTATTTTTTATTAAACATCTACTTTGTCAATTAACTCTTACCGGATGCGATAAACTGCCTTTATCGCATGGAACCTTTCAAAGTATGCATTTCGGCTTCTAATGAGCTTTAGGTTCCTTGAAAAACTATATCATAGCATTGTTATTATATAACAATGTTGTGTGATTTTTACAATTGAAATCATTCCCAGCTTAGTTTTAAATTTGTGTGTTTAGTTGCGTTGCTTAAATTTCTAGCAAGTATAATTAGCAAGTTGATTGAGCATAGCTGAGCCTAACCATGCCGGCTCAGCATATCTAGTTTGGCCAGTACATGCCAACACAAGCTCAGTTTGGCCCCGAGCCAGCCCATCTACTCAGCAACCATCCGAATCTATTATCGGTCGGCTTAAATCAAGATGGCTTCAATAACCAGCTCATCAAACAACGCCCGGCTCAAGTGTGATCTGTCTTTAGCCTGGATCCATTTCAACTCGCCTTCGACCTGTAACAACTCGTACCTCAGTGGATCTGAATTTTCACTAAATTAAAAACTCAAGTTAACTAAAGTACGAATCGTTGGTTTGGTATCCTGCAAATAAATAAATAAGTACATATCATAGCACTATCGATGTAACTTACAACATAATAGTAAAGTATAATAAATCATAGAGTTACCGACCAAGATTGACACTTCTAATATCTAGTGTCCTTTTCAGTTCCGAGCATGCATAAGGAAACCCGACCTTCCACTGTTTCCATCTTACACTAGTATTTGTCACTCTAAAGCTATCACGTGGGTTGTAATGGGGAGGGGTTAGAACAACGTTTTGGTAATTGGTAAATTATACACTTTGTACATAACATTACTTTATGTCGATTGTCTTCCATCACATGTTATGTCCTTTTATTTTACTTAGTTGTCTCGACTCCATGTACTCGTATGATACGCCATATCCATCCAAAGTAGACCATAACTGCATACATACATACATACATACATACATACATATATATATATATATATATACATACATATATATATATATATATATATATATATATATATATATATAAGTACCATAGTCCTTTGGACCAAGATACCATCCCTACTAGTATCCATAACCCATCACCCCATTCAGATCCATCATCTATGCAGTATCACGTCATCCTCGTCGTGCATACCAAGGAACTCCTACAGTGCCTAATAACGTTGTCATAAAAGTTTAGCCGTCTATCTTGCCTTGGTGGTTTTTTATTCCTTTACTTTCTATCGTGGACTCAGATCGATAGAGGACTTAGCTTCTCGGACTATAGTGGACTCGACTCCACGGACTATTGTGGACGCAGCTTCACAAACTACTCAATTCGTTTTGAAAAACCTCTCTTAAGGGTTATCTAACCTTGCTTTTAACAAAAAACTAGAAAACTACTGTAGCTGCGCATGACCCAAACGTGACATACACTAGTAGGAGGTGTAGCTCATTTAGGTGTAATCTTCGTCTTTTCCACTGACCACTAAGGACCGATGACGTTCACGACCTATGTATAACTCCTACTTCCTAAGTACCAACACACTAACATAGCGCCGATCTTTGCTCACCGTCCCATTTAAATTGCTTAACGCAATCAAGGCAACACCCCTTCTAAAAGATTGAAGCAGATCTACTGGGGTATTATTTCACCTATACGTGAGCATATATAATTCTGTGGGTCCTATAGTTGGATATGTTACACATCGGTATAATGTATACACCACTATTGGTAGCCCATTTCGATGGACAAACTGCTATTGTACAACACGATCTCGCATTCCAACCTATTCTAATGCCTATGACATTCTTATACACTTAACGCAACGACTCGGATTTTTTGATGTTAGATTTGGAATATTTAAATGGGTTTAAATATGGAATTTGAATTATTGGATTGATATTATAATAAATTCAGAATTTATATGTAACGATTTATTGAATAATTTAATAATTGAATTTTATGATTGAATATTGATTAAATTATTGTATTAAAACTCCGATAAAAATTATTTTAAAGGCTTGTAAAATTTATATTAATAATAATGAAGATAATAAAATTTTAAAATTTAATTTTAAAATGATTTATTCAGTTTTAAAAATATATCGTTTAAATTGACATTCAAAAATAGCATTCGAAGACACAGTCTCGGAATTCGACGAAACTGGTTCCATTAGATCTATAATAGTGTATTATTATCGTATTTCAAATTTCGTATCGTTTGGAGTTATCGTTGGGCCATACGATATAGAAACACGCTGAAATTTATATCGAAATTTATTATAATAATTGGGTCCAAAAAGCTATCTTCTCCGTATGATCAAATTAGGGCTCGAAATCTTTTCCACTACGTTTGAAATATGTGTATAACATTATAAACGGCTAGCGACACGCCTCGATAGGGGTTCGTGATTTTATGCTATGTAAATCGAGATAGTTTGGAATAATATATAATATGTTGACCGGTCAAATTCTTTTCACGCCAGCACTTTTTCATTCCTATCAAAAATCACTGTAGCTTTACCCCTACACGCCACCTTCTTTTCAACATCACGTCTTGCCCCCTCTTCTCCTTGTATCACGCGGAGTTGTTTTTCAAAATTTAAAATCGTTCGAGAAACTCGATAATCACGAAACCCAGAAGAAAAACAATAGTGGCTGAACTAAAAAAAGTGAGAAGGGAACGTAGAGGGAAAAATTGTATCTCCCTTCAATTTAAAAATCAAACATCTCGCAGTCAATTTATAATGCTTCCCATAATTTACGAAGCTGGCTCCATCTCAAATTAAAAATAGCAACTCCCATTTTCAAATTCTCAGAACATATTCAAAAAAAGGAGTAAAGAATGGCGACTTCGATTTCGAACGATGGAAGGGGGATCGTCCGTGCGTGTGCATGGTGGTGCGCACAGTAAGGCCGACGTTGATCGGGGTGATGGGTAGCGACGTGGTGAAGTCATGATGTGGGGCCATTGATTCGATCACGTTGTGGAATTAGGGGAAGTACGCGATCGAATCACGACTGGAGTTTAGAGTTTGGCGCGCGTTGGGGAGGTTAGTGGTGGCGAATGAGGGTAGTCGAATGGGTGATTGCGATGCCTAGAAGTGTTCGCGATCAAGGAGGGTATTTTTGCTGAGGTAATTGAGTTGTGAGAATTGAAGGGTATATGGTAATTTCCTAAGTTATTCATAGTAATTAAATTTTGTTATTAAAAAAAGAGAGAAATGTAAATTATGTTAGTTTAATTATTATTTAAAATTAGTTAATTAAAATTAGTTAATTAAATTTATTAACTGGCAATTAATTGTTCGATTATTTCAAATATTAATAAACTATATAATGTTATACGAGTTCTAAAATCGTGAAGAAACAAGTCGGTTTGGATCGGATTGCAAAATAAAATCCAAGTGAGAATTTCTCACTCATTTGGATTTTCAGTTTTAAAATTTAAATGTTTAAATTTTAAATCACCGGATGCTTGATTCATTGGAAAATTTAATTATCAGTTGGATGGTTATATGTGTGTGTGTGTGTATAACAACAGTATATACATTAGTATTGGAGCGATATTCCCGCATATTGTAGCGGATGAGACCCTATGCTCCCCGTATAATAGCGGATGATCCCATATATTGCGATATTCCCTTCGAAGTGGGATTGGTATTTTTATAGCTGTCTAACATCTGTGGATGCAAGGAAAAAGAAGGTTGGAGGGATTCAAGTGGATTTCTCAAACATATTAGTATTTTTCATATATATAAAATGCTGGATTATTGTGTGTTGTGAATTTTTAAAGGATATAATGGTATGGAAATTAATTTTGGAAATATTAGAAAAAACATAAGTATTATTTTAATTTTTAGGAATTAAAAAGAGATTTTTAATATAAAAATTTGTATATCGAAATTTGGATTATTTAAAAGAGATTGGTTTAAATAAGAAATGGTGAAATGTTGATCGTATTAAATAACGCAGGAAAATAATTTAAATAGAGAATTTAAAATAAATCATATAAAGGAATTTTTAAAGATGGAATTTTAAAGCGGTATTTGGAAAAAATATAGAAAGAGGTTGAAATCGATATTAAAAATAGACTGGCAAAAATAAATGTATTTTTAAAGGAATTGAATTTATAAAATGAAATTTTATAAATACGATTATTTTTAAATAACTCGGAGGAGTATAAAAATTTATAAACAAAGTTTAAAAATGAAGGAAAGTGATATCGGATGATAAATTTGGAATATAAATTTACGGGAAGAATTTATATTGGAATATGGAAATAGGGTGAGAAAAATAGTAGATACTATTTTTTTAGAATGAAGATGGTTAAGGGGACCAGAACGGAAGAAACGTGATAAAATTGAGAGGGTTATAAATTGAAAATTTGATTATCCATATTTTAATAATATATTTTTAACAATAAGTTAAGTTTTAAATTTTAGAAAAGAAAATTTTATTTATTAAACTATGTAATTTCAATGTTAATTAGTATTGAAATATTTCGGAAGTGAATTTTTAAATACTTAATATTTATTTTAGTAAAATCCTAAATTTAAAACCTGCTTTGAAATGATGTTACAAAAAGGTGTTTTCAATATTTTAAATAATTATTTGAATATGTCTTAAAAATAAATTATTATTATTATTTTCTTTTAAATACTTATTTTTATATGTGCATATATAGAGCTTGAAGGGTTTTAAAATTTATTTATAAATCGAAAGGGTTATTTAATAGATTGGGACTCATAAGAGAATTCTCAAAGCCAAGTTGGGAAAAAGTTAGAAAAATCCGAGGTAGTTAAATAAAAGTGGGCATCGAAAAATGAAATAGAATTCATTAAAAGAAGTAGAAGATAAATTGGGATTATAAGCAAGTATAATTGGTTTTGAAAATGTTAAGGGAATTAATCGAGAAATTCCAGAATTGATAGAAATCGTGTAAAACGAGTTGAAAAATTTACAAATAAAATTATAAATGATTTTGAGAAAAAGGAATAGGAAATAAAGAAGTATTTTCTAAGTGTTGAATATAAAGTGAAGTGGGAAAAAAATATATTCCAAGTATTGGACGGGGAAAATAAAAATAATTTGAAAACTATTTTCAAAATGCTGAAGTATGGGAAGTAATATCTTATAAAAATATTTTGAAATAAATTTTGGAAAATTTATAATAAGTCCCGATGATTGTTTATGGATGTGTACTGATAGTTAAATAACCGATTATCAATTTTGGCCAATTTCGTTAATCGTTTCGAAGAGACCGGGATCAGATCTAGTTATCCGAAAACCACTTCGATTCGGTTTGAACTTTACGAATGAATACCTTGAAGATGATGAAGACGGTGATTCGGTTTGTCCAGACCCCGGGAAACTTGTATGGACGAACGTTTCCATAATATCATCATTAGAGGACGATGAGCATTTCAAGTAAAATTGTTCTTGAAAAATGTAACGCTTAGTCTCGATCCTCATCAACCGGGAATGACTAAAACATAGGAGATGCAGCAAGGCTAAGTGGGTCGCACCCAAGTAGGCACCTTTCTGGATGTCCTCGGAAAATCTATCATTTATGGATATGGTTGTGCATGGAAGGAGCGCTTGATAGTGAGGGTGGGAACACCCGGGATGATAACATTTTCGGGTCTATCCAAATCAGGGGTAGGCCGGTCTTGTGTAGTAGGTGATCTCGGCGTGGTCCTCGGTACATTTTCTAGAGATGTACCGTGGTGGGTGGTACCCCAGTGGCCCAGCCATTCAATGGAAATCCATTCTCCAATAAGCGCCGTACGGTTTTGATTGTGCCCAACTATGCTGAAACGTGAGATGCAAGCATTTCAGCTATTTTTTATTTACTTTCTGCAGACACTATTATAATATCAGATTATTTTGATAAAAATCGTTTTGGCTATCGTAACGTAAAAACCCGTCGTGTTTATGTGTGACGTGGTCTTCCGAGATACCTTTGTTTTCAAAGGATTTTGAAAAGTTAATAATTCAAATTAAGTGTGTTTTTCTCACGCCGGTTTTCCAGACTGACTCGGGTGTTATTTTATTATAATGCTTGGGTCAGACCGAGTATTATAGATTCAGGTTAAAATGCTATGGAGCTCAGGAGACGAGCTGGAGGAGTTCAGATGTATATCGCGTACTTGGTTATTTCCGTTGTGTGAGGACAAGTCCTTATAATTGTCCATTTGATGTAATAAATTATTGCATTCTGATAGTGGTATGTATATTTACAATTATAGATTCTTTTGTATAAAATCTATTATTATATTTTATATTTTTTGCCGCTGCGATTGTGAGATTCTACGTTGGTGTGTTCTTTTCCTTTTACCTTTTTCTTCTTCAACCCTAATGAACTGGTATTTCCGACACTCAGTTGCTCGGCATTTTATACAGTGGACGTATTAATGTCGATCTTCGAGGGTCGAAAATCCCAGTCCATTACATTTAACTTACTTAATAACTTTAATAATTCACATCCGTCATGAATATATTACTGAGGCTACGCTTGCGTGTATGTGTATATTCATACGTGTTTGATCATAACGCTTCTATTGTTCAGTGTTAATAACATTGCTTCACTTCTTCATGCGTTTACATTCTATTTAATTTAGGGTCATTTACCGCTTTTATTTAAACGATCTAAATTCTTTTATCATTTACTTTCCTTTTCTCCATATTAAATTTTCTATATTTTCTTTTTAACCTTTTTTCCCTTCCTTCTTTATAGGACTTCTCATACCCTTTTATTTTACTTGCATGTCTTTTCATCGTTTTTTCTAATTTCTGTCTTGTTTATATTGCATGTATATTAATTCTTTCCTTAGACCGTTATTGTGATCACATTTATAATTCTTCAATTAATCCATAGGGATTTCTACATTTTAATACATTGAAATTACATCTCTTCCAAATAGAAAGGTTAACACTATAAATCTCTATATCTTATATAAAAGGAGAATTTGTGTTACGTTTAGAATTACAAGAAATAATCCTTTTCATAGTTATTGAAATAGATGGTGCAAAATACAGTAAATATCCCTGTTTTATACATCTCGTTTTTTTAGACGTATTCCTCATCATTTCAAATGATACACTTTAATTTATAAATTTGAACTTAATAATCCATAGAAATTCACATTGCAACCCTCTATATTCCAATGAATTAAAAAACTGTTTAAATCTCCATAATTTATATGATAACTTAATTTACTTTTTATTTGCAAAAGTCATTTAAATCTACAAATCTGGAACTATCACATAATTTATAAGTGCCAGGGACTACACTACCCAAAGCCTTAATTCAAGGACTATTACCGCCTAATATTTTTCAGATTCACGTACACGCAATATATAGTTAAAGTTATCAATCACAGAATATGTAGGCAGAGTTTGTGAATTCATTATACGTATAAAATTTTAGCCTACAACCCCAATTTACATTTTTGGCATACATGAATAGATTTGCAACGATATAATTCTAATATTATATAAAAATATATAATTTTCAACTCATCTTTTTAGCTTTACAAATCTCCAGATCTATTCCCTATTATTCAATTTGAATCCCTTTTATCCCTATTTGAATACATACTTTGCAAACATACATATACTTATCAGATACCAAGATCAAAAGAGAGATTTGAATTTAATTTAAATTTTAGATCTGGATTTATAATTTACCTTGGCTTAATGGTTTGATTCGACCATATTATTTTTCATAATCATCAAACAATCTTTTTTCTTTTTAATGAGGACCCTTCCCTCTCCTTTAAATCCTCCCAATCCCGCCATTTCTTCCCTTTACCTTCCGTATTCCTCAACCACACCTCTCTGCTCCTCCTCGTCCTTGCCTATGCTTCCTGCTTCTGACCCTCCGCCCCTGCTCCTTGCTTGCTAGTACCTCCTCCTTCTGGTTTACTCACTTCTTCTCTTTCTCCTAGCCTATCACTTCGTCCCCCTCCTCTGCCTTTGCCTCGCTCTCCTCCTGCTTGGAACTCTCTTTTCAAATCTAAACCGAGGAACGCTAATCATTTCCCTCCGTATGATGTGCCACTTATCTTTGATGGTTCCACTCTGGTCCCTCCTCCTGAGGTTATTCAAGCAGGGAATAATATATGGAAGGAGTATCTAGTTGGTTTTTTCTTAGATAAGCCAATATCTTACTCAACTGTCATTTACTACTTGAAGAAGACGTGAAAGTAAAGGGTTTGATATTGTTGAAATCTGATGGCTTTCTCTTTTTATTCAAATTGTCAACTAATGAAGATAGGAAAAGGATTATTGTGTATGACCCCATTGTAATGCGCAATAACTCTTTATAGTTAAACCATGGGACGAAAATATTGGCAATAGCTATGGTAGGATCAGATCAGTCCCTGTCTAGATCAAAATTAGCAGTATTCCTTCATATGCTTGGTCACATATAGAAATAAATTGGCTTGCTTCGAGATTGGAATTTTTTTATGTATGGACGAATCAATTGAAAGATTGGAACGAATTTCCTTTGCAAAGTGTATGGTTGAGGTTAGTCCAGAGCATGATCTTCCTGATAGCTTCCAGTCAAATTGCTTGATGGCACTGAGCAGCACGTCCAAGTAAGCTTTCTCTGGAAACCTAAAATATGTACTTCATGTAAAGTTTTTGGGCACACTTTGGAATCATGATTGACTGATAAGAAGTCGGTTGTTAGTAAGTGTATGAGGGAAAATAAAGAAATGGAATGCAGTAATGATCATAAAACTGAAGCTATAGCTGAAGTAAGAAATACTAGGAAGAAACAAGTTTGGCAGAAAGTGGAAAGCAATAAAGGGAAAAGGAGGTATGCAAAAACAACACTTCAGGTGAAAGAAATCAATGAAACAGTAGATGAAAATGTGAACTCAGTTGAACTGTTAAAAGAAGACAACAATAACAAAGGAAGAAAACGTAAAAAGATGCTGAAGGTTCGAACCAAACAAATGTTATTGAATTGGGAAGTAACAAATTCTATGTGCTTCAAGAGTATAACTTTGATGGAAATGAAAATTTGTTAGATGATGCGATGGTAGTGGAAGTAGTTAATAATGTTGCAGATAGTGAAAGTAACCTCATAGACAGTGGGGGAAGTAGTATTGATAAGAAGAGTTGCAGTGCACCCTTTGTGTCTGCTATGCACGTGCACATGCACAAACAAAGTGAGCCTGTAGAAGGTTTAATGTGTTATAAGTTCCAGTCCAAAGTAACTCACTCTTTTGCCCCTATCAATCCTAATAACATCCCACTACCAACAACCGAGACAGCATAACAAGCCCTGAGTTCCCAGCCCGAAGTAACCCTTTAATTGCCCGTGTCAATCCTAACATCCTGCTATCTCCCGAAAATGAGTCAGACTCAAGCAATATAAAAATAGATCAATGATTAAATTTTTTGCAATGAGGAAACTTCAAATGCAACTAACCAATATGATTGCATCTATGCACGAACAAAAAATTAACCCTCGTCACCTTTGATCAATGCAAAAACCCCTGACTATTCCTTCTTCATCAAAATGCCTAGATGGGTTTCCACTGATCATCTTGAATAGTAAACTCAAGACACACAACCCAAAACACACACTACTGCAGATCCATCCAACTTGCAGAAAGACTTATCTTCATCAAATCCATATGTCCCCAATCCAAGTAGCTCAAACTCAAGACGAATAACACACTCTCTTTCATCAAAGAACAGTAAAGCCGACTCCCCCCTACAATTATAGTTTCCTCAATGATTAAATTTTTTGCAGCTTGGAATATCCATGGTGCTCATAGTAATATAAAAATAGATCAAGCAAGAGAATTAATCCATTTCCATGACCTCTGTCTCCTTGCACTTCTTGAAACCAAACTTAACTCATCTTTAACCATCAGAGCAGCCAACTTCATCATCCCTTCTTGGTTTGTGCTTCAAAATCTTGAGAATGCCCCATATGGCAGAATCATGGTCCTCTACAATCCCAATTTTTTTATCTATTACAACCATTTTAACCTCCAGGCAACATATCCATCTCCATGTCCAATCAGAACACCCTCCTCTTCCTACTATCTAATAGTAATGTATGCTGACAACTCTCTTGTTTCAAGGAACAACTTCCTTAAGTTATCACCTCTCCTAAGACAATCATCCCATCCTTGGCTTGTGCTGGAAGATTTCAACTGCTGCCTTGAACTTGAAGATAAAATAGGCGGCCTTCCTCTTTTCCCGAAGGACATTGCCCCTCTTAATATTGCCTTGTCTGACTCTGAATTCTTCCATATCTCCAAATCTGGTAATAAATACTCCTGGAACAACAGAAGTAGGAGTAGAGTTCATATCTTCACTACCATTGATCATGCTTTTTGCAATATTTCTTTCTTATCTCATTGGCCTTCCCTTTCTGTATTCTTAGCTCAGCCTGTTCTATCTAATCACTCTCCTTTAGTTTTACTCTCTGGGCTCCCTAGTAACAAAGAAAAGAGAAGTTTTAGATTTTACAATGCTTGGATTATGCATCCTCATTATTTTGCAAGCTTGCATTAATTTATACTATGGTAACCCCATGTTAATGTTTTACAGGAAACTCAAGAATATCAAAGTAGCTTTAAGGCAATTGGAACGCATCATTTTTGGTTCTGATAATCTCATGTCAGCTAATCTAAGGGCTCTCTTGAAGAATGCACAAGACAACATGATGGAACATCCCAATGATGTCGATGCATTTCAAGAGGAGAATAGGATTTTCCATGAACTCAATAGAACACTGGATATTGAAGCTTGCATGAAAAGGCAACAACTACATGACAAATGGATTTAGGAAGGTGAAAGAAAATCTGCTTTCTTTCATGCCTCTATCAAGATCAAGCAAGCTAAGCAACATATCCATAGCATTTATGATGAAGATGACAATCCGTACTCTTCTCCTGACAGTGTTGTCAAAGCCTTCGTGGACTACTTTACTAAACTTTTGGTAATAATTATGAATTTTCTCCGGACTTGGACTCAATCTCATCCCTCAACCTTCCTTCTATTAACCATGAAGAAGCCTCTGCCTTGATTTCCAAAGTGACTGATGAAGAGATTAAAAAGACTCTTTTTTCCATGAATCGGAAATCTACTGGAGACCTGATGGTCTCAATGTCACCTTCTTCATCTCCACTTGGAATGCGATACGGCCTGATTTTTGCAAGGCTAATCACACTTTTTTTGACAAATGCAAGCTCCTTAGAGAGGTCAACTCCACCAACTTGCCTTGATCCCTAAGACCAACACTCCAACTTCTGTCTCCTCTTACGGACCAATTTCTTGCTGCAATGTGGTCTACAAATGCATCTCTAAAATTCTTTCTTCTAGGCTTGTTGCAGTCTTACCTACTCTCATCTCCACAAACCAAGTAGCATTTATGCCAGGGTGGAGTATTTTGGACAACATACTGCTTGCACAAGAGTTATTGAAAGGTTATGGTAGAACCAATTCCTCCCCTACGACAACACTTAAAATTGATATCTCCAAAGCTTATGATAGTATCCATTGCTCTAACATTGTTAGGACCATGGCTAAGATGGGTTTCCCCAAGGTTTTTGTGGCTTGGGTTTACATATGCATTTCATCACCTGCTTTCTCTGTTATCATTAATGATAGACCAGTGGGTTTTTTAATTAATCAAGAAATTCTCCATGGAGATCCTATCTCTTCTTATCTATTCATTATGATAATGGAAGTTTTCACTTCCTTGTTAGCAAAGAAATACTCTAATAAGTTTGCTAAATATCACCCAAGTGTAGCCATTTGCAAGTATCCTCAATCATGTTTGCAGATGATGTTCTATACTAAACTTGAGTACTCCTCTCTGACATGCATTGTTGAAACCTTGAAGTCCTTTTACAAGACGACCGGCCTTAAACTTAACCTAATAAATCCAATATGTTTCTCTCTGGAGTTTCTACAAGCATTTCTAATGTTTAATTTTAGGCTATTTGGTTTAATATCATGGATGGTGACATGAAGTAACCACAAGAATCACTCTAGCTAATTGCTTACCGTTGTATAGTAAAATCACTGCAAATTGAATTGTTAGTCCAATGGAAAACTCTCTCAAGCTGGTAGATTAGTTCTTATAAAATCTGTTAGCTTCTCCATGATGGTGTATTGGGCTCGTACGGTCATTCTCCCTATGAAATTACTGAAGCTAGTTAGATCTTCCTTGCTCGGATTTTTCTGGACTGGATCAATGCACTCTAGGAAACTATTGCCTTGCTCTTTCACTAGGTTTAAAGGACCTCTTAACAAGGAAGGTCTAGGTATTCCCAATATAAAAACATGGAACATTGCAGCTTTAAGCAAAACACTTCAATGAAATATTGAATAGGAAGGACAGTGTTTGGGTCAACTGGATGTGGCACTATAGCATAGGAAGAAAGTATTTTTGGAATATGGAAATACCGCATTCTTGTAGTTGGATATGGAGGAAACTTTTAGGGTTTAGAACCTTGTTCTTATCCCATATTCAAACTCACTTTACTGGCAACAACATGTTAGCTTTTGGCATGATCCTTGGGTTGGTAGAGGTATCATATTATCAAAAGTATTTATCTATCAGCAACTTCAGCGGACTGGAATACACTATCATGCTAAGGCCAATGAATATGTAAATGATGGTTTAGTTCATATCCCATACATCATAAATCATGCAGTTAGACAACTGTGGGAGAGCATTCAAAGTAGTATCTTCCATGTTCAAGACTCAATCCCAACTTCATGGAACCTCAAGCCTCATACTATTGATATTGTGTATCAATTTCTAACAGACAATGTTTACTTGCCTGCAAAAAATTGGTCTTCCATTATTTGAAGATCTGATTCTTCCCCTTCTGAAAATTTAATGATGTGGAAGGTGCTCAACTGTGCCTTGTTAACTACTGACATTTTGTATGGTTATGGCTCGACCTATTCTAGAGATTGTGTTATCTACTATATGCATAATGAGTCCACTGCCCATTTATTTTTTGAATGTCCTTCTCTGTTCAACTTGTGGTTGAAGATAATGATGAAAGCAGATAGAAAATCTGCTTGTTTACCTTCTGATCTTGAATGGAATTTTATTTGTCAAGCTACTAAATGGAAATCAGATGGGTCAAGACCGATTGCAATGGTAACAAAGACATATCTTGAAACTATCTGGAAAGAAAGAAATGTCATAATTTTTAAAGACAAAAGGAAGACTATGGAATGAGATTAGATGTAAAACTCACATGCAATTGAAGAGAACTTCATCTAAGTTCCCTGACAGTTTTGCTACCGCTTGGGCTTGACACCTCTTCAATTTTATCTTGGTTCTATTTTTTGTTTTATTCCTTCTATGTTTTCTTCCCTTTTTCTTTTTTTATTCAAAGTTTGTTCTGAATCATTTCATTTTATTGTTTTGTTGCATTAAAGTCTGATAGGGGTCCAGTCAACCTCGCTAGCTTTGCTAAATTTATAACTGTTTTTGAGAATTAAGAATTTTGTGGAGAGGATAAAATGATATAACTTCACCGTCGCTCGGAAAAAAGGAGAAGAAAAGTGTGGAGTCATGTCCATATTTATAGGGGTTCGAATCAGTGTCAGCCATTGGATTAATTTTTTTTAAATTCGGACTGTTTGGCCATGTCATAATTCTCCAATTGATAGCTCAACCGGTTGATCGCCTCCCCATATCGATCGACCGCTAGCAGTCAACCAGCACGATATAGGAATTGGCCGGTTCTATATATTATTAGCAACTGATTTTTTGTGTTAAATTTTGTTGATTTGTTTCCTTATGTTCCTTGACTGAGATAATTTGTTTCAACATTAACTTTTGTTAAACCCTAAACAACTGTGTAACGATCCACCTTTTCGACTTTCAAAAGTAGACACTGTTACATCCATGGTATGCAAGTGCCGAAAAGACAGAATGTTGGGGTGAAAGAAAAGAAAAGACAGAACATATTCTTACATCATGATGAGTCATATGTAATATACAATAGATCTTTACAAAAAAAGCTTAATATACATACAACAATCAGACTAACCAACCTATCATCAGATAGACAGTTAAAACAGTCCGTCCACACAAATGCTAATAAATACATAAGAAATATAGCGGAAAATAAATACGTGAATAGATCTTGTAGGCATTCAGCTCGTCTTTGGAATCTCCAAAGTGTCCATAACTAAATTTGAAAATATACTCGGGTTTGACCCGAGTATTATAAGTAAATAACACCTAGATCAGTTTGGTAAACCAGCGTGACAAATTTAAATCGTATGGATTTTTATTCTAAAAAACCTTCGAAAATAAAAGTATCTCGTAAGACCATGACGCACATTAATAGGGACATACTTTTACCTAATGATAACCAATCCATTTTTATTAGAAAATCCAGTGATATTGTAATAATGTCCAAAGTTTAAATAAATATATAACATAGCTAAAATGCTTGCATCTCACATTCTAGCATATTTGTTATACGACTAAGTACGCAAAGGCACGTATTGGAGAATGAGTTCCATCAATGATGATGCTACCGGGGAATCATCTATTATCGTACACCTCTAAAGAAACTAAACAGAAGGCCTTACATGGGCCAAATGAGGATCGACCTACCTCTCAATTGGATAGAACCAAATATGCCATCACCTAGTTGTCCCTGACAAACCGTTTCCATGGCCACCATATACAAATCTGAAAGTATCGATCTAGATACAAATGATGACCATACCAAATGGTAGCAAACATATATCCCTGAAACGTATCCCAAGCTTTAGTCATTACCGAGTGTGAGACTTGAGGCTACGTTTTACCTTTTTTAGCAAATCTAACTTGGAATACTAACACTGCCTTCCAAACAATAATGCAATTCCGGCATTCATTCATACAAGTTGTTCAGGATATGAAATAACCGAAGGCAATACTTCTACTGCATCCCTTTTGGAATGTCCCTTAGTATTAGTAGTAACAAACCAAAGGCAATACTTCTTCTGCATCCTTTTGGAATCGCCTTTAGTATTAGTAGTAAGTAGCCCTTGCGCTTTAGAGGATTTCATCTTCGATTTCCATCATCTTCGAGATATCCCTAATTCGAATGTTTATGCCGATTCGAAGTGGTTTACGGATAACTCATGCTTATCAGATCTCGGTCTTTCTGAACCAACAATCTACAGTTTCAAAACTGGCTAAGGTTTGACAGTCGGTTATCTAACTATCAAATAAGCAAGCAGCTAAATCAAATAATTAATTTCATATGGAAACCAAGCATGGTTAAGCACATAAACACCCACTAAGCCTCTTTAATTAATTCTTTCATTAATCAAAACCACTTTTGTAAATATGTGTATTAAAATACTTTTTACTGAAGATATATTCACAAATCTTCTCTATTCTTTATTAATACTTGAAAAATATTCATATACTTATCTCACAAGTATAAGTATATTCACAAAATTTTATGAAAGATTTCTTTTTTGATAAACATACCTAATCGGGTTAAACAAATGTTATTTAAAAACATTGATAACAATAAACTCAAAATACTTTTAGTTAAGCAAATGGATCATATAGAAATTAGTTCAAATATACTTACCATCACTTTCTGATTTCAAACATGTACTATCTTCGATTAACAATGTAGTCGGATAAGTTAGCATATTATTATTGCCTCAATGTACATTCTTAAACTTTCACAGATAGAGACGAGTTTTCCTATGTCAAGTATGAAAAGAACGTTTTCCATACCACTATAAATTATTTAGATCTTTTTTAGAAATCAAATCTCCTATACTTGCCACATTTCGAATATTTCGACTTACTCTATTCCTTTACCAGAAACGAAGCCAAGTAAGTTAGGGCACTAGTTGCTCCAGGCCTTACCTTAGTTAAAACACTTCGATTCTAGATCTCACAAATAGAGGATCAATCCACTCATCGGCTTTTAGTGCCAAGTATAGGACTACTAAATTTCCATAAACAACCGAACGTATACGGAAATAATACTTCATATACTTAACATCAATATTAAATTTCAAACTTAAATTATCCTTAGGTTAACAATGACGCCATTCAAATTGGGGTATTATTAACTCTCAAACCTTGAATTGATAACACTCTTATCTTTCTGGGTAGTTGGAAGTTTACCTACCTCGAAGCTTAATGTCAAGTATAAAATTTCGTAAATTTCGTATACTATTTGTAATGAACAAAATATTGTAAAACAAAACTCCTTTTCCTCTTAAGAACATATAGAACAATAATGAAAAAAAATGTAGTCATAAAATCATTTGTAAATATACTTTTCTAAAAAAGAGATTTTGATTTTAAAAAGAAATAAAGAATTTCTTTTATAAATCTCTTAATTAAAATATCTCAATATTTAAAAATATATTTTAAATCTCATAACTACTTTCTAAAGCAATTCTATATTATAATGGAAAACTTAACCAAAAAGTTAAAGAAAATAGTTAAGTTTTTAAACACTTTTCCAAATTACATTTTCAACCTAAATGTCTTCAAAAATTATTATTTAAGGAAATAACCCTTTTCAAATTTCTCGAAAAAAGGACTCGGAAATTTTACCTTAGCACAAACTACAAGTACTATGACTATTCATCAAGTCATACCATCATGTATATTCAATAGGCCAGGCTACCAAGCTTTCGGCGCACAAGCCATTTGCAGAATAAATAAATATATAGAAAGTAAATTCTACATTCGCGAGGGGTATGGCTGGATCCCTCCATAATTCTTCCGAAGTGTATTCGTCGCGGCCTTTCCGTTATGAATCACATCAACAATTTTTTATAGTCCCCTGTCTAAACCTATGTGCCATCATAAGTCCCTTGTAAATATGCCTGCTATATGCCTCCGCTAATCGAGCAGGAATACATCTCCAAACCAACTGCATCCAAATATATATATATATATATATATATATGTATGTATATATATAGACATACACACATCACATATAACACTATTTATAACAACAGCAATACCAAAAATAAAAATATGCCTTCAAAATGAGATCCTCACTTTCAACTCGCAACCGAACTCTTCCAAATCAACACTACTCCTTGCAAATAACAACCAATAACCAAAACACTACAAAACAACTTGCATAGGCTAGCACAAGACCCTAGGAACACCGTAGGAATGCTTAACCCGAGGTGAAAATCTAAAGGAGGAGCTAAGGTTGATTACTTTGTGGAACTAGTGGCTTTGAAATGGAAGTGAAAGCATATGCCAAGGTTTGGGGCTGATTTGAGTAAATATTTGATTGTGGTTTCACTTTGATTTTAGAGATGGAAGGTATGAAGAAGAATGGAGTAAAGAAGAGTGGAAGTGAAAAACACAAAAACGAGATAATGAAGCTCTCTTTTGTAAACAACACAAAATGGCAAATGACCAAGGCTACCCCTCCCCAAATGTCGCAACACTCACACCACCACCCTAAATGTCGCAACACTCACACCACCACCCCATGATCCAAGTACATGAAGCCAAATCCCTTGAAAGACAATGTGCTTAAGTACAATATAATATTTAAACAGAAAAAACATTAGTCATGTCACTTAATTGTTTCTTTAAAGACGTTCTGGAAACCTTTTGTTACATTTACTTTTACAATTTATTTTTGCACTATTTGGACATGTTACTATTTGCGTAAGAAATTGATATAAATGTGCACATAAGTGTACAACAACGTTGCGCCTGTTAATTCTTAAGATGATGTTTTGATGACAACAACCTTAGAATAAGATTATAAAATATAAATACTAATATTATAGTTTAGATATATATATATATATATATGTATATGTATATGTAGGATTTAACCATGTAGATACCAATAATGAAGACTGTACAATATAGGGATTCAAGACATCAAGATTGAAGACTCATGAGTATCAAGATTATCAAGGGTTCAAGGTTTCAATAATAAGTAACTTAATTAGGAATTTTGTTAAAACTCCTAGAAAAGCACTGGCATCTTAAAATCCAATTTATTCGTGGAATGGAATCTACTTCGAGCCTGTTAAAGGGATGGAACCTTAAGTAGGATGGAACCTATGAAAAATCTAGTGGAACATTGTTTTGTATCCACTAAGTTTTATTCAAATATTTTTTACAAAATTATATATTGTTTTCAAAATGATTTCAAAACCTTCCTTTTAAAAGAATCAAAAACATCTATCCTGATTTTAAATATTTTAGCCTCAAAATAATCTTTATTTTCAAAATAAAATTATGCTTGGTTTTAAACTATATTTTAATAATAATATATTTAACTTTTAATATTTTTACTTAGATTTAAATATAGTAAAATTTTATATACATCAAAATATTGTTCTCTATATTTACTTATGTATTTTAACTATAGTTAAGTATATTTATAAAGTTTAAAAGAGTTTTAATACAAGATAGAAGTTATTTTCAAAGAAAAGCAAATTACCAAAAATACCTTAGGCATGTCGACATCCTCAAGTACCCCATGTCGACATAGTAGCAGTTTATTTCAAAATTTTGAATTTCAAAGGAAGTGTCTATTCATCATATCCTTTCACGAATGGACATGGCTGTTGTTCTACTATAAATAGGAGCAGTTTTGAACGAATTTGTATTCATATTTTCTTTGATTTCACTCCTCTTCTTCTTCTACATTTCTTTATACACATTTTTACCATTACTCTGCCGAAATCAACATTGAGTCTAACTAAATCATTTCTGTTTTGATTCTCTATCACTATCTCAACAATATCTCAGTGCTATTCAGAGTTGTAGGCTTCTTTGTAATAAACTAAGCGAGAAAAGGTGTGATTGTAGCCTTGGAAATCAATTGGGTGAACTTGTTGTCCGTGAAGTCAAGTATCTCTACCCAGCGGATTGTGAATCTGGAGTGGTGTACCTCGTGGCCTTGAAATCTAGGGTGTAATTGTACAATTGCTTTTGAAAGGAAATCCGTACTTGTGTGCGGGACTGGATGTAGGGTAACTCCGAACTAGTATAAAATCCGGTGTGTTCTTTCCTTTATTGCTTTTACTTTATTTCTGCATTTGAGTTTGATTATGTGATCATATCTGTGTCTGAATATTGCATTAATTTGTGTTCAAATTAAAAAAACTCAAGAAGGTTTAGTAATTCCTTTAAACACTATTCACCCCCCCCTCTAGTGTTAATCCTAGCCTTAAGATCCGTATTCCGCATTTCTCACAGTGCCAACTTCCTTTTGATAAAAAGTCGAAAATCCAAAAAACGAGTTTCAATCACAGCAATTTTTTCATCAAACTATTTATTTAAGTAAACAAATTTTTAAAAGGAGTTCAACATCATTGGTTATTAATTAAAACAAGTTTATCTGATTATTAAAAACCATTAATCGAATATTTAAAATTTAAAATATACACACATCAAAGCGATAAAATTCTGGGTTGTTATAAACTATTATCGTTAACTAGTTTCTGTTAATTACTTTTTATTTCCTTAATTATATATATTTATTTCAGATTCTAATTATTCAAACATTAATAACTTTTTCATTAGAACTCCGATAAAAAAATATTATATATGAAATTTGATCAGACAATCACCACAAATCCAATGGTGCAGCTTTTGTAGCCAAATTCTGATGTTTGTGAGAGTTTTACTTTTCGTTGTTATTATTTATTAATTAATTTCTTTTTAATTAATTATTGTTATAAATTAGGGAGTGTTACATCCTCTTCCCTTAAAGAATTACATTCCCAAAATTCCTTAAGGGCGGAATGACATAATATAACATACAACCATTCTAAACTATTCAACCAATTAGTTAGTGTACAATTAATTTTACAACCAATCGTTTACAAGCGCAAGATGTATCACGACATATATGATATGCATATTGAGTAATTCTAAATCGATGCCTCCTATATGAATGCATATTTTAAAACAATTTTGAAAATATGATGCAGACGGCCTATATATATACTACTAGTTCTATCTGTATGCAAATTTTGAAAATTAAAACTTTTTTCTTCGCATCAAAAATTTTCTACACTTTTACGAATACAAGTATAGCTAACCAATTTTGCATCCAATCTCTACCATTTAGAACCTAGCATACCATTGCTAACATCCAAATTTTGAAAAATCTGGTTTTCTAAACCTATACTCTTATGTTGGAGAAAGGGTTTATATGGAGAATTTCATATTTTCATCATTCTCTTGTGTACTATATTCCACTGTACCTTGAAATCTTCTCTTTTGCCCCTCAATTCTTTTTTAACTTTCCAAGTGCAGTCCATATAAGAAAATTTACTTTTAAATTTTTAAAGGAAAGTTATTTTAAAACAAGTTTAGTTCGCCTATTGATAAAGTATGGAAAAAAAATCTCATAGCTAAAACAACCTTTTTCCCTTATCACTAACTACCTTTTACTCTTACTATCGCTTTTGCTGTATAGTAAAATTCATAATTGTTAACCGTCAACCTTTTCCCTATGCTAAATATGTAACATCTCAAAATCAGAATTTTTCCTTTTTCCTGTTCTAAACCTTTTTGAATTAAAATTTTGAAATAGTTGGAAAATCTTCAAAGATTAATTTTTTTCCAAAGTTTTTCACGAAAGCATTTTATTTTCAAAACCAAAAAATTTTGAAGAAAAATTCTCAAAAGTATATTAGTTTTTTTCTTTCAAAACAATTCATGCCAAGTTCTATGCAGTAGGGGTTTAGCCAATAGTTTAACGTCCGCAATGAACTCTATTATATTACACGGTAAATTTCAATTTCAAGAACTTTTTCATTATTTTAAAATAAAAACTAACACACAAGTTCATTTAAATTTTTTGGCTTTTAAGGTATAGGGATAGGTGAACTGTGGTATTGGAACAACCTTTCACCGTCCTTCGCTCGCAAAAATTTATCCCCAAACATTTTTTTTTTACTTTTTAGGATTTAAGTTTAATTTTCTTTTAGTAGCTAATTTAATAAATTCTGTAATTTATTTTGTAAACTCCAGCCTTTTATTCATTTATTTTGCGTTGGTTAAGCCTCCACATGAAATTTCCTTACTTTCAGAGTTTTCACATTATTATAGCAGTTCATCTAGAAAACCAATTTTCAAAAGGAACATTTCGCATGATATCGTACACGTTTTTTACAACAGAAACGACTGATGCCTAAAACTCAAATCTAAAAGAAACAATTGTTAGAAGCTGCCCTTCAAGATCAAATATCATCAATGATGTTGTGGCCATATCTTGTTAAAATTTAATAGATCTTTCTAACGTATCGTTATACCATAACCCACATATCTTGATCTACCTTTCTAGCTTCTAGTAGTACATAAGGTCCACTCATTATTTTAACTGTTACCACTAATTATAGACCGAACTATGCATTTGTTCATTGTAGTGTGCCAAGAAATACAAACTATGCATATTTAGAATAACTCATGGCAAATTAGCTTGGTGGAATAACTTTTCCACCATCTATCCTGCCTTCCTCAACCGTAAGTCTACCAACACCTCTTTGTTTGTTTGTCATCTTATTACCCTCTGTTACTATATTCTTTTATTTCAGATCTCTTGATAGATTCTCAAATTTTGTGTGTTTACTTTCTTTATCCTTGATCTTTCTTGCGAGCTTACTATAGAACTAGCAAAATTATACTTTGATATCATTCAACATTCCTTTATGCGTGCATAAATGTCTAATAAACATTCCTAGGTTCTCACCAATATTCATATCACTCAATGGGGATTTTTTATTGCTACTCTATGAGCAATCATCGCTATTTTCTTTATAGCCTTATCTTTTATCCCGTCTTACCTAGGTAGTCATCCCTATCTACTCTATATTAAAATTTTGGTTCGGTTTTTTGCTACTTTTTTTTTTCAAAAATTAAAACAAATCATGCCATATTATATGCCGTCGGGGTTTAGCCAATAGTTTAACGTACGTAATGGAATCTATTCTATTACATAGTAAATGTCAATTTAATTTTTTTTTTCATTATTTTAAAATAACAACCAACACACACGTGCATTTATAAATTTTGGTTTTTAAGGTGTTGGGGTAATGATCCGTGGTATCGCAACAACCATTCCCTGTAATTCATTTGCCAAAATTTATTTCCCAAACCTTCATTAATTTTTAGGATTAATTTTACTTTTCTTTTAGTAGCTAATTTAATATCCTTAATTTATTTTATAAACTTCCAGCCTTTTATTCATTTATTTTGCATTAGTTAAGTGACTATATGAGATTTACTTACATAGTGTTCCAATTAATATAATAGCCCATCCAGAAAATCAATTTTCAAAAGGAACATTTCTCATGATATCGTACACGTTTTATACAATTGAAAAAACTAATGCTTACAACCAAGATCTAGTGGAAATAATTTTTGAAAACTAGCCTTCAACACCACTATCATCAACGATATTGTAGCCATATCTTACTAAAATTAAATGGACCTTTCTAACGTGCTATTATACTATAACCCACACATCTTGATCCACCTTTCTAGCTTCTAGTATGCAAGATACACTCATTACTTTTAACTACCGCCACCAATTATTGGTCGAACTGTGCATTTTCACACTGTAGTGGGCTAATGAGTATAAACTGTGCACCTTTAGAATAACTCATTAGTAAATTGGCTTGGCGGAATAACTCTTTCACCATCCATCTTGCCATTTTTAACCTTGAGTCTTCCAATGTCCCCTATATGTGTATGTCATGTTATTACCCTCTGTTACTATCTTCTCTTAATCCAAATCTTTTGATAGTATTCTCAAATTTTTTGTATTTACTTTCTTTATCTTTGACGTTTCTTGCGAACTTACTCTAGAATTCGCATAAGTACCTTTGATACCATTCATCAGTCCTTTGTGGGTTCTTCTTTTGGCTAGCATACATGTTTAATAAAGATTCCAAGGTTCTTATTAATATGCCTTACACTCTATGAGGATTCCTTATTTCTACTTCATGAGTAGCCACTACTATTTTCTTCATTGTCTTATCATTTATCCCGTCTTATCTAGGCAGTTATCCCTATCCACACCATATTAAAATTTCGGTTCATTTTTTTGCCACTTTTCTTTCAAAAATTAAACTTTAAAATTTTGAAGCATCAAATCCAGAAATTTTATCTTTGAAAGTGTAAAATTAGAATTTTTTTGTTAATTCAAAAAAAATTTGTCTTAACTTTTAAAGCTGCAATTAAATGTTTAAAAATTTTTGTCAGTTTTCTTCAAAGCAACTTCTTCTTTTAAGCTCTTCTTTAACAACAAGGATTTTTAAAATTGAAAATTTTAACTCAAATCATTTATTAATTTTTTATTTTAAAAACTCAATTCATATACCAAACCTTTTCTTTATAAATGCACATTATAGTGTTTCCAAAACATCTTTTTACAATTTTAAACAATAAAAAGTGGAGTAGACCAAAACACTTCCGTCTAATTCCTTTCCTATTACCCATTCTATATCTGCTTCCAACCTTTAGCGGAGTCTCTAATATCATGTAAGAGGATCTCTTTAAGGGATACATGCAATCAATGCGCACCACCATGGAAGATACTCATTTTTCTTAGTTTAGCCTCTAATTTCCTATGTTGCGTCTAATTAGATTTCCGATATTATTTTTAATATGATCTCCTAACCTTATTTCAAATTACTAACATTGTTTTATATAAATTTATAATATTCTTCCTATTTATTTTTTATAATATTAATATTATTCAACTTTCCTTTACCCAAACTGCTTTTTTTAAGTTGCTGCTCTTTATTCCACTTTTCTCTCTATTTATTGTCTTCTTACCGAACCATTGTAGTGCGTACGTCTACTGCTTTTATTTTTGTGATCTAGTTTTCTTTTCCATACTATTTACCCCATTTTAAACTTATACAACTCCTTATTGTCCATCCATAAAAAGAGTTTTACAATGCAAAATATTTTTCATCTCAGAGAAATCAACGAGCTATATACGCTCTTCTAATATTTTTTCAAAAGACTTATGTAATGGCCCACAAATTTATCAGTTTGATAAATTGTATTATTTTTACAATATTCAAATATAAACTTTTCAAAACCTAAATTATGATGTTTTGAACAATAATGATTGTAATTTTTTTTTGAATAAGTATTTAGAAAAGTATAAACTTCGAAGGAATATCGATAAAATGGTCGAAAATCATTTTATCAATAAACAGTTATATAATTATCAGAAGCCGTGCATGGAGATGGATACATATACTTATTTATCCATTTAAAGAAGAATATGAAATAAAGTCATTTATTTTATTTTTGAAAAATATACAACATCACATGAGCGAGGACAACATGCAAAAGTACGAAGTGGCGAAGAAGAACGTAAAGAAAGCGATGAGTGAAGCAAGGGGTCGGGCGTATGAAGATCTATATCAAAAGCAAAGTACAAAGGAGGGTGAAAAAACGTCTATAGGATAGCTAAGCTCTGTGAGAGCAAGACAAGAGACTTCAATCAAGTTAAATGCATCAAGGATGACAATAATATGCTTTTGGTAAGATGATGAGTTAAAAATAGATAGAGAGATTATTTCGACAAGATATTCAATAAAGAAGGTGATAACACTATGATCAAGCTGGACGACTCTTTTGATGACACCGGTAGACATTTTGTTCGGAGAATTCAAGGGTCCGAGGTAAAGGAGGCGCTAAAACGATGAAAGCGTGTAAGGCATTGGGGCCCGATGACATCCCCATTGAGGTGATGCCTTGAAGATACAGGGATAGCCTGGCTAACTAAGTTGTTCAATAATATTTTCAAATCAAACAAGATGCCAGATGAGTGAAAGAGATGCATATTAGTTTCAATTTTTGAGAATAAAGGAGATACTCAAAGTTGCAAAAATTACAGAGAAATTAAGCTTATGAGTCATACATTGAAGCTTTGGGAGAGAATCATTGAACATTGATTAAGAAGGATGATAAGTGTTTCATAAGACCAATTTGGTTTCATGCCTGAAGGTCGACCACAAAGGCAATTTTCTTGATAAGACAACTTATGGAGAGGCTTAGGGAGCAAAAAAAGGATCTACACATGGTACTTATCGATTTGGAGAAAATTTATGACAAAGTATAGAGAAAGGTTATGTGGTGGGCTCTAAAAAAAGATTCCCAACTAAGTACATTACCCTTATCAAAGATATGTGCGATGATGTTGTGACTAGTGTCAGAGCATGCGAGGGTGAAACCAATAACTTTTCCATTAACATAGGATTACATCAAAGATTAGCTTTAAGTCTCTAAATTTTTTCCCTAGTGATAGATGTGGTTACGAAGGGTATACAAGGTGAGGTTCCTTGGTGTATGCTCTTTGCTGATGATGTTGGGGTAATTGACAAAAGTATGATTGAGGTTGATAGACAACTGGAGCCGTGGAGGTAGACTTTAGAATCAAGGGGTTTTAGGCTTAGTAGAACTAAAAAAGAATATATGAAGTGAGAGTTCAGCGGCGTCAGGTTAGAGGATGGAGCTGTAACTATGGCCGGACATGTAGTGCCCAAGAAGGAATTCTTTCAATATTCAGGATCAGTGTTGCAGTATGATGGTGAGATTGATGAAGATGTTAGTTTTAGAATTCGAGCGGGATGGATGAAATGGTGACAAGCGTTTGGTGTTCGCTATGGCAGGAAAGTCCTACAGAAGCTTAAAGGAAAGTTCTACAGAACGGTAATCAGGCCTGCGATATTGTATGGTGCAGAATGTTGGCCTATTAAAAGCCAACACATTCAAAAAATAAGTGTAGCAGAGATGCATATGCTGCGATGAAGCTGCGGTCATACAAGAGGAGACCGAATTAGAAATGATGATGTACGTGATAAACTCAGAGTAACACCAATTGAGGAGAAACTAGTCCAACGTCGCTTAAGATGGTTTGGACATCACCAACGGAGGCCTCCCAAGGCACCCGTACACGTTGGAATTATAGAATGCGTCGAATGCTCAAAGAGAGGTAGAGATCGATCAAGGTTGACATGGAAGGAAGCAGTAAAAAAGGACATGAAGGATTGGAATATATCTAAAGAGTCGGTGTCAGACAGAACCGTGTGGAAGTTAGCTATCCACGTACTAGAACCATGAGTTAGGAGTTTTTTTGCTTAAGGTTGGTTTAAGGGTGGTGTTATAAGTTTTAGATTATAGGACTAGTGAATCGGACCGCGGTTTTGGTCTTCGGTCAATATTACTATTACTACCATTATTACAATTATTATTATTATTATTATTATCATCGTGTTTTTTAACCTTTATTTTTATTTTACTTAGTTATATTATTATTATTATTTGTTTATTTATTTGACTTTATTTTATTATTATTATCATGGTTGCTATTATCGTCGTCGTTGTTGTTATTATTATGATTTTTAGATTGATTTTGCCATTTAGTTTTGGGTTTCATCTCTTGCCGACCCCAACTTGTTTGGGATTAATGGCTTAGTTGTTGTTGTTGTAAATTATATCTGTGACATCGTCAATAATGTTATTATATTTAGTATTAATTCATGAGTTTAAATTTAAATTTTAATGATTTAATAATTATTTAGTTATTCAAGTAATTGCTTTAATAATTCATTTTAATTAGTTATATAGTGATGATAAATCATTTGTAATAGTTTTATAAAGATATATATTTAATTTGAAATCATAAGGAAAATTGATATCGCTTTATCGATATAATAACACCTTTTGTGAATAGTACTTAATATGGATTTTTATAGTTTTATAATTCAAATGAGATCATTTTAATTAATTAATAATGTAAGGAATTAGTTGTCATATTTGTTACAAATATATATATGTTAACTAAGAAGTAAAAATATGACCGAAGATCGAAATTGGAATTCATAATGATTTAACGAATAGAAGTTGCTTTAAGTCGTTGTAACCTTATAAGAGAAATATGCACACATGTATACATACATAGCATGTCATACATGCACATACACATACAAATAAATATACATACATATATATAATTGAAACAAATATCATGATATTTCTCTTGTACTTCACCCATAAATATCCTTGAAGTAAATGCACATGCCATGAAGTGAAGTGAGGTGATGGAGACACATGGAACGGGGGATCAACATGAAAAATGATAGGAAGGGAGGGGAGTAGGTTGGCACATGGTGTAGGAGATGTAACGGAAGATATTTTCCAAGTTTTTTCCTATATATACACCTCCATACCCTCTCATTTCCTCATATTGTGTACTTTTTCATCTTCTTCATTCTAAGCTATTTTTATGGCTTCCAAGTCATGACAAAGTTATATCAAAATATCTCCATAAGGAAAAAAAGATATATACAAATACATATAAGGTCTAATCACCTCAAAACACTAGCCAATTACCTCCTCCACCCTTTTACTACTCACGGCCACCCTCTATCACCACCCAAGGTCGAGTACCATCACTCCAAAAGTCAAGGCCGAGAGCATCGAAGAAGAAGGAGCAAGTTCAAAAAGCTCCGGAGCAAGGAAAAAAGGATGAACTATTGTCGGTTCGATTTTAGAAAGCTACAGGAAAAGTATGGTGAAGCGGATATAAATCATGAGTACTCGAGTTTAGATTTAATTATTTAAAACTTAAAATGATGGTACGCATGTTTAATTAGTTAATTCATATGCTTGATTGAAAATTGGTTGATTATATGGTTGATAACTTGGCTGAGACAAATTATGAGAAATCATTATAAGAAATGGTTAAGTGGTTAACCATGGTTAATTTAAGGAAAATAAATCCATATAAATATGTACATGGAGTTTATTGAGCCTCTTAATGGTTTAAAAATATAAAAAGGTTGAAAATGAATATTATAACAATATAATATTATGAAATAATTTAAAAGCGAATATGAGATTTAATATGGAAAATATTAGTTAAAATGGTTTATAAACATTTTATAAACATTAAAACCCGATTTGATGAATTTTGACAAGTTATGAAAATTAAGTCAAAAATAAGCGCGTCGCGTAATGGTAGTCGTGGCTTTGCATCGTAAAAATTTAAATCCATTAATACGTTGGAATCGGAGTCAAAATTCATTGAAATAAGAAGTTTCAGAACCCTTATAATCAAAGTTTAAAAAAATAAAATGATCGAGATTTCATTTAGTAGATTTTAAAATATGAGAAAATCACGTTTTCAAAATAGTCGCGTTTTAGCAATTTGAAAACCAAAGCGATAAATTCTTTAAAATTGATATTTTTAATTCTTTAAAAATATGGAATAAAATCTATAAATATTTTAAAATGTTTTAAAAGAGATTTTAGTTATAAAAATGGATTTCTAAATGATCAAAAAGTTATTTTGATCAAATAAGCCTTAAAAGCACTATCCACAGCACTATTTGCAGCACTTTTTATAGCACTTTTAATAACTTTTGAAATATGGCTTTAAGCTTAAGTGTTTGTTTTCGAATCTTTTATAAATATTTTTGAATATATAAATAAGTGTTGTAAAGATGATTTGGAGTTTTAATAATTATTCTAAAAGAGTTTAAATAAATGATTTAAGGAAAAGCTGTTATCATTAAGTGATTTTGTCTTGACTCTAAAACCGATGAGTAGACTGGATTTTCAATTCATGAGATCAGGATGTGGCGTGCTTAAACTAAGGAGATGTTCAAGAGTAACCAGCGCCCTAGCTCACCTGGCCTCTTTTCTGGACGAAGAATAGATAAGGTCAAAATGTTAACAAATGTGGCAAGTATAAAAAATTAATTTCTACAGATTTAATACTACTTGGATTGTATAGAAATAATCTTCTTATACTTGGTATTAAATTCCAAGGAGGGAAGCCATAATATCTTTGTGAAATTAAAAGGTGATTTCACCGTTATGTAACGAATAGTAAAGGTTGAATATAGAAATTGATATCGAGTAGAATTGGTGTAATTTCTATGGATCATTTTTGGTCAATACTAATTGGTTTGAGTTTATAGAAAACGATATCTTAAATAACATTTTTTTGACCCGTTTAAAAGTTATGATTTGAAATTAATAAACCTTTGTTAAGATTTGAATAAATGATTTGGAAATGTTTCTCTTAAGTAAAAGGTAAAATGATTTGGAAATTATTCCAAGATTAAAAGGTTTTAATTAACCAGAAAATTTGATAAATGAAGCTTATTGATTCCATACAATTTTGAGAAGACAAATGGAATAGTTGAAAAGAATATATCTATGAAAGATAATTGAATGAATGGAATGATTAATTAATTGATGATGTTTGATAATCACCTACATACTTGACACCTTTTTATCAATGATTGTCTTGGAGAAATAGGAGTTGGATTTGGGTGATTCATATTCGAAAACGTTTCGAATCAGTGTATACGTTCAGAAGTGAAGACATGCTGAAGATATCGATTTTGAAGATGGCGATCTTCACAATGAAGGCTGCTTGCCACTAACCTCGCGATTTCATATTATATATACATGGTGGCAATAGTTCTCTATTATGACAATCTTCGATGCAAGGACTTCTCGCTACTAATCCTAGGGTAATTCTCTACAGGATGTAACAAGAGTGACCTTCAGTTTGTCCTATCACTGGAAAACTTATATGGATGAGTGTCTGACATTGCATTTATAAAAAAACATACATCAATCTCCACAAATGCACATCTGTTTGGTAGTGTAGGAGGTAACTCGTTTATACTTAACACCCTTCTCTAAGACGTACGAGCTCAGAGGTTGTACATTTGTGGAAATCAATAGTGTATTGTTAGAATTAGCAATGTGACATTCAAAGGGAAACCTGTTATGAGAAAGGAAAAGCATGACTTTCTGAAAATCAAAGCATGACTTTGTAACAAGTATGAGCGTAGCCTCTCAAGCCTCACATCTCGATAATGATACGGGTAATTATGTGTTCTTTAGGACATATATTTTGGGATATCGATTATTGCAAATATAGAAAGAAAAAGGCATCTGTTGCCTAGAGGCCAGTAGTGTCTGGACCCTCGATATTTTATGATATAGTGGTGTATGATTCCTTGTACGAAATGCCACTGGATATGTAGTAGTGTAGTAATATGAGATGTACAGTGGTGTATGAGTCCCTGTACGAAAAGCCACCGAGTACTATGATTGATATACGTGGAAAATCAACAAAGGAAGGAAAATGCCACTAGATCCTTATCATGCTGAAAATCCAATCCCAATACGAGATTTACTGTATAGGTTATATTCCCAAAATAGCAATAGTGCCTTGAAAGCATTCAGCTACCCTTGCTGGAATTCAATAATGTAACAATTTCGGCTATGTTTATACATATATTTACTTGGAAAGGATTTTCATAACAATGTCAATAGAAACCCTAGTCAATAGCTAGATATGGATATGGGGGCATGGAATACGTATGGTGAGCTATAATATCAAAGAGTTTAAGTATTAAGTATTTTGGTTATCATAAGGTAAAAAACTGTCCAAATTTATATGTGCTATGGTCTTATGAGATACTCTTCTTTTTCAAAAAAGGGTTTTGTTCGACAACAAAGTCGATCTATGGCACCATCATATATATTTATAAATCCTGACTCACGCTGGTTTATCAAGCCTGATCTGAGTATTAAAAATACTTGGGTCAAATCGAAGTAGTTTTAGATTTAGCCGAGAACACTTAGAGTTTCTGGAGGAGAACTGGAGATCTTCATCAATGCTTGAACGTATTCTATTTTCTGCTATATTTTGACTATTGTTTTTTGCATTTGTAAGGATAGGGATTTAAAACAATTCAGGCTGAGCTTAGGTTAGACACTGATATGTATTTTAAATTTTTCTGCTGTAAAATATTTTGTGATTAATAATATATGTTATTCCATTCATGTGAGATTCTGTTCTATCCTTATTTTCTTTTTCCCCTAACAATCGGTTTTTTCGGCACTTGAATTTACGGCACGTGAATACCAGTGATGTATTAATGTCCATTTTCGAGGGTCGAAAATCCCATTCATTACAAATTAATTTTTTGTTAAACTAATTTTCTGAAATTTTTGAATTAACCAAAATTTGATTTCTACTAAAAAATTATTCAAAATAAATTTAAATAATCTATTTTCCCCAAAAAAGTAATATTTACTTACTTTCTAAAAATAGGGTTTCTTCATCCTTCAAATAACTCCTTTGAAAATCATTTCAAATATATTATTTATAGATTTATTTTCAGCTTTTATATTAACATCATTTCTACTTTATTAAGTTCTTTCTTATGAGGTCGGACTCAGAGTGGATTTTAATTTGTCCCTTCTTCTAGACTTTTCTTCTTTCAAATTACTTATTGACTTATCTTCTTCCAAAATATAAAAATCCAACTATTATCTTGGAATGGTTACTACACACCTTCCTTCGGAAACTTATGTAATTCTTGCTTTTAGATACCTACAATACATAGACTCTTGCTTTTACCTTATCTAGACTTATTGTACATCATCAATCATAATCCTATAGGGATCTACAACCATTAGGCTATTAGGCGCTCAATTAGAGATTCACATACTATCCACCTTCAGGGACATTCCATATGCTGCACTCATACTCTTCTTAAGTCAAAGCCTTTCCTTGCGACCTATTTTCCATAAGGTAATCGAGTAGATGTACATCATCAACTTCATTCATTGTTTTGACATAATCGACTTATCCATCTTTTAGTGTATGGTTGCAACTACTCTATAGTTGGAATTTCTTTGATTTGGCATTCCCTTAACAAAAAAATTAATAAACAATTGTGGTGCATGACCCAAACAAGACCTATACTAGTGGGAGGTGTAGACTGTTTAGGTATAACCCTCGTCTCTCCCGTTGATCATTCAGAACCGATGATCTATGTACAGCTCCTACTCCCTAATGTGGTCCCAACATACTTAAATAGTGCCGATCTGTGCTTACCGTCCCATTTAAATTGCCTAATGCAATCAATGCAACACCCCTTCTGATATATTAAAGCAGACCTACTACGGTATTCCCTATCCTATACGCGAGCATATATAATTCCACAGGTCCTACAGTTTGATATGTTCCACATCAATATAATGTATACACAACTGCTGGTAGCTTCTTGTGGTGGGAAAACTTCCGTTTTGTTACACTATTGACCTCGCATTCCAACACATTCTAATGACTATGTCATTCTTATCCATTTAAATTATCTACTAACTTTAATAATTCACACCCGTCAGAAATGCATAGCTCGGCTACATGCGCGTACGTGTGTATTCATTCATACTTGTTTGATTATTATGCCTCTATCGTTCACTGTTAATAACATTTTTTACTACATTCGTTTACATCTTATTTAATCTAGGGTCATTTACCGCTTTCATTTAAAAGATCTAAATATCATTTTATATTTACTTCCCTTTTCTTCATATTAAATTTTCTATCTCTATTTTTTTAACCTTTATTTCCCTCCCTTGTTTAGAGGACTTCCTATACACTTTTATTTTAAGTTATTACTTGCATGTCTTTTCATCATTCTTTTTTCAATTTCTGTCCTACTTATATTAAACGTATATTAATTCTTCCCTTAGACCATTATCATTATCACATTTATAATTCTTCAATTAATCCTTAGGGATTTCTACATTTTAATGCATTGAAATTATGTCTCTTCCAAATAGAAACGTTAAAAATATAAATTTCTATATATTATCCAAAAGGGGGATTAGTGTTAGGTTTAGGATTACGAGGAATTATCGTTTTAATATTTATTCAAAATAGATAGTGCAACTAATGTAAATATCCATATTTTATACATCTCTTTCTTTTAGATATATCCCTTGTTATTTCAAACGATACACTTTTGTTATAAATCCGAACTTGGTAATCCATATAAATTCACACAGCAACATCCTATGTTTTCATGAATTAAAATACTACTTAAATCTCCATTATCTATTGTGATAACTTAATTCACCTTTTTACTTGCCTATCACATAATTTATTAGTTTTAGGTACTACTACCACCCAAATCCTAAATTCAGGGACTATTACCATCCAATATTTACCAGATTCACATATATACAAATATATAATTAAAGTTATTAATCGCAGAATATGTAAGCAGGGTTTGTGAATTCGTTTTATTTTTGTAAAATTTTAGCCTACAACTCTAATTTACATTTTAGGCATACATGAATAGATTTGGAACGATATAAATCCAATATTATATAAAAATATATAATTTCTCACTCGTTCTTTTATCTTTTCAAATCTCCAGATCAAATCCCTATTATTTAATTTGACTCCCTTTTATCCGTATTTGAATACATACATCGTAAACATACATTTGCATATCAGAAATCTTGATCAAAGGAGAGATTTGGATTTAAATCGTATATTCGAATTTATATTTTACCTTGGCTTGATGGTTTGATTCGACCATATTCTTCTGCTTAATCATCCTCTACTATTCTCCATTAATATATAAGTGCTATAACTATTTTTAAGAATTAAGAATTTTATGGAGGTGAGAAGATGGAAGAGCTTCGTCGTCGCTTCGAAAATATAAGAAGCAAGGTAAGGAGTAAGGTCCATATTTATAGGGGTTCAAATAAGCATCAACCGTTGGATTAAATTATTTTAAATCCGTGTCGTTCGTCCATGTCATAGTTCTCCAATTGATAGCTTGACCTGTCTACATCCACCCCCTACCAACGCGATTTAAGGGTTGGCCAGTCATACATATTACTGGTAATTAATTTGCCGTGTTAAGTTTTGTTAATTCGTTTCCTTCTGCGTCTTGACCGAGATAACTTTTCTTAAATCCTATGCAGCTGTTAACGTTAATTAATTATGTTAATTAAATTTTATTTTCTTAGTTACATATATATTTATTTTCGATTCGAATTATTCAAACGTTAATAACTTTTTCGTTAGAACTCCGATAGGAAAACATCATATATGAAAATTAATCAGAAAATCATCACAAACCCAATGGTGAAGGTTTCGTAGCCAAATTCTGACTTTATGAAAATTTTATTTTTCAATGTTACTATTTATTAATTAATTTCTTTTCAATTTTATTGTTAAAAATTAAGGGGCGTTGCGTTCTCCCTTCCAAAAGAATTTCGTGCTCGAAATTCCTTAAGGATAGAATCACATAACATAACACGTAACCATTCTAAACTATTCAACGATTAGTGTACAGCCATTTTTGCAACCAATCGTTCACTAGTGCATGGTGTATCACGACATATATGATATGCATGCCGAGGAATTCTAAATCGGCGCATCTTATATGAATGCATCTTTTAAAATAATTTTGAAAATATGATGCAAACAACCAATATATAGACACCTGTAGTTCTATATGTATGTTTGTGCAGTTAAAGTCCCGTAAAATCTCCACTATAGCGTGTATCCCTCTCCAATCGCCAAGCTTTTTCTATTGCTCCGTTAAACAGTAAATCCACTTTAAGTCTCGTCATTTTCTACTACACTCACTAAATCAAGGTTTTTGAGCATCCACTTTAGAAACATTAATATAAAAAGATTGGTTTGACTAGTTCTCTTTGAACCAAACCAACAAAGTTAGGGTAACAACCTAATTTTAAGGCATAAGTGCTTAGAATAAATTTGAAATCTATTACAGTCATCAAATTTGAAAGGAATCATGATATTATTCGGTTTTGTTATATAAGATTAAACAGTATTTCATTTTCCTACACAAATAATGTGAGAGCGAGAATAAATAACTTTTAGTATTTGGTTTTAATGGATCTTTTTTGCATCTCTGCTATTTTCCTCTATATTCCCACTATAAATTTTTGTACCTCTACCGCTATGTAATTGCTAAGTGCTTTAACTGCACAGATGTATGTATATTTCGAAAATCTAAACTTTTGCTTTCGTATCCAAATTTTCCTACACTCTACGAATAGAAGTATAGTCCAACCAATTTTGCATCCAAACCCTACCATCCCATACTTAGCACACCATTATTAATATCCAAAATTTAAAAAATCCATTTTTCTAAACGTATGCTCTTATGTCAGAGAAAGAGTTTAGATGGAGAATTCCATATTTTCATTCTTCTCTTGTGTACCATTTTCCACTTTACCTTGAACTCTTCTCTTTTTCTTCCAATCTTTTTCTTACTTTCCAAGTGCAGTCCACACAAGAAAAGTTATTTTTAAAATTATAAAATAGAGTTATTTTAAAACAAGTTTGGTTCACCTATTGATAAGGTATGGAAAAAAAGATCTCATAGCTAAAACGGCCTTTTCTCTTTATCAATAACACCTTTTAATCTTACTGTCACTTCTACTACAGAGTAAAATTCATGCTTGTTAACCCGTCAACTTTTCCCTATGCTAAACATGTGGCATCTCAAAATCAAAAAATTTCCTCCTTCCTATCCAAAACCGTTTTAAATTAAAATTTTGAAATAATAGGAAAATTTTCAAAAGCATTTTATTTTTAAAACCAAAGAATTTTGAACAAAAATTCTCAAAATTATATTATTATTTTTCTTTCAAAAAAATCATGCCAAATTCTATGCCGTCGGGGTTTAGCCAATAGTTTAACATCCGTAATGGAATCTATTCTAATACACGATAAATGACAATTTCAAAAACTTTTTCATTATTTTAAAATAACAAACAATAAATAAGTACATTTATAAAATTTGGCTTTCAAGGTGTAGGAATAATGATCCATGGTATCGCAACAACCATTCCCTGTCATTCGCTCGCCAAAATTTATTTCCCAAACCTTAATTACTTTTTAAGATTTAACTTTACTTTTCTTTTCATACCAAATTTAATATCCTTAATTTATTTTATAAACTTCCAGCCTTTTATTCATTTATTTTGCATTAGTAAGTGCCTACATGAGATTTTCTTACACGGTTTTCCAATTAATATAGCACTTCATCCAGAAAATCCATTTTTAAAAAGAGCATTTCTCATGATATCATACGCGCTTTATACTACAAAATAAACTAATACTTACAACCCTAATCTAAAGGAAACAATTTGAAAGCCGCCCTTCAACATCGACTATCATCAAGGATGTTGTGGAAATATCTTACTAAAATTAAATGAACTTCTATAATATGCCATTATACTATAACCCACATATCTTGATCCACCTTCCTAGCTTTTAGTACATAAGATCCACTCATTACTTTTAACTACGACCACCAATTATAGGTCGAAATGTGTATTTTCACACTTTAGTGGGCTAAAGAGTACAAACCGTGCACCTTTGGAATAACTCATTGGTAAATTGGCTTGGCGGATTAACTCTTCCGCCTCTATCTTGCCATTATTAACCTTGAGTCCTCCAACATCCTCTATATGTTTTTGTAATGTTATTACTCTCTCTTACTATACCCTCTTAATCCTAATCTTTTAATAGTATTCTCAAATTTTTGGTATTTACTTTCTTTATCCTTCATCTTTCTTGCGAGCTTACTCTAGAACTTGCAGACGTATACTTTGGTATCATTCCTCATTCCTTTGTGGGTTCTTCTTATAGCTTGCATACATGTATATTAAAGATTCATAGGTTCACATCAATAGTCCTTATACTTTATTGAGATTACTTATTGCTACTCTATAAGCAGCCACCACTATTTTCTTCATCGTCTTATCTTTTATCACGTCTTACCTAGGCAGTTATTCCTATCCACTCCACATTAAAATTTTGGTTTGGTTTTTCGCCACCTTTTCTTTCAAAAATTAAAACTTCAAAATTTTAAAGCACCAAATCCCAATTATCTTTGAAAGTGCAAAGTTAGAATTTTTTTGTTAAATTCGAAAATAAACTGGTATCTTAGCTTAAAAAATGCAACTAAATGTTTAAAAGTTTTTTTCCTTTTCTTTAAATCAACTTCTTCTTTTAAAGCTCTTCTTCAACAATAAGGATTTTTAAAATTGAGATTTTTAACTTAAACCATTTATTAAGTTTTTCTTTTAAAAACTCAATTCTTATACAATACTATTTCTCAATAAATACACACTATAGTGTTTCCAAAACATCATTTTAAACAATAAAAACTAGAGTAGACAAGGACATATCCATTTAATTCTTTTTCTATTACTCATTCTATCACTACTTCCAATCATTGGTGGAGTCTCTAATATCATGTGAGGGGATTTCTTTAAGGGATACGTGCAATCAATGCGCGCCACCATGGAAAATATTCATTTTTCTTAGTCTAGCCTATAATTTCCTATTTTGCTTCTAATTAGATTTCCGGTATTATTTTTAATATAATCTCCTAACCTTATTTTGAATTACTAACATTGTTTTATACAAATTTCTAATATTGTTCCTATTTAATTTTCATAATATCACTATTATTCAAATTTATTCTACTTAAACCGCTCTTATTTAAGTTGCTTCTCTTTATATAATTTTTTCTCTTAATTTATTGTTTTCTTATTGAACTATTGCAGTCCGTTCACCTACTTCTTTTATTTTTGGGATATAGTCTTCTTTTCGATACTATTTACTCCATTTTAACTTTGTACCACTTTCTACGGTCCATCCCTAAAAAGAATTTTACAACTTAATTTTTATTTTCTCAACTCAAAGAAATCAACGAGCTATATACGCTCTCCTAATTTTTTTTCAAAATAATTAACTTCTTATTAAACCCATTTTCTGAAATTTCGAATTGACCAAATTGTGATTTCTGCTAAAAAATTTTAAATATTATATTTTCCCCAAAAATGCAACGATTACTTACTTTCCAAAAATAGGGTTTTTCTAACTTCAAATAACTCCTTTGAAAATCATTTAAATTATATTATTTATATTTTTTTCCCAACTTTTATATTAATATCATTTCTACTTTTATTAAGTTCTTTCTTATAGGTTTAACTCGATGTGGATTTTTATGTCCCTTCATTTGGACTTTTCTTCTTGCAAAATATAAATATTCGGCTATTATATTGGAGTGACTGCTACACTTCTTCCTTTGAGAACTTATTTAATTCTTAATTTTGGATATCTATAACATAAGGACTCTTACTTTTCCTTTATTTGTACCTACTGTACATCATGAATGGCAATCATGCGAAGACCCACAACCATTGGGCTATTAGAGGCCCAACTAGGAAGTCACGTTCCATCTAGCTCTAGGGACCTTCCATATGACGCGCTCTTGATCTTCTTCGGTCAACATTTTTCCATACGATCTATTTCCGATATGGCAATCGGGTAAGTGTACGTCTTCAACTTCATCCATTGTTCTGAGTCATAATCGACTAATCTATCGTTTGATGTTTGGTTGCAATTACTCTATAGTTGGAATTTATATGATTTGGCATATAACATATTTATATTTATAGGAAAAATACGAGTACGTTCACTTAATGTTTTCTATTTTTTTCGAAATCTACTAACCTAAACTTTGATACCAAATGCAACAATCCATACCCCAATGGGCCTGAATTTTCACTAAATTGAAAATCCAATTCCAACAAAGTACCGATCGTTGGTTTGGTATCTTGCAAATAATAAATACATATCAGAGCATTATCGATATAACTCATAGCGAAATAGTGAAGTATAATAAACCATAAAGTTACCGACCAAGATTGATACTTCCAATATTTTGTGTCCTCGTCAGTTTCGAGCATTTACAAGGAAACCCGACCTTCCATGGTTTCTGCCTAACACTAGTATTTGTCCCTCTAAAGCTATCCTGTTTGTTTAATGCGGAGGGGATCGAAACAATGTTCTAATGGTTGATAAATCATATATTCTATGCATAACAATAGTTTATGCTGATTGACTTCCATCACATGTTATGTCCTTTTATTTTACTTGGTCATCATGACTCCACGTACGTATAAGTTACTCCCTACTTACCCGAAGTAGACCATAACTACATATGTACATATATAATATATAAGTAACACGGTCCCAGTTTGGACCAAGATACTATCCCTGCTAGTATCCATGACCCAACATCCCATCTGGGTCTATCATCAATGCAATATCACGTTACCGTCGTCGTGAATTCCAAGGAACTCCCATAGTGCCTAATAATGGTGTCATAATAGTTTAGCCATATTTTATCTCGTCTTGGGGATTTTCTACTTGTCTACTTTCTATTATGGACTCAGCTCCATGGACTATAGAGGGCGCAGCTTCTCGGAGTATAGTGGGCTCATCTCCATGTACTATTGTGGATTCAGCTCCACGGACTACCCCATTTGTTTTGAAAGACATCTCTTATGGGTTATCCAACCTTGCCCCTAACAAACAAACTAGAAAACAATTATGGTGGTGCATGATCCAAACTTTACATACACTAGTAGGAGGTGTAGCTCGTTTAGGTGTAACCCTTGTCTTTCCCACCGACCGCTCAGGATCGACGACATTCACGACCTATACAGAGCTCCTACTCCCTAATATGGTGCCAACGCACTGACATAGCACCGATCTTACTCACTATTCCTTTTAAATTGCCTAACACAATATCCCTCCTAAAATTTTGAAGAAAACTTACTGTGGTATTCCTTCACCTATATAGGAGCGTATAAAATTCCATAGGTCATGCAGTTGGATATGTCCCACATCAATATAATGTATACACAACTACCGATTTCCCCATACGGTGGACAGACTTCTGTTGCATAACACTACTGACCTAGCATTCTAACTCATTCTAATGACTATGCAATTCTTATACATTTAAGTTATTTATTAACTTTAATAATTCACACCCATCATAAACGCATAACTGAGGCTACATGCGTGTGTATTCATTCATACTTTTTTGATTATTAGACTCTATTGTTCACTATTAACAACATCTCTTTACTTTTTCATGTGTTTACATCTTATTTAATTTAGGGTCATTTATCGCTTTCATTTAAAAGATTTAAATAACTTTTACCATTTACTTCCCTTTTCTCCATATTAATTTTTCTATCTCTATTTATTTTTTAACCTTTATTTCTCACCCTTGTTTAGAGGACTTCCCATACACTTTTATTTTAAATTATTACTTACCTGTCTTTTCATTGTTCTTTTTTAATTCTTGTCATTCATATATTGCACGTATTTAATTCTTCCCATAGACCGTTATTGTTATCACATTTATAATTCTTCATTTAATTCTTAGAGATTTTTGCATTAATGCATTGAAATTACGTCTCTCCCAAGTGGAAAAGTTAACACTATAAATTTCTATACCATATTCAGAAGGGGAATTTGCGTTACATTTGGAATTGCAAGGAATTATCTTTTTCATAGTTGTTGAAATAGATTGTAAAAAATACGGTAAATATCCATGTTTTATACATCTCTTGCTTTTAGGTGTATTCCTTGTTATTTCAAATGATACACTTTTTTTTATAAATCTGAACTTGATAATCCATATAAATTCATATTGTAATACCCCATATTCCAATGAATTAAAATACCACTTAAATCTCCACAATTTATTGAGATAACTTAATTTACATTTTTACTTGCAAAAGTCGTTTAAATCTACAAATCTGAAACTATCACATAATCTATAAGTTTCAGGGACTACCACTACCCAAATCCTAAATTCAGGGACTATTACCATCCAATATTTTTTAGATTCACATACATGCAATATATAATTCAAGTTATTAATCATAGAGTATGTAAGCAGGGTTTGTGAATTCATTATACATATAAAATTTAGCCTACAACTCCAATTTACATTAAGTGCATACATGAATGGATTTACAATGGTATAAATCCAGTATTATATAAAAATATATAATTTCTCCTTACCTTTTTAGGTTTTAAATCTCCAAACCTAATCTCCACTATTCGTTTGACTCCCCTTTACCCCTATTTGAATACATACACCACCTGCATACATATTCGTATTAGTAATCTCGATAAAAGTAGAGAATTGGATTTAATTTAAAATCTTAATCCAAAATCATAATTCGCCTTGGCTTGATGGTTTGATTCGACCCTATTCTTCTTTTTAATCATGTTTTACCATTCTCCATTTGTATATACGTATTTAAACTATGACTATTTTTTTAAGAATTAATAATTTTGTGGAGAAGAGAAAATGGTAGAGCTTCACCATCACTGCATAAATATGAGAAGAAAGTAAGGAGTTTGCTCCATATTTATAGCGGTTTGAATCAATGTCAGCCGTTGGATTAAATTATTTTTAATCCGAGCTATTTGATCACACAGAAATTCTCCAATTTACAGCTCGACCACCACCCCCTACCGATCGACTGCTAGTGGTCGACCGACACAATTTAAAGGTCGACTGGTCATATATATTACAAGCAACTAATTTTCTATGTTAAATCAGATTAAGTTGTTTCCTTTTGCACCTTGACCAATTATTTCCATATTAACTTTTCTCAAACCCCAGATAACTGTTAACGTTAGTTAATTTCTATTAATTACATTTTGTTTCCTTAATTACATATATATTTATTCCCGAATCGAATAATTCAAAAGTTAGTAACCCTTTCGTTTAAACTCCAATCGAAAAATATTATATATGAAAATTGATTGGAAAATCACCATGAACCTAATGGCGTAGATTTAGTAGTCAAATTCTAACGTTTCTGTAAACCCTATTTTTTGACACTATTATTTATTACATAATTTCATTTTAATTAAATATCGTTAAAAATTATAGTGTGTTACACGACCGGTCCAATGCAGCCTGTCTCGTCATCCTACAGTTGGCGCAACACATCCTTTATATCTTAGTCCTTAGCAATATTCAGCATTTCTCAGTGAGTTTTAGGAGTAGGCGACGAGCCCGCACAAATCGGCAAGATCTACCCCCTGTTTTTCCACATAATCATACAAAAGTAAATGAAATATTGTGTAATTAGCCATAGGTATTGTAGTAGACTTGACAATAGCATACCTACTCTATAGCATATTGCCAGCATTAAATGCGCATTAAATCCAAAGTATGCACCTAGTATGGAGGGACAACTTGCATGCTTCTCAGCCACATATTTCCTTCAACCTTTACACCTATCCTCCATTAGCCCCTGTGCTTAGACTAATAGATAGACACGCACCCCACCCATTTTACTATGCATCCCAATCGTCCTTGCCCCTCTCAGCTACTATAAATATCCCATTTCTCACTACACAAAATGGGTGGGAATTTAATTAATTTTAAAGCTCAAAATACTTATTTTTCCACCAAGCAATTCCTCTCCAGTTATTCAAGATATGAATCATTGTAAACTAAGTTCTAATTTCCTTATTATTTTTTTGTATTTCTTTGTAATTTTATGTCTTAAGCATTGTAAGGGATCTTCACAATGGACGTAAGCAAACTTCTGCCGAACCGCTCTACAACTTGTGTCATATATACTATTCTCTTGCTTTGCTCCTCTTTTGTTTCATATTTTTGAGCTTGGTGTTAGCAAGTAACATTTTGCTAATATAATGCATTAATCTAATCTCGAGCTTGGCTTATTCTTTAATAAACATTTTAGCGCTGGAAGGAGGGCCTCCCCTAAAAGCTCTCATCTTTCTTCACTTTTACTTCTCTACATACTCTTTCCACATTTCACAATGTTAAATCCTACTGATGAGAATGAATTCATTAACTCTACTAGACATGAAACTAATGTAATATGGTTGTCAACGTTGTTAGTCCCATCCCTGGGATTTGCAACGACATGTGGGGAAGAGTGCTATAAAGCTTATCTAATGTGAGAAATTTGGCCTGTGAGACGATTGAATTAAGGATGAGGTAGAACACCTAAACAATTATGAACTTCATTCTACCACCTCTTCCAACAGTTGAACCAGCTCCTCTCCAACTTGTCTCTCTCAATGCTTATGACCTTTTGAATACTGCCAAGACCTAATATATGGTTTTTCCTTAGACCCCTTCCATGGCTGTTGATGTCCATGCCTATCTAAGAAGACATGCCACGCGTGTATCGAGTCTAGTTATCAACATTGACCCTGAGATGGCTTTACACAGTGAATCAAGACATCGCTGCTCTCTTCAGTAGAACGATGGATGGGTTTTGTGTGACTCCAAGCAGAAAATGGTGCTCCATACTTGATTTATTGACGTTTTAATGGCAAATGGAGCTCAAGGCTTGGTGTATGGATGTCTCGGCGGTGGTACCCATGCCATCGATGAGGAGCGAAAGGCCTTATCAATGCATTACCGATCCCATTGGCGTGCAGCCAGGCCTGGATCAAGAGAGGGATAGACCGATCATTTTTAATCAATCTTTGTGCATAGGGAGAGGAGATGTCCCACTCTAGCTCGTGATCTTCATCACCACTCTGATTCTCATTATCAATCTCCCATTCTACAAAGACGTCGATTGATCCCACCGTTGATCCTTGGCCAGACAATCTCGTAGCAGGTCGATGCTAGCCTCTAGGAGGAAATGAACATCTTTCACCAAAAGCTCAACAGAATTCAAGCCTTGAATACCTGAGGCTATGTTCTTTCCAATGACGAGAATGGTGAGCCATTTTATGAGGATACCTTGGACACATACATCCATAAGAGGTATGCCCTATCGTCCGTTGACAAGTATGATGGGAGTGCTGACCTATCTGATCATATTACCACTTTCAACTCCATCATCATTTTAACTAGGTTTCTAGTTTAACAAAGTGTCAACTCTTCCCTTCCACTATAACAAGACCGACCTCTCATTGGTTCCTTCATCGCTCATCGGGTAGCATCCATTCTTGGGCCTTGCTATGTGCCGATTCTAAGATTAGGTTCTTTGCATCAATAACCCATGTTATGATGGCCAGTGAGCTAGGTAACGTTAGACAGAGTTCAACCAAGAGTCTTCAGTTGTATGTCAAACGCTTCAACAAAGAATCCGCTCGTGCATGAGGTGCTAACATAATAGTCTAGTGCGACCCTATGTACGGAGGCCAAGTATAAATTGAGAATGCGGAGGGAGCTTCTAAAGCAGCTGACTATGCCCCTAACTGATCCATATCAATGAGCGAACGATATTATGGTAATGGAGGATGCTGATATTTTAGATAGTGATAACGAAACCCGGTGTACCACTCAAGCCAGTCCTCATAAAATATCTACCATTAACCCAGTGACCGATAGAACAGCACTAAAAGGCGTGTTGCTAAATATGCTACTTTTAATAGAGATATAGAGACAATATATCTCGCAACCCGAAACCAGGTATAACTTCAAAATCCGAGCACCACCAGGGGCAAATAGAATGTAGGAACCACATGGTAACGACGAATAATGCTAGTTCCATCAAATTAACAACCACTCCACCAATGAGTTTCGGGTGCTTAAGAACAAGATTGAAAGACTTATTTAAGAAGGGATACTTTTAGGGTTTGTTCGAGATCAAGTAGAACTAAGGACCAATTGCAGCAACCAATCAGCTCCAACCCAGCAATCTAATAACAACATCTCGATAATAATTGTTTTCTTGACTATATGCAAGGCTCATATGTAGTCAACAACAGCTAGGGTTGGAGGGGGCAAAGTCTCGGTATCAATGGGAACTGGGTTCAGCAGGAAAAGTATATTTCATATAGCATTGCGTATCCAAAGCGTCCAGGCTAGAACTAGATCATCCCATTATGTTCATTAGTGAAGACATAGAAGTAGTCTCTTACTCTATCATGATCCTATAGTCATTACTATTGCAGTGGCCAACTCAAATATGTGTCAAGCCTTCGTGGATGAAGGAAACGCCATGAATGCCATGTTCAAACATGTTTTTAAGGCCTTTAGGCTTCCTGCCTCTAACCCTATCCCCTTGCGCCTTATCTATTTATGGCTTTAGGGGTAGGCATTATTTTAATAGGTACCAACTTGCTTATGACAACATTCGGGCAAGAACACCGTGCTGCAAAGGTTTTGGTAAACTTAGTAGTGGTTGTTTCCCCTCTACTTATAATCTTTTGATAGGATGATTAACACTTGCTGAACTGGTCATCAACGTTTCCTACAACTAGCTTTTCATGAATTTTCTTGCCTAAGGCAGAATCAATGAGATTTGGGACAAGTAACAGAAGGCTAGGAAGTGTTATGGACTTCCCTCAAACAAGCAATGAAAGGTTCTCATGCTTCAACAAGAACTTGCAACACTCAATGGCTAATCACTCAAGAGAACCATCGAGCCAGTTAGCTCTCTGCTTCAAGACAAGACTACTCCAGCACTGAAGCATCAACATCAATATCTACTCCTGTCAGTAATATCTTACCTGGTCATGTCATGGCACTAACGATGTATCACCCGAGAGTACCCTCAAACCGGACAATGCTCAAAGTCATGCCGGGACCGTCTTTGTCTTTGAAATGCAAATGTGAATGGTGTGTCGCCCAAGAGTACTCTCGATCTGGAAAGGCTCAATGTCATTGCATTAACTAGGGGCATGCAACTAAGAGTACCCTCGAGCCTAGCATCGCTTAGGGCCTTGCTAGGATCGGCTTCCACAATGAAGACTGGGATGACCATAGTTCTATCTCCTTGGAAACTCCCTAAAGAACTAAAGAACTCATCTCAGCATGGAATGAGCAAGTTGCAAAAGTAGGGGCATTCCATGCAGCAACTACTACCCTTTTAACGTCGCTAGGCTCATCTGTGAGAGTTGTAAGTGATAGTAACGCCTCGACTTGAGCATAGACGTCTGTCGCGGGCATAGAATGTTATGAAGTGCATGATTTACACTCTAGACTAATGCAACTTAAAAGCAAACCCGGATCCTGATAACGACCTGCTCGACCCTTGCATGTGGATTCAAACATTGAGGATGAACCGACTACTTCACTAGAATCGATATCCATATATTGTGCCGACCCTAGCAAAGTTGTTCAAATCCATAAAAACCTCGGTTATAAAGTTGAAGATGACCAAATTAAGTTCCTATAGCACAATAAAGATGTTTTTTCATAGGGAACACTGACATGATCGACGCTGATCCAAGATCATTTACCATGCACTCAACACTAATCCCAAAACAACCTTCCCTCGTCAAAAGTGTCGACCATTCAACCCAAAAAGGCAACGAGCTCTTAAAGTGGAGGTGTAAAAATTGTTAGCCAAAGGCTTCATTTTGGAGGTAGAATACCCGATATGGGTAGCTTACTGAGTATAAGTCAGTAGACCTAATGGGTCTTAGAGAGCATGCATTGACTTCTCCGACCTCAACAAAGCGTGCCCCAAAGATAACCTTTTATTATCTCGCATCAATTAGTTGGCAAATTCAACAAGTGGACCTGAACTCTTCACTTTCAAAGATTTCTACTTAAGGTATATTTGGATTGTCATGGATGGCCCAGTCCAAGAGCACACCTCCTTCTTCAAAGATGTTGTCGTATAATACTATTATGCTATGGCTTTAGGGCTACAAAATGCGAACGCCACCTATCAGTGTCTCATCAATCGAATGTTCTCTAAATGGATTGGTCGGCCTATAGAGGTGTATGTAGACGACATGATGGTAAAGTTCGAAAATGCTAGGGGCATGTACAAAATCTAGCCAAAACTATCAACATATTGTGCTAATAAGATGGGAAGTTGAACCCAAAGAACTGCTCCTTTTCTATCCGGTCCGGTAAATTCCTTAGTTATGTGATAAGCACCAAGGGTATTGAAACTAACCCGACAAGATCCAAGCCATCCAAGATCTGCAAGTCCGTAGAACTATGAAACAAGTGAAAAGCTTGAATGCGATAATTAGAGCAATGAGCCGATGCGTATCGAAGGCAACTGATCAGTGTCTCCCTTGTTTTGACCTTATTAAGAAGGGAAATTCATTTACTTGGAATGATGAATGCACCAAGGAATTCGAAGAGCTATAGCAACAACTGGCCACCCCTTTAATACTATCCAAACTTATCGACAAGGAGGACTTATATCTATACCTTGTAGTGACCGACCATGTTGTAACGACCCGTAAATTTCGATAAGTTAATTCGTGTATTTAATAGGATTTCTAATTTAAAATTTAGGAAGAAACAAAAATCTTATTTATTTATAGGAAAGAGAATGCTAAAATTTGATGTATCAAGGGTAATTAAAACTTACAAATTTAATTATATATTGCAATTAATTGTAATAGTGGAAAGTGTTGTAATTGGCTATAAGGTTAGAAATAAGTAAATAAAGGCAAGTACTGAATTCATCAATGAAAATAAATTTTATTCAGTACAATCCTTTTTTATTAACTATTATAAGGTATTAATTTATTGAAATGGAAAATTTGACAATAGATTCAATTTGTATGTTGGATAATAAATTGCAATAACTAAATTTAGTAATTAATGGGTTAAAGGGAATACCAATTTACTCATATAAGTGAATATATGTGGATGTAACAAAATAAATAGGAAACGATAATTTTTCATAAGTGATGGTTGATGTAAAAGGAATAACTAATTGGATTTAGAATCTTAATTTGTATGTGTGCATATATTTAATGGGATGTGAGAAAACAAAATGTAAGGATTTGATTAATACATATGTTATTTATTCAGGGTATTGAATAAAATTGGGAATCCAATTGTAATTAATGGTAATAATGTTAGTATTAGCTAATAAATTAAATTTCAATGCAATACCCATAAATGAATGGAGTGAAATGAATGTATGTAAATGTATACTAGGTTATTTATCATCAAATAGAAGGAAAGAAAAGTAAATACCGAATCGATTGATGAATAAATATGCATTTGATAGTAATTGAATATTTCGTTAGCATGAATTTAAAGGAATATGGGGTAATTTGATTAAATCAATAAAAGACAATAATTGAAATAATTGTGGGTGGATAATAAGGTGTGAATGGGAAAGTGATCGTATGGTAAATAAATGGAATTCAAATTTATTGGAAAAAATAAATAAATGGTTACTTAGTAATAAATTTAAACGGACCTAAAAATGGAATTTAGTTAATTAATAGATATAACGGATAATGAAATACTTATACATGTGGGATTAAGAGTTTTACCACAACTACTATGAGTTATATATACTTAGTTCCTTCAATTAAATCAGATACCATTGCAATAAATATAAATTAAGTGTTATGTCAAAATAAATTAAGGTAATATGATTAGTGAATAAAAGATTGAAAATAAAGCTTTATAAATTGCTTGGAATCTAAAATTTTATGAAAAGATTTATTGCAATTAAATGGATTAAATATTTAAAATTACGTAAATATTAATTTAGATAAAAAGGGTAGTCATTTATGTAATGAGAAGTATGAATCTATTGTAGATTTACTTATAAAATGGCAGTGTGTAAATGAAAATTTAACATTTGAATATTACGTTAATAGAGATTTAAGTGTAATCGAAGCATATTAAGATAATAGATTTTAAATCCATCGATTTGAAATATGAAAATGGAATAACCATTGATTTCTTTGATTTAATATAAATTTTTAGGAAGTTAAATTTTAATTTGTGAATTTAATGAGATTAAGGATTTATATTGAAATTTATAAATTTACCTTCTGTAATTTGACATCTAAACTTGTTGAAACTTTGTAAATGATAAGAATTTTAAAAGTGATAAAATGGGTCAATTTTAGAATCTAAATATAAAATTTGATTTTATTTATTTATTTTAGATTTGTTTAATTAATATAAAAATAGCCATTTTGGTCATGGATTCGGATTTCGACGAAACCAGTTTCATCGGATCCATAACGGTGAATTATTGTAGGGTTTCAAGTTTCGTAGCGATCAGACTTGTCGTTTGATCGTACGAACGCGAAACGCCTTGAAATCGATTAATGGAAATCAATTTGAAATCAATTTGGAAATATTGAATTGAGCATAACTTCTTCATACGATCGAATTTGGACGTGAAACTTTTTCCATCGCGTTCAGAATGTTTTAAAATACCTATTTTGATATATGGGTCTACCCAATTTCGTTTTGGGGTCAGAACGGGCTTTTTGAGCCACGTTAGCATTAGCACGTTTGTTTATCGGATCCGTTTACTCTATTTTCTAGCCTATCTATATAAACCAAATTTTAAACCCTAGCCCATCTATTCTCATTTGTTTGTGCGTTCATTTCATCAGTTCCTTCTCTTCTTCCAATGGCTATAAACCCTAGATCCATGTTCAATTTCAAAAAGCAAATCCAAAGTCAAAATTCAAAGTCCTCAGAAAAATTCTAAAAAAATATATGTTAATGCTCTCGACGAGCGTAATTCAATGGCGCTATCCGTTTTTCAATTGGAGTTTCTGTGTGTCCAGATCGAAGCAAAATAGTTTCAGCCATTCGTAGTGCCTTGATCATCTTCGTCGGATCATCGATTTGAGGGCATGAGGCTGTGGAGAATGCTGAGGGGACCTTATCTATGTAGTTATTGCATCGAATCAACGGCTGGATCTCGAGCATAATTCGAACTAGGGTTCGATTTTTTTTCGGCGGCCGGAGCTATAGTGGCCATTTAGGAGGCCGCGTGGCATTCGCGAGGGGGCAGGGTGCTTGGCAAGGCGTTAGGCATGACGAAGAGAGTGGCTACGACGGCGACGAGCAAAGATAAGGTGGCGGCGCTTCTTCGTGTATGTCGCGTTTTGTTTCTGGAGGGTTAGGGTTCGGCATGCTTGTGGAAGAGAGGGTGACGTGTGAGATGGGTATCGATTTTTTCCTTTTATTGTTTATTTAAGTTAAATTTTAATTTTCAAATTGTTTTATTCGAATAACTTCTGCATACGGTGTCCATTTACACGAGAATTTTTTTGTTAGGATCGTAATAAAATTTCGGATCTGTTGACGTTGGTTTGGATAGATTTAGAGATCGTCGAATTTTTGGGTTTAAATCGGATTTAAATTCGATTTAAATTTGAAAGGTGAGTGTTTTAACCCACTCACAACTTCTAAAATTTCTTGTGTTTGTTAATTTGACTTAAGATATGAGTAGGAAGTTATTTATGACTGTTTGGCATGTTTTATTTATCACCTCTGTTAAATCGCATTTATTTAGTTTAACTGTTAATTAATTTTATTATTGCATATGAATTGACAGTTAAGAATTTATTTATTTGCATATAAACTGATAGTTAACAGTTAATAAATTTATTATTGAATATAAACTGTTGGTTAATACATGTTATTTATTGACTGTATAATTTATATGCTCTATACCGATGATTGTTTAAATTGGATGATGATTGCAAATAATGGTTGATGATTGATATTTGGATGAATGGATGCTACATTTATATTGCATAAACTTCAAGTCATCATGAATTTTCATTTCATTCGGGATTGCGGTTTGAAATGATATACAACCGCATTTTTATTTTAAATTGCGGACTGAAATGATAAACATCTGTATCACTTGACCATAGGGTAGAAAATTTTATACAGGCACCGCGGTAAATATATAAAATTATTTTTGAAATGTTTTACTATGGTTTTGTAAAGCTATATATATATATATATATATATATGGTTTATGGGTTATTGATTTGGTTATTTATATATATATATATATATATATATATAGTAAATTTTCGGTTTTTAAGCTTTGTATAAATTTGATTTGAAGTATAAAATAGAGTTTGATTTTTAAGATCAAATACGATTAAGCCTTTATTTAAAATCTAATTTATGGAGCTTTTATGACTTAAATGAGAATAAGATTTGGAAGATGAATATTAAGTTAAATTGAAATTTAATAAAAATTAAATTTTTTAAAGGATATGATTTTTATAACTTGATTTTTTTAAAGTGATTTAAATGAATATCAGGTTGATTTAAATGAATATATCAATTTTAATAAATTGAAAGATTTTCCACTTATGTGAAGTTAAAGGTTTTACTTAAATTATATTGAATTCATTAAGTAAACATTTCAAGTCTAAATAATAAGTAATTGAATTTGATATATATGGGTTTGTTATATGAGTTTGTTTTTGAAATGGTGAAATATTTAAAGCTTTGAAACATAAGAATTAAAAATGGTATTTGGAAGTTTAAATCGATATTTGGAATTGATTTGTGAAATGTAAAGAAGCTATTTTGTTTTATAAAGGAAATTTAATATTTAACCATTTGAGAGATGGAAATTTGTTTCAAAGTTATGATTTTCAAGGTAGTATAATTTGGAAATATTATATTCCAGAGTTTTGATTTCTAGATATTTTACTTTGAAAACCCTATGAGTTTGGAAAGAATATATATTGGAAAATAAAATGACATTATATGGTTTGGGCTTAAATGATATCGTATTGATTTGGGGTTTTAAAAATATGAACGATATCGTATTTATATGGGTTTAAAATGGATATTTTATTCTGGTTCTAAAGTATAATTATTTTAAATGACCGCGGTGTTATAATAACGTTTGGTTGTTGAAGAGACCGGGATCGGAAGTTGTCATACTCTCTGCCAACTTCGAAAACCACTTTAACAACCGTGTACGCGGTGGAGATTCCAGAATGAAGTAGGTTGGTGGAGGCGTTTCCTGCAAGGTAAATACGTGGACCCGACTCCCGTGAGTTGGCATAAGGTGGCTAAAACAGGAGCGATTCTCGGGCCAATGAGGTCATTCCTCTGATCGGACACTCCTCTTCGATATTATACTTTGACTTTGGATTGATTCAGTGGCCACTTTTACTTTGACTTTTTTGGGGAGTTGTTTCGAGGTGGGCGGTAGCTGCGGCTACGCGTTTCCATCAGCCCGGATAGCAATTAGTATATCTACCATGACATTGCCTAGTTGTGTCGTGTCACCTACCCTATCGCGCCTTGTACGAGTTTGGTTTTCTCCCGTAGCCCGTGTGGTATCCTCTGGTGGCTTCCCGATCAGGAGGGGCTATGATATTGGATGGACTACTGGGACTATTACGTGTTAAGGGCTATATGGGTAACCCCTTAATGCTAAGAAAAAAGTAAGATTATTTTACAATTAGACATTATTATAATAGCGCAATATACTACATAGTAAATAGTTTAACGGATCCTTAGGAGATGTAAATCCCGAGCATCTCTTGAGTTACTGCACTCATATTTGTTTCTGTTAATTTAACTTACATAAGATCTTTTAGTTCTGACTCAAGTGTTTTGTCTTTTCATTTCGCTCGGGCCAGTCCGAGCGTTTCAGGATTTGAAGACTTTATTTCTGAAGGACGAAGATTTCATTATTATTATTATTATATTATATGGTTCCACTACACACTGTATTCCGCTGCATTGGTATTTATTGGTAGGTGAACTTTGATACTTGTTGTATGAAGAAGAATCAAATGTTTTGTAAATAGTTTTATGAACTGTATATTTATTATTATATTTTACCCTTCCGCTGTGAGATTCTGTCTAGTTTTTTTCTCTTCTCTATTTTTCTTATTTACCCCATAACAATCCGCCCTTACGTATGGTTTGAATCGGCACGTGTGTCTGTTTAAATCGTGCGATAAGGCAGGACGTTACAGTTGGTATCAGAACTTTGGTTTAGCGATAAACCTTAGCTTTGTGGGGTTTGACTCTTTACTAATAGGGTAGAAATACCCTATGGGAGTCGCTGAGTGTATATATATATGAGAGAGCGTATTTGTTAGTGTTATAAAAAGATTTTATATTGTGTAATCTATTCCGCTTTGCATTTATAAATTCCGGTTGATGCATGGGACGCTATGACATCAATAGGGATGTCTAAATACTTAATAGAACAGACCGACATAATATTTGTTTTATATAGGTGAATGAAATAATTTTGCCTATTATATTTTCTATATATAAAATAAATTTTTCAAAAGATATCTATATTTGGCTGCAATAGATTGGTTATTAGGTATTAAAATGTATAAATAATAATAGAAATAAGATTGAAAAATAAAATAAATGAAATTTGGAAATTTAGAACTTAAGTTCCGGGGTTTTGAAATTTCTATCGAATAAATTTTGGAACATAATAATATTGTTTATAAGTACTTTCTGATATAAACATTTAATATAATTTGGGAAAATTTTTTTTAAAGAAGATTTTGGAGAAAATAAGTTTTGTACTTTCCTCTCTGTCGCTGGAAAATAATTTCGGTGATGACGGCCGCATCATCGACTTTTATTTTCGAGTTTCGAAGGGAAAAGGCCACTGTAGTAGTTTTACTGCAGATTCATTTTGAAAAATATATAAATTTTGAATTGTTTTAAATATAATTAGAGATATATAAGTTGTAAGAATATATTTATCTAATATTTTAAAATAATTTGAAATTTAACCCGGTATTAAATTCTTAGATTTCCATTAATTAATTGTTTCAATTATTGTGGTGAATTGAAATGTAGGTAACTAATAAATTGAAACCTCTAAAGGAAATAAAAGATTTAATGATAGGTTATAAATGGTATTAAATGGAATTCGAAATTATAACCTACAAAATAAAGAATATTTTATTAAATTTTAAATTAATCATTGGTAATGAGAAAACTTGTATAACTTTCAAGTACATCTTTAAAAACATATATGACTTACCAAATAATAAAAGTTGAAATGTTTAATAAGAAATGTAATGGAAATTATACAAGTAAAAGTAGGTAATGAAGTATTCAATGAATTTGCTATTATAAATGAGAATTTAATGTTATGAACTTAAGTTATAATGGAAATTTTACCAAATAAATATAATTAAGAGTAAGTATGACAAATAAATGACTATAAACTTAAGTAATTAAGTAATAAATAAATGAGGACATGCAATAATAAATGAATGAATAATTATAACGTAATAAAAGAAACTTACATGACCTGAATTAATGGAAATGAATAATTGTAAGTAATAAGTGAAATTAAATGAAACAAACATTGAATGAGTAAATGAAATTAAAAGTTTGTTAGAAATAATGTAAATTATAAAAGGAAAATTTGTGGTTTGAATTGTTGTTGTTTAAATTATGGTTGTTTGGGTAAGATGCTTTAAAATTGGGATTGGATGAAAGAATAATCTATTTAGTTTTATCTAAGGCTGTTGAGTAAATGATGCGCTAGTAGTTTATTATCCATTCCGTATAATTTTAAAGGTTTGAACCCGAACAACTATTTGTTTGTTTGGTTGAATTGGTTGCTTTGAGTTTGTTGTGTAAGCTACTTGTCGAAGTGATGGTTGTTGCATTGATTTGTTGTTAGTGATTGAAACCACTTAAATATTTCACTCTATATAATTGTTAACCCTTGAGATTTTATAAGTGAAATGTAGGGTATGGAAGCAATTGCTACTGCTTTTGGTTTCATACATTTAGCGTAAGTTGCCCGACAAATAGGTACGTTTTCGGATTACGGGTTATAGCGCTATTTTACATATTTTCCCGTGTAGGGATATATATTATCTTGGAAAATATTTGTGTATATCATTATATTTATATTATGTTTTCTCCCGAGCCTCTCCGTACAAAGGAGACTCTGCCAAAATTTTCCCATAAATTTCGGGACTTAGAAGAATTTGAAAATGTTTTACAAACTTTAATAAATTATGTATAAAGGATTTAAATGGGTATATTTTATGTTAAATTATTTTATTTTGTAAACTTATTTGTTATAAATTAAATTAAGAAAGATATTGTTTTCTTATTTCTTCTTTTCACTTCTTTCCCTTTTCGGGGACGAAAAGTTTTGAGTGGGGGAGAGTGTAACGACCCGTAAATTTCGATAAGTTAATTCGTGTATTTAATAGGATTTCTAATTTAAAATTTAGGAAGAAACAGAAATCTTATTTATTAATAGGAAAGAGAATGTTGAAATTTGATGTATCAAGGTTAATTAAAACTTACAAATTTAATTATATATTGCAATTAATTGTAATAGTGGAAAGTGTTGTAATTGGCTATAAGGTTAGAAATAAGTAAATAAAGGCAAGTACTGAATTCATCAATGAAAATAAATTTTATTTAGTACAATCCCTTTTTATTAACTATTGTAAGGTGTTAATTTATTGAAATGGAAAATTTGACAATAGATTCAATTTGTATTGTTGAATATGCGCTTATATGTTTTTGTTTGATGATAATAAACATATATATTCATTTAAATGTATTTGGTTATGTACTATTTTGTTTTGCATAGATTAAATAAATAATTGTTGAATAAAATAAATTATACAGAATTTGAATTTGAATTCAAACAGAACAAGTTACACAGATTTTGAATTCAAACAGAAATTTTATTCAAACAAATATTTATTACAATCTTGAATAGTACAAATTCATGCTCTCACTATACATATACATTTTTGATTACATCACGATTACATCACAAATATTTTTACATTGATAACCTCACTACATATCACTCACACTCGTATTTTGTCTTCAACTGCATTCCAGTTTGAATCCAGCATCTGAGAAATCTGCAAAAATATTCACTAACGCAGTAAAATTGAAAAAGAAATATTTTTGCAATATAAAATTAAATATGACTTTTGAAAATATGGTTTGCCTCAGTTATTTGGGTTGTTCGTCATCATTCACACTTGAATTCATCACAAAGTCGTGCATATAGATATTACAGGGACAGGTAACCATAAGTGGCTGCAATACACACGTGTACATTCATACACGTGTGCACTGCCTCGCCAACTCGTATGCGCAGCCAACAAGAGCAAGTGTACAACAGTGTCAAGTTGCAAACAGTCAAAGGCAAGACACATGGAACAATGCAACACAGACCAAATGCTCAAGCCACCAAGATGACCAAGCAATGATCAGAGACCAGACAGGTCAAGCAAATGTGCAAATCAGTGAAAATATACAATGCACCAGAAACATGCAAGTGTCAAATTACAGGTGCAAGTGTACATAAGAGAAGTACAAAATGACCAAACAGCAACAGTGAATGGGGCAAAGCACAAAAGTGCACAGCAACACATCTAAGACTACATGAACACTATAGGCCGAAACGAATTGCAACAGCACCAATGCAAGCAACTCAATGCAACACAGTAGTAAGACTACAGCCACAGGTATACACAACAAAACAGTGTCAAAGAAAATGAGCAACAGAGATCAGAGACCAAGCAAAGCATAGTAACTGCAATGAATAATGAAACATGACCAAATATGGAAACTGCATACTGCAACAACAAGTATGGTGAAGCACTGACTCAAATATACAACTACAAGGCATTTTCATTGCAACTGCATAGCAACTCAACAAAGAACAGTACAGTCATGAAGTATGCAAAGAACTCGAGCATGAGACATGACAACTGACATGAATACATCAATAAACCAAGTAGCAGTATGAAGCAATTTGAAGCAACGGTGAACCTGAACAGGTACACAAGTGTGCCAGAGAAAGAAAGGATGAAAGCTACATGATACACAGTGATGCATAGCAACTGCATAGCAGCTACACAACAAAGCAATGACCAGAACACAAGTACAAGCAAACAAATGCAATAGGAAGTGATATAACAGCAACTACAGGTACTCAACAAGGTGAAATCAAAGTGTGCAACTCGAAAATGGATACAAGTGACTCAGACCAAATGCAGTAACATACTGCAACAACCAAAACCAGTTCAACAAGTATGAACCAGTCAAGGCAACTTGAAGCATACGAGCTCAATGAAGATTGCAGCAATACACAGATGAACAAAATAACCAAGTGCAACATCAAACAGAATGAAATGCACAATGTCACAGCAAACTGGCACCAGCTAGAAGATCAACTCGAAGCAATTGACCACAAACAACAATTTAGCTCGAAGAAGTGACAGTAGACAGGTCAAAGAATAACATTGCAGACTCAAATTATCAACTAATCAACAGTGCACAACCAACTCGAGAATATACACGATCAAGACCAAATGCAAACTGCAGTAGTACACTTGAACAACATTGAAGCCGTGGATATGATTCAAGAAATCAAAACAGTGCAGTGATGATCAGGGCACAAAACCAAGTAAGAAATTCAAGTGTGTAAATTTGAAAAAGTCAAATGAATTCAACACCGTGGTGACCACGTAAATCACTGCCGTATCGATCACGTTGAGAAAGTAAATCAGGAAAGACGTGCACAACAGGAAATTGAAAATTAGGAAAGTGATGAAGTCATGAATTCATATAAATTCAACCCGAAGGTATCATCATCAGATATAAGCTTCAATTCACAATTAAACTATCAATCACAAACCCAAGTTCATCATCGGCAAGCAGAGCAACAATCTAATTCAAGCATTCAAGTGAAAAGGAAAGTTACATACCAAATTGAAGCCGAATTCCAGAAGCCCTAATTTCACAATCGATCAACAGAGGAACAACTCAAACCAGAAACCATCATAAGCGAAGCAGTGAGCAAGGGCAACAATCGAACATCAGAGAAGCAAGAGCATCTCAAACCAGAGGCAAAGCCCTAATTCGAGAAAGAAGCCGAAGCCCTAATTCGACAAGAGATCGGCCATCATTGATTACAGTAGAAAGAGGAAAAGAGGAACGGCTAGCAAGTGGATCGGGTTAAGAATAAGTGGGCGACATTTTTCACAAGCAAAAGAAAAGGGGATTCAAGTGGGCCGGCCTTATTATTACAAAAAGGGGGAATTTAGTTTTTAATTTTTAAAAGGGGTTTTTAGTTTTTATTTTGAGCAAAAATTACAGATTCAAGTTCGTATTTTAATTTTTGCTCCTGGTTTAATTTTGAAGTTTTTTTTTTCGAGTCAAAGAATTTGTAAATCACCACCTAGGGATTAGGTAGTGTCAGATTGTCTATTTAGAATTAGTTCAGTGAGCAGGGAGTGCGAGTTTGCAAAGCTCGATAGGCGGGAGCAGTGTTTGCGAGTGAGCGAAACTCTATAGGCGGGAGCAGGGTGTGCGAGTCTAGTAGAGTGTTTGTGAGCGGGAGCAAAAGGGTCTGCGAGTCTAGTAGAGTTGTTGTAAGCGTGATACTGTTTAATTCTAATAGAAATCTGTGAATGCAGCAGTAGGCAGGGGTTGCCGAAGCTGGGTAAATTTTGTGTGTGATTTACTTTTCAGCATATTTATTTCTGCAGTATATTTCTGTGTTTAAATCGTGAAAATTTGCTATAACCCTATTCACCCCCCCTCTAGGGTTAATCTAGATCCTACATGTATGTTGGATAATAAATTGCAATAACTAAAGTTAGTAATTAATGGGTTAAAGGGAATACCAATTTACTCATATAAGTGAATATAAGTGGATGTAACAAAATAAATAGGAAACGATAATTTTTCATAAGTGATGGTTGATGTAAAAGGAATAACTAATTGGATTTAGAATCTTAATTTGTATGTGTGCATATATTTAATGGAATGCGAGAAAACAAAATGTAAGGATTTGATTAATACATATGTTATTTATTCAGGGTATTGAATAAAATTGGGAATCCAATTGTAATTAATGGTAATAATGTTAGCATTAGCTAATAATTAAATTTCAATGCAATACCCATAAATGAATGGAATGAAATGAATGTATATAAATGTATACTAGGTTATTTATCATCAAATAGAAGGAAAGAAAAGTAAATACCGAATCAATTGAAGAATAAATATGCATTTGATAGTAATTGAATATTTCGTTAGTATGAATTTAAAGGAATATGGGGTAATTTGATTAAATCAATAAAAGACAATAATTGAAATAATTGTGGGTGGATAATAAGGTGTGAATGGGAAAGTGATTGTATGGTAAATAAATGGAATTCAAATTTATTGGAAAATAAAAATAAATGGTTACTTAGTAATAAATTTAAACGGACCTAAAAATGGAATTTAGTTAATTAATAGATATAACGGATAATGAAATACTTATACATGTGGGATTAAGAGTTTTACAACAACTATTATGAGTTATATATACTTAGTTCCTTCAATTAAATCGGATATCATTGCAATAAATATAAATTAAGTGTTACGTCAAAATAAATAAAGGTAATATGATTAGTGAATAAAAGATTGAAAATAAAGCTTTATAAATTGCTTGGAATCTAAAATTTTATGAAAAGATTTATTGCAATTAAATGGATTAAATATTTAAAATTACATAAATATTAATTTAGATAAAAAGGGTAGTCATTTATGTAATAAGAAGTATGAACTATTGTAGATTTACTTATAAAATGGCAGTGTGTAAATGAAAATTTAACATTTGAATATTACGCTAATAGAGATTTAAGTGTAATCGAAGCATATTAAGATAATAGATTTTAAATCCATCGATTTGAAATATGAAAATGGAATAACCATTGATTTCTTTGATTTAATATAAATTTTTAGGAAGTTAAATTTTAATTTGTGAATTTGATGAGATTAAGGATTTATATTGAAATTTATAAATTTACCTTCTGTAATTTGACATCTAAACTTGTTGAAACTTTGTAAATGATAAGAATTTTTAAAAGTGATAAAATGGGTCAATTTTAGAATCTAAATATAAAATTTGATTTTATTTATTTATTTTAGATTTATTTAATTAATATAAAAATAGCCATTTTGGTCATGGACTCGGATTTCGACGAAACTAGTTTCATCGGATCCGTAACAATGAATTATTGTAGGGTTTCAAGTTTCGTAGCGATCGGACTTGTCGTTTGATCGTACGAACGCGAAACGCCTTGAAATCGATTAATTGAAATCAATTTGAAATCAATTTGGAAATATTGAATTGAGCATAACTTCTTCATACGATTGAATTTGGATGTGAAACTTTTTCCATCGCGTTCAGAATGTTTTAAAATACCTATTTTGATATATGGGTTACCCAATTTCGTTTCGGGGTCAGAACGGGCTTTTTGAGCCACGTTAGCGTTAACACTTTTGCTTATCGGATCCGTTTACTCTATTTTCTAGCCTATCTATATAAACCAAATTTTAAACCCTAGCCCATCTATTCTCATTTGTTTGTGCGTCCATTTCATCAGTTCCTTCTCTTCTTCCAATGGCTAGAAACCCTAGATCCATGTTCAATTTCAAAAAGCAAATCCAAAGTCAAAATTCAAAGTCCTCAGAAAAATTCTAAAAAAATATATGTTAATGCTCTCGACGAGCGTAATTCAATGGCACTATCCATTTTTCAATTGGAGTTTCTGTGTGTCCATATCGAGGCAAAATAGTTTCAACCGTTCGTAGTGCCTTGATCATCTTCGTCGGATCATCGATTTGAGGGCATGAGGCTGTGGAGAATGCCGAAGGGACCTTATCTATGTATTTATTGCATCGAATCAACGACTGGATCTCGAGCATAATTCGAACTAGGGTTCGATTTTTATTTCGGCGGCCGGAGCTATCGTGGCCATCTGGGAGGCCGCGTGGCATTCGCGAGGGGGCAGGGTTCTTGGCAAGGCATTCGGCATGACGACGAGAGTGGCTACGACGGCGACGAGCAAAGATAAGGTGGCGGCGCTTCTTCGTGTATGTCGCGTTTTGTTTCTGGAGGGTTAGGGTTCGGCCTGCTTGTGGAAGAGAGGGTGACGTGTGAGATGGGTATCGATTTTTTCCTTTTATTGTTTATTTAAGTTAAATTTTAATTTTCAAATCGTTTTATTCGAATAACTTCTGCATACGGTGTCCGATTTACACGAGGTTTTTTTTGTTAGGATCGTAATAAAATTTCGGATCTGCTGACAATGGTTTGGATAGATTTAGAGATCGTCGAATTTTTGGGTTTAAATCGGATTTAAATTCGATTTAAATTCAAAAGGTGAGTGTTTAACCCACTCACAACTTCTAAAATTTCTTATGTTTGTTAATTTGACTTAAGATATGAGTAGGAAGTTATTTCTGACTGTTTGGCATGTTTTATTTATCACCTCTGTTAAATCGCATTTATTTAGTTTAACTGTTAATTAATTTTATTATTGCATATGAATCGACAGTTAAGAATTTATATATTTGCATATAAACTGATAGTTAACAGTTAATAAATTTATTATTGAATATAAACTGTTGGTTAATACATGTTATTTATTACTTGTATAATTTATATGCTCTATATCGATTATTGTTTAAATTGGACGATGATTGCAAATAATGGTTGATGATTGATATTTGGATGAATGGATGCTACATTTATATTGTATAAACTTCAAGTCATCATGCATTTTCATTTCATTCGGGATTGCGGTTTGAAATGATATACAACCGCATTTTTATTTTAAATTGCGGATTGAAATGATAAACATCCGTATCACTTGAACATAGGGTAGAAAATTTTATACAGGCACCGCGGTAAATATATAAAATTATTTTTGAAATGTTTTACTATGGTTTTGTAAAGCTATATATATATATATATATATATATATATATATATATATATATATATATATATATATGGTTTATGGGATATTGATTTGGTTATTTATATATATATATAGTAAATTTTCGGTTTTGTAAGCTTTGTATAAATTTGATTTGAAGTATAAAATAGAGTTTGATTTTTAAGATCAAATACGATTAAGCCTTTATTTAAAATCTAATTTATGGAGCTTTTATGACTTAAATGAGAATAAGATTTGGAAGATGAATATTAAGTTAAATTGAAATGTAATAAACATTAAAAAATTTAAAGGATATGATTTTTATCACTTGATTTTTTTTAAAGTGATGTAAATGAATACCAGGTTGATTTAAATGAATATATCAATTTTAATAAATTGAAAGATTTTCCAATTATGTGAAGTTAAAGGTTTTACTTAAATTATTTTGAATTCATTAAGTAAACATTTCAAGTCTAAATAATAAGTAATTGAATTTGATATATATGGGTTTGTCAAATGAGTTTGTTTTTGAAATGGTGAAATATTTAAAGCTTTGAAACATAAGAATTAAAAACGGTATTTGGAAGTTTAAATCGATATTTGGAATTGATTTGTGAAATGTAAAGAAGCTATTTTATTTTATAAAGGAAATTTAATATTTAACCATTTGAGAGATGGAAATTTGTTTCAAAGTTATGATTTTCAAGGTAGTATAATTTGGAAATATTATATTCCAGAGTTTTGATTTCTAAATAACCCTATGAGTTTGGAAAGAATATATATTGGAAAATAAAATGACATTATACGGGTTTGGGCCTAAATGATATCGTATTGATTTGGGGTTTTAAAAATATAAACGATATCGTATTTATATGGGTTTAAAATGGATATTTTATTCTGGTTCTAAAGTATAATTATTTTAAATGACCGCGGTGTTATAATAACGTTTGGTTGTTGAAGAGACCGGGATCGGAAGTTGTCATACTCTCTGCCAACTCCGAAAACCACTTTAACAACCGTGTACGCGGTGGAGATTCCAGAATGAAGTAGGTTGGTGGAGGCATTTCCTGCAAGGTAAATACGTGGACCCGACTCCCGTGAGTTGGCATAAGGTGGCTAAAACAGGAGCGATTCTCGGGCCAATGAGGTCATTCCTCTGATCGGACACTCCTCTTCGATATTATACTTTGACTTTGGATTGATTCAGTGGCCACTTTTACTTTGATTTTTTTGGGGAGTTGTTTCGAGGTGTGCGGTAGCTGCGGCTACGCGTTTCCATTAGCCCGGATAGCAATTGGTATATCTACCCTTGCATTGCCTAGTTATGCCGTGCCACCTACCCTATCGCGCCTTGTACGAGTTTGGTTTTCTCCCGTAGCCTGTGTGGTATCCTCTGGTGGCTTCCCGATCAGGAGGGACTATGATATTGGATGGACTACTGGGACTATTATGTGTTAAGGGCTATATGGGTAACCCCTTAATGCTAAGAAAAAAGTAAGTTTATTTTACAATTAGACACTATTATAATAGCGCAATATACTACATAGTAAATAGTTTAACGGATCCTTAGGAGATGTAAATCCCGAGCATCTCTTGAGTTACTGCACTCATATTTATTTCCGTTAATTTAACTTACATAAGATCTTTTAGTTCTGACTCGAGTGTTTTGTCTTTTCAATTCGCTCGGGTCAGTCCGAGCGCTTCAGGATTTGAAGACTTTATTTCTGGAGGACGAAGACGAAGATTTCATCATTATTATTATTATATTATATGATTCCACTACACACTGTATTCCGCTGCATTGGTATTTATTGGTAGGTGAACTCTGATGTTTATTGTATAAAGAAGAATCAAATGTTTTGTAAACAGTTTTATGAACTGTATGTTTATTATTATATTTTATCCTTCCGCTGTGAGATTCTGTATAGTTTTTTCTCTTCTCTATTTTTCTTATTTACCCCATAACAATCCGCCCTTACGTATGGTTTGAATCGGAACATTTGTCTGTTTAAATCGTGCGATAAGGCGGGACGTTACACATGTGATCAATGTTACACTGATTAAAGAAGATGAGAAGATCCAACGCCCAATCTATTATGTCGGTAAGAGGTTGTCAGGCCCAGAAACAAGATATAAAAGGCTAGAGAAGCTTGCCTCTACCTGCACATGGAAGCCCGAAAATTCTAGTCGTTCTTTCAAGCTCATCTCATCAAAGTCCTGACCAACCAACCCCTGAAGCAGGTCCTCAGCCGACCCAACACAGCATGTCGACTATTAAAGTGGTCCGTCGAGCTTGGATAGCATCAAATCTCGTCCCATCCTTGCACTTCTATTAAGGTCCAAGCCATCATAAATTTCATTATCGAGTTTTCAAACCTGGACAATGATGAAGAAGAGACTCACAAGCCAACAAGTTTGGTGCTTGTACGTGGATAGGGTGTCAAACGAATAAGGCGGTTGGGGCTGGTATGGTCTTTATCACTCTTGATGGAAAAGAACAATGTTTTGATGTCCGTCGCTCTATACGGAGACCAATAATGAAGCTCGGTATGAAGCTATCCTAACCGACCATAGGATGACAAAGAAGTCATACGTGGATTCCATCCATGTATCCAAGGCACGTCATTGGTCGTCAATCAAATCGACGAATGCTTTCAAGTTAATAGCATGCCGTTAGCCTCATATGTCACTGAGGCTAAGAAGATAATCGTTACGTTCATCGACTTCAAGTTAAAGCAGAAAGCAAAGGCTAATTATCTGGTCAAGGAAGCCTGCAACCCAAAAAGGTCCCTCCTTGGGTCTCCTTAGTGGTTCGAAGCACCTCTAGCTACGATCCGGGGACAATAATGATGAAAATAGATAAGCCATCAACAAACAATTGCATGGTGCTCATTATTAGGTACTTTTCAAGTGAGGAACTTCCCACCAATCACTAAGAATCCAGAAAGATTCTCTATCGAGCTCCCTTCCAGACGCTCATAGATGGGAAGCTCTACAAATAGGGTACTCTGTACCACTTCAGTGGTGCATGTCTAAAGATGAAACCGATCGGATCCTAGAGGAGCTGCACAAAGGGTTTTATGGGGATCGCGCTGGAGGGCAAAGCCTGATACAAAAGCCAACTACAGTTAGCCTACAATGGTCAAATATTCTGTGAACTACGTTAAAAAATGAGATCGGTGTTAGCAGTTTACCAAGATCCTCAAAGCCTCATCTATCCTCCTTACCCTTATGACATCTCATGCCATTCGATACATTAGGAATTGACTTGATAGAAAAGCGGCTTAGTGCTAATGGTGGATGTAATCATGTCACAGTTGTCACCGACTACTTTCCAAATGGGTCAAAGCTGAGCTTCTTACTGGAATCATTGCCTGCAATATACTCAACTTCCTCATAATGAACATCGTCTACCATTTCGACCTACCAAAGAATATTATCACTGAGAATGACACTCAATTTGAGAGCAGCCTCTTTCAAGACTTCTGCGAAAGGAACGAAATTGAGAAGTGATTCTCTTTCGCCATCCATCGTCAAGCCAATGGACAAGTCAAGGCCGTAAACAAGGCCATCAAGTCCATACTCAAGAAATACCTTGAAAAAGCTAAAGGGAACAGGGTAAAAGGACTACATCTTGTTCTTTGGTCTTACCACACTTCCAACCCCACCTCAACTGGTCATAACCCTTTTCTCTCTTTTCTATGGGTATGAAGCCATGTTTTCCATAGAAGTAGACATCCCCTCACCTTGGCATCTAACCTATGAGCCCGAGTAAAACGATAGGCTACTCAAGCTTAGACTCGACATAGTTGAAGAATAAAGAACCAAAGCCGACAAAAGGAAGACAATCAAGCATTAAAACTCAAGGGCGAAGCTTCGAAAATTCATTTTTGATGACCTAATTCTACACCGGGTGTTCGTTGATACAAAGAACCTGGCCAATGGAGTGTTCGACTCGAACTGGGAGGGGCCGTATGTTATAAGTGCCATCTTAACAAATGGTGCTTACCACTTCTCGTACCTGGACGGAATAGTGCACTTGGAACCTTATGCTCCTCATGACCTATCATATGTAAGGTGTTAGCATAATTATAAGGCCACGTAACATCTTTGTGGGGAATGCATCAATGACTTCAAAACCAGATTGTTCAACACATTCGCCAAGGTTATCCAATGAGGATTAGTTATTATGTGTAACAACCAACAATTTTAACGACTGAATATTTAATGAATAATTTAAATATTTAATAGTTAATTAACGGAATTCTCATTATACTCGACTTTTATAGAGGAGTGAATTGGGATTCAATACACCAGCCATTGAGACCATAATTCCATCATGAGAAGAATAAGTATAAACTTCGTTATGTTTGAAGTCGATGAAATTTTAGAGTGAATACTGTTTTCTTTTGGATGAAATGAATTTAGAGCAAGCCATTAGATTGCCCATAAGTTAGTTTTATGTAGCTAACTCCTCTTTCATTTTTCATTTTCATGTTTCTTTTCTTCTTTATCTCCTAATCTTTTCCTAATCACTCCTTAATCCCTTACTAATCTCCAAGCCCTAAACCCATTCAAATTTAATTCCTAAATTCATGGAAAAATTACCATATTATCGAGACCTTTAATGATACTATAAAATTTAGTAAGCTTGGAAATTGATTTGGTCCTATTGGATGTTACTGTATAGTGTTATGACAGATTATAGACCGAATAAGTGGTATAATGATACATGTATTATTGGTTAGTAAAGGTTATATCATTTGAATTGATTTTTAAAAATTTATTAAAATAATTGAGTTAGAAGCTCTAATACAAAATGTAAAAATCCACCCATCTTGATACTCTGAAATCAACACCGAATGACAACGTATTACTCCTGAATACCACAAAAGATAGTATCATTTTAAATTTTCTTTCCCCAACTATTTGTGTTTTGTAGTATTCGGAGGTTATACGTTTTCATTCGATGCTGACTTTAGGGTATCACGAAGGGTGGGTTGTTACATTATGTGCCCAATATTTTGTTTAGGAACTACCAAGCTTTGGTGCCAAGGCTGCATGAGCCACTCAATGCTCACTTCTTTGCAGGTCGACTGTCTAGTGATGGTGAGTTACCATGAATTCACTTCCTTACATGGGAACTGTCAAGTTAGCGGTGTTTCACCCGAAAGATCCTTCGAGCCCATGCTCAGGTTCGTGCCAAAACCACATACTATCTTTATCGACTATCTAATAAAGGATGAGTTATCATTTTCTCACTGCTTTGTTTGGTGATCGCTGACCGTCACCGCTAAGGATGAAGCAAGCCTTGGCTCAATTCCTTGCTTTTTGGCTACTCACGAGGGTGAATTATCATGCATTCACTACCTTGTTGCAGACTACTAGGCTATCCAACAAGATTGAAACACCATGCATTTACTTTCTTGTTTGGGGACTACCCATAACATTGTGAGTTTGGATGAGACTTCTCTTTCCTTCATGTTGAGGTGCATTGACGAGCTAGGACATTACTGCAACGGTCCGATATCCCTCGCTCATGATGTTGCTCGTCCCTCATGTAGTATGAGGCAATGTTGTGAAAACTGGTGCATTAACATAGTAACGTCGAAGCCCGACATCCATGGAGCTCCCACATAAAATTATACCACCCCTAACGTAAACTAATATCATGTAACCTAGGAGAACCTTTAAGCCTCCCAACGCTTAGATTTATGCTTGGACTTCGTACCACTCCATCACGCCATGTGTCACTTGAGAACACCCTCGAAACCAACAGTGCTTAGGGTCATGCTGGGACTGTACAATATCATTTAAACATAGGTAAGCACGTCAAAAATATGCCCACCTCGGTTCTCGATAACGACCGAGCTTTCCTATAAGCTCGCATCCAAGCCTACATGTATATACAAGTCTTGGAAAAACGAAGTATACAGTTCCCATGAATAGTCACTTTTACTGCCCATCTCATTATCGTATTGTTATTTTATCTATCTAATGACTATACAACCTTAGACAAACAAGGGCTATATCAGCTACCCAAAGAACACTACCCTACATGCTATGCATATAGACAAGAATAGATAAAGAAGTAAAGTACTTAGACAGGTTATATAAAAAGAATTTCATTATACTACAAAATGTAAGGAATAGAGCCCACCCGCTAGGCATATAAAAGGAATGAAAACATTTACAAGGTTGGTTCACTTGCCAACCATGTCCAAGAGTTAACCTGCTTCTGGGTCAAAATGGTTAGCACAACCACCCCAGCTGCATCTATCTCGGTGGCTACATCAGCCTATGCCGCTGCGAGGGCCTTGATGCCAAGAAGGAGCATAGGTATAGGTAGATCATAATTTTCCAAAAACATGGCCTTGATCATGTTTGTCAGCTGGTTATGTCGTATAATCTCTACCGCTATCGAGTAGCCTCCATGTCGATGCATGACCGACACTTGCTTGTGTGTTGGGCTAGGTCATTCAACATGGTTTTAGTCTCGTTCTAGGCTTCCTCTGCCTCCCACTAAGGTCCTCGGCCTCCATCTCTGCCTAGTCGCTTGCCTTGACCTCTTTTTCTTCGCCTTATCTGCCACCGCTGCCACCTCTTTGGCCTCCTACTTGGCCTACCTACATTTTCGGACCACATCCCTACACGTTGGAAAGTCGCTCCAAATGCGGAAGGCGTGGTGGGAGGCCTATATTGAAAAATCATCATTAGTTGGTAGAGATTCCATAATGCAAGTGATGTCTGTTTGGGAAGCTTACAAGAAGGGGGTCCAATTTGGATGCAATCACCTCCTACCTAGAGTGTTAGCTCCATCCAGATAAGGCCCGACGGGTCAGTGCTAGGACCCCAACCAATGTCATCTAAAATGACCTTAGTAGTAATATCAAATCTCTAGTCTAAAGCCTAGTCGATCTCTAGGGACACATACGCCGACGAAACCTACTTTTACTCTTGGGCCAGTTCCTCCACATCAAAGATTGATGCCTGCTTGGCAAAGTTAGCACAAGACCTAGAAGACAACTCCTCCCTAGTTCTCCTCATTTCATTAGAACCAAAAGGCACAAGCTTAGCACAAGGAGATGACTCGGTGGTCTCCATATCTACCCTGAGTCCTTTGGTTATGAGGATCATGATGGTATGGGCATCGGGGCAGAAGTTGTCGAAGGTGGAAAAGTTGAACTTGTCGGTCACTACAACAATAAGAAAGTGCAAAAATTAGTTAAAATTCAAAGTAAAAGAAAGAAGTGAAAGTAAAGTGCCTCTTTCACTAGTTCGACCTTGCTTTCTGGTGGGGGGATGAGGCTGAACTAGATACACTAGTTTGTTTTGTCCCGGCCTGAGGCTAAGCAGAAGCCCATCTTTGTAATCAACATACAAATAGTCATACGCATGAATGTTCTTGGAGGTAGGACCTACATCCTTACTGATACCTAGCTATTGTTTTCCTCTCTCAACACTGCTTTCCTCAGAGCTTCCCATAGGCCTATTAATGGACACCCGAAAAATCCGAAATCCGTCCGGATTCGTATCCAAAGAAACGAATATTATTCGATAACAGAAAAGCGGATGCGGATATTCGATATCCGAAAGGAAAATTGGATGCAGATGCAAATATGGGCATATTCGTATCCAAAAAACATCTTTTTGATCCGAAATTTTATGCGTGTTATCATTTGTCATTATGTATGTTGTTAATTTATCATTTGAATTGATGTAATATCGTGTAAACTTTTTTGATATTATGTGTGTTGCCATTTTGTCATTTGAAAAATTGATTAGTATTGTAGTGCGTGTATTGTCATTTGAGAAAGTGATTATTTTAGTTCAAAAATATCAGTATAACAAAGATCTTATTTAATTTTGGATGCGGATATTTCAGATATTTTTGAATATCCGAAAATATCCGCTTCTTATTTTCGAATGCGGATATTTTCGAATATCGAAAAATATCCACGGATGTAGATACGGATGTTAATTCTCAGTTATCCACGGATATCAGATGCGGATTTAAATTTTCGGATGCACATACAGCCATATGCACATTCGTTTGCATCCGTTGATAGCCCTAACTTGCCCCAGTATCCCACTTAATGCATGGTGTGAAACATTGAAGGACTGGGATGTCAATTAATTTTTATGGGTCATACTCTTCCCACTACGACATCGACACGACATCACTTAGCTTATCAAGGTCAATATTGTTTTACTCTTCAACCCCTTACCCATGACAGTATCATCATATCCTCTTTCCACCTTAGTGATCAGCCCGCCCATGTTGTCCCGAAACTTGCTCTTGTAATAATCCCATTTTTTCCTGGCCTTTTTCTACACTGGTCGTCGATCGTTGGGCTAGCCCGATCGCAACCATTTTTATGCTCCCTTTATTAACCTGAAGTAGTGTATGTTTGCATCAATCACCATGATCCTTGGATCTCGATAGTTCACGGTAGCCATCTTCAACAAGTTCAGATTTTCATTTAGTGTCCTTAAACAGATGTCGAGATAAGAAATGACAGCCCTTATCGATAGGTGAAGTTAAGTAATAGAAAGGAAATCAATGAAGGAAAAATAACGGCAAGGAAACTTACTAGGGGTTTGGAAGTCGATGTGCTCCAACCCAGGGTTCACCCCATTGGGGATAAAGAAGTACTTACGCATCCTGCCCAGGGTGGCTTTGCTCGAAAGGACCATAAAGATGACGGGCTTAGTATTTGGTTGGAAATGGAAGTAAGTGCCAACGGGGTACTCAACTTCCTTCTACCGTGGAAGATCATCTCTATAAAATTAGCATTTGGCTCAGGATTGCTAAAGTCAATGTGATCAACATAGACCCCATATAGGAACTAGTACATATTTTGAATATGTTTATCGGGGGTAAGCTTGTAGGGATTAAGAATGGAGACAAAGAAGGGATAGAGTGTAGCATGACCCCCATCTTAAAGTAGCATATGTAGAAGGCGAAGAATCCCGGAGGAGGGTGGTCAGTCGGCAGCAGTAGGATACCTAACCATCCCTATATCGCATTCATGATTGGCCAAACTCTTGGACAAGTATGTTTTCTCATTCGCTAGTTTGAAAGCTTTGAGACTAGCAATGCTAGTCGAAGAAGACACAAAGGTTGCCATTTGAAACACAAATGTTTTAGTTAAACAATAGCCCCATAGCCATGTCTTGAAAAATCCAGAGGCAATCCTCCAGCAAAAGAAAGGACAGATGCCCCCATAAAGTGCTCTGGCAGGGCACCCCATGACAATCGACTATTGACTCAAAAGACTCCTATGATAAGTAATAGGCCTTACGTCCCCTACTTATTACTCATTTTATTTACTTAAGGTTCATGCCTGTAGATTTGGGCCTAGTCCACGACCCATTGTTGAATTATTAACTAATATCACTACTCTTAATCGTAGGCCACTATGGAATTCGTTAACTTCAATCGAGCACCACTAACATGTAAGCAATGGTTGATTGACACCCAAAGATGGCCAGAGGAAAGTGATTCTTGGCATAGCACTTCAAAATTATAGCACTATCAAGCAAAGCAAACAACAAGAACATAACCAAAAAAACGGAGAAACTTAAAGATTTCCAATGAAAATGGTATATATAGTGGTCAAGGAGAAGAAGAAGAAAGCTTAATTTTTGTTTGATAAGTCGAGAGTTTAGGAAGGTTTTTTGAAAGTTTTAATGGACAAAAGATTTTTTTTCGTTTCTGTAAAGAATGGAGGAAGAAGAGATGATGCCTATTTATAATACCTACCCTTCAATCTCAGCCTCTGGATCCAAAAGATTATTAGATCTCAGTAGTCTCGGTATAATCAATGCTTTTGTCACTTCTACACATTGGAAACATGAGGCCTCGTGCAATATATAGGAAAAGTTGGTTAGCATAATATTTGTGATTTTACAAGCCATCCCCTACTCATAAAGACAGGCTTGGGGGTAAAATGTTGCTCAAATTTCTCATTAGTATAATTAGCAAGCCAATTTAGCATAGCCCAGCCTTACCAAGCTTGGCCCAGCACATTTAATCCCGGCCAATCCATGCCAGCCCAAGCTCAATCTGGCTTTAAGCCAGCTCATTTAATTAGGGACCACGGCTTAAATCAAGATGACATATATAACCAACTCATCAAAAAAGGCCTGGCTCAAGCGTGAACTGTCTCTAGCCCGACTCCATTATAGGTCGCCTATGACCAGTCCTATGCAGCTCGTTTTATGATCGCATACCCAACCTATCACGTCCTTTATAACATGGTCCTTAACAATATTTAGCTTTCCTCAACAAGATTCTAGTAAGTCACTGTCAAATATAAATCGGTAGGAGCCACTTGCCTGCTTGTTAGATAGGCATTCAAAAGTAAATGACAAGTCATACAGTTGACATACTAGATACTATAGCAGACCTGGAAGAGCATACCTACCCCTGTAGTAAGCCGGTGGAATTAAATGCAAAGCATGCACTGGTATAAAGGGGCAACCGACATGCTTCTTAGCCGCACGTTTCCTTCCACCATTACAGTTGTCTCCCATCAGCCCATGCGACTAGATCAGCTGCGAGACAGGCTTCTTTTTACTGTACAATCTTAGCCAACCATTACCCCTCTCAACTATTATAGGTACCCCATGCTTCACTACATTAAAGGATGGGGGATTTAATTGATTTTCAGGCTCAGAGTACCCAATTTTCAATCAAGTATTTGATCTCAAGTTTTCTGGATCATTGTAAACTAAGTGCTAGTTTGTTTATTCTCTTCTAATGCCTTGTGATTATAAGAGGTAAACATATTAAGGAACTTCATAGTGGACGCAGACAAATATATATCGAACCACTCTATATCTTGTATCATTTACATTATTTTCTTGCTTTACTCCTTTCTTTACATTTTTAAGCCTAGTTTAGCAAGTAACATATATGCTTATACAATGCATTAGTCTAATTCCAAAGTTGACTAATTCTTTAGTCAACAATTTGTGCTTCTTTTATTATGGCGCTATTAAAGATAATGTACTTAGCATTTGGTTGAATTAGTCACCACTTATTGTTTGTAACATTTCCAATTAAATTTCTTAACTTAAGCTTGAATACGAATTTGGGATGGACATACTATACTCAATATGATTTATGAAATTCAAGTCTGTGCGCTCGATCATAAGGATTTTGTTATTTTTATAAAAAATTCTCTCGTATTTCGAAAAGACTCGAGAACACTCTAAATTATGTTTTAGTGATCTTACTTTGAATTTGATACTTGCTCTTGTGTCAAAACATAAGCGAAGTGTGATATTGTTGATAATATAACGTGTATGCACTTTCTATTGCTAATGCGTAAGGAGCCCATCTTACATGCTCCATATTAAATAATTTAATATAGTGTACATGTATATTGTTTTGGGACATTCTTAACATCCTTTTATATTGATTATAAAAGATGCCCTTAAAATCCTATATTGATAATTGACAACCAAACTGAAATGATTTTAATTTGTATACATTGTTAGAAATCATAACTTTGTTGTTTACTAATAGTTTCAGAGATATTTTAGCACCCATTAATATATTTTTTTCTTATAAACAAATGCTTTCTTTGCATTTTGACTGAAATCCAAACTATTTGACTTTTTTTTTGCAAAATACATGCTTGACTTTGATGCTTATCGAATAATATCTTTGTACCATTTCTTGGATCATATTCGTAACCAACATACTTGAAATCACTCCCACCAACTTCTAGGAACTTTGGTTATTAAGCGCAAATAACATTCAACATACATACACCAACGCTCATAATAATATCGCACAATAATATTGCGTGTAAAATCCAAATTAACTTTAGTATTTTGAATGATGAATTCGTTCCTTTAATTTCAACAATTGAAATTTACGATGTTGTTCTACCAATGCAGCTTATAATCTTATTTATTTGGACTTCTTTCGAAGATACATTTGTGGTCGATAAATCTTAATCCTTCCGGTAAAACTATCAAATTCATATTTTAATAATGTTCTTGAAATCTATTCTAGGTTTTCCCATCATGCCATATGGTAGAGTCTATACTCTTAATGGTTTATTGCAACTAAGTAAATTCTTTTCTTGATATCAATATAAGAATCATGGTCTCTTTAATGTGCGAGAGTTCTTATTAGACATTATAATTAGTTATCTCTACTTAGCTATGGTCAGTTTAATTTCTTTGAAATCAGTTTTATCATTGGATCGTGTCCAAATCCATTTTATTACCAACAATTTCTGAAAGAAATTCGTTCATCATGAAGTTGGTTTCTTGAAACAATAATTATTTCCTAGTGCAATGCAATAGTTATTCATATATATTTTATGAATTCCCCATATATGTATAAAACTAATTTGGTTTTAAGTAATGAAACTTATGTTCATCACATGAATTTGTCCATTAATATTTATCGATGCCAAACTCATTTAAGGAGGTTCACATAAGATCCCTCACGAGTGAATATTATATGCAGTCCCTACTCACACAACCTATCAACTCCTTAACCTAGGACATGTAGAGATTGTTTTGCCAAATCTTATCTTGTATGATATTGTAGACTTTGTTAGATGAAATTAAATTTAACCATATGAATTTACTTTTAAGTACATGTCCGTATAAAAGGAGCTAACTCAACTTCAGTCACCACCAATTGCACTTTGGCCAACAAAGTATGATTACTCATTATCAATACATCATTATGTATTATAGGGAGGAATGACTTTTAGGATAGAATCTTATTCATTTTAGGTACATTTGGAACACCTTTCCAATACACCGCCATATTTAATCAAATCAAATCGTTTTCTTTTGCATGTCATGTTATTTATCTCCACTTTATGTTTCATGAACTTATCACATACATATTACACACATAGATATATATATATATAATACATATTTTCATGTCTACAATAATTCATCGACGAACTTAAAAAAATATGTGGAATCAGTTTGCTATCACTAGACCTACGATTGCATACATCTACACGTATCAATCCTAAGAGTTGACCAACTCTTATATTTCTTCTATTGAATGGGTATTTTGTCCTTAATCTATTGAAATACAAATCATCAATCCATAAGATTAATAATTGTATGATTACACATTTATTTCCCAAAATCATATTTTAGTCCATAATTCCAATATAGTTGTAAAAAATTTAGATGCTTTTGTGTTATGTAGCTAATGCAACAAATACCGTTATTCTAATAGATTTATATTATAATAAATTCAAAATATTCATATAAAATAAAACTATGTTTATTTTATATCAATTCCAAAAACAATTGTTATTTCATAAATATATTCGGTATATTTACAAATACAATTTTTCATTGCTTAATGCATCGATTGATAAGTATTCTATGACATGCTTCCACTATTTCTTCCTTTCCTATAATAGCATATGAAATATGAAGCTCCATCCAACTACTTATTATGAACTATTTATTTCTTTCACTATAATCAATTTTCAATTAAATAAATTAAACTCGTGGGAATAACTCTCGTAGAAAACAATTGTCTATATGAAAATGCAATTGAAATAGAATTCACAATTCTCATTACATATTAAGTATCTTATAAAATTATTGTTTCCTATATCGCATCATGAAGCAGAGGATCAATTCACTCTCTTCATTCCCCTTGTGCCTAAATTACATCAACTCTCATACATTTGTTTTTCTTTCAAAACTGGTTGAACCATTTAAAGGATACCCTTATTATAATAAATCATATTGAATACAAGAGTTCACATCATGTTTTATTTGCTTATTTCCAATGAATTAATTTCATCTATGTTTCATCTATTTCGAACCTCGACCGTTCACCATATAACATTTATATACGATTGAATATTGATTAAATATCCATGTTCTTGTATTGCTATCAGAGTTCGACGCTCATAGAAGCAAATGCACGGTCTTGTACAAATAAAAACTTATGCAACCGAGGCACGAATGTTTTAGCAGTTGTATAAATTGGCTCTTACATAGGTCATGAAGTGAAAATATGTTAAACGATACATTGGTTAGTATATAGTATATTACTATGTCAATCTTAATTCAGTTTATTTATATATCATAACTGATAAGTACTTTATCAATTTTATTTTTTGCACAAATTGATCAAAATGTTCTTAAAATATTAGAATGGTTAAATATCGCTATTCCATTTTTATAACACGTGTTTGTTTTTCTTAAAACACTTAAATAAGCATAGAAATCTTTTGATTTATATAATGGGTGTTAGGCTTCACTTATTTTGGGATTTTGACTTTGAGGAGTATCGATAAATTATAGGCCCATAAGCAATGGATAACACTTTATCAATTGTATCATATAAAATTTCTAACCTGTGAAATTTGTCCTAATCCTATGTCGACCTTAAGAAATATCAATAAATTGTTCATACATACCAACCATTTCATGATGACTTATGTATAATGCATATACCTTAAGGAATATCAACAAATATATGCATGTATCTTACCTTACCTAGTTATTATATTAATAGTATTACACATTACATTTCTAGCTTGAGAAATATCAATAATATTTATGTAAGTAATCTATTAATATATAAATGGTAGAGGCCAACATTAATACTAAAGATTCATAGTCTTTAATATATATATATATATATATATATCTAATTGATATGGATTTAGAGAATAATGTTTTTTATGAAATACCCTTGTGACTCGAGTTTAGGCACATCTGATATCATGGCGTACATATTATACCTATGTACTTATTCCTTAAATATCATTTAGGTTTCTTTTCAGTTATTTTTATACATATGTAGCTATAAGATTATTAACTTGTTTATAACTTTTATAATTTAATTTACTTTTATAATATATGCATGTATCTTATTTATTAAATCTTAATTAATTACTTTTAAATCATATAAATTAAATAATATTTAAGTTATTCTATATCAGATTTCCAAAATTATATATTACTTATCTTAAATGATTTAAGATAGTTAACTTCTAATATTTGTAATTTATTTATGTGTACATATCAATATATGCATAAATTTTAACTAATTAACTTTTAATTAATAAACTTTATTTAATTAAATAAATATAATTAATTTTAAATTTTAATTTATCATAAACAAAATTTAAGATAAATATATAACTAAAGCAAGTATAGTTACATGCATACATCAATATATAAATGTACTATTAATTAATTTTTTAACTATTTTATTTAATTAATTTTATTAATTAAATTTTAAATTTCAAAATTAATTAATTAATTTCTTAAAATAATTTTTAAATTTTTGAGTGCATTTTGTAAATTTTATAGGATTTTCCATTTATATTTTAAATTTAACCTTTAAACCTAAAATACAATTTCAAATTTTTAAACAAATTTTGAAAATTAGCCCAAAGCCTAGATCAATTTGGGTCTTTATATTTGGAATAACCTTTGTACTTCATCCTTCAAGCCAGGCCAGTAGCCAGATAGGATAAAGTACTTGTTATCCAAACCTAACCTTAGACACTACCTTTCTAGAAACCATACTAAATGGGAAGGCTTCAATCAGTTATCCCTAACATTACCAATTTAGACCACATAAACCATTGGGCTCTAATAATATTGAATAAACAAGGCCAGTCGAAAGCGGGCTAAATGGAAAATTAAATAAAAACTCATTTTAGATCTTTATTGAGCCTATGACGTTTAAATGGATTTTAGATCCAATCCAAAATATTTCAACTAAAATCTTACTTTATTTAATTTGTTTAAATAAGTTTGAATTTAATTTAAATTTAAATGTCTGTAATAAGTGCATCAAATACACCCATGTATGTAAAGTGCAAGTGCAATATATAAGTAGTGTACATCACTAATGTGACCATATAAGGTTATTAGGATTTACACCACAATATACTTATTTATCACTTTATATACACCTTTGTTGTCCTTTTTTTTTAAAGTTATATAAAGCAGCAATATATGTATACCTACATACGTACTTACATATATATATATATATATATATATAGTTTACTTATATATACATATACATAACATGTTATATAATATTTTGTCTAATCAAAAAGTTTACTTATATTCAAATGACAATTAATTATGTTTAATAAGCAATTAAGAAGAAGAGGGGAAGGTGGAGGAGTCATCTCTTTCTATTTACTCGTCCTTTAATGCCATTTCAAAACAATTTTGAACACTCAAATACATCCTAATCTTGACAAATTAGTTTTGATATCTTATATAAACAATTTAAAATCTAGTTTTAACTTAGGAAAGAATTAAAATTATTAAAGATTTTACATAAAAGCCACTTTTCAACTTTGAGATGGAATTACATACATACATACATACATACATACATACATACATACATACATACAGACACACACAATTGAAAATTGTGTTTTAAATTTAAAATTATGTTTTAAGTTTAAAATTGTTTTTTAAATTTAAAATAACTTATTTTTATGAAATTGTAGTTTTAATATTTTTTAAACCTCAAATCTAACAGACCGAAACCTAGTCTTAAATTAAGAAGGAATCAAAGTACGTTTGTGATTTTACATAAAAGACTGTGCAAGACCTGGAGCAGAATGCAAAGGGTGATCATCATGAGTGGAAAACTACGACACAACCCTTTTGGAGGACTTTATGGTTCTGGACTGATTGGTCTTCCAGTTATTCTAGCATGGTAGAGCTTGAGGCATAAAGGATGGATGACTAGGTGTAGGAGCCGGATATGCCGATGATCAAGCACTCCTCCATCCCTTTTGCTCGTAGGTCTATGACCCAAACTCACACCGTGCCACGATACACAAAACCTCAGAGGGCCATAATATAGCAATAAGAGTGTAAAGTCTCCTTGCCCGCCTTTAGTTAGGAGGCGATGGAGGGACTGATCTAACTAAGATAACTTAGCTTTGCATTGCTTTTTCTTTACTTCTCTTTGCACTTTTTCTAAATTTGTTTTACATTTGTGCTTCGCAGTGGTAGGCTTGAACCTGGCAGCTATGCTGCACTCCGTTATAATGGGGAGTACGGTGTCCCGGACCCCGTCTTCGCAACACTAGCACCAGCTCTCAACCACCGCCAACGGATTTCAACTCCTTGTAGTAGATGCCAATTAGTTCCCAACCGCCTCTAGGGAGATGACGCGCCTTCCCTTACATGATCTGATGGTTCCAAGATAAGCTCTGGTTGAGGGGGCCCGAAAAGAGGCCCAGCCAGAGGTGGAGAGGAGACGATTGAAGATGGCCCATGATGCTAAGTCGAAAGTTCTTGGAGTGGTTCTACTTACATTTTTTGTGGAGTTGGAGCTTATTTGGCCCCTGTCAACGGACTCACAGTATGAGGTTGTGGATCAGGCATTTTGAGGATGGTCAAGAAGGATGACGGTGATAGAGTTAATGGAACGCCCTAGGTGCAATTATATATTGTCACATATATTTAACTCGATACCTAATCTTGTTTAAAGTAAAAGGCATTACTTGTTATATTGTGATATAATTAATTAAGTAATTAATTTAAAGTGTATTAAATAGAAAATCTTCAAATGATATATTATGTGACAACAATTACAATGTGTTGTAATCATGAGATATGTATCACGTTCAATGACATATTATTTTAAAAATTCCTAGTCAAGATGTTTCAAGATGGGATATCATATATACATTAAGAATACAATGCTTAACGCTACCCAAATATTAGATGGGGTAGTACACACTGCCGTTGGGGGCACTAAATAGTTACGTATTAATGGTTATCGGATAATTATAGAATGACTCACTTGAGAGTTTTATGTTGGTTTATATAATTAAAGTCAAACAAAAAATCTCAAAGTAATTATGCTAGATAGTTCTCTCGACTTGAGAATGCTGCTAAACTTCATTGTAGGCACTCCATTTTAGTTATAGTTAAATCATGATATGACATCTATTGAATGAGTATTGCTGGGTCTGAGCCTTCAGAGTTTCAAGGGGTTAGTATCACGGTTAATTCTAGTCAACCAAAAGTCAAAGTCTTTGGATAGGTAGTATAGTTATTAATAATAATTATTATTATTGAAACAAGGATTTTTGTGTGGACTTTCAAGTTAAAAGTGGGCGACGTTTGAATTTTGACCAAAACCAAATGTCGTAAGTCCTAATGTGAGAAAAGACTTGGTGAACATAATCGTTATTACTGGTAACTCTTATAATACGTAAAACTAGATTTTACCAAAAAAGTTGTGTTTTTCATAAATGCAGCCAAAATGTCACACTAGTTAAAGTGACATGTCAACGTTGGTATTCAAATTATTCGATATTAATCGCTGAATGAATTTACACCTTTGAGTCGTACGACCAAAATGACGAATATTAAGAATGAACTACGAGATTTAATTAATTTATAGTAGTTCTAAATTAATTAAAATTAATTTAATATTTATGAAATATTAATTATCAAATTTTTATTTGATTTTTTCAAATTCGTTTAGTGTTTAATAAAATTTGTATACAAAATTTTTAAACGTGCATATTGATATACGATGTCAACAGATTATTTAAAGTGGATTTAAATAGAATAAATACTAAGTGGTTTTAGAAATTAATTAAATTAATTTACATTTTTTAAATATTAATTATAATTTTTTTGATTTTACTAGATATCATTAGTATTTAATAAAGTGCGTACGTAAAAGTTATAAATGCATGTATCAATATAAGATATAGATCGAAATTTTAAATTCGATTTAAATTGGTTAAATGTTAAGTAATTTTGAAATTTTTGGAGGGCCATGTGGCACCTCTTATTGTTGGCTATAGAAAATAAATAAAGTGAGAGGATTTGATGAGATTTAATTAGGAATTAAATAGAGAAAGTTTTGAATGAGGGAATTGAAAGGTTTTAATATTTCATTTAAAACATATTCTCCTCATTCATTTAAGAAAATTCATCAGGCAATTCAAGTTCATTCCTCTCCCCTTTTATACCAATCAAGAATAATGGCTTCCAAAGCCTACAAAATTTCAAAATCAAAATAAAAAAAATTTAAAACAAAAGGCTCATTTAAGAAAATTCTTCAGCCAATTCAAATTCATTAATATACTTATCCATACCAATCAAAAATAATGGCTTCCATAGCCTATAAATGTTTCTAAAACAAAATCAAAACAAAAGGTAGTTATCATCTCTTGATTCTTGTAAAATCGGAGACCCGTTCAACTGAGTCTAGGACGGTTGATTCATCATTTCAAAGTGTGATTTTAGCAAAATCCCATGGTCGTTATCTGTTACGTTACTCATGCGTTTATGTCCTGTATGATACATCTTCTACTTATAGTTTATCTTATAACAAGCAACTCAAATCCTTTTTTCTCTATTTCTAATGAAAGTATGTTAATTATGTTGATTTAATTTAGATATGTTTTTCTCTTCATCTTATCTAAAAATATATTCATTATTATTGGTGTGATTTAGCCAATTGTTTAGATTTGCATATTATTATCAAGAATTTACATATGCCTAACTTGTCAAATTCCTTTTTATTGCATTGAATTTTTTTAATAATTTTTTATTTTGATTGATATCTACTTTAGAATTTTATAATATTTATGTATATAAAGGTAAATTAACCATTCATGTTTATTAACAAACTTTCATACTAATTCCTTTAATTAAATGGTTGAAATTTTGAATATGAATGTCTTTATTATTGTTTAAAAAAAGGTAATTCTTTTAACTTAGAATTTGTAAATGGACTAATGTGTGAATTCTAAATCGTTAATTCTTTTTAATGGTAATGTTCTATGTATTTTCTTTTCGAACTAAAAGCGTAACATATCTGTGTGCTTGTTTTTTGAATTTACAAATGTTTACATATAAATAATTATCTTAAATCTAAAATATTGGTTGAAATCGATATGTATATAATCGTATTAAATATAAAACATTGATTGCAATACACACACATGCATATGTGTGTGTGTGTGATGACATACATGTGTTACTCTAATTTGTGCCCGCATGATGGATCATGTATAATAAATGCCATATTTAATTTCAAAATTTCTTTAATGAAAACCATACTCACTATTGGTAATTTTAGATTTCAAATCTATGGTTGTTATATATTTTTTAATGTATACATGCATATTTACATATTCCACCACTTATATTATGTATAAATATCTTAAATCAAAATCGTCGGCAACAAAAACATATGCAAAGGGGGAATGAGTCCGTTGCGGTGTAAATCTAGCATTTACGTATGATCACATTAACTATGCATACTTCTTATTCGTAACACATGCACTTAACATAAACAAATATATTTTATATACCTGTAAATTAAAATATTAAAAAAACCTTCCAAAATAGAATAAAATAATGTTTTTATTTAAAATATTTAGATAGGATCTAGAATCAATTTCGGCTTCTTCAACAAAGATCAAAATGATTTTTTTTTGAAATCACTCATTTAACCCGATTTCAAAGGGCTTGATTCCTTCAATAACATTAGTGCGAGGTTGGTAGAGGCATTCTGGTACATTGGATATCCCTGGTTCAATCTTTGCAACTAGCATGATAGAAGGTCCTCACATTGTGATCTATCATAAAGCATTGCCTTTTAAACCCACACGTCTATTTCAAAGCAAAAGATGACTGTGGTACCTCATGGTAAAGGCTGGACTAAATGAATTGCTTGGCTTCACGCTTCAGCGGTTAGTTCTGGGGTTTCTCATTTCCCCAGTGGACACCCTCTTGGAGGGATGGCTAATAGGCTAAGAACCAGGAATGAGATCAACACAAAACTCAATTGCCCGACTGGGTATCAAACCCAAAACGCACTCACATATATCAATAAAATAACAATCAACTGGAATTCGGGATACATCATCATCATCTCAATACTGAAGAATAAATAAAGATACTTCAGAATTATCGTCAACATTCCGAAGAATAAGAGACAACTAATCAGCCGAATTAGGATGCCTTAATATAGGATCCTTCCAGAACATAGGCTTGGACTTGATACTCAAAAGGTGTGTGTAAAACTCACTCATGTGGTGCTTGGTTGTGTCACCACAAAGGATTTTGGGTTGGAGCTTCAATTATATCAGAGCTAAATAGTCTATGTGGTATAAAATTAGCAATGTTATGGCTAACTGATTAAAGTCTAACCATTTAATAGATGTGTAGAAAGGCAGTGTCGAAGGTTGGATTTTCATAATAAGTAACCCTCCTTAGCTATTGGCCTGGTCCAAAGGATAAAGTAATCCCAAAGGCTATCTCCAGTATAAATGTACATATTGATTTTAGGCCTAGCTAATCTTCAATTTTTTTTTAAATTTAAATTATATGTCAAATTCAAAAGTTAATCTTAAAATATAAAAGTGAAATTTTATGAAAGTTACATTCAAAACTTTTAAATTTATTTCGAAAATTAAAAAAAAATTGAAATTTAATTAATATGATTTACTAAGTTAAATAATTAATTAAAAGTTTATTGATTTTTTCTGAAAATGGGCTAATGTATTAATGAGATGCGCTTTGCGGCCCAAAGAAGCATTACAATCTTGTTTTAGATATTACAAATAAGGTGAAAGACAACCGGCAGCAGAGATTAACTATCTCCTGCAACGAGACCTTCCTTTTTTAGGGTTCATCTATGGCGGCTCCCAATCCATTGATTGAACTCGTTCGTTCAACACCTTCATCCTCAATGTCTCCATTAATTGTTCTTCCTTTTCTTTTGCAATGGTAAGAATTTTCTTTGGTATTCGCCCAATTATTATTCTAATTTCTCTGTTATCTGTTTCGTGAGAGTTAATATATCTTGTTGTTTATTAGCCCAACAGTTTCTCTCCTTCCAAAGGTACCACAGGGAAGCTGTGAGTCCAATTTTGCCAGTCTCCTTCATCAACTTCATGAGATTACTCCCTCTGTGTAGGTATTCGACCTCTTCTGCTAAGTTTCGAACATTGTTGGTAAGTAGACATCTTAGTTTTTGAATTCTCCATACTCTTTTGGGATATTCACATTCAAAGAATAATGCTCATGCGTTTCATCTACATTATGAAAAAAATAACAAGTTGTGTCATCCAAGACTCCCCATTTATGCAATCTATCCTTAGTAGGTAATTTTAAAAGAATTGCCTTGTAAAGAGTATGTGCCATTTTGGGGCTATTTGATTTGGTCCAGACTACTGTAGACCAATTAACCAATGGATATTTGTTCCTTGATTCCTCCCATATTTCGCGGAACCTAAAATGATTGTTTGAGTTTCTCTTCCATGTCCAGTTATCCTCCAATTTATCTATGTGAATATTTATCTCCTCTTTGTAATTTAGGCTTAGAAGGTTGTTGTTACATTGCCATTCTTCATTGCTAATAATGTCAGCTACCTTCCAGTTTGGAGCTCCGTATGCCGAGAAAGTATCCCAACCTAACCTGTCAATAAAGCTTTTAGAATTGAGCCAAGGGTCTCACCATAGATCAGTATTTCCACCATTTGCAATCTCTTTCTCTCTCTCTCTCTCTAAATACAGGTGTAGTTCATCTCTGATTTTAAGAATATTCTTCCAAGTGATAGAAGCATTGTTGTCAATTTTAATAGTCCAAAATTTTTCTTAAAGATATCTAGACCGCATCCATGTAGCCCATAAGTTAGTAGAAGTTAGAACATTCCAAGATAATTTCAGACCATGTACTTTCTTAAGTTCAAAGAGATTTTTCAGCCCAACACCTCCTCTCTCCTTTTTTCTACATAAGTCTGAATACTTAACTTTGTGCATCCCCCCTTTCCATATAAAATTTGCACAAACTGAGTTAATTTTTGCAATAGAGCAATCTGGAATTTGAAAAGATTGTAACTAAAATCTTACTTTAGATGTGACAACTGTATGCACCAATTCTACTATACCTGCAAAAGATAGTAGCTTTGATCTCCAGCCTTGTAGTTTATCTCTGATGTCATCTACTAGCTTGCCACACTCAGCATCTGTGATAGTGTTGTTGGAAAGAGGAACCCCCAAGTATTTGACTAGGAGGTGTCCCTTCGATAATCCTAGTCTCTCTAACATAGCCTGCTTGTTTGAGCAGTGTTTGTTAAAGTAGCACTTAATTTTTGATTCATTCAGTTTAATCCCAGCAAATATCTCTAGTTCTGTAAATATATCCGTGACTTTTTCAATTTCCTTCAAATTGCCTTTAACCACCCCAAGCAGATCATCTCCATATATTAAATGTGTGATACTTGGGAGGTTATCATAAATTGGATGAATGTATTCATGAAAGTATGCCAGTTCCATTTGTAGAGTGAACCATTCCATAGCTACAACAAATAAGTATGGGGAGAGAGGGTCACCTTGTCTAATCCCACGATTGCTCTGTATATAACCTTTAGGTATTCCATTAATCATAATTGAGTATGTTGGAGTGTCTATGAAATATTTAATCAGTTTTAACAGCTTCACTGGGACCCCTATTGATTCTAGCATATGGATAATGAATCCTCTGTTTACCTTGTCATAGGCGTTTTGTAGATCCACTTTAATGCATAATTTATCAGCCTCTTGTTTATTAAAGTTCCTGACCAATTCATGGGCCATCAGAGAATTTTCTGATATAAGCCTGCCTTTGATAAATGCACATTGACATTGTAATATTAAGTCTGGAAGGACTTTATTCAGTCTCTTACAAATAATTTTAATGAGAATTTTGTAGATGACATAACAGCAGGCTATTGGTCTGTACTCTTCAATCCTTTCCGGTTTCTTTGTTTTTGGGACAAGAGATATGAAAGTGTGGTTAATTTCTTGTATGAATCCACCAGCTTCTAGTGCTTCATTATATGCTTTTGTCATGAAATCTTTCAGGTATATCCAATACATTTTGAAGAAGGCCGCCCCCATTCCATCAGGTCCTGGGGAGGAGTCACCGTGGATAGAGAAGGCATCATTCCTCAATTCCGCTTTCAAAATTAGAGCTGTCAACATGCTATCACCCTCAATGGAAACTTTCCTTCTGCAGTTGATATGAGGTAACTGATTATTATTGTCTCTATTGTATTAGCTTGAGAAATATGAAATTGCTTGGTCTTCAATGTCCTTGATACATCTGGAAGCATTACCATGCTCATTTAGATAATTGTGCAGATTATTATGATGTTGTCTTAAGGACATTTTAGTGTAGAAAAATTTATTACATTCATCTCCTTGTAAGCCATTTCTCTTTGGCCTTTTGCTTCCGCTCTACTGCCTGTTTATTTAGTTCTTCTTTAAGCTGTTTTTGAAATGTGTAAAAATCTGCATTTAGGCCTTCTATAGAGGATCATCCAGTCTATGTTGTATGTTTTCTAAATGTTGTTGGATTTCTGTGATTTTATCAGTGGTCTTAGTCTACACTTGTTCCAGTCATTTAGTCTGTTTTTCATGATTTTGATGAGCATTACAAGTTGATACATGTGATTGCCTGGAGGAATTCTTACTATGTTAAAGTTCACTACTTCATCGAATCCTTCTATCAAAGGCCAATGATTTGCATATCGGAAAGGTTTTCCTTTATGCATTTCCTCATCTTCATTGAATTGTAACAAGAGGGGACAATGATCACTTGTAGAACAAGGTAGAACAGTTACTCTAAAGTTTGGAATTTTATTAAAAAACTCTGAATTCCCGAGCGCTCTGTCTAGTCTTGTTTTGATTTTCTTAGACTCGCCACTTTTCCATGTGAATTGTAGGCCAGAGTGGTGTGCTTCAGTAAGTCCACTGGATGGTACGCAATTGTCAAATTCTGCTACCTGTGCTACCCTCAGTGTAAGGCCTCCTTTTTCTTATTATTTTTAAGACTGCATTAAAAACTCCTGTGACTATCCAAGGGATATTGATATTTTTGGAATTATCAGTTATTTGTTTCCATAATTCAACTCTTTCGGAGGCTAGTTTTTTAGCATAAACAAATGTGATAGCTATCTCCAGCCCACCTATATTGTGAAACTTAATGGTTATTTATTGATCATTCATATTCATCATATTGCCATTCCAATAATTACTCTCCCAACCAACAATAATTCTACCTTTAGATTGAGTTGTTGAAAAGTACCACTAATTTCCAAATTGGGTTCTAAGCATCACTATGCTATTATTGTTCAACTACTACAAGAAAATTTGCCTTTAGTTGCAATAATCGGTTGCGTTTCAAGGGTATATGCAACCATTGGCCAGTTAAACTATAAAAATTAAGAAACAAACGCGGCTAAATGAATCCCGCCAACAATTCAGTGAAATTTTTCTAAAATTTGTAGAGCCACTCATATTATCCTCCTCTCAATCTTTTTAACACTTATCCCACCAACATTCCTCCTCTCAAAATAAGGACGAAACCACTTAAAATATTATTCTTCGGATTTTCTTTCTCCCTCATCTTTATCTTTCGAAATCGCCTCGTCTTTGGATTCACCTAAATTGATTAACGAAGAGAAAAGATGAAAATTTTGTGCAGGGGAAAATGTTAGCACTGCTGGAAAAGGAGAAAACACATGCCCAAGCGGTTGAGTGATGGGGAAGGTTTTGCGGTGAGGATTGGATGAGGATTTGGTGCTGGTGACTTTGGCACGGAGACGAGACGCAGACCTGATGATGATGTAGTTGACCGTGGGCTTGGCAGTGGCGACTTAGAGGATTTACGATGTAGTTTGTTGGCAGTGACAGAGGACATCGATGTGGACGAGGCCGATATTCTCAAGAGATAAGAGCATTAAATCAGAAAGTTAAACTTCTTTGTTCTTTCATTTTTGTAACCTGCTTGAAACTTGATTTGATGAAAAAGCATGAAAGTTCTTTGGGAATTCTTCTTTGTTTTTTATTGTTATTTTCAAAAAATAAACCATTAATAAAAAATATCTTTATTTATATTTCTATTTTAGGAGACAAAACAAGGATCTAAGAACAAGCCATTTATTATTGGAACTGCTACTTGAAGAGAATATCGAGCTTAATCTTCCATGGTGCTTTCTGAAATTGATGCTGAACCACACCCCTCATTTCATGTAAGTATCTCCGATATGTATGAGCTTAAAGCATTATCACAAGTGTTGTTCCCCTAACCACTCTTTATGTTGCCTGCTAATTAGGCGCATATTTAGTGGTAAGGCACTTCAAATTTTAATTAATTATCACACTATAAATTAAGGTTTGCAGAGGCACTTCACATACAGTATACATCTTAATTATCAGTTCTAGAGCTAGTGCTAGTAAAGTTCAGAGTTGTAGTTGTTATGCAACTAGATAGGCCATTTGCTTTAGCAACACACACAAATACACACACAGATTATATGCTAAATCAAATGTGACTTTTTTAAAAGAGTTTCCACGTTGTTTGAACTTTGAAAAAATATATTAATATTTATACACCGAATCAAATTATTGATGTTGAACTATATTTCTCCTCAAATGTTTAATCTGTCCGTCAATACTTTATTAATAAACAAACGAAGCGAAATAAACATGATTGTGCCACCTTTATTGGGATCCAATGTTTGAATTTCAATAATATTCAAGAATGTGTACGAGTTATTTATGTTTTTGGGTAGTTGAACTTTTAATAATTTCTTCTTTTTAAGAAGGTGGTGATTTTATTGTATGTGACAATGATTTTATTGTTGTATTTTGCTTTAGCTCTTTTCCACTTAATTTGAAACTTTGTGTAACATGTAATCTATGATAAGGTAACATGAAGAAGTGTAGGTTTTGAATTTATGAAAAATCTAGTGTTGATGATGTCATGGCAGTTGTACAACAGTTCAATGGATATGTGAGTGTGTCTCTTTTAAATTTTATGCTTTGCTCTAGCATTGGTTCAACTTTTGAAACTTGCTATTAGCCATTCACAAGATTGATTTCTTTTTTATATACATCATGTAATAAGAGCCAATTGAAAACTTAGGGTACTAGCTTGAGTTGGCCATTGCATTTGCAATTTCTGACTCCATCTTTGATTAAATTGTGAGCTAACTACACACTAATGTAGTTTTCTAAATGAAATTTGATTTGCATAAATACACTTATACTGTAGAAAGTGTTCTTGAAATAGCTTATAAAGCATTCCTTCAGTTTAGAAATGCATATAATGATGCATCCTTCTATTAATGTACAATGAAAATGAAACAGGAGCTTCAAGGAAGTGCATTGAGAGTAAATTTAGGGACACCTCCACCAAAGGAGGATCATGCATAAAATAGGAGGCGTGGCAGCTTCAACTTAAGCAAAAGATTATACATTGGTAATTTTTGTTGTTCATAAGTGTAATGCTCAATATTTATTAGGGGTCTTTTCACTCATGTCTGTAGGTTTTCTTGTGCATCTTAAACGTAAAATTAAAATAATATAAGATTTCTTACTGATATTCCTTCCACTTGGTCCTACAATAGAATTACCATCTTCCGAAAAAATATTAATTCTTGCAAATATTTATCACAACTACCCATCGATACATAATTCCTCTAATCATTTATTATGCAAGCTCTTTTGAGGTTGCAAAATATAATTTTTTTAGCATTGTGGAAGGAGTTCGATGTGGTCAAGAGGGGATAGGTTAGAATATGGGGACGTTTCATATTGTGATTCATAAGTTCCTTTTTGGAGATAGTTAGGTGAGTTAAGATGTTCCTCAGAGTAAATATTGAAGGTCTGCTGATGAAGATCTAAATGGTTGCAAAGTGAAGCTTCTAAAAAGTTTGGGGGAGGATGGTTGTTCATTGATGTGTTAGCTTTCATGGATGGGAAAAGAGGTTGAGTGTGCGGAGAGGAATTTAATTTTGTGTGAATGTGGGAATAGTGGATGATGACTTCATGATTTGATAAAAGGATAGCTTGATCATGGAAATGTCAGTTGAATCTATGAGTGAAGTAGACAAGTTTACTCTTTCATTAGTGTGGTCATGAATGCATGTTGCTTGTTTTTCAAATGAGTGAAGAGTAGAGAGGGCACTTGCTGATGAATTGGACGATGCTTGATTATTAGAATATAGATATTGCCCAGATTCTTGAATCATTACCAGTTCACTCCCTTGTTCTTATTGTTGTTCTCAGCAATTTGGGTTAAGTTAAAGTTGTTGGCCATTATCGAGTGGGTTGAGAAGGCAGGTAGCTCAAGTATTAAGGTTGTGGTCATGTTATTTTGATCTTGAGAGAGTAGTGTAAGCTCATGGAATTTTTTCTAGTGCACATAGAATTTCCCTTTTCCCCTTTTTATTAACAACTACTGATCATTTGCATTTTCACTTAGATTATGTTAAGAAGGCTGAAGATGCAATTGATTATGAAGACTTTGACAAACAGTCTGATGGAAAATATTATCTCTCTTCAGTGATGCTGACTTCTTTGGATAAAACGAGTTCATTATTTGACGAAGATAATTATAATAAGGATGATGAAACTTTAGAACAAGTGGGAGAGATTGATAGAAATGTTGAAAGACATAGTTGTTATGCTGCAGGTACATTCAGTAATTGCAATTGATTGTTGATACACAGATTCAGGATTTCTGTTTATAAAGAAAAAGCTTATTTATTCATGTTTCTTAATAGATTATACGCATTTTTTTGTTTATGCTTTCCTATTTGGCTGCAAACCATTTCAACGATTTGGTTTGTTTGCTTGTATACTCTTAATTAATATAGTGGGTTTGCTCGTAAACATTTGACTATAGGAAAGTAAATGGGTTAATTGGTAATTCTTAAACTTTAAGGGGTACACTGTGGAAGTTTAAAATATATTTGGATTTATTTGGTCTTGCGACAACTTCCTGCAAAAATGTATTTTACTTGAGAGGTTGGAATGGTTCGTTTGAATTTGGTGGCAGCCGGTTTGAAATGGGTTTCGAAGTGGTGTGCTTTGTGGTTGAATATGAGGAAAAATTGATGCAAGTATGGCAGGCCGTGATGTATTGCAGGTAAGTGATGGTAGTTGTGGTGAAATGCTGTGAAGAATGAAATGTTGCAATAGCAATTTAGGTCATGGGGGAGTAAAGTGGAAGAAGCAGTGAAGTAGTGGAGAGGTAGACGGTAGTTAGCTGCAGTGAAGTCTTATGGGTTGAGGATGGTGATTGCTAGTCGGCAATGATCAGGAATTAAATGGTGGAGTGGAGTGTTTTGAATGTTGAAGTGATCAGTGATGTGGTGATTTTCTTTGGGTTGATGATGGTTGTGAAGGATGGCGGTCAGACAGTTTGGAAGGGAATGGTTATGATGGTGATCAGACAGTTTGCAGTTGTCAAGTCTGGTATATTATATGTGATGGAGGCAATGGAATGATATGGAGTTGTAGATATTGATGTTAGATGATGTGGGTGGTGATTTTGTGGTGGTCTGGATGTTGTAGCTGAGGTTTAGGGAGGAGTTTGTTTTGCGAAGTAGTTTGTGAAATGGTGATTGAATTGTTGTGAAATGGTTCAGAGAGGAGTTCTGGTGGTTCAAGAATGGCTTTGTGTTAAAGAGGACTGTTTTGTGAAGAGCAGTGACCTAGCAAGGGGATGATTGGTAGAAATGAAGTTGAAATGGGTTGGGGATGTTGTAGCACTGGTGATGGCAGAAGTTCGAGTAGTTGTTGCTTGACAGTGGTAGTTAGGGGTGGTATCACTATGATGACGTTACTCTGTACGTTGTTATTTACTTTCATGTTAACGCATCTGCTATTTAGTATGCAAACCTTCATTATGTTGTTGACGTTATAAAAAGGACATAGGCATGGCATTGTTAAATCCGAGTAGCGATTTTATCAATTTTTGTTATTCATGTTTGACTAATGCTTAGTGCAAGCGTTCAGTTATTCCTTTTTGTTTTATTTTAGGGTTTTTAGTTGCTAGGGAATCATGGTTACATGGAATCTTTTTTCAAAAAGCACACAAGCATTATTCTACAACTACAAGCAACTTCCCATTCAAAGAATGCTTGATTTTGACTTTCTTTGTGGTGAGTCTTGTTTTCTTTTTCTATGAGTAACTGTGATGAATTATCTTGAGTTTAAAGTTTATATATCTTTATTTCAGGGAGGGAGACACCTTCTGTAGCCGGAATAATAAATCTAGGTGCCGAGGGATTTCAAAAACAATTTTTTTAGCCGGAAGGAAATTTCCATTCCAGTTCATCCTAGGTTAGTTATTAAATTATTAATCAGATACTAATGGATGTTAGAAGTAGCCAATAAAATTAGGAAGTAATTTGTTGTTTTAGCAACTTTTTTATGCTTGTTCCGTCACATTAGCATCTGTTATTAGCTTCTGTTGATTATGAAGCAGCTTCAAATGTCGTTGGAATAGCTACATTTATGCACACTCCCTAACTTAACCACACATAACACAATGCTAATTATTTTATTTTTTGCTGTAGCATTGAAGCAGCTTGTATTGCACATCCGACTGCTGATGTAATCATAAATTTTGCATCATACAGGAGGTTGGTGCTGTACATATTTGTGCAATTCAGTCAATGACAGTAGATTCTAGTTCACATCTAGTTTGAGTTTTACTAAATTTCGTTTAATGTTTGGATTACAGTGCAGCTGCTTCATCGTTGTCTGCTTTGAAACAGCGAACCATTCGTGTAGTAGCAATTATAGCTGAAGGAGTTCCAGAATTAGACACAAAGCAACTCATTGCTTATGCGTGTGCAAATAAAAAAGTAAAATTTTATTAGTTTATTTTACAAATATTTATTTTTCTTGCTTTTACCCAATGTTTTGATGAATATAATACAGGTTGTTATTGGTCCTGCTACTGTTGGAGGAATCCAAGCTGGAGCTTTTACCCAATGTTTTGATGAGCATGATGCACTGGTCCAAAATGTGGCCGAAACTGATGACAAATGAAGGCAGCCGATGATTGTATAAGTAGGTATTGAAGGTAGCCGAAACTTTTATCTTGAAACTACTGTATTTATGTACTAGTTGTGTGACAATATACGGTTATGTACCACTTTCGTATCAATGTATGGTAATGTACTACTTGTGTTTATGATAGTTCATTTGTTCATGTATTTTTTGTTTATTATTAAACTATTTATTATTACTGTTTAATATGAATTATAAGTAAAGTGAATTGGAGAGTGAACGAGCTAGTAGAATGTGAGAAATAGACAAAGAAAAGAAAAAATATTTAGTGCATTTATCAAACGCTACGGAAAAAATATAATGGCAGAAAAAAACGCGGCCAAAAATATGGTGGCAGAAAAAAACGCAACGAAAAAAAAATATTGTTGCGGCGAAATATATATTGTGGCATAAATAAACGCAGCTATAAGGTTTGGGTTTAAGTTGTAACTCAAACATCACTTTTGGTGGCGTTTCAACATGCTACAGAAAAAGATTTACGGTGGCCTTTTTTTGCCGCCGCAATAAGGCACATTATAACGGCATTTACAAAAACGCAACTAAAAAGATTAGTTTTTTAATTGCATGTCGTATGGCGGCGTTCCCTAAAACACCACTATAAGTTATGGTTGCGTTTTTTGTGCGCTACCAAAAGTATTTTTTGGTGTAGTGAACTAATTTTCCAGGAGAGCTAAAATAATAGGCCTATATTTAGCCTTAATTATGTGGAGGTCTAATTTAAGTGTGTCATTATTGAGACCTCTCACATTCCAATATATAATAGACATTAAGATTTTTTGGTAGATTTGCCCCGAGTAACCCGAGCAGTTCCTACCATAACTGATTTGACGGTTCTACCATTACCACCAGCGGTAAATTGATTGTCATATGCTTAATTGCATTTAGTATACTTACTAATATCCTCAGACAACTCTTCTTCTTCCTTGTCACCAAACAAGTCCAGTTCAATGCCCATCTTGTGGATATCCGCTAGGGAACGTGGCATCTCCTTCTCCCCCTCCTTGTGTTCAATCGACAGTGGAACCAATGCCTGCGGAGCCTTCGATTTTAGATGGTGATTTTCAGAGTGTGTAGGTGGTGCCAATGGGTCAGAGCTATTCGAATGATCCATTATACAAGATGTCTTCTCTGTCTGAACAGGAGTTAGATGAGATGCTTTCTCTGATCCGCAATCCGACTTCGTAGTATCCTTGTGTTGATATTTTGGTTGATGATCCGTAAATGGGGAGATATTTTGTATTTTTTTTTGTAATCTCCTCTTCATTTTTTGGGCTACTGGTCTCAGGTAAGACTGTTGTAAAGTCTATAGTCGTTTTAGGTTTTTCCACCCATACTTTCTTCTGCCTATCTTCCATACTGCGTTGGCACTGCTGCTTTGTATGGCCGAAGAACAAGCATTCCCCACGCTTAGGTGGTACAAACTCGTACTCACCTCTTGTTTATATACATTTTGTTGCTTGTCTATGGCTTTAACTATTTTTGGAAACATAGCGTTGGCTGAGATCTCAACCAGAACTCTAGCATACTTGATACGTTTAACTTTTCTTGTATTTTCATCAATGTCAATAGGCCTACCTATGGGACTTGCAAGTTTGCTAATGCATCACATATTCCATAGAGCAAGATCCAAGTTATTGAATTGGACCCAAATAGGATAAGTTGTTAACATAGCATGTTCGAAATTGAAACCGACCTCCCATTTATGCATCAGAATTAATTTGTTGTCCATGAACCAAGGTCCTCCGTTAATGATTCTTTGATAATCCTCCTCCATTTCAAATTTAATCAAGTAAAAGCCATTATCTCTAGGATAAACATCCCAAGACCCTTTTGGATTCCATGTTATTTTAATATAAGCGTTGAAATGCGAATGTTTCCAAAGTCATTTAGATTCAGCATAATCCTCTTCATCTATCAGTTGATATATATCATCTCCATTAGATTGTGGTTCATGGTAATTTACATTACCCTTGAGTTCGATTCTGGATCCAACAGCCTCTATCCATTATTTCGCTTTTTGTACCCCCATATTAGATTTAAGAGCATCAGCAAACGAGATCTTAGCCTTCCCCTGTACTTAACCTCCTTTCATCTGCCGCCGTCATCATCTTCTTCCATTCCTAGGGTTTCTAGAATTACAGACCCAGATCTAATCGCCATTATAAATTGATAATTTATTTTATATATATATATATATATATATTGACATATGTTTATAGCTTTAATTATTGTAGTTATTTATCCATTATAAAATTATTTATGATAAATTGAATTAAAATTTCAAATTATTTAAAATATTTAATCAAATTATTTAATTAAATAAAATTTATTAGAACTTAACAACTAAAATTTATACATATATTGATATGTACAATAAACAAGCAATAAATGTTTTTGGCAAAGCCAACGGGGTTAAAAATGGGCCCCTACCATTTTTTTGATATACCAAGAAAGATTTACAAAAATGGGGAAACAATGCAACCTAAAACAAATAGGCTAGCAAGAAACATAGGAAAAAGAAAACAAAGAAGGACAAACATATCAAAAAAGAAAATAAAAAAAGACAACAGCACATCGATACCAGCCAATCATGAATAAAGGAAGAGCATTCAAAAATGCATGATCAAAAGCATGACTGGAGGCAGATATACCAAACCCCAATCCCTCCACAATACTCCCTTTCATTTTCATGAAGGATTTCCTTTTTCCAGTAAAAATAATTACATTCCTCTCTTCCCTGATCATCGAGATGAAGATTTTAAGGGTAAAAAGAAGAACATAAGAAGATTCACTTTTCAACGCGTAGCCTTGCATATGAGATCCCATTCAATTTCACTGGTCAAGGCAACCGACCTTCCAGTGGTGATTGAATTAATAGTGCACCATAGCTTATTGACATAAGGGCAGTTAAAGAATAAGTGTAGCGTATCCTCATGTGCAGCAAGACAAAAACTGCACATAGTATCAATAATGACACCTCTCTGACTCAACTTAATTTTCGTTTTCAAGATATCACTGAAAATCTTCCAGAGAAATAGGTTATGCCTCTCAGTGTTATGATTTAGCCAGATACGTTTGTGCCAGCTGAGAGTCACTCTATTATTCTAGCAAACCAGAAGCTTGTACAAGCCACCGATCCTATACATGTCTTGACAGAAAGTCCAAGTGAGACCATCATATTGAGATAAGGGGACAAGACAGCCAAGGAGGAGATTCCATTGCTGATGAACACTCTGATTACTTGAGTAAGGAAGGACAACACTACCATCAGAAAGAAAATCAATGCCAGAACATTAATACCAATACCAGATTGAGCTTGCTGATTGAAAGTGAGGAGGTGACTCAGTATAGTACCATACTTCACCCAAGGGTCATGCCAGAAAGACACGACCATTAATACCTATTTTACATTTAGCATATGGTAGTATATCAGTTCTAAGATTCAGAATACAACGCCACGTCCAACTACAAGATTGAGGAATAACCATGGTCCAGAAATTCTTATTTCCAATTATATACCTGTGCGACCATTTCACCCATATATTCTCTTTATGATTCAGGAGGTTGTCAATGTGATTCACCATGGCAGCACGATTCCACAGAAGCAAATTTTTGATACCAAGGCCTCCTCTAGACTTCGGCATTTCAAGCTTGGAGAAGGCACATGGTGTTAGCTTATTAGAGTTCATAGAACCATGCCAGAAAAAATTAGACATAGCACTCCTTATCATATTAATCAGCTTGCTATGTAGAATGAAAGATCTGGCCCAATACACTGACATGGAGAAAATTGTGGAGTTGATGAGTGCAAGCCTTCCTACCTGACTGAGCAACCAATTAGTCCACAAAGTAAGTCTAGCAGTGATCCTCTCATACAACGGAATACATTGAGCGTAAGAGATTCACGAAGTAGCCATAGGAATACCAAGGTACATGGAAGTATCAGCTATTTGCATGATAGAAGTAGAGTTTGATATTTGGTTTATAACGTCATTGCTCACACCAGCTATCATCAGATCAGACTTGGATAAGTTAATCGATAATCCAGTGATTTTGTAAAATTTGTTAAGACCATCCATTATAGATGACACAGTCATCAAAGTAGGCTTGAAAAAAATAACAAATCATCAACAAACATTAAAGATGCGATGAGAGGATTCTTGCATTTAGGGTGAACCGAGTAACTACCATCATGCACAAGTTGAACAAGAATTTGAGTTAATACTTCCATTACCAGAATGAATAAATAGGCAGACATAGGGTCACCCTGCCTAATACCTTGTTTACTTCGAAAATATCCCTCAGTACATTTATTGACCATAATGGAGAACCTAACAGTAGAGATGCATGCTTCGATCCATGCTACAAAGTGTTTGGGAAAATTCATTAAGCCCATTATCCTAAAAACAGAGTCCTATTGCAATGAATCAAAAGCTTTGGAGATGTCAAGCTTGAACATGGCTCTGGGAGAAACATGAGAGGTGTTGTAACCTTTCAGAAGTTCATGAGACATCAATACATTATCAAGGATACTCCTGCCACTAAGAAAGGCAGCTTGATTGGAGGAAATGATCTTAGGCAAAACTAACTTGAGTCTATTAGCTATAATCTTAGACATACACTTGTATATAGTGTTGCAGCAAGAGATAGGCCTATAGTCAGAGACGTGACAGGCAATTTTAACTTTAGGAATGAGAGCTATGTTCATTACATTGACTGATCCAATCATTTTGCTTTTATTAAAGAAATTACGAACAGCCTTCAAGAAAGTAGGGCCAACTATTTCCCAGCACGAGGTAAAAAAGGTGGCATTAAAACCATCAGGACCTCCAGTAGAGTTAGCATTGAGAGGGAATAGAGTAGATTTAATCTCGTTGTCAGTAATTGTAGATGATAGCAAGACATTGTCTTCAGTAGAAATTCTAGGAATGCTAACAGAGTCAAGTAGCTCAAGCAAAGGAGCAAAGTTATCACTATACCAAGCAACTTGCTGAAATAATCAAGAAACATATTAACAATATGAGGAGGGTTAGAGATATACTCACCATTATCATCAATTAGAGTATTAATTAACTCTCTAGACTGATTTGCCTTAAGAGCATAATGGTAGAATGAAGTGTTTCGGTCACCATCCTTGAACCACTCATTCTAGTCTTTTGTTTAACCATTATCCCTTCCAGTCTTAAGGCATGAAAAAGTTGGTTAGATAAGGTAGCTTCCTGGGCCGCCAAATCAATGTTGAAGGTGTCTGTCATCATAGACTCTTGAACTTGATAAATTTTGTGTGAGATAGTGGTAGACGCCAGGTTTCCTTTGCCAAATTTACTCACCGACCATACTTTCAATTCATCTTTGACAGCTTTAAGTTTACACTGCAAGATAAACATAGGATTACCAAAAGAAAATGAGGACCATGCTTTGTTAACAATATCAAAAAATTCAGGGTGATGCACCCAAGCATTAAAAAATTTAAAGTTAGTTTTTCTTTTCCTCATGGCAGCTCCAAATGATAAAATTTGCGGAGAGTGATCAGAAAGGCCAGGCATAGGTAGGAGATTATACATATTAGGCCATTTAGTTAGAGAAAACTGATTAGAAAAGGAGAAATCGATTTTAGAGAAGGTACATGGAGAAGATCTTCTAGAATTATTCCATGTGAATGGGGTTCCCACAGAAGTGATTTCAATCAGGCTTGATTGCGTGGTAGAACATTTAAAAGATCTGATTTCTCGAAGAAAAATGAGATTGCCACCATGCCTATGAGATAAAAGGAGGGATCAGTTGAAGTCACCAATAATAATCCAAGGATGAGTTTCTTGTCTAAACGATGGGAGGAGGTCAAGAAAGGATTGTATGGCTAAAATAAAGTTAAGATCGCAAATAACAGTAAGATAAAAAGAAGTGAAGGAAGAAATATGGATACGGTGCATGTGAATGAGCTGAGATGTTGAAATGATAGGAGATGAAGAATAAATGGAGGGGTTATATATAACAAGAATTCTACCGTATGGCGCTTCAGAGAGATTATTAATCGACTTCCAATTCGAATTAATGTAGTTAGCAGCCTTGGAAGTAAGAGGAGCATTAAGCTTGGTTTCTAAAATGGTAAGAATACTCAGAGAATGAGTAATAATTAAGTTTTTACATTGATTTAATTTGATCTCTGTGTGTGCGCCTCTAATATTCCACACACCGATATTGTTCAACATTGATCAACCAATTGGTTAAGGAGGGGTTTCTTTTTTCTACCCCTGGTTAGAGGAGTGGATTGGACATTAATTCCAGGGAATGTAGAAGAAGTTGTGGTGCCAACACAAGGGTTGAGGTCCACTTCAGGATGCAATTTAGGAGATTTGATTGCTTTTCCGATACTAGACGTGGTATGGCCATCTTGTTGCACCATGAGATTTGCAGTGTTGTGAGGTGTTTCAGTGGGAGGGGAAAGAGAGGGAGGAGGAGGTTTCCAGGCATGGGGAGCTTCAATATCTTGGTATGGATGATCAGATTCCATGCATGCAGAAACTTGAACAGAATTAGATTTGGATGATGAAGGATTGGATATAGCAGCCATTGTAGATTTTTTGCTAATACTAGTTGGAGACGAAGACAAAGGGAAAATTTGAGCACATATAGCAGGAAGAGAGAGAGAGATGGCAAAGATTCAATTTCATGAGGGAAAGGACATCAACAAAATTACTTATGCAAGGAGGAATAGAAAGAAGATTGGTTCCTTGCTTATGAATGCACCAGGGGAGGAAATATTATTATACATTCAATATCTTGCTTTGTGTGGTAACACATTTCCTTGAAATTAGAAGGACCATTTACTTCACTTGTGCCATTTACAACATTCATATCATTTTCATCACCATTTAAATTGCATGCATCCTCTTCAGCATTTATCTCTCCCAATTCAGCAATAGCATGAAATTCATTTACTTCCAGAAAACTAAAGTTACCAAAAACATTAGTCTCCTGACCATCATTTGCTGACTTATTATATAGAACAATTTCTATTTCCCCTTCCTCAAGCTCTTCACTTTGCATAACTTTTTCCTGTCAGGAATATTAACTTCATGAGAATCCTCAATATTGTTTTTCGTAAAAGAAGGATGAATCCTTAGTCTTCTAGCTTTATTTACAACTTGCCATTTTTGTTTCCTCTGCCTCAAAGATTTAACAGTTTCTTTCTTGTTAATTTCAGTCTCATTAACATCCTTAACCATAACTTCAATTTTCTCTCTTTCTTCTCTAACACGACAGCAGAGTTAAATTTTACACAGTTAGACACAGTGTGACCAAATAAACAACAACTTGAACATATATCAGGCTTCCAATGGTATTCAATATGAATGATTTGAGTTCCTCCATCAAGCAGCTGGACAGGAAAGGAGTTAACCAGATCCTGATTAGGTTTTATTTAAACTAAACACTTAGCAAAGGATAGCTTCTCCAACTTCTCCATTGATTCATCCACACACACAAGTTTACCCAATCTGCTAGCTAACCAGTTAATTCCAATGTGAGACCAAGAAAACATTGGAATATTGGAGAATTTCACCCATACTGGTACAGAAGAAATGGTTTCATAAGCATTTCCAACATATGGATCCCACTTCATAACAATAAAGAGTTTGTTTCTCATTACAATGGGATCACCTTGAAGAATCTTGTTTCGGTCTTCATCACAGGATCGAAGAAATAGAAACAGGAAACCATTAGATCGTACTTTGATCGATCCCTTTAATTTCAAATATTTTTTCAGGAAGTTAATGACTGTTAAGTATGATAGAGGTTTATCAAGGAAGAAACCGACCAGGTAGTTGCTCCATTCTTGAGCTCCAGTATCAATAACATTAGAAGGAGGAAGCATAATCTCGTTCTTGTACATAAGGGACGTCTCAACAGGAATGTACTTCCCCGCGTTACTCGGCTTACACTTGAAAAGGGAAGTACGGGACTATTGAGAAGGAAAAGGAAGCAGTGGTGGAAGCGAGGAAGATGAAGGCAATGGAGCAGAAGATGGGTTACTGGAGAAAGGAACAGTTGGCAGAGGTGGAGGAGGGGGGTCAGGAGCAGGTCGATGAAGACAAGATGGTGGTGATGGAAGAGGAGCGGTGATGGAAGCAGGAATTACGGGAAAGGATGATAAAAGGACCGAAGGCATGGAGTTAACTGCCATGAAAACAAGAAAAGAAAGAAAAATGAGATACAAGCTATAAATGTTATATTTAATAAACTATCCTAAATAATTTAAGGCAAGTAATTTAACATTTTAGAATTTTATATAAAATAAAATAAATTAATTACAAATGATTAATTAATAAGATTTTAATAATAAGAAACATGTACATATTATATAAATAAATTAAATTATAAAAGTTATAAATAAATTAATACTTATGTAACTATATATGTGCAAAATTAAGTGGAACTAGACGGAAATCCACATGAGATTTAAGGATTAAGTACATATGTGCAGCATGTATACCATGATATCAGATGTGTTTGATACCACGAGAGTATTTTACAAGAAATACTGTGTACCCTAAATGGATATCACTCATTAAAGTTTACGAATCCTTTAATATAAGTTGTCTTCTACTATATGTGTGTGTGTGTGTGTGTGTGTATTACTTGCATACTCTTTGGTTGTTAATATGCTTTAAGCTAGAGATGTTATGTGTAGTACTATTAATATATTGACTACATGAAGTAAGGTACATGCAAATGTTTATTGATATTCCTTAAGGTACGTGCATTACACTTATGCTGTCGTGAAATGGTGGGTACAAGTGAATAATCTCTTTCGATTCGTTGAGATTCCTCAAGGTCGAGATGAGATTAGGACAAAGAGTACATGTTAGGAGGTAGTATTCGATACAACCGATAAAGTGTTATCCATCGATTGTTGGCCCATGATTTGTTGATATTTCTCAGATTAGAATTCTATGGTGGACGAGCTTTTATGTCCACAATAGAAATTGAAAGGTTTCTATGTTTTTCTTAGGGTTTTGAGAAAACGTAAAAATCCAATGGGAAGCTTATTAGAAAAATTAAATGATAACATTTAACCTTTCTGATATTGTAAGAACATTTTCTATATAAAGTTAAAAAAATCTACATCGCTAAATTTGTGCAACTAATAAAATTGATAAAATATTTTTCAGTTAAGATATACAAATAAACTAAATTAACGATCTATAAATAATATAAGTTATACTTGTCTTTAAATCTTTTGACATGTTGTTGCTTCAAGATCCATGGAGGAGCCAATTTATACAACCATTAGAATAATCATGTCTCAGTCGCTTAATCGTTTATTTGTACAAGACTGTGTATTGTTTTCTATGAGTTGTAAACTCTAAAATAATATAATATTATGGATGTTTCGTCCATATTCAATCATATATAAATGTTGTATGGAAAATGATCATAGTTCATAATGTACGAAACCACAATAAAATTAGTTTATGGGAAATAAGCAAATAAAACGTCATGCATTCAATATGATTAATTAAAATAAGGATCTTGTTCACATGGTTAAATCATTTTAAAAAGAAAAGCGCTATACGAGAGTGGATGTAACTTAGAAACAGTTGGGGGTAAAGTGAGTGAATGATCACCTCCATTTCACAAAAGGACAATGAAAACGAGAATTGTATAAAATACTAAAAGATGCTTAATGTGGAATGAGAAATGAGTTTTCTATTCAAGTTGTGTTATAATATAGAAAATTGTTTTTTGTAAAAGTTATTTCTATGAGTTAAAATATTTGATCAAAACTCTTGAGTGTAAACTAGCTACAATAAAAGAAATAAAAAGCCCATAATAAGTATTTGAATAAAGAGTTATATTTCTTATGCCATTATAATAACGGTGAAAATAGTGGGTGCATGTCATATAATACTTATCAGCAGATGCATTAGGATGCGGAAAAATTATTTTTGTAAATATACAAATATTATTTATGAAATAATATTTATTTTCAATGTCGATTGAAAGTAAATATAGTTTTATTTAATTATCAATGTTTTGAATATTTGTTATGAAATATATCCTTTAAAATAATGGTATGTCTTCCATTAGCCACATAACACAATAGTATCTATAATTTTTATTGTTATCTTTGAATTTAGGACAAAGCACCTATTTAGTATGAGCTAGATAAGAGTTGGTGAACTCTTTAGATCGATACATAAAGATTTATGCAGTCGAAAGTCTAACGGTACCGAAAATAGTTCCACATACTTCGTTTAATTCACAAATGACATAAAATGAACATATGTATTTGACACACGAATAATGTATTTATGACAAGTTTATTTAATATAAAACAAAAGCACAAAACATAACGTGCAAAGAAAATAAGAAAATTCGACTTAATCGAATAGGCGGGTATACTGGAAAGCGATTCAAAAAGTATCAAAAATGAACAAAGACTTAATCTCAAAACATATGTCCCCTTATAATAATAATGATGCATCAAGGAGTAATCTAAATTTCTTGAACAAAGCAGACTGATATGAGTAAAGTTGAGTTAACTTCTTTCTATAATGTCAAGTACTTAAAATTAAATAAGTACATATTTGATTTCATCTTAATTTTTTTTAGAAAATCATAGAGTATAATTGTTAATGTAATAACCCCTACATATTCTAGGTCAATGAGTTGATAGGTTTTGTGAGTTAAGAGGCGGCATGTAATATTTAATAGCAGGGAATCTTGTGCGAACCACCCCAAAGAAGTTTGGGATCGGTGAATGTTGATTGACCAATTTATGTTATGAACATAAGTCTTAAACCTAAAATCAAATCAGTTTTATACATACATACATATATATAGGGTATTCATAAAATGTTTAGGAATAACTATTTTTCCATATTGTGAAATAATAGTTTTTTTAGGAAATACCAAATTTATGATGAAGAAATTTCTTTTAAAAAATTATTATTTGTAAAATGGATTTTAATATGATCTAAAGATAAAACTAATTACAAAGGATATTTAAAATTGACTAAATCGAAACGAATATAACTAATTAGAGTGTCTAATAAGATCTCTCACACATTAAGGGGAAACCAAGATTTCTTATCAATCTCGAGAAAAGATTTTCCTCGGTTGTCAATAAATCATTAATAGTATTGAGCCTGCCATTTGACATAATGTGCGGATCCAAAATGAATTCCAAGTACAATATCAAAATATTAATTTGATGGTTGTACCTAAAAGAGTATGATCCATCGACCAAAAAAGTGCTTTTTGAGGAAATGACCAATGCAGTTGAAATATAGTAAGCTACATTGAAAATAATAAATTCTTAAGTAACAATTACTGAAACTAACATATCAGATTTGTCGTTCAACATATTTAAGTTAATTTGTACTTACTCATAAAACCATCACTCGATAAGATATTAATTTTTGGTATATGAAGTAAAAATTATAAATAATAATTTAGAATGTGATGTTTGTGCTTAATAATAAAAGTGTCTTGAAATTAGTTGGAGCAAATTCTAAGTTTGTAGGTTATTGGATATGTCTAAGAAGTAATATAAAAGTATTATTAGACTAGCATTTGAATTAAGCAAGCATTTTGATAAAGAAATCAAATAGTTTGATTTTTGTTCAAAATGCAAATGGGGCATGTATCTATGAAATGGCATAATAATAGATACAAATATTTTCAAAAATATATGTAAATAAAAAACTTATGTTTGTTAAAGATGCACCTAACTTAAAATCAAGTTAGTTTGATTATTTAACACTTGACATTGGATAAAATGGCATCTTTTATAATTATTATAAAAGAATATGGGATTTTCCCAAATGATATACACAACCATAACATTAAAATTGTTTAATATGGAGCTATAAGATAGGTTCCTTATGCATTGGCAATTTGCTTACCTATGATGAAATTACAAATGAGAAACTGATGGGCGACTAAAAGGATGGATTGTCATATATACTATACTGTCTACAATATCACATTTCACCTATGTATTTGATGCATAAGAAAGTATCAAATTAGAATTAAGATCACTTATTCATAGTCTAAAGTGCTCTCCAACATTTATGGAATATTAGAGGATTGATTACAGAAATAATGAATTCCTTACGAAGGAGTGCGTGAACTCGAACTTCAAAAGTGATATCGGGTATAGTACGTCAATCCTAAGTTTATGTTTAGTCATAAGTTAAGAACTTTAAATTGTAAATATTACAAATAATAAGTAGTGTCTGATTCAACCAAGGGCTAAGTATATACGTCAAATAAGCACTGTAATAAAAGAAGTATAAATAAATGCATAAATTTATAACTGAGCTAAGGGTGATTCCAACTGTTGAGAATCCCACGACATTGTTATATAATAATGATGCTATGATACAGTTTGTAAATGAACCTAGAGCTTACTAGAAGTCGAAAGACATACCTCGAAAGGCTCCACGTGATAAAGGTAGTTTATCAGCATCAGAAACGGTTGATCGACAAAGTAGATAATTAATATAATATAGCATACCCATTCACTAAAGGACTAACCCGATTAGTTTTTGAGAAATCCAATTGAAGAAGCTGGAATAAGATTTGATAATTGACAAAAGTGCAAGTGGGAGATTAATAGAGTTAGGGATATCCCATAGGAACAATTATGTAATTTGTTACATATATCTAACTTAATAACCAACCTTGTTGTAAGTAAAACGTGTTTTCTTCTATTATATACTTGTTATATTCTGATACAAACAATCAAGAAATTAGTTTAAAGTATATTAAATAGAAAATCCTTAAATGATATGTTATGTGATAGCAATTACAATGTGTAGTAATCATGAGAAATTTATTGTATTAAAATATTATTTCAAATATTCCTAGTCAAGAAGTTTTGAGACAGGATATCGATACATCCGTTGAGACTAGAGTGTGTAAGGCTTTCCAAATATTAGGCACTATAGTATTTATGGCTTCTGGAGGCATCAAGGGGTTATGTGCTGATGGTTTATTTGATAGTTATGGAATGGCTCACTTGAGAGTTTTATGTTGGTTAATATAACTAAGTTCAAATAGAGAATCTTCAAGTGATGATGTGGCACAGCTTTCTCGGCTTGAGAGTATTGTTGAACTTTAATATGGAGCTCCACTTTGATTATAGTAAATTGTGTCACGTATCCGTCGAACGACAACTTTAGGGTTTGAGTTGAAGCATTGGAAGTAAAAAACTATTTAATAAAGAACTCATCCCCTGGGTTATATGGGTTAGCATCACAATCAACTGTAGTTAACCTAAGTTCAAAGTCCTTGGCCAAAGTTATATGATTAGTAATAATTGTCAAGTTTAATGTGCGCTATGTTGGAATTTTGACCAAAACCAAATTCCATAAGTCCAAATATGATATAGTGTTCATGAAGAGAATTGTCATAAATAATTATTAGCACTAGATACCTCTTATAATAAGTAAAATAGAATTTTAACAAAAAAGACGTGTAAGTGATAAATTAGCCCAAATATCACATCACTAACTAAGATGACATGTGTAACTACGCGAAATTTGATCACTTTAAGTATGGATATTTAAATATAATTCTAATAATTAATTAATGGATTTTTTAAATAAAATACTCCTTTTAAATAATAACAAATGATAGTGAAATCATTTTTAAATTTTGTTTACAAAAATAATCAGTTCGAAGAAATATTGAAAATGTGAACGGAAGTCGTTTTTCGATTTTTCGTCAACTAAAAGTATCGAAAATGTCGTAATGCTTTTTCACACATACACACATTTATAAATCATTTTATTTCCGTTGAATAGTTTTGTATATGTATGTACACTTAAGGATGCATATATATATATATATATATATATATAAGATTTTGTTTTAAAAATTAAAAATATATATAATATTAAGATTCTTCTCCAACATTAAGTACAAAATGACCACAATTATGTTGGCGTTGATAAGATAGGACGGTGGCTATAAGGGAGGGGGAGAAAATTGCATGGGAGAAGGGAGGGCTGAGGTGGCAAAAGAAGAGAAGGGGTATAATACAAATGGCATTTTCTTAATTTCACTTGTTAACATTTCGTAAAAGAAAATTTCCAAAAAAAATCATATTTTCTCATTCTCCTTTTCACTTCACAATTTCCTAAAACTCTTAAGCATGCTTTCATGGATTCTCATTATGTTTTAAAAATTCAAGAATCTTAGAGTTCCATTTTAAAATCACTTCCAAGTTTGCTAAAATCACTTCATCGTCTATTTCACTTGCCTCCTAAAAATAAAGTCCACTTCCACCTTATATTGTCAAGGCCAAACCATATTGCTTAGGGTCGAACCATTTTGTGGTCATAAACCACTAAAAGACTTCACTTTTTCAAGAAAAGTTCAAAGGGCTAGGTCATTCTCAAATTCGAGGAGAAAATACTTTAGTTTAGTTTAATTTCAGTGAGTAAATTCTAACATTTTGGAAAGAACTTACCTTTATATATGTTGTTATGTGGCTATATATATATGATGCTTCTTGTATGAATTATAGCATGGTTTGGATGTGTATGTATGTGCTAATGTGTGGTCAGTATTAGGATTTGAAGTGAAAGGCTGAAGTGATGCCTTGGTTTAAAGTGTGATTTCCAATATGTTATGGAAATGATATGCTATGAATGTGAAATCTTGGATTTTTGATTGGATGGTTGTGGAAATTAGTATTTGAAAAGGTTGAAAGGAATTTGGTCATTTTTTAAAGTCAAATCATGTTATTTAGTTTTGATTTATTTAGTATTTCAAAAGTGTGTGTGTGTATGTGTGTGTGTGTATAAAGTTCCTAAATTTGAATTAGAGCTTTTAAAATTGTTTTTAAAACAATGTTTTCAAACATAAGGAAGGTAAGAGATGAGGTTTGGATAATAGCTTAGAAAGTAATTCTTAGTTACGACATCCATAGCGATAGTTGCTATGGATGTAGTTTAGAAATATACGGTTTTCAAGTTTTTAAGTTTTCTTTAAAAATCGTTTTGAAAACCATTTCAGACTTAATTAGATATTACAAAAATTAATTAACTTTTAATTTACAAGTTTAATAATTAATCTGTTTAATTAAAAAAATTATTATTAATTAATTAAGTTAAGTAATTAGGGTTTAAGAATTACTTAATTAAGCTAATCAATTGCAGTTAATTAAAAAGTTTTAATTAATGATTAATTAAGTTAAGGGGAATATATTATGATTAGTTTTTGTTTAATCAAGTTAATTGTTTTAAAATTAACTATTTTATTACTATTTAATTAATTAATATTTAATTAAGAGTTATTTATTTACTTAATTATCGATTAATTAGAGTTCAATTTATAATAAATGTTTATTAAATAAAGTCTAATTATTTATTTATTTTTAGCTAGTTAGGATTTAATTATTATTCAACTAGATTTTTAATTATTAATTAATTTTTGATTAAAAAGGGTAATTAGTAGTAATCAATTAAGACTTAACAAAGACAGTGAAAGTTTTAAATTTTGATTTAAGTATAATTAATTAAAGATAAATTAAGATTTAATTTATGGTTTAATGATGATTTATTTATTATTTAAATTATTTTAAACTCCAATGGTTGTTTTTTTAAATTAACCTTCTTCTCTCAGTGAATTTTTTTAAAACCAAAGATCTCTTGTCATGCTATTCAGTAGCCGAATGAATTAAAATTGTTGTAATAAAACGGTGACATGTTTTATTGAAAGTAAGTCAGCTTTTACTTCATAAATACTGCACTTCGGGAACATGATGAATATAAGGGGGTTACCATCGATAGTCGGGTCATAATAATCTAAGCATATGGAACATATGTCCATTTGTAAATCGTTACACCTTGATAGTGGGATAGTCCACTATAAACAATTTGACCCTTTAAAATTATCGCACGTTGGTTTGAAAAAATTGGGATCTGATATTAATTCAAAAACCACTTCGAACTAACATAAACGTTCGAATAGGAAATAGTTAAGATAAGGTCCAAGATGAAGACTATAAAGTGCCTCCAATTAGTTGATCTCCTGAACGACTTGTATGGATGAGTGCTAAAATCGTGTCAACATATGGGATGCCAAAGTGGCAATGCACTAACAAAGTAAACGTAGCCTCAGGCCTCATCAACTGGGAATGGATAAAACATGGAAGATGTAGCAAGGCTAAGTGGATCACTCCCATTAGGATAAGGTTATCCTAATCTAGAGTCCTTACTATCAATTTATGTATGCTTCGGTACGTTTGCTGATCCTAACCGAAGGGTGATCTTATTCGGTACTATCCAGCAAAGGATAAGCTGGCTTGTGTTGGCAGGTGATTCAGGCGAGGTTCTCATTGCTATTTTATCTAGAGATGCACCGTGATGGGTGGTACCCAGCAGCCTAGTCATTGTACGGAATCCATTCTCCAATAAGTGTCATAGATTTTTAGTTAAACCGAAATATGTTGAATTATGAGATGCAAGAATTTCAGCTATGTTCTATTTTACTTGAAAACCCTAGACATTATCATAATATCACTAGATTTCTACATAAAGTGATTTGGTTATCATAATGTAAAAACTCATCCATATTTATGTGCGGCGTGGTCTTACGAGACAGTTTTGATTTTCAAATTGTTTTATAAAAGGAGGAATTAAGTTGTTTGAGTTTACTTACACCAGACCATATCCGACCCAGACTTTTATTTTCTTTTCCTAAAACTCTTGGGTACTCAAATTTTTTGAGTAGCCAAGTGATCCAGGTTTCTCACTATTGCATTTTGGAGGACTTGGAGCAGGTGGCTTCCACGTTAGCTAACTACTATCTTATTTCGCTGTGTATATATGTATGTATTTTGTATTAATGATGTAAGGATAGGTAGTTATAACTATCTCGGTTGGAACTTGTACTAAAATGACTTGGATGTACTACTATGGTAGTATCTCTATAAAATCTTATGTTGATTAATATATGTTGTTTAGTTCCACTGTGAGATTATGTGATTGCGAAGTTTTTTCTCATCTTTCTTTTCCTTCTACCCTTAATGTTTCGCCTTTCGAAGTAAGAAAGGCAGTTCATTACATTTGGTATCAAAGCTTAGGTTGAATGAACACTAGGCTTTGGATTAGGTTCAACTTCGAGAGAGCATATTTGGAAGTTTATTTATGTAAGCACTATGATGCAAAATGGTCGAATCCCAAATCCTGGAAGAGTTCAGATTACCGAAGAGGTTGCACCAGAGCAGTCGAGATTGAATTTTACAACCTTGTGCAAATATTACACTAGTCTAGGGGAAAACCATTTAAAGGAACCGAGTCTATCATGGAAGTGCATGCTTGGTTGCAATCTTGTGAAAATATTTTTAAAGGTCTTGGTTTATCAGGTGAAATGAAAAATGTCTTAGCAGCATGGCAACTGCAGGATGGGGCAACATCTTGGTGGGATCCCCTTACAACAAATGTTCCAGAAGAAAAGGTTATATGGGCCCAATTTAAAGAAGAATTTGATGATCAGTTCCTACCTGCTGTTGGAAGGACTAGGATGTGTAGGAACTTAATGGACTTGAAGCAAGGGGATCTGTCTATAGTAGAATATGAGACGAAGTTCAACGAGCTATCTTGTTTTGGACCAGAATTGATCAATAACCCATTGAAGAAAAATGAGATGTTCGTTATGGGCATGAGGGAAGGTTTCCAGAAGAAGATGACTAACCATATCAAAGTTTCTTTTGTTGATTTGGTTGATATGGCTCTAAAGTATGAGGCCTTTGAAAAGAAGAAGCCTATTCCAGTAGCATCTAGTGGAAATACCGGTCGAAATGTTTCTAACAAGAGGAAGTTCAATCTAAATTAGAAGAATCAAGGAAAAGGGAAGCAGGGAGGAGGTCAAGGAGGAAAGCCTAAGGATATTGGTTGTTATATTTAAAGCAGAAAGGATATATTACTAGGTATAGTCCAAATCATGAAACTCCAAAGCAGCAAAGTGAATATATCTCTCCAATGGCCCTGAAAACTCTCTATTTTAATTGCCATCATCCCGACCATATGGTGAAGGATTGTCCACTCATGAAGAAGGTGCAATAGTCCAAGGTGTATGCCATTAAGAATGAACCATCAACTTCAACGATGTGAAGGGAAAAGGCGTCCTTGAAGGTACCTTACAGATTAATGGTATTTTTGTTCAAGCATTATTTGATACCGGTGCCTCTCATAGTTTTATCTCTTTAGAATAGGTAGACAAATTTCATCTTATTCCGGGTATTGTAAAAAAACCCTATGTGTGTGTCTAACCCCGTAGGTGGGGTAACCCATTCGAGTATGATTTGTGAGAATGTGTCAATTTCCTACCGTTCACATCACTTTTCTTACAATCTGTATGTCTCGGACTTTAAAGTATTTGACATTATTCTAGGTATGGATTGGTCATTGAAATATGGGGCTGTTCTAGATTGTAATGAAAGAAATGTATCATTAGTAACCAATTTAGGAAGAATTGCTAAAGTATCGTTTAAGGAACCCGGTATTCATATGTGTAGTTTCTTGTATGCCATAGAAGAATCCTAAGAAAATTTAAGGTCTATTGAAGTTATAAAGAATTTTTTCGATGTACTCGAGGAAGTTAAAAGTTTGCCCCCGCACCGAGAGATCGAGTTCCGCATTGATTTAGTCCTTGGTGCAAAGCCTATAGTTCAACCAAAGCGAAGGACGGCTCTGATGGACAAAGAGGAGTTGGTAAGTCAAACCTAGGATCTGTTAAGGAGAAGATTGATTAGACCCAGTCATTCGAGTTAGGGATCTACCATGGTGTTTGCAGCTAAGTCTGATGGATCTTTAAGATCGTGCATGGATTATGGGGAATTGAATAAGATAACTCTAAGGAACCAATATCTCTTACCCAACATCGATGATCTTTTTTGACCAACTTCTTGGAGCCACTGTATTTTATCAGATGGATCTACTACTGGATTTCATCAGTTGAGGGTTGTTGTAGGATAGTATACCCTTAACTACATTTAGAGGCCCTGATGTTTCTTTGATTGGTTGGTTATGCCTTTCGGGCTAACCAATGCACCTATATATTTTGTAGATCTCATGAACCAGGTTTTCCAAGATGTTCTCAACAATTTTGTGTTAGTTTTCATCGATGACATCCTTATTTACTCCAAATCTATGTAAGAGCATAAACATCATTTGGAAGACGTGTTGGAAACATTGAGAAGACATGTCCTGAAGGCAAAATTTTCTAAGTTCCTTTTTTGGAAATTGGAAGTTAAATTCTTAGGACATATTAGGATAGGAGAAGGTACTTCAGTGGACTCAGTGAAAGTGGTGGCTGTTCAGGAATGGAAGCAACCACGGACTCCTGCCGAAGTTCACAGTTTCTTAGGTTTGGCAGGATACCGTAGGAGATTTATTTAAGACTATTATAAGATTTTCTCCCATTCGACAAAGCTAACTAAGAAGGCGAAGAAGTTTGTATTGACTCCAAAGTGTGAAGAAGCATTTCTGGAATTGAAGAAGAGATTGACCAGTGCACCCGTTTTGGCTGTTCCAGATGGAAATAGTGGATTCACGGTTTATACAGATGCTTGTGGAGTGAGACTGGGCACTGTTTTGATAAAACATGGTAGAGTGATTGCATATGCAAGCAAACAGTTGAAACCTCATGAGAAGTACTATGCTACACATGACCTGGAGTTGCTGGCTGTTGTTTTTGCATTGAAAAAGTGAAGGTACTACAGATCCTTCAATTCCTTCTTTAATTTATTTTTAATCCTCAAAAATTTTAGGAGTAAATTTCTTTCTTTAATTAGGTGAAAATTTTGAGCTCTTTATGGATCATAAATCCTGAAGTATCTTTTCACTCAGAAGGATTTGAACCTGAGACAACAGAGGTGGTTAGAGTTTCTGGCATCCTACGACTTGGATATTCTTTATACACCAGGGAAGGCTAATGTGGTGGCGGAAGCTCTAAGCACGAATGCAATCTTGGCTATTTTAGAGGTTGCCCTGATTCTTTAAGAAAGAATTGTGAGCAATCAAAGGGAGGATAAAATTCTAGAAGAATAAATCTAGGAGTCAAAAAGGGTTGATGTTCGGATTTTTGAGATAGACGGTCGAGGCGCTTTAAGGATGAATAGATTATTGTGCATTCTAGATATGGATGGACCGAGATAAGAAGTTTTGTAAGAGTGCCACAAATCTAAGATAAGTATACACCATAGAGTTCATAAGATGTACAAGGATGTGAAAAGAGTGTCCTAGTGGCCAGGAATGAAGAAGGATATCTTTGTTTTTGTAAGCAGGTGTGCGAGCTGTCAGCAAATCGAAGGGGATCATTAAAAAACTGTTGAATTACTTCAACCTTTAGAAATCCCAAAATGGAAATGGGAGATGACGATGGACTTCATCGATTGTTTACCCAGAACCGGAAAAGGAAATGAAGGAGTATTGGTTATTGTGGACCGGCTGACTCAGAATGCTCATTTTATTCCAGCCACACCAACTAGAACTGCATCTACATTAGCAGAGATTTATATAAGGAAAATAGTTCGACTACATGGAGTCCCAATGAGTATAGTAAGCGATCGAGATCCTATCTTTACAAGTCAGTTCTAGGAAGCCTTGCAAGCTGCATTGGGAACAAAGCCGAGTCTGAGCACGACCTACCACCCTCAAACCGATGGGAAAACTTAGAGGGTTAATCGCATCTTAGAGGATATGCTGAAGGATTACATCTTGGATTTTGGAGGGTCTTGAGAAGATCATCCGCTCTAGTGGAAATCTCCAACAAAGACAACTTCCAAGCTGTTATGGCACCTGATGAATCTCTCTATGGAAAGTCATGTAAATCACCCGTCTATTGGGTAGAGTCCGGGGATTGTCGATTTCTTAGGCTAGATATGAGTCGTGAAGCAACAGAGAAAGTTGCAGCGACTAAGAAAAGGATGAAGGAAGCCCAAGATTGCTAGAAAGGTTATGCTGATAGGAGGTGAAGAGATTTGAAATTGATGTTGGAGACCTTGTGTGCGTTAAGATTTCACCAATTAGAGGAGATGTTAGATTTCGAAACGTTGGGAAGTTAGCTCCAAGGTATATTGCACCTTTTTATATTCTTAAAAGGGTTGGGTCTCTTGCTTATAAGGTTGAGTTGCCGGTGAGATTGGTAGGTGTTCGTAATGTATTCCATGTGTCGCATTTAAGGAAATTTGTGCATGATCCGACCTAGACCGTAGAGCCGACTGAGTAGGAGGTTCTGGAAGTGGAGCCAGACATGATAGTGGTTAGACATCCATTGTATATTGTAGATCATGATGGGAAGTGGTTGCGCAATAAGGTAGTGCAGTTGGTTAAAATTTAGTGGAGTGAGGATCCTGGAGACTGCACGTGGGAGATTGTAGACCATGTGAAGGAGGCCTATCGTGAGCCAATGTTAGTATAGCTAGTTGTTAGATGTTAATTTAAGCATTGTTTGCTATGGATATTTAGTGCATGTATTTTGTATGTGACTTATGATATGAATATATAACTGTTCATGTATTTTAGTCATCTTCTTATGTGCTAATTTCGGGACGAAATTCTTTTAAGGGGGGAAGAGTGTAACGACCCGAAATTTGATCGCTTTAAGTATGGATATATAGATATAATTCTAATAATTAATTAATGGATTTTATAATTAAAACTAACTCTTTTTAAATAATAACAAATATTATTGAAATCATTTTCAAATTTTTTTTACAAAAATAATTAGTTTGAAGAAAGATTGAAAATGTGACCGGAAGTCCTTTTCCGAATTTTCGATTTTTCATCGGCTAAAAATTATCAAAAATGTCGTCACGCGTTTTAACACACATACACATATTTATAAATCATTTTAGTCACAGTGAATAGTTGTGTACATATATGTACACTTAAGGATGCGCGCACACACACACATATATATATGATAAGATTTTGCTTTAAAAATTAAAAATATATATAATATAAGATTCTTCTTCAAACGTTAAGTACAAAAAATGACCATAATTATATTGGCATTGACAAGATAGGATGGTGGCTAGGGGGTGTAAATTGCATGGGAGAAAGGAAGGGTGAGGTGGCAAAAGAAGGGAGGGGTATAGAACAAAAGGCGTTTTTGTAATTTCACTTGTTAGCATTTTATAAAAGCAAATTTAGTAAAAAAAAAATCACATTTTCTCATACTCCTTTTCACTTTACAATTTCCTAAAGCTCTTAGGCATGCTTTCATGGCTTATTGTTATATTTTAAAAGTTAAAAATTTTTATAGTTCCATTTTAAAATCCATTCCAAGTTTGCTAAAACACTTCTTCATCATTTGCTTCACCTCCTCTCCAAAAAAAGTCCACTTCCACCTTATATTATCAAGGCCCAACCCATATTTCTTAGGGACAAACCTATTTTTGGTCATAAACCACTAAAAAATTCACTTTTCCATGAAAAATTCAAAGGCCTGGGTCATTCTCAAGTTCGAGGAGAAAACACTTTAGTTTAGTCGAATTTCAATGAGTAAATTCTAATATTTTCGAAAAAGAACTTACCTTTATATAGGTTGTTATGTGGCTAGATATATTTATGATGCTTGTTGTATGAATTATAGCATGGTTTGGATGTGTGTATTTTCTAATGTGTGGTTAGTATTAGGATTTGAAATGAAAGATTAAAGTGATGCCTTGGTTTATAAAGTGTGATTTTCGATATATTATGAAATGATATGCTATGAATGTGAAATCTTAGATTTTTGATTGGATAGTTATGGAAATTAGTCCTTGGAAAGGTTAAAAGGAATATAGATCCATTTTAAAGCCAAATCTTGTTATTTAGTTTGATATACTAAGTGTTACAAAACATATATGCATATATATATATATATATATATATATATATATATATATATATATATATGCGTGTGTGTGTGTGTAAAGTTCCTAACTTTGAATTAGAGTTTTTAAAATAATGTTTTCAAAGGAAGGAAGGTAAGAGATGAGGTTTGGATAATAGTTTAGAAAGTAATTCCAAGTTACGGCATCCATAGGGATAGTTGCTATGGATATAGTTCGAAAATATACGATTTTCAAGTTTCTAAGTTTTCTTTAAAAATTGTTTTAAAAACCATTTCAAACTTAATTAGATATTATAAAACTTAATTAACTTTTAATTTATGAGTTTAATAATTAACTTGTTCAATTACTAAAATTATTACTAAATAATTATGGTTTAAGAATTAATTAATTAAGTTAATCATTTGTAGTTAATTAAGAAGTTTTAAATAATGATTATTTAAGTTAAGGGGTAATTATTTTAATTAATTTTTTAAATCAAGTTAACTTTTTAAAATTAATTATTTGATTAGTATTTAATTGTTTAATTAATTATTATTTAATTAAGAGTTATTTATTTACTTATTATTACTTAATTAGGGTTTAATTTATAATAAATGTTTATTAAAAAGTCTATTTATTTATTTAATAATTAGGATTTAATTATTATCCAACTAGATTTTTAATTATTAAATTAATTTTTGATTAAAGGGTAATTATTAGTAATTAATTTAAACTTAACTAATATATTGAAGGTTTTAAATTTTGATTTAAATTTAATTAACTAAGGATAAATTAAGCTTTAATTTATGATTTAATGATGATTTATTTATTATTTTAAATTATTTTAAACTCCAACAGTTCTTTATTTTAAATTAACCTCCTTCTCTCAGTGAATTGTTTTAAAACCAAGGATCTCTTGTCCATGCTATTAAGTAGCCAAATGAACTGAAATAGTTGTAATATAACGGTGACATTTTTTGTTGGAAGTAAGTTGGCTTATACTTATCACAAATACCACACTTTGAGAATGTGATGAGTACATGGGAGTTAACATCAATAAGCGGGTTATGATAATATAAGCATATGCAATGTATGTCAATGTGTAAATCTTTATACCCTGATAGTGGGATTGTCCACTCTAAACATCTTGACCATTTAAAATTATCGAGTGTTGGTTTAGAGAGACCAATATCAGATATTAATCCAAAAACCACTTCGAACTAACGTAAACTTTCGAATTCGAAATGGTAAAGGCAAGGTCCTAGAAAAAGTCTATGAAGTGCCTCTGGTTCGTTCATCTCTTGAACAACTTGTTTGGATGAGTGCTAATATGGTGTCAACATATGAAAGGCAATGGTAGCGTTCCAAGTGGCAATGCTATAACAAAGGTAAATTTAGCCTCAAGCCTCATCAACCGGGAATGACTAATACATGGGAGATGCAACAAGGCGAAGTAGGTCACTCTCATTAAGATCAGGTTATCCCTATCTAGAGTCCCTACTATCAATTCATGTATGCTTTGGTATGGTTGCTGACCCCGACCAAGGGTTGATCTTATTCGGTACTATCAAGCAAGGGGTAGGCCGATCTTGTGTTGGTAGAGGATCCAGGCGAGGTCCTTAGTGTTATTTTATTTAGATATGCATTATGATGGACGGTACCCCAGTAGCCCAATTATTGTATCGAATTCATTCACCAATAAGCGACAAATGTTTTTAGTCGTACCCAAATATGTTGAAATTTGAGATGCAAGCATTTCAGCCATGTTCTATTTTACTAGGAAATCCTAGACATTATCATAATATCACTAGATTTCTATATATAGTGATTTGGTTATCGTAAGGTAAGAACCCGTCCATATTTATGTGTGACGTGGTATTACAAGACACTTTTGATTTTCTTAATGTTTTATAAAAGTAAGAATTAAGCTTTTTGAGTTTACTCACACCAGACAATGTCTGACTCGGAGTTTTATTTTGTTTTCCTAAAACTCTTGAGTGCTTAAATTTTTTTGAGTAACCAAGTGATCTAGGTTTCTCGTGATTGCATTTTGGAGGAACTGGAACAGGTGACTTTAACGTTAGCTAACTACTGTCTTATTATGCTATGTATATATGTATATATTTTGTGTTAGTGATGTATGGACAGGTAGTTATAACTGTCCCAGTTTGGAACTTGTACTATAATGACTCGGATGTACCATTATGGTAGTGTCTCTGTAAAATCTTATGTTGATTAATATATGTTGTTTCGTTCCATTGTGAGAATCTATGATTGTGAAGTTTCTACTTATCTTTCTTTTTATTCTACCCCTAATGACTCGTATTTTGGAGTAAGAAAGTTGGTTCGTTACAACATGTGAATGTTAATATTCGAATTGTTCGATATTCATTGCTGATTGAACTTACACATTTGGGTCGCACAACCGAAATGATGAATACTACATATGAAACACACTATCTAATTAATCTATAGCTATTGTAAATCGGTTAAATTATTTAATATGTATGAAATATTAATTAATAACTTTTATTTGATTTGTTTGAATACCATTAATATTGAATAAAGTGCATACATAAAAGTTATACAAACGCGTATCGATATACAATGTCGGTTGATTATTTGAATTGAATTTACATAGAACAAAATACTAGATGGGTTTTTAATTTAATTAAATTACTTAATATTTCTAAAATATCATTATTAAAATTGGTTTGATTGAATGCCTTTAGTTTTTAATAAAGTGCATACATAATGTCACAAATGCATGTATCGATACATAATATCGATGGAGTGTTTAAATTGGATTTAAATAGATTAAATGCTGAAATTTTTGAGGGCCATGTGGCGCCTATTATGGCGATCTATATACAATAAAAAAAGGAGGGTATTTTATGAGGTTCAATTGGAAATTAAATAGAGAATTTTTTAAAGGAGAGAATCGAAAGGTTTCAATGTTTCCTTTAAATCACATTCTCTCTCATTCATTTAAGAAGATTCTTCAGACAATTTACGTTCATTCCTCCCCTATTCCATCCTAGCCAAAAGTAATTACTTCCAAAGCCATAGAATTTTCTATATCAATAACAAATAAAATCAAAATAAAAGGTGGTTCATATCTCTTGATTCTTGCAAAATATGATGACCGGTGCTACTGAGTCTAGAAGGATTGATTCATCATTTCAAGGTTTGATTTTTGGTGACATCTCTAGGCAATAATCTAGTTCATTTTATTTATGTTACTCTGTATTTGGATCCCATATAATACATCTTTTTCTTGTGGTTTCATCCTAAAATATGTTCGTTAATATTCACATGATTTAGCCCCCTTCTTTGTTAATTTTTTGATTTCTTTTGTGCTGTTTAGATTTGTACGTCATTATCACGAATTTACATATGCCCGACTTCTTCAATTCCTTTTCTATAGAATTGAAATTTTGTTAACAAAAATACCTAATTTTAGTTGAGACCTATTTTAGAATTTTATTATACTTATGTACATAAATATAAGTAAACTATTCATGTTAATTAATTAGCTTTCACCTTGTAAATTGATTCCTTTTGTTAAATGGTTAATATTTTGAATTTGAATGTTTTTAACATTGTTTAAAAAAATTCCTTTTGATCTGAAATTTAAAAATGAACTTTTGTGTAAATTCTAAGTTCTTTATTTCGTTTTTACTTTAAAGTTTTACGTGTTTTCTTTCCAAACTAAAAGCTTAATTTAAATGTTTATTTTAAATTATAATATATGCATAGTTGATTAATAAATGCTTACATATACATAATTGTTTTAAATCTAAAAACATGATCTAATACACACACATATATATATATTATATATATATAGACACACATATATTATATATATATATATATATATATACACACATATATGCTAACGTATCTGTGTTGCTTTAATTTGTAGTCATAAGATGGATCTTGCACAATAGATGTCATATTTAATTTCAACTTTTTTTACTTAAAACTAAACTTACTCTGGTAATTTTAAATTTCAAATCATATAAGGTTATCTAATAGGTTCTTAATGTATTCATACATAATTATATACTTCTCCACTTATATTATCTATAATCATTTTAAATAAAAAACTTCGACAACAAAGGCATATGTAATGGGTGAATGAGTTTATTGCAATGAAATCCCAACATCTACATACGTTCACATAAACTATGTACACTTCTTATCTGTATCACATGCATTTCACACAAGAAGTAAATTTGATATACTTGTAAACTAGAATTTAAAGAAAAATACCTTTCAAACAAAATCAAATAAAATATTATTTTTATTTAAAACAGATGGATCTAACACGTATTTATCCCGCTTTCGATTGGCCTGGTTCCTTCAGATGGATTAGGCCTATGGATGATGAGGCACTCTATTGTTAGGATAACCTAGGAGACCCTAGCTAACCGACCCTAGCCCATGTCGGGCTGCGAGACCCATTCCTTGGAGGCCATATTAAACGCTCAAATAACGGACGCCTACTTGGTAAGGATCCCTGTACTTTACAATTTTACTTTCCCTTTGCCCTATTTTTGTTCTTCTGTGACGACCCGGAATTTTCGAGCATTTAAAACTGGAATATTTTATTAATTTTAAATATTCAATAGAGTAATTTTAACTTAAATTCAAATATCACAATTTATTTGATGATTTAATTATTAGATTAAATAATTTGAAGTTGGGAAAATTATCGAATCTAGAATTTTAAGCCGATTAAAAATAATTTGAAGGCTTATAAAATTTATATTGATGATAGTGAAGATAGTAAAAGTGTTAAAATTGAATTTGGAAGTTGTTTGTTCAGTTTTGAAATTTATATCGTTTAAACTGAATTTAAAAAAAAAGCCTTCCGAGGCGCTGTCTCGGAATTTGACGAAATCAGTTCTAATGGATCCGTAATATTATATTATTATCGGATTTCAAATGTCGTAGCGTTCGGAGTCATCTTGTGGTCGTACGGATAAAAACGCTTAGACAATAATTTATCATTTTAATTTAAATATAATATCGTTTCTTTTGCCGACCTATTCTCCTCTGTCTTCTGAAGCAAGCTGATAATTTCCTTTATTAAATCGCGTATTGTCACCTCTTTCTTTCCAAATCAAATCTCCAGAAGAAAATCTCATTCCAGTAAATGAAACAAACAAACAAAACTATAGGCTTCCTTGGTACGCTTCTTCCATCTCAATTAGTTCCCACCTTCTTTTTCCATCAACAACCGAACATACTATAAAAAAAAGAAGAAGAGGGGGAAACGGAAATCCCATACAAAGCCGAACGCGAGATCCCCTTTTCGAAACACCTTATTCGAACGCCTTTCCTCTTATTCAACATCACGGCTTCATGAGATTCACGAAGCGAGTGGCGCAGGGGTAAGGGGTTGGTCGCGAGCGTGATGGAGGGGGAAAGCGCGAGTTGTGGCGTTGACCTAGGGTTTAGGGCTCGATCTCTGATTTGCGTGCGCACGTGTGGAAAAGTGGAAACCGTGGTGTCGCTTGGTGGATCGCGTACGAAGGCGCGAGGAGCGGCAGCCGATCGTGGTGGTCAGGGCGGCAGTGGGCTGTGTTGGCGTTCGCGATAGGTTTTTGCATCGATGAAGCCACGTTCTGGAATATGGGTTCGGTGCAGTAAGGTTTAACCTTATTTTGGATTGATTTCTGAATTTATTTATATATACATAAGTGAAGAAACTTTTACAGTAAAGTAAAACATTTCAGTTTTAAATTAATACGTATATTGAGTTTGGAGAAATATATCTAGCCTTGCACTCGATTTACAGTAAGTTGTGTTTGATATTAAATTTTCAGTTATAGGATTTTACCTATAAACGTATATCTGTCATTTAGTATAAGTAATTTCAAGGTCGTAAAATAACTATACACAATTGATTTGGGAATTAGATTGTCTAATTAACCTATAGAATTGTTTTGGTTACTAAAATTGTTTAAGAAAAAAATTAGTTTAGTTACACTACTAAATGTTAATAGACGGTTCGGTTAGTTCAAATATTAACAAAACTTATAATGTTATACAAGGTCTGAATTTGTGAAGAAACAAGTCGAGATTGGATTGGGTTTGCGAAATTAAATCAAAGGTGAGTTAATCTCACTCAGTTAGAGTTAAATTTAAATTTAAATGATTAAATTTAAATAATTGAGTGTATGGTTGAACTGATTGATGTGATATGGTATGGTATAATTTGAAATTGGCATATTATATTGTGCTAACATCTGTGGATGCAGGAGAAAACAGGTTGGAGAGATCCAACTGGATCCCTCAACATTTATTTAAATTATTTAAACCCCCTGTTATGATGATTTGATATTTATGATGGATTATGTTGAAATATTGAATGCTATGGTTTGATTGGATATAATTGGGTATAATGAATTTCCAAAAATATATAACTTGGATATTGGAAAGAAAATAAAGGAAGTGAATTTGTAAGTAAAATAATTATGGAAATTTGAATAAATTTAAGAATGAAAAAGAAAAAAAGAAATAAAGTGACATAAGAATTCTAATTAATAAATCTTGAGTATAGAAGGGAAATTTTTGAATAAATAGAAAGTTAATAAATTGTAAACTCCAATGCTAATATTTAAAAGAACAAACATTTATTTTAAATTTTAGATTTTAAATTTTGAAAGGAACAAAGAAGAAAATGGGAAAAGCCTGAAATTTGTATATTTGAATTAAAAGATTAAAATCAAATGGAAAATAATAACAGTAATAATTAAGTGCATAATTAATGAATTTTGAATGAATTGAGTAATTACAAAAACTTATTTCAAATGGAGTAAATTGGGAATCAATTTGGGAAATTAATTTAAGTGATTAAAGTTGGAATTTTTTCTCTGGATAACCAAGTACGTTTTTAAAGTAAATTTTTTAATATAAATTAAATGTTTAAAAGTTGTTTTTATTAAAGAAAGCAAGTTTGTAAAATTTATTATTTTTATTATTTAAAGTCTAAAGTAAGTATTTTCTTTAATCTATTCTAGCAGTAATTATTAAGAAGTAACTTAGTATTTTGTTTTTAAAAGTAGAAATCTAGTTTTATATTTTGTTAAGTATCTTTATTTTCAATATTCATATAGTATGTATTTTTAACAAATTATTAAAGTAATTTTAACTTGAATGTTCTAAAGTATAAAGTAAAGTGTTTTAAATTAATTTAGAAAAATCTAGTTTTGTGCTTGGTGATTCCAGTGGAAATAGAAATACTTGGAATTTATTCTGAGAAAGCAGATAGTTTTGAAAACCGTTTTCAAAGGAATTTGAAAAGTGAAAATATATCTTGTGAATATTATTTTTTTGAGATAAATAAATAATTTGGGAAATTATTTATTGTCTGATGGATGTTTGTGAACATTAATTGATAGTTAAATCACCGACTATCAATATTGGACAAAAATGAGTTGATCGTTTCGAAGAGACCGGGATCGAGATTTATTTCTCAAAAACCACTTCGATCCGGTTTGTACGTTTTGGGTAAACGATTTTGGATTCGAAGATGGAGCAGTGAAGTGCAAGGGCTAGTCGCTACTAATCCTGAGGATATTTCCAAAATGGATGTAGTAGGAATAGTGCATTCGGTTCCGTTCGAACCCGGGACGGACTTGTATGGATGAATGCTTGCGAAACATCGTCAGGTGGACGATGGGCATTCTAAGAGATATGTTCTAAAAAGGTAACGCTTAGCCTTAAGCCTCATCAAATGGGAATGACTAAAAATCAGGGGTTATGCAGCAAGGCTAGGTGGGTAGCACCCAAGCAGGGTGAGGTCATTCCATTCTAGATGTCCCTTTTTATTTCAGCTTAGTGGACGGTTGCTGATCCCAGCCGTGGAGTGAAATCACTCGGGATTACCCGGTAAGGGGTAGTCCCAGTCTTGTGTTGCAGAGGAGCGGGCGTACTCCTCGGTATGGTGATCTAGGCCCCGTACTGTGGCAGGTGGTACCCCAGTGCCTAGTCATTAGTTGAAAATCCATCCTCCCTACGAGCCTTGTACGAGTTTTGTTTGTATTACCCACTTTGTGGCTAGTAGCTAGAATTTAATGAATGTAACAATTTCAGCTATTTTATAAGTACTTGTATATAGACCCTATTATAATATCATAGGATTTCTATAAAAACTGTTTTAGCTATCGTAAGGTAAAAACCCGACATGTTTATTTGTGGCGCGGTTTTACGAGATGCTTTTGTTTTCAAGGGATTTTTGAAACTTTAATAATCAATTGGGTGTGATTTTCTCACGCTGGTATTCCAGACTGACTCGGGTGTTATTTAACTGTAATGCTCGGGTCAGACCGAGTATTATAGGATACAGGATATGATGCTGTGGAGCTTGGGAGACGAGCAAGATGACGATACGTACTTCCGTACTGGTTACATATATATATTTATTCCGTTGTGTTTGGGTTGTTGTGTATCTTGAGTTGTTGTGTATCTTAAGTTGTTGTGTATCCATTGTATGATATGGATGTTGATGTATTCTGATGATGTAATATATAAACAGAGATATTTGATTTTTGAGTAAAATTATTCATTACCTATTATATTTTATTCCACTGCGATGGTTAGATTCTGGTATTGTTTTCTATTTTCTTCTTCTATCTCTTCTTCTTTAACCCAAATGGTTCGTATTTCTGTACAACTTGAGTTGAGTGTTGTAGAATAGTGTTGACTCAAGGGGTACGGATATGAGGGTCGTCACATCTTCCTTAGATGGTGTTCATCTTATAGGCATGCCAAGAGTCCTCCATATTCATTCGTGTTTGTAGTACCTAAGGAAGCAGGTAGAGGATGAAAGGACGGGCCGCCAACATGTGGAGCGGGTGAAGGCGAGCTCAAGAGGCAGTATCTAAAGGATGAGATGAAAGCCATGAAATGTGAGAGGTGGATTGGATGCAAAATGTTCTTGGTACGTGGCCAAGATGGCTAAGGACACTACAGATAAGGAGCGGGTTGAGGAGGTGAGGAAGTTGAGGGAGATGCTCAAGTAGGTGCAGGGTAATTCGAAGGCAAGCCATAAGATTGTAGATGAGATGAGGAGGAGATTGTAGCGGCACTTGCAGTGCATAATTAGGTAGAGCTTGCGAAGGAGAAGAATGCCCTAAATGAGTTATGGAATGATTGGCTGACTAAGATGTTGAAGCCGATTTTTACTGCCGGCCAACATTTCCCTTTAGTGGTCAGCTTCCTTTCCTTGGAACAATATGACAAGGACCATACCGAGGGGGCGGTGGAGATGGCAGCAACTAGTAAAGCTCCTCGGAAAATCTTGATTGTTGAGCAGATTCCCTTCCTTATAAGTGCTTCGAGTGCAGCAGTTATCGACGATCCCTTGGTGGTGGACAAGCAATTAGTTTTTGAAAATGATTGCCAAATCATCAGGCATCTCCTACCCTTGTGAGTGGTGGAGTCCATAGATAATTTTGTGTTTTTGTTGATGCATTGATTAGGTATGGCCCATTTTTGTTGCAAATAAAATACTTCATTGAATATCATGAACCCTTTTCTTTATGGTGATATCTATCATTTTATGTTTGTTTGTCTAACCAAATATTATGTGCTTGCCTAATATTCTTCTGCTAACATTATGCATGTACACACATATATTTTTCCTCCATGCTTACTTTTATTTGTTCCTAAGTAGCGAGGTTCAGGCTCCCCTAGAGTTGCCAAGTGAACTCGTAGATTTAGCATTTGATGCACAACACAATAGATAAGTTGACAAGGAAAAAAAGGATTATCTGAACCAAGCAAACGTATCTTTCACTCAGATTGCCTTCCCACCAGCTTTTCATGGTGGAGGTGAGATGGTGATGGGGCATCTTTGGTGGTTGCTCAATCCTCAAATGGAGCTCCCTTTGTTTCATTAGCGGGATATCGAGGGATCTAGCTTCGTTTGACAGGGCCACCTTAGGTGTTCGAGTCAGACAGTAGTACATATGTCAGGTTTAGGATTACGATGATGGTAATCATGCCATCATGGAACCAATACCCCGCCCTATTAAAGGAATGGACATCATTATAGATGAATAAATCAAGACCACCGCACAGGTGGTCTTGCCATTAATTCGTCGATGACTTCGGCATGGAATGGAATGTTGAGTGGCTCGTGCACCTGACAGAGCAGTTTTAGGAATTCCTCGATAGCAGTGGTAGGCCAATTCAAACCTCTCTAGATAGGCACGATTGTGGCGCTCCCCAACAAGGGTAGGAGCGCTTACGAGCCCATTCTATTATGTTAGCCTCGTTGATACTTGGATGAAGAATGTTTTAGAATGCTTTTTTTTTACATTCCATACTTATAATACTTAACACAAAAGTTCTACAACCTTATAATAGCCTTATAACCATGGCTCATACGATTTTACATTTAATATGCCCAAAGGCACATTGGATTCCAAGTGCTAAACACATGGGTGCCATCTGGGTGCGAAAGGCGGTAGGCACCACTGATGAGCGCGGTGCAGATAACATATGGGCCTTCTCTGTTTGGAATTAATACTCCTACTGGTTTTTTAGTGTTTGTAAAGACCCATGCATCATAGAATCTCCGACCTTAAACTAGCAGATCTTTACTTATGCCTTGTAGTGGTTGGCTATTTTCCTTTTATATTCATCTATATGGAGTTCTACCTTTGCTCTTCCTTCTTTGTTTTGCTCGAGATCGTGTGTGAGGCACCTTGGAGATGGTATGTCGATCTTGATGGGTAGCATAGCTTCATGCCCATAGATCAGAGAGAACAAGGATTTCCTGATTGATGTGCGGTTAGAATGTGTTATGACCAAAGCACGAGTGATATATCTTTAGCCCAGTTTCCTTTTGTTTTTATGAAGCACTTCGTTGATATTTCCATGGTCTTCTTTTTTATAGCTTCGACATTCTCGTTTTCTAATGGATGGGAGATTGAGGAGAAGCATTTTTATACTCTATTCCGCTCATCGAATTCTTTAAAACCTGCTCTCAAACAATATGCCATTCTCGGTTCTGTTTTTCTTTGGTAGTTTGAATCGACAGATGATGTTTTAAATCACAAAACTATTAATATTGGGTGCCCAAAGTGAGGGGCTCTACCTCAACCCATTTTTAAACAATCAATGATGACCTTGGCATGATTGTATCCACCTTTGGCATTTAGTAGGTCATCGATCAAGTCAACTCCTAAGTGTGAAAATTGCCAAAGGGATGTCTTTGAAGTTGGGAAACTTGGGGAAGCTCTTGGAATTTTGGCAATCCAGTGACATCATTTACACTACCTAACATCATTCATTGCATTATTGATCATGATTGGCTTGTAAATAGCTTTAGTATGACCCCTTCTTTTCTAGGATGTACCCCTCGACGTGGTCTTCGCACAAGCCTTCATGCAATTCATCTATTATGCAGTCAACTTCCTCATTTGTCACACGAGATTGGGGAAAAGTTGAGTACCTCCTTTGATATAGTTTTCCATCGATGATGGTATAATAGGGTGCTGGGTAAAAATTTCTCAGCCTTTTTTCTTTCAACGAGTAGTTTTCAACTTATGAGGTACTTTAGCAAAGGGGCCATCTAGAAGTCATGGGTGGCTTCATCAATTTCCATGGAAGTTTCTTTTGATTCAAAGAATGGGGCAACCCACACCTCCACTATGAGCGAGGGATTCTCTCCTTAGATTGGTCGACGCCTTGGCCAATTGGTTGGCCTTGGTGTTCTTACAGAGGGTCTGTTCCAGCTTGGAATCTGTATAGGTGCTAATAAATTTCATGGATTCTAAGATGCAAAAGGACAATGTTTTACTCTTAACCTGGAAGCGCTCTTCGATCTAGTTGACAACTAATGAGGTGTCACTGAAGATATGCAAAAACTCAATTTGCAGTTCTCTGGCCATCCAGAGATAAACTATAATGGATTCATATGCAGCTTCATTATTTGTGGCCTTGAAACATAGGAAAAAGGCAAAGCAAAGCTCCTGACCATTCGGCATGATTAAGACCATGCCTGCCCCTATGCCTTTCTCATTTGATGCACCATCAACATAAAGTTGTCATTTTGGGGGTTAGTTGTTGACTCCTTATTGCTACTGTCCACGATAGAAATTTCCGCAATGAAATTGGCCATTCCTTTTCCCTTGGTCAAGGCATGAGGGTGGAAAGTGATATGGTGTTGTATGAGCTCTACAGACCACTTTAGGATTTGGACCGCGGTATTGTGCTTGCTTAGCACCTATTGGTTGGTTCGTGAGGACACTAATCGAATAAGCTTGGAAATATGGTCGTAGACGTCGAGCCACCATCAGTAGGAAGTAGGCTAGTTTTTTCGATACGGAGTACCTTATTTCTAGGTCAGTTAACCTTTTTATTACATAGTAGATGGGCCATTGGACTTTCTTTTCATCATGAATCAAGGCAGCACTGATCGTGTGGTCAATTGCTATGAGGAATGGGTACAAGTCCTCACTGTCGATGGGCTTGGAAAGCACAGAGGGTATGGGAAGATTCCTCTTTAAGTCCTCAAAAGCTCTTGTACACTCTTCATTCCATGCAAAACACTTTCCCTTCTTGATGAGATCATAAAAGTATACGCATGGTCCCTGGCTTTTAGGATAAAGTGGCCAAATGTCGTGATCATTCCATTCAGATTTTGTACTTGCTTAATTGTTCGGAGTATATGAATTTGTTGAATCGCCTAAATCTTATTGAGACTGGCTTCAACACCCTTGGTACTCACAACAAAACAAGGAACTTCCCATACCACATTGTAAAGGAACACTCCTTGGGTTTTAGCTTCATATTGTATTTGTAAAGGATGTTGAAATTCTCGACCAGGTTCTCTACACGCCCTCCAGCTTTTTCAGACTTAATCAGCATGTCATTCATGTAGACCTTCCGTAAATAGCTGATCTATTGAGCATACATTCAACTGATGAGCCATTGATATATGGCACCAATATTGGAAAGGCCAAATCGCATGCCTTAGTAGTTAAGTTCAACAATGGTGATGAAGGAGGTGTGTTCTTGATCTAGACCGTGCATGGCAATTTGGTTACATCCAGAGTATGCATCCATAAATGTGAGTAGCTCGTGTCTGCTGGTCGCATCCACAAGTTCGTCTAAATAGAGCAACAGGAAACTATGTTTAGGAAAAGCTTTGTTAAAAATAAGAAATCAATTAAAGTTCTCTAGGCCCACTAGGCTTTCGGACTAGTACTAGGTTGGCTACCCAGATCGGGTAGTAGGTTCATGAATGAATCCATTCTTCACTAGTTTTTCTACTTTCTTCTTAAGCACCCTATAAAGTTCGAGGTTAAGAGGCTGTCTTTTTTGATTTTATAGATGAGCCGTCAAGGCAATGTTGAGGGTACGACATATTATTGAGGGATATACCTCAGTCATTTCGGTGTACTCCTAGGAAAACACATATTTATGTTTTCTTAGGAAACATATCGGCTCATCCCTTATTTTCCAACTTAGCTCTGTGTCTATTGGGATGACCTTGTTAGGGTCGTCATTGTCAACTAATACTACTTCAAGTATAGTAGCTGCTCTGCCATCGGTGCTAGAGTCTCGCATACAAGGTCGATCGAGTCACCATCACTATCCCTTACGCTCTCTTCTGGGTCGCACTAGTCCAACGCATATATCATGCACTTAATGACGTCCTCATCCAGGATAGAGGTCCATGCTCGAGCAAGTGGGATATGGTTTCCCTAGCTCTCATAGATAAATCCTCTATCACTAAGAGGGAAAGGGTGGTAGTATCTTCTGCTCTTGCATACCAATGGGGGTTGACTTGCTTGTTCCATGTAACTATTAGTTTTCTTGTCTTGCTTAAGAAAGCTAAGGAAAGTATTCTCGTTGATCATATTGCCTAGACCAAGGGTGGTGATCGATGTGAATGCTTCGTCTTCAAGGCGTTGGATGACCCTGATGCAAATAGGGATACTTGGGAGCCAACGCGTTCTCTCGAGCATGTCCATTTAGGGTTGCTAGTTCTTGGTGCAAAATAAGTATTCCCTTCTTTACTTGTTGTTTGGAGATGTTGGGCTTACTGGTTATCGTGGATGCATCTTATTCCTCATTGGTTGGGAATTTCATCGTCAATTGATGATAGGCCATGATTGCGTACATGTCTACCAAAGTCAATCAACCTATTAGGATGTTATATGCAGACGTACAGTCCACCACAATAAACTATACCTGAACCTTAGCCACCACAAGTTCCTGGCCAAAAGTTACTGTGTGAGAGGTTATTCCTAGAGGTACTATGCCAACGCCCTGAGCCCGTACACGGGCAACGCATAGAAAGTGAGGCTATGGGTGGGAAGCTTCATCTTATCAAAGACTTCTTTAAATATTAACGGAGCTACCCCCATCGATGAAGACCTGATGGACCTTGGTGCTGGCCACACTGACTTAGATGACCACGAATTAGTGATGGGGGAAGCCAACGTCTCTTTTATCTTCTACAGTGAAAGAAATACCTTTTGTATCTTCCTTAACCAAGGGACCTTTGGGTTCGAAGATATATCAAATAAATATGATTGTCGAAGGCGAGCTCTTTCCTATAATGGGCATGAGTCCCTCAACTACTTAGGGACACGTGTAGGACAGTACAGGTTGACAAAATGCCTATGTTGACTATGACCATGTTGTTGTCATCTTCCTGTTGGAGTGCAGTTGGTGGATTTTTCTAGGCGTTGCTCTACTTGTTATATTATATACTAAAATAGTACCCACTCATAGATCAGCCGCTTTATTTCATCTTTGAGATATCAGCACTTATTAACGGAATGGCCATTGAATTGGTGCAATTTACGGTACATTCCACGGTCCTTGGGCTTCTCCCTATGCCCAGACAGGGTGGAAGCAGGCCATTGAATGGGTATGTGATCGCACATGTTGCAAGATAGATAGTATTCATGTCATGATTTATGATTGCATAGTTAGCACACTTAGATTTGAAATGTGCACCTTCCCCGGCATGCTTTTTGTTGCTTTCCCATCGACCATTCTTTCGGTAACTATCCTCCCTTCGGGAAGCTTTATTTATTGTCCGCTTTCCTTATTAGTGTAGGAGATGTTAGCTTCTTCCACCCTTATTATGCCCTTCAATCTTTGGGGATAGTTTATCAAAAACAAAACGGGTTCCTTTAGTAGCCTTTTTACATCCTGATCGGTGCTTCATTCTTGAACTAATGGTGATTATTAGATTATTCTTGTTTTCTCTCCTTGTACGGGTCGATTCCTTGTTAAAGAGGTTGATATATGAGTGAAGGGATTTGATGGAATCTTGTCTTATGTTGCCTAGTCTGCTTGCAATGAAGTTAGAACAAAATTAGGCCTAAGAGTACACTTTCGGCTTTTAAATGAAGGAACCAATGGGATGTTAGTGTAGTCAGGGTGGAGGGAAACATAAAACTTTTTGCATGAATGGAACTCTGAAGGGCTTGGGTCATTGATTCGAAGGTTATGCTTTGATCGGACGAGTTAATAGTCCCATCTCATTTATCCATAAAAGGAAGAAAATATCTCCATGGATGTATCTTTAGAGAAAGGGTCTTCGTTCTCATTATCTAACATACTCTCGCTACTAATGTTTCTCGTTTAGATTCTGCGTATTTGCCAACGTAGTGTGACTATCTCATCTTAATGACCAAATTTTGCATGTCGTGGATGACACTGGCTTCTTGTTAAGGAAGCACTCCTCTGTCATCTATCTTGTTTAAAGGATTTGTGACGATAATAAGGCGGGAGAGAAAGATGATGCATGGATGGCTTAGGAGATCCACTTCTAATGTGTGAAGGTGACCTGGGGAGGTACGGGCGCCTCATATGGGACCTAGGCTGGGGAACCTCTTACTGGAGCCAAGAGTGGTTTTGATGTTCTCTAGGTTTTGAATTTCTTCCTTGCCCGCTACCGCTGAGGACTTCGATGCATAGCTTGTGACCCTTGTCTGTCGTCCGAAGGTGGTGAAAGGTAAACACCCCCTCGATTCAAGGGGAACGACAGTACGCTACTATTTCTAGTTCTGGGACCTCATAGACATCTTCCTATTCGTGGGAAGGATGTAAGTTCCTATGGTGGACTGATGCGATTACCATGGGAGTTTCCATTGTGACTCTATCATGAATGTCATGCATTATGTTGTAAGTGTTGGACATGGTAGACTGGACAACCGTCCGGTCAATGACTTAGGGAATCATTAGAAAGTTTATAGTTGCTTGAGTGTCCATTCTAGCTTAAAGGATGCTTACATCATGAATGAGCTACCCCATACATGCGAAGCCATTGATTATGCCAAGCCACGTATCATTTCTTGACCTAGATATGGGACAAACGAAACTCACTCTGGTAGCCCTATTGACGTTGCGATCATTAGAGTTACCATCCTCATTATAATTGAGATTTGAAATGGTGGAAATGGGAAAAGTAGTTTGCAGAGGGGTAAAATGAAGAAAATTAAGCGCTTTCAGGGGAGGCCCTCGTTTTGGCGTACAAATATCAAATAAGGATTTAACCAACCTTGAAATGTGGTTAAAAGATTACAATAACAAAGGTTACTTGCTAATACCTTAATTTTAAATTTTTTTAATGAGGAGATGAAATGCATAAAAGTAAAGAGGCAAAGTTTAAAGTGGTTCGATCTAAGGCAATGTACTTACACTATGAGAATTTTTTTATTGCTTCAATTATAATAGCTTAGTTTACTTGTGGAAATAACAAAGGGATAATTACCTAAAAGCTAAATTTTTTCCAACCCCTATAAGAATGCATTCCTTTGCCTATTTCTAGCTATTGGAACTAATGCTTGGATGGATAAGATTGTGCTGACCGAATCTAGAAATCACTCTAGACTATTGGTAGATGTATATTGATGTCCATGCCAGCTGGGATGCTAGATGGCCAGCATAGTGTGAATGATGACGTTAGCGAGACTTACCACATGCATTCTTAGGGTAAGGCAGGTAGTAGGGGATTAGGGAGTGGTTGTAGCAGATGTGCTTTGATGGCAGCAAAGAACGTAAAGGGGTTGCCGACCATGGTCGCTTTTGTCGAACGAATAGTGTTTGTTTATGCAAGTATTTTTGAAGGCGCAGCTCATGCGAAGCTTCTCTAGGCGGTGGTGGTTCGGTGCTTGTAGCTACGGTGGAATGCGGCCAAAGAATTTGGGGCATGTAGATGGATGGAGTTGGAGAGGGCTGAGGGACCTTTCCAAAAGTTAATTGAATGGACGGGCCAATCGATTATTGACGAAAGCTTTATGTGCCAAGCTACTTGTACTTTGTTGTTGCCTGCCCAATGCCTACAGGGAAGATGCATGTCTAATGCAGAGGATGGTGCCGTGCAATTTGCTTGACCAACCGAGGGATCTACTACTTGGGCGAGCCAGGAGTTGGGTTCTTGAGGTGCATGGGTATGCCAATGTTGTCTAAGCTGAAGTAGATCGACATGTTGTGTCATGGAAGTATATGGGACGACAGGCGGGCCATGGTGTGTACCACTACAATCATATGGGCTATAGGAATGAGGTAGGTCGGATAACTCAACAATTACGAGAAATTCGAGTCATAGTATGGAAGCAATATTTTGTATCTAGATGCAACCATAATAAGTGTTATATAATATCATCCCTTTATTTGCCTTGTTAGTATAGTATGGCATAAAAAACGATGTTCCATCAACCATTTATTATAAATTATTTATTTCATCTATTGTAACTAATTTACAGTTGAGTGTCTTGGATCAAATATTTGGAACTCATGAAAATTTCATTTATAGAAACCAATTTTCTATAATAAAATACATTTAGAACATAAACCACATTGTCCATTCCATACTAAGAATTTTACTACATTTTAAACAATTCTCGCATATGATGCCTCTTCATGACATAGAGGTGACAATTCACTTTCTTTATCTCGTTTGCACTTATTTACATCTAATCTCGAACAATCGCTTTGATTTCAAGTTGGTCAATCCATCCAAAGGAATTTTATCACGAGAATGCATTGAATTCTTACAAAAGTTCTTTCAAACAGGCTTAACATTTAAGAATATCGAATAGTTTGCACTTAAGTAAATAGATCGAAACTGACATTTCACTAATCAAATTCCTAGGTTTGGCTTTAGTCCTTGGTCTTTCATTATTTTCAACATAATAAGACTCTCATTGTATTCAATCAAGTAAAACACATGATCATGCATTATGCTTTCATTGAGATTTCATATATTAGGAACACAACTGATCACTATATAACTTTTGTATGCGATCTAATGTAGATCAAAAATTCATAACCTTGTATTTAGTAGTTATATCAGTTGGCTCTTGGATGAGTCTTGAAGTGACAATGAGGAAAATAATTTATTGGTAATATGTCTTATAATTCTTTGTCAATCCTTATTCACTTGATTAGTACATTTAAATTGATAAATAATTTTATCAGTCAGATTAGTAGCACAAACATATTATATTAGATAACCTTAATTTGTATGGCATATGTTCTTACAATATTAGAAAGGTTAAATGTATTCATTTCATTTTTCTAATAAGGCTCCCGCTACATTTTTATATTCCTCAAAACCCTAAAATAAATATAGAAATCCTTTGATTCCTCTAGTGAGTGTTAGGATTGTTTGCCTTGGAATTTCGATCTTCATTTTTCTCAACAAATCACAGACCCATAAATATTTGATAACTCTTAATCAGTTGAATCATATACAAAACTCCTAACCATGGTCTTTGTCCTAATTTCAATATCAACCTTGAGTTTTCTCAACCATTAAAAAGAGATTATTCACTCATACCTATTATTTCATGACAGCCTAAGTATAATGCGCATACCTTGATCCAAAATCTCTTTGTATAGTTAAGAGATTACCATTTAGATTATGTATAACCAGTACGTTAGGCACGTCCGTTGGACGTGTTATATATATATATTTGTGTGTGCGTAGAAAAAGAATAAAAATGTTATTTAACAATAGGTGATAAGGGAATCTTTTGCTATTAAGAATAAAATCACAACTCCAACATCATGCTTTATGTTATAAGTATGCGATAATTTAAATTGTTAATCCCAAATATGCATATAACCATTTAGGAAAAGAGAAATTTTAAGGGCCAAAAAAAAGTATTTTAAGTGAGTTTATTTTCTAAAATTACAACTTATAGTTGAGGAATAGTCCAAAGTGAAAAAAATATGGTTTAATGTTACAAACACAATAAACATCTATTCGCCTACCATGTATGCATAATGATATACGAAATGTACTTCATAAGTTGTGAAACAAAAGAGACTTATTAAAAGTTAAACGTGAGATGTGCTCCTAACATATTTTTGAAACAAGCAAATGTCAAAAAAATTATCCACTGTAGCACGTAATGATAAATTACATATATGACATGTAGCACCCATAATATAATAATAAATTTTCTATCTGGCTCACCTTTATCAAAAGAACGCCCTCTAATCTTAGAAGTTTTGGCATCCATCATTTTGTTGTTTGGTAACTTAATGATGTTAAGTATTTTGCTGTAGACATTTCCTATTACATACCTATAGTCAAAAAGCGTCTTAAATTAAATTTCATCATGTTTCAGTATTTTGTAGTTCAAGTTCTATCATATTCATGAATATGAAAACCCATAGGTATATTATCAGCAAAAGTTGGATTATCATGTGCAATTCATAGGCATATTCTTATGTAATGGAAATATTCCTTATATTCATAATCATAGTGCTCATGTAGACCAAAAATATGTAGAAAAGTACGTGCAAGACATACCACCTACCTAATCATTCATAGGCTCCTTCTTGGTAGAAATACATCATGTCCGTGACCTCCAAGCTTGCATGCAGAAATATAAAATTTCATTAATTCAACAATGAATAATATTATATATAATTGTATGTATGGCATTGGTACCCAATATGTTTAGCTTACACTTATGTGTCCTAAATCAATATTCTATTGCCTAAAACCATTATCTTTATATACATTTTTTGGTTATAAGAGAACATAACATAAATAATGGAAGTAGTGGGTCAAAAACATAATATACCTTTGTCTGGCCATTTGATTCTATCCTTCTATGCATCCAATTCCCCAACTCTATCATCCACATCTAATTCTTCTTATTATATAGGTACGAAATAATCCCATTTGATAAAGTACATAACCAATATGACTTAACATCAGGACTAAAAAGATAAATATTATGTCTTTACTGATCCTGGAATCACCATTATTAAGATTCTTCATAAACCTAATTTGGGTTCGATAAATTTTGATGCAGGAGAATAGTGGAAGATAGATTCAATAATTGAAATCATAGGATTCAAGGCATTAATTTTGAGGTGTAAATTTAGAATTAGTTAAAACGCTATACCTTGTTATAAATATTTCACTTGGCAAGAGAAACGGAGCTTAGATGTGAGGCAAGAATGCTGAGAAGTCACCAAATGGGTAGAACGTAGAGGGAGATTTTTTGGATAACATGATAGGTGAAAACATGGTGAACTAAATAACTATATTGTCCTCAAATCTCTTGAGTAACAAATAAATACAACAGATGGGTAATTTGGTAAATATAAAAGCTTCAAATTGGAGTATCCTTATTATATATATAGATTAGGAGGTTTACCATTAAGATTGTTACTTAATGTATAGGTGGATGGTATAACATTGAGACTATATACTTGATGCATTATACTATATAGGCAATTTACCATTGAGACTGTATATATTTAACATTGCCAGGTTTACCTAGTTTTTAGATGTCCAACCTTCGAATGGGAATCCTTACAGACTACCACCGACTTTTGATGTATTACAGCTGTTACCCTATATTTTGTCAGTTTGTTGATCTGTAGGATATAGTGAACACCTACGAATAAACACCCTTAGGTTGTTCACATTATAAACGATAATTTATCTGCTTACAAGCATCATGCAACAAGTAATACTTCTTACTCAGTAGACTAAGTATGGTTCCCTCTATTTTTTTCCTCATTATACCAGCTTATAGGTTGATAGGATGGTTGGGAGTTGTGACAAAGGGGGGTAAGATACGTGAACGGTGTGACCATCTACTCTAGATTTACTTTATTTATAGTCATTCCATATATATCTTATTACCTTTGTCGGTTGGTTACCTATTGTATTTCCAGTTGGATATTATCTAGACTTTGTAAAGTTATTTCAACATTATTGTTTTTATAAAGAGATCTTAAAGCGTAAAATGTTTAACATCAGCATTTATCTCTGTACCACATCAAACCCTAACGATCTGCACTTTTGGCATGAAGCGATTTTGAACTTCGCTTTAGGCGTTGAATGTGTATGTCTGGAAAGTGCGGCTGTTACAAAATCCAAAACTAGAATATATCATTTTCAAAAAATTAGAAATAACAATCTTAAAAAGTAAACCACCGAAAGGACAAGATCGTTCCTAACAAAAGAACCAAATTATTTATGGTATTTTTGGCCACAAGCCTCAATATTATTTTTACTACAAGGTTTTTGGACAAATTTTTTTAGAAGAGATCGTGAATAGTGTAAAAGAAGAGAAAATAGAAATATAATGAGAAATAAGATAAAATAAATAAAGCAAACACAGTGAAAAAGGTAAAAAAATATCGTAAGTAACACCAGATTTATAACAGTTCGACATAAACTAACATAAATTTACTATCTTGCTCTTATTTATCTTTTTTATTATATACGTATATTTTTACAAAGTTGGAATCCATATACAAAATTATAGAATAAAATATTGAAGTAATTATAGAATAATGGTAGAGCTTTGGCATATCTTTCTGTAAATGGGAATTCTTAAGTCTAGTATTCAATGCTATGAATAGGATAGTTTGTCATTGATTGTTCTCTTAGCTTCAGGCTAGACATAATTTTCGAACTTTATTATTGAATAAGAAAACAAATGGGATTTGTTATCGCTTATTGTAAGTCTTTTGCTATTGTTCACTCTTGCCGTGGAGTAGTACAACCATTGTCCTTATTTTATTTTATAACAGACGTCATGTATGGCTTATGATGTTTTTCTTACAATAGACGATACATTAAGGTTAGGGGCCTAATGAAAGTTTTAGTATGCTTGGTTATATTCCAATAAATAATGATGCAATACTTTTCTCTGAAAAGTAAAAAAAAAAATCATTAGATTTTGTTTCCTTTTCACTATATTTTTTAACGATGCTACCTATTCTAGGACAACAATTCTCTTACCGCTAACTCTTTATGTTCAACATGCCTTTCTCTCACCCCAATTTGAAGAGACAAGCACCATTGTCAAAGTGGTTAATTGATTCGACTTGGTGCAGGACGTCACAAGTTCGAAACTTGCTTTCGAACGTTTATTTGACATGGGATATGTTGTCCCATTGATTTGTTGTATATAAAGTACCAGTTCAAAAAAAAACATGCCTTTTGAGCATTTTATTTTCCAAAAAAATAAAATGAATAAACAAATGTTTTAAAACTTAAAATTGTACTTATTTAATTTTGAGGACCGTGAGTTGTAATTATTTATTAAAATGTTTATACTCTTTCGATTATGAAATTTTATTAATTTATATGATAATAATTTTTTCAAATATTGTGCTTAAACAATTCTGAATTTACTTCATACCATGTAATATTATATCGTTTCTTTATAAAGTAAAAAAAATAATTAACTGTTACAAAAAGTCGATTTCAAGTCTTTAATTCAATAAATACTTGATGACTAAACTCTTACGTCGATTTTATCTAATATAGTTCAAAAATAATTATTTTGTAACATTATATTATATGTAAATTAAATAAATCGTAAACTATCTTATCGTATTTTGATTACTGCACTTCAAATATTAATGTAATTCAAAATTTCAAAAATTAAAGAATATAATTTTGATTACTATTAAAAATGCTAATATTGATAGTGTATACCTAAAATTTTACATATTACATAATTTATTTCAAAATGCATGTAAATGCATTTTGCACTATTATTTCAAACTATTATCGGTGTAAAGTTTATGTAAATGCAGATGCAATGCATCAAATAACTAAAATTTTGCTCTTTTTAATTCAAAACAAAGAAAAATGCAAAATATGTATTGTCTATTTTAGACGGCTAATGGATGCTTTTTTATTTCAAATTGCAATATTTCTCCGGTACAAATAAAAATCATGGAAACTCATGAATCCTATTGAAAAAATAAAGATTTATGAGCTAATAGTTAAATAAAATTATAGTTAGATTGCAACGATCCGTTTTTCGACCCTCAAAGTCGACACTTAATACATCTGCGGTATTCTAATGTCGAGCATCCAAGTGCTGGAAAAGAAAATATTACTGAAAATAAAAAAATAATAATAGGGGGAATATAATCTCACAGTGGGATGATAACATATAATATAAAAAGACATTAAAACAGCCACTCTAAGATACATGGTATATCAGTTAAAAACAAAGCTCATTATCCTGGACAGTTTTAATTTCTTAACCTTACAATTGCTGATAGGTATATATAATAACATAACAAATTAAAAATAATATGGCAGGTGAATATTCAACTCTCATCCATGAGCTTTATGCCCCACAATTGGCAATATGGAAAAATACTCGGATATGACCCGAGGACTATAATAAAATAACTCCCGGATCAGTTTGGAAAACCAACTGGAGAAAACTCATGAAATATGATGAACATAAAATAATCTTTGAGACCATGCCATGAAACACGGAATGGGTTTTATCTCGTAAGAACAACATCCATATATAAAAAAATGGAAACAAATCAGAATAAAATCCAAACTTAAAGAATGGACACAAATAATTAAACATAGAAAAGAGCACAAGGCACATCTCGACAAAATTAACAAAATAATTCAAAGATCTGAATCAAACAGGGAAAATGAATTTTTCGAACAATGACTAGGAGGGTGAACCCCCTTTACCGAAAGTATAACTCTAAAAAATATACTTGAGGACTACAATAGCTCTCGGAAACCTCCAAGCTAGACCTCGCCAACCTTACCGGGTATTTTAGTATTTCACATTTCTATGTGCATCCAACCAAAACTGATCTAGAGTAGATGTGACAATACCCTGATGGAAGCAGCCACATATAGCTAGCTCCCACTCGCACTTTTTTTTTGTTATTTTCAATAAAGGATATCAATGCTCCAAACGAGTAAAAAATCGTCTTAGATTGACAAAACCTGTGCAGGCAAAGCGCTTAAAGGTTCTGTAGCGATGGATGTGCAAAATATTATAGCATGATAAAATCGGGTTATAGTGGAAAATAGAAAAGGTGCAAAAAACTTCATTAGGTATAAAACAAAATACATAAAATTAATTTATTCTCATTCTTACATAATTTATGTAGAAAAAACAAATATTATTTTACCTTATATAAAAATATCATGATTTATGCAGGCTAGATTTGGTGGCTATAGTAGATTTCTGACTTATATTGAGCACTTGTGACATAAAATTAGGTCTTTTTTCTAACTTTGTTGATTTGGTTTAAAAGAGAATTTGTACAATCAACCTTTATATATTAGTGTTAGTAAAGTGAGTGTTATAAAGCCTTGATTAAGGGGTTGTAGTGGAAAATGGCGGGATTAAAGTTGATCTGCTATTTAATAGTGCTAAACTGAAATAACATAGCGGTCGAAGAGCGTTGTAGGTTATAGTGGAAATTTCATGGGTCTTTAACTATGCAAGACGATACTCAAAGAAGGATATTGATAATCAATAAGTCAAATATCAAAAATAACAAAATGATCGTATATCTAAATTAAATCTCATACACTTATCACCATTCATCAATTTCAAACTTGTACTATCCCTTGGTTGATTATAAAGCCGAATAAGACGAGGCATTATTGCCCCTCGGAGACGTACATTCTTGGAGACGTACATTCTTAACTTTGGAGATAGAGTCGAGTTCCCATACATCGACGTTTAGTGTTAAGTATATGCATAAATCCTTTCCATATAAGTGATATCGCTTACGAAAATTAAATTTCTTACCCTTATCACCGAGCTTAGATTTTAACTCGTCTATCCCTTGCTAAAAAGCGAAACTAGGTAAATCAAAGCACTGGTTGCTCCTAGCCTTGCCTAGACATTTCAGTTTTTAAATCTCATAGATAATGAATTTATTTTCTCGATGCTTGGTATTAAGGATAAGACTAAATCCTTTTCATGAAAAAAAAAATCAAACCTTTAAACTTTTTAGAAAATTTGACTCACATTTGTACTTGATTTTCAAAAAATAGATATTTTCAAAACACTTCTTTAAATTATTCTTTTAAAGAGCTAATTATATTTCGAAGTGTATCAAAAAGAAGGTTTGAAAATAAATGTCGTTAAAACTTTGTTTCCTATAAACCTAAAACCAATTACACTCAGCTTTATCTTTGAAACATTCTATTTAAAGACCATTTCATTTATAAAATAACATTTATATTATTATCTTTAAACAAAACTCCTCCAAAGATATAGGAATATCAACACTTATTATGTCAAGTAACAAGTTTTCTTAATAACTTCACGAAATCATTTATTGTAACAAAAGTGTAATAATCCATGAATTCATTTCTCAGTTCTCAGAAAACATTTATTACAACAATAGTATTGTATTCTATGCTTTTCTTTCACTCTTAATAAACTCAAAAATACTTGAAATATAGTTTTAGAACATCCAAAACCATTTCCTTCCCTTATTTTCGAAATAAGAACTTCTTCTTTGATAATTTATACGAAATCCTTTAAAACATTTATATAAATTCCAAACCACTTTTAAAAACATTTCAATAAAGGTAAGAAAGATACTCCAAAATGATTGGAGAAGAAAAATCAAGTTTAAAACCATTTTTTGAAAATTTGGAAATAGTGCCGTAAAAGAGTAGGGAATATTCCTTTAAATCGGTTAATTTCAAATTGGAATTTTCTCCACATTTTTACAAAGTATAAATACTATATTTTATTCTTTAGAACAACACACTATGAGTTTTGTATGTATTCAAAAAAAATTATATAATTCTGAAGTCAATAAAACTCATTCGAAAATTATTTTAAAACTTGACTTTCGAACTGCAAAAACGCAACCAAAACTTTAAAATCTTTGGAGTTAGGTGTTATAAAATTTTCGAGCCATGAAAACTATGTTTGAACAACATTTTAAAAGCGCAAAAGCATGATAAAATATTTAATGATGTAAACATAAGCACAAGATTACAAACACAAGATCAAAAAATGGGATCTCAAGGTGTAATAACATGATTTCAAAATGCAAAAGCGAGATTATTCTAGTATTCATCATTTTTTCTATTTTAACAATTCCAACAACAACCAAATATTTATATAAGAAAGGTATATCTAAAAGTAAATCAATAATGGTGTGAAACCCCCTTAGGGTCTCTCTACAAATCTCATATGTGTATGTACATTTTGAAGTGTTCCGTAGTGACCTATTCGCTACGAGGACACTTCGGCTTACTCATTTTGTCCCCTACAAAACAATAGTTATTTATGTCATCCATTCAAAGTGAGAATCAAATCCAAACAAGCAGCACAAACAAATGTAAAGAACAATTTGTAATTTACAATATTTTTCCAACTTTTAAAACCATTTTAAAGTGCGATTAACTCACTTTCAAACCAAGTATGAGGCTATCACTTCCTATCATAACAAAACAACAACATCACAACTTCATACCAGTACCAACCCCAGGTTCAAGCCTACATGGGTTTTAAAATTGCATGGCTAATGCTATTCTAGCCTTATTTCCACATGAACAAAAAATGAAAGGGGGAAAATTCTCCAAAACTTTGATATCCAAGTTGATATAATGATTTGTAGTGTATTTTAATTATTTTAGCAAGTGTTTGAATAAGTTTAAACTTGATTTGAGTTGCTTTTGTTTCAAGAATATTATTAAGAGGTAAGGGTGAAGGAGTAGAGACTTTGAGAGAATGAATTAGCAACTAAAAAGAAGTGAGCCTTACGTGCCAAAAGACTTTCCCTACCCCTTTGCCAAATGACCAATGTATCCTCCACTAATTTAGCCATGCCATACCTTCCAACCATGCCTTGGTACTACCCTTAAATTAATCCTTGAAACATGCCATATGACAAGCCTTGATTCCCTCCCTTTTTCATGTCTTAAAACACTCCTTAAACCATGCCTTGATTTAAGGGTGAATGTCCCTTAAAACTTTCTTTAGTTTAATTAATATTTGTTAATAAAGAGAGATGTTTAATTGGTTGTTAATGTGTTTATATGTTACTATACAAGTTCAAAAGAGTTTGAACAACTTTTGGTGATTAAAAAGTCATTTATTGAAAAAACAATTTTCGGTCACATTATCGATATTGCTTCGAACTATTTATTTTTGCAAATAAATTTACAACATATGTCCACTATTTTTATTTATTAATTAAAGGAGTTTAATAATGCTATTAAATTCACTTAATTAATATTAAATTCATAGTTCAATCATTTAAATAATTCCATATTTAAATATAATTTATTCATAATTTTTTCGGGATGTTACATAAATATTTGACCTGAGCCATTATACATACACACACATATGTACTCATATTTGAATGAATATAAATAAAAGTTTGAATCTGACTCAAGGATTGCCATGTTCTTTTGATATTTTCCATTGCCTAGTGTCTGTCGTGATATGAAATCGTACAGGGAAGAAAGATTGCAGGAAGGAAGAACATTTTTCCCAAGAAAATGGGTGATGTTTACAAGTATAAGAAGAATAATATTGAGAGGAGATTAAGTAAGAATGAGTAGAAGAATTTTAATGCTGCAAAAACGAATAATTGGAGCAGATGAACATGCACATTACAAAAGGAAAGAAGAAAATCTATTGTAATTTTATTATTCTAATTAGTATGTTTCCACATGTTATGATTACAACTTATTTATAGATGAAATCCTAATGGTTATTTAATGACAAATTTTAGAATCTCCTATGCTCATCAGAAATTACACAAAATATGGATTTAAAAGCAAACGAAAAGTCAGTTTAGTAGTTCATGTGTGTGCACAAGCATAGGAGCGCACATGTGCAAAACTTGTATCTTTTGTTCACTTTTCTTTAGAGTGGATCATTGGTCTATCAAGCTTTCGTTTACTTCCATCTTCATCATTATTTAATCTTCGTATCTTCTCTTGTGCTGCATCTTCATGAAATTTAGAGCTAACCAAGGTGTTCGATGATATGCATATTTCATAATTCCCTTTATATGTTTGGTTGAATGTCTGATCGTACAATGGATTATCAATCTGTCGCTTTAGTCCACTCAGCCATCTCTCCCAATTCAAATTGAATTTTTTTTATGTGTTGTGACCAGCAAAGTAAAAAAAGATTTAAATTGAAAAACCTTACTTCCTTGATTTTCAGGTTGTAAGACAAGTCCATTCCCCCGGCCTGTACTTAACTCCCATCTCCTTTAAGAATAGACCTTTCCTCGAGGTCTATGTAGGAAAATAGCTGAATATATCCCAATAGTCTTTCTACATCACTAATTGTTTCTTCATTTGATTATTGCTTGTGAAATTGTCTTACTATGTCGAAGGACTAATCTCCTATTTAAAATTTCTTCAATCTCATCAATTGGGGTTTCAAAGAATGTTGAAAATTGTTTGTTGAACTATAATAGGGTTGCAAAAAAATTTCTTTAATTGAGACTCGTAAAATATCGGATGGATTTTTTCTTCACTTGGCATATCTAGCTTGTATTCTATTGGACCGATTTTAGGCCAAAACATTTGGGAGAGACTTTAGTGGTTTTTTGAAAGCTAACAATGATTCGCGTACATAGTTTTAATTTAATTGTACCCAATCTCCTTCCTTAAATCTTCTTTTAGTCCTTTTTATATCATTTTATTATTTAATCCTTTCTTGAGATAATATTAAGCGATATTTTAGTAGTATAGTCATTATATTGTTGGTGTACAAATTTTATTCCACATTTTGTATTTTGGCTTTGTTTGGCATACATGATAAAAGAGTTGCTCGTTGCTTTCCATAAACCACTTCATAAGAAGCAAGCGTTGTTGATTCTTTCTAGTTGTATTACATTAGATTTCATTGATAGAATATCTTCAAATTGAAGTAGATTTTGGAGATATTAATGTCAATTGCCTCTTTAATTGCATTAAAGAAAAGGCAGTGTGTTATCTATATAAAGGGGAATTATTTTTAGATATGGCAGTAGTCAAATCCCAAATCAACTGATTTAAGAATGCGCTTTATTAGGCGCATGCATATTGGAGAAAACTAGAAATATTAAATAAATATACATTTCCCATATGAATCAGTGAATTGATGTGGCATTGAAAATAAATTAGTTACTTCAAACCCAAGTAATAATCTCTTTATAAGTGATGTTTTCCTTTAAAGATTAGATCATCCTTTCAGGTTATATCTCTTTACATTCTTCTACTTAGCCTACATTATCAATCCGTAAATTTCTTTTCTCATAAAGTAATAAAATCCTCTCTTTCTAAAGTGGATGTATAGTTCTCGTAAAAGTGGAACCATTATAAATCCTATATGTGATTTTCTTTATTATTTATGCATCCGTGTTTACTTATTTTTGAATATTAATTTCTATTTTTTTTTCTACCTAATCATAAATACAATACTGTTATTTCTACTGCATTGGGGGTGTTAATCCAATTTTCCAACAATCTAGTATTAGAGCTATTTGGTTGGTTAATAGAAGGTGTTTGGCAGTATGACAGGAGATAAAGGTTACCTAGCTATAACAATATCTTATGTTAGGGGATTTTATGGGGCATCATAATCTTAGTTGGCGACAGACAAGTGGAACATGAATGGTGATTTCAAGAAGTGGCAATGGAGGATGAAAGTTGTTCTAAGGAGGAACAAAGTTCATCAAGTGGTGTTTGGCACTAAAAAATTGTCCACTAATATTTCAGTTGCAAAGAAGGAGGAGATGGAAGAATAGACGTTTACTATTCTATAGTTGTCCATGGAAGAGAATGTTATCTCAAAGATAAGTAGTGAAACCATGACTAAAGGAATTTGGATCAAGCTTGAGCAACTCTACTTAAAGAAGTCAATCATAAACTATCTAATTTGCTGAAGACATTTTTCACTTTGTAGTTAAGAGAAGGCACTTCGCTTAAGGCTCATCTTAGTCTCTTTGATGATCTTTTGATGAAGATGAAGACTGATGATTTGAAGGTGGATGAAGAGAAAAAAACAATGGTTCTTTTTGTTCCCTTCCAAAGGAATACAAGAATTTTAAATATAGTATAATATATGGGAGAGATATTTTGACATTAGAGATGTGAAGTTTGTTCTTCTATTTGAGAGCTCATGGGATCAAATGAAGGAGATGAGTAAAGATAGAGATGCAAGTAATAGTCAGGGTATATTTGTTGAGGTAGGAAGAGAGGAGAAAAAGAATTGTAATTCTATAGGGCGTTCTAAGTCAAAAAGCCCATAAATGATTGAAGAGGAAAATTTAGATATGGAAAGTGCCACAGTTTTAAGAAATTAGGCCATCAAAAGAGGGATAGTTCAGACTTGAATAGAAAGACTCTAGATGGGTCTTCATCAATTGTAGTGGAGAAGAATGTATCCAATGGTGTCCTAAATTTGGTAGTATCAAATGTATTAGATCATTAAGTGCTTGGTTCAGGGGAGTCATTTCATATGATGCCAAATATGAATTATTTAAGCACTTGTATTAGAAAGGAGGGAAGTGCAATTATTGTGGGGAATGATGCTCGTTATACCGTCACAAGAGAGGGTATCATGTAGATTCCCATGTTTAAGTGAGTGATTAGCACTTTGAAAAGTGTCTGTTATGTTTTAGATCTTCGAACGTTGTTGATTTATTTAGGTCAGTTGGCATCCAAGGGATGCAAGTTAACTATAAAGAAGGTTAGTTTTCTAGGCGGTGCTAGTTAAAGGATGATGTGTTCTAAAATATGCGCCTTCTAAAAGGAATAGTCAAGCTTGGAGAGCCTTGTATTGGAGTAGATAATTCTCATGAATATCCCCAAACTTTGGCATCGTATATCACATTATATTCTGGGGAAGAGCTTGGAAGTACTTCCTAGATGGAAAATGACCAAAGGAGAAAATATTAACATGTTCGATTACTGCCAGGAGTGTGTGTTGGGTCAACAGACGAAGGTACCTTTTGGTGCTGGACTTCATAGTTCAAATTTAGGACTTGATTATGTGCATACTATCAAATGTCTATAAAAATGCTACTATCTTGCATATCTACTATTAAAAAACTGTTACTATCAAATGTGTATAAAATTGCTAGTGTGTAATATGTATAGAACTGCTGCCATCAAAATGTTATATGATGTGCACGTAAATGTGCATATTTTTACTTCCATATTTAATCTAATTTAATTAAATAAATGAGCATATAGGGTATTTTAACATGTTTAAACCAAAATTTTAATTATTTTCAAATCATTATTTATTCGTCTTCATATATATGGAAATGATCATTTTTGTGTATGATTTAATTTGAGAAAATTTGCTTATACATTTTTATGTTATTTTGTAGGAATTTGGTTCGTGAAAATATGCATGCACAAGAGAAGAAAACAAAAGAATGATGAAATAAATTATTTCATGCAATATGGAGGATACCACCTACCCACTTACCATGATCTACAATTAGGAGCTAATACACATGTTAGTGGACATTAAAGTTGCATGCATACTTAATGGAGGATTAACTCATACTAATGATAACTTGGTGACCACACTTTATCAAGAGTAATTTGGATAGTCCCTTAAATTATGCAGTAGGGTTTCAAACATGCATAAATACTACTTATGTTTCATGTAATGAAGCTCTTAGCACCACCTTGTAGTTAGTTTAGTGGTAGGCACAAAAATAAACATAAACTCTCTTTCTCTTCTTAATGGCTTCTTAGCCTTTCTTATGTAATTTTCTTATGCAATTTAGTTTCATGCTCTTTTAATTATTGTTCTTACTTTATGCAATTAGTGTAGTTTTTATTTCATACAAGTAGATTAGCTTTTATTTTATTTTAGTTAGCTCTCTTCTTACCTTGCTTGCATTTTCTTATTGTTTATTATTATGTTGCAATCTACATTTGTTGAAATGATAACAATATGAAAAGCTAAACCTCTTCAATTTAGGGGTAATGTAGCTCCCTTAATCATGTAGATTCAACATATTTGTTAATTTTTGATCGCTTTTTGTGCTTAATGGAAATGTTTGATGTGGTTAAATTTTATTGTTTAGCTTTGAATTTGAAAGCCTATGTTGTTGACACCAAATAGGTTATGCTTAAACAAACTAAACACAAATTACATCTTCATCTACATATGATTATGGTAATGAAGTGGATTATAAAATCAAAATTTGATGGTCTATATTGCTAATCAATAGTAAATAGATCATCCTTAGAATAGATTTTATTTTGGATTTCATTATCATTCCATGAGAGTTAACAAGTGGTTTAATGGGTGTGTTAAATTTTGATGGTCTATGTTGGGCTAATTAATAAAAAAATATGTCATACTTATGATAAACACATCAACGACCAAAAAAAGGATTATAATTTCATTTGTTTTGATTTATGTGATCATGAGAAGGGATTTGCCCCAAAATTGCCTTCTACTCTCATATTTTTATTCACTTTCTTTTTGCTAGTTTTTACATTTTTAGCTTAACACAACTTCAAATCTTGGTTTAATTTGATTGTGTAAAATTTTAAATTAATACAATTCTCTATAGTTCGATCCGTACTCGCCACGCACTAAAATTGTACATCGTGCGCTTGCGGTTATTTTTGTTATAATTTTTCGACGATTTTCTAACCCGACAGGAAATTCGCCGACTTAGCACCATTGTTGGGGAGTACATGGTGCATAATTTTAGCAAACTTTTAGAACATCATGGAAAAATTATAACAAAAACAACTACAAGCGCACGACGTACAATTTTAGTACGTGGCGAGTACAGGTCGATCCTTAGAGAATTGTATTGATTTACAATTCTACTCAATCAAATCGACCAAGATTTGAAGTTGTGTTATGCGAAAAATGCAAAAAATTAGCAAGAAGAAAGTGAATAAAAATATGAGAATAGAAGGCAATTTAGAGGCAAATCCCATCTCATGGTCACATAAATCAACGTAAATGAGATTATGATCTTCCTTTTTTTTATTTATTAATGAATTTAGTTGATGTGTTTATCATAAGTATGACCATTTTGTGCAACTAATTAGCCCAACATAAACCATCAAACTTTAGCACAACCACTAAACCACCTGTTAACTCTCATGAAATGATAATGAAATCAAAAACAAAATCTACTCTAAGCATGATCTATTTACTATTGATTAGTAGTATAGACCATCAAATTTTGAATTTAAAATACACTTCAATACCTTAATCATATGTAGATGAAGATGTAATTTGTATTTATGTCTGTTTAAGCATAGCCTACTTGGTGGCAACAATATAGGCTATCAAATTCAAAGCTAAACAACAAAATTCAACCACATCAAACATTTCCATTAAGCACAAAAGGAGATCAAAAATTAACAAATATGTTGAATCTACAAGATTAAGAGAGCTTCATTACTCCTAAATTGAAGGGGTTTAGCTTCTCATATTTTTTATCGTTCCAACAAATGTGGATTGCAAAATAAACATAAACAAGAAGAAAATGCAAGCAAAGTAAGAAGAGAGCTAATTAAAATAAAATAAAAGCTAATCTACATGCATGAAATAAAAACTACACTAATTGCATAAAGTAAGAACAATAATTAAAAGGGCTTGAAATTAAATTACATAAGAAAATTATATAAATAAAGGCTAAGAAGTCATTAAAAAAAGAAAGAGAGTTTATGTTTATTTTTGTGGCTACCACTAAACTATCTACAAGGTGGTGCTAAGAGCTTTGTCACATGAAACATATAGGGTATTTATTCATGTTTGAAACCGTAATGCATATTTTAACATTTTGATTTTTTTTAAGAAACACAATAAGTTAAGTATAGTTTTGGTTATTAAACTGAAATTTTTAAAAAATTATTTGTCTTAACAAAAATAAAAATAATGTTTGATTACAAGTAACTATGATTTATTAGTATATAGGAAGATTCAAGGGAGATAATTATGAGGTATATCCTAATTGTAATCTTTGTTTTTAAAGTGGTTAATTTAAAAGTAAAGGCTATAACATTTTTGATCTTCTAAGCTAAATGGTGCTAAGATGATTTTGCAAAAATCTCTCTTAAAAAAACAAAAAGAAAAATAATAATAATACGTATATATATAACATAAAAAATGGTTTTTATAAATGTAAGAAACACCCAGAGTCATGTGTTCACACACAAGTGTGTACACTAGCCATGCTCTGTACCCTTCTCACGTAAGCCCGCAAGGCAGTACATGATCGGTATATGTAGTATCAGTTTATCTGAGTTAGGGTATTATAACAACCCAAAATTTGAGCTATAATAATTAATAACAAATTAATAAAACTATAAATTATGTTTATGCAATTGACAGAATCGAGCAACGGAAATTGCACCGTTGGATACATGATAATTTCCAGATCAATTTCCATATATAACTTTCGAAATCCGAGCTAGTATGGAGAATTTATGAGAGAAATAAGAAATCAGAATTAAATAAAGAAAATGAAAACAAATACAAAGGCGTGGGTCGACCCATGCTATAGTCAGGTCGACCCCCAAAGATCATAGGTCGACCCGTAAAATTTCCTGGACGTAAAAACATCCTGGTACGAGTCGAATACCTTAAAGTTTGATTTTTACTTAATCATGTGCGTTCGTAGCTACATCCGACGAATCCTAGTGAGCCTCTGACGTGGTTGCAATAGATTTATTCTTCAAATCGGATGGCCTGAGATCCCTAAGCCACGCTATAATTAGAACCATAGGCCTAGCCATTTTTCTCATTTAGAGTTTCTTCCAATTTGGTTCATTGTCTAAGGCTGAACCCTAAGTAGAAAAAATTTCTAGGGAGGAAATCATTTTAATAAAAATATTCTACACTCTAGAAGCGGTTCCAGGAAGGCCCAGGAATAGAGCTAAGGATCACAGCTGATTGTTTTGTATTATTTTAGATTTGTAAGAAATTTAAATTAACAGGGTCTTCAATAGTTGTAGTTTTCCTACAATTTTGAGATGTTTTTATGTAAGTTTATTTGCAGTTAGTTTTTCAGTAAATTTTAGAAGTTCTTTTTAGTCTATTTTTATTCAGTTATTTTATTTAGTTATTTATAGTTATTACAGTTATTTTAAGTTGGAATATAGCATATAAATGTTAGTTTCTTTTTTAGGGAATTAATCCTTTTTGACACGAATAAAATGTTAAAAAGTGAAGAATTCGCATATATGGATTAAAATAGAATAACACTAAATTGATAGAAATCGGATGTAAAATGAGAAAAACTGAAATAAAAATAAAGATGGATTGAAATAGGAAAATTTAAGATATTTGTAAGCATGATTATAACAAGTAGTTATAATTAAAAGGAGAAAATAAAAGAGTAACAGTTGCAAGAACAATTATAGCACGTAGGTTACCAATAGTATTGGTTTACAATAGCACAATAGAGATTGGATGGTCCGATCAATGGGTAGGTTTAGGATTTCAGCCTAATCAAGTTAGCATTTGAGATAGGATTAGGATTTTAGCCTACAAGGTAGTTTAAGATAAGTGTAAACAGTCATCAATCAAAGAAAACGGTCAAACTGTATCAAAAACAATATTTTATGTGAGTTTTATCTTTTCTGTATCTTCCTTTCATGCTAGAACTATTTCTTAGTCTATTATCTTTATCTTGCTTAGAAATTCTAGTAATTGTTTTCACTCATCAGACTTATTGTTTGACCCACTTCTCTATCTTTACTTTTCCCCAATAGGCCAACAGGGTTGAGGATAATTGATTCAGGTTGCTTGGAGATTCATTTTTGGAGTTTCCTCATTTCAGGTGTATTGTTCTACTTTTCATAGTTTTCATTTGGCTTATGATGGATGGTCACTTGTGAGAGGTTTTATTATTATTGTAACTTTTACTCCGATTATTTGAGGATGAGATGTATTTTCATAAGACATGAGAGAATTCGAGTTTTTGAGACAAGTTATGTTTTTATGAGTTTAGACAAAGATTAATTCTAAATGATAAGTTATTATTTAAATGTTTTACGCTGCTTTTACTTATTCGTCTTGTGAATCTTAGTCTCTATGATGCTTTAGCTATACCTGCAATGCGCAACATCCTTTGGTGTGCCCTTTTTGGGAATACTAAGGGGTGTGGGGTGTTTCATGTATGCATATAAATAATTCTTTCATTAATAACGCCCACTGTCGATAAGTGTACACACTTTTGTGTACACTCGCCATGCTCTGTATTCCCCTCACATAAGCCCACAAGGCAGTGCATGGGTTGTAACGTCCCGCCTTTTCGTACATTTAAATCGATGATAAACCACACGCGTCGGACTTAAACCATACAGAAGGGCGGATTGTTATGGTGTAAATAAGAAAAAGCAGAGAAAGAAAAGGACAAAACAGAATCTTGCAGCGGAACGATAAAATATAATAATCAAATATATAGTTCATGAAGCTGTTTACAAAATATTTGATTATACTTATACAATGTATATCAAAGTTACACATACCATAGAAAATCAATTTATGCAGCGGAACAGTATGAATGTAATGGGATACTATAATAAATAATAAATCTTCGTCTTCGTCCTCCAGAATACGGTCTTCCAAATCTTGAAATACTCAGGCTGACACGAGCGAACTGAAAAGACAACGCTCGAGTCAGAACTAAAAGATCTTATGTAAGTTAAATCAATAGTCGACAATATCAGTGGAACGACGTCAGAGATGTTTGTGGGATTTGACATCTCCTATACAGTGTCTAATGTGGGTGCAGTAACTTAAGAGATGCTCGGGATTCACATTTTCTAAGGATCCGTTAAACTATTTACTATGTAGTAATATTTTGCTATTATAATAATGTCTAATAGTTAAATAAACTTACTTTTAAATAGCATTAAGGAGTTACCCATATAGCCTTTACCATGTAATAGTCCCAGCAGTCCATCCAATATCATGGTCCCTCTTGATCGGAAAGCCACCAGAGGATACCACACGGGCTACGGGAGAAAACCAATCTCATACAAGGCGCGCTAGGATAGGTGACATGGCATAACAAGGCAATGCCAGGGTAGATATACCAATTGCTATCCGGGCTGGTGGTAACGCATAGCAGCTACTACCGCCCCCTTGAGCCACATCCTCAAAATAAATAAAAAATGGCCACCAAATAAATCTCAAAGTCAGAATATAATATTGAAGGAGGGTTCCGATCAGAGGAATGGCCTCATTGGCCCGAGAATCGCTCCTATTTTAGCCACCTTATGCCAACTCACGGGAGTCGGGTCCACGTATTTACCTCAAAGGAAACGTCGTCGCCATCCTACTTCATTATGGAATCTCCACCGCATACACGGTTGTTAAAGTGGTTTTAGGAGTTGGCAGAGAGTATGACAACTTCCGATCTCGGTCTCTTTAACAACCAAACATTATTATAACGCCGCGGTCTTTTCAAAATAGTTTATACTTTTAAAACCAGAATATAATATCCATTTCAAAACCATATAAATACGATATCATTTCCAATTTAAAAACAAATCAATATGATATCCTTTTTATATCAAATCAATGTAATATCATTTTATTTCAAATATATTCCTTTTCCAAAATCATAGCACTTCCAAATTATATACTTCAAAACCAAACATTTGAAATTTTAACACCTTTAAAACATAATGCTTTAAAATTCATAACTTCGAAACATTTCAATTTCTATAAACATTTCAATTTCGATATATTTCAAGGCTTTAAAATATTCCAAAATTTTAGAACTAAATTTTGATACTTTCGATTCAACAATTAAATTATCTATTATTTAGTTTTAAATATTTTACATAATAAACCCCTTATCATTTAAATAAGACACAAATTACAAATAACTAGATATTGCCTTCAATTCATTATACTTCAAAAAATAAACCCTTTAATTCACCAAGAACCCAAAATCAAGTTATAATAATTATACATTTTAAAATTTCAAATTTAATAAATTTCCCATCAACCCTTTTGGTTTAACTCTTAAATAAATTCAATTTCATATAATCTCAAATTTATCTCAATTTCAAATCAAATTTATTCGAGAAAATTCTTAAATAATTTAATTCACATCAATTTCATATTTATCTTCCAACCTCAATTTTATTTAAGCCATTAAAACTCTATATATACAATATCTTTAACAGGTGCTTAACCATATAATATAAAACAATCAAACTCCATTATTAAGCTTATTTTTATTAAGCAAATTTATACATAGCTTAAATTCAAGAACTTAACTATATATATAAAATAATATTTATATAATGTCAAAAATTAATATTTATTAAACAATATATTTCTTTCCAAAACCATAGAAATCATTTCAAAATATTTTTATCTATGGACCACAGTGTCTGTACATAATTTTCCACCCTATGGTCAAGTGATACAGATATTTATTATTTCAATCCGTAATTTAAAATAAAATACTGTTATATATCATTTCAAAATGCAATCTCGAATGAAATAAAATGCATAGCAACTTGTAGTCTATAACAACATAAAATACAGCATCCGTTCACCCAATATCAATCATCAACAATTTATCACAATCATCATCCAATTCAAACAATAACATTAATATAGAACAGATAATAAATCACAGGTAATTACTGGCAGTTTATATTCAATAAGAAATTAACTTAACTGGCAGTTTATATGCAATAATAAATTGAATATCAATTTAGTTAAGTAAATCCAATTTTATCGGAATGATGATAAAAATATATCAAACAGCAATAAATAAATTTCTAATCACTTCAGAAATTAATTTGACACACATAAGAAATTTTAGAAGTTGTGAGTGGGTTAAAACACTAACCTTTTGAATTTAAACCCAAAAATTGAACAGTCTCCAAATTCATCCAAACTAGAGCCAAAATGTCTGGAATCCCGATACGAACCTAGCGGAGAAAACCATGCATGAAACAGACCTCATATGCGAAAGTTACGCGTATTAGAATGATTGAAATTTCAATTTAAAAATAATTCAGGAAAGAAAGAAAAAAATAGTTGATGCCACGTCACCTAACACAATGTCACGTATGAGCCGAAACCCTACAGCATGACACAAAGCCGCCACCCTCTTCAATTTTGACCATCGATTTCTCCTGCCGCCGACCACTATAGCGCCGCCGACCACCACCCATCTCTCCGTCTCGACGATCCGCTCCTTCCGACCCCCACCATGTTGCCTCCGATCACCAATCATCACCCAAAATATGCAGTCGTCGCCGAGCAAAATTAAACCCTAATCCAATTTTTTGCTCAATCTAGCCGTCATTATCACTAACGAACAACGCCGATGGACTCCCCTTGCCAATCTCCACCCAACAGTACCACCAATTTGTCGATAAGGCAGAATAAATCTCGACGCGATAGATGGCCGAGAATTAATTCGAGAATTCTGGGCAAACGGTGTACCGATTTGAAAACCGAATCACACCAGAAAATTACGCTCTTCGAGAGCTTTGAATCCATATAAAATTTGATATTGTTTGGAGGGTTTGAATTTTTGGCTTTGGATTTGATTTGGAATTGTATTTGGAATTAGAGTTTGCAGCCATTGGAAAGAGGAGCTAATAGAATGTACAGACATGAGGAATAGAGGTAGGTTAGGGTTTTTAACAGGGTATTTATCGACAAAGCTAAAATAGAATGGATCAGATTGATTGGATATACGCGTTGAACGATAAAATGGCCCAAAAAGCCCGTTTCGACTCCGGACGAAATTGGATCAATCCATATACCTAAATAGATGTTTTTAAATATTTTAAACGCAATGGAACAGGTTTCACGTCCAAATTTCATCGTATGAAGAAGTTATGACAAAATCAAATTATTTCAATTGATTTCAATTGGTTTCAATTAATAGATTTCAAGGCCTTTCAAGCCCATACGATCAAACAACAAGTCCGACCGATACGAAAATTGAAATCCTACAATAATTCACCGTTACGGGTCCGATGAAACTGATTTCATTGAAATTCGCGTCAGTGGCTAAAATGGCTATTTTTACACTAATTAATTGAATTAATAAATTAGCTAATTAAATCAAATTTCCAATTTCAATTCTTTAGTTTCAAATTTCATCCCTTTTGATTTCTCAATCATTTATAATGATCTAAACAAATATTTGAATGCCAATTTAGAGTTGATTAATTTATCAATTTCAGTATTAACCTCATTTTCATTAAATTCAAAAATTATAAATATAATTCCCAATAATTCCATATAATTAAATAGATTAAAGATTATTCCATCCATTATTGTCAAACGGATGGATTTAACATTCGATTCAAAACTATTACATCAATATTCTCAGATTTCATCTAAATTTCTATTAACGTAATAATTAATTGTTTAATTTCATTTATTTGCAATTAATTCAATTATTGAATTTTACACTTCAATTAAATTAATAAATCTTGATTTCTATTCTTTAAATCAACCAGTTGTCATATTATAAATAGAATTAGCATTATTTCCAATTATTTCCGTAATTTATACTAATATAACCTTGAATTGAGATTCATTGCAATTGATTACAAACTTTGATTTAATCGACTAAATAAATGATTACTTTATAATAATTGTTGCCACCAACTCCTACTCATATTTATATAAGTTATCATTTCCAAACAATTACATGCAGAACGTTGATTTTATTCAATTACTATTTATTATTATTACTTCATTGGTAAATTCAGTATTTGCATTTGTTTTTCTTATATTAAATTTATTACCAAATATTCCTATTTACAATTAATTATAACCCTACAATTGTTTCAATCAATTTGGGATTGCATTGAATTAATTAACCATTAGCTTACATCAACATACTTACATTTCATACCCGTTATAAATTCATTAACGGATTACCAATTTTATTCCTTCCAATATTAAGTGACAAAATTGATTACGTAACACTGTTCTTATCCAACTATCATAAATTTTATACTAATTCATAAATTTGTTCAATATCTACTCCTTTTTCCTTATATTCAATTCATAGTCAAGTATGACATCTAAATTATTTTAGTAAATTGGAATTTCACTGAAATCGTCAACGATCAACTTTAATTGACATTGTTACGTTTTATATTTTTATTATAACATTTAAATTTATTTTCATTAAATGGGAATTTCCTTCCATTCAATTATTATTAACCTTAATTAGTATTGTTTACCTTGCATTAACATTATTGCCTAAATTTACATTCAGTTATTATTAATCAATATATTATTGCATTGGTTAATTAAATGCTTACCTTTAATTACTTATTTTAAATTTTATACCCAGATGCAACAATTAACACTATTTCTTTATTGGGATTTAACTTCAATTGTCAATAATTAGTTTTAATAACCATTGCTACAATTCATTCTTAACATTTACTTCAATATACATTATAAAAAATTTATTTCTTTCTAAATTTAATTACGAAAATCTTATTAATTCAGCCAATTAATTTATCGAAATTAATGGGTCGTTACACTCTCCCCCACTCAAAACTTTTTGTCCTCGAAAAGGAAAAAGGAGGGAAAAGAAGAATTGAGAAATCAATATATCTTATTCAAAATATAAACTTCATAAACAAATAAATTTACAAAATAAAATAATTTAAAATAAGATATACCAATTTTTAACCATCAAATCCTTTTTGCTTAAATAAGTAAAGTTTGGACAATATTACCAAAAAATTTCTAAGTCTAAAATTTACGAAAAAATTTCGACAGAGTCTCCTTTGTACGGAGAGGCTCGGGAGAAAATATAATATCAAATATAACAATATATAACATATAATTTTCAAGATAATATATATCCCAACACGGAAAAATCAATATAATAACGCTGTAAACCGTAATTCGAGAACGTACCTATTCGTCGGGCAAACAACGCTTAAATTATGAAACCAAAAGCAGTAACAATTGCTTCCATAACCCGTATTTCACTTATATAATCCAAAAGAGTTAATAATTATATAAAATGAAATGTTTAAAGTTGTTTCAATTATAAACAAACAAATCAATACGAACAACAATCACTTGCAACAAGGCATACAACCATCACGTAGAATCAACTCAAATCAATCATTCATTCATATCAAACACAACAAATAGTTGTCCGGGTTCAAAAACTTTAAATTATACAGAATGAAAAATAAATACTAAGTGCACCATTTACTCAACAGTCTTAGATGGAACGAATTAAATAATTCATTCACCCAAACAAATTTAAAGTATCTTTACTCGAATAGCTATAAGTCAAGCAAACAACAATTTCAAACTATAGATCAAGTCCATTCATATAATATTTATCTTTTTAATTTACATTTATTTCTTGCAAAATTTCGCTTTTTATTGCATTACATCCGTCCATTTCTTAATTTCATTTATTTTATTCATTTATCCATAGTATTCATATTTTAATTCAATTTCTTCGCATATTAATTCATTTACTTAAGTTTTAATTACTTTCTTATAATACTTAATATCTATCAAAATTTATTTAAATTAGTGGCCTTCCAATTATACTTAAGTTTATAACAACCACAAGATCCAATTCTTATTTGTTAAAGAATTTCATTGGATACTTTTATTATTTCAAATTTTACTTGTAAAATTTCCCAATACATTTTCTTTTAATTCCAATTATATATGCTAAAGAATACAATTGAAAATTATACAATTTTTTTTTATTTCTTTTAATTAATTCATTGTTCAATAATTTTATCTTTTGTCTTATAAGTTACAATTTTAACTTTGTTTTAATTTCATTTATAACCTAGGATTTAATCTCTTATTTTCATTTAGAGGTTTCAATTATTAGTTGAATTTCATTTCACTACACTAATTGAAACTATCACTTAACGAAAACTTAAGAGTTAAATACCGTGTTTAATTTCACATAATTTTAAAATAATAGATAAATATATACTTACGATTTAAATATCCAATTATATTTAAACAATTTTAAATTTTAATTTTTTTTATAAAAATAAATTTGTAGTAAATCTACTACAGTGGCCCTCCCACTTTGAAACTTGAAAATGAATGTCGATGATGCGTGCACTCATCACCGAAATTATTTTCCAACCGCAGAGAGGGTAGTACAAAATTTATTTCTTTCCAAAATTTCTTTAAAACAATTCTTTCAAATTATATGGAAATATTTATATCAGAAAATACTTCTAATAATATTACTACTACATTCCAAAATTATTCGAAAGAAAGTTTCAAAATCCCGAACTTAAGTTCTAAATTCCCAATTTCCATTTATTTTATTTTAAATCTTATTTCAACTATTATTTATAAATTTCATGACCTAACAACCAATACATCACCACCAAATATATATCATTTATAAAAAAAATTATATATAGAAAATATAATAGGCAAAATTATTTCATTCACCTATATTTAAACAAATATTATGTCGGTCTGTCCTATTAAGTGTTTAGAAATCCTTATTGATGTCATAGTGTCCCATGCACCAACTAGAATTTATAAATACAAAACAGAACAGATCAACGCAATATTAAAACCTTTTTATAGCACTAATAAATACGCTCTCTCATATATATACACTCACTGACTCCCACAAGGTGTTACAACCCTATTAATAAAGAGTCAGAACCCACAAAGCTAAGATTTATCGCTAAACTAAAGTTCTGATACCATATGTAACATCCCGCCTTTTCGTACGTTTAAATTGACGATAAACCATACACGTCTGACTTAAGCCATACAGAAGGGCAGATTGTTATGAGGTAAATAAGAAAAAGCAGAGAAAGAAAAGGACAAAACAAAATCTTGCAGCGAAACAATAAAATATAATAATCAAATATACAGTTCATGAAGCTGTTTACAAAATATTTGATTATACTTATACAATGTATATCAGAGTTACACATACCATAGAATATCAATTTATGCAGCGGAATAGTATGAATGTAATGGAATACTATAATAAATAATAATAAATCTTCGTCCTCCAGAATATGGTCTTTGTAACAGCCTGCAAATCCGTACCCCTTGAGTCAACATTATTCTACAACAATCAACTCAAGTTGCACAGAAATACGAACCATTTGGGTTAAAGAAGAAGAGGTAGAAGAAGAAAATAGAAAAACAACAACAGAATCTAACCATCGCAGCGGAATAAAATATAATAGAAAATAAATGATCTTTACTCAAATCAAATATATCTGTTTATATATATTACATCATCAGAGTACATTAATCACAGCTCAACATCAATATCAATAACATACCAATGGATACTCAACAACTCAACACAGCAGAATATATATATATACACAAATACGGGAGTACGAATGTACGTATCGTCATCCAGCTCGTCTCTTGAGCTCCACAGCATCACTTCCTGTATTCTATAATACTCGGTCTGACCTGAGCATTATAGTTAAATAACACCCGAGTCAGTCTGGAATACCAGCATGAGAAAATCACACCCAATTAATTATTTAAATTTCGAAAATCCTTTGAAAACAAAAGCATCTCGTAAGACCACGCCACAAATAAACACGTCGGGTTTTTACCTTACGATAGCTAAAACAATTTTTATAGAAATCCTCTGATATTATAATAGGGTCTATATACAAATACTTATAAAATAGCCGAAATTGTTACATTCATTAAATTCCAGCTACTAGCCACAGAGTGGGTAATGCAAACAAAACTCGTACAAGGCTCGTAGGGAGAATGGATTTCCAACTAATGACTAGGCACTGGGGTACCACCTGTCACAGTACGGGGCCTAGATCACCGTACCGAGGAGTACGCTCGCTCCCCTGCAACACAAGGCCGGGACTACCCCTTACTGGATAATCCCGAGTGAGATCACCCCGCGGTTGGGATCAGCAACCGCCCACTAAGCCGAAATAAAAAGGGACATCTAGACTGGAATGACCTCACCCTGCTTGGGTGCTACTCACCTAGCCTTGCTACATAACCCCTGATTTTCAGTCATTCTCATTTGATGAGGCTTGAGGCTAAGCGTTACCTTTTATAGAACATATCCCATAGAATGTCCATCGTCCACCTGACGATGTTTACGATAGCATTCATCCATACAAGTCTGTCCCGGGTTCGAACGGAACCGAAGGCACTATTTCTACTACATCCATTCTGGAAATATCCTCAGGATTAGTAGTGACTAGCCCTTGCACTTTACTTCTCTATCTTCGAATCAAAATCGTTTTCATGAAACGTACAAACCGGATCGAAGTGGTTTTCGAGAAATAAATCTCGATCCCGGTCTCTTCGAAACGATCAACGTGGTTGGCCAATATTGATAGTCGGTGATTTAACTATCAATTTATATTCACAAACGTCCATCAAACAATAAATAATTTCCCAAATTATTTGTTTATCCCAAAATATCTTCGCAAGATATATTTCTATTTTCAATCCTTTGAAAACAGTTTCAAAACCATCTTTCTTTCCAAAATCAATTTTCCCAAATATTTTCTATCTCCTCTGAAATCACCAAGCACAAAACTAGATTTTTAAAATAATTTAAAACACTTTACTTTGAAATATACTTTAAAACATTTAGATAAATCTACTTCAATAATTTGTTAAAAATACATACTATATGAATATTTGAAAATAAGGTTACTAAATAATATATAAAACTAGATTTCTATTTTTTTTTAAAACAAAATACTAGGTTACTTCTTAATAATTACTGCTAGAATAAATTAAAGAAATTACTTACTTTAGACTTTAAATATTAGAAATAATAAATTTTACAAAACTTGCTTTGGAAACAACTTTAAAATCTTTTAATCTATATTTTAAATTTTATTTTGAAAACGTACTTGGTTATCCAGGGAAAATTCCAACTTCGATTACTTGAACCAATTTCCCAAATTGATTTCCAACTTATTCCATTTGAAACAAGTTTCTTCAATTACTCAATTCATTTCAAATTTCATTAATTAAGGATTTTATTATTATTATTATTATTATTATTATTATTATTATTATTTCCCGTTTAATTTTAAATCATTTAACTGAAGTATACAAAGTTCAGCTTCTTCCCAATTTTCTCCTTTATTCCTTTTAAAGTTTAAATTTAAAATTTAAAATAAATGTTTCGTTCTTTTAAATAATATCTCTGAAGATTAAAATTCATAAATTTTATGTTTATTCAAATTTCCTTTCTATACTTAAGATTTATTTATTAGAACTTTAAAGTCACTTAATTTCCTTTCCAGTTCATTTTTAAATTTATTCAAATCTCTATAATTGTTTTACTTACAATCTCACCTCTTTTATTATTATATTTTTTAAATCCAATTTATATATTTTGGAAATTCATTATACCAAGTTATATCCAATCGAACCATAACATTTAACATCTCAATATAGTTCATCATAGAATATTAAATAATCACAACAGAGGGTATTAAATAATTTTAAATAAATGTTGAGGGATCCAGTTGGATCCCTCCAACCTGTTTTCCCTGCATCCACAGATGTTAGCACAATATAATATGCCAATTCCAAAATCTCATACTATATCACATCAAACAATCCAACCATCCAATAAATTATTTAAATTTAACCATTTAAATTTAAAATCTAAACTGAGTGAGATTAACTCACCTTTGCATTTGTTTTGCAATCCACTTCCATTCCGACTTGTTTTCTCCACATTTCGGACCTTGTATAACATTAAGTGTTTTATTAATATTTGAATTAATTTAATACTCAATTTCCTTGGTAAATATTTTAATTAACCAATGATTAAATTTAAACTACATAAATTTCTTAAGTAAATTTAATTAACCGAAATTTATTGGAACCAATTTGTTTCTTTTAATAAATAAATTTCACGTCCCAAAAATTAAATTAAATAAGTCAATTTCCCAAATATTATTTAAAATATCCAAGTAAATAAAATGTTTACACGTATATATTTTTTCTTTTTACAAATTCTTTTACTAACCATAGCATCTTAAAAATAAACTCCATACGAAAATCTCTTTTTATCTTGCTGTTATTTTCGAATTCTTATATTTTCTAAAATCATATACACATACATATTTAAGAAATAGGTTGCAGATTTCAAAAATACAATTTTTTATAAATCCTTTGAACGTTTTAACACCACTGTACACACACACACACACACACACACATATATATATATATATATATTTGTTTTTAAGACAGACACTGTAATATGCTAGTAACCCAAACTATTTATATATTTTTTTAAACAATACATAACCTAATTATTATTTTTTATTCTTATAACAAATAAATTTAGCTATTTACTATTATCATTATATAACTTAATTAACTAATTTAATAAGTGTAAAAAAAATTATAAAAAGAATACCTTACAACAAACAACCTCTCTGCCTCGCGCATCCACCGTTGCCGTTCACGTGAGCTCGCGTCTACTCCCATCCTCTTCGCCTCACCATGTACGCCGCTCGACCCTGTAAAAGGCACCGTCCCCTTCAAGCAATGCGAATCGAAATCCCAATCCTCCTCACGCGTGCCCAGATGCATCGTCCTAGAGAATCGCGACGTTGCTCGCGAACTCGAGCCCCCACGATCACGAAACCCTACTCGACCGGCTCTCGATTGATTCGAACAATTGGAACGATTTTTTTTTTAAGCATCGGACCGCCATTTATTTTTTTTATTTTTTGATTTACTGATTTGCGTAGAATAAATGGGAATAAGGGTGCGTGAGAGACTTAGAAGGCTCGATTATGTGGCTTCCAGAAGAAGAATGAATAATCGTGTTGGTAAGCCAAAGAAAGTGTGCTTTGCATGATTTTATCGCCGTGATTTTTAAACTTAAAAGGAAAGAAAAGAAGGAAGTGAAAGGATTTGACTGTTTAAACAATGTCTAAATTTAATTCAAGCTTAAATTTAAATCGACCTGGATTTTCGATATAGATTTAAGCGCGTTTATATGTCGTATACTCACACACTAACTCCAATCATTACGAAATTTGAAATCCCATAATAATTCAATATTACGGATCCAATGGAACTGGTTTCGTCGAATTCTGAGACTGTGCCTCGGAAGGCTATTTTTAAATTCAATTTAAACGATGAATTTTCGAAACTGAATAAATCACTATTAAATTAAATTTTAAAACTTCTATTATCCTTATTATTATCGATATAAATTTCATAAGCCTTCAAATTATTTTTAATAGGCTTAAAATTCCAGATTCAATATTTTACTCAACTTCAAATTATTTAATTCAATAATTAGATTATTAAATAAATTGTGATATTCGTAATTCAAGTTAAAATTGCTCTATTGAATACTTAAAATCAATTAAATATTCCGATTTTAAATGCTTAAAAATTCCGGGCCGTCATAGTCTTCCAAATCCTGAAATGCTCAGGCTGACCCGAGAGAATTGAAAAGGCAAAACACTCGAGTCAAAACTAAAAGATCTTATGTAAGTTAAATCAACAGTCAACAATATGAGTGGAACGGCGTCAGAGATGTTTGCGGGATTTGACATCTTCTATCCAGTGTCTAACGTGGGTGCAGTAACTTAAGAGATGCTTGGGATTCACATCTCCTAAGGATCCATTAAACTATTTACTATGTAGTAATATTACGCTATTATAATAATGTCTAATAATAAAATAAGCTTACTTTTAAATAGCGTTAAGGGCTTACCCATATAGCCCTTACAACGTAATAGTCCCAGTAGACCATCCAATATCATGGTCCCTCCTGATCGGGAAGCCACTAAAGGATACCACACGGGCTGCGGGAGAAAATCAAACTCATACAAGGCGCACTAGGGTAGGTGACACGGCACAACAAGGCAATGCCAGGGTAGATATACCAATTGCTATCCGGGCTGGTGGTAACGCGTAGCGGCTACTACCGCCCACCTTGAGCCACACCCCCAAAATCAAAAAAATCAAAAGTGGCCACCAAATAAATCTCAAAGTCAGAATATAATATTGAAGGAGTGTGTCCTATCAGAGGAATGACCTCATTGGCCCGAGAATCGCTCCTGTTTTAGCCACCTTATGCCAACTCACGGGAGTCGGGTCCACGTATTTACCTCAAAGGAAACGTCGTCGCCATCCTACTTCATTCTGAAATCTCCACCGCATACACGGTTGTTAAAGTGGTTTTCGAAGTTGGCAGAGAGTATGACAACTTTCGATCTCTGTCTCTTTAACAACCAAACATTATTATAACGCCACGGTCTTTTCAAAATAGTTTATACTTTTAAAACCAGAATATAATATCCATTTCAAAACCATATAAATACGATGTCATTTCCAATTTAAAACCAAATCAATATCATATCCTTTTTATATCAAATCAATGTAATATCATTTTATTTCAAATATATTCCTTTTCCAAAATCATAGCACTTCCAAATTATATACTTCAAAACCAAACATTTGAAATTTTAACACCTTTAAAACATAATGCTTTAAAATTCATAACTTCGAAACATTTCAATTTCTATAAACATTTCAATTTCGATATATTTCAAGGCTTTAAAATATTCCAAAATTTAAAAATTAAATTTTGATGCTTTCGATTCAACAATTAAATTTTCTATTATTTAGTTTTAAATATTTTACATAATAAACCCCTTATCATTTAAATAAGACTTAAATTACAAATAACTAGATATTGCCTTTAATTCAATATACTTAAAAAAATAAATGCTTTAATTCACCTAGAACCCAAAATCAAGTTATAATAATTATACCTTTTAAAATTTCAAATTTAATAAATTTCCCATCAACCCTTTTGGTTTAACTCTTTAATAAATTCAATTTCATATAAACTCAAATTTATCTCAATTTCAAATCAAATTTATTCGAGAAAATTCTTAAATAAGTTAATTCACATCAATTTCATATTTATCTTCCAACCTCAATTTTATTTAAGCCATTAAAACTCTATATTTACAATATCTTTAACATGTACTTAACCATATAATATAAAACAACCAAACTCCATTATTAAGCTTATTTTTATTAAACAAATTTATACATAGCTTAAATTCAAGAATTTAACCATATATATATATATATATAAAATAATATTTATATAATGTCAAAAATTAATATTTATTAAACCGTATATTTCTTTCCAAAACCATAGAAATCATTTCAAAATATTTTTATCTATAGACCACAGTGTCTGTACATAATTTTCCACCCTATGGTCAAGTGATACGGATATTTATCATTTTAATCCATAATTTAAAATAAAATACTGTTATATATCATTTCAAAATGCAATCTCGAATGAAATAAAATGCATAACAAAAAACTTGCAGTCTATAACAACATAAAATACAGCATCCGTTCACCCAATATCAATCATCAACCATTTATCACAATCATCATCCAATTCAAACAATAATATTAGTATAGAACAGATAATAAATCACAGGTAATTACTGGCAGTTTATATTCAATAAGAAATTAACTTAACTGGCAGTTTATATGCAATAATAAATTGAATATCTATTTAATTAAGTAAATTCAATTTTATCGGAATGATGATAAAATTATATCAAACAGCAAAAAATAAATTTCTAATAACTTCAGAAATTAATTTGACACATATAAGAAATTTTAGAAGTTGTGAGTGGGTTAAGACACTCACCTTTTGAATTTAAATTGAATTTAAACCCAAAAATTGAACAGTCTCCAAATTCATCCAAACTAGAGCCAAAATGTCCGGAATCCCGATACGAACCTAGCGGAGAAAACCATGCATGAAACAGACCTCATATGCGAACGTTACGCGTATTAGAATGATTGAAATTTCAATTTAAAAATAATTCAGGAAAGAATGAAAAAAAATAACAGTTGATGCCACGTCACCTAGCACAATGTCGCGTATGAGCCGAAACCCTACAGCATGACACAAAGCTGCCACTCTCTTCAATTTTGACCATCGATTTCTCCTACCGCCGACCACTATAGCGCCGCCGACCACCACCCATCTCTCCGTCTCGACGAGCCGCTCCTTCCGACCCCCACCATGTTGCCTCCGATCGCCAATCATCACCCAAAATATGCAGCCGTCGCCGAGCACAATTAAACCCTAATCCAATTTTTCGCTCAATCTAGCGGTCAATATCACTAACGAACAACGCCGATGGACTCCCCTTGCCAATCTCCACCCAACAGTACCACCAATTTGTCGATCAGGTAGAATAAATCTCGATGCGATAGATGGCCGAGAATTGATTCGAGAATTCTGGGAAAATGGTGTACCGATTTGAAAAACGAATCACACTAGAAAATTGCTCTCTTCGAGAGCTTTGAATCCATATAAAATTTCATATTGTTTGGAGAGTTTGAATTTTTGACTTTGGATTTGATTTGGAATGGTATTTGGAATTAGAGTTTGCAGCCATTGAAAAGAGGAGCTAATAGAACGAACATACATGAGGAATAGAGGTAGGCTAGGGTTTTTAACAGGGTATTTATAAACAAAGCTAAAATAGAATGGATCGGATTGATTGGACATACGTGTTGAACGATAAAATGGCCCAAAAAGCCCGTTTTGACTCCGGATGAAATTGGGTCAATCCATATACCTAAATAGATGTTTTTAAATATTTTAAACGCGATGGAACAGGTTTCACGTCCAAATTCCATTGTATGAAGAAGTTATGACAAAATCAAATTATTTCAATTGATTTCAATTAATAGATTTCAAGGCCTTTTGAGCCGGTACGATCAAACGACAAGTCCGATCGATACGAAAATTGAAATCCTACAATAATTCACCGTTACGGGGCCGATGAAACTGGTTTCGACGAAATTCTGACCATCTTCAATTTTGACCATCGATTTCTCCTGCTGTCGACCATTATAGCGCCGCTGACTATCACCCATCTCTCCGTCTCGATGAGCCGCTCCTACCGACCCCCACCATGTCGCCTCCGATCGCCAATCATGACCCAAAATATGAAGTCGTTGTCGAGCAAAATTAAATCCTAATCCAATTTTTCGCTCAATCTAGCCGTCAACTTCACTAACGAACAATGCCGATGGACTCCCCTTGCCGATCCACCCAACAGTACCACCAATTTGTCGATCAGGCAGAATAAATCTCGACGCGATGGATGGCCGAGAATTGATTCACGAATTCTGGGAAAACGATGTATCGATTTGAAAAACGAATCACACCAAAAGATTACGCTCTTCAAGAGCTTCGAATCCATATAAAATTTGATATCGTTTAAAGAGTTTGAATTTTTGGCTTTGGATTTGATTTGGAATTAGGATTTGCAGCCATTGTAAAGAGGAGCTAACAAAACGTACAGAAATAAGGATTAGAGGTAGGTTAGGGTTTATAACAGGGTATTTATAGACAAAGCTAAAATTGAATAGATCGGATCGATTGGATATACGCGTTGAACGATAAAATGTCCCGAAAAAGCCCGTTTCGACTCTGGACGAAATTGGGTCAATCCATATACCAAAATAGATGTTTTTAAATATATTAAACGCGATGGAATAGGTTTCGCGTCCAAATTCCATCGTATGAAGAAGTTATGACAAAATCAAATTATTTTAAATTAATTTCAATTGATTTCAGTTAATCGATTTCAAGGCGTTTCAAGCTCATACGATCAAACGACAAGTCCGATCAATACGAAACTTGAAATCATACAATAATTCACCGTTGCGGTTCTAATTAAACTGGTTTCGTCGAAATCCGAATCAGTGGCCAAAATGGCTACTTTTACACTAATTAATTAAATTAATAAATTAGCTAATTAAATCAAATTTCCAATTTCAATTCTTTAATTGACAAATTGCATCCCTTTTGATTTCTCAATCATTTATAAAGATTTAAACAAATTTTTAAATGTCAATTTAGAGTTGATTAATTTATCAATTTCAGTATTAACCTCAATTTCATTAAATTCAAAAATTATAAAAATACTTCCCAATAATGCCATTTAATTAAATAAATTAAAGATTATTCCATTCATTATTGTCAAACAGATGGATTTAACATTTGATTCAAAACTATTACATCAATATTCTCAGATTTCATCTAAATTTCTACTAACGTAATAATTAAATGTTTAATTTCATTTATTTGCAATTAATTCAATTATTTAATTTTACACGTCAATTAAATTAATAAATCTTGTTTTTCTATTCCTTAAATCAACCAATTGTCATATTATAAATAGAATTATCATTATTTCCAATTATTTCCTTAATTTATACTAATATAACTTTGAATTGAGATTCATTGCAATTGATTACAAACTTTGATTTAATGGACTAAATAAATGATTACTTTATAATAATTGTGTGATATTCCGGAATTTCAAACCAAATTTAAACGTGGTAATCTTTTTAATAAGTTAATTAAAATTGATAAATTGTTATTTTAAATAATAATAATAATTGTGTTGTAAATATATTGATTTTAAATAGAATTAATATATACAAATGGAAATGGATTTGTTAAAATTATATGTACATATCAAATTTGATTTTAAGTTGAATTTGAAATTTAATTTAAATTTGGGCATTTAAATTGAAATTCAAAATATAGTTATTTATAACTTAAATCATACTTCGATTTTAAAAGTGTATTTCTATGATTTTATTTAGAATATAAAATTTGATTTATATTTATTTCCTTTAAGAAGAATTGATTTATATAAATTAAAAATGTATTTTAAAATTAGAAAATAAATTAATAAAAACATTTAAAAAACTATTTTGCATGATAGTTACATTTGTTAAATTTTGAATCGCTCTAATAACATGTGTTAAGAGGATAGCCATGTTTAGTGATGAATGTTAGGAAATTTTACAAGTGTCACATGTATAAATTAATTTTCTTAAAATTTTAATAAAACAAAATTTTACCTATAAAAGCTTGTTTCATCTTCTTTATCTAAGTTTTCCCATCTCATTTTCTAAAAGCAAAGAAGAAGAAGAAATCACTCCTTCATTTACAAATCTGAATTTCATCAAATTTTCACTTTTTCATCCAAGAAATTAAAGTTAAAATTCAAGTTTATTTCAACTTCCAAATCTGCAAACAAAATACAAAAGAAACGTCTGTAAAAAAACAAATATAGCAAAAAGTTTTCATTCAAAGAATTCAAGCTTCATCAAATTTGTAGAAGATTTTATCTGTTAGGCATCATCAAGGAGCCTTCTCAGATTTGAAAGGCAAATCAACAATTAGGCCTTAGATCAAAATCAGATTCAGGAAATAAGCATAAAACTGTCTCTGTTCGAAACTGGTGAGTAAACTTTTAATTAGAAAAGTTTAAGTAAATAAAATTTGTGCATGTGAATTTCTGAGATGTTGGATGTTTTGCATGTATATATATAGGTGAAATCTATGTGTATATTTTGTATTAAACTGTGCATGTTTAAATCTATCTGGTTCTTCTCTGTTTTCAAGTTACAGAGTAAAAACTAACACAAAAATTCAAAATTTCCATAACAAAACATTGTTAGGCTTGAGTTTTCAAACACAATATGTTTATTTAATCACAAATTAAATTTTAAAATTTTATTCAAATAAAATTGGTTTGAATATCTTCTGAAACAGGATGATACGGTAAATTTTTTAATAACATGATAAAATCAAGTATGATAATTTGATGATTCAATTTTATATCTTGAATCAACTCTGTAAAACATGATTTTTAAAGTAAAAAATCATGATTTTTAGATTGGGTTTGGAGTAGTTTTTCGGTGATGACCAGAAGTTGTGTTTTGGGCAAATTCTGGTGGACGGAGGGGTTATGGTGGCAAGGGCTTCAACTGGAGGAGAAGTGATGATGGGTGGTCACGGTAAAAATGTTCGGAGGTGTTCTCGAACGGTGAGGTAGCCGGATGACGTGAGATTAGGGTTTTAGCCCTGTGTTTGGTCGCGTTCGAAAATGGGGTGACTGGAAATTAAGGGATGGATCGAGTTGCGTAGGAGGCATGAGGTGATGTGGCCGAAGTTTCGTGATGAACGGTGATCGAAGTCGAGGGGTTCGGTAGTTTTTCTGGTGAAGTGCTGTTCCAGGTGATGGGTGCGAACTTCCTCGATTTTGATTTAGGTCGCGTGATGGCTGGTCAGGGGTCGGAACTGTGTTAGTGGTCGATAGGGAGTTTGCGTGCGGTGTCACTGGCGACGGCGGCGGCGTTGGCGCGTCGTGCACGTGCACGGTGTCGGGGGGTTTGTGTCAGAGAGATTTTGTGTTGTTAAGACTCGAAGTGACGATCGAGTAGGAAGGGTTCTGACTCGCGTTTTGGCTCGAGATTGCTGTAGTTTTATTCATGCTTAGGTTTATGTGAGTAAGTGTTTTCTTTCCAGATTCATGAAGTTTTAATTTTATACTTAAGTTAAGTTTAGAAAAAGAAAGGAAGAAGGGGGATGGAACTCGAGTTGTTTCGAGTATGGGTCGGTCGAACCCAAAACAAGTAATGTTTAAAAGGTTTTTCAAAACTTGTTTTAAGTTTTAAAATTTCAAATTTATTTGAACTACTTTATGATAATGTTAAACTATTTAATTTAAAGTAATTTATACTTTGATAACAAATTTTGATATGATTTTGTATTCTTTTAAATTTAACTTTTAAAAAAATAATTAAGTTAAACAAAATGGAAATGTTTTAAATATGTAATAATTTGAAGTAATTAATGAAATTGATTTGTTTGAAAATTAATTAAGTTTTTATGGTTAAAGATTACTTTAATTAATAAAATAATTAAAGTTAAATTAATTAATTAATTTTAGGTTAATTAATTTATAAAGGTCTAATTAATTAGTTATGGATTAATTAATTGATAATTTAGAATTAAATTATAATCAATACATAATTAATTAAATAATTGAATATTAATTGATAATTAATTATTTAATTAATTAAGTGATTAGTGATTAGTTTAATGATTGAGAATTAATTAATTAATTAGGGTTAATTAATTAAGTAATTAAACATTAATTGATTTATAATTAGAAGTTAATTAATTAATGATTAAGGATTAATTAATTAAGTAATTAAGGTTAACTAATTTATAATTAATTAAGTAATTAAGATGAATTGATAATTTGTAATTAGTTAAGCAACTAATTAAGATTAATTAATGGTAAATTAAGGATTAATTAGTAATTAATTAAGGAATGATAAATTTTTAACCAAGTTTTAATAATGAATAATTAGAAATTATTAATTAATAACTAAAGGATAATTAATTAATTAAAGATTAATTGATTGATAATGAGGATAATTAAGAAGTGATTAATTAATTAAATGATTGTGATTAATTAACTAATGATTGGTTAAGCAAGGTAAAGTGATTAATTCTTAAGTAATTAATTTAATTTGAATTAATTAAATTAATTATAATATGAATTAGAGATATACTTGCTTATGGATGATTGTTTTGAATTGAATATCTGGATTTGATTGATATCTGTTGGATGATAGTCTGAGATATTCTGTGATGAGATATTGTATACACCTGTGATAGATGTTTGTTATTATTTGTGGATAATGCTGTGTGAATTCATGTTTAAGATTGAATGAATTGTTTAAACCTTAAACAACTTGACCTTTAAGACACGTTTGAATTTCGATGAGACCGAGATCTGGAATCAAGTTTGATTATCCGAAAACCACATTGATCCAAGTTAAATGTTAGGTCATGACATCTCTAAGTGAAGATTGAGATGGAGTTTCAGAGTGCAAGGCTTATTGTCGTTAACTCTAAGGGTGATTCCAAAATGAGTGTAACAGAATAATGCCTTCGGTTTCGTTTGAACCCAGAACGAACTTGTATGGATTGAATGCTTTCAGCACATCGTCAGGTGGACGATGAGCATTCTAAGAGGTGTGTTCTATAAAGGTAATCGTGGCCTCAAGGCTCATCAACCGAGAATGGCTAAAATAGGGGAGGTGCAGCAAGGCTAAGTGGGTCATGCCCAAGTAGGACGAAATTTTCCCCTGTCTAGAAGTCCCTTATTATTTCGGCTGTGTGGGCAGTTGTTGGCCACAACTGCAGGGTTGTCTTGTTCGACACTGTCCAGTAAGGGATGGCACCGGCTTTGTGTTGCAGGGGATCGGGAGTGGTCCTCGGTACGATGATCTAGGCCCCGTACTATGACGGGCGGTACCCCAGTAGCCCTGCCATTGTATGGAATTCAAAATCCAATAAGTGCCAACGGTTTTGATTGTATTACCCACTTTTATGGCTAGTAGCTGGAATTTCATAATGCAACGATTTCAGCTATTTTCTATTTACTTGAAAACCCTAGACCCTATTATAATATCACTGGATTTCGTATCAAATGTTTTGGTTAGCATAAGGTAAAAACTTACCCGTGTTTATTTGTGGGGCGTCTTACGTAATACCTTTTGTTTCCAAACGATTTTAAAGTTAAACAACTTTAACTTGTTTACTCACACTAGATCCATGTCTGACCCTGAGTTTATTTTGTTTTTCATAAACTCTTGGGTAATCAAATTTTTATGAGTAGCTAAGTGATCAGGTTGGAATTGTCAAATGTTTTGGAAGCTGGAGCTGGAGTCCAGACGTACTTATCTATCTCTATCCGCTGTAGTGGCACTTTGATGTTGTATTTTAGGTTATATGGTTTGGCAGACTCTTATAAATGTCTGATGTAATAAAGTCGTATTATTTTGCGTACTTTGATATGTAAAACTATGTAACGAATATGTGTAATATTATATTTGTTCCGTTTCTGCTGTGAGATTCTGATGATGTTGTCTTTTCTTTCTATCTTTTCTATTTCTATCTCTTTCTTTTCTTATTGATGATACGTCTTTCTGAGGTTTGAAAGACGGGTCATCACAAATTGTTGCCACCAACTCCTACTCACATTTATATAAGTTTTCATTTCCAAACAATTACATGCAGAACGTTGATTTTATTCAATTACTATTTATTATTATTACTTCATTGGTAAATTCAGTATTAGCATTTGTTTTTCTTATATTAAATTTATTACCAAATATTCCTATTTACAATCAATTATAACCCTACAATTGTTTCAATCAATTTGAGATTGCATTGAATTAATTAATTATTAGCTTACATCAACATCCTTACATTTCATGCCCGTTATAAATTAATTAACGGATTACCAATTTTTATTCCTTCCAATATTAAATAACAAAATTGATTACATAACACTGTTCTTATCCAACTATCATAAATTTTATACTAATTCATAAATTTGTTCAATATCTACAACTTTTTCCTTATATTCAATTCATAGTCAAGTATGACATCTAAATTATTTTAATAAATTGGAATTTCATTGAAATCGTCAATGATCAACTTTAATTGACATTGTTACGTTTTATATTTTTATTATAACATTTAAATTCATTTTCATTAAATGGGAATTTCCTTCCATTCGTTTATTATTAACCTTAATTAGTATTGTTTACATTACGTTAACATTATTGCCCAAATTTACATTCAGTTACTATTAATCAATATATTATTGCATTGGTTAATTAAATGCTTACCTTTAATTACTTATTTTTAATTTTATACCCAAATGCAACAACTAATACTATTTCTTTATTGGGATTTCACTTCAATTGTGAACAATTAGTTTTAATAACCATTGCTACAATTCATTCTTAACATTTACTTCAATATACATTATAAATTTTTTATTTCTTTCTAAATTTAATTACGAAAATCTTTTTAATTCAACCAATTAAATTATCAAAATTTACGGGTTGTTGCATGGGTGGTATATCTGGCCTCAGTTTTCTGAGTTAGGCATATGTAAATATTGTTAATATCAATAAAATTTTCAAATAAAGAGAAAGTAAGAAATTGAAATTCAAGCTCCATTTTCACTTATTTGATTTGACTTGTATTCAAAAGAAATGAAATTACCACTTTGAAAAACTTTGCTAATCAACTAAGGATCTATTTCATAGTTATACTATGTTATTAACCGAAACAACTAGCCAAACTAGAGTTTATTTATTAAGATAAATTAATTTTTGCTGGAAATTTTGACAAGTACAAGGACTTAGATTTCTTGATAATGACTAGAACTTATATTAACTTATTCATGTCAATTTGAAAGTAAATTCTTCATTTGTAAATATTTTCAAAAACTTGCATCCATATTTTTGTAAGTAAATCTTGCATTTAGGAATGTTTCATATTGCATTTGGATTTTGTGGGTAGTATCCGCTGAAAAACCTCATCAAACAACACCCGTCCTACTAGGAACACCTAGAGGTTTAACGGATTGTTGCATACGCTCAACGCAATCATGCTCCCTACGGAAACGGACTTATCTTAGTTTTAGTTTATTCGAGTACGAATAAAAAGATAAGTGTGAGGGTATTTGATGTGCATGTAAATGTGCATATTTTTTCTTCCATATTTAATCTAATTTAATTAAATAAATGAGCATATACGGTATTTTAACATATTTAAATAAAATTTCAATTATTTTTAAATCATTATTCATTCATCTTCGTATTAGGGAAAAATGGTCATTTTTGTGTATAATTTAATTTGAGAAAATTCACTTGAACATTTTTATGTTATTTTTTAGGAATTTGAATTTAAATGGAAAAGGTTTACATGGAAATATGAATGCACAAGAGAAGGAAACAAAAAAAATGAAGAAATAAATCATTTCATGCAACATGAAGGACCGCACATACCCACTTACATTGATCTACAATTAGGAGCTAATGCACATGTTAGTGGGGATTAAAATTACATGCACACTTAACACAGGAATAATTAGAAGTTAATAACAACTTGATGGCCACACACTTCCTCAAAGGCGATTTGGATAGTCCCAAAAAATATAGATTAGGGTTTTAGGCTTGTATAAATACCCCTTATGTTTCATGTAATAAGCTCTTAGCCTCCTCTTTAGTTTGTTTATTTATAGGCACAAATTGTAAATATATACTTTCTTTCTCTCTTTCATAGCTTATTAGCTTTTTTCTTTTATATAATTTTTTAATGCAATTTAATTTCATGCTTTTTTTAATTATTGTTCTTACCTTATGCAATTAGTGTAGTTTTTATTTCATGCAAGTCGATTAGCTTTATTTTATTTTAATTAGCTCTCTTCTTACTTTGCTTGCATTTTCCTCTTATTTATGTTTATGTTGCAATTTACATATAACAAATATGAGAAGATAAACCCTTTCAATTTAGGAGTAATGAAACTCTCTTAATCATGTAGATTCCATATTTTGCTAATTTTTTATCTCTTTTTGCGCTTAATGGAAATGTTTAATGTGGTTTAATTTGATTGTTTAGCTTTGAATTTGATAGCCTTTGTAGTTGACACCAAATAGACTATGCTTAAACAGACATAAACACAAATGACCTTTTCATATGCATATGATATTGGTATTGAAATGGATTTAAGAATCAACATTTCATGGTCTATATTACTAATCAATCGTGAATAGTTCATGCTTGGAATAGATTTTATTTTTAACTTCATTATCATTTTCATGAGAGTTAACAAGTGAACTGGAGGGTGTGTTAAAGTTGATGGATTATGTTGGGCTAATTAATAGCACAAATAGGTCATACTTATGATAAACACATTAAATAAATTCACTAATGTCCAAAAAGAGGGATCATAGTTTCTTTGTGTTGATTTATGTGATCATGAGAATGGAATTGTCTCTAAATTGTCTCTTTTATCACATATATTTATTCACTTGCTTTAATTATGTTTTACTTTTTTAGCTTAACACAAGTTCAAATCTTGGTTTAATTTGATTGAGTAGAACTTTTAAATCATTCAATTCCTAGCGGATCGACTTGTACTCTCCACGTACTAAAATTGTACATCGTGCGCATGTGTTTATTTTTATTATAAGTTTTTAGCTATTTTCTAGTTCGATAGAAAGTTAGTCGGATCAACAGTATAAAACTGTTACTATCAAAACTTGTATGCAGTATCATTTACTGCTACAATCAAAAAACATAAAATGTATATAAAACTGCTACTATAAATCATAAATAATATTAAATACGTATAAAATTCTACTATAATCATAAATACTATTATATATGTATAAACTGCTACTACAATTCAAAAAGAAAACTAAAATTCATAAACGTCTACTACAAATATAATAAATGCACACTTCATCTATAAAATTGTACATTTGTTCAAAAAGTGCTAATAAAAATTCATTAAATGCTACTATAATTCATAAACTACCACTATGATTTATAAATACTATCAAATGTGTATAAACTGCTACTACAATTAAATAAAGCAACTACAATTCTGAAACTGCTACTACAAGCATAATAAGTATTAAAAAAATAAAATAAAATGATACTGCAATTGAAATTTTTATTACAAGTAAAATACAAAAAACATTGTGGAACAATACCAATACTACGTAGTATTATTTTATTCTTATTTAATTAAAAATATTATTACAACTCGTAAAATGCTAATACAAAATATCATTGCAGTTTAAGTTACACATTCCACGTACGAAATGATATTACAAATCATAAAAATACTACTACAAATCAAAAAATGTTAAATACTTCAAAATTGCTACCGCAGTCCACAAAACTGATAACAAAGTAGCACCGTCCTTCTACAATATTATATTGAAAAGCTTGTCTTTTTAACTAAAAAATTAAGAGCATATCTTGAAGCTAAAAAATTGATGAATTTTGTCTGTCATACTATTTTCCTACACGCACACGCGCATACATATGAACAAGACTCATATATGTGTGTCGGTGTGTGTGTCAAAATTTGGACAATAAATGCATGTGCGAATTTAGTAACAAATGTTATTCAATATGTCAATTAATTTAATTAAAAGAAAGAGAGAAATAAAAGATTTCTATCTACATTTATATCCCTATATTCCCTTAATCAGTTATTTATGTTAAGAGAAAGTAAAAAAAATGTTTATTTCTCTAAACTTTTACATGTATATTTACATATATATGTACTGCTTATATGTTGCCCTTAACATTTAAACACATGAATATATTTGATATATCCATTATATTACATACAAATTTATATTAAATTAAAATTTTCTTTTAACTAAATTAAATAAAATATGATTTTATCAAAAATATTATTAGACTGGATATAATAACATTTTAGACTTCATAGGCCAAATAGATTTAAAATAGGATTTTTTTTTTTGAAATCTCCCTATTTCACCCACTTACGACTGGCAGGTTCCAACAACATATGGTGTTCAAGGTAAAGGATGATGGAAGATACAAGGCCAGATTATTTGTAAAAGGATTTTCACAAAGGGAAGGAATGAAGTATGATTAGATTTTTGCTCCTATAGTGAGACTTATCTCTATTTAGATATTGCTAGTCATACTTACTTCTCATGTTTAAAGTTGAACAAACTTAATGTAAAGATAACATACTTGCATGGTGACTTCAAGGAGGCCATTTACATGATGCGGCCAGATAGTTTTTTTTTAAGCGGCAAAGAAGTATAGGTTCGCAAGTTGAACAAGTCCCTTTATGGACTTAAATAGTCACTTAGACAGTGGTATAATAGGTTTGAATTTTTTTTATGCTTTCACTTGGTTTCAATCATCATGTTAAATAAACACGTGTTTATTTCAAGTATTTAAAGAATGGTTATTGGGTGTGTTTGCTCTTGTATATGGATGATATGTGTATTACTTGTAAGGATCAAGCTGAGATCAATCAAACGAAGTCAAATTAAAAGAAGAATTTGAAATGAAAGACCTTGGAGAAACAATTTTGGAATCGAAATCTAAAGCGATGAAAAGCATGGAATTTTAAGGCTCACTCAAAAGGAATATATCCGAAAATTTCTTGATCAGTTTAACATGGAGGAAGCAAAGACAATTAATACATCCATGCCTTTGCACATATAGCTTCCTTGTAAAGGCTTTTCAATCTTAGTGAAGGACAAGACATACATGAAGAAGGTTTCCCATGCGAGTGCAATTGGTAGTTTGATGTATGTTATGGTGTGCACTAGAACTAATATTGCACGGGTTGTTGGCTTGGTCAGTAAATACATGGGAAATCAAGGAAAATCGTATTAGGAGAAAGTGAAGTATATTTTCAGATATCTTAAAGGAACCTTAGAACAGGAGCTTTGTTTTGGTAGTAGAGATAGAGATTTTAGCTTGGTTGGATTTTTATTTTGACTATGTCGAAGATAGACATTGAAGAAAGTCAACCTCATGTTATGTGTTCACTCTTTGGGGAAAAACTATTAGTTGGAAAGCGATGTCATAGACGATAGTTGTTTTGTCTACTACATAAGCAGTGTTGGTAGCTTCTTTTGAAGTGGCTAAAGGGCACCCTATTTGAAACGCTTAATGTGTGATTTGGGCTTGGTTCATGATGGAGTTGTGGTGAATTATGGTAGACTACTTGTAATTCACTTGGATGAAAATATGGCTTTAATCCCGAGGAGTATATAGAGGTGAGTGAGTCCTTTCTTATCTCGATGAATGAAGAGAAACTATTTCATGTTTAGAAGGTTTACACAGAGGAAAATGCCATAGATATGTTTATCAAGTTTTTGCCTGCTGCAAAGTTCAAGCATTTCCCAAACTTGATCAACTTATTATGGTGCTAGGTTCCATAGAGTTGGTTGGTAGATGAAGACATTTATTTTCTTAATGATATTGAAGAATTCTAGTCCTACTTACATAGAGAGAGTACTTTCAACACTTTGTTGGTGGACGAGGGCATTGATAGAGTTTGTCGATAAAGTGCAATGAGTGATGGCCATGTCAAATCTTATTAAGAAAGTATCCGTGTTTTTTTGTGCAAGAGCTGCTTAGAATATGAGGATGTATGTAGAGTTGGTAGGCTTGTATGAAAATATAGTATCAAAGTGGAGATTGTTATATTTTGATGATACAATATTTACAAATTAACGTATATTTTGGAGATATTTTGAGTCACGATGAAATGGAGGGGATTATTTTGAGAGATGGTAGTAATCAATAAATTCTCTAATCGGTTGATTAAAAAATACATTTTATCAGGCACATGCATATTAAAGGAAACTGGGGAAACCAAATAGATATACAGTTCCCATATGAATCGATGAACTATTGAGGCATTAATTTATTGATATAAATCAGTTATCTCAACCCAAAGTAATAATCTATATATAAAGGTAGTTGTTATTTAGAGATTAGATCATCCTCTCAAGTTATATTTTTTTCATATTCTTCCACTTAGCCACTACTATTAATCCTGTAATTTTCCTTTCTCGAAAAGTAATGAAATATTCTCTTTCCAAAATGGATATACATTATGTCATGATAGTGGAACCACTATAAATCGTATAAGTTATTTTCTTTTGTTTTTATGCATATGTGATCTGTAACTTCTTATTTTAGGACATTAGTTTTCTATTTGTTCTACATCACCATCAACATGATACTATTATTTCCACTATGTCTGGGGGTGCTAACCTGAATTTTCCTTAAAAATATTATACCAAACTTAACTATTTTGACCATTTACTTAGTCTATAGCATAAAAGGACATCTAAGATATTTGTTAAGTATTTTATTAACAACTTAATCTGACCAACTATTTGAGTTGAAGGTGGTAGGCAGAGTTAAATTTAAGTGTTGAGCCTTGTATAGTAAATAATTCCTTCCAAATTACACTAAAAAATAGATAATCTCTGTCTAAATAATTGTATTAGGAAGTCTATGAAGTTTAATTATTCCATCAAAAATACTTATGTTGCTTATTTTGCCGAGTAGGGATGATGTAGTGGGAAAAAAGTTCATATTTAGATAATCTGTCTACAACAACATAAGAAACTATATACTCGGAGCTCCTTGGCAAATGTGTATTGAAGTCCATTGTTATAATTGACCAAATTCTATTAGGTATTAGTAACGGCGGTAGAATTAGGGTGGTTTCTATTTTCTAGTTTATTTTTCTGGTAAATATCACACCTTTTAATGTAGTTCTCCGCTATTTTATTCGTGTGTTTCAAGTAAAAGACTTGTTTTATTCTTTTATGTTTTTCTTCACAATCGAATATCCTCCTAATGGGATAGAGTGGATTTATTTTAATATTATTTGTAGTGATTCTTCACTTATAGAATGCAAGAAAAATTTCTGTTTGCAGAAGATTAAATTATCCACTTTTTGTACTTTATTGTGTTTATTTGTTCATGTGTAATTTTTTATTTTTTTCTACATAAATGGGACTTGATTATTTGATTATTTCAAGTTCCTTTATCCATCATGATTCAATAAAGATATTTCGATGGTTTCAAAATATTTGTGTGGCTTTTATCTCTTCTTGATGAACCTTCAACCACTATATTTTCTTTAGCATCTCTATATTCAAATTAATAGTCAAATCCACAAAGCATTGCCAGCCTTTTGCCCTAAAGTCCAGTTTGTAATTTTTGGGACAGTGGATGTCTTGAACTTTGATGGTCAGTTTAATAATGAATTTTCTTCCTAATAAATATTGTGATTTTTTTTTATTGATAAGATCAAGGCTAAAAGCTTTGTATCATACAAAGAAAGATTTAAATTTCTTCCTTTTAAGGTTTAGTTTAAATATGCAATAGTGTTAGTAACTCAACATTAATGCCTAATCTACTTGCATCACATTCAATTTTAATATCTTTTTGAAAATTTGACATTGCAAGAGCTAGCAGTTGTACCAAACATGCACTTAAATCTTCAAATGCTTTTATAGCTTTAGATGAAAATTGAAATGCTCTTTCTTAAGCATAGATGTAAGTATCTTTTCAATTCCATAACCCTGGATAAATTTCCTATAATAACCAATCAAGCCCAAAAGTCTTCTTAAAGACTTTAATGAATTTGATGGTGGCCTATCTTGAATTACCTTTGTTTTTTCATAATCCACTACTATGTCTTTATCAAAATGAAATGTCTAAGATATTACAGTATAGACTTTGCAAATGAGCACTTTGATGGTTCAATGACCAGTTGAGTCTTTTGAAGCACTTGTAGAGTTACTCTCCGATGGTACAAGTGTTCACTCTAAGTCTTGCTATAAATCAATTTGTCATTAAGAATATAGAGTAAATTTCCTCGATAATTTTTAAATATGGAATTCATTAGTGATTGAAAGGTAGAAGGGGAATTTGTCAGACCATATGGTATGACAATGAGTTCATAATGTCCTTTAAAAGTTCTATAGGTTGTTTTTATGTCCTCACTACACCAGAAAAGCCATTTTTCCACAGTTCAGAGCCGTGGAAAAATTGGCAATGGCAAATTTTTTACCACAGTCCTAAGCCATGGTGAAATAGAATTTTGCCACGGCTCATAGCCGTGACAAATTAAAGTTCCGCTACAGCTCAGAGCTATGGCTAAATAAAAATTAGCTATGGCTCTGAGCCGTCGCGAAATTTAAAACAGCCATAGCTCTAAACTACTGCTAAATAAAATTTAATCACAGCTCAAATCCATTCCTAAATGTAGTTCATGATACATAAATATTCTACATGCAGTTTCGAAACATATGAAGCACATGGAATAAATAACGTGAATACAAACGAGTAATATATGACAAACCCTTCATTCTACATGGTGCACACAATTTATAATACAACTATTACAAGTGCTTGATTACAAACTTACATCTTTTAGTTCATAATAAAACTTCAATTCATGTGTAACCATCAGTTTATAGTAAAACAAGTAAACAACATCTATTGTACATTTCAAACACTAAACAAAAAAAACAAAAAAAATGATTCCTGAATTCGCCAAAGCACATGCTCATCATAGTATACAAGAAACTTCTGAAATCCTGCTTTATAGAAAGAAGTATTTAGCTTATCAATATAAAAAGTTAACATTTGTTCATCAAGTCATGAAAAAAAATGTAATGCAATTGTAAGAGGCTAATGATAATAGTGTTCATGAATGCAGGTGAGCGGATAGCTAGTACTACAGAGAGTCAATCAATAGCCCTCATATTCCTCTAGCCAGTTCTGAACTACTTGTGTGATTGGAATTATTGTATATATCTTAAGACCTATTGATTTATATTTCTCTTAAAGAATATTTCAACCTAACTCTAATGATACAAGTAGGATACCAGATGCAGGTGGGTTCTACGTTTTGAGTTGGTAGCAAACAACGATATGATATTGCATTTTTTTTTGAGTTTGTATGCGTAGCAAAAGGGTTTCACGATGCAGAATAAACAAAAACAAAAGCATGAACATAGCAGTATCATTAGTAGCAGAAATTGTTTAGCAATCGACCAATAGGTATTTAATCGAAGTTCTCAAGTTCATTCAAGGAGATCTACAGTTACAGTGGTTCATTATCTACTGATTTGACTATTAGTGGTAGCATGAACTTAAAAGCAACAGTACAATGGTTACGGTTATACCTTGAATGGAATAAGATGGCTTGAAAAATATTATTGACCGATCGCCTTTCCACCAGCCACTGTTTTCCAGTGGATTTGACAAAAGGAGGAAGGAAGGAGAACACCTACGAAATGAATGTTTCTGACAATTGATATAATTTTGAAATAGACAGGCTGAAATTTGAACCCTATATGAGCTTGATCTAGAACTTCGGCTAAGTACCATTTTTATAAGTATAATTAAGTACTAAATGCTTATTTTTTACACTTAATAAGTGACAAAGGCTTTTAAATTTTGCCAGTATAAATATAAATAACTAAGCATGAAGATTGAGCTTAGATTTTATAAGCAAGTTCTTGAAATTAATTTTTTATGAAATGCCAAGCCTAACGTTAAATGTAATCTACTAATACGGTAAACCAGAATATCTAAAATAGAAATTCAGGATTCAAATACGTCGAACCTTTATTACAAAAAGAAGAATTATTTGCTCTTCTTTCAAAAGATTATTTTAAAATATTAAAGTGTTTTCAAGAAAATTGTCAAATGAGATATTTAAAATACTAATGTTTAATTCAGGTTTGGATATAGCCACGAAATATAGCAATATAATATTCCATCTAGATTTTGCTTCTCAAACGATCAAAAAGTATTTCTTACGCACCATTAGAAGAAGAAAGGAGTAATAAGTTTTTCTTTACCATCACTGACTTTTACTAAGACTGAATACATGCATGGGCCTTCAATAAATTTAGAATGACCGCCTTTAATAATAATTGATTTGCTTTTCTAGATATAAATTGGCAAGGGCCTTATAACAGGATAAATTGATTTCTTTGTTAACATAACCAAGCTAAGCCTTATCTAGAACATTAACATATATTCTTTAATAGTGTATTATTTGTGCTCGATCTGACCTTTTTTTCTACCGTTAACATATATGACAGTCACTCCCCATAGGTAATAAACGATGATATAATTATTTCAATATTCAACCTCCAGTATGTCTGTATGGTGTATTAGTGCACAATTTGTGTTACACTAAAACAACTGAAAGAAGTTTAATTGAAAGAAGTTTAATTTTTTTTCTTATATTGCCAAGACCTTGTTACTTGTTTATTAAAGAGTGAAAATCCATTGAGAGTTTGTTGAGCTTATGTACATGTGCATCTATAGTAGAAGGCCGAGTTATTTTTTTTACTGCTAATTGTAGTTGATACTGTCAATTTGAGAGAGAAATTCATTCTTTTTCTTATGTCTTATCAAACTGCAATTTGATGTCCTATGTAAAAATATTTTACTGTAATCAAAATGTTGGAGTATTTTTAAACGTGGAAAACTTCATTAGGACTAAATACCAAATATTTTAGCAAATAGACTTTATATTGAAAAGCATAATTTAGTGCAAATTTATCTATGACATTCACTTAATTATATAAATGGTAGAAATGCACTAGCTTTCAGAACCTTCACACTGAAATTATATAATAGCTCCTAAATAAATATTTGTGTCCTTATCTTTATATATTGAGTTTAGTTTGAACTACTTAACAAAAATTTAATCACTACTAATTTTCAGAATGTTCACACTGAAATTTTCTAAACTATATTATAGTTTGGACTAACTAAGAAACTCATCTCCATATGATCCTTTATTCACTTTGACTATTTTGAAGCTATAGATTTATTAACCAACACATAATTATCTTCTAACAGGCTTTTTTGATGAACCTATCAAACCTTTTTCAGTATGCCTTGTGTATTCTTAATTCAAGTATGCAAGTCCATTGTATAGGCTATATGAATGCAACTGGTTTACTGTGCCACTCTCTTCTTAATTTCAGGTAATATTAGCTATCTTGTCTAAATTTGATATTTGATTTTTTTTTTTTTTTTAAGTTTTTATTATGGTGAATTATCAGTATATAGTAAGTAGTGATTATCTTATCTTTTCAAACAAACTAATACATGATTGAATGTAATTTTTTTAGGGTATGTAGACAATCAATATTAGTTACAACATCAACCTAAATATTTTCCACTATTTTTAAACACACCTTTTATTTCCAAGAACATGATTGATTCCATAACTCTACAAAACTACATATACTTTTATGGATCGTAATTGTCTAAAAGGTATTCATATAGAAGATGATCTCAAGTTGATAGTCACTCGATCAATCTAAAAAGTTTCCACTAAAATTTTGCCATTTGATTATATGCCATCTCACTGGTAGCATATAAGCACTAATACAAAAACATCAGCATCGTACATTGTGATGGGTTTATGTTGACTATAAATATATTATGACTATTGTTCACTACGCTATAGGCCACCAAATCCTCATAGAATTTGTTCTAAGAAATGTTGAAGTTTGCATGTTGATATAATACATAAATTTCAATGTTCCCAAGTCCTTTTGACATATAATCCTCTATCTATTTTCCTGTTCAGAGTTCAAAAATCTACGAAGAACAAATAAGTGCATGAAAATTATGAAAGCTGCAGTAATCTAACAGATTCAGCATAAACAAAAAAGCAGCTATCCAGCCCATTACACCCTGAATGTTACGTGTAATATTCAGGGTTAGTTCAAGAGACTTGACTCTGAAAGCCTATTTGAAAGATATTCAGAATCTGACATCCGAATATGCAACGTCTGCTTCATAAGCACCTATTAACGAATTCAGTGTAAAAAAATAATAGAACTTGCATTAGTTGTCTATATATTTGCTCGATGTCATAGATATAATCTCATTAATTTAGCTTAATTTATCGCTATAAAGTTGATATATTTGTAAGGCAGAGAGGTCTAAAATTATTGTCTAATTTAATGTTCCCTTTTTAATTATTTGAAAATAATATTATTTTTACATATTTTTAAAAAACTATTTTTGTTTAGGCTAACCAAATGTGAAGCTAATGTGGTTTACAAATGTGAAAACAAAACTCACATGCATGTAAATATTGGGACTATAATGATTTAAATTAGTATACAATTAATGTCAATGAAATAAAAAAAAATAGTATTAAAAAACATTTTGTGAATATTTCAAATGGTACAACGAAGAAGAGAGAAACATTGGTTGTAGCATTGTAGGAAGAGAGACGCCCCTAGAAACCTTTGGTACAGAGTCATAAAATTATATCATTGTCATGCTGGTCATACTAAGTTAGTGGTAACTACATAACTCTGATATATTTTTTAACAAATATGAAAAAGCTAAACTTAGCACTTGCTCACATTTTGACCAAAAATTTACCAACAAATTATTTTCAAATTTACCTACCAATGATTTTTAAATCCCTGGGCCATAGTTTCTATAAGATTTAAAGTAGTCGAACACTCAAATTTTTTACTGTTGATGAATGCCGCATGTAATATTTAAAAAATATAACATTATGTTAGTTATTCCATATAATGATAGCAAATTACTATAATAAATAGTTTATTACTATTTTAATGCAACTTCAAACACTAGATTTTATTTTCAAGTAATACTTATAGTGATTTGTTGCATGGTCAATTATTTAAAGGAATTTGAGATAGGTAAATCGATGAGTTTCCAAGAAAGTTTTGTGGCTTAGCATACCAAAAACAGAGAAAAAGCAAAGGAAATAGAAAAACCAAAGTGTGCCTCAATGTCAACCTATGAATTTGTCAACAAAAAGTCATGAAAAGTATAAGTGAGTTATTTTAAACTTTTTATTTTTCTGTTCCTTTTAATAAAAAAATCGGAAAAGATTAACCGAACAAATTAAGTTTATTTAACACACAAACATATATCGTATTTATAGAATTCCAAATAATTTCAAACATATTAAAATACTAATTCACCTAAATCATTTAACCTCTCAAACTTGTAATTTGTTTAGATGAAATCTGTAGAGTTGTTATTTGAATGCAGAGTCCAAAAATATTTTTCTTACCATGATATTTTTTGCTCATAAGGCCACCCCACATCCTTGTATGTGTTTTCATTCTTTTTACTCTACCACGAAAAGAATCTCTCTTCGCTAGGTGTGTGGCTAACAACATTTTCTTCCACTGCTGCAATTCGTCGACATTTTTTACATCGATACACACTTTTTAGATTGGAATTGCAATTGTTTGAATCTGTATGTGAGCCAGGGTCTGTTTCAAATTTGGAGCTGTCCACTTTGTCTCCTTGATTTTATGAATGTCGTAAAGTTTAATAGAAAAAAAAAATAATAGATGATAAGGCAGCGGAGAATTTCTTGGAAAACCAAAATATCAAAAGCTTACATAGTTTTATCCCATATTCAATCAAGCATATCATGAATGCAACAAAAATCTCCATGATCGTATTTAATCTATGGGAATGTTGAAAGAGTTTAGAGGAAATAATACAACTCCAACTAAGAAACAAGTATTAGTATCTAACTCCTTAAGACAATGCTCTTATTCAATGGGCTGGAAGTATTTACTTTAAAACCCATGTTCTCAAAGAGACCTAACTGCAATCAGGAAAAATTAACAATCAAAGATTCATAATTCAACATAGTTTAAATTTTAGCAAGCGTAACCATTACAATTCCACTTACATGCTCAAGAAAGCTGTCATTTGGGCATGCAAATTCAAAAACTTCCCTAAGAGAATTCCATGCATCTACAATAAGGAGCTCTTATTGTGTGAGATGAACCCAAAAACAAGTAAGATAATATGGAAGATGCAATAGAAAGCCTTTCATTGATATCGGTATGTAAGATCAATTACAAGGCCAGTATAAATTCCAACCTTCTCGAAACTTTTGTTCTGTTCTCATCAGAAAGCAGTAACAGCAGCAGCACTAAAGGGAATAGAAAAATAAAATGATGAATTTGTAAGGACGACAACAGAAAGCAAAAGGATCTTTTAGCTAGATTGTTTAGTGAGGGAAACATTAAGACAAGCTGCCAAATCAAGTTAGTTGGAAAGTTATTTTTCACGCCAAAAAGTGACTTGCCTCAGCATTCCACCAGTGTGTAACTCGCGCGTTACACACGATAATATTTTATTTTTAGTGTTAAAATTAGAAATTTATTATGCAACGTACATTAAATTCAGTGAAATAAGTGGATAATAAATTAAAATAGTTGCTATAATTTATTTATAATTTGTCTGTGTTTATGCATAACAACATAGAATATAAGTTTGCGGATTCATTTATTGATAATCTACTACGAGCGGATTTGGAGCGCGTCCTCCTTTCTGTTTGAAATAATTTTTTTGGAAGGAATCATAAAATAAAATAAAACAACAGAGAAACAAATCAAATAGAGCATTTTTATTTTGTTCATCAATATATATTTGTTTTACAAAACAAATCTATGATCTTTTTTAGTGTATTAAATATGTCATTGCTTTTTAAGAGCTTAAATAATGTCCATAGCATCAACTATCATTCAATTTGCAATTCTATGCATGCATCATCTTGGATAATAGTCCAAAGGAAATTCTCCAATGTACACTTCGTATGCCAAACCCTTCATCTTTCTCAGCCCTTCCATGATGAAATGTCTACAAATGATGTATTTGGTAATTTCTTGACTATTCGCAAAATACTTCTCTATGCATTTTGCTTCTCCTTTTTCCGTTCCATCTACATCCATTCCTCTTCTAGACATCTTCTGATTACCTTTTTTCGTAATGGATTTTCATTACCTTATATTAGTAAAGATAAATAGCACTGAGTTTGAGGCCCATTGGATTAAAGACATATATGGAACCAGTAAAAGTAGTAGGGTAGAGTTTGAACCTATCATGTTCTGACCAAACTGTATTTCAGTAAGTATATATTGCTAGCATTGGCTGACTAATTTATATTCAAGCAGATGACGATCCATGTGTTACCTACTAGGAAAAGGAGGATCAGGGAACTTCGCTAAAATGGTCCACGACGGCATCGAATACGGCAATATGCAACTGATATCTGAAGCCTACAACCTCTTAAAAACAATCGGTAAACTATCAAATCAAGAACTTGCAGACGTTTTCGCTGAATGGAACCATGGAGAACTTGAAAGCTTCCTCATTAAAATCACAATCGACATTATCGAAGATGAGTACGACGAGGGAGAGTTAATCGATAAAATACTAGACAAAACCAGAATGAAAGGCATAGGAAAATAGGCAGTGCAACAAGCTGCAGAACTTTCAGTTGCTGCCCCAACCATTGCTACTGCACTCGATTGCCGATGTCTAAGTGGTCTAGAAGAAGAGCATGAAACTGCTGCAAATATTTTGGATCAAGCAAGTGTTGAAACTCTGAAAATACGATCAGTGGATAAGAAAAAATTGATTAATGATGTGAGACAAGCATTGTAGGCTTCTAGGATTTGTATCTATGCATCGGGCATGAATTTACTTATGTACAGCTCCAACACTGCCTGTGCCTGATCCTATGGCTCCAGCACTGCCTATGCCCATGCCCACTGCCCCAACACTGCCCGCTCCCCCAGTTCCAACACTGTGTGCCTGAGGTTCCTAAACCACCCGTACTTGAAATTCCTAAGGTACCTGCCTCGCCTACAATACCTACTGTCCCTACTGTTCCGAGCAAGGTCCCTACCATCAATCCTTAAGTAGGACACGTTATATTTTCTCTGTGTATCTCTATTTCTTATGTACAGGCACACTGTGTAAGGGAGTTTTACTTGTTGCTTTAATATCATGTTTTCCGTTAGATTAAGCTATGTAGTTTGTGCATAAATGTGTACTGTGTTATATATATTGTGTCTTAATCGTGTATGGTTTAACCTTTTGCTTTAAACACGCATATTTATATGTTTATGTCATTTTGTGTATGTATGTATGGTTGTATTGTATCTTTTTCAAAAAAAAATATGGTCGTTTTGTTGTATATTATTGTACGTGTTATACGCATGAGAACATTAGCTCGGTTAAATAATTTAGGTCAAGTAATTCCCTGATTTCGGTGTTTTTTTGCCTGTTTTTCCTTGGCCTCGGATATCATTGATGTACTTTTTGTGCACTTCATGATGCTAGGAATGAATACATGATGGGAGTAAATTAATAACAATTATTTCTTAATATAATGGAATGTAAACAGTAATATAGTAGAGCAAAGCATCAAAAGGTCAACACATTCATTATTTTTTTGCAAGGGAATCAACTTGAAAGTAACAATGTGAAAGGAACATATTTTCCCTATGGAATCACAACACTGCACTCTCTAAGTGAAAACTATGGCTCTTACCCCTTTACTCATAGCAATAATGAATTTCATCATTTTTTTCCTGTGTTTTTAACATGGTTAAGTCTAACTATTTTATCCCATAAACATGGGGAGACTTCTTGAAATTTCACAAGAAAGTTAAGATTCAATGTCTGCTATATTGATATGCAGCCAAAATATTAACCATTAACCATAAAAGATATTATTAACCAAATTGAGGATCCAACAATACATGACTATATCTTAATGGAGAAAACAAGCGAAATTCATACCTAGTATCTATTTCCTAATAGCGATCGAAATAAAGATTCAGAAAGTGAAAGTGATAACAAGCTCAAAAGGAAACTAATTACCGTTGCGTCCAAAACGTCCAGCTCTACCTATTCTATGTTGGTACACCTCATAATCAGGCTCAATGCTGCCATACTACACAAGAAGATCAAAGTTGATCGCCAGGTTGACCTAAAACAGAGCTTTGAGATTCAACAACCGAAGGATTTAGTTAGTAAAAAATAAACTATACCAAACATACCATTGACTGATCAAATCCTCGAGCAAGGAGATCAATAATAATAAGTACATTAGTTAATCCATCTTTAAATTCCTTTATGATTTTTTCTCTGTCCTCCTATTTTCGAGCACCTTGAACAGATGTTACAGTAGTAACCCTTTTTCACCAATTCTTGATGTAACATTCTAGCGCTTTCCCTTGTACGAACAAATATGACTGTTTGTCCAACATTGTGCCCAAATTCAAATATTTTATCCTTTATTACTTCCATTTTGGTAAGTTCATATGAACATACGACCTTAAACTGCTTGACTTTATCAAGTGTAAGTTCCTCTTTCTTCACAAATATTTGATTTCCGTCACGAACTACTTTTGATGCAAATTCTCTCACAGTATCCTCGAAAAATAGATAAATTTTTCATTCAAAATAATCAATGAATTGTGAGGAAGAAAAAGCACGATTGGGGAAAACGATGAGATTAGGGTGATACACGATCGATAGGAGTACTTGTGTTATTATTTCCACTTTCATCTACGAAGAATATAACATAAAAGTGAGTTGCATGATTTGCTTCTTTAATAGCAAGCTTTATCATCAATATATTGCACATAAGGAGTAGTTAAGCATTTCCATTGATAGTGCTAATCATTGTATTAGAATTCTATTTACAATCTTCTGAAGTAAAAAAATTTTCTTCTAGGTCTCTCATCCATTGAGCTCTAAGAACCATATGATATTTATTCATAGCTAAGGTCAACAAATCAATAGGCATTTGACATCCTTGATACTTTAGTAGTATTTGGGAGCAAAAGCCATTCCCTTGTAATTTATTTCTATTTGCAGCATGTACCGCATAGTTTGCAACTTGATTTATTTGTAATCCTAGTTTTCTGGCCATAGAACTATCAATAAAATTATAAGCAGAACCAAATCAATGAGGAATATTATAGTCCTATAATTTTAAATGTATGTTAAGTCGAAATTCCTTAAAACGCATTTATAGAAATTGAAAGTAAGGAATTGTTATATTCTGTGTTAATAGTATCAGGGATGTCGGTTTATTTTCTGCTAATAAATCTTAAGTTTCATTTGAATTTTATAAAGAAATAATTCCTTTTAAAATGTGAATTTTTTTGTTTTGCATTTATGATTTGCATCATTTCTTCATTACGACAAAAAAATACTATTTCTGCTCGTTTTCTAATATTTCTTCACGAGTTAAACCTTTAAGTATTGTATTTTAATCGATAAATTTTCTTTTAGAGTTCCTTAAATTTGATTTATTAGAATTTCTGGGAAACATTTTTTGAATTAGAAAAAAATTGGTGAAGTGTTTTGTCAAACGTAAGGATTTATTTTTCTTGTAATCAATCATTTTGTTTCATATATTTTTGCTAAAGATAAGGCTACTACAAATTCAATGGGTTTTGAAGCAATAACATCATATTTAATTTTTTCTCTTAAACCAACTTATTTTCTATAATAAATTAGCAGAGTGAATGTGATTAATCGTAATTTGCAATTGCTTAAACTTATCGAGATACTTAGTGACCAAAGTGATTTGTTCAAAGGAATAAAATGTGCCGCTGGTCCCTTTTAGTTTTAGTTAATTAAATTTAACTTTTATTTGATCTGAGAAAATATGCCATTGATCATAACTTGGACTGTTATTTGAAAGCCGGTGGAACTGTTGTAAGGCTTAATTATGTAGATGAAATGAACATACATGAACCCATTCTTGAATCTTTGTATTATTGTATTTAAAAATCCTTTCTCTTGCTTTAGCTAGTCTATGGCTCCATCTTCACCATAATATGTAGGAAATCTAATTTAATATATTAATGTTGGGTATTCCTAGAATTATCTCTTACTTATTTGTTTATTTGATCTCCTAATCTGGACTACTGTGCTCCATTTTGGGCTGGAAATGGAATCTAAAATTGTGGGTTCTATAATGAAATTGTTTGCAGTCTTGCTAGAACAAGGTAACAGGGTGTGGAGGTACATCAATATTTGACCTTACAGGGTTATCTGAAAATTGTGGTGATGAATAACTTCTTGGAAGTTTTCGAGCACTCATTAAAAAAGAGTTTTGTTGTTTCATTTCTTTTAGTTTAAAAAAAAATTATTCAATAAATCTGACATATTATTAACCTTAGAGTTGATTCCTGAAGATAATTTTCCAGTTTTCTTAAAGTGAGATTAGCTTTATTTTTTATCAGTTCTTATTGAAATTCTATAGGATCTAATGTAATACGAATTAATTCTAATTACATAAGTAAATAAAGTAAAATACGATTGCACCAGGATTTTGTATTTGTTTGGGTCTCTTGTCCTACGTCCAGTCCCTAAGCACCCATTAGGAATTTCACTAGTAATAATCCTAACTTTACCCAAAGGAATAGGTTTACTACTGCCTAAACACTAGAACAAGACTTCACACCACTCTATAGTTACAGCTTTGCTTTCTGACATAAAGTGTTCTCAATAACACAGATGAGTCACGTTTAGGTACGTCATTCCTATAATATCCTTCGATGGTTTGTGAATTAAATGTAGAGATATAAGAAGCAAAGAATGGTTTAAAAGCACTTTTTATTTTAAAAGATTAATAAACGAAATAAGAATTTTAAATCAAGAGAATTGATCTCTAACAAGTAGATTTGGTCCATATTTATAGCATTGAAAGGCCATATTGAAGGATTATGATTATTCATAGAGTCGTATCCTTTAATCAACAAATGTAACATTGCAGAAATAAATGTTTGCTCAAATATAGTTATTCATACCATCTTAGAAGTCTGAGCTGCGTGGTCAGACATTCGACTCTAGTATATAAAAACCATTTTAAAACAAAGTTAGACGTTTGAATAATGGAGTCATGCGTCTGAACACATTCCAGAAAAGAATGCATTCATTTTTGGTCTAGTTCGAATGTATGGGCTTTGGATTTAGACATCTGTCTTTGTTATACAAAAAGTGTTTTGAACAAGGTCAGATGTTTGACATAATGGCTTGGATGTCTGGCTAATTTCCAGAAAAGGTTTGGTTGAAATTGGACTTGATTCATACGCTTTGTTGGTTCGATCAGACGATTCATACCATCATCAGACGTCAGGCTGAACCAATCAGATGTCTGAATGGCTTCAAAAGATAAAAAATATATACCTCAAAGTCTGAAAAATTAGTTCAGACGTATGAATTTTTACAGAGTCTTGTCCCTAAATTTTATAGGCTATTTTTAATTTATTCAGATATCTAAGAAATTCACTCAAATGTGTAACTTTGAGGATTTATATCTATATTAGAATGCTCAAACGTCTGAAAAAATGACTCAGAAATCCGACCCCTGTCGATTTCCAAAGTTAGTTTTGAGTTCAAATTTTTTATTTTGATCGTTTATAAAAGATTCAAAGTGTGTGAAAATCATCAAAGGATATTGCGCAATATTTTCTAAACTTAGTATGACGATGGTTCTTGATTGTTGATCTTCAACGCCTTAATCACTGCAGTTAGTAGTCTTTTGTTTTCAAATATACTATAGAGAATATAATTGTAAAATATATATAGAAACATATAGTTATGTCATCAAAACTCAAAAAAGAAAGATTTAATATTCTCCTCTTTTTTAATGATGACGGCTATACATAACTATGATATGTAATACTCCCCCTATCATTGTGCCGTTTGTCATTATCAAAAATATCAAAAAGGCACAAAGCATGGGATAGTGACTTACTACCACTGACATACAAAGTAACATCGAAGCATCAGTATGTTTCATACAGTAATTCACATAGTATTACATACATATTGATACAAAAATTTCCAAACAACATGATCGCAGTATTCCACTTAGGTACAATAATCGCAAAACTTCTATTCCTCAAACACAATAACCATTGAAACAAAATTAACACCACTAAATCACTTAACATTATGATGCAATACCATATCACACCCAATGAAGAACCATGCTCACAATTATGCAATACTCCAAGCAAAAAAACAAAGAACCAACCATTCTCACCTTCAATAAGAAAAACCTTACACAAACAAATATAAAGATAAATATAAAAGAGTAGATAATAATGCTTATTATTTTTAAAATATTTTTTATTACCTTCCCTCCAATACCATTAATTATTGCGTAGACTTCTCTTCCTTTTCATCTCCACTTTTGATGTCGTAATCACGGCTCTCGCTTTCACCCTTTCTTTCCTTTGAGTATTGGATCGGTTGAGTCAATGGTCTGAACCTGTGTTATTGAGGTGGAAATGGGAGGGAATTGTAGCTGATGAAGAGCGAGGTTTCCTTGATAGGATTTTCTAATTTTTTCCTTAAAAATTCTTTATTTCCAAGAGTTCCCTTTAAATGGTTTTCATTCTATACCTTCTTAAAAATGTTTCTCCAAATTTTTTTGATTATGAGAACTTGTGTTCTATGGAGTTTTGGCATCTCAAAAGTGGTGATATTCGAAGAAAGAACTTTTACTAGTTCAATACTGTCATCACTCCAACTTCTTCTTCGCTATATTCATCTCTACTTTCTTTCTCATGAACTTCGGTCTCTTTTACTCTCACGGTAGTAGTAATTAATGGGTTTTATTATTTTAGACATTATAAGTATTTCTTATAGGAGATATATGAAGGAACCATTGTAGGGAGTTTCATAAGTGCATAAAAATTTCTTACCAGCGTATGTTACAATTTCTGCCTTATCATAGACGAAATGGACATTTCAGACAACATAAGATGAGTGATGTATGGTCCATAGAAGATATTTTTCTAAAATGCAAGTAAAGATAATAACTCATCTTGCAAGAGTTTTGCCTAATTCACCTCTATGTTTCCAATAATCACATATAGTGCCTTATAATCCTTATCATATATTTATTCATGACTGCCGGCTCTTGGGATAAAGGCGTTAATTTTCATTCATTTAAGTAAATGTGGCCTAGGACATAAATCCTTTGTGATACTCTTTATTACTTGATTTTTTGACTGATGTCCTATTTGGTTCCATCTATAATTTTCAATGTAAGCATCTTCTAGTTCGGTTCCTTTATAGCCTATTCTTAAAAAATTCCAATATGATTGCAATGAAGTTTTATAACCCGTAACACTCGTCCATAATAACCCACATTATTATAAAGTTTTAAAAATTTCCTCCTATGTTTGTGTGAATAGTTTTACGGTAAAGGTATCAATTTTTACATTGTTAGAGTCAAATTACATCAAAGAAGTGATATTCACTCTATCCATAAGAGCTCTCAAGTTATAAACATGAAAGTTGTTAACTTTGTATGAATAATCATGGAAAAATTTCATATTAGATAAAATTTGTATATATCTATGCTCTTTGGGTCATGGTATAGCCAGTCCTTCAATTGCTACTAAGTAACTGCAACCGGCTGAGCAGAGAATGATTCTTTGATTTTTCTTTTCTTTGAGCTTTCTGACTTAGGTGTATCTTTTAGTGCCATTGATGTAGTTTAAAGAAGATTTAGAGTTTATAAAAAGTAATTTAGGAAATTAAATGAAAATATAAAGGAAGATAAGAGTTATAACCAAAGGAATAAGGGAGTTGGTGGGGTAGGTGAGGGTGTAACCGAGTAAAAAATTCGAATTCCTATATAAAAACAAATATGGAACAATTTAGACGCCTGAGTGGTCTAGTCAAATGTATAACTCTATCTCAGATGACTGGATAGCCGTATCAGACGTCTGATTATTTATTTTAATGAAAAATTATATTTACTCTTAAATTTATATGCATATGTATGTATGCATGTATTAAATATAACATAAACGTTGATAAATATATTTACTATATTATTTGTCATTTTCCTCCTCCAATCATGATATCTGGAAGTGGTCAATGGATCGGATTCGAAAAAGGGCAATTTCTGTGGAATATATATTCTCAAATGGTCTTGACTTAATGGAATATTGACTATTCATGTTGTTTTTGGTTTGTGTGCTACTACAGAAGACCGGCAACATCCTTTCGATGATATTTGACCTTTCTCTTTGTCGTTGCTGCTCTAATCTGACCTTCCTTTGTTCCCTTATGGTTGCATCGTGTCATTGTTCCAATTTGCATTGTGTATTTTTTATATCATAAAATTTTCCATTGTTCCTAGTCAGATAACTGTCAAAGGTAATAGCCTCTTTAATTGTCACTCCATCAGGAGAATAATCGTTTGACTCTCCCAATGGGGAAAAAAGAAGAAGAAGTTTTTCGGATAGAGGGTGGAGTGCTTTGTCTAAAAGCCATTAAATTTTTAAAACAATAGTTAATTAGAAATAAATTGCTTGACTCTAAATAGGATTTAGAAATCTATTAAGAATAGATAGTTACCTCAAATTTTTGTGATGTTAATTTAAGTTGAATAAAAATCCATTATTAAATAACTTAGTTAAATTTAGTGTGCTTTTTAAATTATTTCATTTTGAGGACAAATTCCTAACTTTTGTTATAAATTTATAAAGATATTTTCAGCTAATAACTTAGCAGAAATACCACCAATTTAATTTTCTAAATTATCAAATTCTAGTGAAACTATACCTTTTTCTACGTTATTGCATAAGAAGTGATGTCAGATATCAATATATTTTGTTTATGAATGATTGATAGGATTTTTTAACAAGTTAATAGCACCTGTATTATCACAGTACACTGATGATTTTTTTAGAAAAACACCATAGCCTTGAAGCATTTATCGCATGTTAATCTCTTATGCACATCCCAAAGCTGCTAAATATATTCTGCCTCACATGTTGAGAGTGAAACATAATATTGCTTTTTACTAAACCATGATATAAGTGATTTACCAATAAAGTAACATGTACCACTTGTACATTTCCTATTTGTTTTTCATCCTCCAAATTCCGCATTATTATAAGATATGAGTTCAAAAGGACACTCTTTTAGATAAAAATATCCATAGTCTTTTGTATTAGTTAAGTAAAAAAATTATTTTATGGCTCATAGTGAAATTCTTAAGGATTTTCTTGAAATCTTATGCACAAACAAATGCTCACCATTAGACCCGGTTGACTTGCTGTTGATAAAATAAAGAACTAATCATGCTTCTATAAAGTTTACGATCTACTTCTTTAACATTTTCATGCTTCTATAAAGTTTATGATCTGCTTCTTTAACATTTTCATCCATTTTAAATGAAGATTAATGCTCATAGGAGTTTGCTTATTAGAAACTTTTTCCATTCAAATATTTTTCGTTAATCATTACAATATTTTTCTTGATAGATAAAAATTCCATCATTTAGTTGTTTAATTTGTAAATTGAGAAAGCAAGTTAGTTCATCCATATGCGACTTTTCTAATTTCAGATTATAACATTTGAAAAATTCATTACATGATATTTCATTTGTAAAACCAAAAATTATATCATCTACATATATTTGAACTATTAGAATATCATTATCTTGTTATTAATGAATAATGTAGAATCATTTTTGCCAATCTTAAATTTGGATTTTACAAGATAATATTTTAATCAATCATACATAGCACATGATGCTTGTTTAAGACCGTACAGAGCTTTCTTAATTTCAAAAACATGATCTACAAACTTTTCATGTTTGAATAAGCATAGTTATTCGACAAAAACGTTTTATTTTATAAATACATTAAAAAGACACTTTTAACAATAATTTGGGAAAGTTTAAAGTTATGGTGACAAGCAAAGACGAACAAAATTCTTATAGCTTCTAGTCTAGCAACATGGGCAAATGTTTCCTCATTATCTATACCCTCTTCTTGGTTATATCCCGTAGCTACTAGTTTTGCTTTATTTCTTATGATGTCACCATTTGCATATATTTTGTTTTTGAAGGCTCATTTTGTTCCATTTACGGTTTGATCGTTTGGTCTTGAAACCAATTCCCAAACACCATTTCATTCAAATTGATTTAATTCTTTTTGCATACCTAAATTCCAAAAATCATGTTTATATGCTTTTATAACATTTTTGGTTCTATATTCCAAATAAATGCAATGTGCCCCATTTGATTTAGTTGATTTCTAGTTCTTACTCTAAGTTAACTTCACCACTTGCATTGTTGAGAGGATGATCTTTAAATATACGTTAAGGTGTTTTAAAAATATTATCAAAATTTTTATTTTGACTAAGATTGTATATGTACTACTTATCTCCAAATATTTGATAAATATACCTTCATCCACTTTCAGATCGAATTTTCCAAAATTGTATTTTGTATTTATTATAAAGCATTTTGAAACAAAAATTCTAAAATATGAAACGTATGGTTTTCTATCATTAAATAGTTCATACGATGTATGTTTTATTAACGATCTCATAAAAACACGGTTTAGGATATAACAAGTAGTGGTTATAGCTTCTGTCCAAAAATTCTTTGGTAATTTTCTACTATTCAGTATGTTCTTGCACATTCTTATAGTATTCTATTTTTCCATTCTACGACATCATTTTTTTGAAGTGTTCTATGAAAGAAAAGCTTATGATTTATACCTTCTTATTGCAAAATTAATTAAATATTTCATTATCGAATTTTCCATCACGGTTACTACAAATATTTCTAATTTTCAAATTCTTTATGTTTTGAATTCTATTTGCAAAAAATTTAAAAACTTCAAAAGTAACACTTTTATATTTAGAAATAAAGTTTATGTATATCTAAAAAAATCCTCTACAATGACAAATAATATTTATTATGGTTAAGAGACCTAACTTGAGTAGGTCCAAAAAGATTTAAATGAAATAGTTCCGAAGGTTGAAGAGTAGAAATAATATTTTTACATTTAGAAGATCTTTTTTTTAGTTTTCCTAATTGATATGCATCACATAAATTATTAATCTTGAAATTCATTTTAGGTAAACCTTTTACCAAATCATTTTTAAAAGTTTGTTAATACATTTAAAGTTTATGCGACAAAATCACTTGTTCCATAACCACCAATCATGATCAATGGCTAAAACACATATTATTATTATTAATTTACATATTTAAGACATGGACATTTCTAATTTTTATACCTAGAAAGATTAGATTTTTATTTTGATAAAACGTTTTACATTAATCTTTTTCGAAGGACATAGTAAATCCTTAATCATAAAGTTAAGTTATGCTAAGTAAATTATGTTTTATATTTTGTTAATAGTATAACGGTAGTGATTAAAGGAGAGTTATATATGTTAATACCACATATATTTATTTTAATGACAACAACTATATAAATATAGGTATTGATGTTTTTCCAAGTTGTATATAATATTTTGCAAGATGTTACACAAGTATTCCAGTACAGGATAATTTAGTTTGACTGATCGGTAAAAAGGCTAGAGATCAAAATATAGAGATGATCAAGATAATTGAAGGCTCATGAGTTTAGAGACAAATTCAAAAAGAGTTCGAGACTATATTCTATAGTTAGTAACATTAGATTTATTTGTTAAAGTCCTTGAATAACAACTTTCTTTTTTGAATACTTTTTTATCAAAATATTTATTTTACTGCAAACTATTTATTTTATTTTCCAAATATATTTTATGATATTTTATAAAAAAAAATATATGTTAAAAGTATTTAAAACTATGTTTAAAAGACTTTGCAAATATCCAGAATTTTGAAACACAATAATACGATTCTTTTTTTAAATACACAAGGGTATGTAAACATGTCATACCTATGTATACCGATATATGTACTTTTGAAGAGATGTTTTTCAAATTTTGAATAGTTGTGATTTTTGGCTACACCGCTTCGCAGATAGACATGTCCCATCAAACATTTTATAAAGGAGAAAGGAATACGAACTTTGACAACAACTTTTTCTCTATTCTTCTTACTCCAAATTCTCATTATTTTGCTAAATCCATCTTTTATACTCTTCAAATTCACTCAAATTCAACCTTTACTTACTACGTTTATTTTTTGCAATCTACCACTTATTTGAAAGTATTCTCTCATAAATTTAAAGATCAAAGTACTAACGAAAGGCCATAAGATATTCTGTATTCGAAGTATAACTATTTGTACTTAGAATCAATAACTCTCCACTACTGAATTATGTGAGGTGCTTGCTGCCTATTCAAATCAAGTGGTTGTGCTTGTTGCCTATTCAAATAAATTATGCGTGCTTATTATCTGATTAAATCAAGAGAGGCTACGCTGAGCTCGAAAAGTTGGGAGGGTGTATCATGTTGCCTTGAAATCAAGATTGTTTTTTGTTCGCTTGCTACCTGATTAAAGTAAGCATTTGAAAGAAAATATATACATATACTATACAAGACTGGACGTTGGAATGATTAATCCGAGCCAGTATAAAACTCCTAGTGTCATCTCTCTTATTTTTACTGCATTTATATAAATATTTATGATTACTTGTTAATATATATCTATGTTTATTATTTGTGTTTGAATATAAATCTTGAAACAATTTAGAAAAGTTCTATACAAGTTATAAAACATTGTTCATCCCCCATATAATGTTTAAGTAGCCTTAAGATCCATTTCCGCTATATTGCACCATTTCCAGCAAAATATACCTTTGTTGCCAACTTCCCCTATATGCCGGTGACATAACCTTTTGAGTTATCTCCAAAGGTGATGATGCCTCCATCCATATATTTGACATTTGTAAGCATGTTTTGATTTTCCATCATATGTTTGGAACATCCACCATTAAGAATCCATCTCTCCATTTTCTTATCAGGTACCTACAAAAAATAAGAGTTTAAATTTGTACCCACTTCCTACATTATGGTCCTTAAAGTTAGATCTTAGGAAACCACACCACACCCAAGTGGGTTTGGTGTTCCCCTTAAAAATAAAATTATCATTATTATGGATATTGTGCAAGAAACCCTTTATATATTTATTTTTAACATTGTTATCATTAGCCTTTGGTACCCATAGTTTAATTATAGTCAAATTAATTCTTACTATACGATTCTGAAAACTAACATTGTTCCCCTTTTTAAATTTAGTGTATGGATAATTACACTTAGAAGGTTTCCATTTATTACCAATGAAACCTAAACCTTTTTACTTGTTGATGGTTTTGTAAACTTTATAATTATCGATAAATTTTATCTTCCTTTATTAAAATTAGAAACACTTGTAGAAAAAATTTCAAAATATTTTTTTTCAGATTTTTAATTTCATTTTTAAGAGTGTCTATTGTAGGACTCAAATAGCATTTTTTTTGGCTAACTTAACATTCTCTTCTTAATAAATTTGAAGTTCATAATTTAAAATAGTGATTTGAAATCAAATTTTCCCAAGAATCTTGAGAATTTTGTAGTTTTTCAAAATATGTTTTTCATCCTTAAGCATTTTAATTTCTAATTCATCTTTGTTCAATTTCCCAATAGATTGATTTTCTTACTGGCTTTCCATTTTTCAAGTATTTCCAAGTTTATTTTAAATAAATCATAATAAGGAATTTCAAACTTTCATCATAAATTATGGCCATGAAACATAGATTAGCTTGCTCATAAAAGCTCTCACTTTTCGATGAAGAAAAAGATGAATCTGAATCAAAGTCAATTGAAAAGCTTGCTTCTTTTTTCTAAATTGTTTGTCATTTTTACTTTTGAAACTTTGCTGTTCTTTTCAAAAATTCAGGCGATCTCTTTTGATGTGTTTAGTTTTATTGCATTCATAGCATTTTTAAAAGGACAAGTCGTTGCTAATTTTGACAAATCGTTTATTCTTTCCAAACCTTAATTTTTTTGTAGTTTTTGGCAAGGATTATAAAGTCATCTACCTTAAAATCAGTATCATCTTCATCCTGGAATGCAATGGTCTTTTATCCTTGAGTTTTCGTTTGTTTTTGCTAATAAATTTACTTCATATGACATCAGATACTAATTAATTCTTCTTGTTTAAGTGTGGAAAGATCAATGGTCTCTTCAATGGCCAATAATTTTCTTTCCCACTCGTCCATCAAAGAATTAATAATTTTTTGTACTATATCAAAATTGGTGAAGTTTTCTCCTAAAACTATTATAGCATGAGTATATCTTGAAATCTAGAATATGTGTCAGTAATGGTTTCATCTGGTTTCATTCTGAAGTTTTGAAATCTATTCTTTAGCATGAAAATCTTGCTTTTTTAACTTTATTTATGCCCTCATATATAACTTACAGATTATGATATATCTCATCTGCGATTTTGCATACACTGACTCTATTAAATTTATTTTTATCTAGTAAACATAATATAGTATATTATAGCATTAACATCGTTAGTAGAATCAATTTTTTTAGTTTGCGGCCACACTTTATAGTCGGTGGTATGCATAATATATTCTACTTGAGTAGAATTCCATATTTCATATCCATTTTCTTGCATGTATATTCTTATCCCAGTTGAATAGTATGTGCAGTTTGAACAAATAAAAAGTGGCGGTCGTGCAGTAGATTAATCTTTAGCAAATGCGGCAACTATGTTCTCTATATTCCTTTAATGATCACAAACTTTGTAATTGTTTAGTTAATACCTTTCTCTGATATCAAATGAAATTCTATAGGATCTAATGTAATATGGATTAATTCTAACTATACACACAAATACACACACACAGACATACATATATACACATATATAAATAATCCTCATTTCATTTGGAGGAGTAGATTTAAAACTGCTCGAATGTCCAAACATGACTTCACACCACTCCAAAGCAATAGCTTTGCTTTCTGACTTCAAAGTGTTCTCAACAACACAAATAAGTCGCATTTTAGTACACATTCCTATAATATCCTTGGATGATTTGTGAATTGAATGTGTAGAGATATATGAGAAGAGAATGGTTTAAAATCATTTTTTATTCAAAAGAGTAATAAAGGGAATAATAATTTTAAAGCAAGAGCATTGATCTCCAACAAATAAAACTACTCTATATTTATAACATTGAAGGGCTACGTTGAAGAAGATGGAGTTAGGGGTATGCCCTAGGGGCAGTTATGTAATTGTTACATATATCTATCTCGATAACTGATGTTGTTCTAAATAAAGGTTGTTTTCTTTCGATTATATACTTGATAAAATGTGTTATGCATTAATTAATTAATTAAATTAAAAATATATATAATAGAAAATCCTTAAATGATATGTATTGTGATAGTAATTACAATGCATTATAATTATGAGTGATTTATCACAATAAAATAAACATACAATTTAAATATTCCTATTCAACATATATCAAGACTGGATATCAATACATCCATTGAGAATGGAATATGTAATGCTCTCTAGATATTGGGCAGTGTATTACTTTTGACTACTGAGGGCCCAAACGGTTGCATACTAATAGTTATTGGATAAATATGAGATGATTCACTCGATATTTTTTATTGGTTAATATAACGAAGGTCAAACAAAAAATATCATTGTGATAAAATTACATAGTTTGCTGCACTTGAGAATATTGTTGATCTTCAATATGGAAGCTCTACTTTGATTATAGTAAATCATGGCATTGTGTCCATTGAACCACTATAGTTGGGTCGAGTGAAAGCACCTAAAGTGAAATACTATTCAAGAGAGGGCCTGTCTCCTCAGTTATATAAGATTAGTATCATGATCAATTGAAGTCAACTAAAAGTCATAGTCCCTGGCCAGAGCACTATGGTTAATAATAACTATTATCATTGAACCAAGGAGTTTTTGCTTGAACTATAAAGTCGAATATGGAGGATACTAAAATTTTGACCATTACCAAATTCCATCAATCCATAGTGATATAGTTTTGATGAAGAGAATTGATGTAAATAATTGCCACTATCAGATAATGCTTAACAAAGTAAAATTGGATTTTACCAATGTCAAGTAAGCGATAAATTTAGCTATAATGTCACATCATTTGCAAAATGACGTGTGAACGTTAATATTCAAATTGTTCAATATTATTTGCTGACCAAATTTACACCTAAGAGCCATATAACTGAAACATTGGATTCTCCTAAATACTACCTGATTTAATTAATTGCTATAAAATAATTAATATTTACGAAATATTAATTATGAAATTTTATTTGATGTATGTTGAACAGTATTAAATAGTGTGCATATAGTAATTATATAAACACTAGTCGATATAGGATATCGATATGCACTTAAATTGGATTTAAATGCAATAAATATTACTCAGGGATGAAGTGCTTTTGAGGCCCAAAATGGGCTTGTATTTATGGCTAGGATAGGCAATGGTAGGTAGCTATATTGATGGCTAATATGGGTTGGAATTTCAATTAAAAAGCAAGGAAAATTGATGTGTGAAAAATAAGGATCTAGATCCTTGTTTTACTTCTTAAGATCTGCCTATTTAATTATCTCTAACCCACAGATTTCATTAACTTTCTAAGAGCCTTCAAATCTTCCCTTTGCTGGCTGAAATCAACCTCACCATCTTCTCAAATTTTCAAGCATCTTATAAACAAATTAAGTAAAATATAATCGTCGATGGTATAGTTGTTCGGGAGCTAGAAACTTCTGGACTTGGGATTGGATTCTAGGATTTTATTCACCTTTTAAGGTGAAAATTCTAGCCTTCGTTGAACGGTATATTTCTTTTATATTAACATATGAAAATGCCTATTTAGTTGTTTTATAACATGCTAGTTTACAGAAATTATAACGGATCTATATATCGATGTAATGTCATATATTGATGATTGCATATATGTGAGCATGTACAATAATAATTTTTTTTGTATATGCATGTTTGCAAACGCTCATGGCTAAACTTAACAAAAATCAAAAATTAAATAATATTAAAAATGTTAATTTTTAACTAAAATATAAATTAAAAGAATAACATAAGATAGTGTATGTTTGGAATTTTATATATATTCATTTTTATGCACATTGTTTTCGGCAAATTAAAATTAACTAATTTTATGTGCGTATGTATATATAAAAATTATATTTATAAAAGTAATTATTTATTTATTTTGAAACCGATTGATCAAAAAAATACATATGCATATTTTATAATTAATACAAAATTTTAGTACAAAATTTATTATAAAATATTGTTTATTTTGTTTTCAAAAACAAAAAATTATATTTTTATTTATTTAAAAATTTCCATATGGTTTTCAAAATTAAATAATAAACGTTTGCTATAAACAACAAATATAAATCAAAAAAATTCTAGGTCGAGAGCTATATTTCAATATGTATATATATACACACACACACACGAGTGTTGCGGCATGCGCTTTGTGCATGAATTGTTTTCCTTACAAATTGTATATATTTGAATCAGTCAAAAAAATGATTTTTTATTTTCAAATGATGATAAGATTTGTATATTTGTGACGAATTATTTTGAATTTGTAAAGGAAGTTTAATTTTTGATGTCGTTTTAAATTTCTAAAGCATGTTTAATTGTTAGATCCTACTTTTAGGGGCATTTGAATTGGTAAAAGAAGTTTGAGGTTAAATCCTATTTTTAAGTGATTAAAATTTGATAATATTTAGAAGGGCGTTTTTGATAGTTCACGTTGATAACAAAAAAGTGTGACAACAAAGGTTTATTAAAGATAATATTATTATTAGTATTTAAATATATGCACACACACATATTTATAAGTAATTATATATATGTATATAACATATATAAATTATTTTGTCATGAATTACATATAGTATTTTAAGTATTTATTTAAAATATTTTATAAGATGATATTTAAATAATTTAATAATTTGATGCAACATATATACGCATATATATAAATGTATTTTATAAGTATTTTATAGAAGTTTATTTATAATTAGTATTGCATAATACACACACGTATATATAACTATATCTATACACATGTATATATTTAAATTATTTTGGTGCATGCGCGCCTCCACACACAGAGATACACACACACACACATACACACACACACACATATATATATATACACACACACACGTATGTATGTATATAACACATTTGTATATAAAGGAACTAACATGTTTATTGCAATGCAATCTTAAAATCTATGCATGGGCATGTTAAACCATATACACCATATTATTTTGCACATGCATGTGCACATGCACATGCACATATATGTGTATGTAACACACACATAGATATGTGTGTGTAATACAAACTATAGTAAATATAACTATATTTATGAATTAAATAAAATGTTGATTTTATTTAAAAATTAAATTTAGAAAAGTTATAAATAAATTTAGACTTCATAGGCCTAATAAATATCGATATGAAATAAAATTTTCGAAATTTACCCATTTACCCCTTTGCATGCTGACCGGTTGCAATAATGCTAATAGAGCCAAATTGCCAATATGGTCTAAATTAGAAGTGTTTAGGTAACTTATTAGAGCTTACCTATATAGCAGGGTGTCCAAAAAAATAGTGTCTAATGTTGGGTTTGGATAATCAAGTACTATGCTCTACTTGGCTACTGACTTAGCCCAAATGGATGAGGTAGGCCAGAAGCTTATCCCTAATAGAAAAGGCGCAATTTCAGTTGGGCATTGAGCTAATTTAAATTTTGTTCTGAAATTACAATAAAAGTTTTAAATTTGAAAGTTCAATTTAAAATTGGAAAATTAATATAAATGTTATAATATAGATTTTCAATTTGTTTTGAGAATTAGAATAAAAGTTTTAAATTTAAAAGTGAAATTTAAAATAAAACACATATTATAAAAATTATTATATGATTTTTCAAAATGTTTGAAAATGTTATGAAACTAATTTCAAAAATATTATTTATTAATAAGATTAATAAAATAAATGAATTAATAATAAATAAGTTAATTGATTATATATATATATATGTATGTATGTATGTATGTATATACATACGTATGATCTTCAAAAATAAATATACATGTGTTATTTATATAATGATATACGTTATGTTTTCTAGACAATATAAGAATACATATGCGTATAAAATAATTTTCAAAATTAATAAAATTTAGTTAATTTTTTTAATTAAATTAATTAATTAATAGTTAACTAATAAATTAAAATACATATATAAGATATATGGATAGTACTATAAATGTTATAGCGTATATATAGTCAATATAATATGTTATAATTAATAATATAATAATTAATTAAAGTGCTAATTAACTAAATTAATTAAATAAAATTGAATCAATAAAATTATATGCATGAAATATTATATAAGTTAAATAAAATATAAAACTTATGTAATATAAATGTATATAAACTAAATGTGGAACATTAAAGAAACCCAATTAGACTTAAGGCATAAACATATACATATAATATGTGTATCATGATTTCTGATGTGTCGGACATTTGAATCACGGGGTATATCATAATAAATACATTATTCCATAAGTCGATATCACTCAACTAAATATAGCGAAGATTATGAATCTTTCATATAAGTGTTGTCCTCTACCATTTATATATTAACAAATTACTTGCATACTCTCTAGTTGTTGAGCAAACTCAAGTTAGAGATATTATGTATAGTATTATTAATATATTGACTAGATGAGATAAGATAACTATATGTATTTGTTAAGTAAACATAAAGTACATATATTATACTTAGGCCGTCATAAAATGGCAGTTACGAGTGAATAATTTCTTTTGATTTGTTGAGCATCTCAAGGCCGAAATGAGATTAGGACAAAGAACTATGTGTTCGGACTTCAATGTAATACAATCGTTGAGGAGTTGTCCATCCTTTGTAGGGCTATGACTTGTTGAGCATATTCAATGTCAGAATCCCAAGATAGATGAGTCCTAATACCCACTAGTGAAGTCGAAACCTTTTATGTTTCATCTTAGGGTTTGGAGAAACGTAAAAAACTAGTGGGAGCCTTATTTAAAAAATGAAATGATAATGTTTAACCTTTCTAGTATTGTACAAATATCTACTATATAAGGTTATAATAATCTATATAAATAAATTTGTGCAGCTAATATAATTGACAAATTGTTTATCAGTTAAAATATGCAAATGAACTAAATTAATATTGGAATATAGAAATATAAAATATACTTACTAATAAATTTTTGCATGTTGACTATAAGAGCCTGATTGTAAAACCACTAAATGCATTCGTAACTTGGTTGCTTACGAATAGACATCCCTAAGACTGTGTATTGTCTTCAACGAGTTTCGAAATCTAAAAGCAAGACAAGAATAGGATATTTGATCCATTTACGATCGCATATAAATGTTATATGTTGAATGGTCAAAACTCATAATGTAAAAACCTCGATGAAATTTGTTCATCGAAATAAGCAAGTAAATCATAGTTTGAGATCGTGTATTCAATATTATTGATTACAATAATAGTCTTGTTATGTTAAATGAAACACTAAACCAAAGCCTAGAAGATAGAATTAAGAATTTGATCATTAAAATATCAGTTTGACAAGTTTACATAAAGTCTGATTTATTCAATATTCTTAAAAGTTAAGGATGACCAAATGCATTTTTGTAAAGAATTCATTATGATACCGTAGTAAGGATTTTCTTTGAATGGTTTGACCATTTAGAAAGGAAATCGAATATATAAGAGTGGACATAACCTAAGATACGGTTAGGATGAGGAGAGTGAATGGTCACTTCTGCTTCATAAAGAAACATTTGAAAACAAGAACTGCAAAATAATAATTAATACTTAACATTAGAATGAGAAACATGATTTCTATTCCAAAAAATATTTTCATATAGAAAATTGTTTTCTATGATATTTATTTCACTGAATTCAAAATACATGGTCTGAAAATTCTCGACTGTAAACCGGTTACAATAAATAAAATAAATAGCCTATGTTAAATGGTTGAATGGAGCTTTATATTTCATACGTTATTATAGTAATGGTAGAAATAATGGGATCATGTCATATAACACTTATTAGTCGCATTTACAAAAATTGTTTTCATAAAACATACAAAACATGATGTAATAATAATTGTTTTTTAGTGTTTATTGAAAAATAGGCAATGTTTTATTTCAGTATGAATACTACGAATATTTTTGTAAAATAAAACTATAATAATGGTATTTGTGATGCACTGGAATGTATAGAAGTATCTAAATTTATTTGCAATTATTTTAAAATTATGAACTAAGTCATAGATTGGAGAAATAACTTTTAATTATATGATTATGAATCATATGGTATTAGTAAATTATATCTCAGACGATTAAGGGAAAAACACCCAATCAATGGGATCATCATAAGGGTTGATGAACTCTTCAGGTTGGTACATATAGGTTTATGCAATCGTAAGTCTATTAATACCAAAACGATTTCATGCATTAAGTTATTCACTAATGAGTTATCATAAACGTGAATATGTATATTTGAAACATAAGTAATGTGTCTATGATAAGCTCATGGAATGTAAAATGGAAGTAAATAAAATTACATGCAATATAAAATAAGACGATTTGATTTTATCGAATAGATGAGTATATTGGAAAGAATTCTGAACATACCTAAACACGAATAGATATTCAATCATAAAGTCACTCCACCCTATGATACATAATGATGTATCGATAAGATACAACTAAACTTTGTTAGACTAAGAACAATCAATTTTGAGTGAAGTTGAGTTAACTTCTTTCCAAAAAGTCATGTACTTAAGAGTATAACACAAGGTTAATGTAACAACCCGCACCTTAGTGGATCCGAATTTTCGCTAAATCGAAAACCCAAGTCCACTATGGTATGGATCGTTGGTGTTGGTATCATGTAAATAACAAAAGCATGTCAGAGCGCTATCGATATAAACTCACAGTGGAATAGTAAAGTATAATAGACATATAATTACTTACCAAGGCTAATACCTCTACTATACAGTACCCTTGTCAGTGTCGAGCATGTATGTCTTTCTAGTGTACTCACCTTCTACCAGTACCTATCCCTCTAAGTCTATCATGTGGGTTGTAATGAGCAGGGGTAAGAAAAATGTTATGGTGATGGGTAAATTATATACTTTAACAAGACACTATTTTATGTCGATTGCTTTCCATTACATGTCATGTCTACTTCTTAAACTTAGCCGTCATGACTTCGTATACATGTACAATACTACTTATCTACTTCAGGTATACAATAACTACACATGTATAAATATGTATGTATGTATGTATAAGTTTAAGCACCATAGTACCCCTATAATGGCTCGGGATTTTCGACCCTGAAAAATCGACACTAATATGTCCACTATATTGCATGTCGAGCAATCGAATGCCGAAAATCTCGACCAATAGGGGAAAGGAAAGAAGAAAGAAGGAGAGAAAGTAGAAGAGAAGGAAACTAAAACAACAGTACAGAATCTCACAATCGCAGCGAAACAATATATAATTTCAATGATCTTTACAAAAATTGTTATACAACCATCAGAGTACAACAATAAATCATAATCATCGGCCGGGACAGTTATAACAACTCGTCCTCACAAATGCTAATGATTTCAACAATACATCATGGAAAATAAACATATATGTGAATACATCTCTAAGCCTCCAGCTCGTCTCCTGAAGCTCCGAAGCATCCAACTAATCTATAATATGCTCGATCTGACCCAAGCATTATTACAAAATAACACCCGAGTTAGTCTGGAAAACCAGCGTGAGAAAAACATATCCAACTGGATTTTTAAAGTTATAGAAAACCTTTGAAAATCAAAAGTATCCCATAAGAGCACACCGCACATAAAAACGGAAGGGTTCTTACCTTATGATGACCAAAATATTTCATATGAAATTCTATGATATTATAATAGTGTATAATATACAAATACTTATTAATTTTTGTTGAATTTGTTACATTAATTAAATTCCAGCATAATAGATATACAACTAAAACTGTAAAGGCTCGTATTAGAGAATAGATTACTGTACCAAGGTAAGGGACAACCTTCCGAAGGTACATCTCTAAATAAAATACCTTAGGGATTGACAAGAACATCTTGTACCCCTACCACACAGGATTGGCCTACCACTTGACTAGTAGTACCAAATATGATCAACCCATTCATTAATGGGCCCCGAAGCATACATGAATAGATGATAATCGATCTAGATTTTGAGTGATCATACCCTGATGGAAGCGACCCAGTTTGCCCTGCTGCATGGTCGATGTTTGTCATTTCTCGGTTGCCGAGGCACGGTGCTACGTTTTACTTTCATATAGCACTTCCCACTTGGAATGCTAACACTGTCCTCTAAACAACAGTGCAACACCAGCATTCATCCATACAAGTTTGTTCTGGGACTACACGAAACACTTGAGAGCTCCATCTTTAATTCCATCGTCTTGAAGATGTCTTCCCTTCAAAATGCTTGAGTTGGATCAAAGTGGTTTTCGGATAACATAATCGATCTCGGTCTCTTCGAAACAACTTTCAATGATTTCTGGTAAACTCAACCCCGGTTCTTTAGAAAATAAACAGTCAAAGATAAGAGCATAGATCACCTCATAACCGCTAGTGGATGGGTTTTCATATCATTTGTCCTAGAAGAACAAAACGAGATTTATACGCACAGTGCAGCGTCATCGGAGATGACTATTCCATATAACTCACGTGTTTCTCCTAGATATTTCCAAAGTTAGTCCAATTTTTTTAGTCGGTTATTTAACTATCAAATAACAGACGTTCAATTGGGGATTTAATTCCACAGGGAAAACCAACAATGGTTAAGCACACAAGCAACCACTAGCCTCTTTTAGTAATTTTTTCCAAGTACTAAATTCAATTTGCAATACTTGAATCAAAATTCTTTTCACAAACACACACACACCCACTATTGGCCTTAAAACTGACCACCAACATCCAATCCAGTAACAGAAATATGAAGAGAGAAAATGAAGAATAAAATTAAAATAATATGAAAGCAAGTAAATAGAGACGTAAATTTATAGTGGTACGGATAACTTCGGCCTACGTCCACTCCAAAGATTTTCATTTTTATTAGTTATATTGCTGACTATAGTTACAAATATGTGAAATTCAAGGATAAAAATAGTAGAGTATAGCCTAAGTAGAAGATAGAGAGAAGTGGAATGAAGATCCTTTTTCTGAAATCGTGCCTGCTTTATTTATAGGGGAAGACGACCACCCATCTCTTTGAAACTTTGGCTAAAAGACCTTCTTATCCATATAGGCCCACCGTACGACTCGCTAGGCCCAAATCCCAATGAGAAGGGATCGATACCATTCCTTCCTTGGTAGATCTTAGGGCAGTGATTCCTATGGTGGATTCTTCATGATAAAATACGTTCAATCCTTAAGTTTCATGTCGTTTGGAATAAGGGAGCTTAAGTTGTTGACTATTAAATTCAATAATACCCTTAGACTTTGATGCATGCTGAACCGTATTCGATGAAGTTTGTCGATCCACATCTACCAAATAAGCATGTCGATCCATTCCTTATGGCTTGAAACACAACTTCCTAAACCAGTAAACCGTGTCGGACCATATATCTCCATTTATGTCAAACCCTCCATTATATCATCCATGTCAATCCCTTCTTTGTGAATCGAAGTATGCTGATCCATTTAAAAAGTCGATCCCTTCGTCTTGTTAAGCTATTGAAGTGTGCCGATCCATCTAGAACCAACCATGCCGATCCAACTACTTTCGCCTACGCCGATCCCACATTTTCTCCGACCACGCCAACCCCTTGTCTATCCAAGCATACCGATCCGATAGCTTTTACCTATACCGATCCCATTCTTCATGAAGTATGCCGCTTCCTCCTTCATAAAGCATGTCCATACCGATCCCTCCACATTGAAACATACCGATCCATTCAGCATAACTTCCTAAACCATTCAAACATGTCAATCCCTTAACTTGCATCCATGCCGAGCCCTAAGATTCTTCCATTCCATGCCGATCCCTTTCTTGCCCAAGCTAATGTCCATATTTTAAGCAGCCTGCATCATTTATCTACCAACTCCATCAACTCTAGCTTCTTATAACTATTTGTACCTTATTTTTAGGCACTTCAATTACCGCTCTATACCTATCGGCCTCGAACCTTGAAGTCTGTTGGGTTAAATCCGCCTGTATACTGCCTTGCCAAATGGCGGGTTAACACTTTGCCCCCCAAAACATGCCTTGCGGCAGAAGGGATGATTTGAATTGCTATAAATCCAATATCTAAAGTTCTTAATTTGTTGATGGTCGTATTATCCAATCTAGAATCCAATCCATTGCAAATCCAATTCCTTGATCTTTTTGGATCATTAGCAAAATCCATGACAGTTCTAAGTCGCCATCTAATTCAGAATCCATTCCAATTCATTAACCAAATCCATGATCTCTTCAGATCATTTTATCCAAATCCGAGACCACTCCGGGTTCATATCCAAGCCCGTAGACTTCTCCATGTCATTATCCTAATCCAAATCCTTAATCTTACCGGATCCTTGCCGAGCATAATCCATACTTGATGACCAAAGTAGGTCGATCCTGTAGCTTTTCAGCGAAGTAGCCTATCCCTTGCCAAGTATAGTCCATACTCGACGATCTTGATCTCTACGGATCCTTTTCGAGCATGATACATACTCGATGACCTGTTAGGTTTTATTCTCCAGCCTCGACTCTTTAGTCAAGGGTTTAATCCATGGGGAATCCTTCTCCGGCCTCGGTTCCCAATCTAAGACTTAATCCGTGGGGTATCCTTCTCCAGCTTCGATCCTTAGTCGAAGACTTAATCCATGGGGTATCCTTCTCTGGCCTTGATCCCCAGTTGAGGACTTAATCCATGGGGAATCCATCTCCGGCCTCGATCCCCAGCCAAGGACTTAATCCGTGGACGAATCCATCATGTCGCTCTCCGACGAAGGGACTCGTACCTTGTGGTTATTTCCCCGTCCTCCGATCGAAGCCACAACCGCGACCTGTGTTATTTATTATGTTAGTCCAGACTTAAGCATCCCTAAGTCCATACAATAAAATTCTGTAAAACCAATGAACCAAAGTTCGAATCAAATAAGAAAAACAAAATTTCACAAACCCGAGCGCTACGGTTCATCATCATCTCAGAGCGTGTCTGGGAAATGTCCTCGATCCCGTACATGTGTGAGTGACTTAACTGTATTACTACATAGTTTATTACTTATTTTGCGCCATCCCGATTAAGTGATAACAAGTTGACGATGATGCCTTGATCCAGTGCCATTTTCATTCGAGGTGGAGTGTGGCCGCTCTTGTTCCGCCGCTACAGCCCGACTCCTTATGTATTGTTGTAACTGACCATTCCTCATGTGTTCCTCAATGATATCCTTCAAATTCCTGCAGTCATTTGTATTGTGCACATCCAGCTCATGGAATAGGCAATGCTTTCCTCATACCTGCTCAGGTTAGGAGGTTTTCCTCCTTGTCGGCCTTCGTTATTGAAGACATCCTCGAGTATCTAAATAAATCATTTCTAGAGATTCAGTCAGATCTGTGTAAAAAGAGAATTTTATTTCTCCCCATTGCCTCTTCAACACTTTAGTGCCATCATTCATTTTCCGTTTGCCTTTATCATTCTTGTTTACATCACCTAATGATCCTCAACTTTGCACAGCATTCACCTCTGGTTTGTTTGCTCATATGCGTCTTCTTGTTATAGGAACCTTTCTACTTCATGATAAAACACCCCAAGATCGATCTCACGCCCGTGAATTCTTGAACTCTGTGCCATCGTTGATTCCAGATACAGCTGCCATCAAAACCATAGATGGATCTGGACGATCCACCGTTTCCACTGCGGTATTAAACCGTGTTAAGAAACTTCTCACGGACTCTTTAATCCTCTGTTTCATTTTGCCAAACCCATCTCATTTTTGGGTCTCAAGATGTGAATCCTAAGCTGCCTCATAAACCTTTCGATCAATTCCATCCACGTGCCTATAGAGCCGCTTTCCAACTGTATGAACCATAGTGTAGCTATACCCGTTAAGTACAAGGGGAAGCACTATGCCACGGCTCCCTCCGGTACCTCCAGTACTTCCATGTGTCTTATGTATCCCGTCAAATGAACTGTGGGTCCTTTTTTCCATAATATGTCTCAAGCATTGGTGGTTTGAACTCCGGTGGATCCTTGGCTTGCTTAATATTTGGAGCGAATGGACTTCTATTTACATCATCCAAATCCTTGTTCACTACTCCTCCATGCATAGCTCGCCTTATCATCTTCACAAACCTATCATTATTTTCCAATGGTAGTCTTCCATCATCATGCCCAAGCTTTCCCTCGAATCTATGAAGGAATTCTGGAACATATTCCTTCAAACGAGCATCCAAATTTCAACTCGCACCAGGCTCCATCGGATCGATCGTAGTTCCTCTAGCATCACGATCAACTAGACCGTGGGCATACTAGCCTTTATAGATCGGACCCCGACTGCTCTATCCCACTCCTCTATCTATTAGCTTCATTTCCATGTTCCTGGTTGTGATTTTTTTTTTTTGCATTCCAGCAACTCTTATGGCTCCAGCCTGTCCGATTTGTTAGAGGAGATTCTGCATCGTCTCCTCCTACCTTTTCAGCATCCTCTCCTGCATAGCATCCATCATTGTTTCCACTTCATCCTTGGTGATGTAGATAGATGCTTGATAAGCTCCATCTTCTGAGGAAGCCTCCTGACTCCCTCCATGGTGACTCCTTTTTGGCAGCACTCTCCTTGTTGATTGCCTAGCCATTGCTTTCTAGATCCAAGTATCCAAGCTTCCAAATTAGCGGGTGCAAGTCTTCTCAGGACACCAAAATGTTTGCCTCAAAACGGACCACCAACACCCAATTATGTGAATGCGCCAATATCCAATCCAGTAAAAGAAATATGAAGAGAAATAAATGAAGAAAAAAATTAAAACAATCCGAAAGCAAGTAAATGGAGACATCGATTTATAATGGTTCGGCTAATTCCGGCCTACATCCACTCCAAAGATTTCCTTTTTATTAGTCATACTGCTAATCACAGTTACAAATCCATGAAATTAAAGAATAAAAATAGCAGAGTATAGTCTAGGTAGAAGATAAAGAGAAGCAGAATGAAGATCCATTTTCTGAAGTAATGTCTGCTATATTTATAGGGCAAGACGACCACTCATCTCTCTAAAACTTCGGCTTCAAGACATTCTTATCCATGTGGGCCCACTATAGGAGTGGCTAGGCCCAAATCCCGATGCGGAGGATCGTACTGATCCCTTCCTTCGTAGATTTTGGGGTAGCGATTCCTGTGGTGGATTCTTCATGATAAAATACGTTTAATCCCCAAGTTTCATGTCATTTGGAATAAGGGAGCTCGAGTTATTGACTGTTGGATGCAAGAATACCCTTGGGCTTCAATGCTTGCCGAACCCTATTCGATGAAGTTTGCCGATCCATATCTACCAACTAAGCACGCCGATCCATTCTTTATGGCTTGAAACATAACTTCCTAAACCAGTAAATCATGCTGAACCATGTATCTCCATTTATGCCGAACCCTCCATTGTATCATCGGTACCGATCCCTTCTTTGTGAATCGAAGTATGCCAATCCATTTGAAATGTCGATTCCTTCATCTTGCTAAGCTATTGAATTATACCGATCCATCTAGAACCAACCATGCCGATCCAACTGCTTTCACCAACGCCGATCCCTCCTTTGCTTTGACCATGCCGACCTCTTACCTATCCAAGCATACCGACCCCTCAGCTTTTACCTATATTGATACCTTTCTTTATGAAGTATGCTGCTCCCTTCTTCATGAAACATGTCCATACCGATCCCTCCACATTGAAACCTGTCGATCCATTCAGCATAACTTCCAAAACCATTCAAACATGTCGATCCCACTACCTTCAACTATGCCGAGCCCTATGATACTTCTATTCCGTATCGATCCCCTTCTTTTCCAAGCTAATGTCCATATTTCAAGCACCATGCATCGTTTATCTACCAACTACATCAAACTCTGGCTTTGTATAACTATTTGTACCTGATTTCTAGGCCCTACAATCGTCGCTCTTGATTTTTGAGCCCTAAAATCGTCGCTCTGTGCCTATCGACCTTGATAACCTTAAAATCTGTTAGGTTAAATCCACATGTATACTGCCTTGCCAAAAGGCAGGTAAACACCCACAAATCCCTATTTCTCAGTACTTAGAAAAATGTCCATATACATATCTCAACAGCATAAGTATATTTACCAAACATTTCGGGAAGATTTCCTTTTCTTATTCAATTCTAAAATCATTATTAAAATCCATTTTAAATCCACAAAACCATTTGTAAATTTCCTCCTATAAATCTATAAACCAATTTCTATATTTCTTTTATAAATGTCTTAAACCATTTATATTTTTTTTTTTTTGCCTTTTTAACAAATCCTCCTTTATGTTTTTCGAAACATGTTATAATATTTTTCTTATAATCCACATCTATTTATAAAACCCTATTTATAAATCTCAAAAACATTTCTAAATAAATTCTAATCATTTGATTAAAAACACTATTATATAATAGTAAACATTATAATAAATATTAACTTGAAAACATTTTAAAATAATAATTAATAAATTCCAAAACATCCTAAATAAAACGATAATAATTTATCTTCAACATTTTCATAAATACTAATAATAAATTTCCAAAACATTATTGAAAAATAGTTAAAACTAATTCAAACCATATTAATAATTTAAATAATTAACTTTTCATACTATTAAAATATTGATAAACCACATTAAAATAATGTTAATATAAATAAACAACTTTTAAAAACATAATTATGTTTCCTTACTAAAAATCCATACTTAATTTCCAACATGATCGTTTCCATATTTATAAAGTAATATTTATAAATCTCCTTCTCTTTTATAAAACTTTCTTTCATATAATCCCTTTATATATGAACTCCATTTATAACCCTATTTCCTTTATAAATCTCACTTATTCATAAATCCCATTTAAAAAACCAATCACCATCCGTTTTTAATGTTGCACCTCTATATGGATAAACTCCTTTTATAAATTCTTTTTTATTTATAAAACATCATTAACATTCCTAAGTTACCCCACCTTCAATTTCCAAAATAGAGTTAACTATTTTCTAAAATATCATTCCACATCATATAATAAATCCATCATTTGATTTATTTCACTAATTTATTAAATGATGATAGGTTCCTTCAATTTATAAACACCGTTTATAAATCTGTACTTTTATTAATAAAATACGATTTTATAAATCTTCACTTCATTTGTAAAATATCACTTTTATAATTTATCACACTTAAAGATCTCACTTTTGTAAATAATCTTTAATATATGTACATATATATGTATATATATGTACATATTACCTTATATAAAATGGTCAATAAATATTTATATCCAAATATTTCGAATTTCCTTTAAAAAACATATCCCTTTGTTATAAAAGATGGACTTATTTTAAGATTTTAAAAATCTTTATTTTGCAGTTCGAAAATCTCTATTTAAAATATTTTATAAAATTATTAAATTATAATATCCAAAAACCATACTTTTATTTCAAACTAAATTACTTCTTTAATTAACCTAAGAATTTTAAAAAAAAACATATAAAATTTCCAAGACACTTTAAAATCCCCTTTTAATATCAATCACTATTTTATGGTATTATAAAATGCCAAAATAAAAGGCCTGGTCCTCTAAAGCATTAAATAAGCAAAATCGTGTTCATGTCATCAATTATAGCATCCAACATATCACATATCAAATTATATAAAAATAAAATTAATAGTCTGAGGAATCATGTTGGATCCCTCCAACTTGTCCCCCTGCATCACAAGCAGTATGTAATTAAATAATAGAAGTCAACCGCTTTGAAGCATGTTCATATATAAAGGGTCATCCGCTCTTACACGGAAACATAATAAGGTCTCATCCGCTCCAAAGGTGGGAATATATCCAAGCCAACAATATAAATAGAAACTCATCCAAATTGTCAATAACAATCAACAAATAAATATCCATACGTCCAATAATAAATTTATTGGCTATATAATATTTTTGATTAACAAAAAAAGTGAGTTTAACTCACATTGATTTTAATTTCATCATATGTTCCAGTTTGAATTAAAATTGAATAGACGTTCAATTTTAATCCAAATTTCTACTAGCTCCAAATCCATCCAATCCAACTCCATAGCGTGGATTTTTCCAATAAATCGCAATGCAACTGTCGCGTTCAATTTCGACCTCGTATGAAAATGTTATGCAATTTATACATTCAATTTTCAATACGCTTCATTTTCTTTAATTACAAATTAACATTGATTACCCCTCTTAATAGAATCGAATCTGAGCCGTTGATCACGTTCCTTCCATCGCGCTTCCTTCTCCTTACAAGCATCGCGTTACTTCTTTTTTTAGAAAGAAAAACTCAACCGCGCTGACGATCCTCATCGTCGTTCACGCGCCTACCACTGTCGTTCACGCATCTGCTGCCACCGCACCTCGCCATCGCCATGACCCACCTCGCCCGGCCACCGTCGAGCCCCCTTCCCAAATCAGGTCCCTCTAGCCGACAAACATGAACGAATTCTGATCGTATCGTCTCGCCATAGCTCGATCCAACCGTTGATTTGCTATCTTTCGATGTGCTCTATAATTTACTAGTTGGAAGTTTGATCTGAAAATGCCCCAAGTGACATTGACAAATGATGTCCGTTAGATTTGGTCGTTTTCAAATTGAAAATGATAACGTTTTTTCGATGTTAGAAGGCGTGATATTATTAAAGCCAGATGGTGTGGGTAGGCAGGCTTGGGTATCGACGGGAGTATTAAGCATTGCAAAAACATGCTTAACAATATACACACACACACATATGCATATTATAAAATGTCCATCTTTTAAACATCTGAAATTATCGAATCCAAACGTGGCGTGCCGCCTGGTGTTCTATATGTTATACCAATATTCTAAACGCAATGGAACCAGTCTCGGGACTTGATTCATTCATATACAGAAGATATCTTTTCAAAGTAAATCATATTACATAAACTCTTTTAATTAATTTCTACGCTTCGAGATCGTACGTACAAACATTACGTCCGATTGCCACGAAATCCGATGACGTGTTATAATTTACTATTATGAATTCAATGAAACTAGTTTCGTCCAATTCCAAGGCAGTGTCCCGAAAGGCTATTTTTACACGTTAACTAAAATGAATTATTATAAAAATCAAATTAATCACTTTTAAATCTAAATTAAAAGTTTACTATATTCATTCTTAATTAAATAGAATTTAAATCAATTTTCGAAATTATTTTTATTCACATTAAATTCAAGATTCAATTGTTTAAACAATTCCAAATATTAAATTCAATAATTTTATTATCCAATAAATCGCGGTATTTGAAATCTAAGTTATTTAAGTTATAAAATTAACTTTTTAGTACTTAAAATCAATTAAATATTCCCAATTCAAATGACTAAAATTCTGTGTCGTTGCAACCCCTTTGGACCATGATATTTTCCCCACTAGTATTTGTAACTCTGCACATGCACCAGGTATCCACCATCTATGTCTGGACCGAATTATCTACATACATCGAGGATATTCCCGTTAATGCCTAATAAAAGGGTTACAATTGTTTAACCATATTCTACCATGTCTTCAAGCCGCTTCATATTGAGGGCTCCATTCCTCAGACTAATATGCACTCAGTTTCATGGACTATTGAGAACTCGGCTCCTTGGACTATCCTATTCACTTAAAATACATTCACTAAGAGTTATCTATCCATGCCTCCTAACAAAGAACTTACAATCAACTGTGAGGTGGCGCATGTCCTAAACTTGATCTACACTAATATGAGATGTGGTCCATTTAGGCGTAACCCAGTCTTTCTACTAACCACCCCAAGACCGATGATGCTCTCGACCTATGTGTACAGCCCTACTCCTCACATATATAGTACAAACCTTGCTGACATAACATCGAGCCTAAGCTCATTATCCCATTTAGATTGCTTAATGCAATTAAGGAAATTCCCACATAGTTACTTAACACATACCGCCTATAAGGTTGAAACAGACCCTACTTGGCCCTTTGTCACCTCAACCCAAGCGAACCCTATTTTGGTATATTTCCTTCATCTATACGTGAAAATATAATCATATATGTCATATAGTTGGAGATGTTTCACATCGATACAATGTAAGCAAAACTGCCGGTAGCACCTTTCGGTGGGTAGACTTCTTTTGTGCAACACTATTATCCTCGCATCGCAACCCATACTAACGACTATGTCATTTTTTATTAGTCTAAGTTATTGACTAGATTCAATAATTCACATTTATCATAAATTCATACTTAAGGCTATATAAATTTTATTGAATTACTACACCTCCCATATTCAGCTATTGGTATTCTTTTATTTACCCAACTAGTTTCTTATTCATTAGTGCTAATTTAATGTTATTTATTGCTTACTTTCAACTTAATAGATTAAATATCTTTCACGGCTTGACTTCCAATTTGATTATATTCCTTTTCAACTATTACTAACTTTCTTTGAATAATATAACCTTCTTAATTACTCATTTCGTTGCTTTACCTACATTTTATCGCCTATTATTTAATTTCTAGATTATGTTAATCACATGTGTTGGATTTACAATTAAATTGTTGTTATCATCTCTACTTACAACACATTGGTTTATACTTAGGGATTTCTATATTTTAATGCGTTGAAATTATATCTACCCACAAGAAAACGTTAATGCTGTAATTTTCCATAAACTATCTAAAATAGAGCTTATGTTATGTTTGAAATTATAATGAATTATCTTTTCTGCTCTTATTTAAATGGAAGGTACAAAATATGGTAAACATCCCTATCTTTTAGTATATAGGTTATAAAACTAGAAAATTTAAAGAAATTTACATTACAACATACTTTATTTAGATGAATTAGCATACTACTTAAACCTCAATCGAAATTATAATAACTTCCAATTCATGTTTACTGACATATATTATTCAACCAACAAACCTAGAATTATATACATTCTCATTAATTTAAGGACTACTTTCACCCTTACTTTCCAGATTCACGTATATGCAATTTTTAATCAAAGTTAACTATTCATAGAATATGTAGGCATGGTTCTCAAATTTATTATGTGTGTGTGTGTGTGTATACATATACATATATAAATATATAAGCCTACAACTCCAAAATTATATTCAGGCATACAAGGAATATATTTACAATGATATTAATCCAATATTATATACAAATTTATAATTTCTCACTCACCTCTAAACTTCAAAATTTCCAAATTTAAATATATTCTTCTTATTTGACTCTCTTTCCTACTACCAATATATGTATCAAAACATATACATATTTATTAGAATTATATATCTGAGAAGAGATTTGAATTGAACGTAGTTGTAAAGTTTGAGATTTAGAATTTACCTCTTCATCGAGGAATTAATTCACCCCTTACACTTCTTCTCTTTATTTTATGCTACACACACATACACACACACACACACACACACTATTTTGTTGTTTCTATATTTCATAGAACTTATGGAGAAAATAAAATGGCAGAGCTTTGCTCATTGATTCAGAAAGTATGAGAAGAAAAGTGAGGGGTTCGGTCTATATTTGTAAACACAGGAATCAATTCCATTCCATAGATTTTAATTTATTAAATCTGGACCGTTAGGCTTAGGTTCATTCTCCCCACCATAGTAGCCATCGCTCGACCTCTATTCCTTATCGTTGGTCATTAGCGGTTGATCGGTCCGAATAAGAGGTATACCGGTCGCTTGTATATATTAAGTTTTTATTTTGTTCCTTTTATTTCCTTTATTTTCTTCCATGGCTTATTTTAATCCATCTAAGATTAGCTGACATTAATTTAATGTTACTTAGGGATTAAGTATTAGTTTACCATTAATTCAACTTAACTAACAATATTTATTTCCTGAATTTCTTTCCTTTAATGTTAACATTCTTATTTATTAACTTAATTCTCATTTATTTCCTTCCGTATTCATTTTATTTATTTCCTTCTACGTTTTCTTTGTTAGATTTAATTTTATTGAACGATATTAATTTGTATGTATTTTTAACGGTTGCTTAAACGTTATGTTGATAATATTTATTGCCTTCTTCATTTTTAAATTTTAACATTAATTACCTTCACCTACATAAATACTTGTTATTTCCTTATCAATGTTGATTTAGTTAGATGTACCATAGCAATTTCCTTTAACGTTAACATGTATATTTAATACCCATTTTAATGTTAAGTTATTAACATTTACTTTCTTAATTACTTTTGAATTGTTTCTGGTCCGAAAAATTCAAGCATTAATAACTTTTCTTTTGAACTCTGATCATAAAACTTTATATATGAAAATTGATCAGAAAATCATGACAATGCGATAGTGCAAGTTCATTGCTAAACTATACTGCTTACAAAAAAACTATTTTTGAGAATTAATAATTATTTATTAACTCTTTTTAATTAAGTACCGTCCAATTTACAAGGTGTTATGGTTAAAATCAATTTCATCTAAATAATCTTTTACAAATCATACAAAATAAGGGTTTATAAGAAATTCCCAACATATCCTAAGCCATTGAGTTGGCAAATTGTGCGAGTGATCTTGTGTGAATCACTATAAAAGGTGTTTGGGCATGACTGTCGATTAATGACTAATTTATGTTTTGAACATAAGTATCGTAAACTAAAACAAAATCAGTTTTATATATAAGGCAATTCATGTAGTGTTTGTGAATACCTATTCTGTTGCATTGAGAAACAACTGTTGTTTCAAGTGTCGGAATTAGGCCAGCTCGCAGCAGAAGTTATGGGTAAATTTCAAAAAAAATTACTCTATTGGATCTTTATTGCGCTTATGAAGTCCAATTCATTTATAACATTTCTAAATTTAGTATAAATAAAATCATATATTTCATTTACATTTATAAACTATTGATATAAATTTATTCAATTTATTTTCAATTTATGTACAAGTATACATATGTATCATATGTATATGTATCAAATGCATATACATGTGTGTGTGCATGTGTAACATGATATACCATGCAAGGTATAACATGCTCGTATGTGAATACTGGGATTTACATCACAACAGAGACGGTAGTTGATTCTATCTGTGTTGTATGTTGCCTAAATATATGTAAATGCTTAAACTTATTGCATATGTATATAAATATCCAAGTAATATATATATATATATATTATAAAATATTATATAAATAAATATATACACATAAATATATATGTGTGTGTGTAAAATATTATAATATATAAAAAAATAAACACATATAAATATGAATATATAATATACAGTTTAATTTTTTATAAATACACATACATATATCTAAATGTATTAAAGTCAAATAATTATATATATGTATGTATGTATGTACGTATGTATATATGTATGTATGTATTTATAAATAAAATATAATTATTAAATGTGAGTATGATTTAGAATATTTCATATGATTATAAAACTTTAAAATAAATAATTTTTTATTTTTATTCCAGATCGAATACGTAAATCCCAAATTTAAATATTATTTTTTATATTAATGTGTATATATATATTAAGAATTAATTAGTCAAATAACAATAAATAAAAGACAGAAAATAAATAAATAACAAATATTTCTAATTTGAAAATTTCATAAAATCAATAATACTATTAAGTAGACTAATAAAAAGTTTCGGGTTTTCCTAAGTCATAATAATATTTTTTATTGGTTGAGATAAGAATAATGTTTAAAAATATTAAAAGTGATTTGAAAAATCTAATTTTTTGAACGAGAGCTTATGAGATATTATATTAATTTTAAAAAATATAAAAACTAGTTTTAGAAAAATAATTTATTTTATATAAATTTATTAATTCGTATAATGATTAAATAATAATAAAAATATTAAATAATTACCAAAATTTATTTTCAGTTAATAAAACATATATAAATATATATATCTTAGAAATATTAGATCAATTATTTATATGATATAGTTAAATAGTTTAATATAATTCATATAAATAAATTAGTTAATATATTAATATATATATTAATAAAATAATAATAATTAAAAATAATAATTTCGGCCGTGTGTATCGAATCCTTACGGAAAAATTATATTTTTATTTTATTTTATAAATATATACACATAACTAATCAATATGTAACAACAACAATACTTATAGGAATCTCACCTAACTAGCACATCATATATGTGTATAAATGTAAACAAAATACTTACCTAAAATTAATGCCCGCACCTTGTAATGATGAGTTCTCCTCCCTTAGAAAACTTCTTGATTCGTTAGATTGTCAGTCCCTGAACCGTAGACCTTTGGCTATTAAATAGCTTTTGATTTAAATTGATTTGATTTGAGTTTTGATGGAGTATATAGAGAGATAAATTTCGCCCATATGATGATAGAGGAGGAAACAAAAAGTTCTTTTTTCATCGAGGTTACGAGTCCTTTTATAGTGGAAGGAATAGAGAGAAAGGTGGATTATATCTCATACCCTTTCTCCCCAAATCTGATTTATCCATCTACAAAACACCTAGCCCAGTTTTAAGCCTCCCGTTGCATCCTTTTTGTTCGTAATTGCAACCCCTTTCATGGGCTTTAAACCCAATCTAAGACCAAATAAATATTATTAATTAAATATAATTTAATTGTTTATCGATATCGCATATCGATCGATATATTTGTAACTATTATATATATAATAATATTTATTCCTCAAATCATATTAAAATTTCATGATTAATATTTCATAAATATTAATTAATTTATAACAATTATAAAGTAATTAAATAATTTGTTTTAAAGAGAATTCATCATTTCGGTTGTGTAACTGTTGAGTGTAAATTCAATCGGCAATTAATATTGAACTATTAGAATGTTAACATCCACACATCACTTAGTAGGTGATGCGATATTTTGTAAAAAATTACTGTTTACTTAGTTTTGATAAAATCCAATTTCACTTTATTAAGCGCTATCCGGTTGTGGCATTTATTTACACCAATTCTCTTTGCCAAAACTATCTCTTTGGACTTATGGAATTGGGTAATGGTCAAAATTCCAATATCATCAATATTCAACTCTACAGTCCAAACGTAAAGTCCTTAGTTCAATAATAATAATTGCTATTAACCAAAATGTCATGTTTAGATACTTTGACTTTGAGTTGACTTGAATTGATCATGATACTAACGCCATATAACCGAGGAGACGAATCCTTTGTTGCATAATGCTTCAATTCCAATACTTCCATTCGATCCAACTATAGTCACTCGATGGAACGCCATGCCATGATTTGGCTTAATCAAACTGGAGTTTTCATAATGAAGATCCACAATATTCTTAAGTCGAGAAAACTGTATAAATCGGTCACATTGATATTTTCTTTTTGACCTTATTTATATTAACCAATAGAAAAAATCGAGTGTGTCGTTCCATAGTTATCCAATAACTATCAGTACGTTACCCCTTGGTTCCCCCAACATCCATGAGTAATACACGGTCCAATATTTGGATACTTTAGCCTCGATGGATACATCGATATCCAGACTCAATACATCTTGACTATGAACATTTAAAATAGTATATTTATTATGATTATAACACATTGAAACTACTATCACAAAAACATAAAATTTTATGGATTTTCTATTTAATATACTTTTAATTAAATTAATTAACATAACATGTTATATCAAGTATGTAATAGAAAGAAAAACACTTTTATTTCAAATAATATTGATTACCAAGTTAGATATAAGTAACAAATTACATAATTGTCACTAAGGAATACCCCTAACTCTATCATCAAGAAATACCAATTCCATAGTAAAGAAATTTCTTTCAGAAAATATTGATAGTAAAATGAATTTGGATATGATCCAAAGATAAAATTGATTACGTTGGATGAAATGAAATTAACCAAACCTAAATTAACACAACGCATTAGAATGTCTAATAAATATTCTTGCATATTGAAGTGAAACTAAAATTTTCTTATCAATGTCAAGAATAGACAATCCACAACAATCAATTAAATCATTAATAGTATTACTCTATGATATGGTATGATGGACAAATTCAAAATGCATTCCAAGTACCAAAATATGTTTTTGATAGTTATACTCGAATGGATATGATCCTCGGCTACGAATTAGTCTTCAAGAGCAAGAAAAATGAGATTGGAATATAATAAGCAATGTTAATATGAATAACATCACAATAACATCGTCAATTTCAATTGTTGAAATTGGTGTAATAGATTCGTTATTCAACGAGCTCAAGTTAAGTCGGAGTTACTCACAAAATTATTGCTTGGTAAGACTTTGTGTTTGTTACATATGTGTTGGAATGGAAAATACTAAATAATGATAGAATGAACTATTTGTATATAGCAACCAAAGTGTCTCGAAATCATGGGAAGGATATTGAGTTTGTGAGTTTTAGGATATAATCCAAGAAATGGTACGAAAATACCAAGGCATCAGAATTGAATAAGTATTTTGATAGAAATATCGAATAGATTATTTTCTGCCAAAATGCAGAGGAATCTTGTTCCCAAAAGGAATAACCACTAAAAGGTACTTAGATGTTTCTAGACTATGTGTAATAACACGCATATTTTACGATTGTATATTTAAGTATTTTATTTAAATATGGCATGGTTATCGGATTTAAGTCTGAAATGCTACTTTTTGTAAACAGTCGAATTGGGACTCGAGACCCCTTCCATTAAGTCCAAAATGGCGTTTGTGACTTTTTTGAGTATAAACATTGATATGTTTGGAGTTGAGTAGAATTTTGATGTTTTCATTTAGGGCTTTGGGTTCAGGTTTCAGTCCACTAACCTAACAATAACCCAACTCCGCTCCACTCATCTTCATTCCTTCATAATATTTTCTAACACTCAAGCTTTAGTAAAAATGAGGGAAAAGATTGGAAACTAAAATTCCTAAGCCTAGGTTCTTAGGAAATTCCAATTCAAGCTCTAGAAATCCAAGAGAAGCTTAGGTAAGCATCCTCTTCATCTTCTCCATCTCAATCCCTCTTCAATTTTCAGAAATTCCTATAACCTAACTTAGGAAAAACTTTACCTTTGATATTATATTGAAGATTCTAGGGGTGTGGTGAAGAGAAATTGATCTTGCCTTGTTTTCAAAGCTTCACCTTTATTGTTTTTGGGTTTAAAGGTGAGATTTTGAACTCACATCTATGTCTATAACTTTCTTTATTGTTAGGTATGAATTCCTAACATCTATTCATGTTCATTTTCTTTTCATTTGAATAGATTTGGTCAATTTTCCAATTTTTTATTCTTGTTGTCCAATTTTTGATTCTTGTTGTCCAATTTATGAAAATCCTACTATGGATGTTTGGACATGTTTTTGGGGTGTCGAAGAGCCTATAAGGCTGGGTTATCGTGTGGCATAAATCCCTAGTCGTCGTTGCTCGTTCGATCGCCTCTGTTATGATTTTTTCCTTCATTGGGGCTAGGCTGAGAATACTGAAAATACTAGTTCAGTCGACTGAACCAGGAAGTCAGTCGACTGAACCAGGAAGTCAGTCGACTGAACCAGAACCCAGGAAACTTCCTAAGCCAGTATAAGTTAACTGACCAATCCGGTCCAGTCCACTGAGCCTGGAAACCGAAAGTTTCCAAGCATAATTCAGTCGACTGACCATCCCGGTTCAGTCGACCGAATCTGTTGTCTCAGCCAATTTTGCCTTTTGTGTGGATTTCCAATTTTTAATAGATTCTAGTGGATCTAATTTGTTGTTATCACATTTGTTGACTTTGATAACTTCTTTTTCAGGATTTCGAGAATATCCATTTTGATGGATTTTTTATTGATATCTTTTGATTTAATTCACGTCTTCGAGTGTGAATTTCTGGTGATTGATTGCTTCTACAATCATTTCTATGGTTTGTCACTTTAAAATGCAAAGGTTTCTATACTAGTAGTAAATATCAAAACTCTTTCATTAAAACGATTTCAACACTATTTTAATACAAAGCTCGTTTATCAAAACCATTTTCCAACCTATTAGTGTATACAAACCTTTACCTCGTTCATATGAGAAAATAAAATTAAACGGCTTAGCAAAACAAGTGGTATGAAATGCTTGCGTTTACTTCATCGGTTAATTTTTGGACCTATTCGATTGAAAATCTTGTGACAATTTTCGAGTGGAAATCTACAATTTGTTCGTCAATATTTAATTTATGCCAGTGTTTATGGGACATGAAGCTAAATTCATTTATTTACTAGCTTAGCGTAATTCACACTTTTTATTGATCAATGATGATCATTTTGTGATTTAGACTAGCGACATGCTATGTCTCTTTGTCCACGTGGGGGATTGTGCCTCGTTTTATTGAGTTTCGTCTCATTTCTTTTATAGGCTAACGACCTAAGGGTTCTTTGGAGTTTCGACTCATATCTATGGGCTAGTGACCCATGTTCTTTCATGGTGTTCGGCTCATTGGACGTACCGTTATTGTATTACGTCATTGTTCTAAATTATTCGAGTTTCATGTTTCTCGGGAGAACCGATATTGTACTACATCGCTGCATCGACTCTATGGTTAGCAACCATGGGTTAGCGACCCGTTTGTGATGCACGTGTTGGTGAGTTTTCATGCTCCCGTTTGTGATAGGCCTCCCTCTTTGTGATTTTTGGATTTCTAATTAATGATTTCTAGAATTAATGTTTCACCAATTTTGCGATTGACATTGATATATGTGTCAATATTTCTGGTTTGGTGAATAAAATAAAGAATATGACATTCTTTTTTATCTCTGAGATTCTTGAGATATTGTATAATTTTTGTTGTTGTTAAATGTATACTTTTCGTAGTATGGCATCATTGTTATCATATGTTTTTGTTATATCTCTTATCCTATCTCATTTTATCTCATATTTATAGTTAGACTGATCCTTTTATTATTTCCTTATTAAATAATACTCGGGTCAGACCGAGATGTTACAGGTGCTTCTACTTGACTCCTTATCTGGGACCTTCATCTGACTTTTGCCTAACTACTTTAGATTTGGTAGTTTTTGTCATTATACACTCGAGATAGAGACTCCTCGATGTATACATATTCTTTTGTCTAGCACTAATATCTATTTTTTGTGATGTAGTGGATCTTGTATGACCACTACTTTGATGTACACTTTTGTGTGATATATTCATATCTGTTTCCGCCTTTGTGATATGGATATCTATGACTGATTTGTGTTATGCTTATTTCTATATTTGTTTCCAAGGTCCACATAGCCACGGTGTAGTAGCTTTGAGTTTGCATTTGGTATGTCGGATTTCCTTTGGAAGTGAAATGCATGACATACCATCTGACAAATCAGTACTCGCACAAAGCAATTACATGGATGGCCACTCTTCAACAGCCTTATTCTTCGTGCTAGTCGACGGAATTACCCCGTAGTGTCCTTGGCTAGCGTGAGTATAGAGGTGGGGCGTCACAGCTTGGTATTAGAGCCAAACTTCGAAACAATGTAGAATAATCTGGCAAGGATCATTGTCCTGAGTCTTTCTTAATAGTCGTGCCATAGGATTTTATCCGAGTCTTGGGAACCATTGTATCCTATTTTCTTTTATAATGCCTTGTTTTATCAATCATCATTGGTTGATATTCATTTTGTGGATAACCTTTTTCTTCTTCTTTATTTCTTTCTTAAAGAAGAGAAATGGTTAGACCAGGCCTTCCCAGCGCCGGTCAATCCAGAGCTACTCCTCGGGATGCAGTATTTGTGTCTGCCCAATAGCTTCTAGATCTTATAAAAAATGCTCAATCTGTCGGACCAATTCCAGAGCCTACTCACCCCAGATCTGGATTTGCACGCTTCTGTAGTGATTATACCAATTTGGGTGGAAAGCCATTCAAGGGTTTCGAAAGCGTTATAGAAGTCCAAGCTTGGCTTAGAACATCCGATCGCATCTTTTCTCGCATGAATCTTATTTATTTGCATCGTGTCCAAGTGGCTTTTAGTATGCTCCGAGAAAGAGCATTAGATTGGTATGTGCTTCTGATTTCTGAAATTATTTAACCGAATCTTACTTGGAAGCAATTTCAAGAAAGATTTGAATTGAAGTTTGTGCCAGAAGCTGAAAAAGCAACTTTAGCTCGGCGCTTTATTGACCTTATTCAAGGTGAATCTTCTGTGAATGATTATGTCACATATTTTGAATCGCTCTCTAAATATGGGGTCGAGCACAATAATACCCCATTGAAGAAAAATCAGAGGTTTGTCTATGGCTTGAATAAGAATCTCAAAAGGCCATTACTTTTGAAATTATAAGTTTCTTTCAATCAGCTTGTTGATATCGCTCTTCGATGCGAAGAGGCCGATAAAGAAAGTGATGTTGAAGTTGTGGGCGCCAAACCAAACTTCAACAATAATAAGAAGAGGCTTATTAAGTACAAAGGTTCTTATCCCAACAAGAAAGGGAAGCAAGCAACTCCAATAGCAAAGACTTCTACCTCTAGTCATGGGCAATGCTACAATTGTGGTTTTAAGGACCATTTTGCTAATAGACGTCTGAAACCTCTCTTTTATCGTTATTGCAAAAGTTCGGAGCATCTTTTATCTTCATGTCCCAAACTTCAGATCAATAACGAGGGAAAGCTAAATGTTGTGCAAGCCCCTAATAACACTTATCGTGGTCAGGATATTTCTCATTCTATCCTTGATGACGTTATTATGTTTCGTGATCATCCTATTCGAGTTATTTTTGATACGGGCGCATCTCATTCTTTTATATCAAAAGAACTTATTGATACTTTTTCTTTAAGTATTATGGATTTGATGACTTCTTTGAGAATTAAGAATCCATTTGGTGGATCCGCAACACTCAGTTTGTTTTGTAAAGATGTCGAGATTATTTTATATGATTTTTCCTTTCATGCCGATTTTTATGTCATGGATTACTTAGGCTTCGGAATGATTTTGGGAATGGATTGGCTTAACCGTTATGAAGCCTACATCCAATGTCCTGAGAGGACTATTCATCTTCGACATCCTCAATCTGTTAAGATTTCTATTATTCTCAAAGATTCGGATTCCAAATTGGCAGCATCCTTATATTCTCTAAACCCTCATGTTGACGATAATGATGATGAGGAAGATCTCATTTCTCTCATTCATGTTGTTCACTAATTTCCTGACACATTTAAGCCCGTCTTAGGATTACTCCCTAAGCAAGCAATTGAGTTCAGAATTAATCTAATCCCTAGAGCTCTACCTATAACTCGTCCTTATCGTATGTCTAATAAAGAAAATGAGGAGATGCGTAAACAATTATCCGAATTGGAAGGGAAGAAATTTATTCGTTCTAGTTCCTCTCCTTGGGGAGCTTCGGCTATTTTTGTGAAGAAATTCGATGGTACACTTAGGCTTTGCGTTGATCACCGCAAGCTTCATGATCTTACCATTAAGAATAAATATCCTTTACCTCGGATTGATGATTTATTTGACCAACTTAGTTGTGCTAGAGTCTTTTCACAATTAGACTTAGTAACTGGTTTTTGTTAGCTTCATATTACAGAGGATAGCATTCCTTTGACATCGTTCCGTACTCGTTATGGATCTTATGAATGGCTTGTTATGCCATTTGGTTTAACGAATGCTCCAGCTTATTTCGTTGACCTTATGAATCGAGTTTTCAAAAACTTCCTCGATCGATTTGTTCTCATCTTTATAGATGATATTCTTGTTTATTCTAAAACCGAGGAAGAGCATGAAAAGCATCTTCGGATTATGTTGGAGACTCTTAGGAGCAATCAATTTAAAGAAAAAATTTCTAAATGCCACTTTTGGCAACCTTGTGTGAAATTTCTCGATCATATTATTTCCGAATCCGTAATTTTCATGGACCCTTCAAAGATCAAAGCGATTCAAAATTGGAAGAGACTGAAGGGTATGATGGAAATTCGTAGTTTTCTTGGATTGGCGGGATATTACCGTCATTTCATAAAAGACTTTTCTAAAATTTCCATGCCTCTTACAAGTTTGACAAGAAGGGAGTTAAGTACATTTAGTCAGACAAATTGAAGCTTCTTTTCAAAGATTAAAAGAACTCATTTCTGATGCTCCTATTTCTGTGATTCCTGAAGGGAACCAAAACTTTATTGTTTATACCGATGCTAGTCGTGTTGGTTTGGGAGCTGCTCTCATGCAAAGGGAATTTGTTATTACTTATGCTTCTTGGCAATTAAAGCCTGCCGAGACTAGATATGCTACTAATGATTTAGAGCTCACGTCTACTATTTTCTCCCTTAGAATTTGGCGTCATTATCTTTTGGGGGAGAAATTTGTTCTCTATATCGATCATAAATCTTTGAAGTTATTATTTTCTCAAAAGGAACTTAATTTGTGTCAACAATGTTGGCTCGAGTTCCCTGCATCTTATGATCTTGATATTCTTTATACTCCCAAAAAGGGAAATCGTGTTGCCGATGCTCTTAGTCATCAGCAACAAGCGGTTGTTTCTATGATGATATCTGAATGGAACGATCTCGAGACTTTATCCACTTGTGTCGAGATCATGAATCCGATTTATGTTCATCTCTTATTCTATGTAGCCTTGAGGCTCATCCATCACTTTTAGACCGCATTCTTGAAGCTTAAAAGCATGATCCCGAATTGGTTCTTCTTAGACAAAGTTGTCGGGATAGAAATAGTGATGGTTTGAAAGACTTTGAAATCGATGCCGGTGGTGGCATTCGAAAATTTGGTAGACTTATCGTGCCAAACATTAGTGATCTTCATAGAGACATTTTAAAAGATTCTCATCGTTCTAAATTTACCATTCATCCCGGTAGTAGTAAAATGTATGCAGATATGAAGCGACTTTATTATTGGGATGGAATGAAATACGATATTGGTAACTTCATTAAGTGTTGCATGACATGCCAACTCATAAAGGCCGAGCATTAAAGGCCCGGTGGGTTATTGCAACCATTGGACATTCCAATTTGGAAGTGGGATCAAGTATCCATGGACTTTATTGACGGACTTTCTCGTTCTCGTTCGGGCCATGATAGTTTATGGGTGATTGTTGATATACTAAAAAAATCTGCCCATTTTATTCCCGTTCGATCTAATCGGACCATACCTCTTTTGGCCAAGATCTATATTAAAGAAATTGTTAAATTACATGGAGTTCCTACTTCTATTGTTAGCAATCGTGATCCATTGTTTACTAGTGAATTTTGGAAGAGTTTTCAAAAAGCTTTGGGAACGAAGCTTAATTTTAGCATTGCTTCTCATCCTCGGTCCGATGGACAAACCGAGTGTGTGAATCAAACTCTTGAAAATCTTCTTCGTGCATGTGTTCTTGATTTTGGTGGAAGTTGGAAAGATCATATTTCTCTTATTGAGTTTTCCTATAATAATAGCTTCCAATATAGTATTGGTACGACACCTTTTGAGGCGCTCTATAGAAGGCCTTGCCGATCTCCTTCTTGTTGGCTTGAAGCCGGTGAGAAGCTGGTTTTAGGTCCAGATTTTATTTGTGATTCCACAGAAAAGATTAACCTTATTCACCATAAGATGAAAGAAGCTCAAAATAGACAAAAATCCTATGCCGAAAACCGAAGAAGGAAATTAGAATTTTCTATGGAAGATTTGGTGTTTATTCGTGTTTCACCTATGAAGGGTGTTGTGCGTTTCAGTCGATCGGGAAAGTTAGCACCTCGATATATTGGTCCATTTCTCATCACCGAACATATTGGTTCAGTGGCTTATCGCCTTTTATTACCGGCTCGATTTTCTGCTATTCGTTACGTTTTCCACGTCTCTCAACTACTGAAATGCCTTAGGGATTTTGATTCTATTCTTGAGCCCGGTGTTATTGAAGAAATTAAAGTTTCGCCTAATTTGACTTATGAGCAACATCATATTCGTATCATTGCTATAGAGGTGAAACGCCTTTGAAATAAAGATATTCCGCTTGTGAAAATTCAATGGTCCTCAAATCCTAAGGATTGCTCTTGGGAATCTAGAGAATTCATCGAGCGAACATATCCGGACTTACTCTCCCATGCTCTTTGAGGTGATCTTCTTATTTCAATTTTCTTTTATGTTGATATGCTTTCATGGTTGTTACTTTTTATTTTGTCCTTAAGTATTTTGAGGACGCAATTTCTTTAAGGAGGGAAGTCTGTAACAACCTGCATATTTTAATTGTATATATAAATATTTTATTTAATATAGCATCGTTGGTCAAATTTAAGTCCGAAATGCTACTTTTTGCAAACAGTCGAATTGAGACTCGAGACCCCTTCCATTGAGTCTAAAATGGCATTTGCGACTTTTTTGAGTATAAACATTGTATAAACATTGATATGTTTGGAGTTGAGTTGAATTTTGATGTTTTCATTTAGGGTTTGCGTTTGGGTTTCAGCCCACTAACCTAACAAATAACCTAACTCCACTCCACTCCTCTTCATTCCTTCATAATATTTCCAAACCGTCAAGATTTAGTAAAAATAAGGGAAAAGATTGGAAACTAAAATTCCTAAGCCCTATATTCTTAAGAAATTCCAATTCAAGCTCTAGAAATCCAAGAGAAGCTAAGGTAAGCATCCTCTTCGTCTTCTCCATCTCAATTCCTCTTTAAATTTCAGAAATTCCTATAACCAAACTTAGGAAAAACTTTACCTTTGATATTAGATTAAATATTCTAGAGGTGTAGTGAAGAGGAATTGATCTTGCCTTGTTTTCAAAGCTTCACCTTCATAGTTTTTGGGTTTAAAGGTGAGTTTTTGAACTCACATCTATGTCTATAATTTTCTTTGTTGTTAGGTATGAATTCTAACATCTATTCATATTCATTTGCTTTTGATTTGAATTCCAATTTTTGATTCTTGTTGTCCAATTTATGAAAATCCTACTATAGATGATTGGACATGTTTTTGGGCATGTCGAAGAGCCTATAAGTCTAGGTTGTCGTATGGCATAAATCCCTAGTCTTCGTTGCTCGTTCGATCACCTTCGTTACAATTTTTGCCCTTCATTAGGGCTAGGCTGAGAATACTGGAAATACCAGTTCAGTCGACTGAACCATCAGTCGATTGAACTAGAACCCAAGAAATTTCCTGAGCCAATATCAGTTGACTGACTACTCCGGTCCAGTCGATTGAACCTGGAAATCAAAAGTTTCCAGGCATAGTTCAGTCGACTGACCACCCTGGTTCAGTCGATTGAATCTGCTGTCTCAGCCAATTTTGCCTTTTGTGTGGATTTCCATTTTTTAATCGATTCTTGCGGATCCGATTTGTTGTTGTCACCTTTGTTGACTTTGATAACTTCTTTTCAGGATTTCAGGACTATCCATTTTGATGGATTTTGTGTTGATTTCTTTGGATTTAATTCACGTCTTCGAATGTTAATTTCTGGTGATTGATTTCTTCTACAATCATTTCTATGGTTTGTCACTTTAAAATGCAAAGGTTTTTATACTAGTAGTAAATATCAAAACTCTTTCATCAAAACGATTTCAACACTATTTTAATACAAAGCTCGTTTATTAAAACCGTTTTCCAACCTATTAGTATATACAAACCTTTACCTCTGTCGTATGAGAAAATCTAATTAAACGGCTTAGCAAAACAAGTGGTATGAAATACTTGCGTTTACTTCGTCGGTTAATTTTTGGACTTGTTCGATTGAAAATCTGGTGACAATTTTCGAGTGGAAATCTACAATTTGTTCGTAAATATTTAAGTTAAGCCAGTGGTTATGGGACATGAAGCTAAAGTCATTTATTTACTAGCTTAGTGTAATTCACACTTTTTATTGATCAATGATGATTATTTTGTGATTTAGACTAGCGATATGCTATTTCTCTTTGTCGACGTGGGGGACTGCACCTCGTTTTATTGAGTTTTGTCTCATTTCTTTTATAGGCTAACGACCTAAGGGTTCTTTGGAGTTTCGACTCATTTTTGTGGGCTAGCGACCTATGTTCTTTTATGGAGTTCGGCTCACTGGATGTACCATTATTGTACTATGTCGTTGTTTTGAATTATTCGAGTTTCATGTTTCTCGGGAGAACCGATATTGTACTACATCGCTGCATCGACTCTATGGTTAGCAACCATGGGTTAGCGACCCGTTTGTGATGCACGTGTTGGTGAGTTTTCATGCTCCCGTTTGTGATAGGCCTCCCTCTTTGTGATTTTTGGATTTCTAATTAATGATTTCTAGAATTAATGTTTCACCAATTTTGCGATTGACATTGATATATGTGTCAATATTTCTGGTTTGGTGAATAAAATAAAGAATATGACATTCTTTTTTATCTCTGAGATTCTTGAGATATTGTATTATTTTTGTTGTTGTTAAATGTATACTTTTCGTAGTATGGCATTATTGTTATCATATGTTTGTGTTATATCTCTTATCCTATCTCATTTTATCTCATATTTATAGCTAGACTGATCCTTTTATTATTTCCTTATTAAATAATACTCGGGTCAGACCGAGATGTTACAGGTGCTTCTACTTGACTCCTTATCTGGGACCTTCATCTGACTTTTGCCTAACTACTTTAGATTTGGTAGTTTTTGTCATTATATATTCGAGATAGAGACTCATTGATGTATACATATTCTTTTGTCTAGCACTAATATCTATTTTTTGTGATGTAGTGGATCTTGTATGACCACTACTTTGATGTACACTTTTGTGTGATATATTTATATCTGTTTCCGCCTTTGTGATATGGATATCTATGACTGATTTGTGTTATGCTTATTTCTATATTTGTTCCAAGGTCCACATAGCCACGGTGTAGTAGCTTTGAGTTTGCATTTGATATGTCAGATTTCCTTTGGAAGTGAAATGCATGACATAGCATCTGACATATCGGTACTCGCACAAAGCAATTACATGGATGGTCGCTCTTCAACAGCTTTATTCTTCGTGCTAGTCGACGGCATTACTACGTAGTGTCTTTGGCTAGCGTGAATATAGAGGTGGGGCGTCACACTATGAGTAAATAACGTACTACCATTGCTAACAATGTACTTATATTAACAGTAATACTTTGGTTGTTAAATACACAACAGTTCATTTGTAAATTATGTCTTTTATATTAAGAATAATATATGTTGGGAATATGTCAAACAATATGCAAAGACACCTTATTAAAATGTTTATTAAGGAACATGAAAGATGGATTCCTTATGCTTTTGCAGTAGGGAACTATCATACATGTTGTCTTTTCTACAATATCATAATTTTCTTATGTATGTGATGCATGAAGAAAATTTCAAATCCAAATTAAGACCACTAAATAGTAGTTTAGAATATTCTCGAGTATTCACAAAATACTAGAGAATTGGTTATACACAAAATGAACTCCTTATGAAGGATTATTCAGACTCAAAATTCATAAGTTCTATCGAGTATAATATGTCAATATTAAATTTATGTACATATCTTAATTTCAAGCTTTAAGTTGGAAATGTTCCAAACGAAATATTGTAATTGAGTGAAAAGGCAAGTACATCACCTTGAATAGCACCATAAATAAGCAGTGTGTGTGCTTAAATACGCAAATTTATAACTAAGAAAGGGTGATTCCAAGTTTTAAGAATACTAATCATTGTTATATGATATTAATGTAATAATAAGACCTCGTTAGAAGTCGAGAAACATACTCTGAATAGTTCTATATGATAAAGGTAGTTTATCAGCATCAGAGAGAATTGATTGATGGAATGTATAATTAAACAACATAGTAGCTTCATTCATGAAGGGTCCTACTCGATCAACTCTCATCAAACTAATCGAAATGATGAGATTGAGATTTCATAATTAGCTCCAAGTGCAAGTGAAAAATCTATGTAGCTATTACATATATCTAACTCAATAATCAATCTTGTTTCAAATAAAAGGTGTTTTCTTTCTACTATATACTTGATATAGTGTGTCATATATAAATTATTAATTTAATTAAAAGAATATTTAATAGAAAATCCATAAACAGTATGATTTGTGATAGTAGTAACAATGCTTTGTAACCATGACTGATTTACCATAATAAAATAAACATACCATTTTAAATATTCCTAATCAAAATGAATCGAGACTAAATGTTGATACATCCATTGAGACTGATGTATGTGGTTCTTTCCAAATGTTGGCAAGTGCATTACTTTTAACTGTTAAGGCACTGAGGGATTACATAGTGTTAGTTATTAGATAACTATGGAATGATCAACTTGATAGTTTCTGTTGGTTAATAAAACTAAAGTCAAGAAAATATCAATGTGACAAAATTACATGATTTTCTTAGCTTGAGAATACTGTTGATCTTCAATATGGACGCTGTGCTTAATTATAGTTAAATCGTGGAACTATGTCCACGGAACGACTATAGTTGGATCGAGAGAAAACATTAGAAGTGAAATGCTATTCAAAAGAAGATTTGTTTCCTTATTTATATGAGGTTGGTATCATGATCAACTGAAGTCAACTCAAATTTGGAGTCTTTGGCAATAGAAATTCGGTTAATAATGATTCTTATTATTGAACCAAAGACTTTATATTTGGACCATCGTAACGACCTTCCAGAATTCAAGTTGACAATAAACTACACATGTCCAACCCAAATTGAACGGGAAGATGGATAGTTATGGAAAAGAAAGAAGAAGAGAAGAAGAAAATAATAAAAGAAGAAAGAAACCAAAAATAACACATAATCTCACAATCGCAGCGAAACAGTATATAATAAAATAATATTGATCTTTACAAAAGAGAAACTGTTATATGCATACATCCATCAGAGTATAAGAACAAACCACTATCATCAGCCTGGACAGTTATAACAGTATGTACTAACAATTGTTGATGATTTCAACAACAAAGCAGCAAAAAATAAACATATACATGAATACGACTTGAAAGCCTCCAATCATCTCCTGAGCTCTTATGCATCCAAAGCAATATGTAAATATGCTCAGTTTGACCCGAGGATTATAATAAAATAACATCCAAGTTAGTCTAGAAAACCAACGTGAGAAAAACACACCCAACTGTGTTTTAATGTTCTAGAAAACCTTTGAAAATCAAGAGTATCTCGTAAGACTACGCCGCACATAAACACGGACTGGTTTTTAACTTATGATAACCAAACCATTTTTGTAGAAAATCCTATGCTATTATAATAATCTCTAGAATACAAATATTTACAAATCATAGCCAAAATTGCTCCATTATTAAATTCCAACATGCTAGGTTCTACAATCAAAACCGTAAAGGCGCATGTTGGAGATTGGATTCCATGCTATGACAAGGTAAGGAATTAACTTTCGAAGGTACATCTCTAGATAAATGCATAGGGGTCTGAAAAGAACATCTTGTACCCCTGCCATATAGGACTGGCCTACCACTTAACTAGTAGTACCAAATACAATCACCACGCTTTAGGCCCCAAAGCGCACAAGAAAAGATGGTAACCGATCTACATTTGGATTGACCATACCCTACTTTGGAGGGACCCACTTTGCCCTGCTGCATGCCCGATATTTGTCATTTCCCCGTTGATGAGGTTCGATGCTACATTTTACCTTTATATAGAACTTTCCGCTTGGAATGCTAACACTGCCCTCTAAGCAACAATGCAATACCAACATTCATCTATACAAGTCCGTTTTGGTACTGAACGAAACACTTGAGAGATCCATCTCCAAATTCCATCATCTTTAAGACGTCTACACTTCGAAACGCATCTGTTGGATCAAAGTGGTTTTCGAATAACATACCCAATCTCGATCTCTTCGAAACAACATTCGATAATTCCAAATAAACTAAACCTCGGTTCTTTAAGAAATAAACAGTCAAAGATAAAAGCGGAGATCACCTCCTAATTGTTAGTGGATGAATTTCCTTATCATTTTCCTAGGAGAACGAAACGAGATTTATATGCACAGTAGAGCATCATCAGAGATGACTATGCAATATAAATTAGGTGTTTCTCCTAGATATTTTCAAAGTTACGTTTACGGTCTAATTTCAAGGGTCGGTTATTAACTATCGAATAACAAACATTCAATCGGGGATTTAATTCCATAGTGAAAACCAACATTGGTTAAGCATCAAGAAACATTAAGCCTCTTTTAATAAATTCTTTGATTTTCTCAAATCACTTTGTAAATATTTGCACCAAAATACTTTTATAAAGATAGACCTATATACCCACAAATCCCTATTCTGAATACTTAGAAAAAACACCCATATACTTGTTACCACGGTATAAGTATACTAACCAACTTTTGGGAATATTTCCCCTTTTTATTAAATTCTAAAATTCATGACTCCATCATAAATCCACCAAACCATTTATAAAACTCCTTTTATAAATGTATAAATCCTCTTCTAAAATTCTTTTATAAATATCTAAAACCATTTATAAAACCTTTTCACCTTCTAACCAATCTTACTTTACATTTTCCAAACATATTATAAGATTCCTCTTACAATCCACATCTGATTATGAAACCCTATTTATAAATCTCAAAAACATTTAAAACATATTTTCTAATCATTTACTCAAACACTATAATTATATAATAGTAACATTATAAATAAATAAATATTAACTTTAAAACATTTTAAAATAATAACTAATAAATTCTAAACATCCTAAATAAAACAATAATAATTTATCTACGACATTTTTATAAATACTAAAAATTAATTTCCAAATCTTTATTTATAAGTAAGTATATTTAATTTCAAACCAATTAATAATTTTAAATAATTAACCTCCCAAAAAATTAAAATATCGATAAACTGCTTTTTAAAAGAATATTAATATAAGTTAACAACTTCTAAAACATAATTATATTTCCACGATAAAAATCCATACTTAATTTTCAACTGATCATTTCCATATTTATAAACTACATTTATAAATCTCCTCTATTTTATGAAACTTCCTTTTATAAAATCCCATTATTTATGAACCCCATTTATAACCCCATTCCTTTATAAATCTCACTTATTCATAAAGTCCCAATCAAGAACAAAATTTCAACCACTTCTAATCTTGCTCACATAGGTATAAATATCCTTTATAAATTTCTATCAATTTATAAAATATCATTTAACAATCACAAATTTACCCTCACCTTCAACTTCCAAAATAGAATCAACTATTCTCTGAAACATCATTCCACATCTTAAAATAAATCCACCATTTGATTTATTTCTCCATTCTGTTAAATAGTAATAGTTTTTTTTAATTTATAAAATGCCATTGATAAATCTATACCTTTATAGATAAATGCAAATTTATAAATCTTAACTTTATTTGTAAAATGTCACTTTATACATTATCGCCTATATTAATCTCCATATTTATAAATAAATCTCAATATTTGTATATACTATATACATATCTCTCTATATAAAACAACTAATAATTATTTCTATCTCAATTTTAAAATCGTAATCCTTTGTTATAAAACACGGACTTGTTTCTAAGATTTTAAAAATCTTTATTCACAGTTCAAAATCTCTATTTAAAATACTTTATAAAACCATAAATTTATAATCTCTAAAAATTATACTTCTACTTTAGAAAAATATTTAAACATATAAAATTTTCAAAATCACTTTGAAATTCCTTTTCAAATTAAATCACCATTTTATAGTACTTTAAAATACCAAAAATGGGGCCCGATGCTCCTAAAGCATTATTTAAGCAGAATACTTATCCATGTCATCAATGTCGCACTCAACAAGTCATATATCACTATATATATGAAAATATCCAACAGTGTGAGGAATCCTATTAGATCCCTCCAACCTATCCCCCTGCATCACATACAACATATATAATCATAAAAACATAAACCAACTGCTTCGAGGTGGATTCGTATACAAAGGATCATCCGCTCTTGTACGGGAACGCAATAGGGTCTTATCCTCTCCGATAAGTGGGAATATATTCAAACTAACCAATCAAATAGTAAATCATGCAATAGTCAACAACCATCAGTAATAAATATCCAAATGTCGAATAAATAATTTTTATTGACTAAAATATATTTATGGTTAACCAAAAAGGTGAGAATAACACCCATTGATTTTTGTTCTCACCAAGTGTTCCAGTTTGGAACTTAAACCGAATGGTCGTTCAATTTTGGCATGAATTCCAACAAGCTTCAGTCTTATTCAATCCAGCTCCATAGCGTAGCCTTCGTCGATACGATCGCAATGCAACTTGTCGTGCTCAATTAACCATGTATAAAAAAGTTACGAATTATTTAACATTCGAAATAATTAATTTTATAATTAACTTTAATTGACTTAAATTTCAAACTTAACGTATCTTTTTCCTCTCTCAAATCACGTTACCAGGCCGTGAACAAGAACCCATCCACGTCGAGTATTTTCGAACGCCGCGCCATCCTTGCTTGCTTCCAAGTCGATCGAACTTCACCAGCGGTTGCGCCATCTCGAGCCACACCTCCACCTGCCTCTAAGCCAAGCTTGGTCGCCAGAAACGCTTCATATGGCCAAACATAGATTGCACGAACGCAGCCCCCCTTACGCGTCCAATCATCGATCCCACCATTGATCTTATAGAGCTCATCGAGCTCTTCGTCCTTCTAGTTGAAGTCGAAACCTAAAAGTGCATGGATGGAGAGAAATTGAGGAAGGAAGATGGGCTATTTTTGGCCATTGAAATTAATGGTGGCTGAGCTAGCTAGGATTTTCTTTTTATGTTGCAAAGGTTAATTTTTCAAGTCGTTATATAGAAAATTTCACGGCACTACTCATCCATAAAAAATTTGAGCTCCGGATGAGTGGTGCTGCCTGGCATTTTATATGTTATATCCAAATTCTGAACATAATGGAATACATATCGAAATCCAAGTCCATCATATACAAAAGTTAATTTTTAAAAATAAAACTATATCAAATTAAATTCCTTTAATTAATTTCTATGCGTTTCAAATTCGCATGACCAAACGATATGTTTGATCAACACGAAATTCAATGGCATATAATAATTTACTATTACGGATTTAATGAAACTGGTTTCATTGAAATCAGAGATAATGCCCCAAAAAGACTATTTTTATACGTTAATTATAATGAGTAATTCCCAAAATCATTTTAGTCACTTTTAAATCCAAATTAGAAGTTCACTAACTTCCTTCATATTCAAGTAGAATTTGAATCAGCATTTGAAATCATTTTTGATTCATTTGAAATTCAAGATTTATTTTTTTTAAATATTTTCAAATATTAATTCAACAAGTAAATTACCCAATAAATATTTATAATTTAAATTCAAGTTATTTATCTTATAAAATTAACTTTTCAATGTTTAAAATCAATTAAATATTTCAAATTTGAAATTTTGGGTCATTACAACTATAATGTTGAATATAGATGATAATGGAATTTTGATCAATTCTAAATTCCATATGTCCAAAATGATATAGTTTTGGTAAAAAGAATTGGTGTAAATAATTTTCACTGCCAGGTAACGCTTTACAAAATAAATTGGACTTTACCGATAGAGACAGCAATGGGGCGGGTTTAAGGTCTGCAACCAGGATATCCGCTCTCGTTTTGACCCATCCTGACCCACCCTATTGGGTCATCTAGGTTGGTAGATCCATGATTCGTTCTTGAGATCTCTATATCTAGGGTCAGGTCGGGGCTCAGCTGATCCGCTCCAACTCAACTTGCACTACTGAGATCTCATGAAATTGCTTTATTACTGTAATGATGATTTATTAATCTTTCTAGATATTAGCGATTATGATACAGATATTATAATGATCCATTCAATAAACTATAAAAGTTTATTTGTATTAAGTTACATTACTGATTATTATAAACACAACATATTTTTGAACTGTTATTGTACACACAATGTCATTTGTTTTTAATGTACGTCCAATGACAATCCTTCTTACAAATATAAATAAATATATGTACATTAGTACACAACTTTAGATTAATACATATAGCCTCACCAGGTCTTGGGGTAGGGTGGGTCTACCCTGACCTATATGGGTTTCAAGTTTGGGGAAAAAATCCAATACCACACCAGGTCTACAGGGTGGGTCTGGGAAGGGTTTAAAAGGCCTGAGGCGGGTTTGGGTACAAAAAACCCGCCACAACCTTCCCCATTACCATTCCTATTTACTGATGCTGAGTAAGCGATAAATTTTGCTATAATGTCACACCACCTTTTAAGTGACATGGAAATGTTAATATTTGAATTTTTCAGTATTAATCGCTTACCAAATTTACAAATAAGAGTCACACAACAGAGACTTTGGATTCTCCAAAATACCACCCGATTTAATTCACTTAATTTTTCAGTATTAATCGCTTACCAAATTTATAAATAAGAGTCACACAACAGAGACTTTGGATTCTCCAAAATACCACCCGATTTAATTAATTTATAATTGCTATAAATGAATTAAATTAATTAATATTTATGAAATTTTAATTATAAAATTTCATTTGATTTATATTGAACATTATTAAATAGTGTGTGTATAACAGTTATGTAAACACAATCGATACAAGATATCTATACGCATTTAAATTTGATTTAAATGCAATAAATATTATTCGGGCTTGAAGTAATTTTGAGGCCTAAATGGGGCTTGTTATTTTCAATTTGGATTGGTAAGGGTAAGCCGGTCATAATGATTGCTAATATGGGTAGGAATTCGAATTAAAAAGGGAGAAAATTGGCGTGAGAAAAATAAGGATCTAGATCCTTCTTTTACTCCTTATGATCTCCTGATTTAATTATCTCTAACCACACATTTCATTTACTTTTTTGGAGCCTCCATACCGTCCCTTTGCTGGCTAAAATCAACCTTCCCCTTTGCTTAAATTTTAAGCTTCTTATATACAAATCAAATTAAATATAATCATAGGTGTTATAGCTGTTCGGGAGCTATCAACGTATGGACTTGGAATTGGATTTAGGGGGTTCAATTCATCCTTTCAAGGTGAAAATTATAGGCATTAGTGAAAGATACATTTCCTATTTATTGACATATATAAATGCTTATTTAATTGCTATATAACATGCCATTTAATTAGAAATTATAACGAATTTGTATATTAATCTATTGTCACATATTGATGGTTATATATGTGTGTGCATATATTATTGGAACTGGGCCCACCCACAGCAGATGTTATGGGTGAATTTCAAAGAAATTATCCTTAACGGATTTGCATTAGACCTATAAAGTCTAATTCATTTAGAACATTTTTAAATTTTGTTGAAATAAAAGCTCTTATTTATTTAAATTATATGGTTTTATATGATTTATATACTAATATGTATATGTGTGTGTATATGTACACATCATGTGCACATATGTACGTATATACACGTGCATCATGTAAGCCTGTGCAACATATAACATTCATGTGTACAGATGTTGGGATTTACATCGCAACAGACATGTTAGCTTATCCGGTATGTAATGTACGTTATCCAAATATATATATGTATATAAACTTATTACTTATAGATATAAGTATATAAGTGCATATGTTAATTCTTTTAAGTAATTATATGTAAATAAAAGATATTTTAATATATATATGTATGTAAGAATGCACATATGTATAAATTTATAAATAAAATATTAATAATATATATATGCATGTTATTATAATATATCTATTTAAATATAAATAAATTATTTAATAATAAAATAATTTATATTTATAATTTTTTTATACCATGACTAATATATATGTATGTATGTATGTACGTACGTACGCATGTATGTATGTAATGATAAAATAATATTATATCAAAAATGATATATACACATGTACAGTGTGTGTGTGTGTAAAATCACAAAATTAAAAATTTCAAACCGTATATACGGCACTAAATTTTATTATTATAAATTTTTATTAATTTAAAATATATTTCAATTGAATATTTATTCAATATTGCACAAAATAATAATAAAATTTATTTTCGAAACATTTTTCCAAATTTTAAGTTTCTAGTAAATCATATATGACATTTTAAAGTTTGATTTTTTTCCATGTTCTTCTCTAATCAAATTTTATTTTTATTAATTTTTGGCCAATTATAATAATAAATTTGAAAATAACAAAAATTAATTTTAAAATTTTATTTTTGGCAGAAAGCATATCTTATGAAAAAAAATTTAAAAAAATTTAAAAAATAATTTTTATAACATATTTGATTGTATATGATTTATTCATATAATATATTAATTTAAATGATATTAATATTAATAAACAATTGTAAAAATTAATTTCTTACTGTCAAAAATATACTTGATCTGTAATGTTATATATATTATTTTATGTTCAGTTTAAACTATAATATGATGTTGTAATTAAATATAAACCATATGTATATTTAAATGGTATATATATAAATAATTTAATAACATATAATATATATGTATATATATTACACAACTGTACATATCTAACTTTTATATATAAAATTAATTTTTTTAATTCATAAGTATATACATACATATAACTAAATTAACTTGTGACAGTATTAATAAATATCAAAATCGTCACCTAACTAACAATATAATAATAATATATACATAATAAAATATTCATAAAATTGTAAACTATTATTTGATAAAAACATACCTAAGTACCAAAGCCTTGAAGCACACTTTGAAAGAATGAAATCTCCCTTTTGAAAGCTTTTCGATTCGGCAGATCATTAGTCCTTGAACCGTTGACGTTTGACTATCGTATAGTGATCGACTTTGAGTTAATTTGAGCCTAATATCATGGAGCGCCTATGGTGTGTTTTTAGCCAGTAATGGAAGGATGAAGAGGAAGCAAAAAAGATCATTTGCGATTAGGGTTTAGGATGTTTAATAGTGGATATCGGATGGATCTCATCTCATACAAATTCTCCCTTAATCTAAGCCATCCAAAATCTAATATCTCTACCCCATTTTAAGCCACCCCATAGGTCCATATTACAACCGATTGATATATGTATAACTATTATAATTATATTTAGTAGTATTTATTCATAAAATCATAATCAAAATTTTACAGTAATATTTCATAAATATTAATTAATTAAATCTTTTGGTCAAAGAAGAATTCAATGTTTTAGTTGTGACACTCGTCGGGTATAAATTTGGTTAGTTATTAATATTAAGCTATTTGAATATTAACATCCACACATCGCTTAGCAAGTGATGTGACATTTTGGCCAAGTTTATCGCTTACTTGGTTTCAGTAAAATCCAATTTCACTTTATTAACCGTTACCCGGTTGTGACTTTTATTTACACCATTCTCTTCATCGGATTATATCACTTTTGGACTTATGGAATTTGGTAATAATCAGAATTCAATATCGTCCATATTCAACTCTATAGTTCAAACACAAGTCCATGGTTCAATATTAAAAATTATAATTAACCATAGTACTCTGGCCAAAGATTTTGACTTTGAGTTGACTTGAGTTGACCGTTATACAAAGCCCATATAACTTAGGAGACGATCCTCTCTTGAATAGTGCTTTACTTCTAATACTTTCACTCGACCCAACTATAGTCACTCGACGAATGTCGTGCCATAATTCGACTATAATCAAAGTGGAGATTTCATACTAAAGATCGACGGTATTCTCAAGTCGAGAGAACTGTGTAAATCAGTCACATGGATGTTTTCTGTTTGACCTTAGTTATATTAACCAATAGAAAACTATCGAGTGGGTTGTTCTATTATTGTCCAATAACTATCAGTACCTAACCCCAAGGTGCCCCCAGCAATCATAAGTATCCGCTGCCCGACATTTGGAGGGCGTTACATACTCTAGTCTTAACATATACATCGATATCCCATCTCGATGCATCCTGACTAGGAACATTTAAAATGATGTGTTTTATAATATTGTGATATAATACTCATGATTAAAACTATCTGTACTTACTATTACAAACACAACATTTATGGATTTTCTATTAAATATATTTTAATTAAGCCTTTAATTATTTATGACACATTATAATAAACATATAATAAAAAGAAAAACACCTTTATTATGAACGAGAATTAATTACAGAGTTAATTAATTTACAATAAATTATAGAATGCCCTAGTGCATACTCCTAACTCTATCGATCTCCTAATTGCACTTAGCTTCGATCATGGAATCTCCATCTCATCCCTTCAATTAGCTTCTTGAGAACCGACTGAGTTAGGCCCTTAGCGGATGGATCTGTTATGTTGTCCTTGGTAACTACCCTTTGAATCACGACTTCATTCTTCTAAATGAATTCTCTAATTAGGTGGAACTTTTGAAAAATGTGCCTTGACTTCTTGTGTGCTTTGGGCTCCTTTGTGATTGGTATTGCCACCTTGTTATCATAGAACAATGCTGTAAGATTCTCGGTATTGGAAATCACTCCGACTCGCTAAAAACTTGGGCATCCAGACTGCCTCTTTAGCTGCTTTTTTGAAAGCGATGTACTCAGCCTCATCATGGAATTAGCAACCATTTCTTATTTGGAACTTTTCCAACTAACGGCCTCACTGCTAACCGTAAAGACATAACTGGACACAGATCTATTATGATATATATCACTTTGAAATCTTGAATCTATATACCCTTCCATAAGGAGGTCTCGGTCTCCGTATATGAGGAATAAGTCCTTGGTATTTCTCAAATACTTAAGTATACATTTTACAATTGTCCAATGTTTTTCTTTGTGATTAGACTGGAATCAGATTATGCATTCTAATGCATATGCCACATCCAATCTAGTACATAGCATAGCATACATTATGGAGCGCATGGCTGAAGCATAGGGGTTCCTCTTCATGCACACTTTCTCATCACCAGTATGAGGAGCGTCCTTCTTAGAGAGGACAATTTAGACTGCATTGGAATGTTTCTACGCTTGGAATCTCCATACCGAACCATTTCAGTACGACATCTATGTATAAGGATTAGGACAATCCAACAGCCTCTTAGATCTATCTCTGTGGATCTTTATACCAAGTATATAGGCTACTTCTCCCCAATCCTTCATGGAGAAATTCTTGGACAGCTAAGCTTTCACTGATAGTAATAATGAAGTGTCATTGTCTGTTAGAACCTTGTATTTTGATATTTTTATTGTGACAACTATATAAGTTATTTTATATGAACTAACAAAAATTGCAGGAAAAAATGCTATTCTACTTGACGATAGATCGAAGACCAAAGATTTCAAAGAGAAATTTCAATATTTAAAATTGATTTGTCTATAGTCTAGTTAGTAGTTAATAATTGTTAAAATCTCTCCTAAGTGGTATATGCACGCACACATGCTTTTAAATCTTAATCAAATTAATTTGCACAACTTACGTTTTGACTATAAAAATTTATAAAACATCATGCTCTCAAACCTAGGTTAAATGGGCAAAAAATGACAGTTTCAGTCGATGAAACTAGGTTCGTCAGTCGACTGAAATGTGCACACATGCACAAATTTTTTTGAACATTCAGTCGACTTAAGACCCTGGTTTAGTCAACTGAATCAAGTGACTCTTGTATTTAAAATTCAAAATCTTTTGAATGTTCAATCGACTTAATCTATTTCCTCAATCGACTGAATATTCAGAACAACTATTTTTCTGAATGGTCACCACTTTTCAACAAACAAAAACACCTGTTAATTCAACATTTATTTCTGTATCTCTTGGCCGAATCTTTTCGTCAATGGTTACAACTTTTTAACTCTATAAATACCCTTGATTTCAGATTGCAAAGAACAACATTATTCTTTAATTCTATTCTATATTCTTGCTAACAAATTTCTACCATTTGCTTTCATAAACGCTTTCAAATCACTTGCACATTCAAGCACAAATCTATTTGTGATTATAATTACTTCTAATCTTCATGTACTACACTATATACCACAAAGGAGAAGATTATAGGAAGAGTGTACTCTAAAGACTTATCCATGCTTTCTACATAGCACATTCGACCAAGAAAAAACTTTATATGTTATAGAAGTCCTATTCAGTTGCTCAGGTAGTAGAAGTCCTATTCGATTATCTAGACAGCAGAAATCCTGTTCGGTTGCTTAAGCGACGAAATACCTGTTCCTCCAAGTTAAGTAAGGGTTGGTAGTTAAATTCAAGAAGGAGTCTGGGACTGGACGTGGAATGGGAGTTCGAACCAGTATAAAAATCTCTGATGTCATTACTCTACTATTTACTTTTTATACTCATATTCCACACTAGTAATTAACTTAGATTATATTCCATATTACGATCCATAGTAGCACTTTCATTTGGTATCAGAGCAAGGTCAACTTATAAGTGTAACACAATTATTTGATACACTGTTTTATATAGAGAATAACACTAACACAAGTTTTGTTGAAGGTCAATCCACTGCACGACCACCACTATCTTGTGGTTTGAACTATAATTAATGGTCAGTTAGAATGATATTTTCATGCAAGCAAATGGATATGATACTTGGAATATTACTCAAAATGAATACACTATACCCACTACACCATTTGCTGAATGGTCAAATACACAAAAAACTGATGCTACATCAAACGCAAAAGCTATGAATATGTTCTTCTATGCATCAGACAAAAATGAATTTAATAGAGTTAGCAAGTGTATAAATGCTTATGAAATTTGGAGAACTTTTAACGTCAAACATGAAGGAACTAATAAAGTTAAACAAAGCAAGATTTCTATGCTTAAAAATCAGTTCCAAATTTTCAAAATGAGATTAGATGAAACCATAAATGACACATGTTCCAGATTTCAAGATATACATCAATCACTATTAGCATTAGGAGAAATTTTTCCTAATTTTGATATTGTTTCTAAAATTTTAAACTCTTTAGTGGATAAATGGGAAGGAAAGTATTTAGCTATTGAAGAAGCTAATGACATTTCTACCATCAAACGTGAAGAGTTAATTGGAAATCTTATGTCATATAAAGTGAATTTATATGCTAAGCGAGATCAAGCACAAAATAAAAAGAATATTGCATTCAAAGTTGAACAAGAGGATCGGATGAAGATGAAGATGACATGGAATTGATCGCAAAGAATTTCAAAACGTTTCTAAAATTTAGAAAGAACAAGAAGTTTGAAAACAATAGGACAGACAACTCCAACAAACTACTAGTCCCAAATCTCGAATGCTATGAATGTCATAAGAAAGGTCACACTATTCTGATAGAAAGAAATACATATTCAAAAATAACAAAGACAAATAAAAGAAGAAGCAAGCATTCTCAGTAATATGGGATGATTAAAAAGCATCATCATCATCATCAAACAGTGAGTCCGAACAAGCCAACGTTTGCGTTATGGCTTCAACTGACAATGTAAGTGATTTATCCTTTGAAGATTTAATTGACGTAAACTGAGAAATATTAAATAAACTCAAGGAAACTAAGAGAAAATATAAAGGTGCATTAGAAAGACTAAAGAGAACTGAAATAGAAGTGGATATGCTAAGAGATAGAAAAAAATTCTAGAAGAAGAACTTGTTAATACACAAGAATCTTTATCTAATATTTCTTCCCATCTCACTATGCTATCAAATGAAGTAGAAGTGCAAAAAGAAAAGAATATGACACTAGCATCAGAAAATCATAATTTAAAATCAAATGTCAAAATTCTTGAGTTGAATAACACTAGTCTCAAAACTGAGTTACAAAGTATTACTAAAATGTAATAAATTTCAATAAAGGAAGAGAAAATCTTTCAAAAATAATTATAATTCTCAGTGTACTAATAATAAAAATGGATTAGGATATAAAAAAATCTTCAAAACCAAAGAAGAATAATATATCTTATAAAAATTATAGTTTGCACAATAATTTTGTGAAAGCAAAATCAAAAGCAAATGTTGTTACTACAAAGAAAGAAGTTAATAAATCAAGTACTATAAAAATTTGGGTACCAAAAACTAACAATAATCTAATCAGAAACAAGTATATAAAATCGTTTATATATACTATTCACAAAAATAAAGATTTTGTTTATAAAAGGAATTCTAAACCCTCATGTGTTTGGCTTCCTAAGATCTAACTATTATGACCCTAATAAAAAGGTGGGTACCAACATTATTTATATATTTTTTGTAGGTACCAACTAAGAAAAGAGAAAAATGGATAGTGGACAGTGGTTGCTCAAAATATATGACAAGAAACAAAGATATGATGACAATATTATCTACTCGGATAGAGGATCTGTCACATTTGGAGATAACTCCAAATGATATATCATCGATAAAGGCGATGTGAGCAACGATGGTACATCTAACTTACCTCTTATTACAAATGTTTTATTAGTAAAGAATTTAAAACATAATTTACTAAGTATAAGTCAGCTATGTGGTAAAGATTTTAATATAACCTTTTACAAAAATAAATGCAATATTTGTTATCAAAATAATAACCTTATTTTTGAAGGAACAAGAGAAAGAAATATTTATATATTAAATAGGAAAATCAATTATAACAAAAATATGTGTCTACTAGCCAATGATAATGATCCTTGGTTATGGCATAAAAGATTTTGTCACAGGAATTTTAAAGCTATTAACAAATTATCTAAGAATAATTTTATTAGAAGATTACCAAAGATGAATTTAAAGTGAAAAATATTTGTGATGCTTATCAGTTAGGAAAATTAACTAAATCTTGTTTTAAATCAAAGAAAATGATTTCTACTTTATAATCACTTGAGTTATTACATTTGGATCTTTTTGGGCCAACTCTAACTTAATCTATAAATCATAATAGATTGTTTTTGTAATAGTAAATGGTTTTTCAAGATATACTTGGACAATATTTAAAAAAAATAAAAGTTATACTTTTGAAAATTGTAAAATATTTGCTAAAAGAATTCAAAATAGTAAAAATTAAAAATATTAGGAGTGATCATGGTCGAGAATTTGAAAATGAGCCTTGTGGAAATTACTATAATAAGAAAGGAATTGTTCACAATTTTTCATTTTCTAAAACTCCACAACAAAATGGAGTTGTTGAAAGGAAAAATAGAACTCTTCAAGAATGTGTTAGAACTTTATTAAATCGAATTACTCTATCAAAAATTTTTTGGGCAGAAGCTGTAGCAACTGTTTTATGTTCTAAATAGAGTTTTCGTAAGGCAATTAACTAAACATACTTCTTATGTGCTTTTTAATGGAAGAAAACCTAATATTTATTAATTTGAAGATTTTGGATCAAAATTTTTATATTAAATACAAAAGATAAGCTTGACAAATTCGATCCAAAATCTGATGAAGTAATATCATTAGTTATTCGGAACAAAGCAAAGATTACAGAATTTATAATAAAAGAACTAAAGTAATCGAAGAAACACTTCATGTATCATTCGATGAAAATTTCAAAAATAGTCATAAAATAGAAAATAAAGAAACTATTTCTAAATCTAATGACTCGGATGATGATCTTGATAATTTTCAAAATAATACATAAAATAGTTTTCAAAATAATAATAATATAGGATCACCGCCAAGACCTTTAAGAAATCATCCTATTGAAAATATAATTGGAGAAATTCACACCAACGTAAGAACTTGAAATCAACTAAATCAAATGGGTCACATAGCTTTTCTTTTGAATACTGAACCTAGAAATCCTAAAGAAGTTTTAACCGATGATTACTGGATAATAGTTATGCAAGAAGAATTTAATCAATTTGAACGTAATGATGTTTGGGACTTAGTTTCTAGACCAAGTAACCAAGCTGTTATTGGTACAAAATAGGTTTACAAAAATAAAGCTGATGTGCAAAGAATATTATTAGAAATAAAGCTATACTTGTTTCCTGCGGTTATAATCAAGAAGAAGGAATAGACTATGATGAAACATTTTCACCTGTAGCTCGTCTAGAAGCTATATATATTTTATAGCATATGCTTGTTTTAATAATTTTAAACTTTTTCAAATGGATGTAAAAAGTGCTTTCCAAAATGGTTTTATAAAAGAAAATGTATATGTATAACAACTTCCTTTATTCACTCATGAAAAATATCCGGAATGTGTTTACAAATTAAAAAGGCTTTATACGGCTCAAAATAGGCACCTCGTGCTTGGTATGACCGTCTTAAAAATTATTTACTTAATTCTAGTTTTAAAATTGGCAAAGTGGATCAAACTCTTTTTATAAAACAAGATAAAAATGATATTTTAGTTATTCAAATTTATGTAGATGACATTATTTTTTGTTCTACAAACGAAAAATTATGTCAAGAATTTTCAGAAATATGACAAAAGAATTTGAAATATCTCACATGGGAGAACTTTCATATTTACTTGGATTATAAATTAAACAATTAACAAATGGAATTTTTATTAATTAAGAAAAATATTGTAATAATCTCATAAAACGGTTTGGTATGGACAATACTTCTGCTAAACCTACTCCTATGAGTACTACATTGCATCTCGACAAAGATGAAAATGGAAAAAGCGCTAATCAAAAACTATATCGTAGTATGATTGGTTCATTACTATATTTAACTGCTAGTAGACCTGATATAATGATGAGTGTTTGCTTATGTGCATGATTTCAAGCAAATTCCAAAGAATCGCATTTGGGGCAGTGAAGCGAATTTTGCAATACTTAAGCAAAACTAAAGAGTACAGTCTCTTTTATCCAAAAGAACATCCTTTTAAGTTAGTATCCTATAGCGATGCTGATTTTGGAGGATGTCGGATGGTTCAAAAGACTACTAGTTATACTTGTCACTTTATTGGACAACATTTAGTATTTTGGTTTAGTAAGAAATAAAATTGTGTTCATTTTCAATGTGTGAAGCGGAATATATCTCTGCTGCTTTGGCATGTGCTCAAGTAAGCTACATGCAAAAAACAATATAAGATTTTGGAATTAATCTTTCAAATTCAACAATTTATTTTGATAACACAAGTGCAATAAATTTATCAAAAAATCCAATAAATCATTCTAGGACTAAGCATATAGATATAAGACATCATTTTCTCAGGGATAATATAGAAAAAGGAAATATTTCACCCGAATTTGTTTCTTCAGAAAATCAGATAGCTAACATATTTACAAAACCTTTTGAATGAAAATATTTTTATCAAAATATGTCGAGAATTAGGTACGATATCTTTACATGACTCATAATTTAAAATTTAAAAAATATTTTGCAAAATAATTTTTTTTACAAAATTGCTGCTGCTGGCACTCAAACTTTGGTCACTGGTAAGGGAATTTTATGTTTTTCCATTTTGCTATTGTGTTACTTGCTACACTTTACACTATCTTCCTCACATCTCATGAATGGTTATTATTTCCTATTTATTTCGTACCTCATAAAATTTTTCGGCTATAATTGATCATTTCTTTTGAATCTCAGCTTTATTAACCTTACTCTATCCCCATTACTTATATATAATGAGTTTTATCTATTCAATTTTTTCATCATCTCTAGAAAAAAGTCTATGCTTGAAGATTTTTTTCCATTCTCTCAATATCAACATGGCTTCGCAAAATGACTCAAACTCATCTATCGGCTTTAACACACCTTCCTCAACATCGTCAAACTACTCTAACATGCCCACCCCTATTTATATTTAGGTAGAAATCACACCTTCACCGACTCACCATATAGGATATATTCCATAAGGAAAAAGTACCAAGCGTACTCTACATTTTGGTTCTCCGTCAGCTAAGGAGAAAATTGACGATATTCATCATTACCAGAGAGAGACTCTAGAACTCCAACATGAACTCTACCATGAACAGAAAGTAAACGCTAAGCGTTTAAGTTTTTTGGAGCAGGTTGCATTGAAGTTCCGCAGGATTCATCGAAGGAGACTGTACATCAACCTTCACCTATCCTTTCTCAAGCTCCACAAAATCGTTAGGAACCTAGTTCACAACGTCCTTAGGTGTCATCAAACTCCTAGGAACGTGGAAATGGTTGGTCACTGATCTAGCCGTTACAAGAAATCATGAAGATTGAACCACTCTCCGACGACTCTTAGTTTTTAGAATTTTAGATTCCTTTGCATATTTATTCTTGTTGAAGTATTGTGTGATTATATAAATGTTTTTATAATGTTTTATTAAATAATAAAACATAAAGATTATCAAAGTTTTTACTATAAAACTTTTTATTCCAAAAACTGTTTGCTTCATAGGTTTAATAGACTTACGGGCACAGTTTCAGTCGACTGCTCCGCATAATCCAATCGACTATAACTTCAAATATCTTCTTTTTATAATACATAAGACAATCGACTGCCCATGTAATTTCAATCAACCGAATTCAGTCATTTCCAGGCAATTACACGTGGGATTAATTTCTCTGCATATAAGTCGACTTAAATATAATTTCAGTCGACTGAAAAGTCATAGTTCCTAAAAATTTTCCAGATTTTGGTCGACTGATCTAACTATTTAAGTCGACTGAAATATGCAAATTCTAGGCTAAATAATTCGGGATCAAACTCTGTAGTTTTCAGTCGAGTGCTGCGCTCAATTCAGTCGATTAGTTGCTCGTTTTTGGGTTTTTTAAAAAGCATTTTTCCACAAATTCTAACATAAATATCCACCTACCCTATAAATGCATCATCTTCTCACTCAAACCCTACCTCACTTCTGAAAGAAACCTAGCCTCCAAAATTTTCAAATCAAATTATCTATTTCAGATTCCAATTAATCTCAATGGCTCCAAGAACTAAACAACCACGGCAATCAACCATCGGACCATCAGAAAATCAGATAAGATCTTGGCTACACGACAAAACTGGCCATTTCTTGCTTTAAATCCATGCATAGCTTCGAATATTCGATGGCTCCTTTCCCAACTTTTCGGATTTTAATGCTTATGGGATTCGAGAGATGGCGGAGGCAAGTGGTCTTGAAAATTTGCTAGGTTTTGATGCCAACAACATTAATATCTATCCTCTTCTCATTAAGCTATTCTTTTCAAATATGAACTTAGATCACCGTAATCCAAGGAATAAGGACAATTGCATATGGACCCTTTTATGCGGTGTTTCGATTTACCTTCCACTCCAATGACTTGGATATATTCTTCGTTGTCCATATGAAGGCCTCGACATCAACGATGTGGAAGTCGATATGGATAATTGGGATGAGGACTCTCATCAGTTCCTTTTCGGCAATATGACGATGCCCAAGTCCGTCGCCTTACGTCCAAAGGCATGCATCCTACATCATGCCCAAATTCCCTCTATCTAACATCGTATCGAAAGCAACGAGAAAGTTTACAAGCGCGACTTCCAAGCGCTTTATGCCATCTACTCTTCCCAACATATCAATTGGACCAAGGTCATTCTTGATGAGTCGATCATCGTCAATCACAAGAGGAGCTTCAAGATGATATTCTATGAGGCATACACCATGCAGATTCACCAGAATTTCGGTCTCACAATCCTCGATGCCGATTTCATAGAAGAGATTAACTCTAAGACGCTAAGTCTTATGGGCTTGCCAAAATACCCACCGTCGCAAGAAATAATTGACTTCCAACATTGGGCGGCAAATCAAGCTCAAGGGATTCTGTAACCCTGCATGCCCCATATTGTCTCATCCTCCTCCCAACCTTCCCGCCAAGTCATGGAAGAAGAAGAAGGCGACGAAATCATAGAACTTCACGAGATTTTCTTCCCAAGGAAGGTCTATCACCCTCTCGCGGAATCAAAGCAAGCCTAATCAACGTTTGGTCAACGTTGGAAGAAACATTGTCAAGACCAACAAGAAGCTCAACTCAATCAAGGGCATCTTGAATAAAATTTAGGCAAATATCTCATCATCGGCTCAACTTCCACTGCATAGCCGAGAATCCTCCCGCTTCTTTCTCATGGACAACATCCGAGGAGGATGAAGAAGAATCCCAAAGTAAGAAAGTGTGTCTAAATTTTTTACTCTTATGTATATTTTTTTGTTTTTTTTAGTCATTTGTATCCATGAAAATCTAATGTATACTTCGCTTATGTTATTTTTAATTCAATGGTATGCCATTCTCAATTTTTGTCTACATCATTTATGCTTTGCTTATTTACCATGCTTTCATTGATTAACAATTGCACACTAATGGATATATATCTAGTATTCCTTTTTGTCGATGACAAAGAGGGAGAAATATGAAGATAAGCAGGTTGTTCATTGATTCAGGGGGAGTTTTATTGCTTTGTTGCTTTTGATAAGTTATGTAAAATTTTGAACTTACATGGTTGTCATCACCAAAAGTGGAAGAATGTTAGAACCTTGTATTTTGATGTTTTGGTTGTGACAACTATACAAGTATATATTATATGAACTGACCAAAATTGTAGGAGAAGATACTATTCTACTTGACGATAGATCAAAGACCAAAGATTTCAAAGAGAAGTTTCAATATTTATAATTGGTTTGTCTATGTCTAGTTAGTAGTTAATAATTGTTAAAATCTCTCCTAAGTGATATATGCATGCACACATGCTTTTAAATCTTATTCAAATTAATTTACACATAGGCTTTAATTATAAAAATTATAAAACATCTTACTCTCAAACCTAGGTTAAATAGGCAGAAAATGACAGCTTCAATCGACTAAACTAGGGTCGTCAGTCGACTGAAATGTGCACACGTGCACAATTTTTTTGAACATTCAATCGACTTAACACCCTGGTTCAATCGACTGAATCAGGTGACTTTTCAAAATATTTTTAGAATTCAAAGTCTTTTGAATGTTTATCGAATTAATCTATTTCCTCGGTTGACTGAATATTCATAATGGCTATTTTTCTGAATAATCACCACTTTTCAACAAACAGAAACATCTTTTAATTCAAAAGTTGTTTCTGTATCTCTTGGTCGAATTTTTTCACGAATAGTTACAACTTTTTAACTGTATAAATAGCATTTATTTTAGATTGCAAAGAACAACATTATTCTCTAATTCTATTCTATATTCTTGCTGACTAATTTCTGCCATTTGCTTTCATAAACGCTTTCAAATCACTTGCACATTCAAGCACAAATCTATTTATGATTATAATTACTTCCAATCTTCACGTACTACACTATATACCACAAAGGAGAAGATTATAGGAAGGGTGTAATCTAAAGACTCATCCATGCTATCTACAGAGCACATCCAGTTAAGAAAACTTTTTGTATTATAGAAGTCCCATTCTGTTGCTCGGACGATAGAACTTCTATTCGATTGTCTAGGCGGTAGAAGTCATGTTTGGTTGCTCAGGCGGTGCAATACCAGTTCCTCCAGGTTAAGTGACAGTTGATAGTTAAATTCCAGAAGGAGTTTGGGAGTGGACGTAGAACGGAAGTTCGAACCAGTATAAAAATCTCTGATGTCATTTACTTTTCTATTTACTTGTTATACTCATATTCCACACTAGTAGTTAACTTAAATTATATTCCATATTACGATCCATAGCTGCACTTTCATCAATCAATAATAGATCATCAACGCAAAGTCTAACGATATGATAGCATTGCCATGTTCCTTTTGGTATACACACGCTTCCTCTGTGTTTGATAAAAACCTATATGTTTGATTACTTTATCAAAACCATTATTCCAACTCCTTGAAGCTTGTTTAACTCCATAAATGGACTTTAACAACTTGCAAGCCTTTCCTTCATTCCCACTGACCACAAAATCCCTAGGCTACAACATATAATGGTTTATTCTAAATCACCATTTAGAAAAACCACCTTTGCATCAATTTGCCATATTTCGTAGTCATAGAATGTAGTCATAGCTAGCATGATCTAAATGGACTTAAGCATGGGTACGGGTGAAAAGATCTCGTCATAATCAACACCTTGAATTTGATGAAGCCCTTTTGCAACTAGCCTTCCCTTATAAGTCTCCACTTCCCCATCTGTATTTAGTTTTTTCTTAAAAATCCATTTGTAGTTGATGGGTTTTATCCCTCTATGTACGTCCAACAAAGTCCAACTTTGTTTTCATATATGGAATCCATATCAGATTCATAGATCCATACCAGAGTGTAGTCTTTACTCTAAAGTGCTTATTGGAAAGATAGAGGAGTGTTGTCATCTAAGACATAACCTTTGTAACATCCCCCTACTTGAAGGCCCAAAACTAATGGCTATGGATGTTGATGTCCTCCATAGTTATTAATCCTCGACGACCAAATACGGCAATGTTAGATGCATTGATACACATAGACACATGAATATGGAAAAAAATAAAACATCAAAACACATTCCAAATTCCACTCAAAACGTTTCATGTTCACTACATAATCCCAGTACGCAAACCATATTTAGATCAAACATAAATACAACATATGCCAAGAGCGACATAAATATGTCGCTTGGATGATCAGAGTATATAATAAGGCAATAAAATAGATTTTCCTTTACAACCAAAGCACACGGCGGAACAAAAGAACTCTTATTAATTTGCTTGCCTCTGGCACATCTTTGGAAGATTTATTCGTCCAAAAGAAAACCTGAAAACCTTAACCCTCAAAATAATCAAAATCAATTGAGTACCCGAGAGTTTAAAGGGGAAAACAAATCGAGTCAGACATAAAGCCTGGTATGAATAATATTCTACCATCTCAAACCATTTAGTTATCTAGTGAGACCACGCCGCTTAGAGGAACGGGTTTTCCCTTCACTGGTATCCTAAAACTTTCATAAAACCATATACCATGCTCCTGCATCCACAATGGTAAAACAGTTCCAAACAATATGATGATATGCAAACAAGTGAATTAGTTCTGGATTACCTATCCCCATTCATTCTGACTATCTATCTCATTTATAGTTTTTAGGGTCACCATTACCCTATTAGTTTTAATGGGCTTACAAATAACTTGTGAAATGTTTACGGACTCCCTGTCTGATTTGATAGTTTTCATGGATCACTAAGAACCTATTGGTAGCTCCAATAATTTTTCTCTTATCTTAGTTTTTATGGGCTGACTAGGAATCTATTGACTTCTATCAATATCTTAATTCGAAAATAATTTTCATGGGCTAACTACAAACCTATTGGCCTCTGCCAATATCAAATCATAATTTTCATGGGCTAAATCTATTGGCTCCCTCCAATATCTTTTCCTTTACGTGGTTTTCATGCGCTTAATATGAACCTATTAGCCCCTGCCAATATCTTTAATTTATATTTTAACATCCTTAACTTATATTTACTACTGGGTCAACCTAGCTGGTTATTCTTCCCTTTTCTAAAGTACTGTTATGGTTTAATAACAATGTGAATAAATATATTAAGAAGCATCCATAACAACATAATAATGCTAACACCTGTGGTTGAATATCCTTGAAATCATTTTATATAAAACTTGGTTAATCCCGTTAACTTGTTAATCAAGAAAAACTTCTTCAGAAACTTCATTTCGAACTCTTTGTTTATGACATGGGTTTTTCCTTTAAAATGAGATTGGGTTATTTGTTTTGAAATCTTAAAACATCACTTTCGAAACCTCTGGATGACCTCCATCGAAAGTATAGAAAACCTCTTTTCAAAACTCTAAGTATATACCTTCCGAAGCTTTATAAATCAATCCTTTTGAAACCAATGTATACCTTTCGCAAGTATCAATACATTACTTTGAAACATAGCTTCGAAAGCAATGAAAGTAGCCCTTTCGAAAGTAGTGGGTTTTACATTTAAAACATCTTTTGGGTCTAAGTGGTTACATACGAAAGTATCTATTTCAAAACCTTTAATAAAATTTGTTTTGGGGAAAATTTATGGATCGAAACCATTAATTCGAAAGCTCAAAACCTTTGAGTAAAACTTTTGAAGGATAGCATCGAAACACCCTTTCGACACCATTGCCTTCGAAACCCTTGAACCCTTTCGAAAGCATTTAAGAAGTGACTTATTATAAGTTTAAAACAAAGTCACCCTTCGAAAGCATTGATGACTTCAATACACTCGAAAGGCGCATGAATGGCAGCGAGGTTTCGACTGGGTCAAGACCATCATCTTCGGAAGTCTTATCTAAAAACAAAGGAACACATTCGAAAGCTCCTACTTTATAACACAATATGACAACCTCCTTCGAAAGCTATTTAGAAAAACCCCTTTCGAGCATATATGTTTCGGCTGCGTTGAAAGCTTTAAGTAAAAACAAAGCAGGCACTTAACATTTGAAAACAAAACTAAGGTTTCGACCCCATCGGAAGCATTACTTTCGACATCATGGCTCATGCCTTTCCTCCAATACACTATGTATCATCTAAGTGATACCTTGTGTATTGGTTTCGACGGAGTCAAAGCGGAGGCATTGGAGTCGAAAATCACTACTAAATTAGGCGGAATCTACTTTTCTGAATAAATGTTTAATTCATGCTAATTCCAGTAATTACTTTATAACTAAACTGTCTATCTGTAATCTTTTAATTGGTTGTCTTAAAACTTTTCAAATCCTTTACAAAAATAACTGCCGTATTTTTCAGATCTAAATCAAGGAAAAAATAACGTTTAAGCCCTTCCATTAAGCAAAACCAATATTGCAAATTTATCCATTTAAAATAATTTATTTTCCATAGCAAATCAATTAGAAAAAGTACCCAAAAATCACAAAAATTCACTTTCATCATGCTAACTAACATATTAAAATTTCAGACCTGAATTCTTCCTGAAATAATCGACATTAATTTAAAACCCAATTTTATCATATTTTCGTTTAAAAAATCATAATAAATTTTCCATGACTTGAAAAATCACAAAAATTGAAACTCATCTCCGAAATCATAATTTACATTACATATAATTTATCCATGGCATTCAGAAATCATTAACAATCATTGCCCTAAAACCATATAAATGCATATAATAATAATTTTTTTAAATCAAACATATTATAACTCAAGCATATCATCATCTAAAACATCATAAAAACGAATTTAATCTTAAATCTGAAAATATATGATCATAAAAATAAAATAGAGATGGAATTTATTATTCATCTTTTATATGATAAAGACTTTGAGATTTGTTGTAGATTAAATTCCCTAGCTTGATTAAATTTTTCTTCCTCTTTTCCTTTGTTAATGGCCGGATCTTCTTAGCTTTGATTTGCGTTTGTGAACATGAAAAGTGTATGTGAATGGGAATGAACGTGAAATGTATGGTCATGAGTAATAATAGTGCGGCTATTTACTAATATGCCTACGTTTAATTAAATACATAAAAGCTAAGCTAATCCTATTTAATTGACCCTAAGCACGGCCTTCTTATGGTTAATTCAAATCTCAATCTTCTTATCACTCTAATTCTTACATTATTCTACTTAATTTATTTAATTAAATTTCCTAAATAATGTTATCAAAAATTAGGGATGTTAGAGGCTCCCCCCCCCAAAGAGTTTCGTCCTCGAAATTCAGTAAGGACTAAATATTGAACATAGCAATCATCTGTGATAAATCCTAACAACCATACTAGCCTAACTGACTAGCAGTTGCCAATATAAATCTAATATAGACATACCCTTAAAGTATATCAGGATAAGTATCTCAAATCATATCTTCTGTCTCCCAAGTACAGTCCTTCTCGTTGTCGCTCCACTGCACTTTCACCAAATTGACTATCTTGTTCCCCGATCTTTTCTCATCTCTCGCCACAACCTGAACTGGTTGTCTAACAAAAGTCAAATTAGGCTCTACTACCAAGTATTCCAACCCTGTCGGAGGAATATTAGTCTCTAGATCATGCACATGCTTGCGAAGATGAGACACATGAAATACATCATGGACACCTACCATACTCCTTGGCAAATCTACTTTGTATGCGAGCTTTTCAATATTCTCTATAATCTGGAATGGACCAACATATCTCGAGGATAACTTCCCTAACTTTCCAAATCGTACCACACACTTCATCGATGACGCTTTGATGAAAACCTTATCTCCAACCGAGAATTCCAGCCTTTATGCCTCTTGTTTGCGTAGCTCTTTTGTCTAGACCGAGCTTCCTTCATCCTTTCTCGGATTAACTCAATCTTCTATGATGCCTCCCTAACCAAATCTAGACCTAAGACTAACCTATCTCCACCCAACATGATGGTGATTTTCATGACCTTCCATACAAAGCTTTAAAAGGCATCATTCCTACACAAGTCTGATAACTATTGTTATAGGAAAACTCAACTAGATGTAGGTGATCTTCCTAAGATCCACCAAAGTCTAATACATAAGCTCTTTACAAATCCTCTAGTACCTTGTAGACTCTCTCTATCTGCCCATCTGTCTGAGAGTGATATGCAGTACTCATATTAAGCATCATTTTGGCCGTCCTGGTTGAGTTAAATGGAATAAATGGGAACTTCTGGTCAATCTGTCCACTATGACCCATATACTTTCATTTTCTTTATTTGACCTTGACAACCTATCTATAAAATCCATGGATATCGAATCCTATTTCCAAATCGGAATCAAAGGCTGAAGAAACCCACTTGGCTTCTGATGTTCGGCTTTCACTTGTTGACAGTTTGCACACTACCTAATCCACAAAATAACATCCTTCTTCATACCTTTCCAATATAAGTTCATATTCATATCTTGATACATCTTGGTCCCTCCAGGATAAATCATAAACTTGGATCGATGACATTCCCCAAGAATTTCTTTCCTCAAGTCCTCAATATTCGAAACACACAATCGTCCCTTATTTCTCAGCCATCCTCTTTGGTCAAGACTAAAATCCTTTATTTCATCAATCTTTGTTCCAACCTCAAGCCTTCTAATCCTCTCGGCCAATAATGGATCCTCCTTCTGCTTAGAAGCAATCATTTCGATCAACATTGTTCAAATTTTAAACTAAACAACATGGTGGTATTCTGACTAGAACTAGCAATCGATCTTAACTGCACACACAACTGGCCTAAGCTTCTAAATCTTCCACTTTGCCAACACATTTAACACCACATCTGATCTCTTTTGCTAAGAGCATCCGCTATCTTATTTCCTTTCCCTGGTGTATACTCTATTCTAAAATCATAAGCAGCCAAAAACTCTAGCCACCTCTGCTGTCTCATATTCAACTCCTTCTGAGAGAATAATATTTTAAAGATCTATGATCCATGTGAAGATCAAATCTCTCCCCTAAGAGATAATCTCCAAATCTTCAATCCAAAGATCACCGCAACCAACTCCAAATCATGAGTAGGATATCTTACTTCATGCGGTCTACGCTGTCGTGAAGCATATGCAATAATTTTACCCTTCTACATCAACATCGCTGCTAATCTAGTTCCTCATGCATCCATATACACCACCAACCGTTGGTTTCCATCTAGGACTATTAACACTGGTGCATTTGTCAACAAATGCTTTAACTTAAGGAACTCTTCCCCACATTTGTCGGACCTAACAAACTTCACCTCCTTCTTGGTTAACTTAGTCAAAGGTGTTGCTATCCGTTAGAAATCCTTAACGAATCTCCGGTAGTAGCAACGAGCCCAAGAATACTCCTAATCTCATTCACCGTTTCTAGTCTCTTCCAATTATTCATAGCTTCGATGTTATCTGGATCAACTAACAAGCACTTCTCTGGAACCACGTGACCAAGAAACTTAACCTCTTTCTTCAAAAATGACACTTGGTAAACTTTGCCTCCAATTGATTCTGCCTTAGCGTCTTAAGCACCACCTTAAGGTGATCCTCATGCTCTCTTTCATCCCTAGAGTATATTAAAATGCCATCTATATACACCAGCACAAACCTATCCAAGTACTCTCAGAATACTCGATTCATTAAATCTACAAAGAAAGCAGGTGCGTTCGTTAATCCAAATGGCATCACTAACCACTCATATGAACCACACCTAGTTTGAAAAGCTGTCAAAGAAATACTGTCCTCTGCCACTCTTAACTGGTGGAAACCTGATGCCAAATCCAACTGGCAAAACACTCTGCTTCCACTCAACTGATCGAACATATCATCTATTCTTGGTAAAGGATACTTATTCTTGATCTTCCTTTCGTTCAACTTACGATAGTCAATACGCATCATCAACGACCCATCTGATTTCTTTACGAACATTGAGCTGCTCCCTAAGGCGAACTGCTTGGCCTAATAAAATTCCTTTCTTCAAGAATCACTAACAGCACCTTCAATTCCTTCATCTCAGTCGGTATCCTCCTGCTAGGTGGTCTACTCACATGTTCAGCTCCGGGCACAAGATCTATTCGAAACTCAAAAGCTTGTTGCGGTGGTAATCCCGTAACCAACTTAAAGACATCTGTAAATTCTCTTTCTGCTCGAACCTAACTTAACTCATCTCCTACCTCTATAGCACTAAAGAAAGCACTAACACTTGGATTAGAATTTCCACTAACAATATTACTCGGTTATGACTATTAGGGTGTCTCGGTGATATCTCCCTATCCTGGCAAAATATTCTAGCCTCATACTTACCCAACTAATCCATACCCAAAATAATTCTGAAATCTACAAAATCAATAACATATAAGCTACATGCAAACCTATGACCTAACAGATCAAGTTCTAACTGGTCACATCTCAACTCTAGAGTTGCATACCCTCCTATAGGATTCGCAACCCTTAGGGAAGTAACAACGTAGGTGGGTTCTAAGCATAACCTATCAACCAAACACTGAGATATAAATGAATGTGATGCACTGGTAACAAAAATTACCCTAACTGGTATACTCTGAATCAAAAGTGTACCTTCCATCATAGTCTTCCCTTTATCAACTATAGTAGGCATTGCTGATGCTAGTCCAATAGCAAAAACTTCCATTTGTCCGCCCTAACTTGCTCTGGATATTTATTCTTGTAATGCCCAACTTGATCATAGTTAAAGCACTTTACATTCTTCTTATTTGTAGCCTTCTTCCCATTACCCGACCGACACTCATTCGCATAATGACCCTTCTTGTCACAATCAAAGCAAACTAACTCATCCTTTGCCCTCTTGGCAGCATCTCCGTTATGGGCTTCCTTCTTCTTAAAGAACTTTCTTTTCTTTCCCTAAGAACCTCGGATTTCCACTGGCTTCTCTCTAACATAATCGGCAGCTTCTCCTCATGGTGAATGGCCATCTCCACAACTAAGTTACTACGATCGCGAAGATGTGGCATGGTCGCGTTAGCAATCTCGGGCGTAAGTCCTCTAATGAACTTCTCATTCCTTCTGATGATGGTTTCTATAGTATTATTTCCATAACGGGACAACTCATCAAACTTAGTGGCATACTCAACAGCCGACATCTCTCCCTGCTCCAGATCCGTGGTCTTTTCCATCAGCTCTGACTAAGCAAACTCAGAAATAAACTTTTTCTCAAATCTCCTTCAAAAATAAGCCTAAGTCAATTCCTCCTCTAAAACTTCGAAAGCAACACTATTCCACCAATGAAGCGCCGACCCTTGCAACTTCCTGGAGGCCAACCTTCTCTTCTGCTCATCATCTAAACTAAATCAACAAAGATATGCTCAAAATGCAACAACCAATTCTCTACCTCTATGGTTTCTTCGTCCCCATAAATGGGTTCTCACCAAGAATGGTGTAATCTCTGCTCAGCTTGGCATAATTATTCCCAACTGCAGCTACAGGATTAACTCTTCCAACATTTCTAGCAACTCCAGCAGCAACTCCTGCATGCATCATATTGATGAAGAACTGATACATCACCCTTATATCCATTGGTGGGTTTCCAGCACACACATTGGCGTCGGCGTTTTGGTTATTAGCATTAGCCGGTCGACCTGGTTTCCTCTTGGAGATGGGTCGAGCTTTTCCAATAGTCGTGGTGCTGCCTCCACCAAGATGCCCTCTTATTTTTCCTACTTCCAGATCTCCTTTCTCGTAAATCTACATACGAACCTTTGTAAGATACAGAAGAACGACCTAAGAAAGCGGGGAATATGTACTTATATATATATATATATATATATATATATGTGTGTGTGTATATATATATAACTACATATCTAATACTAGTACGCTACTATAGCGTTATCCTAAACCCTAATCTTCTTTTCCGATTCATTGGATTATGATTGAAAAAAAATTTAGGTTTAGATTTCTTTTAAGTTTCATAAACATATGCTCTGATACTAACTTGTAACAACCCTCTACTTGGAGGCACAAAATTAACGGCTACAGATGCTACAGTCATCCATAGTTATTAATCCTCGATGATCAAATACGGCAATTTTAGATGCATTGGTACACATAAACACATGAATATGGAAAAAAATTAAGACATCAAAACACATTCCATATTCCATTCAAAACATTTCATATTCATTGCATAATCCTAGCATACAAACCATATTTAGATAAAATGCAAATACAACATACGCTAAGAGCGACATATGAAGATGCCCTCTTGGATGATCAGAGTATATAATAAGGCAATAAAATAGATTTGCCTTTACGACCAAAACACACAGTGGAATAAAAGAACTCTTATTAACTGCTTGCTTCCTACACGTCTTAAGAAGCTTTAGTCGTCTAAAAGAAAATATGAAAACCTTAAACCTCAAACTACTCAAAATCAATTGAGTACCCGAGAGTTTAAGGGAAAAACAAAAACTTCGAGTCAGACATAAAGCTTGGTATAAATAATAATCTACCATCGCAAATCATTTAGATATCCAATGAGACCACGCCGCTTAGCGGAATTCCCTCACTAGCATCCTAAAACTTTTATAAAATCAAATATTATGCTCCTGCATCCACAATGGTTCAAACAACTTAAAACAATATGATGATATGAAAACAAGTAAATTATGTCTGGATTACCCATCCTCATTCATTCTGACTATCTGTCCCATTTATAGTTTTTAGGGTCACAATTAACCTATTAGTTTTCATGGGTTTACTAACAACCGGCGAAATGTTTATGAACTTCCTGTCTGATTTCATAGTTTTCATGGGATTATTAATAACCTATTGGTAACTCCAATATCTTTTCTCTTATCCTGGTTTTCATGGGCTGACTAGAAACCTATTGACTTCTGTCAATATCTTAATCAAAATGTAGTTTTCATGGGCTAACTACAAACCTACTGGTCCCTGCCAATATCAAATCATAGTTTTCATAGGCTGACTATGAACCTATTGGCCCCTGCTAATATCTTTTCATTTACATAGTTTCATGGGCTTACTGCGAACCTATTAGCCCCTGCCAATATCTTTAATTTATACTTTAGCATCCTTAAATTATATTCACTACTGGTCAACCTAGCTGGTAATTCTACCCTTCACCAAAGTACTATTTTGGGTTCATAACAATGTGAATAAATATATAAAGAACCAGTCATAACAACATAATAATGCCAACACATGTGGTTGAATATCCTTGAAAACATTTTATATAAAACTTGGTTAATCCCTTTAACATGTAAATCAAAGAAAATTTCTTCAAAAACTTCATTTCAAAACTCTTTATTTATACCATGGGTTTTTCCTTTAAAATGAGATTAGGTTAATTGTTTTTAAATCTTAAAGCATCACTTTCAAAACCACTGGATGACCTCCATCGAAAGTATAGAAAACCTCTTTTCAAAACTCTAAGTATATATCTTTCGAAGCTCTATAAATCAATCCTTTTGAAAACCAAAATATACCTTTCGCAAGTATCAATACATTACTTTGAAACATAGCTTCGAAAGCAATGAAAGTACCCCTTTCGAAAGTAGTGGGTTTTACTTTTAAAACATCTTTTGGGTCAAAGTGGCTACATACGGAAATATCTATTTTGAAACCTTTAATAAAATTTGTTTTGGGGAAAATTTGATGGCCTCAAACCATTCATTTGAAAGCTCAAAACCTTTGACTAAAAGTTTTGAAGAATAGCATCAAAACCTCCTTTTAACACCATTACCTTCGAAACCCCTGAACCCTTTTGAAATTGTTTAAGAAGTGACTTAGTATAAGTTTAAAACAAAGGCACCCTTCAAAATCATTGACGACTTCAATACACTTGAAAGGCACATGAACGACAGCAAGGTTTCAATTGGGTCAGAACCATCATCTTTGAAAGTCTTATTTAAAAATAAAGGAACACGTTTGAAAGCTCCTACTTTAAAACATAATATGGCAACCTCCTTTGAAAGCTATTTAGAAAAACCCCTTTCGAGCACATATGTTTTGACTATGTCGAAAGCTTTAAGTAAAAACAAGGCAGGCACTTAACATTTGAAAAGAAAATTAACGTTTCGACCCCATCGAAAGCATTGCTTTTGACACCATGGCTCTCGCTTTTCCCCCAATCCATTATGTACCATCTAAGTGATACCTTGTGTATTGGTTTCGACTAGGTGGGTTTCGGTTGGGTTGGTTTCGACGGAGTTAAAGTGGAGGCATTGGAGTCAAAAGTCACTACTAAAGGAGGCGGAACCTGCTTTTCTGAATAAATGCTGAAATCATGCTAATTCTAGCAATTACTTTGTAACTAACCTGTCTGTCTGCAATCTTTTAATTGGTTGCCTTAAAACTTTTCAAATCCTTTACAAAAATAACTGCCGCATTTATCAAATCTAAATCAAGGAAAAATTAACGTTTAAGCCCTTCCATTAAGCAAAACCAATATTGCAAATAAGTCATTCTTTTAAAATTATTTATATTTCATGGCAAATCTATTAGGAAAAATCCCCAAAAATCATAGGAATTCACCTTCAACATGTTATCTAACATATTAAAATTTCAGACCTAAATTCTTCCTAAAATAAGATATTAATTTTAAACCCAATTTTATTATATTTTACTTCAAAAATTCATAATGAATTTTCCATGACGTGGAAAATTACAAAAATTGGAACCCAGTACCAAAATCATAATTTACATAATTTGTAATATATCCATGGATTCAAAAATCGTTAACAATCGGTTCTGCCCTATAACCGTATAAATGCATATGATAATAATTTGATTTAAATCAGACATATTATAACTCAAGCATATCATCATCTAAAACATATAAAAAAAACGAATTTAATCTTAAATCCGAAAACATATGATCATAAAAATAAAATAGAGATGGAATGAATTATTATTCACCTTGTATATGATAAGGACTTTGAGATTTGTTGTATGTTAAATCCCCTAGCTTGATTAAAATTTTCTTCCTCTTTTCCCTTGTTAATGGAAAGCTCTTCTTAGTTTTGATTTGCATTTGTGAAAATGAAAAGTGTACGTGAATGGGCGTGAACATGAAATGTATAGCTTTGAGTAATAATAGTGCGGCTATTTGCTAATATGCCCATGTTTAATTAAATAAGTAAATAAAAGCCCATTTAATTGACCCTAAACGCGACCTTCTATGGTTTATTCAAATCTCAATCTCCTTATCAATCTAATTCTTACATAATTCTATTTAATTTATCTAATTAAATTTTTTGAATAATGTTATCAAAAATTAGGGATGTTACAGCCCTCCTTCTCGCCATCCATGAGAAAATCTTAGCTTTTCTCTAGTACACGAGATTCCCTACTAGATCTTCTAATAGGTTGCGTATTTTCATATACGAGCGAACTGGATTCTTCCACTGGTTCGGCCTTAGTGTTAGTTTCTTGGATCTCATCCAAGTCTACAACTTCATTGTTAATTTATTTTCGTAGAAATTCCTTCTCTAAAAAGACAAAGTGCATGGAAACAAGAACATTTTCCTCTGTATTGCAGAAAATATATCCCCTAGAATTATAGGATATCCTATAAACTTACAGAAAGTTGATCTAACCTCAAGCTTATTCGGGCCTCTGTTCTTAACATAGGCCGGACAAACCCACATTTTCACATAATTGAAACGGGGTTTCTTCCCATGACATATCTCATATAGCATCTTAGGCATAAATTTAGTGGGAAACAAGTTCAACATGTGCACTGTTGTTTATAACGCATATCCCCAAAAGGACAGAGGTAACTCAGCCTTACTCATCATGGAATGAACTATATCTAATATGGTTTGTATCCATCGTTTTGACACATCGTTATGTTTCAGAGTATAGGGTGAAGTAACTTGAGAGATAATCCCATATTCTTTTAAGTATTGTTGAAAATTATGCCCAACATACTCGCCTCCTCGATCTGATCGAAGAATCTTAATATTATGGCTTATTTAGTTTTCTACTACATTCTTATATTCTACAAATCTCTCATAGACTTCAGATTTGTTCTTCATGGATACATATATCCTATTCTCGAGAAATCATCAATGAAGGTAACAGTGTAAGAACTATTATCTTTGGCAGTTATAGGCATTGGACCATGTACATCACTATGTATTAACCTTAAGAGTTCATCAATTCTTTCATTGCTCCCATTGAAGGAGTTCTTGGTCATTTTACCTTAGAGACGCGAGTCACGCATGTTAAATGATTCAGAACCAATTGATGGTAAAAGCCGTCGGTTTTCCATTTGTGTAGTTGTTTCTTACTAATATAACTAAGCCTACAACGTCAAAGACAACTATCATTTGTATTGTTAGATGAATTATTCACATAAAAAACACAATTAGTATTAATCACATAAATTCCATTTTCAAGAATACCATTGTAGACATTATTTCCATCCAAACTAATGTTCATAACATTATTTGCATAACAAAATATATATCCAGTCTCAAACAATCTAGAAACAGATATATTCTCACAAATAAAGTCTCTTACAAAATACCAATTATTTAGTGCTAATACTAATCCACTAGGCAAAACTAAATGATAGTCTCCTATTGTCGTTGCCTCCACCATAGATCCATAAGCAACCCATGGCCTCATCTCTCCTTTTGCCACACGATGCCAGTTCTTAAGCCCCTATAACGATTTACCTATATGAGTACCATATCTAGTATCTAAAAACCAATTGATGCAGCTCAAAACCATTCCGCTTATTTTCCACAGTGATCTACAAATAGTCAGGACTATTCATTTTCCAATAACCTTTCTTGTGGCAGTGGTGGCATTCACCCTTATCCTCGATCATCTTTCTTTCCTTTTTATCACCTTCTCTTTTCCGCTTCTTCAAACTCTTCGAAGATGATGCACTAACTTAATAGCAAGTATAGCCCCTTGATCCTTAGATTATGACTCGGCTAATCGGTATATTTGGGTCCAGTAAGCTTGTCGGTTTCAGAAAACAGTTTTGGAGTTGTCATTTTTCATAGGTTTAGGTGGTAGATTATTAGAACAAATCGTAGTAGATGCTATTATAATATTAGTAAGGTTAAATTTTATGTTTCATTTTACTAATAAGCTCCCACTAGTTTTTTATGTTTCGCTAGACCCTAAGTTGAAACATAGAAGTCTTTCGACATCACTAGTAGGTTTAGGACACGTATATCTTGGGATATTGACCATGGGGAAAGCTCAAAAAAATCATACTCCCATGTATAATGGATAGCTGCTGATCGATTGTATCATATACAATTCCTAACTTATGGTACCTGATCTTAATCTGCTTTTACCTTGACGAAAGCTCAACAAATAAAGTTGGATTATTCACTCAGATCTACCATGTCACAATGGCCTACGTAAAATGCACTTATCTTGTGGAAAGTTCAACAAATATATGCAATTTTTTACCTCGTTTATTCAATATATTAATAGTACTACACATAACATCCTTAGCTTGAGGAAAGCTCAACAACTAAAGAGTATGCAAGTAATCTATTAATATATAAATGATAAAAGACAACATTATAGTAAAGATTAATAACCTTCAATATATATAATATTGAATGACATCAACTAATGGAATAATATAATTCTTATGAATTACTCTCATGATTCAAGTGTCAAACATGTCGGAAATCATGGTATACATAAATTTATGTGTGTATTTATTCCTTACGTCTATTCAAGTTTCTTTAATGTTCCACCTTTAGTATATATTCATATTATATAAGTTTTATTATTATATAACTTTTATATTTTATATTACTTATATAATAGTCTTACGTAAAATATTGTATTAAATAAATCTTATTTAATTGATTAGTTAACATTTCAATTAATTACATATTAATAAAACATTTATATTCGTTAATTATTATGTACCATAACTTTTACAATATAACACATATATCATATACACAAGTATATTATTTAATCAACTAACCTTTTAATTGATTTATTTAATTAAACTATTTTAATTAAATTATATTTGTTTCAAAACTTGATTCATATTCATGCATGTATACTTATGTTATTTTAAACAATTTAAAGTAACAAACATGTATATAATATGTTACGTATGTATTCATTTATTAATTAACTTATTTAATTAATTTGAATTATTTTTAAAAAATTTGAAAACCGTATTATATTTTAACTTTTAAATCTAAAAATTTTATTTTTAATTTTTCAAAAAAATTTGTAAACTATCCCAAGATCCAATTCAAATTGGGCCTCTTCTATTAGGGGAAACCTTTGGGCTTATATATCTGTTCAAATCAGGCTGTAGCTAGGTAGGGTATAGTACTTGATTGCCCAGACCCAATCTTTCGACACTACCTTTCTAGACACCACACTATCTAGGCTATGAGCTTAATTAGTTAACCTTAACATGACTAATTTGGAATGCATAGATTATTGGGCTCGATACCATTGTTAGAATCGGACTGACCCGCAGCGAAAGTTATGGATGAATTTTAAGAAAAATTCTGTGATTGGATCTGTATTGGGTCTATGAAGTCTAATTCATTTAGAATATTTCAAAATTTTATTTAAATAAATCTCTTACTTAATTTAAATTTATAAATTATATAGTTTAATTTAGTACATATATATGTGTGTGTGTGTGTGTGCATGTATCATATACATATATATGTGCATGTATCATGTGTAACACGTCAGCTTTTGCAAGGCATAACATGCATTTGCATAGATGTAAGGATTTACATTGCAATGGATACATTAGCTCATATATAATGTATGTTGTCCAAATTTATGTAATGTTTATAAACTTATTGCTTATATCTAAATATTATAAACACAAAATACACACACATATAAAAGTGTATGTTAATTTTGTTTAAATGATTATATGTAAATGAAAGATATTTATATATATATACATATAATTTATAAATAAAATATTAATAATATATATGTGCTTATTATTATAAAATATTTATTTAAATATACATAAGCTATTTAAATAATAAAATAATATACGTACATGCATGCATGCGTGTGTGTATGTATATATATGTATTACTCTTTTAAACCGTGAATAATATATGTACCAGTATATATAATGATAAAATAATATTGATATATAGACACACACACACAAATATATATATATTCACATAATTAAATATACACACACATAAATATATATAGTATATAAATACATATACACATAAATATATATATATATACACTAATTAACAAAAAAAATTAAATTCCAGATCGTATGTACATCACCAAATTTTTTTTATTAAATATATTTTAATTGAAAATTTATTCGAAATTACATAAAATATTAATAAAAATTATTTTTGAAACTTTTTCAATTTTTAAATTTCCGATAAATCGCATATATTATTTTGAAATTTGAAATTTTTCCACGTTTTTTTCCTGTCAAATTTTATTTCTATTAATTTATTAATTTTCGATCGATTATAATAATAATTTTTAACAATAGCAAAACTAATTTCTAAATTTTTATTTTCTAGTTATGATAAAATAATTTTATAAAATTTAAATTTTTTTATAACATATTTGATTTTATATGATTTGTTTATGTAATATATTGATTTAAATAATATTAAATATTAATATATAATTATAAAAATTAATTTCTTACTGTCGAAAATTACTATTGGTATAACATTATATTTATATTTAATTATATGATCGATTTAAACCATAGTATGATATTATAATAAAATATAAACTATATATATATAATTAATTGAAATATATAGTTTAATAACATATTAATATATATATATGTGTGTGTGTGTGTGTGTGTATATATATACTAAGCGGATGTATAGATTTTTTTCATATAAAAAATTGATTTTTTTTAATTATAAGTATATACGTACATATATCCCAACTAACTTACGATAATGTTAATATATATTAGAATCACCACCTAACTAACAATATTATAATAATATGTACATAATAAAATATAGTTCGAAAAATTGTAAACTATTATTGATAAAAACATCCCTAAGTACCAAAGCCTTGAAGCGCACTTTGAAAGGATGAACTTTCACTTTTGAAACCTTTTCGATTTGGCAGATTACTAATCCTTGAACCGTTGATTTTCTACCATCAGATGTTGATCAAGTTTGAGTTAATTTGAGCTTGATATGATGGAGCACCTATGATGTATTTTCAGCCAGCAAAAGAAGGATGAAGGGGCAACAAAAAAGATCATTTACGAGTAGGGTTATGATGTTTAAATGGTGGATAGAAGAGAGAAAATTGTGGATCTCATCTCATACTAATTCTCCCTCAATCCAAGCCATTCCAAAATCGAACATCTCTACCCCATTTTGAGCCGCTCCATATGTCCATATTATAGTCGAAAATCTCGCCCACCATGATGGGTCAAAAGCCCATTACACCCAAAGAAAGTATTATTTAATTAAATCACTTTAATCGCTTATCGATATCGTTTAATATATCTATAATTATTATAACTATATTTAATAACATATATTTCTTAAATCATAATCAAAATTTTATAACTAATATTTGACATATGAATATTAATGTTCACATATCACTTAGCAGGCAATGTGACATTTTGGCCAAGTTTATCGCTAATTCGGTACAACTCAATTTCACTTTACACAGCGTTGCCCAGTTGTCACTTTTATCTAAAGCAATTCTCTTTGTCAAAATTATATCACTTTGGACTCATTGATAATGGTCAAAATTCCAATATCATCCATATGCAACTCTATTGGCCAAATACAAAGTCCTTAGTTTAATAATAACAATTATAATTAATTGTACTACTCTGGGTAAAATTTTTGACTTTAAGTTGACTATGATACTACCCCATATAATTGAGGAGCCCTTCTTGAATAGTGCATCATTTCCAATACCTTCGCTCGACCCAACTATAATCACTCGACGGATGTCGTGTCAAGATTTGACTATAATCAAAGTGTATCTTTCATATTGAACATTGATAATATTCTCAAGTCAAGAGAACTATGTAAATCAGTCACATCAATACTTTTTGTTTGACCTTACTTATTCTAACTAATAGAAAATTATCGAGCAAGTCATTCTATAGTTATGTAATAACTATCAGTATGTAACCCCTAAGTGCCCCAGCATTCATGAGTAGTTTACAGTTCAAACATTTAAAGGACATTACGTACTCTAGATACATCGATATCTAATCTCGATTTATCCTGTCCAGCAACCCTCCAGTTTCGAAACCTAATAGAAGGTATTATTTGATTTGTTCATTCTTGCTTTCAATATCTAATTTCTTGATTTGTGGTATGAATAAACCATTACTAGTATGAGTATGTGATTTTGCTTTCATTATTATAGCATCTTTGCCATGAAAAGTTAAACAAGTAAATTTACAGAAAGAACCTTTTATAAATATAAACTTGTGTTTGCATCCTAGCTCTATGATTTCTGGTTCATAAGATATTCCTTTTCCATATTCTAGCTCAAATTGCCCTGTTCTGAATGATGGTGCGTCTGAATCCAGGTTTTCTAACATTAAGCCAAACTTATGAGTAATATTTCAAGGCATTTCCACCCGATGTAGCCTCACTTGTCCTCCTAAATCCAAATGTTTGCATCTTTGACCTCACCTGGATAATAACTAGAAACAGTTATACGATGCATAATTACAGTGAAGAAATAAATTAAACCAACAAAAGGTTGGACTTACCAATATCACACTGTCAAAAGAAGACCTACAACTCAAGTAATATTATGAAAGTTTCTATGATTTCACTTGAACTCGATTATTTGAAGAAGAAACAAATGATGAATTTTATGTTCAGGTAAAATATTTTAATGGTAAATGAATAATAATAAAAATAATTAAATATGACAGCAGAGCTTCATCTTGGTTCATTAAATTTTTTGAAAATCAACATGTGCATTGAATCACGCAACCTCCTAAATAGTAGAGGATCTAAAATTACAACACCTGAATCAATGAACCATGCAACCTCCTAAAAAGTCAAATATACAATATCTAAGCAATTATTAGAAAAAATTATCCCCTCCAGCCTTTTCAAGAAATATCATAATACCAATTTTAATATTTGTTATGAAATGATCATTGTTGTAAGGAATTTTAGACTTTTTGGATACAACCGCAATGAAAAGAAAAAAGAAAAAAAGAAAAAAAAAAGAGATTTCTGCTTTTGTTTACTGTGAATCAAAATTGTTTAAATATGTTTTGAATATAAATGTAAGGGTTAGTGAAATACCGATTAGAAGAGCAATTATTCCAAGTATGTTGATGCCTATGTAGCAAATTTTACCAAAACAACATAGATGCTCATATGTGATCTGGAAAATTATACTTGACAACTTCTACTGGACTCCACCCATCTCATCTCCATGATTTTAGGAGAACGCAGGGCCTATTAAATATGGGAATATATGTTGATGATTAGCTAACCAAAACTTTTACTCATTGCATGGATACCAATGAATATGTTACCTTTTGTATACATGATAAGCATGCATAAACTTTGAGATGTACATATGAATTAGCTTTAACAACTACGAGTTTCGATTTACGGAGGTTAACACTTAGCTTTAGCTGCAATTTAAGAGATTAAATAAGAATGACAATCTTCTATTATTAATATTTACAGAGAGATTAACACTTACCTTTTGCTGCTGCACTTTGCAGAGATTAGCACTTACCTTTAGCTGCAATTTATAAAGATTAGCATTTACCTTTAGCTGCAATAGTACAACAGTGACGCTTCAGTTGTTTGTAGATTAGATGATGAGCATTAGCATGTAAAAGTATTATAATGTCCAAAACGAAGACAACCCATATGCTCAGTTATATAAGCTGAGCTATATTCAGTTAATTTCAAGCTTTAATCTCATTATTCAAAAAATAGAAAAATGAAATCTATGTTAAAAAGGAAACAAATAGTGACGTTTTAACACTTTAAATATTTAAAAATCTAGCTAAACTCAAGAGAACTAGACCAAACGGCAACATGGACTGTGACTTTGGTTTGTGTTATTATTGCTATGATTTCTATGTTGCTTGAATTTTTTTTACATCATATTGGCAAAGTATATATCCTTTGTTTTGTATTTGACTTGGCTTTTATTGTTTTACTGAAAACTTTTTGTAATAGCATGTATCAAACCAGTTGATTATTATAGGAATTTGCAAAAAAAAGAATCATAAAACAAATTATCCAAATTTTTTTGATTAAGATTTTAAACTTAGTATAAATATGACATTTCTGATATTATTTTTGATTGCAGTGCTTCACGGTGAAACGGAAAAAGCTTTGTCTGAATCATTGGAAAAAGGCGAAAGCAGGTATGATAAGACGGATTTCATCATATAAGCGACTAATTCATCATTATACATCATCAATGATAAGGCATGTACAAATTATCTATTTACAGTAGTATAAGCAAGTATATATGTGACGCCCCACCTCTATACCCACACTAGACAAGAACACTACCGTGTAATGCTGTCGACTAGCACGGAGAATAAGGCTGTGGAGGAGCGACCATCCATGTAATTTCTTGTGCGAGCACCGATATGTCAGGTATACATTTCATTAAAGGAGGAAATCCGACATACCGATACAAACTCAAAGCTATCACACAGTGGCTAGATATAACCTTCGGAAGCAAATATAGAAACAAACATAACACAAATCAGTCACAGACATTCATATCACAAAGGCGGAAAAAGATATGAATATATATATAACACATAAAAGTGTACAACAGAGTAGTGGCCAGAGAGATCCACAATAACATAAAAAAATAGCAATAAGTGCTATACAAAAGAATAAGTATACATCACTGAGTCTATATCTCAAATGTATACAACAAAAACTACTAATCTAAGTAGTTAGCCAAAAGTCGGTGTAATAAATCCCCTGGGAGAAGTCAAGCAGAAGCACCTGCAACATCTCGGTCTGACCCGAGTATTATTTAATAAGAAAATAATAAACGGATCAGTCTAGCTATAAATATCATATGAAATGATATAGAATAAGAGATATGGTATGAGCATAAAATAACCGTAATGACATACTATGATAAATATGTAAATGAAGATCAGCAAGAGAATAATCAATATCACAAGAATCTTCTCAAAGATTCAAATTCACCAAAAAGATAATGACACACAAATTCACCAATGCATAAAAAAATTGATAAAACTTATCAATGGAAATTACGAAAAATTGGTGAAGCACAAATTCTAGAAATCTACACAAGAAATCTAGAAATCACAAAAAGGGGGAGGCCTATCACAAAACGGGAGTATGAAAACTCACCAACCGTGTATCGCAAAACGAGACGCTATCTCATGGTAGCTAACCATGAATTTTGAGCCGAGGCTCCACAAGAATGACCCGAAGACCGTGGGGCGCTACCCTACATATGTGAGTCAAAACATCACACAAACGGGGTTTAGTCTCCCTCGTAGACAAAGAGACATCGTACAATTGCTGGTCTACATCACAAAAAAAATGATCGCCATTGATCACAAAGAAGTGTCAATTACACTAAGCTAGTAAATATATGAGTTTAGCTTCATGTCCCATAACCACTTGCTTAACTTAAATATTTACGAACAAACTGTAGATCTTCACTAGAAATTATCACAAGAGGTTCAATCGAAAAAGTTCAAGAATTAACCAACGAAGCAAACGCAAGCGTTTCATACCACTTGTTTTACTAAGCCGTTTAATTAGATTTCTCATTCGAGTGAGGTAAAAGTTTGTGTATACTAATAGATTGGAAAACGGTTTGAGAAAGGAGTTTTGTAATTAAAATAGTGTTGAAATCGCTTTATTGAAAGAGTTTTGATATTTACTACTAGCATTAAAACCTTCATGTTTTTAAAGTGTCAAATCACAAAAAATGATTGTAAAAACAATCGATCACAAAATTCAAATTCGAAGTCGTGAATAAAATCCAAAGAAATCAATTCCAAATGCATCAAAGTAGAAATACCCTTGCGACCTAACATGGCCGAGCTAAGGTGCAACGACCTAAGGAGTTAAAGTAGGTCGAGACGCTGCGACCTAATGCGGTGAGCGACCTAACATGGTTGCACATGCCGAGCGACCTAGTGGTTGCGACCTATCTTGGTGACATGGCCGAGCGACTTAACAAGGCAATAGGGCGAGCGGCCTATAGGTGAGCGACCTAACACGATCGATATATGCAGTGGTGCGACCTAAAAGAGGCGAGCGACTTAAGGCCAGAAACGACCTAACGGTGCAAGCGACTTAGCACATGGTCGAGCCAAAGTGCAACGACCTACGGCCTTGAACGACCTAGGGGTTTCAAGCACAAAATAGGTGCGAGTTAAATAGGTCGAACGAACTAAGGAGGAACGAGCTAGCCAAGGCCCAACATGGCGCGACCTAAGGGTGGTTAACAACCTAACTCGGTTGCGACCTAAAGTGGTGAACGGCCCGGTGTGGAACGAGCTTTCTGTCGAACGACCTAAGGTCTTACGACCTAATGGAACACGGCCTAAGGTCTAACGACCTAACTCATGCGAACGACCTAAGGGGTTAACGAAAATATGTAGGCCGAGACACATCGAGGCAGAGCGACCTAAGCCCAGGAATTCACCAAAAACACTAAAAATTGGAGTTTTTGGCCAATCCAATCCAAACCAAATGCAAATGTACATGCTAAAGTGATAGGAATTCATTCCCAACAATCCAAGATAGTTATAGACAAGAATGTGAAATAAAAAATCTCACACCTGCACAAAAATCAATGAAGATAAAGCTTGAAAGCAAAGCAAGAATCAACCACAAGCTGAATCCAATGTCTTCTCTTTGGATTTGGAGTTAGATGTTGGATTTGAAGTTGAAACCTAGGCTTGGAGTTTTAATTTCTCATTTCCTCCTTCATTTTTGATGAAGCTTGAATGTAAAAGAAAATAGAATGAAGTTATGAAGAGAAGGAGTGAAGGTTGGGCCTAGTAGGCTAATCCAAACCAAAGTCCAAAGCGAAAAAGTAATGAAATTCCACTAACTCCAAACTTATCAAAGTTTATACTTAAAGATTGTAAACGGCGTTTTGAACTCAATGGAAGTGGTCTCGAGTCCTAATTCGACCGTATGCGAAAAGTAGCTTTTCGGGCTAAAATCCGACTAACGATAAAATATTTAAATAAAATATTTAAATATAAAATCGATAAATATGCGGGTTGTTACAATATATAGTTTAGAGGTACCTATGCCATTGATGTACATGGAAAAAAATTCTCATAATATTCTACGCAGATGTACGTGAAAAAAATTTATGAAATACAATACACCTTTATATATAAACAGTTTTGATTTATAGCTTGCATCATGGTGGATATAATCACGCTCCAATGATGGTAACATGCTTCAACTGCTGTGTGTCCTAGTTAATTATTATTGCTTGCATCATGCAATACACTGATTTATAGCTTGCATAATGGTCGGCACTCCTTCAAATAAACACAACACATGGCTACCTTTTTTATTGATTTGTGATTAAATGTAGTATTCATGATGTAGCTCAGATACATGTAATACATGGCTAGTCTTCCTAATGAATCTTTCGGATTTGGACAATATTCATTGTTATTTTGATTATAGGTAATGCACATGTGTTAACTATAAAGTGCCTTTTCTCTTGGTTTATTAGTTTTGAAAGATATTAACACCAAAACTAGTTTTATATCCATTTTAAGATGGCTTTCTTCTGTTATAACACGAACAAGTTCATTATGCTGCTTCAATCATGCAGTCTTAGAGTCGACATTTTGAATCTTATCACAAATGTATTTAGGGAAAAATAAAAATAAATTCTCAGCACACTTACAATGCTGTTGTTTGTTCCATTTATATTTCTTTTTTGCAAACAGTTGGTTACCCATCTGAAACCAATATTTGCAGTTTTTATGCAAAACTGCTAATAGCAACTTCATTATTCCAATTACATGCACAGTTTTTCATTGCAGGCCTTATTATTGACGTTTAGTTTTACATCTTAACAGTCATTAGTCATCCTAAGTTTCCACTAACATTATTTCAAATGGAGCCAACTTTAAAAGCTTAGGCAACTCGGGACATAAAATTATTGTTATTACCTTTTTAATAAATGAAATGAAATGAAATTGTCAAGTCTGCCCAGGTCGGATCAGTTTCATTTCATCTTACTTATTAATTGTTATCTGTTGAAGTAAATTTATCTTTTTCCCAAACTGCAGATGGCTGAGCTTCTAACAACGCAAGGCCTTATCAAAAAAAGGCAATGAATTATAATTCTATGTCTTGAGTTGGCTTAGGGTTCGCTTTGCTACCGGTTCACCTTCCGCTTTAGAAAAAATCATTTATTGGTCTTGAACCTTACCGAACAAAGGAATGGGATTATAAATGTGGATGTGTCAATATATTCAATTGTAAGAAAGAAATTTTAATATTCATACAATTTCCACTAATCATTTTATATTAATAAATATCTCATTGTTCGCTATCTTTTAAGCTCAAGCTCTCATCTTTAAAAAGTACAAAGCTAGTGTACTTGCCATACTTCATCAAGCCCAACACCCATCTTATAGGTTAGGTCATTTAACTTTCTTTCCTCAATTAAAAATTACCAAATCCGATTGGCAATTCCAACCCAAACTTCAACACCTTCTCTCCTTTCACTCAAAACAACCCTCAATTTAAATCCTAATCACGTTAAAAAATCACTTCGAATCTGAGATTGATGTTAGCAATTAAGCAAATTGAAGGTAATTACTATGTGTTTTTTGTTTTTTCATTTTAGCAGTCAATTTTTAGTGCAAAATCTGAAACGAAAATTTTCTGGAATTCCCACCCGATAGCACCGAATCCGGGATGGAATGAACGGAATTCCAATGTACCGTTCGGAAGTTCAAACCTTGTGTAAAATACATTCATTATTATATTTATACTCCCAACATATGTTTGACTTATACAGGTGCATTTTTTCCATTTACAGATAAATTGTTTCACAGTTATCCATTGCCCCTTACATTTATAGACTTGTATTGGATTTGAAAGGAGCAGGTAATGTATAATCTGGATACAAGCTGAAAGATGCGGAGTGCTCAAATTGAGATCTTAAGTAGTATTTAAGTTCATGGTTGGCATCAACTGTTCAGATACAGCTTTGGTCAGTAGAGAGCACTTGCAAAACTGAATGTGCATTAATGAGATAACATGGGGTAGATTAAACATGAATGGTGAGCTGAAACTGATGAGCAACATCAATGAAATGAACCTATGGTTGTATAGATTGAATGAAATGGGTAAAGGAACATAGCTGCTCAAAATATGAAGTGCAAATGACATGTAGTTTGTAACGACTCAGAATTTCTGTCATTTGAAATTCGTATATTTAATTAATTTTAAATATTTAAAAGTTAAGCTTTTAAGCTGAATGAATTATATTTCGAATATAGTGATTTAATTAGATAATTAAATTGTTAATTTAATATTTGAAATTGTGAAAATAATTGAGATTTGGATTTAAAATGAATAAAAATGATTTATAAAGTTATATTAAATTCTATTTGAATTAGAATGATGTTATAGAAGTTTTAAAATCGAATCAAAAGTTTTCAAATCATTATACTTATAATGTCCCTTTTTCCGTACCCCTTGAATCGACAATAAACCACGCATGTCCAACTCAAATTGCACGAATAAGCGGATCATTAAGGGAGACAGAACAGAATCTCACACGAATGGAATAATATATATTATTTCAATAATAATACTTACAACGGAAAATTTTAAATACAATATCAGAGTCTAACCTAAATTCAGCTTGGACAGTTATAAACACATGTCCTTACAATTGCTGACAAACATCAAGCTAATTACACTAGGTACAACGGATAATAGAATATGTCCATACGATGATGAAGATCTCCAGCTCTCCTCCGGAAACTCCAACCATCTTCAACTCAACCTGAAACTACTCGGATCTGACCCGAGTATTGAAAATACCCGGATCAGTCTTGATAAACCAGCGTGAGATACTCGAACTTTAAAATGACTATGTTATCAAAACCTTTGAAAAGAAGGGTATCTCATAAGACCATGCCCACACATAAACACGGACGGGTTTTTACCTTATGATAACCAAAACACTTTATACCAAAATACACTTAATATTATTTTTAATAACATTCTTTTGACAACACTTTTCAAATAAACTTATTCAAATAAGGCATCAATACCTGGACTTGGAGGACCTTCACCAACATTGACCATTCCTTTGCCAATCTGAATGCCCTATCCACTTGGCCAACCATGTCATCTTTAATTCCCCACCCTGTCTTATCTGATCACTCGCCTATCATTTTCTCTTCGGGACAGATGTTATTAAAAAAAAGCTTCAAATTCTATAGTACTTGGGTCCATGAACCTGAGTATGCTACTATTATTAGTAAAGCATGGCCTGGGAAATTTTATGGAAATCCCATGTTTATTTTTTGCAGAAAATTAAAAGCTACAAAAGAAGTTCTAAGGGTTTGGGCAAGGAACAAATTTGGTAATGGTACCTTAAAATCAACTATGCTAAGGCACAAGGTTATTGAAGCTCAAGATTTGATGATGAGCAACCCTGACAATGTTGATGCTGCTGAGAATGAGAGAAGTATTTACGACCAATTAAATGAAGCTTTGAAAGTTGAAGGTAATATGAAGAGGCAGCAGCTCAGACAAAAATGGGCACATGATGGGGACTACAATACTGCTTACTTTCATGCTGCTATTAAGATTAAGCAATCAAAGGAGAATATCTCTCATATTTACGATGAGTTTGGAGTCCTCCACTCTAATCCAACTGAAGTTGACAAAGCACTGCTCAATTTTTTCAAGTCCATGCTGGGAAAAAAAAATGATTTCAAACCTCAGATTGAAGAACTTGACCATGTGCAAGCGCCCAAAGTTAATCAGGACAAAGCTGACAATCTTATTATTAAGGTAACTGATAAAGAAATAAAAGACACCCTATTTTCCATGAACAGAAATTCTAGTGGAGGTCCGGATGGTTTCAATCTTCAATTCTATATTCATAGTTGGGATATCATCAAGGAAGACTTCTTAAAGGCTGTGCACAACTTCTTCACTAAATCCAAACATTTATTGGAAGTGAATGCCACTAATCTGGTGCTTATCCCTAAAACCCAGCATCCTTCAACTGTTGAGTCTTTCAGACCTATATCATGTTATAATGTGATATATAAGTGCATTTCCAAAATCTTGGCCTCTAGACTTGTTGTGGTTCTTAGCAGGCTCATTTCCAGGAATCAATCTGCCTTTCTGCCTAAGAGGAACATCCATGATAACATATTACTGTCACATGAATTAATTAAAGGGTATGGTCGCGCCCAAGCATCTGCAAATGCTATGCTGAAATTGGATTTAAAGAAAGCTTTTGATAGTATTCACTGGAGTTCAATCGTGAGAACTATGGCCCTCGTGAGATTTCCAAAAGTTTTTGTGGCTTGGATCTACAACTGCATATCAACCCCCTCTTTCTCTATCAAATATAATGGCTTCACTTCTGGTTTCTTTAGCAGTAAGCAAGGGATCAGGCAAGGCGATCCGATCTCCTCTTACTTATTCATACTTGTTATGGAAGTTTTAACAGCTATGTTGTCTAAAAAATATGAGCAGAAGGAAATAATGTTTCATTCTAAATGTAAATCCCCCCAAATAACTTCTCTGCTTTTCGCTGATGACATTATGTTATTCACCAAACCTGATTAGCGTTCTTTGGAAAATATCAAAACTACTCTACACAAATTCTATCTTATGACTGGTCTTAATCTTAACATTAACAAATCTCACATGCTTTCTTCTGGTATAATAATTGAGCAAGCAAGACATTTAACTTCTATATCTGGTCTTCAAGCTATGGATAATAGCATGAGTTATTTGGTCTTCCTCTATGCTCCTCTAAAATCACTACTGCTAATTGCTTGCCTCTGTATGACAAAATCTGTTGCACTATGACATGTTGGGCTAATAGATTTCTATCACAAGCCGGTAGACTTGTGCTCATCAAGTCTGTTATCTCCTCAATGATGGTGTACTGGTCCAGAGTCTTCATTCTTCCCATCAAGCTGGTAAATATGGTGAGAAATGCTATGTTGAGGTTCTTCTGGACTGGTTCTACTCACTCAAAGAAAATCATTCCTTGTTCTTTTGTCAAAATGGAGTTGCCTAAGGATAAAGGTGGTATAGGAATACTAAATTTGCAAACATGGAATAGAGCTGCCATCAGTTCCCACTTGAATGCTTTGCTATCTGATGCCGACTCCTTGTGGGTTCAATGGACCAAAATTCATAACTTGGGTAGTAAGAATATCTGGACCATGAATGTGCCTCAGAACTCTAGTTGGACTTCGAGGAGCTTGCTGTGTTCAAGATCCTTCTTATCTCCAATTATCAAAGTTAATCTCTCTCCTTCCAGTACAGCTAATTCCTGGTCTGTCCCTTGGATGGCTGAAGGGCTTATTCTTTGCAAACTCTTTTCACCACAGCAGATCATCCAATCTGGTATCAGTAGATATGCTAAAGCATCTGACTACATTTTTGATGGCAAGTTACAGCTGCCTTATACCAGCAACCAAGTTAGTAGGGCTGTATGGAATAAGTTTCAAGTTAACTTCTTCCACTCCACTTCTACTGATGAAATACAGTGGAATGGTAAGCCCCACTCGATCTCTTCTGTTTATAAAATGCTTATGAATGGTACTGGTAGCACTGATATAAAATGGCACAAGGTAATTTGGTCTAGAATTTCTAATGCCATAGACAACTTGATAATGTGGAAGGTTATCAATTATGCTCTGTTAACCAAGGACAAATTGTTGAACTTTGGTTTGACTGTTGATCCGCTTTGTGTTTTCTGCAAGTTGCAACCTGAAACAGTGGATCACTTATTCTTCGAATGCAATGAGTTAATAGGATTGTGGTGTAAGCTTATGGGAGGAATGAATGTTAACCATATTCATGGACACTTAAGTGTTTGAGTGGGCTCTGATAGGCAAAGCTACTAAATGGAAAAAAAAGTCAGATTTGTGTACTTTTTCCTTATTAAAAGGTACTTGAATTTCATTTGGGAGGAAAGAAATAAAAGAAGCTTTGAAAACAAGATCAGGAGTAATCTCCAGCTTTGGGATGCATTACAGGCCAGTATTAAGATTGGAATAAGGGAATGCAAATTTGATTTCAGTTCTTTTGTGACTGCAGATTGGCCTTAGCTGTTTTTTTCTTCCCTTTCTTCCTTATGTGTTGTTGTCTTCTTTTTCTCTCCTGTGTTGTATGCCTTTCTTGTTGTGACTGTGAGCTTGTTCATAGTCAGTTTTCCTTTTTATTTATTTTTTTCAATAAACTGGTAGGGGACCAGTTAACCCCGCTTGCCTTGCAAAAAAAAATTACCTAGACTAAGTTTAAGGTAATATATCCGGACTAGGTCAACGGAATATACCAACGGAATATATAATACCAAAAAGGGGTAGCTGAAATGTTTGCAAGTCATTACAGCTATTTTGGGAATACAATCAAAATCCTAAATCTTCTATTGGGATTGGATTTCCAATATGATAGGGAACTAGTGAAAAGACCAATCTGTATCCACAGCTTACGTCCATGACTCAGACGCCGTTATACAGCAACATAAATCGCTAAAAGTGGATACAATCTGCAAATAACATCCAAGGACTCGGACTTCGCGTATCCCTACCATGACGCCCAGACGTATCGGGTACCTAGGGCTCACAACATCTGAAACCCAAATCTCTACTATCCGAAATGCGAGCATACATCTGACCACATAGAATCCCATCATAACCGGGGTGTGAGGCTCGTGAGGCTACGCTCAATTTCTTCAAAGCCACGTTTTTCATACAAAACCACGCTTTGATCATAACATGTTTCACTCTGAAAGCCACATTGTCATTCCATGTCACACGACTGATTTCTAGAAAAGTATAACTTTCTGAGCTCATATGTCTCGAGAAAGGGTGTTAAGCTAAGAGAAGTTGCCTTCTCCGCCACCAACTGATATACGTTTATAGAAACCACTCAAATGTAATTTATAATACAATGTCAGACAAACATCCATACAAGTTCATTGTGGGACTGAACAAAACCGAAGGCACTTTTCTCGGCCATTACTAGGCAAGAAGCCCTTGCATTCCGAAAAAACTCCATCACGAGGAGACCACTACTATAAATAACTCTATAATGGGGGACAACCAGAGCATGTTCAACAAGCAGTCTTCACGCTATAAAGATCCACTGTCTTCAATAATCATCATCTTCAACATGTCTTCACTTTCGAACGTATACATTGGTTCGAAGTGGTTTTCGGATAGCAATCATCCAAATCCGACTCCGGTTCCTTCGAAACCAATTATCGATAAAAAAAGATTTTAGTTCATACGTGGATATCAATCATCAATCAATTACTTCATCTTTTAAATCAAATATCTTTCTTAGATATATTCCTTTCAATTCATTCCATTTTCTTTTTAAGAGTATATGGAATCACTAAGCCTCATTTATCAAATCATTTGGTTTATTTAAACCTTTCTTAAATCCTAATCATTTTCTATTTTACTTAGGTAAACTTTTGCAAATCATTCTTTTAAATCTTAATCAAAGATATCTTATATTCAAGTTATGACCTTTAAACTTAGGGAAAATATTCCCAAATCATTCATTAAATCTTAATCAAAGATTTTCTTATATTCAAGTTATAACTTTTAAACTTAGGGAAAATATTCTCAAATCATTCACTAAATCTGAATCAAAGATTTTCTTTCTTGACTTCAAATCATATTCTTGCAAATCAAAGATTTTCATAACAGAGCACTACTGCTACTTTAAATATGGTAAATTTCACCTCCAGGGACTAATGATAAGTTTCACCTCCAAGGACTAATGGCAAGTTTCACCTCCAGGGACTAATGGCAATTCTCACTTCCAGGGATTAATGGAAAGTAATCCTACATCATGAATATCTTTGCCTTTTAACTTGGAAAAATTTAAATATGATCTTTTAGAGCATCCGGGCTATCCTTTCGATCTGTTTCACCCCTCGCATAAGAAGAGAAAACATAGGCCAGGTAAGTTCAGGGCACTGGTTGCTTCATCCCTAACCTTAGTCAAACACCTTATTTTATCTTCTCAGATCTCACAGGTGGAACAAATGTACTAGTCGTTTCCGCATACACAGTTTATTATTACATTCAATATTCTTCACTTTTTGTTTAAGTGTTACAAACAATTTCTTTTAACCGTTTATTCAAACTATTGTTAAAACTTCCAAATCATCTTTACACTACTTAATTATTCCTTTAAAGTCATTCACAAAGATTTAGGAAATAATTGTTAAGTTTAAAAGTGCATTTCAAAAGTTATTTCAAACTGCTACGAAAATCCTTGCGAAAAGTGTTTGCAAATAGCGTTTTAAAAGCTATATTCTTCAAAATGACTTTTATATCATTTAGAAATCCATATTTTCAACTTAAATCTCTTTTAAAATATTTTAAAAGATTTTTAGAATTTATTTCATATTTTTAAAGCATTTAAAACATCAATTTTAACCTTTGGTCACCATATGCAAAAGCGCGATTTTTCTGAAAAATTATTTTGGACATGTTTAAAATATACAAGATAAAATCTTGATTTTCTTCCTTTATTTCTTCATACATATTTAAATGTTTATAAAACATTTCTAACTCATTTTAAAACTATTTCCAATAGGTTTAAGCATTCCATATATACCATTTCATTTTCAAAAGGAAAGTGCTTTCCTTTGTGCTTATCGACGTGCATTAAAGTGACTTGGTAAAACAATTTAACAATCATATCAAACAATCATTACTTGATGATCAGAGCATATATAAACATCCATAGCAATCATAACACAACATCAAACATGTATATAATAAATAGAGATGTTAAATAGAGTTTCCTACCTTGTTTAGTAAAAGTAAACTTGATTAATGAATTAATTAATACTTATGCTATTTGAATATATGTTCCTATATAAAAAAATAAAGGTGCGAGGACGTTGCGACTGCTTTTAATCGACAAAACGTCGTTTTTCAACAAAATATTTTACGGTCACATTTTGACGTTTTAGTTAAATTATTTATTTATGTAAACCAAATTTAAAAATGAACTTTTTACTTATTTAAATAAATTAAAACATGCCTCTTTATATTTCAAAATCATATTTAAATAATATCAAAATCTCTAATTTTACGGTGTATGTAAAACTGACAAAATGCGACAAAATTTAGTTATTTTTGTAAAACGGTTATTAACATACTTTTAAATCTTTTATTATACTTCTATTATCTTTATCAGATGTTTTTAATAAGATTTATCTTTTTAAATAAACATTTAAACCTATTTAGTTAAACATTTATTTACTTTTAACAAAACTTAACATTTGTTGATTTGTTCTAAAATCCAAATTTATACTTTTTTTATTAGCTATAAGAATAAATAATTTCTCTATTATTATCTATTATATATAACTTGTTTATTTAAGTTTTAAACCTTTTTAAATTTAAAACAAATGAAATCTCTCATTTTCGAAGTAGTGAAATTACGGGTCGTTAATTCTCCCCTACTTAAAAGCATTTCGTCCTCGAAATTACTCAAAACAAAAGTTTGCCCAAAACATTTATATTTAAACTTAAATCCATATAATATACACAAATCATCCATATAAAATATCTTATTCGATCTCCTATTCGAATACACAACTTTATTTTCGAACTAGTATCGATCTCTCGATCCTCCAGTGCGGACTCTGATCAGGCTCTTTAGTCAGAAACCTTTGCTTTCCTTGGATAGCTCTCAACTATGATAGAAACCTCAAGTATCTAACCACAAACCCTCATCAATGTTCTTCGTCAAGAATCGAGGGATAAATCCTTTTTCGGACCAGTGTTAACACATCAATGTTCCAAACTCGAATATTAGATCAACATTTGTGCGAAGAAATGATCTATATATAATATATGCATTTATTAAAAAAAATTAAAAGATTTCATAAACTTTTGTCTTAAGTTTAAACATTTCGTAACTATGCTTCTATATATAATCCCTTTAATTATTTATTTCCAAATATTTTCAATAAAGGAAAATATTCTAAAGAAACCATTTTTCACTCAAAAGATATTTATCTTTAAAAGAGTCTTCCCACATCTTTTAGCTCGGTATATTTCCTTTAACACTATTGTTATTTATAAATCATTCATAAAAATATTACTTAAGTTTATTACATCTTATAACTTATGTAAATCAATCACGTTTTAAAGACTTAAGTCCAAGTCCTTAACTAATGTTGGAATTCATTAATAAAACATTTTCTAGGTTATAATTTCCTTTTTTGGTTTATAATCGCATTTATAAATTATACTTATCCAGTTTCATTTACTCGGAATATTTCACAATCTTTTAGTTTTCTTAAATTCCTTAGCTCCGAGTTAGGTATAATTCGGAAATTTTCAACTGTCCAAAATCGTCGAGAATCCCGCTTTATCTTATCAATTAGCGATCCCAATTTATCTTTAGTTTAAAACACTTTTATAAAGATTACTAATCAATGATTCAATTATTTCTTTAACTTGAAAAAAATACATAGATCGAGTAACTCCAAAATAATCCAAGGAACTGGGTACTACCAATAGTATCATATATCCTCTTAAGAAGAAGAGTAATACTTAAGAGAAGTGCTTACCATCCGAATACATCACTTGCCCTTTTTTAGTTTATTTTCGAGCCAATCAAATTAGTTATCATAAAATACCTCTTTCTATTTTGAAATAATAACATTTTCAAAATACTTTAGAGATTACTTTGTAAAACCTATCTTATAAATTCATTTGAATCGACAATAAACATGTTTACTAATGTAATGGCCCGTTTTTCCGTACCCTTTGAATCGACAATATAAGAGGATTTGATATGAAACAAATGATTTTTCAAAATTATTAAAGTGTATGTAAACTGATTGTTTGGTTGTTTGAAAATATAAATATATATATAAGTTAATGAAAGATGTTTGAATGATCTAAATAAAAGCAACAATTGTAAAAGAATAAAATGACTTTAGAGAAAAAATGAAATATAGCTTAGGTAATGTTGAATAAAGTTGATTTTGGTATCGAAGTAAATTAATAAAGCGAAATAAAATGAATATGAACTTGGGTTAGATAAAGAAATTCAACTTTAGTGGTTAGATGAATTAGCAATCTAATTGAAAATGAATTGATGTAGAATAGTGGATGTAAGTGTAAATTCATTTAAAGCTAATTAAAAGAGTTGAACCAAATTGAATGAATGTAAAGTAAATTAATTTGGTAATGTTGGATATGCATTGATTGTTAGATGGATGTTAACTGATTGTATAGAAATTCATATGGAGTTGAATTAATGAAATTGAAAGCTAAATAATTGAATCCAAAATGGAAGTTAAGTGAATAAATAAAATTGAATTTTATTTAGTTTGAATTGAAAGTGAACAAACTTGAATGCAAATTAGTGAATGTAAATTAGTTGAAAATGAATAAATGAATGAATAGTGAAATCCAATGTTAATGAATCAAATGTGATTTAATTGAAAACCAATTCATTGAATATTAATGAGAAGTGAAAGTGTATTGATTTGGTTATGGATATTAGTTGGATGATGGTTGGTTGATGGTTGGATTTATTGTGGTGGTTGCATTTGCTATATTGACATATATATAGTTGTTGGTATATGTTGTATATTGATACTACTTTCATGTATACATGTTTCTCATTTGTTTACTAAGTGTTTAGTAGGTGCGGATGGCGCTTGCTTCACTTTTGGAGATCGCTTTCGCGCTATATTAGCAGTATATGCTCGCTAATAATATATAAGGTACATATCTCGGATTACATATCGTACTTTTACACTTTTTTCCCTTCGGGATGTCTCATCCTTGATGATGAGATGTATATTTGTGATATATATATATATATATATATATATATTGCTATTTTTTTTCAGATCGAACTGCGTAAAGAAGATGCTGGCGGACTTTTTTGAAAATTTAAAGTGTTAGAAATTTTTTTTGGGAAATATAATTGAATATTATGGTTTTATTTCACAAAAATCATAATTTCATTTCAATAACTTATCTAATCTGGTTCAAATTATTTAACCTTCCTTAGTTAAATTTCAAATCGTATATTTAATTATACTAACTCAAATTTTATTTCAGCTTTACCAAAGTAAATTCTTACTTCATATTATAAATCCAAAACTCATTTTACTTATATTTATCAATTTCAACCAGGATTTTAAATTCAAATTTGTTTATCACAACAAAACTTCAATTTCAATTTATTATTGGTAGCAAATCCATCACACAGAAACTCGAAAACGATACTGATGATGCTGCAGTCATCACCCTTATTATTTTCCAGCAACAGCAGTGAATTCGGTGCTTTATATTCTTTTAAAAATTCTTTTATTTATAAATCACATTTATAATTCTTTACTTATATAATTTCACTATTTTACTTTACTTACGTAAGATCATTCCAAATTTACTCATCTTATTTAGATTTATAATAATATAACAATATAATCCCTTTTACTTTTGAAAAACAACTTTCAAAATCAACGGGATTCAAATTTTCAAATAATTAGTCTAAATCCATTTTTATTTACAACTTATATTTATAAATATATTCGTATAGTTTAACTTCTTATATTTAAGATTATTTCACAGTTGTATATCGTTTTAATTATAATTCCATACTATATAATTCATTTGCTTATATAATTCAAAATAGCCGAAATTTTTCTTCATTTTGCTAAAACACTAATTTAGCTAGGGCTAGCCGCCACTATGCTTCCAATGGCAATAATTTCATCTTCTTCTCCTCTTAATCTCTCTCAATCCGTGAAGAATTAGCAAATACTTTCAACTATAAACTTGAAGAGGATCACGAGAGCTTCAAATCCATACGGGTAGGTCGACAAATCATCGACCATAGATGGAGGAAATTGCTCGCGTTCTGGGGGGTTCATGCAAGTTTTTCAAGGTGAAGGGGGGCCGAGCTCAATGATAATCAAGGCGATGGTGGCACTCGCGTTGAGCTTCGTAACCATGGCCGCCGATCAACTTCTACGTGCTCGAGGTGATGGCGATAATTCATTATATAATGACGGCTATGGCTTTATACTTGAACGTGAATTACCTGATGGGGAAGAAGCAATCTTGTGCGGCCCAGATCTAGAGAAGCAAATCAGATGGCCGAGATTAACTAGGTTAAAATAAAAAAGGAAATTGATTTATATAATTATATTAAAATTGTGTAATCTTTAAAAACGCGTAACTTTTTCATACGAGGTCTGTTTCGCACGAAACGAATTGCGTTGGAACCGTATTGACGAGCACTACGCGATGGAGCCGGTTTGGGGTGTGTGAATTTTGGGTAAAATTAAACGCGCGTTTAATTTTATTCGGAATAAAACACTACAACTTCTATTGGATGCAATGTGAGTACAACTCACTCTTTCTGACTCACTGATATTTTTAGATAAGTGAGAAATAATTTATTATATGATGATTGATGATTGTTTGGATGATATATGATATATTGATTGGTATTTGGATATATACATGCCTAGTGGAGCAGATGACCCTATACATTCCCGTGTATGAGCGGATGACCCTTTGTACGCGCGTCTGTCTTGAAGCGGACATTGTACACATATTCTTATATGTATATTTGTTGTAGGTGACAGGTTGGAGGGATTCATTTGGATTCCTCACCCGTATTGATTTATTTACAGATATTATGATATATTCTGTTATCATATAATATATGATGTTTTGGATGTTGTGATTGATGTATTTAATGTGGTTTCAGCATTAGGCCTATATTTTGGAATCTAAAAATGTTTAAGTGATGATTTCCAAATTTAAACGTATTTTAAAGTGATTTTGAAAATAAACATTTTATTGAATTTTTGAATCGATAAGAATTGATTTATTTTAAATAATAAATGTTATAATTTTTATGTTATAAAAATTATGATTTTTGTGAAAAAAAATTAGAATATGATTTTTGGAATATAGAGTTAACTATTTTGTAAAATAGTATAAATTGTGGTTTTGGAATTATTGTAAATGGTTTTATATATAAGATTTATAAAATTGAATTTTTATAAATCGGAATAATGGGATTATAAATGAGTTTTTATAAGTGTTCAAATGAAGTTGTAATTGAATCTTAGATATGAATAAATTTATAATTTGTGAAGTTATAAAAAGAATGGATTTGGTAAGATAAATAATTTATAGGTAATTGCTTATAATTTGGATTTTTAGTATATAATTGGGTTATAAATGGAATTTATAAACGTTGTTTATAAATGTGAAATCAACTTATTTTGATAAGTTAAATAGTAATGAATTTGGTAAAGGAGATATATCCACGATTTTGGACAGTGGATAATCCTTTAAATTTTTTTTGCAAAGCAAGCCGGTTTTATAGTGGACCACTTTTATTACGAAAGTAATAAAGTTGAAATACAGAAGTAAGGTAAAAGCACCTATACTACTAAGAAAAATGGAAAAATTACAGCGCAGGTATGTGGCAGACATGCCACAGTAACTAAAAAAAATACCAAGACTAGGACTCCTCCGAAGAGGAAGAATCTCCATCTTCAGCAGAAACCAAAGGGACATTCCCACATAGTCCAGCAAAGGGGTTGAAACGGATATCAAGACAAGGGCCGTAACCCATAGCATCAGCAGAGTAAATGAAAGAACGATCCCAAGAACGATCAGCTAGCATGTCAGAATTTTTACTCGCATACACACCATCCAAATCAAGAACTAATGAATCACCAGACGGTTTGTAATAAAGGCATTTAAGGTCCTTCTGATCATCGGAAACAAATCTGAAAAATGAAATTTCCACGAGGTTAAATCTCACATCAAAAATGAGATCAACCCAACACCTCTTAGACTCAACCCAAGCAACCCGGGCAGAATCTAGAACAGCTAAAGGAATAGCTGAGGCAACACAAGGTACCACAGCAACAGTAGGAGTAGCAGGCCTAGCACCAGATGGAGGCGGACCCAGATCAAACGCAAGAAGGGGGAATCAGAGAAGCAGATGAAGGAACCTTAGGAATCCATTTCTGGAGAGGGGGCGAGGCAAAGGAATCTTACGAGCAGCCGTGGAGGATTTGGAATGTAGGCAAGACATAGCCAGGTGGCCAAAAGAGTGACAGGAGAAACAAATATCTGTAACCCAACCATAGCGAACACGGACCTCCACTGCATGCCCAACAGCAAGCTGAACAGAAATAGAAGCAGGCAGAGGCTTAAAGGGGAATATCTCAATAAGAGCCTTTGCATACATCAATTTATCTCGGGCAACTGTATTAGTGTTAAAGCATTTCAATTTTCCAATGTTGCAGGCCAACCAATTCAACCCAAGCAAAGGTTGAAGCGCAGAGGGGATCTGCGAAAAGTAAACCCAAACGGGAATGGAAAGCACTTGCTCACGAGCACTCGCCACGGTTAGAGACCAAGGAGTAATAATAAAGGGCCTTCTAGCAAAAGAAGAAGGCTCGACACTAAGAATTAGCCGACGATCCTCGGAAGAGGAAAACTTGAGATAATACAAGGAGTCAATCAGCTTAACATGCAAATTACCACACAGCTTCCAAGCCTTTCGTAAAACCGAGGAAGGATCACAGAGATGGTGATTTGGTTCCAGAAAGAAACCAACCAAATATTCAGACCAAAAATCAACTCCGGCTTGGATAACGATTGGAGGAGGGATCTTCACACCATTCTCTTCGACAATTTCAAATTCAATTGGTTTGTAATCACCCGCGTTTCATGGCAGTGAATTAAATAAAGAAGACCAAGATTTGGGGCAAGCTGGCGATGGAGCAGAAGGCCCAGAACGATCCTCAACATTGGGCAATACAGGAGATGCAACAAACTTGGACGCAACCAAACAAACATCACTGTTTAATGGACCAAAAATCTCAGAGGCTTTTAAACAAACATTAGAAGAGCATCGACCGGAGTCAATTCCCACAACCAAACCCACATCACTACCAGACAGACCACCAATACCACTCTTATTGAACACATCATTCGAAACATGCTTCCCCATATCACAGTTAGAATTCACAAGCATACTCACATTAACTCCAGGAGAAGACGGTATTGGCTGCAATCCAGACAAAGTCGAAGGCGAAATAGCGCCAGAAGGCTCACAGCCAGCAACCACAACTTGTATTACATCACTCGAGCATGGGCGAGCAACAGGAACTAGGGTTGAATGATTGATAGCACGTAGAGGAGGAAATTCAGAGTTCGAATGAAGGTTAGGATTTGAATCGCCTACTGCTGACATGGCTTTAAAAAGGCGCCCAGATCTGGTCGAAGAGGGAGAGGAGCGATGTAGGGGAATGAGTAGGAGAAGAGGACATAAAAGGGGAGAATGATCGGGAAGAGGCGAAGAGAGGGGGGAATTCACGGTGGAGATAAACAAATCGCCTCGTGAAAGCGCCTGATAAAGGAGGACATTGATTTATTGAAGAAAAAAAATTAATCCTTTAATTAAATATGTAGAAGTGTTGAATTTGGTTAGAGATTTATATTCACGATTTTGGACAGTGAATAATATATTGAATAAAATGAATATTTTTGGAAAGTGAATGTTATCAAATGGAATAAAATGATTAAAAGATGTTTTAAAACGTGTTAAGTATCGAAACGATAGATTTCAACATTCATTGTTGAAATAGACATTTTCGAGAAATAAGGAAATGATGGACTATAACACTGTTGTTATAGTAAATGATTTTCGAAAGGAAATGATTTTGTATAGTATTGGAATTTATATATCTATCTTATTTTCGAATTCCTATACTAGTGATTTTGGGTTGTCGTAACGATGTTTTACGCAACATTTGTTTTGACCCGAATAAATGTGTTTAAAAAGAATCTTTTCCTTAAAGAATTAAATATATACTTAATCGTGATTTAAGTATATTGAATATTGTCTAAATGTTGAAAATTAAGTGAATTGTGAATTACTTATTATTAAATAAGTATTTGGAAATGTTTTCCAATATAGAAGTTGAAATGTTTTGAGAATATATCTTTTTAAAGATAAATTGTAGTAATTATTTGGCAATGATTTAATTAATAAAAGATTAATTAAAAAGGGCCTAGTGATTGTCATAGTGCTAAATATTTGTTTGTTTGCTTTGATAGTTAAATAACCGACTATCAAATTGGCCCAAAAAATTTAGTTCCTCGACTTGATATGGGAACAATTTATTCGTGCACTTAGTACGTAGCCTTCTATGTAGGCTTGATTATCATTTGTGTTGAGGATGTTGATTCGTATAGTGCGGAGTATTACTCCAACCTATCGAGCTTCCTTCTTGGCCCGAAGGATAGCAAGTTGAAAGTTGGAGACGTGATAAGTCTATAAGATTTAGTTTCTGTGTGGGGTTGAGAAACGCTTTTGCGTTGTTGGTGCAAAGAGACCGGGATCAGATTTATCCGAAAACCACTTTGGACCAACGTATATGCGACGATTGTGCAGGTTTCTCTGTGATGATATTGATATTCCAGATTTTCATAGTGGGGGACTGCTTGTTGATCGTTTGGGGTTAAAATCCCAATATACATCCAGTAGCAGTGGTCTCTTCATTATGAAATATCCAATGCGAGTACTATTCGCTACTAATCTTAGGGATTTCCCGACAGGATGTGGTAGGAAAGTACCTTCGGTTTGTCCTGTTCCTGGACAACTTATATGGATGTTTGTCTAACATTGAATTTTTAAAGATTATGTACATTGGTTTTTACAAACGTATATCAGTGGTGGCGGAGAAGGCAACTTCTCTTAGCTTAACACCCTCCTTGAGACATACGAGCTTAAGGGTTGTGCTTTTGTGGAAGGCAATTAGTAGTCAACGAAAATGGCTGTGTGGCATTCAAAGTTATGTGATATGTAATTATGAAAGGTAATCGTTACCTCGTCAGGCCTCATCAACCGAAAATGACCAGAACAGGGTTAGATGCAGCAATGGTAAGTGGGTCATTCCCAAGTAGGATATGATCATCCGCTTCTAGATATATCTTTACATGCTATGACGTCGTGTATCTGATTATTGTTGTTTGTATGCTATAAGGGCCCTCGGTAAAGGTTGGTAATGACCGGAGGATGATACATTCGGTACCATCTATTTATAGAGGTGGGCTGGTCTTGTGTTGGTAGAGGATCCTTTGTAATGGTCATCGGTATATTCTTCTAGAGATGTGCTGCCGGAAGGTAGTCCCTTCACCTGGTCATTTGTATGGAAATCCAAACCCCACTACGTGTTTGCCATTTTAGTTGTATTACCCATTTTGGGCTATATGATGGAATTTAGTAATGGTGACAATTTTGGCTATTTTGAATATTATTTGTATACTAGACACTAGTATAATATCATATAAGTTTGATATGGAATGTTTTAGTTATCGTAAGGTAAAAACATGTCTATGTTTATGTGTGAACTTGTCTTACGAGATACTTTTGCTTTGACAAAGGAAAAGTTTTGGTAACTTAACAAATTCAGTTGAGTGTGTTTCTCACGTTGGTTTACCAGACTGATCCGGGCGTTCTTCCCTTTCAATGCTCGGGTCAGACTGAGTATATTTACAGGTCTAGATTTGATGCCTTTGGAGCTTAAACAGAAGAGCTGGAGATCTTCATTTTCGTATACGCGTATCTATTTTGATTATTGATTATCCGCTGTGCTTAGCTGTTGTTTATTATCGACTTTTGTGAGGACATGTTATTATAACTGTTCAGGCTGATAACTCTGATTGATTGTTGAACTCTGATTGATACGTGTATATATACAGTTTCTATTTTGTAAAGATCATTGATATGATATTATATATTTTCCGCTGCGATGTGAAATTTTACCTTAACTATATTTTATACGTAAAGAAATAATTTTTCAAAATTATTAAAGTGTATAGTCGGACATGCTCTGATACCAAATGTAATGGCATGTTTTTTCCGTACCCTTTGAATCGACAATAAACCGCCATGTCCAACTCAAATTGCACGAATATGAGGATCATTAAGGGTAGAAAGAAAATAAAGACAGAACAGAATCTCACACGAATGGAATAATATATATTATTTCAATAATAATCTTTACAGCGGAAAATTTTAAATTGAATATCAGAGTCTAACCTAGATTCAGCCTGGACAGTTATAAACCCCTGTCCTTACAATTTCTGACAAACATAAAACAAAATACACTAAGTACAACGGATAATAGAATATGTCCATACGATACGACGATGAAGATCTCCAGCTCTCCTCTGGAAACTCCAACCGTCTTCAACTAAACCTGAAACTACTCGAATCTGACCCGAGTATTAAAAATACCCGGATCAGGCTTGATAAACCAGCGTGAGATACTCGAAATTTAAATGTATAGATCATGACGTTGTTATCAAAACCTTTGAAAAGAAGGGTATCTCATAAGACCATGCCTACACATAAACACGGACGGGTTTTTACCTCATGATAACTAAAACACTTTTATATATCAAAATGGTTGATATTATTTTTAATGACATTCTTTTGAAAACACTTTTCAAATAAACTTATTCAAATAAGGTATCAATATCTGGACTAAGTCTAAGGTAATATATCCGGACTAAGTCAACGGAATATCCCAACGGAATATATGATACCATAAGGGGTAGCTGAAATGTTTGCAAGTCATTACAGCTATTTTGGGAATACAATCAAAACCGTAAATCTCGTATTGGGGTTGGATTTCCAACATGATAGGAAACTAGTGGAAAGATCAATTTGTATCTGTAACATCCCGCCTTTTAGCATGCTTTAAATCGACACAGTGTCAACTCAAACCATACAAAAGGGCGGATTGTTATAGGGTAAATAAGAAAAACGAGAAAAAATAAAAGAAAGCAGAATCTCGCAGCGGAAGGATAAAATATAATAATCAAATATACAGTTCATGAAGCTGTTTACAAAATATTTAATTATACTTATACAATATATATCAGAGTACACATACCAATAATAACAATGCAGCGGAATTCGATGTGTAGTGGAATATAATAAATAATAATAATAGAAATCTCCGTCTTCGTCCTCCAGAGCTAAAGTCTTCGGTCCTGAAACGTTCGGACTGACCCGAGCGAATTAAAAAGACAAAACACTCGAGTCAGAACTAAAAGATCTTATGTAAGTTAAATCAAATGAAATAAATATGAGTGCGGTAACTTAAAGATCCTCGGGATTCACATCTTTAAGGATCCGTTAAACTATTTACTATGTAGTATATTTCGCAATTATAATAGTGTCTATTTGTAAAATAAACTTACTTTTAAATAGCGTCAAGGGGTTACCCATATAGCCCTTAACACAAAATATATTCTCATAGTCTATACAGTACCGTAATCTCCCCCGTACTGGGCGTCGTCAGAGGACACTCCATAGGTATGGTACAAAACAAAATCGTATAAGGCGCGCTAGGGTAGGCGATACGGCACAACTAGGAAATGCCAGGGTAGATATACCAATTGCTATCCGGGCGGGTGGTAACGCGTAGTAGCTACTACTGCCCACCTCGTACAAACTCCCCCTAAAATCAAAGAAATCAAAAGTGGCCACCAAATCAATCCAAAGTCAGAGTATAATATCGAAGAGGAGTATCCGTAAAGGGCGCTAACCCCCTTGGCCCGAGAATCGCTCCTGTTTTAGCCACCTATGCCAACTCACGGGAGTCGGGTCCACGTATTTACCTCAAAGGAAACGCCGCCACCATCCTACTTCATTCTGGAATCTCCACCGCGTACACGGTTGTTAAAGTGGTTTTCAGGGTTGGCAGAGAGTATGACAACTTCCGATCTCGGTCTCTTCAACAACCAAACGTTATTATAACACCACAGTTATTTCAAAATAATTTATACTTTAAAACTAGAATATAATATCTCTTTCAAACCATATAAATATGATATCATTTATTTTTTTAAAATCCAAATCAATATGATATCATTTTTATTTTATAAATATCCCTTTCCCAAAATCATAATATTTTCAAATATATATACCTTGAAACCATTGCTTTGAAACATAATTTTTAATACGTAATGGTTCAAATACTGTATTACTTTATAAAATAAACAGCTTCTTCAAATTTCACAATAAATTCCAAATATCAATTTGAACCTCCAAATAAACCATTTTAATTCCCATATATTTCAAAGCTTAAATATTCTGTATTTCAAAACTTTATAGTTCATATATTTCAATCTTTAAATATTCCACTATTTCAAAAATGGATTCTTTGATAATTTAATATATATCAAATCAAATCCCTATTATTTAAATTTGAAATATTTACTTAATAAAACAAATATTATTTAAGTAAAACCCTTGAACCTCAATAACATGATATTCTTTTAATTAAATTAACTTGATAATATTCTTTTAATAAATTTGATATTCTTTTAAATCCTCAAATCAAAAATCAAGTTATAAGATCATACCCTTTAAATCTTAATTTATTTATATTTCAAAACAAATTTTTCGAGGAAAATTCTTAAATACTTTAATTCGGATCATATTCACCTTTATCTTCAACCTTACTGTATTTGAGTAGTTATAAACTCTATATACAATAGAATTTCAAATATGTTCTTAACCATATTATATAAACGACATCAACTTCATTATTTAGCTTATTTTAAAATTCGAAAAAATTTATACATTGCTAAATTCAAGAATTTTTACTATATATATATATATATCAAAATTTAATATTTATTAAACCGTATTCTTTCCAAAACCATAGAAAAATCATTTCAAAAAATAATTATATATATATATATATACCGCGGTGCTTGTATATAATTTTCTATCCTATGGTCAAGTGATACGGATATTTATCATTTCAATCCGCAATTTAAAAATAAAAATGCGGTTGTATATCATTTAAAACCGCAATCCCGAATGAAATGAAAATGCATAATGACTTGTAGTTTATACAATATAAATACAACATCCATTCATCCATCATATCAATCATCAACACTTATCAATTTATTATCCAATTCAAACAATCACATCAATAAATAATAATTAATTACCGACAGTTAATTTTTCAATAATAAATTAAATAACTGTTTAACTGTAGTTTATATGCAATAATAAATAAATTTAACTAGCAGTTATATGCAAAATAAATTTAACTAAAATTTTAACTGGAAAACTTATGCAAAAATGAATTAAATAACAAGTAAATTATATGAATGGAAATTAACTGAGATAATGATGAATTATATGCCAAAAAGCTATAAATAAATTTCTAAACACATCATAAATCAATTTAACAAACATAAGATATTTTAGAAGTTGTGAGTGGGTTAAAACATTCACCTTTTGAGATTAAATCGAATTTAAATCCGATTTAAACCCAAAAATTTGTCCGCCTCAGAATTCGTCCAAACCAGCGTTACTAAGTCCGGAATTTTATTACGGTCCTAACAAAAAAATCGTGCGTAAATTCAAGGTCGCATGAGAAAGTTATGATCATTTTAGCGAATTGAAATCAAAAATTAAATTAAAACAAATAAACTAAACACACCTCTCAAAACATCCACGTCATCACTCAAATTTTTTCCCAGATCGCACGAGCTCAATACGAACGAAACACAGCCGAACCCATTTGACCTCCCCTTTGACCACCTGCACACGTCACTAGACACCCCCATATGCCGCGCCACCACCGTCAACGAGCTCGCCAAGCCTCCCCCTACGCGCATCCCTGATGCGCCGCTCCCTGGAGCCAACCGCCGCCGCAACAATTAGGGTTTTGCCGAAACCCAAAACCGCGATTTTCGGCCACCACACCTCGCAATAAGCCAAGCAACTACCCCCAAACGACTCCCCTAGCCGAGCTCTCCAATACCCAGAACCCGATTTGCATATAGTCGCTTCAAATCAAAACGCTCAAATCGGCAATTAGGCTTCGCGTTTTAAAGTCCTTTGACCACGATTTCTGCCCGATTCATGCACTGTTATGAAAAACTAGCACTAGACGCAGGTTCCATTCATCGAGACCTTTCCAGCGATATAAAATTTGATGTTGTTTGAGGCGTTTGAAAGTTTGTTGATTTTTGAATTGAAAATTGGATCTAGGGTTAGCAGACATTGGGAAGAGGATGAGCTGAGGAATTGTACGCACAACAAATGAGAATAGATGGAGGCTAGGGTTTAGCAGGGTATTTATAGATAAAGTTGGAATATAATGGACTTGATCCGAATTATAACGTGCTAAACGATAATTGGCCCAAAATGCCCGTTCTGACTCCGTAACGAAATTGGGCCAACCCATATATCAAAATAGGTGTTTTAAAATATTCTGAATGCAATGGAAAAAATTTCACATCCAAATTCCATCGTATGAAGAAGTTATGCTGAAATTAATATTTTCAAATTGATTTCAATTAAATCGATTTCAAGGCGTTTCGCGTTCCTACCATCAAACGACATGTCTGATCGCTACGAAACTTGAAACCCTACAATAATTCACTGTCACGGATCCGATGAAACTGGTTTCGTCGAAATCCAAGTCCGTGACCAAAATGGCTATTTTTACATTAATTAAATAAATTTAAAATTAATTAATTAAATCAAATTTCGCGTTGAAAATTCTGAACTTTGCAATCTTTATCACTTTATAATTTTCAAACGTTTACAACGATTTAACAATTTTAAAAGTCAATTTATTAAAAATTAATCAATTGAAATCTTCAATTTCATAAAATTCAAAAATTATAGGTAAATTTCCAAAATTTTCATTAAATTGAATTTACCCATAATTATTCCATTCATAATTTCAAATAGAAGGGTTTACCATTGGATTTAAAATTATCACATAAATATTTTCCGTTTTTAACTTAGTTTTAATTTAACGTAATAATTAAATATTTGATTTCATTTATTGGCAATAAATCCAACTACTATAAACTAAATAAATTAACCCACTATTAAAATTCAAATTCTATAATTCATAAATTTTATCATATTGATTTACTTATTAATTTATAATTCTTTAAACCAATTCCCATCTCAATTTAAAGTAGCTTAATTCACTCATTGTAGAATTTATTTCAATTTCTTAAAATAACCCCTTAATTATAAATTGAATCCAATTTATTTTAATAAGTTTCCAATTAAGTGGATTAGATTCAATTTCAACTTTTAACTTATACTTAAGTTTAGGCCATAATCAATTTATAACGTGTTACTTTCATAGTTATTTACATACTTCTCGTATTAATTTCTCAATTAATCATAATTATTAAAGTAACGCTTATAATCAATAACGAAATTGTAATTACTCACATTTAAATGATCGTTATTTCAAATAAATTTATTGACCAATTAATTAGGGAATTTATAATAGTTGTTATCTACCTTTAAATTTACTTCCTAATAACGTACTACCTACTCTCCTTTAATTGTAATTTGAATTCCAATCCTTATTCATCATACTAAATAAAATAAATAACATATAGATTGTTACATATTTCCTTTACATAACTTTATAGGTCTATTACTTAACAATCACCGTTAAAAATCCCGTGTATACACAAATTTTATATTTTGTAATCATATTCAATCAATTACGTATTACTTTCCAGCAAGTAATATGATTATTTAGAGAACGCTGACTTTTATTCAATTACCATATATCGAAATCCACATTAATTAATTTTATTAAATGCTTACATTTATTTCTCTATATCCAATTTGTTTCAGCTGTATTTACATTAATACTATTCCCGTAATTTGGTTATTATTTATCAACTTGTTCAAAACTTATTACCTAAATTTTCGTTATTATAAACCTTTATTTCTTCATTTAAATTAAATCTTAAATTCCCAATTCAATCAACCATTTCAACATGCAACTTATAATAACTGCTTACAAGTATGAATGGAATCGTCATTTATTCCAATATTATCTTAATTTACAGTAACATATTAATTGATTTCCTTTTAATGAATTTTATATCCAAGTATAATATTTACCCCATTTCATTTATTGAAATTTATTCAAATTGCTAGTAATAGGTTTTAATCATCATTTATATATTTTATTTTAGCGTTCATTTCAATATTTGTTTATAAAGTTTTTTCTACTAAATTTAATTACAAAACTCATTAATTCAACCAATTTTAAATCCACGAAATTTACGGGTCGTTACAATATCCACGGCTTACGTCCATGACTCAGACGTCGTAATACAACAACACAAATGGCTAAAATTGGATACAATCTGCGAATAACATCCAAGGACTCAGACTGACTTCGCGCATCCCTGCCATGAGGCCCAGACGTATCTGGTACCTAGGGCTCAGAACATCTTATAACCCAAATCACTACTATCTGAATGCGAGCATACATCTGAGCACATAGAATCCCATCATAACCGGGGTGTGAGGCTCGCGAGGCTACGCTCAATTTCTTCAAAGCCACGCTTTTCATACACAACCACACTTTGATCAAAACAGATTCCACTTTGAATGTCACACTACCATTCCTTTGATCACTATTTGACTCCCACAAAAATACAACCCTTGAGCTTGTATGTCTCAAGGAGTGTGTTAAACTAAGAGAAGTTGCCTTCTTCGCCACCACTGATGTACATTTGTAAAAGACAAACATTGTGTCTCAGAAATGCAATGTCGGACATTCGTCCATACAAGTTTGTTCTAGGACTGAACGAAACCGAAGGCACTTTCCTCGGCCATTACTAGGCGAGAAGCCCTTGCAATCCAAAAAACCTCCATCACGAGGAGACCACTGCTATAAATAACTCTATAATGGGAGCGACCCAAAGCATGTTCAACAAGTAGTCTTCACGCTATAAAGATCCACGATCTTCAATAATCATCATCTTCAAAATATCTCCACTTTCGAACGTATACATTGGTTCGAAGTGTTTTCGGGTAGGAATCATCCAAATCCGACTCCGATTCCTTTGAAGCCAATCATCGCTTTATAAAAATGTTAAGTTCATAAGTGGATATTAATCATCAATCAATTACTTCATCTTTTAAACCAAATATCTTTCTTAGATATATTCTTTTCAATTTATTCCATTTTCTTCTCAAGAATATATGGAATCATTAAGCCTCGTTTATCAAATCATTTGATTTATTTACACCCTTCTTAAATCCTAATCATTTTCTCTTTTACTTAGGAAAACCTTTCCCAATCATTCTTTTAAATCTTATTCAAAAATTTCTTATATTCAAGTTATAACTTTTAACTTAGGGAATATATTCCCAAATCATTCATTAAATCTTAATCAAAGATTTCTTCCTTAACTTCAAATCTTATTCTTGCCAATCGAAGATTTTCATAACATAGTACTACTGCCACTTTAAATATGGTAAATTTCACCTACAGGGACTAATGGCAAGTTTCACCTCAAGGGACTAATGGCAAGTTTTACCTCCCGGGACTAATGGAAAGTTTCACCTCTAGGGACTAATGGTAAGTTTCACCTCCAGGGACTAATGGAAAGTAATCCTACGTCATGAGTATCTTTGTCTTTTAACTTGGAAAAACTTAAATATGATCTTTTAGAGCATCCGGGCTTTCCTTTCGATCTGTTCCACCCCCCGCTTAAGAAGAAAAAATATAGGCCAGGTAAATTCAGAGCACTGGTCGCTCCATCTCTAACTTAGTTAAACACCTTGTTTTATCATCCCAGACCTCATAGGCGGGACAAATATACTAGTCGTTTCCGCATACTCAGTTTGTTATTGCATTCAATATTCTTCACTTTTTGTTTTAGTGGTATAAACAATTCATCTTAACAATTTATTCAAACTCTTATTAAAACTTCCAAATCATCTTTACATTACTTAATTATTCCTTTAAAGTCATTCACACAAGATTTAGGAAATAATTATTAAGTATAAACTGCATTTCAAAAGTTATTGCAAACTGCTGCGAAAATCCTTGAGAAAAGTGTTTGCAAATAGCGTTTTAAAAGCTATATTCTTCAAAATGACATTTATATCATTTAGAAATCCATATTTTCAACTTAAATATCTTTTAAAATATTTTAAAAGATTTTTAGGATTTATCATATTTTTAAAGCATTCAAAATATCAATTTTAAATTTTGGTCACTTTATTGCAAAAGCGCGATTTTTCTGGAAAATTATTTTGGACATATTTAAAAAATACAAGACAAAATCTTTATTTTCTTTCTTTATTTCTTCATACATATTTAAATGTTTATAAAACATTTCTAATTCATTTTAAAACTATTTCCAAAAGGTTTAAGCATTCCATATACACCATTTCATTTTCAAAAGGAAAGTAATTTCATTTGTGCTTATCGACGTGTATCAACGTGACTTGGTAAAACAATTTTAACAAACATATCAAACAATCAATACTTCATGATCAAAGCATATATAAGCATCCATAGCAATCATAACACAACATCAACCATGTATATATATAAATAGAGTTTGTCACCATAAACCAAAGCGATTAACTTCCTACCAACATTCTAATCAACCAACACTTCACTAATTAATTCCTGCTCCATTAAACACTAGATAACAACACCTTCTCCATTTCAATAGCTTGGCCGAAAATATAGAGAAGAAGCGGTAGAGCTTTGAACTTGAATTTCCAAGATTTGGATACGAAAAATAAATCATTTTCTCTCTTGTTTTTGACTCTCTTACTCACAAAATTTGAAAAACTTGTTAACTGAAAAGTTGTTGCAAATTCTTTTCTATTAAATTTGAAAAAAAATCATTTGAATCCAAGTAGTTTTGAGGGAGATATGATATAATGAATAAGATATACTGTCGGATTGACAAAAATGAAGCCCGAAAATGCACTTCAAAGAATTGTGTTTCAAGTATAGCAAACTTCAAAACTGTAAAATGTGATAAACAAAAAAATTATAGCCACTTGAATTTTATATTGTTTCAAAAAAATAATTTCTTAATTTGGATCTGTTATGATCAAGCTATGATCAAAACAAAATGGCCTATTCTCTGCCTTAAAAACTGGGCCAGAAAATGCACTGGAAAAAAAAATATTTTTTACATAGTTACATTTAAAATTTAACAAAGTGGTCAACATGAAAGTTGTAGTCACTGGAAAAATACACGATTTTAAAAAAAAATGTACATTTTGGTTCTTTTATAAAGAATTTATGATCGAGAGAAGAAGAGGTAAAACGTGGAGAAAAAATGAGTTTGGTTTGAAGAAAATGAACATCGATTTCTTCTGAATATTTTGTAAATATTTTGACATTATTTCTTTATAATTTTTTCTATGGCTTGGAAGCCATTAAAGAGAAGAGTAAGAAGATGAAGAAGCTTGAGAAAAGAAGAAGAAGAAAATGTGAATGAAAGTGAAGAAGTAGGTGGATATTTATAGAAAAAGAAAGAAGTGGTAATTTTACCAAAACAACCTCTTACCAAATTAGCAAACTAACCTTACTTCAACCTAAAGCAATCTACACATTTTCAAAACTTAACATCATCCTTTCACTTCTTACGTTATGTCTTAGTCACTTAAAGATTAAGTAAAGAATATCATAATTATGTTGGATTTGATTTGATGTGATTTGATGTTTACTTTTTCTCACTTTTGTTAATTCTTACTTAATTTTACTAATGCCTTCTAGAAGTTTTATAATCTTATTTAGTAAAAGTAAACATGTTTATTGAATTAATTAATACTTACACTATTTGAATATATGTTTCTATATAAGAAAATAAAGGTGCGACGACGTTGCGACAACTTTTAATCGACAAAACGTCTTTTTTTGACAAAATGTTTTACGGTCTCATTATGACGTTTTAGTTAAACTATTTATTTATGTAAACCCAATTTAAAAATAAATTTGTATAATGCTATTTAAAAATATAAACGCTCATAAATTAATCAATATAATTTATTTAATCATTGAAACAAACTTTTCTGAAATTAGCATTTTGTCACTTTTGTCGATATAGGCAAATGTTACTATTTTTATGTATGTTTCTACTTCCAAATCCTATCGAATATTATTAAATTATAAAACCTTTTATATTTTGTATTTAAAATCACTCTAAATACTATATTTTCAAGTGGTCAAATTCCGGGTCCTTACATTCTCCCCTACTTAAAATAATTTCGTCCTCGAAATTACCCAAACAAAAGTTTACTTAAAACATATATCTTTAAATTTAATTCCATGTAATATACACAGATCATCCATATGAAATATCTTATTCGATCTTCTATTCGAATACACAACTTCATTTTCGAACTAGTATCGATCCTCCAATCCTCTAGTGCGGACTTTAAAGAGGCTCTTTGCTCAGAAACCTTTGCTTTCCTTGCATAGCTCTCAACTATGATAAAAACCTAAAGTACCTAACCAACATCCTCATCAATGTTCATCGTCAAAAAATCGAGTGATAAATCCTTTTTCGGACCATAGTAAACACCTTGAAGTTCTATACTCGAATATTAAATATACATTTGTGTGACGAAATGATCTACATATGTATTTATTATCTCTCAAAACTTTCATAAAAACATTATCGTAAGATCAGTCACTTTATAAAGGTGCTTCTTTATATAATCCCTTTAATTATTTATTTCCAAATATTTTTAATAAAGGAAAATTTTCTAAAGAAACCATTTTTCACTTAAAAGATAATTTATCTTTATAATAAAATTCGCCATAATATTTTAATTCAGTATATTTCCTTTAGCACTAATATTATTTATGAATCAATTCGTAAAACTATTACTTAAGTTTATTACATCTTATAACTTATGCAAATCTATCAAATTTTAAAGACTTAAGTCCAAATCCTTAATTAATGCTGGAATTCATTAATAAAATATTTTCTAGGTTATAATTTCCTTTTTGTTTATAATCACACTTATAAATTATACTTATCCAATTTCATTTACTCAGAATATTTCATAATCTTTTACCAAAAGTTTTCTTAAATTTCTTAGCTCTGAGTTATGTATGATTCAGAAATTTCCGACTGTCCAAAATCATCGAGAATTCCGCTTTATCTTATCAATTAGTGATTCCAATTTATTTTTGGTTTAAACACCGCTATGAATATTACTAATCAATGATTCACATTATTTATTCTAAATTTAGAAAATTATATAGATCGAGTAACTCCAAAACAATCCAAGGAACTAGGTACTGCCAATAGTATCATATATCATCTTAACAAGAAGAGTAATACTTAAGAGAAGTGCTTACCATCCGAACACATCACTTGCCCATTTTTAGTTTATTTTCGAGCCAAACGAAATAGTTATCATAAAATATCTCTTTTTATATTTGAAATAATAACATTTTCAAAATCCTTTAGAGATTACTTTGTAAAACCTATCTTATGAATTTATTTTATCTTATATTAATTAATCTTCACTACCAAAATTGTTTTAAATTACTCGAATTTAAATTCTCATTCTTTTTATATATAACTTTTACAAAATCATTTTATATTATTTAAATACATTTTCATCTTATATGTTTATTCCTTAAACAAATCTTATTATTAAATACCTTATAGTCAAATCCTGAAACTTAATTCACAAGGTATTTGTACTTAAACTTTTAAATCAAACAATTGATCAATTTATGATAGTAACTCAACATTATTATTTCTTAATTTATTATTTTGGAATAAGTATTAAAGATCTTAATTACCTTATCGGATTTCTTACTTATCGACTATCTTTATGAAACAACTGATAGTCAAATTGTGAAATTCTAATCACCAGATGTTCATATTTAAATTTCACTAATCCTGATTGCTAACTATACAACTTTTCAAAATATATACTTTATATTCAAAATATAATCCAAGATAAAATTATTTCGTTTACCAATTTTTTTCAAAATCAGTGTGTAGGTTCGTCTTGTTTAAATGTTTAGGAACCCTCATCGATAACGGTGATCAGGCGCATCGATCAGAATCCATTAATCACTCAATAGATAAATCAAAAAACATTTTTACTAGTCACTAACAAATACGCGCTCATATATAACAAACTTGAACTCATTCTAGAGTGTTACTAAACCAATCTCTAATGAGTTACTCATCTTAGGATATTACTAACCCTATCTCTGATGAGTCTTTACCCAACCAAAGCCAAGGTTCTCGCTTAACCGTTTATTCGTACCCTTTGAATCGACAATAATCCACACATGTCCGACCCAAAAAGCACAAACAGATGGAAAGTCAAGAGAAAGAAAAGAAAAGAGAAGAAGAGAAGAGAAGAAAGAGAGAAGATAGAACCAAACAGATCAATATAGAATCTCACATCACTTAGAATGCCACACGGCCATTTCCGTTGGCTACAAATTACCTTCCACAAAAATACAACCCTTAAGCTCATACGTCTCACGGAGGGTGTTAAGCTAAGAGAAGTAGCCTTCTCCACCACCACTGATGTACGATTGTAAAAACCAATGTACGTAATCTTTAGAAATGCAATGTCAGTCAAACATCCATACAAGTTGTCCAGGAACAGGACAAATCGAAGGTCCTTTCCTACCACATCCTGTCGGGAAATCCCTAGGATTAGTAGCGAATAGTCCTTGCATTGAATATTTCATAATGAAGAGACCACTACTACTGGATGTATATTGGAATTTTAACCCCAAATGATCAACAAGCAGTCCTCCACTATGAAACTCTGGAATATCAATATCATCAATAAACAACCTACACAATCGTCGCATATACGTTGGTCCGAAGTGGTTTTCGAATAAACCGATCCCGGTTTCTTCCAACCAACAACGCAAAAGCGTTTGTCAACCTCACACAGAAACTAAGTCTCATAGACTTATCATGTCTCCAACTTTCAACTTGCTATCCTTCAGGCCAAGAAGGAAGCTCGATAAATTAGAGTAATACTCCGCACTATACAAATCAACATCCTCAACACAAACGATATTCAAGCTGCACAGAAGGCAACGTACTAAGTGTACGACTAAATAGTTCCCACATCAAGTCGAGAAACTAAAATTTGGCAAAGCTTGATAGTCGGTTATTTAACTATCAAAACAAACAAACAAATATTCAACACCATAACAATCACTAGGCTCTTATTATTAATCTTTTATTAATTAAACCGTTTGCCAAATATTCTCTTCAAATTGTCTTTAAAAAGATATAATGTCAAACCATTTCAACTTTTCAATGTTGGGAAACATTTTCATATACTTATTTAACAATAAGTAATTCACAAATCAATTTATTTCAATACTTAGAAAATATTACATATACGTAAATCACAATTAAGTATATATTATTCTTTAAGGAAAACATTCTCTTTAAACACATTTATTTGGGTTAAAACGAATGTTGCGTAAAACATCGTTACGACAACCCAAAATCAATAGTATAGGGATTCGAAATTTAGATAGATATATAAATCCCAATACTATACAAAAAAATTCCTTTCGAAAATCATTTACTATAACAACAGTGTTATAGTCCATCATTTCCTTATTTTTCGAAAACGTCTATTTCAACAATGAATGTTGAAATCAATGTATTCGATATTTAACACATTTTTAAAATATCTTTAAACCATTTAACTCCATTTTAAAATATCACTTTCCAAAATATTTTTTAATATATTATTCACTGTCCAAAATCGTGAATATAAATTTCTAACCAAATTCAACACTTCTACATATTTAATTAAAGGATTATCCACTGTCCAAAATCGTGAATATATCTCCTTTAATAAGCTTTCATACTTACTTATAAAATTCAATTGATTTTGTATTTATAAACAATTTTTATAAATTCACATTTTTATTTTATAATAACTTCAATATATAAAATTTCTTTATTTACCAATTCCATTTATAACTCAGTTATATACAAAAATCCAAATTATAAGTTAGATACTTATAATTCATTTATTTAGAAAACCCATTCATTTTATAACTTTACAATTATAAATCTTATTCATTTGTAAAATCCATTTATAACTTCATTTTAACACTTATAAAACTCGTTTTACAATTTCCTCATTTTGATTTACGAAAATATCGCTTTTATAAACCTTATATATAAACCTTTTATAATAAATTCAAAAATCACCATTTAAACTATTTTATAAAAAAATCAACTTCATATTTCTAAAAATCATATCCTGGATTTATTTCACTAAAATCATAATTTCTATAACATAAAAATTATAAATATCATTTATTAAAAATAAATCAATTCCTTAACAATTTAAAATCCAATAAAACATCTATTTCCAAAATCACTTGAAAATCCTTTTAAATTTGGAAATCATCACTTTAATATTTTTAAAATTCCAAAAATAGACCCAATGCTGCAGAAGCACTAAATACATCAATCAGGGCATCCAAAACATCATATATCATATGATAACAGAATATATATATCAATATATGTAAATAAATCAACACTGGTGAGAAATCCAGTTGGATCCCTCCAACCTGTCGCCTGCAACGAATATACATATTAGAATATGTGTACAATGCCCGCTTCGAGGCAGACGTACGTACAAAGGGTCATCCGCTCATACACGGGAACGTATAGGGTCATCTGCTCCACTAGGCAGGAATATATTCACATATCAATCAATATATCATATATCATCCAAACAATCATCAATCATCATATAATAAATTATTTCTCACTTGTAAAAAAATATCAGCGGGTTAGAAAGAGTGAGTTGTACTCACATTGATTTCAATCGCAGTTACAGTGTTTTATTCCGAATAAAATTAAATGACCATTTAATTTTATCCAAAATTCACACTAGCTCCAGTCAACTCAAAACTAGCTCCATTGCGTAGTGTTCGTCCATACGAACCCAACGCAATTTGTTTCGTGTGAAATGGACCTCGTATGAAAAAGTTACAGCGTTACAAAGTTTATACAATTTAAAAGATAATTAATTCCAATTTTTATTTTATTTTTTTAACCTTCTTTTATCAAAGCAGTTCATTTTCTTTCCAACAAATCTGGGCCGCCCCTTTCTTCTTCCCTTCCCCCAATCAATTCACGTTCGTGAAACCTATATACGCATTCGAAAACCCTAATTAACGGGATCCAATCGAGCACCTAGAAGTTGATCAGAGCATTCCACGCCGTAGCCCCACGCCTGCTCTATTCTCAGCTCGAATATCGACGTACTCGGTTGCCTCCACGCATGGAAAAAGGTGCGTAAATGTTGAACGAACGCGAGCAGTTTTCTCCCTCTATGGTCGATGATTCGTCGACTTACCCGTATGGATTTGAAGCTCTCATCGTCCTCTAGAAGTTTGTAGTTGAAGACTTTTACTAATTGTTTATAGATTTGGAGATTTTGAGGAAAGAAGATCGACCAATTCTGGCCATTAAAAGCTTAGTGGCGGCTAGGGTTTCTAACCCTAGGGTTTGTGTAAATTAGAAAAAATGATGGCCTTATATAGAAAATTTGACGACACTATTCATCCGTAATTTTTCCAAACTCGAAACAAAGCGTGTCGCTTGGCGTTTATAATATTTTACCCCTATTTCAAACGATGGAATATATATCGAGAGCCAATTCGATCGTATTTGAAAGATAGGTTTTCGAATCGAATTATTTAAATTTAAAATTCAATTAAACCGATTTCTACGCGTTTTAGCTTGCCCTGGACAAACCGTAAATCCGATTGACACGAAATTTAAAATCTTACAATAATTTAACATTATGAATCCAATGAAACTGGTTTCGTCAAAATCCGAGACTGTATGAAAAATGAATATTTTTACTCGTCAATTATATATTAAAATATTCAATTTTTACAAATCAACTTTTAATTCATTTTTAAAAGTTCCCTAACATCATCCTAATTAAAATATAATTTAATATCACTTTACAAATCATTTTTATTCACATTTAATTCAAATATCAATTATTTCTGTAATTTCAAATATTAAATTAACAATTTAATTATCCAATTAAATCTAGATATTCGAAATATAAATTATTCGACTTATAAAATTTACTTATGCATATTTTATATCAATTAAATATACGAATTTCGAATGACTGAAATTGTGGGTCGTTACATTCTCCCCTACTTAAAAGAATTTCGTCCTCGAAATTACCAAGTAAGAAAAAGTCACAAAATACATTAACTTTTCGAAACAATTCATTCAATTTAGATTCACCAAAACCACTTAAATGTTTAGCTTTCCCAAAATCATTTAGTTAAGCTCCTTGTAAAACTTTACTAAGTTTTCAAGTCCACTTATATTTATCTTTTCAAAATCAACTATATCGTTTAACTTTTTACTTCAAATCAAAATATTAGTTATCAAAAAAAATTCCAATTTTTCCAAAATTTTCTAACTCCTTAATTTTTTAGAAAATTTCGCCAGTGTCTCCTTTGCGCGGTTCGATCCGGAAAAAAATAACAAAATATATATATCACAAATATACATCTCATCATCGAGGATGAGGCATTCCAAAGGGAAAAAAGTGTAAAAGTACAATATGTAATCCGAGATATGTACCTTATATATTATTAGTGAGCATATACGACTAATATAGCGTGAAAGCAACCACCATCCGCGCCTACTAAACACTCAATAAACAAATGAGAAACATGTATATATGAAAGTAATATCAATATACAACATATATCACTACAATAACTATATATGCCAAAATAGAAAATGCAACAAAAGCAACAAATCCAATCATCAAACAACTATCATCCAACAAATCAAAATCTACATCCAATCAATCCATAACCAAATCAATACACTTTCACTTCTCACTAATATTTACTGAATTGATTTTCAATTTAATCATATTTGATTCATTAACATTGGATTTACTAGCATTCATTCATATTCATTCAATTATTTAGCTTTCAATTTTATTAATTCAATTCTATATAAATTTTCTATACAATCAACTAACGACCATCTAATAACCAATGCATAACCAACATAACCAAATTTATTTACTTTACATTCATTCAATTTGGTTCAACACATTTAATATCAACTTGGTTTAACATTCAATTGACTTTCATTCAATTATTCAATTCACAACTTCTTGACTTAAGTTTTATTCAATTCTTAACAACAACATTTTCTAATCCATGTTTATTCCCTAATTCACTTTTACAATTAAATTTGAATTTCATTATATAACTCTAGTTCACATTCATTTAATTCACTTTATTAATTTACTTCGATCGCAAAATCAACTTTATTTACATTACTTAAGTTACGTTCCTTTTTATAAACATCACTATGTTTCACTTGCTTAAATTTCATCTCTAAGTCATTTTATTAACCTTTTACTAAGTCAAATTCATAACACTTATTCAAGTTCTGCTTTTGTTTTGCTTAACAAAATTGTTTAACCATTTTAACAATCGATTTCACTTATCTTTTCTCATTTTATAAGTTACACAACTTAATTACCTAAACTTCCAAATTCATATTATATAATCACTTATCTAATCCAATTAAAATTCAATTCAATTCAACCTTCCTTAGTTAAATTTCAAATCATATAGTTCATTATGCTAACTCACATTTATTTCAACTCTACCAAAGCTAAAATTTTATTATCTCATATATTATAAGTCCAAAACTTATTTTACTTATATTTATCAATTACAAATTGGATTTTAAATCAAATTTGTTTATCACAACAAAACTTAAATTTTCAATTTACTATTGGTAGCAAATTCATCACATAGAAACTTGAAAATGATACTGATGATGCTGCAGTCATCACCCTTATTATTTTCCAGTAACAATAGTGAATTCAGTGCTTTATATTCTTTTAAAATTCATTTTATTTACAAATCACATTCATAAATCTTTCTTATATAATTTCACTATTCACTTTACGTGTATAAGATCATTCCACATTTACTCATCTTATTTAGATTTACAATAATATAATCTCTTTAACTTTGAAAAACAACTTTCAAAATAAACGAGATTCAAATTTCACAAATTCTAAGTGATGTGATATGTGATTGTGAAAGGTAATCGTTACCTCATTGGGCCTCATCAACCGGAAATGACCAAAACAGGGTTAGATGCAGCAAGGCTAAGTGGGTCATTCCCAAGTAGGATATGATCATCCTCTTCTAGATATATCTTTATGTGCTATGACGTCGTGTATCTGATTATTGTGGTTTGTATGCTATGAGGGCCCTCGGTAAAGGTCGGTAGCGACCGGAGGATGATATATTCGGTACCATCTAGTTATAGAGATGGGCCGGTCTTGTGTTGGTAGAGGATCATTTGTGATGGTCCTCGGTACATTCTTCTAGAGATGTACTGCCGGAAGGTAGTCCCTTCACCTGGCCATTTGTATGGAAATCCAAACTCCACTACGTACCTGCCATTTTATTTGTAGAGCCTAATATGCTGGAATTTAATAATGGTAACAATTTCGGCTATTTTGAACATTATTTGTATACTAGACACTAGTATAATATCACATGAGTTTGATATAAAATATTTTAGTTATCATAAGGTAAAAACATGTCCATTTTTATTTGTGGACTTGTCTTACGAGATACTTTTGTTTTGATAATGGAAAAGTTTTGGTGACTTAATAAATTCAGTTGAGTGTGTTTCTCACGCTGGTTTACCAGACTGTTCCGGGCGTTCTTCCCTTTCAATGCTCGGGTCAGACCGAGTATATTTACAGGTCTAGATTGATGCTTTTGGAGCTTCAACAGGAGAGCAGGTCTTCATTTTTGTATACATGTACTTGTTTAGATTATCCGCTATTTTTAGTTGTTTTATATTATCAGTAATTGTGAGGACAGATAAATGTTCAGGCTGATAACTATTGATTGATTGTTGAACTCTGATTAATGTATGTATATACAGTTTCTGTTTTGTAAAGATCATTGATATGATATTATATATTTTCCGCTGCGATGTGAGATTCTGTATTATTCTGTTTTGTTCTATCTTCTCTCTTTCTTCTCTTCTCTTCTTCTCTCTTCTTTTCTTTCTCCTAACTTTCCATCAGTTTGTGATTTTTGAGTCGGACATATGTGGATTATTGTCGATTCAAAGGGTATGGATTTATAGGTCGTCACATCTAGTATCAAAGCTTAGATTTTGTATAATCCTAAGCTTTGATGTGTACTCAGTATAGATAGGGACTGTAGCACCCTAGATTGAGTTGAGTGTATTATATATATGAGCGCGTATTTGTTAGTGAATATAAAATATTTTATATTGTGTTTGCTTATCCGTTGAGCTGTTTGTGAATTCTGGTCGGAATGTGGGACGCCATGTTATCAATAGGGATTTCCAAATACTTAAACGAGGATGTCGACATAGTATTATTTTAAATTGGGTAAATAAAATAATTTTACCTCGATTATATTTTATATATAAAGGAAATAATTTTTCAGGAATTATTGAAGTGAATATAAATTGAATTAATTGTTTGGTTGTTTGAAGATGTAAATATACGAGTTAATAAAGATGTTTGAATAATCTAAATAAAAACAGCAATTGTAAAAGAATAAATTATATAAGCAAATGAATTATAAAGTATGGAATTATAATTAAAGTGATTTACAATTGTGAAATAATCTTATGTATAAGAAATGAGACTATTTGAGTTGTAAATGAAAATGGATTTAACTAAGAATTTGTGAAATTTGAATTCCGTTTATTTTGAAAGTTGTTTTTCAAAGTTAAAGAGGTTATATTATTATAAATAAAAAACAAGTGAAATTATAGAAGTAAAAGATTTATAAATGTGATTTAAGAATAAAAAGGAAATTTTTGAAAGAATAAAAAGCACTGAATTCACTACTGTTGCTAGAAAATAATAAGGGTGATGACTACACTCTGTTGACTTTAGCTTATACCTTGATTTACTTGCGGCCTTGACTTTGGTATTTTCTCTATTGGCATCGGCTCTTGATAACTTTGAGATGAAACTGTTGATCCATTTGATCTGGCATTTCAACTTGTATTCATTTGATTTGAGCATTTCTGTTTTGTATGTTCGATCACTGACTTGCTTGGAATCCACACCCATTTAGTCCAAAAATTGTCGTTCTTGTTCTTGTAGTCTTTGGTATCACTCTATTTCACCGGTACATGTGCATTTCTCACTTCTCTGTTGACATGTGTATTGCCTTCATACTTTATGTTGTCTGGCTTGTAGTTTCTTGAAATTGTCTTGCTGTTATGTGTTGGTTCATCACTTGTGTCAACTGCTAACATGTACATGTTGGTTTGGTCTGGAATATTTGAGTTGATATTGGTCATTGGTTCACTTGATCTTGTTTATGATAAACTGCACTACATGTTGTACCTGTTATTGCTTGGATAGTGAACTGCTTCATGTGGTCTGGTATTTTTATTTCACTTGCCGTTCACTGGTCTTCGAGACAGTTCCTGTAGTGTCTGCATATAAATGGTTTTGTATCACTTGAGTATCCACTTGCATTGTTTCTGGCTTCATCATGTCTTTGGTGTTGAGGCATATGCTGCTGACATGGTTTTCATGATCATGCACTTGAATGTGCAGTGTTTGGTTGTTTGTGTTAGTGTATTGGCTTTGCTGTATGGTCAGTGGTGCACTTTCTCATCTCTGTTGTGCATGCCTGAACTACTTTGTTCATGTATTGCTTGAGCATATGTATGCATCAAGGCAGTTTGCATTTGTGTTGTAGCTGTCTTGACCATTTGAACTAAGCATGTTGGTTTGTAATTCACTGTTGCATTCATGTGTACATTAGTCTCTAATATGTTCATTATGTTGTATCTGTTTTTGCTGCCTTCATGACATGCCCAGTCTCGTTGACATCGTCTGATATGCATTTGCTTGATGGTCTGAATGGACTGTCTAACCTTTCACTTGAGATTGTATGTAGCTTGCATGTCCTTTGTTGTATACTTGTTGTGCATTGAGGTTGCTCTTGACCATTTTATTGCATTTGGATTTGTTTTTCGAATTACACCTGAGTTGAATCCAGATTGTAGCTCGGATTTGACCTTGTGCTGAATATTGTGACATTATTTTTATTGCACTTGAGTTGAACTCGGCGTTTTGGGTTTGACCTGTGCTCACCTGTCCCTGTAATTCTATCAAGTGTATATATCGGTGTACATGACCTTGTGGCATATACAGTGATACACTGTGTATGTCACAAGTTGTTCGTGTATGATGAATTCAAAATTAAATGATGACAAACAACCCAAATAACTGAGGAAAATATTATTTTCAAAATCCACATTTTATTTTATACTGCAAAAATATTTCCTTTCCAATTTACTGCGTTAATATTTATTTTTGCAGGTTGCTCAACTGGATTCAATTTGGAGTGAAGTTGAAGATAACATAGGAGTTGAGTGAATGAGTGATATGTAGTGAGGTCAAATGTAAATGTGAATCGTGATGAATTCAAAATTGTACTGTAATTGAAATTGTATATATATAGTGAGAGCTTAAAATTTGTACTATTCAAAAATTGTAATAAACATTTGTTTGAATAAAATTTCTGTTTGAATTCAAATTCTGTGTTATTTATTTTATTCAGCAAATATTTATTTAATCTATGAATAATACATTAACAAATACATTCAAACGAATATATATATGTTTATTATCATCAAACAAAAATCATATAATTGCATATTGAACAGTCTCCCCCTTTTGATGATAACAAACATATATTTAAGATTTTGAAACATATTAAATGCATTTGATGATTCCATTTGGTCCCCTATTTGAATGCTTCCTCTCTACACAAAGCTCCCCCTTCATATAAGCATACACACAAAAAATGCAAATGAGCCTAGATGCAAATAGAAAATATTTGACATTTACTTGATTTTATTTGACAAAATCTTAACTTTGCTCTCCCCCTTTTGTTATCAACAAAAGAATAATAATGTTAGAAAAACGAAGATAAAGTGATAATTATTAGTCCAACATTAAAACTCAATTGGATATAAATATTAAATGTCAATAAAAAATCAAACAAAAATCATAAATACTTTGTTAGGCGCATATTCCACTTTTAGAATGATGGGAATGATATCATCGTATAAAACCATACAGTTGTGTCTATTTGTGGTATATTTATATCAGGAATTTGAATATCTACCAACCATGCATAACTGTTAGGACTTTTAAATGAGATTAGTAGTATTGCATTTTTATTTTAAAAAAAATGAATTCAAGTATTTTCTAACCACGCATAACCGTGAGGACTTTTAAATGGGATTCGAATCAACTTGTTTATTTTAAAAATCAATTTTGATATGCGTTCCATACATGCATAAATGTGAGGACTTTTAAATGAGCATGGAAGCACATAACAAATTCCAAGTAATTCACCCATGCATAACCGTGAGGACTTTTAAATGAGAGTGAATACTTTGGATTTTATTTTACTTTATTTTATTATTATTATTATATTTATTTATTTATTTATTAAAAAAATGTAAAATGAAAAACGAATGATTCCTGTTTAAAGTACCACATATTGACAAACTATATAGAATTTTGATGAGTGATGGCCGTTAGAAATATGATAGAAATAGAGATGGTCATGGAAGTTTTACCAACAAAAAGTTTTATAACTCTTGTTTAAATTTATAAAGAAATTTAAAAATTATACCGTCTCGAGTCATATTATATGATAAATATCAACATCATCACTTTTTCAATCACTATTTATCTTTTCGATAATTAGTAGGGAGTTAGATTAGTCAAAACAGTCTTTTAAAATCAAATTCAAAAATAATTATAAAATCAATTTTTCAAAATGACCGATCTGAAAACATGGTCAAAAATGATTTTCTCGAAGGGGTTATATGAGAAAAATTTCTGCTATTTGAAAATTATTTGAAATGAAAAATATGTAGATATTTTCTTTGAAAAACGATGCAGTTACTAAATGTCTCAATAAAAATTAAGTCCAACTAGTAATTTTTCTATCAACTAGATTACCAGTGTAATCTGCATCTGAATTTCTCTTTCACTCAAAATTATCACTAATTGAATTTGACATACCAGACCATGAAGTGTGCAACAAAAAAATTATAAAATCAATTTTAACAGCTTTTTAAATGACATTCTTTTGAATTTGAATTGAAACCGTGTAAATCATCAAAAACCGTGAATATAGAGTTAGCCGTAAAATAACCATATGTATTATCATCCAATAAAACACTATTATTAATCCAAACTAATATATATGAAGTAATTCAAAGACTCTATAGATTTCTATAGTGTTCTTGGCATAAGAATATAATCGGCCAACAATTTTGAATAAGTTAGAATCAAAATCATCATTAATTCATCATCACATTATTGGCTGATTTAACTCAGATTACGGTGCAGATTATCACATTTAACATATCATTCAAATAAATATACCATTACCCGTTTTACCTTTACGATATTTTTCGTTGTTGTCCGTTGTGATTCTGTCACCTTTGTACTAGGCTAAGGAACTTTGGTTTGTCGCCCGTTGTGTTTTTGGAACAGGCAGAATCCAAATAACACTGTTGTTCCTTAGCCTGCCACCACTCGTACACGATAAAATATTTTTGTGACCTATTTGTTTTTATAGGTCCATGATTATTAGTGGCAGAATATTTTGAAAAGTAATTTTGTGAAGACTCATAACTATTTACATATGTTTCTTTTGGCACCTAGATTTGTTTAACTTTAAGAGATTTTGTATTTGTGCCTTTTGGAACCCAAATTGGAATGGTTTTTACGTGTTTGGGTCTATACCAACAATTATTTTGATTGTGTCCAAATTTTCTACAAATTGTGCATATTGAATTTACTTGATTAATCTCATTTCTAACATTTTTAGATTGATTATACCCAAGTCCTTGTCTAACTGTATTAACAGTTTGTTTTCCTAGTAGCATATTCAACGATTTTTCACTTTTTGAAAATTTATCTAAAGTCGTTGACAATTGTTGGACTTGTGTTTTAAAAGATTCATTTTCGTTTAACAATTGTGTGCACTTTTTAATAGAATTTTCTCTCCTAGTACTTTCACTCTTTTTCAAAATCAGAATTTCATTTTCAAGTGATTTTATATTAATTTCTGATTTTTTTAATTTCTTCTTCAAATAATGGACACTTGTCACACTTCGGGCACTTATTTTGATAGTTTTTAACTAATTGTTCAAGTTGTTCATTTAGTTCAATCAAACTATCTCCTTGTGATTTAATTTTAGCATATTTCTTCCTAAGTCGTTCAAAACAGCCATTTACTTCGTGAAAATATATAAGTAATTCTGAGTGAGCGAGTTTTGATACCTCGCTTGGCACGTCATCGTCGCTATCAGTTACATTTCCTTGAAGGCACATATCTGCTTTGTCACTCTCACTGCTAGTACTTTGATTATCTTCATCACTTGTATTCCACGTGGCTGCAAAACTTCTCCTTTTTTATTTCTTTTCAAAGTCATGTCGGTTTTGAGGACAATTAGGCTTATTGTGTCCGGCTTGATTGCACTTGTGACAAATGATCTCCGTTCTACTGAGTAGTCTAGTGCTTTGGCTATACTGCTTTTCAATTTTTGATTTCGAGTTGGATTTCCGTATCTGTGATTCCACTTTTTGAATTTCTTCATTAGTAGTGCCAGCTCTGCTGCTCCATCATCATCATCGTTATCATCATCATCTTTGGTTGTTCCTTTGAGAGATATTGAATTCTTTCGAGTATCTCCTCCTTCACGCTCTTCCTTGAATTTCATTTCTAACTAATAAGTGGTGAGATTTTCGATGAGTTCTTCAAATTTCATTTGTTTTAAATCTTTCGATTCTTGAATGGCAGTCACTTTTGCTTCAAATCTTCGTGGAAGGACTCTGAGATTTTTCGGACTATTTCCCATTTCGTGTATGATTTTTCGAGAGCTTTTGATTTGTATACAATATTGGAAAGTCGTCCATACATCTCTTTGACATTTTCTTCCTTCGCCATTGTGAAATTCTCGTATTCGCTGCTTAGCATGGCAAGGCGAGATTCTTTGAATTGAGATGATCCTTCGTGTGTCACTTCTAGTGTGTGCCATATTTCCTGTGCAGTTAGACAATGTGAGACACGATTAAATTCAAATTGATCCAATGAACAGATAATAGAATTCACAGCTTTAGGATTAGCATTTTGTAATTTATTTTCTAGTTCTGTCCATTGATCCTTTGGTTTATCTATTTCCTGATTATCTACAATTATAGTTGGTGCTCTATAACCTGTCTCAACAATATTCCAAGCGTCAATGGTTTTCAGAAAAAATTTCATTCCATTTTTCCAGTAGGCGTATTCACCATTGAACATTGGTGGTCTAACTATGGACTGACCCTCAGCAAAAGCAGTATCAAAAGAAGCCATTTTAAAAGTTCAATTTTTTTTAAAAAAATTGGTTTTGAAAAAGAATTTTTTTTAAAACAAAAGTTGACTTCTATTCTTAGCTCTGATACCACTTGCGATTTCATCCTAGAGGGGGGTGAATAGGGTGATACTGATAATTATAAAAATTGTTGCGGAAGCTTATAAAATTATTTCAACACAGATATATCGAAATTATTGCAGCACCAATAATAGCAGAATAATAAATGCAGAAATAGAATGACACAGAATTTACCCAGCTTCGGCAAAACCCTGCCTATGTGCTGCCCCTAAGGTTTCTACTAGAAATTAAGTAGTCACACGCTTACACACGTAAACTCACGACACCCGCTACTGACTAACCTAACTCTACGCTCAAAACCCTGCCACAACTCAGCCACTGAGTTGCGAATTCTCAAACTACGCCATGTAGTTTGTCCCCTAGTCACACGACTAGTAATTACAACGTCTAAAAGAGAAATACAAATTAAAAAACAATTTTAAAACAAAAATAACTCTAAACCTTAATTTAAATAAACCAAAGCCTTTATAATAAAACACGGCCGGCCCAATTTAAAAAACAAACGCGGCCTTATTTCTTTCTATTATACAGTCGGCTTTGCTCGGTGAAATAATGGCTCGTTCCTTTTTATTCTTCTTCGTTCCTCTCTGATTAAAAATTAGGGCTTTGAGAAATGAAGGCGCCGACTTTGTTAATCGATCATGTGGGTTGTTCTTGTGATTGCTTGACAATCGATTGTATTGGTTACTTGCATGTGGCTGCTCCTTCTCGATCGAGTTCAGTGATTTGGTATGTGATTTATTCCCTTTTGCTTTTTTGTTATGCTTGCTTGAACTCGATTGCTTTGAAAGCCGATGATGATTGGGTTTTTATATAAGGTTCGCAACCCTAGTGTGATATCCCGGAAATTTTGACAATAACAATTTAATAATTTATGTCAAAATTTAATTGATTGGACCATATTGTTAATAATAAATTTGAACTAAATGTAATAATCTTCTTTAGAATAAATATTTAAACTGATAATCTATTTCTATAGGCAAATAAATTGTTTTATATTTGTAATGTATACATATCTGTATATATTATAACTAGATAAATCTTTGTTTTAAATTTAATATATATATATATAGGCCTGTTTTCTTATTCTAACATTTTTGATAAATTAAAATTGGATTTAATTTGATATAAGCTATTAAATAAATAACCATACGATTTTAGTACCCAAACTAAAAACTAAATTATTTAAAATTGATCTTAGTTTAAGTTTAAATTTAAATAAAAAGGTTTGTTTTGTTTTTATGTCACTAATAAAATAAGTAATTTATTAGGTAAGAAGACAAATGCATTTGTGAATTACTTTAATTTAATCATGAGTTATATTTAAACAATATTAATGATGTAATGTTTTACAAATGGATTTCTAATATTGTTATCTTAAATTTTATAGGAAAGCTATGATTTGTAAATTTGAAATAGCATCTTCAAAACATGTTTAAAACAAAAACAAATCCTAAAAATATTAAACACAGACATAAATTAAATGTATGGTATTAAAATGAGTATAAATTCATAAACATCTCTGATACTAGCATAAGTATGAAAATAAATTAATAAGCATCAAATTAAGTATTTGATAGTTAAAGTTTAAAAATAAAGAGAAAATAATAATAATAATAATAATAATAATAATAATAATAATAATAATAAGCATAGAAATAATACTTAGGCTAAAATTCATAGCAAAGACTAGAATAACTATATATATATTGGACATGAGTAAAATACAAACCAAGTTTGAAATGGTTGTAATCTGTAGGCAAGACAAAGCAAAAGGAAAATTTATCATCAAAATTTATAAGTTAGACAAGGAAAACATTTTGTACTTAAGAATAAAAGAAAGTGGAAATATATGTATAGGCCTGTAAAGTTTAATATGCTAGGCAAGTACAATATGTATGTTACCTATAAAATAGTTTAGGCAAGAACAAAGTTTAAAAGAAAATATTATGTAACCTGTAGAGTAGATTCAAGGCAGAAATAGACAAAGTAAGGAAAACATACAAACCAGGCAAGCAAAAGAAATATGTTCACACATACAAAAGAAGACATAAGTACCATCGCATTTAATATTAGCACACCATTTGGTCTACTAGAGATATTTACTTATCATTTCAGCCGAAATGTAAACAAAATATCTCTGACTTTAAAAAAAAAATATGATATAATAACTACATCTTCCTGTATAAGCTTGCCTAACTTATATCTATATGCAATACTCTCTGTTCAAAACTGGGTAAACCAGAAAGCATAAGTAAGTTTTTATTTACAAACCTAAACTGCATCAAAAAAAAAAGAGATTTAGAGGAAGAGCAAAACTGTTTACAGTTTTTAAAAGTTCAAACTGTTTTCAATACCAAGCTATGCTCTGTTCTTCCTCTCTAAAGAAGGTGAGTAACATACAAATTAAATAATTTAAATTTATAAATTTCTTTTGCATACTTATCTATGAGTTTGAGTTTGTGATGTTTATGAATACATTGGTTCCTGAATATGTGTATATTTGCAGTACTGTGACTTTAGTGGTGCTCTGCAATGTTCCCAGGCTCATGTTTTCTTATTTAAATTTATTTTCACATAATCTTGTCCACGATAGGAACTGGTTGTCAACCAATAATGTTGATTCAAATTGGAATAAGTGTTTAAATTCTAAGATAGTTGAAATCCTGATGTTTGTTTCTGTAAATAATAAAAACAACTGAATATACCAAATATAGATGAAAACTCAAACTATTTAAATTATGATTTCAGTATCACAAATCGAAAACCTTATACAAAATATGATTTTTAACATAGGAATCAGGATTTATAGTTTAGAATTGAAGGGGAAGTTTGGGTTTTAACTGAAAGTTTATTTTTGAGTCCCCCTTGTGATCAAGTGGGTTTGAGAGTTCGGGAACAGGCATGGAGATGGAGGGATGATCAATGGTGTTGGGAAAATTTTTGGATGGTGATGAAATCCAATAGTGAGGTTGCGGTTGCAGGTTTTGATTTAGAACCCTAATTTTTGTCTGTGGTTGATGAATAAATCACTACGGCCTGTATGGACGACCGAGTGTTTCGAGGCTTCTGGTGGTGGTAGCTTGGACGTGGACAAGGTCATAGCCGGAGTTTCATCGTTTACGGTGGTCGGAATTTTCCAAGTAAGGCGTTGACAGGTTTCGTGGAGGTGGTGCTCGTGCAGTTCCAGGTTTGGGTTCGTGTTCATTTTCGATTTTGAGGCTCGTGCAAATGTTTGGGTGATCGTTGTGGGTTGCTGCGTGATTTGGCGATGAGGTGGAGTTATCGTCGATGATCGGAGGGAGCTCCGGTAAGGGTACACATGCACGTGCGCTGTGTTGTGCCTGGAATGGTTTGTGAAGCAAGGGGTACTCGAGTTTGTAGGGGCTTGACTCAGGAAATACTTCACGCGACTCGAAGCACGTTCGAGTTTGACTCGGAGTAATGTGGGGGGAGGAAACCTGGGTAGGTTAGTAACAGTTTTTAAAAAAAAAAGAACCTGAAAAGGAAAAAAAAAGAACTGTAAAGCTTAAATTTTCTTTAACCTGGGTTTTAAAAATGAAAAATAGGTGTTTAAAATAGGTATTTAATCAAAGATGAGTTTGGATTCAAAACGTAGTTTGAATCTCAGTCTTTAAATAAATAAAGATTTTTAAGTTTAAAATTTGTTTTAAACAAATTTGAATGATAAAGAGAATTTTTTTAAATTTGATTTGAATTCAAAATGAAATCGTGTTTTAAATTCTTTAATCTTCTGTTTTAAGATAAATATTCTTTAAGTTGTAAAATAAAAAGGAGTTTGGAATTGATAAGATTAATTTGATTTCATTTTAAATCTTAAATTTAAAATGAAGTTTTAAAAGTGAATTTAAATTAAAGTGATTAAATACCTTAGGAATGATAAATTGAATATTAAATAGAAAAAGGTTTGAAAAAACTTAAGGCTTTGTAATTATCAAGTTAACTAAATCGATAATGAATGACTAGAATTAATTAACTCAGAAATTAAGAGTTAAATTTATTTAAATAAGATATAAGTTAAAGGTAAATTAATTGGTAATTAGGAAATCATTGGTTTAATTTTAAATTAATGATTAGTAATGAATTAATAAAGGATTAATTAATGAGTTATTATGTCTAACTTAAAATGTAATTGATGATAAATTTTAGTTAATTACTTTAGGAAAGTAATTAAAGGATTATAATTAGTTAATGAAGGTCATTAACTAAAATTAAGAAATAATAAATTAATGGGATTATTTTTAATAATTAATTAAATTATTTATTTAAGATAAGCAATTGTGAATTGTTAAGTATAACTACTTAACGGAAGTAATTAAGGAATTAATTACTCATTGTAATTAATTCTATGAATTGTTTAAGTTAATTAATTAAATTTAATTAATTTAAATAACAATTTGAGGATGTGATAAGTATAATTACTTAGGGAAGTAATTGATGATAATTACTGGATGTAATTAACTGAGGATAATTTAATAATGAAAGTAATTGGAACATAATTACTTTGTATAATTAATCAGGGGATTAATTAGAGAAAATTAATTAAGGAGTGATTAATTTATTTGATGAGTAATTAAAGGAAGTTAATTACTGAATGATATTAATCAGAGGTGGTTAATAAATATGGTTTAATTAAAGATTAATTACTTAAAGTAATTAATTTAAAACAGGGACTTAATTAAAATGTAATTAGAAATCATTAATTGATACAATTAATGATGGGATGATAAATTTAGATTAATTAATCAATAATAAGAAATTAAAGAGTAATTAATTAGTGTAATTCAGAAGTAATGTAATGTTTGTAATTTAAGGTTAATTTATATATTTAGATAAGATAATTAATTTGTGAAAATAATTAAAGGGATTATTTGTATATAATTAAATGTTAATTAATCAAGTATGATTAACTGAAACGAATAATTAGTGAATGATTTATTATCTGATTGATAATTGATTAATAATTATATAAGCAAGGCTTAAAAATGATGAAGTAATTAATTTAATTTACTTTAAATTAATTAGAGACAATATAATTAATTTAATTCATTTTAAATTAATTATAGCTGATATGATTGTTTATGTATGGATGGATGATATCATTTACCTTGAATGATTTGAGATCTCGGATATGTGATAATTGATACTAGGTGATATGTATGCTATGATTTAAGTATGATGATAATATGAATTATCTATTATGATGATAATATGCATTATCTGTTTGTAGTGATAATATTGATTATCTGTTGATGTTGACTATCTATTATGATATTGTGAATTCCTATCTGTGTGTGTATTGAATCATTTTGAATTAAACTGTTAAGACTAAATAGACAACTTGGCCCTAAAAGACACGTTTTGGATTTCGATGAGACCGGGATCGGGTTTTTCCATACTTGGAACATCCGAAAACCACATCGATTCCAAAATAACGATAGGTCGTGAATCTGAAGTGAAGATGAAGATTCAGAATGCAAGGGTTATCATCGTTAACTCTGAGGGTGATTCCAAAATGAGTGTAACGAGATAATGCCTTCGGTTTCGTTCGAACCCGGAACGAACTTGTATGGATTGAATGCTTACAAACCATCGTCAGGCGGACGATGAGCATTCTAAGAAATGTATTCTCTAAAGGTAATCGTAGCCTCAAGCCTCATCAACCGGGAATGGCTAAAACAGGGGAGGTGCAGCAAGGTTAGGTGGGTCATGCCCAAGCAGGACAAGATTTTCCCCTGTCTAGATGTTTCTTTTTATTCGGCTGTGTGGACAGTTGTGAGCTCCAACTGTCGGGGTTGTCTTGTTCGGGACTGTTCGGTAAGGAATGGTTCCGGCCTTGTGTTGCAGGGGGTCGGGAGTGATCCTCGGTACGTTGATCTAGGCCACGTACTGTGACGGGCGGTACCCCAGTAGCCCTGCCATTGTATGGAATCCAAAATCCAATAAGTGCCAACGGATTTGATTGTATTACCCACTTTTGTGGCTAGTAGCTGGAATTTAATGAACGTAACAATTTCGGCTATTTTCTATTTACTTGAAAACCCTAGACCTATTATAATATCACAGAATTTCCTATCAAATGTTTTGGTTAGCGTAAGGTAAAAACTTACCCGTGTTTATTTGTGGGGAGTCTTACGTGATACCTTTTATTTTCAAATGTTTTTCAAAGTTAAGAAACTTTAACCTGTTACTCATACCAGACCCATGTCTGACAAGGAGTTTATTTTTGTTTTTCATAAACTCTCGGGTACCCAAATTTTTACGGTGGCCAAGGGATTCAGGTTAGATTTGACGAATTCTGGAGGAGCAATGGAGCAGGAGGCTTCAGCGTTGTAGATATATATATATATATATATATATATATATATATATATATATATATATAGTTCCGCTGTGTTGGTATCTTTGGGTTATTTGTTTGAGTTGTGTTGTATTAACTGGACAGGTGTTTATAACTGTCTAGTATGTGATGTATTGACTGTATATCTCTAATATATGTAAAATTATGAATAGTTATGTGATCTATTATATTTTGTTCCATTCCGCTGTGAGATTCTGATGTTGTTGTTCTTTCTTCTTTATCTTTTCTATTTTCTCATCCCTTTCTTTCTTCAAGATGAACCGGATTCCTAGGCGTAGGAAGCCGGGTCGTCACAGCTGGTATCAGAGCGCTAGGTTGAGTGAATACCTAGGCTCTTGAGTAATTTCTATCTTGAGAGAGCGTATTTGTAATTTTAATATATAAATATATATTTATTTCTACCTATTTGTTGGGTTACCTGTCTGGATTATCCAATAAAAGTTATAAAGGTAGATAGGGTAGTGGTGTGTAACACGACTACCAATGGTTGGAGTTTGAATATTTGAGGTTGGAAGTGTATATGTCGGGACTGTAGACCAATTACCGTCTCGAGTGAGCTTTGACTGGAGTAAGGATTTCATTGGTCTCTGAAAGGAAACCTGTTAAGGTTCGGAGTTCATTTTTTAAGCATAAGTTTGGATGAGCTAGAGTTTGGACCTATCGGTTTGGTATGAGCAAGTCCGAATATCTTACCTCTGGATGTAGTAGCTGTGTGATGAGACACAGCGACTATGGATGTCTCCGAAGATGTTACTTTGGAACAAGTTAAGGAAGCGTAGCTGTTTCGGTGTTGGGGCTGAGTTCAGTAAAATGTTTCTTTTGGTTTGAGGTCCGAGTTTCTCGAAGAGCTCTGGATTAGAAATTTCTTGGCATTGGTGTTGGCAAGGAAGTTTTTAACTTCTGCATCAGCAGTAGAGTTCAGAAGCAGCAGTATGGTTCCGTCTCTTTGATAAATTGGCTAAATAAGCATAGGCTGTTCTGTTTGGTAAAGAGAGAACAGTTTTTCTTTGGTAGTGGGCTAGATTGATCGCAAAAGTGACTTGCGATTGCTGAGTGTTCTCTTGGGTTATCTGATTTTTCTGGATGTCTTCAGGAAGTCAGAATTTTGTCCGTACCTGGAGATTGAGTTTGGTATCGACTGGATTCCAGGAGTGGTACCGATGGTTCAGTAAGATGATTTTTGGAGAAAAATGAGTTGGTGAAGCAGCTAGAGTTTTGGAGGAACTTCTGAGTTTCTTTTAAGGATCCGTTGAACCATAGTTCTGAGATGTGTTGTCCAGTTTGTCCTCGTGATCATCATCAGCATTTTCATCTGCTCAGTCAGAGTTGCGCAGTGGAAGCATGGTGGCAGCTGATGGGTGTGGGAACAACTAGAATTTGCAGTGTTTTGGATTAGAGAGTTTCTACTGGAAATTTTTCAGGATCTTAAGACCAGATTGGAATGCATCTGTATTATCTTTTCCAGATGAGAAGAAGCAAGATCAGTCTACTGATTTTGGAATTGAGTTGTGATCTGATTTTTGAAGATAACCTTGGAAAGATCATTATGTTGGATTGATTTTGGATCAATTTGTTTCTAAGGAGAATCAGCAAGGGTTGAGCTGATCAAGAAGGATGTAGGCAGCCCAGGATCGTCCGAAGAGTTTTGTGAATAAGAGACGGAGGAATTTGGAGTCCATAATCGGAGATTTGATAAGTGTTTGGTTTCAGGAGTGGATTGCTAGTTTGGATAATTGGAATTCGTTGTGTTTCACGTATCTCTGAGGGAGTACGTGTAAGAGCTATCTTTGATTGTAGAGTCAGCAGTTCAGAGAATTTTGGTTGTTGAGTCCGACATATCTGTAGTCTGATATCCTGTTTTGTTTTGTGGATCCAGATGAATAGAAACTCGGTAGCTTAGTAATATTGGTTGTTTGAATTTTGTAGAGAGAGTATTCCAGTATTTATATTTGGGGAAACTCGGGAAAATTCTATTTAGAATTTTTATCTGGACAATTAGATTTGTGTATTGGATGAATTGGTTGCTATGATTGCTAGCATATGATTGATATCTGTCTGTGTTTAAAAAATTAAATCTTTAATTAAATTATTAAATTACCTTTGTTTTAAATTTCGGGGACGAAATTCTTTTAAGGGAGAGGAATGTGATATCCCGGAAATTTTGACAATAACAATTTAATAATTTATGTCAAAATTTAATTGATTGGACCATATTGTTAATAATAAATTTGAACTAAATGTAATAATCTTCTTTAGAATAAATATTTAAAATGATAATGTAGTTCTATAGGTAAATAAATTGTTTTATATTTGTAATGTATACATATCTGTATATATTATAACTAGATAAATCTTTGTTTTAAATTTAACATATATATATATAGGCCTGTTTTCTTATTCTAACATTTTTGATAAATTAAAATTGGATTTAATTTGATATAAGCTATTAAATAAATAACCATATGATTTTAGTACCCAAACTAAAGACTTAATTATTTAAAATTGATCTTAGTTTAAGTTTAAATTTAAATAAAAAGGTTTGTTTTGTTTTTATGTCACTAATAAAATAAGTAATTTATTAGGTAAGAAGACAAATGCATTTGTGAATTACTTTAATTTAATCATGAGTTATATTTAAACAATATTAATGATGTAACGTTTTATAAATGGATTTCTAATATTGTTATCTTAAATTTTATAGGAAAGCTATGATTTGTAAATTTGAAATAGCATCTTTCAAAACATGTTTAAAATAAAAAAAAATCTTAAAAATATTAAACACGAACATAAATTAAATGTATGGTATTAAAATGAGTATAAATTCATAAACATCTATGATATTAGCATAAGTATGAAAATAAACTAATAAGCATCAAATTAAGTATTTGATAGCTAAAGTTTAAAAATAAAGAGAAAATAATAATAATAATAATAATAATAAGCATAGAAATAATACTTAGGCTAAAATTCATAGCAAAGTCTAGAATAACTATATATATTGGACATGAGTAAAATACAAACCAAGTTTGAAATGGTTGTAATCTGTAGGCAAGACAAAGCAAAAGGAAAATTTATCAACATCAAAATTTATAAGTTAGACAAGGAAAACATTTTGTACTTAAGAATAAAAGCATATGCAGGTAAGAATAAAAGAAAGTGGAAATATATGTATAGGCCTGTAAAGTTTAATATGCTAGGCAAGTACAATATGTATGTTGCCTATAAAATAGTTTAGGCAAGAACAAAGTTTAAAAGAAAATATTATGTAACCTGTAGAGTAGATTCAAGGCAGAAATAGACAAAGTAAGGAAAACATACAAACCAGGCAAGCAAAAGAAATATGTTCACACATACAAAAGAAGACATAAGTACCATCGCATTTAATATTAGCACACCATTTGGTCTACTAGAGATATTTACTTATCATTTCAGCCGAAATGTAAACAAAATATCTCTGACTTTAAAAAAAAATAATATGATATAATAACTACATCTTCCTGTATAAGCTTGCCTAACTTATATCTATATGCAATACTCTCTGTTCAAAACTGGGTAAACCAGAAAACATAAGTAAGTTTTTATTTACATACCTAAACTGCATCAAAAAAAAAAGATTTAGAGGAAGAGCAAAACTGTTTACAGTTTTTAAAAGTTCAAACTGTTTTCAATACCAAGCTATGCTCTGTTCATCCTCTCTAAAGCAGGTGAGTAACATACAAATTAAATAATTTAAATTTATAAATTTCTTTTGCATACTTATCTATGAGTTTGAGTTTGTGATGTTTATGAATACATTGGTTCCTGAATATGTGTATATTTGCAGTACTGTGACTTTAGTGGTGCTCTGCAATGTTCCCAGGCTCATGTTTTCTTATTTAAATTTATTTTCACATAATCTTGTCCATGATAGGATCTGGTTGTCGACCAATAATGTTGATTCAAATTGTAATAAGTGTTTAAATTCTAAGATAGTTGAAATCCTGATGTTTGTTTCTGTAAATAATAAAAACAACTGAATATACCAAATATAGATGAAAACTCAAACTATTTAAATTATGATTTCAGTATCACAAATCGAAAACCTTATACAAAATATGATTTTTAACATAGGAATCAGGATTTATAGTTTAGAATTGAAGGGGAAGTTTGGATTTTAACTGAAAGTTTATTTTTGAGTCCCCCTTGTGATCAAGTGGGTTTGAGAGTTCGGGAACAGGCATGGAGATGGAGGGATGATCAATGGTGTTGGGAAAAATTTTGTATGGTGATGAAATCCAATAGTGAGGTCGCGGTTGCAGGTTTTGATTTAGAACCCTAATTATTGTCTGTGGTTGATGAATAAATCACTACGGCCTGTACGGACGACCGAGTGTTTCAAGGCTTCTGGTGGTGGTAGCTTGGACGTGGACAAGGTCATAGCCAGAGTTTCATCGTTTACGGTGGTCGGAATTTTCCAAGTAAGGCGTTGACAGGTTTCGTGGAGGTGGTGCTCGTGCAGTTCCAGGTTTGGGTTCGTGTTCATTTTCGATTTCGAGGCTCGTGCAAATGTTTGGGTGATCGTTGTGGGTTGCTGCGTGATTTGGCGATGAGGTGGAGTGATCGTCGATGATCGGAGGGAGCTCCGGTGAGGGTACACGTGCACGTGCGCTGTGTTGTGCCTGGAATGGTTTGTGAAGCGGGGGTACTCGAGTTTGTAGGGGCTTGACTCGGGAAATACTTCACGCGACTCGAAGCACGTTCGAGTTTGACTCGGAGTAATGTGGGGGAAGGAAACCTGGGTAGGTTAGTAACAGTTTTTTTAAAAAAAAAAAGAACCTGAAAAGGAAAAAAAGGAACTGTAAAGCTTAAATTTTATTTAACCGGGTTTTAAAAATGAGAAATAGGTGTTTAAAATAGGTATTTAATCAAAGATGAGTTTGGATTCAAAACGTAGTTTGAATCTCAGTCTTTAAATAAATAAAGATTTTTAAGTTTAAAATTTGTTTTAAACAAATTTGAATGATAAAGAAAATTTTTTAAATTTGATTTGAATTCAAAATGAAATCGTGTTTTAAATTCTTTAATCTTCTGTTTTAAGATAAATATTCTTTAAGTTGTAAAATAAAAAGGAGTTTGGAATTGATAAGATTAATTTGATTTCATTTTAAATCTTAAATTTAAAATGAAGTTTTAAAAGTGAATTTAAATTAAAGTGATTAAATACCTTAGGAATGATAAATTGAACATTAAATAGAAAAAGGTTTTAAAAAACTTAAGGCTTTGTAATTATCAAGTTAACAAAATGGATAATGAATGACTAGAATTAATTAACTCAGAAATTAAGAGTTAAATTTATTTAAATAAGATATAAGTTAAAGGTAAATTAATTGGTAATTAGGAAATCATTGGTTTAATTTTAAATTAATGATTAGTAATGAATTAATAAAGGATTAATTAATGAGTTATTATGTCTAACTTAAAATGTAATTGATAATAAATTTTAGTTAATTACTTTAGGAAAGTAATTAAAGGATTATAATTAGTTAATGAAGGTCATTAACTAAAATTAAGAAATAATAAATTAATGGGATTATTTTTAATAATTAATTAAATTATTTATTTAAGATAAGCAATTGTGAATTGTTAAGTATAACTACTTAACGGAAGTAATTAAGGAATTAATTACTCATTGTAATTAATTCTATGAATTGTTTAAGTTAATTAATTAAATTTAATTAATTTGAATAACAATTTGAGGATGTGATAAGTATAATTACTTAGGGAAGTAATTGATGATAATTACTGGATGTAATTAACTGAGGGTAATTTAATAATGAAAGTAATTGGAACATAATTACTTTGTATAATTAATCAGGGGATTAATTAGAGAAAATTAATTAAGGAGTGATTAATTTATTTGATGAGTAATTAAAGGAAGTTAATTATTGAATGATATTAATCAGAGGTGGTTAATAAATATGGTTTAATTGAAGATTAATTACTTAAAGTAATTAATTTAAAACAGGGACTTAATTAAAATGTAATTAGAAATCATTAATTGATACAATTAATGATGGGATGATAAATTTAGATTAATTAATCAATAATAAGAAATTAAAGAGTAATTAATTAGTGTAATTCAGAAGTAATGTAATGTTTGTAATTTAAGGTTAATTTATATATTTAGATAAGATAATTAATTTGTGAAAATAATTAAAGGGATTATTTGTATATAATTAAATGTTAATTAATCAAGTATGATTAACTGAAACGAATAATTAGTGAATGATTTATTATCTGATTGATAATTGATTAATAATTATATAAGCAAGGCTTAAAAATGATGAAGTAATTAATTTAATTTACTTTAAATTAATTAGAGATAATATAATTAATTTAATTCATTTAAATTAATTATAGCTGATATGATTGTTTATGTATGGATGGATGATATCATTTACCTTGAATGATTTGAGATCTCGGATATGTGATAATTGATACTAGGTGATATGTATGCTATGATTTAAGTATGATGATAATATGAATTATCTGTTATGATGATAATATGCATTATCTGTTTGTAGTGATAATATTGATTATCTGTTTATGTTGATGTTGACTATCTATTATGATATTGTGAATTCCTATCTGTGTGTGTATTGAATCATTTTGAATTAAACTGTTAAGACTAAATAGACAACTTGGCCCTAAAAGACACGTTTTGGATTTCGATGAGACCGGGATCGGGTTTTTCCATACTTGGAACATCCGAAAACCAAATCGATTCCAAAATAACGATAGGTCGTGAATCTGAAGTGAAGATGAAGATTCAGAATGCAAGGGTTATCGTCGTTAACTCTGAGGGTGATTCCAAAATGAGTGTAACGAGATAATGCCTTCGGTTTCGTTCGAACCCGAAACGAACTTGTATGGATTGAATGCTTGCAAACCATCGTCAGGCGGACGATGAGCATTCTAAGAAATGTGTTCTCTAAAGGTAATCGTAGCCTCAAGCCTCATCAACCGGGAATGGCTAAAACAGGGGAGGTGCAGCAAGGTTAGGTGGGTCATGCCCAAGCAGGACAAGATTTTTCCCTGTCTAGATGTCCCTTTTTATTCGGCTGTGTGGACAGTTGTGAGCTCCAACTGTCGGGGTTGTCTTGTTCGGGACTGTTCAGTAAGGAATGGTTCCGGCCTTGTGTTGCAGGGGGTCGGGAGTGATCCTCGGTACGTTGATCTAGGCCACGTACTGTGACGGGCGGTACCCCAGTAGCCCTGCCATTGTATGGAATCCAAAATCCAATAAGTGCCAACGGATTTGATTGTATTACCCACTTTTGTGGCTAGTAGCTGGAATTTAATGAATGTAACAATTTCGACTATTTTCTATTTACTTGAAAACCCTAGACCTATTATAATATCACAGAATTTCCTATCAAATGTTTTGGTTAGCGTAAGGTAAAAACTTACCCGTGTTTATTTGTGGGGAGTCTTACGTGATACCTTTTATTTTCAAATGTTTTTCAAAGTTAAGCAACTTTAACCTGTTACTCATACCAGACCCATGTCTGACCCGGAGTTTATTTTTGTTTTTCATAAACTCTCGGGTACCCAAATTTTTACGGGTAGCCAAGGGATTCAGGTTAGATTTGACGAATTCTGGAGGAGCAATGGAGCAGGAGGCTTCAGCGTTGTAGATATATATATATATATATATATATATATATATATAGTTCCGCTGTGTTGGTATCTTTGGGTTATTTGTTTGAGTTGTGTTGTATTAACTAGACAGGTGTTTATAACTATCTAGTATGTGATGTATTGACTGTATAACTCTAATATATGTAAAATTATGTAATAATTATGTGATCTATTATATTTTGTTCCATTCCGTTGTGAGATTCTGATGTTGTTGTTCTTTCTTCTTTATCTTTTCTATTTTCTCATCCCTTTCTTTCTTCAAGATGCACCGGATTCCTGGGCGTAGGAAGCCGGGTCGTCACACCTAGATTTTCATTCGTATACATCTATTCGAATTTGTCAATTTATTCATCTCGGCCATTCGATTTTGTTTTGATGTTGATGATGATTTCTGACTTGTTCTAAAAGCGTATATTTTGTTTCCTTGATTGTCACGGCTTTGAATTAATTGTGATTGATTCCTTGCTCACCACAGTTTCAATTTTGTTGGCATTTTGTTGACTTCAGTCACTTGATATTGATACTGTTCTTCACTCTGTTGACTTTAGCTTGTACCTTGATTTACTTGCGGCCTTGACTTTGGTATTTTCTCTGCTGGCATCGGCTCTTGATAATTTGAGATGAAACTATTGATCCATTTGATCTGGCATTTCAATTTGTATTCATTTGATTTGAGCATTTCTGTTTTGTATGTTCGATCATTGACTTGCTTGGAATCCACACCCATTTAGTCCAAACATTGTCGTTTCTTGTTCTTGTAGTCTTTATTATCACTCTGTTTCACCGGTACATGTGCATTGCTCACTTCTCTGTTGACATGTGTATTGCCTTCATACTTTATGTTGTCTGGCTTGTAGTTTCTTGAAATTGTCTTGCTGTCATGTTTTGGTTCATCACTTGTGTCAACTGCTAACATGTACATGTTGGTTTGGTCTGGAATATTTGAGTTGATATTGGCCATTGGTTCACTTGATCTTGTTTACGATAAACTGCACTACATGTTGTACCTGTTATTGCTTGGATATTGAACTGCTTCATTTAGTCTGGTATTTTTATTTCACTAGTCGTTCACTGGTCTTCGAGATAGTTCCTGTAGTGTCTGCATATAAATGGTCTTGTATCACTTGAGTCTCCACTTGCATTGTTTCTGGCTTCATCATGTCTTTGATGTTGAGGCCTGTGCTGCTGACATAGTTTTCATGATCATGCACTTGATTATGCCGTGTTTGGTTGTTTGTGTTAGTGTATTGGCTTTGTTGTATGGTCAGTGGTGCACTTTCTCATCTCTGTTGTGCATGCCTGAACTACTTTGTTCATGTATTGCTTGAGCATATGTATGCATCAAGGTAGTTTGCATTTGTGTTGTAGCTGTCTTGACCATTTGAACTAAGCATGTTGGTTTGTAATTCACTGTTGCATTCATGTGTACATTAGTCTCTAATCTATTCATTATGTTGTATCTGTTTTTGCTGGTTTGAGTTTTTGCTGCCTTCATGTACATGCTCAGTCTCGTTGACATCGTCTGATATGCATTTGCTTAATGGTCTGAATGGACTGTCTAACCTTTCACTTGAGACTGTATGTAGCTTTCATGGCCTTTGTTGTATACTTGTTGTGCATTGAGGTTGCTCCCGACCATTTTATTGCATTTGGATTTGTTTTTCGAATTACACCTGAGTTGAATCCAGCTTGTAGCTCGGATTTGACCTTGTGCTGAATATTGTGACATTATTTTTATTGCACTTGAGTTGAACCCGACGTTTTGGGTTTGACCTGTGCTCACCTGTCCCTGTAATTCTATCAAATGTATATATCGGTGTGCATGGCCTTGTGGCATATGTAGTGATACACTGTGTATGTCACAAGCTGTTCGTGTATGGTGAATTCAAAATTAAATGATGACGAAAAAACCCAAATAACCGAGGCAAATATTATTTTCAAAATTCACATTTTATTTTATACTGCAAAAATATTTCCTTTTCAATTTTACTGCGTCAATATTTATTTTTGCAGGTTGCTCGGATGCTGGATTCAATTTGGAGTGAAGTTGAAGATAAAATACGAGTTGAGTGAATGAGCGATATGTAGTGAGGTCAAATGTAAATGTGAATCATGATGAATTTAAAATTGTACTGTAATTGAAATTGTATATATATTGTGAGAGCTTAAAATTTGTACTATTCAAAAATTGTAATAAACATTTGTTTGAATAAAATTTCTGTTTGAATTCAAATTCTGTGTTATTTATTTTATTCAGCAAATATTTATTTAATCTATGAATAGTACATTAACAAATACATTTAAACGAATATATATATATATATATGTTTATTATCATCAAACAAAAATCATATAATCGCATATTCAACAACGCAGCCACGATCTGATGTTAGAAAAGCAACGGCTTAGATTATCTAAGGTTTTAAAAAAATAAAAATAAAATGAAATTATTATATTTTAATTCGTATAATCTTTAAAAATGCATAACTTTTTCATACGAGGTCCGTTTCGTACGAAACAAATTGCATTGGGTTCGTGTTGACGAACACTATGCGATGGAGCTGGTTTGGAGTTGATTAGAGCTAGTGTGAATTTTGGATAAAATTAAATGATCGTTTAATTTTATTCGGAATAAAACGCTGAAATCACGACTACAAGCAATGTGAGTACAACTCACTCTTTATAACTAACTCATATTTTTATATTAGTGAGAATAATATTATTTATGATGATTGATGATTGTTTGTGAAACGACCCACGGTTCCATAACCCTTGAGTTGACACTATTCTCCATCAATCAACTCTAGATGTACGGAAATACGAACCATTTGGGTTAAAGAAAAAGAGGTAGAAGAAGAAGAAGAAAATAGAAAACAATATCAGAATCTAACCATCACAACGGAATAAAATATAATAGATAATAACAGATCTTTACACAAAAGAAATCTATATCTGTTTTATGCATACATCATCAGAATACATCATCAGAGTTCAACAGCGTCAATGACATACAACTGGACCATCACCATAACTTGTCCCCAAAATCTGAATACACGGCGGAATATTTAAACAAATATGGAAGTACGTATCGCCATCCAGCTCCACAGCATCATTTCCTGTAATCTATAATACTCGGTCTGACCCGAGCATTACAATTAAATAACACCCGAGTCGATCTGGAATACCAACGTGAGAAATCACACTCAAATTGATTATTAAAGCTTCAAAATCCTTTGAAAACAAAAGCATCTCGTAAGACCACGCCACAAATAAACATGCCGGGTTATTACCTTACGATAGCCAAAACATTTCTTATTAAAATCCTCTGATATTATAATAGGGTCTATATACAAATACTTATTTAAATAACCGAAATTGTTACATTTATTAAATTCCAGCTACTAGCCACAAAGCGGGTTATACAAACAAAAATCGTACAAGGCTCGTTGGAAGAATGGATTTCCAACTAATGACTAGGCACTGGGGGACCACCTGTCACGGTACGCGGCCTAGATCACCGTACCGAGGATTACTCCCAATCCCCTACAACACAAGACCGGGACTATCCCTTACTAGATAATCCCGAGTAAGATCACCTTATAGTTGTGATCAACAACGCACCACTAAGCCGAAATAAAAGGGACATCTAGACAGGGATGACCTCACCCTAATGGGCGCTACCCACCTAGCCTTGCTACATAACCCCTGATTTTCAGTCATTCCTGGTTGATGAGGCTTGAGGCTAAGCATTACCTTTTAGAACGTTTCACTTAGAATGCCCATCGTCCACCTGACGATATTCCGAAAGTATTCGTCCACACAAGTCCGTCCCGGGTTCGAACGAAACCGAATGCACTATTCCTACTACATCCATTTTGGAATCATCCTCAGGATTAGTAGCGACTAGCCCTTGCACTTCACTGCTCCTTCTTCGACTCCGAACTCGTCTTCCTCACGAAAACGTACAAACCGGATCGAAGTGGTTTTCGAGAAATAAATCCCCATCCCGGTCTCTTTGAAACGATCAGCGCATTGGCCAATATTGATAGTCGGTTATTTAACTATCAATCAATATTCACAAACAACCATCCAACAAAAATAATTACACCAAATTATTCATTAATCCTCAAAATATCTTCACAAGATATATTTCCACTTTTCAAACCCTTTTGAAAACAGTTTAAACCATCTTCCTCTCACGGAATACATTTCCCAAATATTTTCTATTTCCACTGAAATCACCAAGCACAAAACTTTAGATTTTTAAAATACTTTAAAACACTTTATTTTAAAATATCCTTTAAAATATTTAAATTAAAACTTACTTAATACTTATTCAAAATATATACTTTAAGAATATTTAAAATAAAACTACTTTGTACAATATAAAACTGAATTTCTAAATTTTAAAACATAATACCAAACCTCCTTTAAATAATTATTGCTATAATAGATTAAAAGAAAATACTTACTTTAGAATTTAAACATTTAGAAATAATAAGTTTTCTAAACATACTTTTAAACAACTAACCTTTCACTTATACTTAAAAATTTACTTTGAAAACGTACTTGGCAATCTAGGAAAACATACTTCTCTTCACATCCAAAAATTTTGGGTCATCACAGTTTGGATGATATATGATATGTTGATTGATATTTGGATATATATCTGCCGAGTGGAGCAGATGACCCTGTACGTTCTCGTGTATGGACGGATGACTCTTTGTACGCGCGCCTGCCTTGAAGTGGACATTGTACACATATTCTAATATGTATATTTGTTGCAGGTGACAGGTTGGAGGGATCCAACTGGATTCCTCAACGATATTGATTTATTTACATATATTGTTATATATTCTGTTATAATATGATATATGATGTTTTGGATGTCGTGATTGTTGTATTTAGTGTTGTTGCAGCATTGGGCCAATTTTGGAAATTTAAAAATGTTAAAGTGATGATTTCTAAATTAAAAAGGATTTTAAAGTTATTTTTGAAAGTATTTTATTGAATTTTGGAATTGATTCATTTTAAATAAATAAACGTTATAAATTTTTATGTTATAAAAATTATGATTTCTGTGAAATATAGTAAATTATGTTTTTTGGAATATGAAATGAACTATTTTGTAAAATAGTTTAAATGGAAATTTTTGAAGTTATAATAAACGGTATATATATATATATATATAAGATTTATAAAATTGATATTTTATAAATCAAAGTGTTAAAATTATAAAGGAGTTTTATAAATGTTAAAATGGAGTTATAAATGGATTTTATAAGTAAATAAGATTTGTGAAGTTATAAAAAGAAGGATGTTGTAAAATAAAGAGATTATAAGTAACTAACTTATAATTTGGATTTTTGGTATATAATTGAGTTATAAATGGAATTAGTTAATAAAGTAATTTCGTGTATTGAAGTTTTTATAAAAATATAAATGGAATTTATAAACATTGTTTTATAAATCCAAAAACAATTGAATTTGTTAAGTTAAATGTAAAAGTTTATTAAAGGAGATATATCCACGATTTTGGATAGTGGATTATCCTTTGATGAATGTGTAGAAATATTGAATTTGATTAGAGAATTATATTCACGATTTTGGGCAGTGAATTATCCTTTTAAATTTAATGTGCAATAGTATTGATTTTGGTTAGAGAATTATATCCACGATTTTGGACAGTGGATTATCCCTTAATAAATGTGTAGAAACATTGAATTGGATTAAATGAACTATATTCACAATTTTGGATTGTGAATAATATATTGAATAAAATGGATATGCCTTGGGAAGTGAATAACTTTTTGAATTAAATAAATGTTTTGAAAGTAATCTTTTAAATGGAGTAAAATGGTTTTAAAGATATTTTAAAATGTGTTAAGGATCGAAACCATAGATTTCAACATTCATTGTTGAAATAGACATTTTCGAAAATTATAAGGAAATGATGGACTGTAACACTATTGTTATAGTAAATGATTTCCGAAAGGAAATGTTTTTGTATAGTATTATATACCTATCTAATTTTCGAATCCTTATACTAGTGATTTTGGGTTGCCATAATGATGTTTTATGCAACATTCGTTTTGACCTAAATAAATGTGTTTAAAGTGAATGTTTTCCTTAAAGAATAAATATATACTTAATTCTGATTTAAGTATATGGGATATCTTCTAAGTTGAAAATAAATTGATTTGTGAATTACTTATTATTCAATAAGTATATGGAAATGTTTTCCAATATAGAAAGTTGAAACGTTTTGAGAATATATCTTTTTAAAGATAATTTGAAGTGAATATTTGGCAAATGATTTAATGAATAGAAGATTAATTAAAAGGGCCTAGTGATTGTTATGGTGCTAAATATTTTTTTGTTGTTTTGATAGTTAAATAACCGACTATCAGACTTGGCCAAAATTTTAGTTCCTCGACTTGATGTGGGAACTATTTAGTCATACACTTAATACGTAGCCTTCTGTGTAGGTTTGATTATCGTTTGTGTTGAGGATGTTGGTTCGTATAGTGCGGAGTATTACTCAAATCTATCGAGCTTCCTTCTTGGCCCGAAGGATAGCAAGTTGAAAGTTGGAGACGTGACAAGTCTATGAGGCTTAGTTGCTGTGTGAGATTGAGGAATGCTTTTGCGTTGTTGGTGCGAAGAGACCGGGATCAGATTTATTTGAAAACCACTTCGGACCAACGTATGTGCGACGATTGTGCAGGTTGCTTTGGGATGATATTGATATTCTAGAGTTTCATAGTGGGGGACTTCTTGTTGATCATTTGGGGTTAAAATCCCAATATACATCCAGTAGCAATGATCTATTCGTTATGAAATATCCAACGCGAGGACTATTCTCTACTAATCCTAGGGATTTCCCGACAGGATGTCGTAGGAAAGTACCTTCGGTTTGTCTCGTTCCTCGACAACTTGTATGGATGTTTGTCTAACATTGCATTTATATAGATTACGTACATTGGTTTTACAAACGTACAGCAGTGGTGGCGGAGAAGGCAACTTCTCTTAGCTTAACACCCTCCTTAAGACGTATGAGCTTAAGGGTTGTATTTTTGTGGAAGGCAATTAGTCGTCAACGGAAACGGCCGTATGACATTCAAAGTAATGTGATATGTAGCGTGAAGGTAATCGTTACCTCATCAGGCCTCATCAACCGGAAATGACCAAAACAGGGTTAGATGCAGCAAGGCTAAGTGGGTCATTCCCAAGTAGGACATGATCATCCTCTTCTAGATATATCTTTACATGCTATGACGTCGTGTATCTGATTATTGTGGTTTGTATGCTATGAGGGCCCTCGATAAAGGTCAGTAACGACCAGAGGATGATATATTCATTACCATCTAGTTATAGAGATGGGTCGGTCTTGTGTTGGTAAAGGATCCTTTGTGATTGTCCTCGTACATTCTTCTAGAGATGTACTGCCGGAAGATAGTCCCTTCACCTGGTCATTTGTATGGAAATCCAAACTCCACTGCGTACCTGCCATTTTATTTGTAGAGCCTAGTATGCTGGAATATAATAATGGTAACAATTTCGGCTATTTTGAATATTATTTGAATACTAGACACTGGTATAATATGACATGAGTTTGATATAAAATGTTTTAGTTATCGTAAGGTAAAAACATGTTCGTTTTTATTTGTGGACTTGTCTTACGAGATACTTTTGTTTTGATAAAGGAAAAGTTTTGGTGACTTAATAAATTCAGTTGAGTGTGTTTCTCATGCAGGTTTACTAGACTGATCCAGGCGTTCTTCCCTTTCAATGCTCGGGTCAGACCGAGTATATTTACAGGTCTAGATTGATGCTTTTGGAGCTTCAGCAGAAGAGCTGGAGATCTTCATTTTCGTATACACGTACTTGTTTTGATTATCCGCTATGTTTAGTTGTTGTTTTATTTTATCAGCAATTGTGAGGACAGGTAACTGTTCAGGCTGATAACTATTGATTGATTGTTGAACTCTGATTGATGTATGTATATACAGTTTCTGTTTTGTAAAGATCATTGATATGATATTATATATTTTCCGCTGCGATGTGAGATTATGTATTGTTTTGTTTTGTTCTATCTTCTCTCTTTCTTATCTTCTCTTCTTTTCTCTTCTTTTCTTTCTCTTGACTTTCCGTCAGTTTGTGCTTTTTGGGTCAGACATGTGTGGATTATTGTCGATTCAAAGGGTACGGATTTGCGGGTCATCACATAGTTGAACTAAGAAGTTAAATGAGTAAACATAACTGAAAAAGATGAGTGGAAGTGATAGTGGAGTGGAAAGGAGATGCTAAGATAAATTGAAGAGTAAACATAAGTGCAGGTGTCGTAAACTGCCATGGCTGAAAGCGATGATTGCCATGGTTAGAAATGACATTTAATTTTATTTTTCAATTTAGGTGGTAGTGATGCTTCATTTGTTTGTAGATTAAACGGTGAGCAAATATTTCACTTATTAACATAAAGCTTTGTGGGGAATATGAAGCTAGCTGGTGCAATAAGTATAATGCCAAATGCATTTCAATCTTAGGGAAAATTGTTCCCTACACAGGTACCTATGAATTATGGAGCTTTCTATTATTTATGCTAAAAGAGAATGTATTTTATTAAATACTCACTAATTTTTCATGACACGTCTTAGATACGTGTAATACAGTAGCTTGATAAACTCTGTATTTGTTAATATCACACTACTGCATATGATAATGGCTTATAGTTGCCATTATATATTTGTAGTTACATATGACTATGTTTTCCCTTAAAACATAAAGCATGTGTGCGTCCTATATGTTATAATAGTCTTCCTTTGAAAGTACTAAAAGGTATGATTTTTAAAAATGATTTATAATTTATAGTCTTGAAGGTCTAGTAAATTGGAAAAAAACCAATGAATTAGTGCAGCAAATCAAATCATTAAGATACAAGACTGCTCAAGAAATGTAAGAATGGGCAAGGCCATCTACATGACTTGGAAAATACAAGCACCAACTGTGTAAAACATGCCAATCCTCCACTTGTAAGAATAGGCAAGGCAAGATCACGCACCATATATTCAAACACTAAGTACAAGTTGCATGCCATTCTTGTTGTGACTAGACCTTCTAACATTGCAACATTTTGAGGAGCTAATTTCCTTGATCTGGGGATTTTACATGCTAAGAATTTAATACTTTCTGGCTCCAAATTGCAAGATCTGACCTTCTTTAGTGCCACGATTTTTCCAGTTAATGTGCTCTCGCCTTGTATACATTACAGTAGGTACCTTGCCTAATTTTATTGACCTTCTCAAAGCTGTCAGCTTGACGCACATTCCACCCTCTAGTAGCCTCGCCTGCTACCACCTCCAGCCATGTCGGCCATCAATCTTAGTAGCTGCACCCATCAGGATATTGCTTCTATGTCTCCTCTTAGTTTCCTTCTCGCTTACCACAGCCACGCATCCATCAGGTTTTTGAAATGGTTCCTAATCAGTAGAGCTTGGTCTTTGTTCTTCTTCTTTTGTTGGAGGCCTTGTAGTTTCTTCACTCTCTGATCTCGACGTAATTCATTCAAATATAAAATAGTATGGTCATACTTTATCCAAAAATACTTTCATCCCTAATGCAACATTACATATTTGAAAGATAACAATGTTGATTTATGAATAATGAGTAATCACTAAAATGAATTATGATGTTACCCCGGTTGCTCATGATATGTGTTTCTCTTAGCTCATGCTTCATAGCCGGAGATAGCACATTGCGTAGTCTTCCACTTGGTGGAGTTGTAGAATCAAATTGTAAAATAGGTGAATAAACTTTAGTTTCACCGATACAAACATTGGGCCTGCATGTTCTACAATCTTGTCGCAATAATGAATAATGTAGGGTCCATTTGTAACAGCATTCCATGAACCATTCAAATGAGATTTACCCACCGTTTTTTTCAATTTAGAATTAAGGTTTACTGCATTTAAGGTGAGAAACATAACTAGAGAATATACCATGTCTTGAAGCTAAAGAGCCCTGCTTATGATTCTTGAACCTTTGTAATCATTTTCATGGTAATTTTGTACAAACTTCTGACATTCGGTACTCTACATTATGATTAAAGAAATGTTTATCATGAAAAATTAATTAAGTATAATAATTATAACAAATTTTATGAAAAATTAATTAAGTATAAAAATAATAATAAATAATTTTATAAAATTAACTAAGATTTATAATAACAATAATAATAATTAAACGAGTGTATTATAACGACGATGACGATGACGACAACAACAATAATAATAAATTTACTATGTTTTATGAAAATTTGGTAAGTTTTTAAGAATTAACTAAGTATTATGAAAACATAACTAAATAATAATAATAATAATAATAACAACAACAATAATAAATTTTATAGAAAATTAACTAAGTATAACAACAACAACAACAACAATGACAATAAATTTTTGTATAAAAAATTAATTAAGTATAAAAATAGTAATAATAATAAATAATTTTATAAAAATTAACTCGAATACATAATAATAGTAGTAAATTTATTAAGATTTATTTTAATAATAATAAGTTAACTAAGATTTATAAATATTAAACTTAAATAAGTTTATAACAATTAACCAAGATTTATAATAATAATAAGTTAACTAAGATGTATTATAATAATAATAAGTTAACCAAGATGTATAATAATAATAATAAGTTAACTAAAATGTTTAATAGTAATAAAAATTAAATGAGTATAATGATAATAATAATAATCATAATAATCATATTTTTTTATAAAAAAATTAATTAAGTTTATAAAAATTAACCAAGTTTTAGAAAAATTAACTAAGTTTGATAAAAATTAACTAAGTTTTATAAAAATACAATAAGTTTATAAAAATTAACCGAGTATAAAAATATAACTAAATAATAATAACAGTAATAATAATAATAATAATAATAATAAATTTTATAGAAGTCATGCTAAACAAAGAAGTACATAACAAAGATTTTTTAGCAGCATTATAATTTCCAAAATATTTTTATAAATCATCTTTTAGTTTTTGGGTCTACTATGTATCGGTAGCCACCAGAAAATTCCATAATATCTACATGGAAGTTATAGTGAACTCCTCGGGCTGTAAATCTCCTCAGGCTGTAGAATATTTTAGTGAGCAAGGTAGCAGTAGTATAGTGGATTAAGGGAACTCCGCTACGACATAAAAGGGAAAACTACTATGTGTGGTGGAATACATATCACACTATTTTGACCTTTTTATTATGCTTTGTCTCAGCTTTCCATATCGAGACTCAAAAGTAGTATTTGAGGCAATAAATTAGGGAAACATAGCTTAATTTTCTAATTAGTCTCGGATCACATATGCCAATTACTTGTGTACTTTCTTTGCAACTTAAATAGAGAACTCGGTTATTTTTTTACCTTACAAGTATTAAACTAATACTTGGATGCCCAACTACTAGGCAAAAATGACGAGTGTGGGCGAAGAGGATAATCAAATTTTTGTTAATATGTCTCAATTCTGTGTGAAGCTTCAAAGTCCAAACTGGAGTAAAATATTATGATACAACTGGTTTTGTTTTGTATATAGGTATTGGACATATTCATAGATTTCATTGTTCACCCAATTAGTTGAATTTCTTGGTTTTTTTTTCGATTTTTGAAACCTTAAAAATGATAAAGACTAAACTGGATATATGCATAGTTTCCAATTCAAAATGTTGGTATAAATTGAAAGAAACCGTAAGGTATTAAAATTTTAATTAAAATAATCAAACTATTTTTTCTCTAACAATATTACTCAGTTTGAACATGATAGAAACATTGAAATTTGGATAGCTTTACCTTCAAACATATAAGACGAAAATATTTCGCACTTGCAGTTACTGCATTGACAAATCTGTATCTACCAAAGGCCTAACAACTGCATTTGGCAAATGCATCCACTATGGCATCTTAGTTACATAAAGGAGGTCTCTCTCACAAGGTATGAAATTTCTTTCAATTTTATAGTAGGATAAATAACATAAATGTGATTTCGTTATTCTTATTGGACGGTCCATCATTAAGTAGATGCATGTAAGCGTCAAGTACCCTGGATTTTGATAGACATCATTCAGTATCCTGGAATTTTGAGGTTTCATTCCTTTTTAGTTTATTATGTAATTCTTGTTGACATGACTATGATGACACAATAGTTAAGATCATGTTTATATAGTGGTCTATGTCATGCTTATCAGCTCTTGCTTTTAGCTTACAAATGGTTGGTTTGTGCATACATGTATATAGTATTATTTTTTGAAAGTACAATAAAGCACGATGTAAATAACAGGTTGACAGTATCGGTTGATGTTAAAAACGAAGAAACCGAACAAGTTAAGTCTTTTGAACTATCTATTACCAATGTTGTTGAACAATTGCGCTATCAACTAAAAAACAGAATCATGTATACTTATTTTTATCTAGTGTATCCTATAATTGCATTTCAATCCCTCACACAACTTGGTATAGAAAGCATAACAGTGTTTATTGACTAATTGAAAATTTTTTCGTGTAGGATATGGATGTTACCTGACATTATTCCTCAAACAAATCTTTATTGCATCAAATGATATTATGAAGATAAGTATCCATAAGCTTGGCTGCAATATATGTATCATGGAAAGCATCAGGTATAGGAAGTGGAGCTACATCTTTTATGCTATAACCAATTAGCATGCAAAGTTTATTTTACTGTGTAATTTTATTTAAATTTAAATCGGTTAATATTTGATAATAATAAAATATTCCTTAAACTTGAATATTTTTATATAATAAATTTGTAAATCTCTTCTTAGTGAGACGTCATATTTCGTTTTGTCAAATTTGGACTGATATTGCTCCGTTTATCTTATTTTCGACGTTTCAGCAGTATTTTTGATACCGATTATCGACTTTTGATAGGATGGTTGTACCATTGATATCTGCATACCGTTTCGATCGTCTTGTTGTACTGATCTCCACGGTATATTCATTTGTATATTTCGGGGTCTGCTACGCCACAAAATGAGTAAAACGATTACCATATCCGTAACCGTTTTCGAACCTTTTGACTTCTGTGGCCTTTCAGTGGTCTACCAGCTGAAATTTAACAGCCACTTGATATTAATAATCGCAGAACTTAACTGCCATGAATTTTATTATTCTGTGACCTTTTCTATTTCCAAATTTATATTGGTTCGTTCTTTCTCGGTTCCTTGTTTTGTTCTTGTTATACTAAAAATAATAAAGTATAAAGTTCTACATGAGACTTCCTTCTCCATTTTTTGAAAACCCATCAGCCATGCTTCTTTGCTCGTCCACCAATTCTTCTCCACGCATGGTTGGCAACCACCCACGTCTCCAATCACCCAATTATTCCTCCATCAGCTCACCACGCTACCTCGGCACCTCGTCGAACTCCACATCAACCCCAAGGCCGAGCATCTCAACCACCTTCAAGCTGTCGTGCCCTCTCCGCAAGCCTACCCACCTCCCAGGCCGAGATCTTCTCCCCTCCCTCTCGCTGGAATGCCTAGCCCAAGCAGTCGAGACATGTTCCCTTTCTTCCCTCCTTCGTTTCCAATGTACAGGTTCATAATTTTTTTGTAGTATATATATGTTATATGTTATAAGGGAAGTTGTTTGTTATATATATATAAACTATAAAAGTTGTATATATGTTTATAGTATTTACATTCTATGTCTAAAGTTTATATATATATTAAATTTTCATCTACTGTTAAGTATTATATTATATGTTTAAAAGTATATATATTATATTATGAAGTTTAGCCTGTTACGTATACAAAAATATACATATATATTAAAGTTGTATATAATTAGATTTCGGCAATATATATAATCAAGAACAGAAAGTTGCTTTGAAAAACCCGTACGCGCGAACAAATGTATGCTAATATATATATATATATATATATATATATATATATATATATATATATTCCACTTCAGATTGTATATGACAAACCTTATACTTCTTGTTTTATATAAAACTGTTTTATATAAAACTTTTAGATGTTGTTTTGGTATACTGTTTAAGTATATATTTAAATTATAATATATATATATATATATATATATATTTGGTTTTGTATCAGTACTGTTTAGTGATTACTTATACCTGATTGGTTTCAATTATAATGTGCAGTGATATTTTAAAAATACATATAAATATGTGATAGATTTTAAGGTATGTTTTTTATTTTACATTTGATGTATTGATGTTATGAATTTGTTTTAAAATGTAAGTTATGTATACTATGATTCTAATATATGTATTGTCATAAAAGATGATTTTGAAAAATATATATATTGCTTTAAATATATTTTTCAAATTGATTTTAGAAAATTTATATATATGTAATATATCTTGCTTCATCGATCTCCTGCCCATCTTGAATTACATTTCAATATCGAATTTATGCCAACAATTCCTTGCTTATCGTTGTCTCGTGTACGTATCTGTGTCTGTGTCATCTTCTTATCTCTCTAGCCTTGAAAGGTAAGCAATCACTCACGGTTAACATTCTTATATTTATTAAATTTGATTTCTTTTGAAATGAAAATTGAAATATGTTGTTGTTAGTTATTTAAATGTTATATATATGATATGCCATCTGTTGAATATGCGCTTATATGATTTTTGTTTGATGATAATAAACATATATACATTAATTTAAATGTATTTGATAATATACTATTTATTTTCACAGATTAAATAAATATTTGATGAATAAAATAAATAACACGGAATTTGAATTCAAACGAATATTTTATTCAAACAAATATTTATTACAATTTTGAATAGTACAAATTCAAGCTCTCACTATACACTATACAACTTTGATACAAATTCAATTACATCACAATTTCACATTTACAAATGTCCTCACTACATATCACTCATTCACTCATATTTTATCTTCAATTTCATTCCAGTTTGAATCCAGCATCTGAGCAATCTGCAAAATTATTCACTAACGCAGTAAAATTGAAAAAGAAATATTTTTTGCAATATAAAATATGATTTTTGAAAATATGATTTGCTTCGGTTATTTGGGTTGTTCGTCATCATTTAAATTTGAATTCATCATACACGAACAACTTGTGACATACACAGTGTACCACTGTATATGTCACAAGGCCGTGCACACTGATATACACTTGATTGATTTACAGGGACAGGTGAGCACAGGTCAAACCCAAATAAAAAGCCGGGTTCAACTCACGTGCAATAACATAAAAGTCACAACTCTCAGCACAAGGTCAAACCCGAGTTTTAAAACTGGATTCAACTCGGGTACAACTCAAATGCACACATGAATGCTATGATCAAAGTATGCATGTATATATATCGACCAGGCAGCAACATGCTTGAAGACCACAGCAAAACCAACAGTGGCAGTTAAAGCAACATCAAGTTGAAACAGATTCATGTAACAGATAATGCACAGGATACATGATTAGTACACAAACAATAAGCTGCGGTAAAGCATGAACATGTGTGGACAATGAAAACCAAAGCCATCAGGTCAGAGACAACATTCAAGCTAAATGAAGTACAGTATGCAACAGCAATTCCAAATGTCCAGACCACTGTAATAAAGCAACATGTATAACAAGTCCAATGAACAAAGATCCCAAGATCAACTCAGCAATGAATTTAACCAAGATGCAAATGTACAAATGCTAAAACTCAGTGGCGCAAGAATACAAGAAGGTCAGTGTGCCAGAGAAAGAAAGGATGGAAGCAGTGATACAAGTATGCAACAACAGTAAAACCAAAGTATTTGCAAACCAGTTTGGATATCACATGAAATTCGAACCAACATGATCAAGAAATATAACATGCAGTTTGCTGTGATATGAGCTCAAGACAGTACAACTACAACTCGATGCAACTGACAGCAAACACAAATGGAATGCAACCGTGAAGTTCAACATCATCAGAGACAGGTACAAAGACAAATGAAGACTCATGAACAACCTGAACCAAACCCAGTTCATCTAAATCAAACCAGAGTGCTGCAGTGTACAGTGAGCCCGAGCACAAGTGACCCATGGAAAGGAGACTACAACAGGGAACACATGCCAACAACTAATACATCAGTACAGGAAGCAAGCATGATCAACACAATGTGTTACTGAACGAAGTCCAGCATAAACAAAATCAACATTTTTAAAATGCATAAATATGCTATGCAATGAATATCAAGCGATACAACTGCAAGTATCAAAACCAAAGTGTACAACTACAAGATCAGGGAAGCAACCAGAATGGAGCAGAGACAAGTCAATGCAGACTCGAGCACACAAACAAAAGACTACAAGTTCGCGTCCACACACAACAAAGAAAACGTCAAGTCACGTTCATGTTAAATTCAACCAGAGAAGATGGCCAGAGACGAAGACTACTAGATGGACGAAATCAATTTCAATAATCAAGTGCATATCATTATTCTTTGAAATAGTCAAAGTCAGAAACAATCAAGTCGTGATCATCACGAAAATGAATTAAAGCCGTGACCACCAAGCAATGAATATACAGGAATTGAAAAGGTCAGAAAACATCTCAATCATCGAAACAAAATCAAGTGGCCGAGGTGAATAATATGACAAATTCAAATAGAGAATATACGACGCAAATCTATGGTTACAAACCCTATATAATCAAATTCACATCATCGGCAATAGGTATGGAGTTCAATGAAGCATAACAGAACAGCATAAACAAAAATAACATACCGAATCGAAGTTGAACTCCATCAACTCGAAGTAGCCATCGATCGAGCAATGAGAAATCGATCGAGCAAGGCAATTCTCGAACAAACACAGATTCGATCGAAGTAATAACGGCTCTTCGAATAACCCTAAGTTGGATCGCATGAGGAAAAGCCCTAATTTAGCTTCAAAGTGGAACGGCCGGCATCTCCAAATAAACGAAGGAAGAAAATAAAAGAGACGGGCTAGAAGATAAAAGGGGCCGGCATTTTTTTAATAAGGGCTTTAAATTTTTTTTTTTTTTTTTGAATTACCTAGAGAACCAAGCTTCGCTTTGTAAACTCTAGGGAAGTATGTGCCTAAGGGCTTTAAATTTTAAATTAGGGTTATTTTCTTTTAAATTGTTTTAATTTGTAATTTTCTTTTTTAAACCGTTTAAATTTCTAGTCGTGTGACTAGGGGACAAGCTACGTGGCGTAGCTTGAGAATTTGCAACTCGGTGGCTGAGTTGTGGCAGGGTTTTGAGCATAGAGTTAGATTAGTCAATAGCGGGTATATCGAGTTTACGTGTGTAAGCGAGGGACTATCTAATTTCTAGTAGAAACCTTGGAGGCAGCACGTAGGCAGGGTTTTGCCGAAGCTGGGTAAATTCTGTGTTGTTCTGTTTTTTTCTGTTATTTATATTCTGCGATATCTGTGCTGCTATTCTGTGATCTGAATTGAATATTTTATAAGCTTCCGCGATTAATTTTAATAATTAACACTATCACCCTATTCACCCCCCCCCCTCTAGGGTGAAATCGATCCTACAAGTGGTATCAGAGCTAGGAACAAAAGCCGTTTTTGTTTTAATTTTTTTTTTACAAAAATCAATTTTTGTTTTAAAAATTCGTGTTTTAAAAATTGGTTTTTGTTTTAAAATTTTGAATTTCTGAAATGGCTTCTTTTATTAATACTTCTGTTGAGGGTCGCTCCAACATTATTCCTTCAATTTTTGATGGAACAGATTTTTTGAATTGGAAATTAAAAATGAAATTTTATTTAAAATCTGTTAATATTAAATGTTGGGATATTATTGAAAATGAGTGTGATATAACAGATAAGAAAATTATCTCGATTAACGCTCTTGCTATGCATATAATATATTCTCATATTACTCAAGATAATTTTAATTTCATTTCTCATTGTGAAAATGCACAGGAAATCTGGAATACTTTCGATGCAATATATGGTGCAAAAGTCAACAGCAATGAGAAGTCCTCCACAACTGACTCAGTTAAAGAAATATGCTTAACAGGATTGGTAAATAGCAGTTGTGATGAGGATGATGATGATGGAGCAGCCGAGCTGGCATTAATAATGAAGAAATTCAAAAGGTGGAATCACAAATACGGAAATCCAGCTCTAAATCAAAAATTAAAAGGCAGAATAATCAAAGCGCTAGACAACTCGGAAGAACACGGGATCATTTGCAACAAACCCGGTGATATCAAGCCCAATTATCCCCGATTTCAACGCGATTTTGAAAAGAAACCAAAACGTTGTTTTGCAGCCACGTGGAATAAAAGCGATAGCAGTGAGAGTGAGAAAGCAGATATGTGCCTTCATGGAAATACAACTGATAGCGACGATGACAAGCCAAGCGAGGTATCAAAACTTACTCACTCTGAATTACTTATTTATTTCCACGAAGTGAATGGCTGTTTTGAACGGCTTAAGGATAAGTATGCCAAACTTGAATCACAAAAAGATACTTTGATAGATTTAAATAAACAACTTGATCAATTAGTTAAAACCTATCAAAGTAGGATCCCTAAGTGTGATAAGTTTCCAACATTCGAAGAAGAAATTAGAAAATCAGAAATCAGAATAAAATCACTTGAAAATGAAATTCTGGTTTTAAAAGAGAATGAAAATACTAGGAGAGAAAATTCTATCAAAAAGTGCACACAATTATTGAACGAAAATGAGTCTCTCAAAACACAAGTCCAACAATTGTCAACGACTTTAGATAAATTTTCAAAAAGTGAAAAATCGTTGAATATGCTATTAGGAAAACAAATTGTTAATACAGTTAGAGAAGGACTTGGATATAATAGTTCGAAAATTGTTGAAAGCAATATTAATCAAGTTAATTCTATGTGCAAAATTTGTAGAAAATATGGACACAATCACAATAATTGTTGGTATAGACCCAAACATGTGAAAACTATACCGATTTGGGTTCCAAAAGGCACAAATATAAAAACTCTCAAAGTTAAACAAATTTGGGTGCCAAAGGGAACAATTATAAATAGCTTTGGGTCTTCACAAAATTATGTTTCTAAATTTTCTGCCACTAACAACTATGGACCTATAAAAACAAATAGGTCGCATAAATCTTTCATCGTGTAGGTGTGGTGGCGGGCTAAGGAACAACAATATTGTTCTCTGGATTTTTGGCTGTTCCGAGAACACAACGAGCAACAAAGCAAAGTTCCTTAGCCTAGTATAAAGGTGACAGAATCACAATGGACAACGACGAAAAATATCGTAAAGGTAAAAACAGGTAAAAGTATATTTATTTGAACGATATATTAAATTTGATAATCTGCACCATATTCTGAATTAAAATCAGCCAATATTGAGATGATGAAAAGATGGTGATTTTGACTTTGACTTATTCAACATAGTTGGCCAATTATATTCTTATGCCAAAAACACTATAAAGTTCTCTAGATTCTTTGAATTACTTCATATATATATATCAGTTTGGATTAAAAATAGTGTTTTGTTGGATATTACAATTGGTTATAATACGGCTGGCTCTATATTCACGGTTTTCTGATTATTTACACGGCTTCAATTCAATTTCAAAAGAATGTCATTTAAATTGTTGTTAAAATTGAATTTGAAATTTTTGGTGCACACTTCATGGTTTGGTCAATCAAATTCAATTGACGATAATTTTGAGTGAAAGAGAAATTCAGATTCAGATTACACTGGTAATCTAGTTGATAGAAAAATTACTAGTGAAACGTGATTTTTGTTGAGACATTTAGTAACTGCATCGTTTTTCAAAGAAAATATCTGCATATTTTTCATTTCAAATAATTTTCAAATAGCAGAAAATTTTTCCTTTTAAAACCCCCTGGAGAAAATCATTTTTGACCATATTTTCATATTAGTCATTTTTGAAAAATTAATTTCATAATTATTTTTTTAATTTGATTTTAAATGACTATTTTGACTAATCTGACTCCCTAGTGCTTATCGAAAAGAAAAATAGTGATTGAAAAAGTAATGAGTGTTAATATTGATCAAATATTATGACTTGAGACGGTATAATTAATAAATTTCTTTAGAAATTTAAACAAGAGTTATAAAACTGTTTGTTAGCAAAAATTCCATGACCATTTCTATATCTATCATTTTTCTAACGACCATCACTCCTCAAAAATTCTATATCGTTTGTCAATATGTGGTACTTTAAACAGGAATCGTTCGTTTTTCATTTTCACATTTTAAAAAAAAATATTAATTAATAATAATAATAAATAAATACCAAAGTATTCACTCTCATTTAAAAGTCTTCACGGTTATGCATGGGTGAATTACTTGGAATTTGTTATGTGCTTCCATGCTCATTTAAAAGTCCTCACGGTTATGCATGTATGGAACGCATATCAAAAGTTTATTTTTTAAAAATAAACAAGTTGATTCTAATCCCATTTAAAAGTCTTCACGGTTATGCGTGGTTAGAAGATACTTGAATTCATTTTTTTAAAAATAAAATTGGAATACTACTAATCTCATTTAAAAGTCCTAACGGTTATGCATGGTTAGTAGATATTCAAATTCCTGATATAAAAATACCACAAATAGACACAACTGTATGGTTTTATATGATAACATCATTTCCATCATTCTAAAAGTGGAATATGCGCCTAACAAAATATTTATGATTTTTGTTTGATTTTTTATTGAAATTTAATATTTATATTCAATTGAGTTTTAATGTTGAATTAATATCGATAACTTTATCTCTATTTTCTCTAACACTATTATTCTTTTGCTGATAACAAAAGGGGCAGAGAAAAGTTAAGATTTTGTCAAATAAAATCAAGCAAAGGTCAAATAATTTTCTATTTGCATCTAGACTCATTTGCATATTTTTATTTGTATGCATATATGTAGGGGAGCTTTGTGTAGAGAGGAAGCATTTAAATAGGGGGAGCAATTAGGATATATCAATGATCAAATACATTTAACATATTCAAAATCTTAAATATATGTTTGTTATCATCAAAAGGGGGAGATTGTTGAATACGCGGTTATATGATTTTTGTTTGATGATAATAAACATATATACATTCATTTAAATGTATTTGATAATATACTATTTATTTTCACAAATTAAATAAATATTTGATGAATAAAATAAATAACACGGAATTTGAATTCAAACGAATATTTTATTCAAACAAATATTTATTACAATTTTGAATAGTACAAATTCAAGCTCTCACTATACACTATACAACTTTGATACAAATTCAATTACATCACAATTTCACATTTACAAATGTCCCCACTACATATCGCTCATTCACTCATATTTTATCTTCAACTTCATTCCAGTTTGAATCCAGCATCTGAGCAATCTGCAAAATTATTCACTAACGCAGTAAAATTGAAAAAGAAATATTTTTTGCAATATAAAATATGATTTTTGAAAATATGATCTGCCTCAGTTATTTGGGTTGTTCGTCATCATTTAAATTTGAATTCATCATACACGAACAACTTGTGACATACACAGTGTATCACTGTATATGTCACAAGGCCGTGCACACCGATATACACTTGATTGATTTACAGGGACAGGTGAGCACAGGTCAAACCCAAATAAAAAGCCGGGTTCAACTCACGTGCAATAACATAAAAGTCACAACTCTCAGCACAAGGTCAAACCCGAGTTTTAAAACTGGATTCAACTCAGGTACAACTCAAATGCACACATGAATGCTATGATCAAAGTATGCATGTATATATATCGACTAGGCAGCAACATGCTTGAAGACCACAGCAAAACCAACAGTGGCAGTTAAAGCAACATCAAGTTGAAACAGTTTCATGTAACAGATGATGCACAGGATACATGATTAGTACACAAACAATAAGCTGCGGTAAAGCATGAACATGTGTGCACAATGAAAACCAAAGCCATCAGGTCAGAGACAACATTCAAGCTAAATGAAGTACAGTATGCAACAACAATTCCAAATGTCCAGACCACTGTAATAACGCAACATGTATAACAAGTCCAATGAACAAAGATCCCAAGATCAACTCAGCAATGAATTTAACCAAGATGCAAATGTACAAATGCTAAAACTCAGTGGCGCATGAATATAAGAAGGTCAGTGTGCCAGAGAAAGAAAGGATGGAAGCAGTGATACAAGTATGCAACAACGGTAAAACCAAAGTATCTGCAAACCAGTTTGGATATCACATGAAATTCGAACCAACATGATCAAGAAATATAACATGCAGTTTGCTGTGATACGAGCTCAAGACAGTACAACTACAACTCGATGCAACTGACAGCAAACACAAATGGAATACAACAGTGAAGTTCAACATCATCAGAGACAGGTACAAAGACAAATGAAGACTCATGAACAACCTGAACCAAACCCAGTTCATCTAAATCAAACCAGAGTGCTGCAGTGTACAGTGAGCCCGAGCACAAGTGACCCATGGAAAGGAGACTACAACAGGGAACACATGCCAACAACTAATACATCAGTACAGGAAGCAAGCATGATCAACACCATGTGTTACTGAACGAAGTCCAGCATAAACAAAATCAACATTTTTAAAATGCACAAATATGCTATGCAATGAATATCAAGCGATACGACTGCAAGTATCAAAACCAAAGTGTACAACTACAAGATCAGGGAAGCAACAAGAATGGAGCAGAGACAAGTCAATGCAGACTCGAGCACACAAACAAAAGGCTACAAGTTCGCGTCCAGACACAACAAAGAAAATGTCAAGTCACGTTCATGTTAAATTCGACCAGAGAAGATGGCCAGAGACGAAGACTACGAGATGGACGAAATCAATTTCAAAAATCAAGTGCATATCATTATTCTTTGAAATAGTCAAAGTCAGAAACAATCAAGTCGTGGTCATCACGAAAATGAATTAAAGCCGTGACCACCAAGCAATGAATATACAGGAATTGAAAAGGTCAGAAAGCATCTCAATCATCGAAACAAAATCAAGTGGCCGAGGTGAATAATATGACAAATTCAAATAGAGAATATACGACGCAAATCTAGGGTTACAAACCCTATATAATCAAATTCACATCATCGGCAATAGGTATGGAGTTCAATGAAGCATAACAGAACAGCATAAACAAAAATAACATACCGAATCGAAGTTGAACTCCATCAACTCGAAGTAGCCAGAGAGAGAGCAACGAGAAATCGATCGAGCAAGGCAATTCTCGAACAAACACAGATTCGATCGAAGCAATAACGGCTCTTCGAATAACCCTAAATTGGATCGCATGAGGAAAAGCCCTAATTTAGCTTCAAAGTGGAACGGTCGGCATCTCCAAATAAACGAAGGAAGAAAATAAAAGAGACGGGCTAGAAGATAAAAGGGGCCGGCATTTTTTTAATAGGGGCTTTAAATTTTAAATTAGGGTTATTTTGTTTTACATTGTTTTTAATTTGTAATTTTCTTTTTTAAACCGTTTAAATTTCTAGTCGTGTGACTAGGGGACAAGCTACGTGGCGTAGCTTGAGAATTCACAACCCTGTGGCTGAGTTGTGGCAGGGTTTTGAGCGTAGAGTTAGATTAGTCAATAGCGGGTATAGCGAGTTTACGTGTGTAAGCGAGGGACTATCTTATTTCTAGTAGAAACCTTGGGGGAAGCACGTAGGCAGGGTTTTGCCGAAGCTGGGTAAATTCTGTGTTGTTCTGTTTTTTTTCTGTTATTTATATTCTGCGATATCTGTGTTGCTATTCTGTGATCTGAATTGAATATTTTATAAGCTTCCGCGATTAATTTTAATAATTAACACTATCACCCTATTCACCCCCCTCTAGGGTGAAATCGATCCTACACCATCTTCTCTTACTGTTCACCTATGATATCTGACACCATGATCTGTTATTTATAATATATTTTATCTGTTATTGATGATATATTCCTGTTGTTGAAATGTTATATTTTATCATCAATATTCTCACTGTGCAAGTTCTTTGTTAATTTAGAATTCCCTATAGGTTGAAATGATATACACCTAAACAATCCTATAGAATATGAGAAAATCGTTATGGGTTGAAATGATAAACCAAAGCGATTTTCATTGAATTGAATTTAGGGATTGCGGGTTGAAATGATATATATATACACACCCGTAGATATTTAAATTGCGGATTGAAAAGATAAATATCTGTATCACTTGACCATAGGATAGAAAATTATATACAGATACCGTTGGCCTATATATATATTGAAAATGATTTCCAAGGTTTTGAAAGGAAATATATGGTTTTAATAAATATTGATTTTAAGATATTATATATATATATATGTTATTTTATAAAAGTTTAAATTTCAAATTTTTTAAAATTTGAGTTGGAAATTTTAAAGTTATAAGTTAGTTTGAAATTTGAAATTATAAGATTTTACTTATAATTTTACTATTTTAAAATATATATATATGTATGTAATAAGTTTTGAATATAAAATTTAATAATAAGATTTAATTTAATAAATTTTGATTTTATTAGTAGATAATATGTTTAAGTATTTATTTATAATTATATTTTTAAAATAGATTTTTATAATAATTCTAGTAAATTATGGTTGGAAGATAAAAATTTAAATTGATTTGAAATCGTATTCTTTTAAGAATTATATTTAAATAAAATCGATTTGAAACTTATTGAATTTGAGATTTAAAACTATGATTTTATAACTTGACTTTGATTTAAGGTGATTGAATGAATATTTCAAGTTTTAAATAAATTAAAGGGAATATTTAGTTTATTTTAATTTTAATTTAAGGCTTTATTTAAATGATATCGGATTGACTAAGTGAATATTTTAATACCAAATAATGGTAAAGTTGAATTTGAAATATAAATGAATTCATAAAAATTGAATTATTGTAAATGTTTGAATATTTAAGCTTTGAAACCTATTGAAGTTGAAATGGTCTAAATTGCAGTTCAAGTTGGTATTTGAAGTCGATATAAATTGAATATGGTTTATTGAAACTTAAATTGAATTGAAATTGATGAATTGAGAATGATTTAAATTGAATTTTTAAATTCAAATTGATTTGAATTAATTTGTGAACATTGAGGGAACTATATTTTTAAAAGCATTTTTATATATATTATTATATAAACTATTTGGTTATATAAAATATTTTAATATATATACTATTTTTAATATAAAACTATTTTAATATACTAATTATTCTAATATAAATTATTTAACTTATATAAAATATATTTTTTATACAAACTGTTTTGTTTTGTAAACTATTTCAATATATATATATATATATATATATATTTTATTTTCTATATCTAAACTATTTAAGTGAAAGTGTTATGATTTCCAAAGTATTATGTTTTCAAAGTGGTATAATTTACATGTTATAATTTCTAAGTTTTATAATTTCGGAAGGGTTATAACTTTGAGAGTTGGAACTGGATATATTTTAAGTGAGTAATGATATCGAATTGATATGGTTTTGAAATAATATAATATTTTGGTTTTGAAGTATGAATTATTTGACACGAAATGACCACAGCGTTATAATAACGTTTGGTTGTTAAAGAGACTGGGATCGGTTATTGTCATACTCTCTGCCAATATCGAAAACCACTTTAACAACCGTGTACGCGGTGGAGAATCCAGAAGAAGTATGATGGTTGGCGACAATCCTATATGAGGCATTTACGTGAACCTGACTGTTGTGAGTTAGCTTAAGGTGGCTAAAACAGGAGCAATTGACTGGCCAAGTGAGGTAGCTCCTTCGATCGGACACACTTCTTCGATACCATTCTGTGATAAATTGGGCGCATCCTCGGATTTTGGGATTGTCGGACGAGTTGGGCGGTAGCTGCAGCTATGCGTTACCAACAGCTCAGAAGTGTAACTGGTATATCTACCCTGGCATTACCTAGTTGTTCTGTGTCACCTACCATGTCAAGCCCACTGCGAGTTTATTTTGTACCATAAATATGGAGTGCCCTCTGATAACCTCTAGTTTATGGAGGGGTTATGGTACTATATAGACTATGGGAATATATAAAAATGTGTTAATGGGGATATGGGTAACGCCTTAATGCTATTTTAATACTTTATCTTGTTATAGACATACTATAATAGCGTGTTGTACTATATAGTAGATAGTTCCACTGATCCTTAGAGGATGGTTATCCCAAACATCCTTTGAGTCACTTGTATTTCAATTGATATTTCACTTGAGTTGGATTTATTGATATTAGAATGTTAATCCTGACTCAAGTATTTTGTGTTTTGCTTTATGCTCGGGTCAGACTGAGTGTCACAGCATTTGAGACTCGCCTTTAGAGTTTAGAGCTTCGCTTGGAGAACCAACTATCTATTCAGCTTGTAGTTATTCAGTTGACACCAGTAATACATTCATATTTTGTTGTTTGACTATGAATTAAGACTTCTATGTATCTTAATTTCCGCTGTATTTTGTTTCATATTCTAATATATATAGTAGCTTCATGAAGTACTATTCATCTGTTTCCGCTGCTTATTGTTATATTACTCTATGTCTGTGATTCTATGATTGATTTATTTACCGTATATGCTGAGTTTTTTCAAATATAAAATTAACAATCTGATATTGAGCAATTCAAGTCCAGCATGTGTGGATGCGAATGGCATGAAATACCGGAATGTTACATGTGGCATCAGAGCTCTGGTATTAGGCAAAACTTAGCATATAGGGTAAATTTAATTACATAATCACCTTCATTTGAGCTTGAATTCATTTGAATTTTCAGAATTTCTCCCTTCGTTCTGAAATCCATTCTTGTTTCTCTATATTCATGTTTTCTTGATCCTGGAGTATCCCATAACTCAACTTCGGTTGATTTCTATATTGAATTGGCGATCTCGCCAATCCAGAATGATTGTAAAGTGGTGAAACTGTGTAGTTAATGCCCTGCTATTACCTCGCTATAACCCCGCTATATCACATAGCGGGTTTCTACCGCTATGATTTTTCCATGTAGCCCCAACATATAGCCTTTCCGCTTTAAGCCCCGTTTTTTCCACTATATCCCGTTATTCCCGCTATTTCCGCTATATCTTCTTTAATAAAATAAATTGAAAAATTACATTTATACATTATAAAAATTATGAAACTAATTTATTTGATTTAATTTTTAATATATTTTCAGAAATGAAAATACTCTAATATTCTAATAAATCCAGTTATGTTATATAACAATTTTACGTTTATTTAAAGCATATTCGCACATGTTTTTATTTAAAACTATTTATGTATTAACTATAATTCAATTGAATGATATTTTTTCATTTATTTACCATTTATATATTTGTAAAAACATTAAATACAAGTTTTATATGCTATTTTAGAGTCATCCGCTATATCCCGCTATATCCTCGTTGTTTCCCCGCTATGACTTTTTGCATCTCCACCGCTATGAATCTGCCGAGCGCATTAACTGCATAGGGGTGAAACTCCTTTACAACAAGCATTGATTTATCGAAGATTTCTGTATCCTCGGTTTAGATGCTTCTATCTATTATTATGCCCGAAAGTTACTCTAGTAGACAACCAGTGTAATTCTCTTGCGATCAATCTTATTCTGCATCGATCTTAGTTTTGAAGTCACGGTTGACCCGGTTAAGGTCACCCGCGATTAATATAAGTCTATCCATTTTTCTATTTTGTTATTTAATCATCTTATCATTTTCGAGCTTATCTTCAAGCTAGAATTATATATGACTAGAGTTCCTCTAAATTTGAATCCCTATCCTTGTTTGGAAACCTTTCTGGAATAATCGAGTAAGGGAGTGTATTTGTAATTAATATAAAAATATCTTATATTGTGTTGTTTGAGTTGTTAATGTTGTGTTTCGATCGATTCTTCTGATCAACGCTATCGATGGAAATTCCAAAACACTTGAATAGAGCAAACTGACACAATATAAATAAATGAAATTATAAAACATGGTTTATAAATTGATTTGGAATTGAAATGAACTTAAACTAAGAACTTGAGGATTCAATTTCCGGTGTTTTTAGAAAAGCTAGTTTTAAAATTTTAGGGTATATTGTTTAAAGTATTTTTAAATAGAAATCGTTTTCAAAGAATTTTAAGGAAATTTTTTAATCAGTACTCTCTTCTTTTATTGCTGGAAAATAATTTCGGTGATGACTGCAGCATCATCGACATTCATTTTCGAGTTTCAGAGTGGAGAGACCACTTAGTAGCTTTGCTACACTTTTGTTTTGGAAAATAGATCTGATTTGAATTTCTTAAGCATGACTTGTTGTATTATATATAGGTATATGTTTATAGATTAGATTTGATATATATATATATATGTATATGTATATGTATATGTATATCTCTAAATGGTTTGAAGTAAACTGGAAATTTAACTCTTAAATTTTTGTTAAGGGATGATTTCAATTATAAAATAAAGCCAAAAACTTGAAAAAAATATTTAAACTTGAAATAATTGAATGGGGAAAATTTTACTTGTATAATACTCAATTACATTCCAACATATATAATTTACCAAAATTATTCAGAAGTTAACTATGTAATTGAACAGAATACATTATAAAATGATATTAAAGGAATTTATAAATAAATTTGAGTGATTATAATAAATTTTTATACACTTAAATTTTTATTATGAAAATGTTAATTGAGATAAATTGAATAATAAGATAATGAATAAATAAATATGAATTTAGGAGTAGTTAAGATTGAATTACAGATGAAATTAACTTAAGTAAAATCAAATGAAATTCAAGCAACTAATAGTACAAACCAATTTAAAAATAAATGAAATTTATATGGTTCTAAATTAATTGTTTTATTTTATATTTCACATCTATTTTTCTTTCTAGTTGTTTCTAGTCTCCTACCTCCTTCCTTTTCGAGGACGAAAAGTTTTGAGTGGGGAAGAGTGTAACGACCCGTAAATTTTAACTGTATAAATAACGTGATTAACTGAAATTTTATGAAATTTTAAATAATTGAACTTGGAAATACAAATTTGATATTTGTAATTTGTCAGTATAAACATAGCAAATGGTAAATTTTCATCGGAAAATATGAAAGTTTATTTTGTTGCATAATTTTATCTAAATTAAATCAGTTAATATTTGATGATAATAAAATATTTCACAAACCTGAATATTTTTATATAATAAATTTGTAAATCATCTTCCGAGTGAGACGATATATTTCGTTTAGTCAAATTTGGAATGCTATAGCTCCATTTATCTTATTTCCAACCTTTTAGCAGCATTTTTGGTACCGATTATCGACTTTTGATAGGATGGTCGTACCAATGATACCTGTATACCGTTCGATCATCCCGTCATGTTGATCTCTGAGATATATTCATTTGTATATTTTGGGGCCTGCTATGTCACGAAATTAGTAAAACGATTACCGTATCGGTAACCGTTTTCGAATCTTTTGACTTCTGTGGCCCTTCATTTGTCTACCGGCTGAAATTTAACAGCCATTTGATATTAATAATCCCAGAACCCAACTGCCATGACTTTTGTTATCTCCAAATTTATATCGGTTCTTTCATTCTCGGTTCCTTGTTTTGTACTTGTTATACTAAAAATAATAAAGTATAAAGTTTTACCTAAGACATCCTTCTCCATTTTTTGAAAACCCATCAGCCACGCTTCTTTTCTCATTTACCCATTCTTCTCCGCGCATGGTTGGCAACTACTCACTTCTTCCATCTTCCAATTGTTCCTCCATCAACTCACCTCCCTACCTCGGCATCTCGTCGAACTCCATATCAACCCCAAGGCCGAGCATCTCAGCCACCTTCAAGCTGCAGTGCCCTCTCTGCAAGTCTGCCCACCTCCCTGGCCGAGCTCTTCTCCCCTCCCTCTCACGGGCATGCTTAGCCCAGGTAGCCAAGACTTGTTCCCCTTCTTCCCTTCTTCGTTTGCAATGTACAAGTTCATAATTTGTTTGTAGTATATATATGTTATATGTTATAAGGGAAGTTGTTTGTTATATCCTTAATAATAGTTGTAATACATTTGGTGTCACACTTTTTTGGTATAAGCGCGAACTACCAAAAATGCCGCTCTAAAAACATTATCAAATCTTAATATCACCTAAAAATAGGAAAATACACTTCATTTACCAACTCAAAATGCTCTTTTATAAATATTCCCAAATCTCGTGTATTTAAAAATAGGATCAAACAAATAAACCTTTTTTTTACTAATTCAAAACCCACATCTACAAGTATTACAAATCTTAATATCACCTAAAATATAGATCTAACAAATAAACTTTTTTTTTTTACAAATTCGACCTTTATTAATTAATAACAGATATAAAAATTCAAACTAACAAAAATTAGATGTTGTGGCATTGAATAAAAATTCAAACTAAGTACATATGATTTCATTGCAAAAATATGACTGAATATTTGAGTAAATCATTCATCTTAAATTTGTTAAACATATATAATTTATAAAAAAATAATTTATGCGCGAAGCGCATACCGTAACGCTTGTATGTATATATATATATATATATATATATATAAACTATAAAAGTTGTACATATGTTTATAGTATTTACATTCTATGTCTAAAGTATTTATATATATATATATATATATATATTCTAAATTTTTGTCTAGTGTTAAGTATTAAATTATATGTTTAAAATTATATATATTATATTATGAAGTTTCGCCTATTACATATATAAAAATATACATATATATTAAAGATGTATATAGTTTGATTTCGGCAATATATGCAATCAAGAACAAAAAGTTGCTTTGACAAACCAGTACGCGTGACCTAATGTATGCTAATACATATATATTCCACTTCATATTGTATATGATAAACCTTCTACTTCTTGTTTTATATAAAACTTTTAGATGTTGTTTCGGTATACTGTTTAAGTATAGATATTTAAATTATAATATATATATATATATATATATTTGGTTCTGTGTCGGTACTGTTTAGTGATTACTTATATCCGATTGGTTTTAATTATATTGCACGGTGATATTTTTAAAAATATATATACATGTGTAATAGATTTTAAAGTTTGTGTTTTATTTTACATGTTTGATGTTATGAATTGGTTTTGAAATGTAAGTTATATATACTTTGACTTTAGTATAAGCATTGTAAGAAAAGATTATTTTGGAATATATATATATAGTTTTAAATATATGGTTTAAATTAGTTTTAGAAAATTTATATATATGTAATATGTCTTGTTTCATCGATCTCTTACCCATCTTGAGTTACATTTCAATATCAAATTTATCACAGCAATTCCTTGCTTGTCGCTGTCCCGTATGCGTATATGTGTCCGCGTCATCTTCTTGTCTCTCTAGCCTCGAAAGATGAGCAGCCACTCACGGTTAACATTCTTATATTTATTAAATTTGATTTCATTTGAAACGAAAATTGGAATATGCTGTCGTTAGTTATTTAAATGCTATATATATATATATTATGCCATTATTTGTAATTGTTCACCTATGATATCTAACACCATATTCGGTTATCCACAACATATTTTATCTGTTATGATGATATATGCATGTTGTTGATATGTTATATTTTTATCATCACTGTTCTTACTCTACAAGTTCCCTGTTAATTTAGAATTCCCTATGGGTTGAAATGATACATACCCGAATGATCTTGTAGAATACGAGAAAATCGTTATGGGTTGAAATGATAAACCCAAGCAATTTTCATTGAATTGAATTTTGGGATTGCGGGTTGAAATGATATATATATATATATACCCATAGATATTTAAATTGCGGATTGAGATGATAAATATCTGTATCACTTAACCATATGATAGAAAATTATATACAGATATTGTTGGCCTATACATACATACATACATATATATATATATTGAAAATGATTTCCAAGGTTTTGAAAGGAAATATATGGTTTAATAAATATTGATTTTAGGATATTATATATATATATATCTGTGTGTGTGTTATTTTATAAAAGTTTAAATTTTAGGTTTTTTAAAATTTTAATTTTGGAAATTTAAAGTCATAGGTTGGTTTGAAATTTGAAATTTTAAGATTTTACTTATAATATTACTATTTTAAAATATATATAATAAGTTTTGAATATAAAATAAAATTTAATAATGAGATTTAATTTAATAAATTTTGATTTAATTAGTATATAATATGTTTAAGTATTTATTTAAAAATAGATTTTTATAATAATTTTAATAAATTAAGATTGGAAGATAAAAATTTAAATTGATTTGAAATCGTATTCTTTTAAGAATTATATTTAAATAAAATCGATTTGAATTTCATTGAATTTGAGATTTTAAAAATATGATTTTATAACTTGACTTTGATTTAAGGTGATTAAACGAATATTTCAAGTTTTAAATAAATTGAAGGTAATATTTAGTTTATTTAAATTGTAATTTAAGGCTTATTTTAATGATATTGGATTGACCAAGTGAATATTTCAATATTAAATAATGGTAAGGTTGAATTTGAAATATAAATGAATTCATAAAAATTAAATTATTGTAAATGTTTGAATATTTAAGCTTTGAAACCTATTAAAGTTGAAATGGTTTAAATTGTAGTTCAAATTTGTATTTGAAATCGATATAAATTGAATATGGTTTATTGAAACTTGAATTGAATTGAAATTGATGAATTGAGAATGATTTAAATTGAATTTTTGAATTTGAATTGATTTGTGAACTTTGAGGAAACTATTTTTTTAAAAGCATTTTTATATATATTACTATATAAACTATTTGGTTATATAAAATATTTTAATGTATATGCTACTTTTAATACAAAATTATTTTAATGTAATAATTATTC